>JAMXDD010000001.1:37326348-39726348 GCA_024733475.1 Syzygium grande | reverse complement strand
GTGCATAAATTCAACATGATTGAAGATTCATCTCACCTTTGGAAAATGAAAGAAACTTAATCGACTTTTCTAAATTAACGAAGTAATTTTTCTCATGAGTTGTTTTTCTCTTTCTTTTTTCCAAAGATGTTTCTCAACTGTGTTACTCTTTTATGCTGCACACGAGACAAATTCTTGACTAAATTTTCCAATGCTTATTGGCTCCTTTTTATTTCCTCAATAGATGAAACTTCACAATTCAAGTGCAGTCCAAGAGGAAGACATGAGAGAAGACCTCGTAAAAGAATTTTTAAGCTGTTGAAAAGGAGTTTCAAAAGGCTCAACGACCTTGATCAAAGCAAGGAGCAGCATGCTCTTCTTTTCTTCACCAACAAGATACCTACTTCAGGTATTAAGTGTAATCGCTGGCAAGGGCTCATTTTCTCCAGTAATCGCTATGCTCGCTCAAATGAGCTTTCTTTCTTAATGCAGTAAATATAATTCAAAGGTCACCGAGCTAGAGATGAGTTTCCATGCAGATCTGGGAGCAACTCCTCTTCTCATGGAACTGAAAAGGTTTGACTGTCCGCAATATGCACTCTAATATCAAAACCCCACCCAAATATACAGCTTGTATGAGTCCATGATAATCGATTGCGAACGCACTGAGTGACTCCTTTGGCACATGTAAGTAGGGAACTGTGTACAAGAAATCCAATGTGCCTTTTGAGCTGCAGAATGGAGGTATTTCTCTTGGAGCTTGAGAATACCCCCAAAGTAGCTAGAAATAATGCAGAGAAGCAGCGGAAAATTCAGAAGCAAATAGATTACACCTCTGAACTGAGGCTTAATCATGTTAGTTTCTACCTGGAACTACTATAACAATATCTTTCCTTTTGAGCCCAATTGGTTTTTGTCTGCGGATATGATGGAACACAATGATGAGAGGTACTTGGCCGAATTAACTGTGGTTAAAGATCAATATTTAAAACAGCTCTCAAAGGCTAGAAGACCCTATTACTTTCTGGTATGAATTTGACCATATTAGTTCATGTTTTTATTGTCTTTCCTTCACTAGATCAGAGTAAGAGCAATTGAGAAGTTGGTGCTGGTGGATTGTCTGCTTTGAAATTTGAAGGACATCATTTTCAGTGTGGATCTTGCTTTTCGACTACTATTGCATGTCTGACTAATTCTCGACGTATGATGCATTCCGTGCTGGCATAGTTTCTAACTTCACCAATATGGTTTTTGCCCTTATAATTCCAAGACTCGACTGTCAACTAATTTCGGATCAACATTCGAAAAGTGCACTCACAGCATCGATCTCGTTTATGATTGTGTAGCTTCACCAATCTTAGGTTGTCATGTCACAAAGATGTCACTGCATCGACTAATTTCGAGACCTTCTCATTCAGGATTGCTTTTGCGAAATGTTTAGAGCCTGCTTCTCTTCAGAGTAACTCGCAATGATACGGTGGAGCCACAGATTGAATTCATGCCTTTGGCTTTTCCTATGTATACGGTCCTGGTTCGAAAGTTTGTGAGCAACACAGAAGCAGAAGGAAGGACATTTCCGTGATCAAGCTATTTTATCCGGTTGAAATGCAAATCCAATCATGCCGTGAAATTACTTGAAGGCTTTACTTGGGCGATTCATTCTATATAATGTAAAGCGACCACACTCAGTCATAAGTTGGCGCGTCGATTATATAATAAACGAAGATGAATAACACAAACATTCCATTTCATGGATCCATGACTGCAGCAAAATGCCATCGGATAGACTTTGGTTCCTATTTTATGACTGACGGCGAGAACTGACCGATACAAATAGCATATCTTACGCGATTAAATTGCCAAAATGCTTCACGTGCATTCAATCTGCTTTAGGAACATCTATTTTCCGGGTTTGTCGAACTGAAAGTGTTTCAATCGCCTTTCAATCAATCTCCCTTCGATTCCAGCATCGCAATCTACGGGTGGGGTTTGTTGTCTTTGGAAGTGATACCGCTATCAAAGAAGGGGATCTTCTGATGCAGATAGATTTAGGCCTTTATCTACCAACATTGAAATTCACAACCAAATGTGTCTTTTGAGCAAACCGTTTAGAAACTAAATTTGTCTGATAACTTCTTGGAGCAATAGTGGCACGTCCACCAAAACCGAACTATTTTGCTTGCAAGACTTGCTCAAGCCAAATTATTTCCCGTGCACGACAAATTCTTCGGGCGGGTTCTTTTAAGCTCATCGTTTGACGTACTCTAGCGTACAAAATGAACAGAATATGCCTTCTCTTGTCTTATGGCTTTACTCTCCTCAAAGCATAGCATGTGTAGAAGACATTCCATTCCCACATTTCTCATCGGAAGAAGCTCATCAATATGGGGAATCGCCTTGCACATTTTTGTGCCGATGAGAATATCGCCACTGACACCATCGAAACCACCTTCAAGCTGCCATCCCCATTACCAGCTTGGCCACCGGGTAACTCTCTATCTCTCGTGCAAAGTTTGCTTTCCGGAGTCATTCTTGTCGCAAATTACATGATATAATTTCTTAAGAAATCGTTCGTACAATACAGGTTTGGGTTTTGCAAGCGGTAGTATCAACCTTGGAGGGCTGAAAGTGTGTCAAGTTTCTTCTTTCAACAAGATTTGGGCTACTCATAAGGGTGGACCAGACAATCTAGGAGCAACATTTTTTGAACCTACACAAGTACCAGAAGGATTCTCTGTTTTGGGATTCTACTGCCAACCCAATAACCAGGCTCTTCATGGGTGGGTTCTTGTTGGGAAGGATGAGACAAATGACCCCTCGAATGGAGCTCTCAAGGAGCCACTCGATTATACTCCAATATGGAACAGTGAGTCCTTGCAAATTAAGAAAGATGGCAATGGTTATATTTGGCGGCCAGTACCCCCTGAAGGCTATGCCGCTGTTGGACATGTCGTGACCACCTCGCCTGAGAAGCCATCCACAGACAAAATCCAATGCGTGCGATTGGACTTCACAGACCAATGCGAAAGCGACGAGTGGATTTGGGGCCCTGGCAAGACGATCGACCCCAATGGGATCAACGTGTTCACCATGAGACCCAAGAGCAGAGGTACACAAGCCAGAGGTGCATGTCTCGGAACATTCGTCTCTAAAATCGGCGGTAAAGATTCTCCTCACTCTCTCGAGTGCTTGCAGAATAACAACCCGGATTACACACACTCCATGCCCAACCTAAGCCAAATTGAGGCATTATTTCAAGCTTATGCGCCATTCATATACTTTCATCCAGAAGAATCGTATTTCCCATGCTCGGTGGAGTGGTTTTTCGGCAATGGGGCTCTACTATATCAAAAAGGCGAAGAGTCGAAACCCGTTAAAATCGAGGGTATGGGCTCGAACCTTCCCCAAGGTGGTTCCAATGACGGTGAGTATTGGTTGGATCTTCCCGTGGATGGAAGAGAAAAGGAGACGGTAAAAAGAGGAGACTTGCAAAGCTGCCAAGCATATTTGCATGTCAAACCCATGAATGGTGCCACCTTCACTGACATAGCCATATGGCTCTTTTACCCTTTCAATGGCCCTGCTAGGGCTAAAGTTGAGTTCTTCGATGTCTCATTGGGAAGAATCGGCCAGCATGTCGGTGACTGGGAGCATGTGACCTTAAGAATCAGCAACTTCACCGGAGAGCTTTTGAGTGCATATTTCTCACAGCACAGTAAGGGTGTTTGGGTGAATGCTTCAGAGCTAGAGTTTCACAGTGGGAATAAGATGGTGGTCTACTCATCGTGGCACGGACACGCTACATACCCGAAACCAGGATTAGTATTGCAGGGCAATGGAAGTATTGGAATAAGGAACGACACGAAGAAGAGCAAGAATTTCATGGACACCGGAGTCAATTACTCGGTACTTGCAGTCGACTATCCAAATGCTCCGGTGAATGAACCGACATGGCTAAACTATTTCAGAGAGTGGGGTCCAAAAATTAGTTATGATCTTGAAAGAGAGATCAAGAAAGTGGAGAAGCTATTGCCCGGAAAGCTTAAATCGGCTTTTGAAAAATTTGTGAGAGGTCTGCCTAGAGAGATACTGGGTGAGGAAGGGCCTACCGGGCCAAAGGTGAAGAGCAATTGGAGTGGAGATGAACCTTGAAGATTTCTTCCTTCCTGGTGACATGAACTTTAATGAAGGTTAAATCTTCAAGAACGTGCATTTACGTCAGATTGGGGGAAAAAAGGAAGCCAGAATCTGTAGCCAGAAATTAAGTTCAATTGAATACTGCAAAGCAAATAGACATCATGCAAAATCAAATATCCTATTATCCAAGAATAGAACAATTTACACTTTCATTCTTCCATAACTCTAACAGTTTTGGCAAGCATAAATGTTCTGTAATCTTACTAAGCATCAAAAAGGCCATTGGATTATTGCACCAATTAGTGGGAGCACAGTTTTCATTTCATCTCGTGCTCAACAGATGAGTACTTAATTCTCAACTACCAAACTTGAAAACATACAACTGCAGAAAAATTGCAAATAGCAACGATAAACTCTGAACTCGCATCCCCACAGAGATTAATAGCCTCTCTGTAAATGCTCGTATAGAGAGTTGCTCCTGACAAACTAGGATACCTTCACATTTTTGTGCAGTTTGATGTCTGAATGAAACACAGATGCCACAATTATCACAAGGGCAGACAATGAGGCCGACAGAAAGGTAACAATTGATACAAATCCAGCATGTGTTTCTATGCCTGAGGGTATTTTCCAAACTATAGGGTTCTTATAAGATATGGCACCATCACTAGTCAAAACAAACAAATGGGATTGATTGCTTGACCTTTTCTCCATACTGCAACGTGCAAAAACGTCTGGTTCTCCAAATTGAACCACTGAATAGCCACTTCCATCTAGGGGCTGCAAAGTTTTCCAATTTTCAGATGCCAGGTCTCAATTCATTTGCCATTTACTAGTTGACCAGTACAACAAATTCCAAATCCAAAAAACAACGCAAAATTTATCTAAAGTACCATATTCTAAGCTTCAAAGCATATAGAAGAGCAAAATGCAGATTTTGATCGAGATAGCCAATGCCAGCACAAAAAGATTCTGCATCTATGATCAAGGATAATTTCTCGATTTTTTTCCCTTTTTTACTATGTGATTAGGAAACTATAAGGGCTATTATAGGCAAAATTTGAATTCTGTAGGAAGTTTGATAGAGTAAATTAAGAAGGCATGTTGTCATGACCTCACTCAATCTACACTAACCATATTTTTCCTTGACTTTTTACAGTTACTCAGTATATGAACAAATTGATCTAAACTAAAAGGAACTTTGATGACCACATCTAAAAGTGGAAGGAGAAAATGCAAATTATCTACCACTCCCAACTGCTTATAGGTAATACGAGATTACGATGGATTGCCTATAGTGAGATAAAGCATCTACTAAGGAAACTATGGGGATATCACCTGCAGCTTGCTACAAGCTTTGAACAAGATGGTACAGAAAACATATTCGTACGTGGGTGAAACGGACATAATGATGTTAGGGATTTTCATTTCATTCGCTTTTTGATATCTCAAGTAATTGGAAAGATAAGCCGATAACATGCATAACCTGAGCAGTTCTTCCATCGTTAAAGAATAAAAATGAAAGCCAGTACATCGGGGCAACAGTTAATAATAGCACCTGATCTATTCTTCCTTAAAAAAAATCCGATTACTTGTAAAAGGAGAAAAGGACAATTCCTTCAAACTTACCTGATAGCGTGCATGTACTGGAACTTCTACTTTGATTTCAAGTCCATTCTTCTGTTCCAACCGGGTTCTGGGGCTAAAAAACATGTGAACCTCAACAAGCGTACGATTTGAAAGAAATGAAGGCAACTCCAAATTCGTATCTCCAAAGACAGCAACTTCGCCATATCCTGTAACAACAGATTGAACTTAGCATAGCAAAATAAAATGGAAACGACGGAAATGCTAGAACGCAGAGGCATCAAATTTCCAGCATACATTATAGCTAATTAGAAGTATACAGCAGAAATTTACCTCCACGGTCCCGAACGTGTTGCAGCTCAAAGGGGTCAGCAAACACTCCGGAGGGCAGTCTTTCGACGAGTACAGCCTCACAGAAGCTAAAAAGTGACTTGGCTGCAAACTCTTCATCCACACTAATCCTAATTGACGTAAAGAGACTCCGATGAGAGCCTTCGCCAGTCAGATGGCGATCCAAATCGGACAGTTTGAACACATTACGTGGATCAGGAGGCAGCATTTCACAGGAGGGACGAGTAAGCTCGACATCTCTATAATGTTCGAAAGCGGCATCGTCCAAACTTCCATACTTGTCAAAGTAAGTTTCTGCAACCCATTTCTCGTTGCAAGGGACGGTACATGCCTCAGAAGCCGCGGAATAGCCGTCTAAGCTACGCGTTTCCACCTGCAAACCCGAACAGACTAACTTAACGAAGCATGAATCCACGAGATCACTGCCCCGCGATGGAGGAGGCACGAAATGCGCATCGGCATGAACCGCCATTCGATCTTTACGGTCAAGTAACTCCTTTTTACAGGACGAATTGAGCTCACGAAGGCGTCGCCGCGATGCTAAATCGAAGAACCTAGACGGGACGACGACGATAACAAGTTCGATGCTGAAGGAGGAGAACGAATTTAGACGAATCAAAACTGACCTCGCTCGTCGACGACGACTCGGGCGCTGCAAAGCCGACGCGAGAGAACGCCATCATCATCAGGATTCCCAGCTCCGGAAAGATCCCCGGGACGTCCTCGCCGGGGATCTTCCATGGAGTCGCTGCGGAGACGAACTGAGGATGATCGGCAAGTACGGACCGGCCGAGGTCGATCCAGCTGCACATTTAAAGACACGGTCTTTGAAATTCCAGGCCCAAAGGGCTTCTTACCATTGTAAAGAAAGCCCAGCTTAGAGAGAGAGAGAGAGAGAGAGAGAGAGAGAGAGAGAGTATTCAAATTGCGAACCATTGCCGGTTGCGGCGGAGCTGAGCTGAAGTACGGTGAGCGTCTGCACGGTGAAGCCGAGGAAGAAGCTGCATCCGCGATATAGCGAGCGAGAGAGAGAGAGAGGGCAAGCGGGCGATGAACAGTAGCTCATCGTCGCCGTCTCGGTCGTCGATGTCGACGGCGGCGGTCGTCGGGGGGGGAGCGCGAGCAACGCCGCGTTGTCCGCGGAGGAGTTCCCCGATCCCATCTGCGTCCACGACCGCAAGGGCGAGGCGATGCGAGGTCAGCGAGCGATCAATCAATCTCCCCGTCGCTTTTGTCGATTGCTTTTCCTGTTCTTTAGCGATAGATTTGGCGTGTGTGATTGTGATGTTTAGGGCAGTTTCATGTGAGGTTGTGACGTGTTCTGAAGTTTTTATCGTGCTTGAATTTGGGTTGGCAGTTCTGAAAGCTGATCTGAAGGCTGCACTGGACAAGGAGGTGAAATCCATGGATGAGGAGAGCTGGAAGTTCGATGGACCGCGGTCTCGCATCAACCTCTTGTCTAAACCAGGTTAGTTCTTTCGGACCGAGCTCCGGCGTCATGTCGGATTCTGTGTTTTGCTTTTGCTAGATTGAATTCGAATTCGACATGCTTCATTATCATCGCGGGACTGTAAGTCTTCGATTACGTTAACTCTGGTGCTCTGCCCAAACATCTTTAAGAATTTAGGAGGGTTGGTGTACTGTACTCCCAATTGCTGAGTTCAGAATGCGTGCATATTTCAAATGTCCGAGCAAACGTCTTTGTTTACTTTTTGCAGGATTTGTGTTCTTCATTCATTCCTCGTGTAATTGCACTTGTAAAGTTTTGAATTTTGAGCATTGTTGTCTCGGTTTCTTGACTCGCTGTTTGGCGTAATCTCCACATAAACCTAAACACAGGTGGATTTCTTCCCAGACAAATGGCAATAACTAGGCATAAGGACTCCGCTTCTGCAAAGTAATTCAGACAGTCTTTTTGGCTGGTGACGCGTTGTGTCAGTGATCGATCAGAGACTAGTTTCTTGGATTACCGCTGAAGTAACTCAAGCACTTCTGTTGGCGAACTTCATTCTAGGTAGTGTCACTACTGCATAAGTATGTGTATCGGTTTGTCCTGAGATGCAATATTTTTGCACAAGCTTGAATTAGTAATCAAGAAAACAGAGTGATCTGCTGGTGTATTTTATAGTTTTCTTGGAATCACTCTCTCTCTCTCTCTCTCTCTCTCTCTCTCTCTCTCTCTCTCAGAGCCATATAGAGAGGCTATGAAGATGAGAAGGTCAAAAGAGATGTAATTCGCAAGGACATTCGCTCTTATGGTTTCTTTAGAATTTTCAGTTCGTTGGTTTCTACTCATGCAGTTGGTTTATTGATTATAGATGTCAAAACTTGATTCCACAAAGCCCTCTTTCTTGGACTTATTGCTGTTACTTCAACTTACACCATCTTATGAACTCAATGCTTTTGGTAGTTCAAACATTGATAGTTGCAAGCAACGGTGTATTGACATTTCATCTTTAACTATGTTGTTAATCTCTAGAAAAATCTTGGACTTTGGAGCATCTTTTCTGCATAGATTCTGCAAGTCGTCTTCTGCTCTTAGATTTGGATTGCAGCATTAAAATTCGAGTACTCACATTTCTGGTGAAGAACTTGAATGATTTGGTTAAGATGTCAATAGCATGATGTTGGTGCTTTTAAGAAAGAGAAATTAGTCACGAATACTTGATGATAGTGCCAAAAGTCAAGTCTCCTTTTCCTTGAGATTCTTGCCAAATAAGGAAAACGTTTGTACTGGAGACTGCCGTGTTGAAGAGATCTTACATAAGCCAAACTTCCCGCTTTTGGCTTTTACATTCTTGAATGTTAAGCCTCTTTTTTCCAAGTCATATACCATAGATTCGATATCAAATACTTAGTAAGTTATTGCACATTGTGGTCTTAAACTCCCGATGGATGGTATGATTGCTAATGACATTCCCACAACAATACTAGCTTCTTCCACAAATTTTACAAAAGCATCTTACATGTCAAGGTGTAAAAATAGTTGACGAAGAAGTTATAATTGTTGTGGAAGTATAGCTATCCTTTATTTTTGTCGAGACTGCATAAATATACTTTTAGCAAGTTTTGCTGTTCCTTCTTCTTTGTTCTGTTATAACTGTTCAGATACTTTTTATGATTTTGCTGGATCAATCACATCTTATTTGCATTTCATCTAAAGTATAAATGCTATTGTCTTGCCAATTCAGAGGTCCATCCCTTTTCCCCCATCGCCTACAAATATATCCTCATTCCCTTAGCATCGAAACTGCAATCTGCACGAGGTGTACAGCTTTGTTAAGTGTGAGTCTCTTTTATATTTTGATTGATTGAGAAGATATCCACATTCATGTGGAAGAAACGTATTTCAACTAGTTCCTCTAAAATGCTCAAGGTTCAGATAATCACGCTATGAAATGATTTAAGATCTTCATCATATAGAACTTTTAATTGATCTTGAGTCTTCATATCTAAGAATTTTAATTTGCTAGTCTAGTCAATTTCTCTAACTAAGGATGCGTTTGTTTAGGGGAAAGTGTTTTCCGGGAATTCGTTTCTGGACTTTTCACTAGTTCGGTTTGCCGAAAATAATAAGTCAACGGAAAACACTTTTCGGTCAAAAAAAATATTTACGTATAAAATTAGGAAAGTGAATTCCTTAATCTAAGAAGGTGAAAACATTTTCGGAATTATTTCCCTTGACTTTTTAAATGTTTTATTCTTTTTTTTCTATTTTTTATTCTTTTTTTAAAAAAATAAAAATACTAAAAAATTAGGTATTTTTTTGCCCTAGATAAAATTATGGGATTGAAATCATTTTCCAAATGAGATCTAAATACCAGAAATCGTTTTCGATCACATATCACAACTATATTTTTCTGGAAAATGATTTTCTGGAAAATATTTTCCAAAAACGTTACACTTTCAGTAAAATGAAAGTTACATTTTCCAAAAATGTTTTCCAGAAATTCATTTTCCAAGAAAATAGTTAGTTTTCCTTTGTTTGGTTATATGTGATCGAAAATATTTTCTAGTATTTGGATCTCATTTGGAAAATAATTTCAATCCTATAATTTTATCTAGGGCAAAAAAGAAATTCGAATTTTTAAAAATAAAAAAGAAAAAAGAAAAAAGAAAGAAAAGAAAAGAAAGAAAAGAACAAAATATTTAAAAAGTAAAGGAAAGCAATTTCAGAAAGTGTTTTCACCTTCTTAGTTTAGGAAATTCACTTTTCTAATTTTATACATAAATGTTTTCCTTGACTGGAAAGTGTTTTCTGTTGATTAATCATTTTCGGCGAACTAAATGGATAAAAGTTTGGAAAACGGATACTCGAAAAACACTTTTCTTGAAACAAAGGCTCTAAGAGAAGTTTTCGACATCGGGGGACTGAAGGACAATGCTGGTAACTTGGCAGGTTGCCAAAGATCAGCTACTAGCATTTGTGGAGACAGGGATAGCTTCGGTGCTTCTTGGTGCCTTGTGTATTACGTGAAGAATGAGGTTTATGGGTTTATAAACATGGGTTAAGACATGTATGTGGTTGTTTTCCTACAACAAAGATCTGACAAGTGGCTGTTACCATCCCCAAATTCAAGGGCAGGTGAGCTTTTTGTGGCTATGAGTGCAATTAGTTTTGAGGAATTTTCACGGAGCGCACCGTGGAGTTTGGCTGCTTGTATTCGTAGCTTGTTTCCTGATAACAGAGTGGTCAATTTTATGGATATCGTTAAAGATGAGCATCTAGTCTCCCCCCTTGTAAATTATATATGGCCTATTATAATGCTCAAGCGTGTCGTCTTGTTTCTTTGTGAGGAAGAGTTTATGCGAATAGCTCTCCTACTTTTCAGAATTGACAGACATATATGTCGCTTAACCTAATGTTTAATGCATAATTAAGCAGAAAAGTAACAGATCGTGCCTCCAAATTGAAATCCCTCTCAAAGAAAGAACACCATTTCAGCATGACTCGCGGGAAAGATTGAAGGGATGGAAAAAAAATCTCAAAATTTCTAAAGGCAGTTAGTGTTAAAAATCCATCGGGGCAAAAAATTCGTGGACTTAAGTCTAACAGCACATACAACTAGAGAAGGGTTTTCACCAGCTTAACAAATTAACAAATTATACAATACTAATGCTTTAGCTCGGCAAAAGTCCGTCCTTAATATTCTTTCCATCTAAGAGCCGTCTAAACTGAAGTAGTAGTACCCCTTAACAAAGCTATCCGACTTATGGCCCCTTATTCCACCGGGAGCTCAGGATAAAAAAGATGTGCAGAGTTTGGGGCCTGTGACTTTCGGAAAAGGCAGGTATACGGATGAACACTCGGAGGGCCGTGATATGCTCTTGGGGAAGGCCACAATGAGGCCCTCTCACCCACGGTTAATCTTTCATTCTGAGCCATGGTGGGAACAGACTGTAAAAATTTGTATAAGGTCAAATTCCCTTGTTATCAGATGTGAGGAGGCCCATCTGTTCAGTAAGCTGATGCACGTGCTCGGCTTTGTCCCATCCATTCTCCATCGGCTGCACATCGTTAGCCCCAGAATTAGCTTCCGCTGAAGTTGATTCACCCTCCTCTGGGATAGGGCTCTGCACAAGAAGATCATACCAGAAGGTGGAATTCTCTAACAAAGCATCGATATCGGGATCAGGGGAAAGGCTATCGATCTCTATGGGCATCGACCCATTAACAAATGATCCAGGATCCATGTAATCACCATTATGCAGATCTGCCCCCATGTAGTCATCTCTGGATATATTTGCAATATCCTCCAGCACCATGTCTTGTGTTTGAGAGATCCCAGGCATAATGGTATCTGCCTGATTAATGGAGACTGCTTCAGCCTCCTGTGTTCCTGCGAGCATACCCATATCCGGAAACTGGTTAGTAGTGACCTGAGTAGTACCCTGTGGAGGACACTGTAGTTTGGAAATGGCATATGAGGGATCATTTGCTGAGACTCCCGAAGCTGGCGGAATCTCAGGAAGCTGGCTAGAAGTTGGTGGGACCTCTTGAAGAGTAACTCCAGAGATGCGACTCGAAGTCCTACTGTCCATGCCACTGGACAGAGATGAACCATCACCGAGTAGAAAACTATCTGGACTATCGTCAAAAGACTCCCGCTGAGGAGCTTCTGCTTTCATCATCTGCCTGAATAATGCTTTGGCAGCCTCTTTTAATGGAGGCTGGTACTTAACAATCTGTCCATCAGAAGCAGCAGTATGCTCATTCTCAGATAAGCCATCTCGCCTTAGTCTCCGTTTCTTATTCGCTTCAGAGATGCGCCTGCTGCTCTCATTTTGTTGCTGTACAAACTGAGCAAAGAAACCTGGGCTCTGCACAGCTTTTGCTAGGAATGACATCATCTGCTGCTGTCGCTGTTCCATCCCATGGAGTCGTTGGACCATAGTTTGCAGTTGGCTGTCAGTGGTCTGCTGCTGCTGCCTCAACCTCACAAGCTCTTGCATGAGCACATTCTTGTCCCTTTTGAGCCTCTCAACCTCTTCCTCAAGCCCAAACTTGCCAACCTCTACACATGCCCCTACTGAAGAACTCTGTCCAGGTGGTTGCTGCGGCTGTTGACTGCCCTGTCCATGGGCAGGTTTTCGTCTACTTATACTCTTTAGAAGGTGTTTCTGACCCCTCAGAAAACCCTCATTCGCAAATTCCCAGCGATCTGGATCAACTTTCCGGAAACCCTGTAGGGCCAATAGCAAATGAAAAAAATTATAGCCGTCGACATCACACATATTGAAAGGATGGATAAATTTTGCTCATGCTGACAGCTCTCTGCGCAATTTTAATGTAGAAAGAACAGTAGCTGACAGAAGATAACCCGCACAAATCTAAATTTCAACAAATGCTGATCCCTAGTAAAACTGAATTTGAGAGTGATCCTCATTTCCTTAAAAGGTTTACCCAGACACATGCTCTTAGTCACATGACTGCCAATGCAAAAGAACTTACCCAGATGCTAGGTTTACGATCTTTCTTATTTTCTTCTCCCTTTGTTTTACAAGACAAAATACAGGTTTGGCCAGAAAAAAAGGCTTTAGGACAAAAAAACAAAAAATAGAACACAAAGCAGATGACTTATTTCGGTCAGGATTTACAGGACAGAGCATGTCTACTGTCCACATTATGACAGAGACACCGGCCACAAGTTTCAAAAATCCACCACAAAATAAGAGCATGACCATCTGCCAAAATGGCTGGAAATTGGCTTGCAAAACATAATCATCATCAAAATAAATTTAAAAGAAAAGGTATTGCCTCACATAAAAGCGCATGGGCAACACATGAATATGAAGAACAAAAACAATCTTATTGGAAAATGACTTGGCTAGAGTCACAGCTCCATCCATAGGAGACAGCACACAGGTTTCAAGCAGCCCCTGGGCTTCGCCAACTTCATGAAAAAGTAAAATAAGTTGGCACCATAAACAAATCGGCAGTCTGGAAGACCAGGTGGCTGATAATCCAAAAAATTTCTACATGAAGAAACCAGAAAGCTCATCGAAATCCTCATAAAAGTAGGTTAAGCAGCAGGAATTCCACTTGCAAACTTATTCACCCACAAACCTCGATCTTCCTTACGAAACATACTAGTAATAAAGAGACTTCACTGAAAAATGGTATATCGCAAACCAAGCCTTAGATGCATGAAGCAATTACTTATCAGTTGACCCACCTCCACCAGACATATAGCAGGTCATTTCACGAAACTGCTTCCTCAATCTATTGCATAAAACCCAAAAAAAATTGTAATAAAAATGCATCATCTCATAGAGGGATTTTACCATGAATCCATTGATCGACTGTTTCTTTTTGCGTGTTCCTTCGGATTATCCAGTCATGCCCAGGATGAGAAAGGATAGTT
This sequence comes from Syzygium grande, assembly GCA_024733475.1. Classification (NCBI taxonomy): domain Eukaryota; kingdom Viridiplantae; phylum Streptophyta; class Magnoliopsida; order Myrtales; family Myrtaceae; genus Syzygium; species Syzygium grande. Next base: position 39,712,429 of record JAMXDD010000001.1, on the reverse strand, counting down.
GAGATGTCCCTTTTTAATCAATAGTAACCATATGCCTAAATAATGTCTTCAATATGCTACACCAACTTTTTATAATTCTGATAAAGGGAAAAGAAAACAATGTAAAACTTTGGACCTTAGAATTCTACACAATTGCAATGTCATCCCCGAAATTGGTCTATGAAAATTATAGATCTTAGGTCCCATGGTTCCATTATGCATGGGAATATTAGCATCCCGTGACGATTTTTCGATACCTCAACCATATTCCGCCCAACATACGTACACAAAGCCTTCTGTCCATAAACAAGCGCCTACACCCTACACGATACCTGTTCCCTGCCATTCAACTATGCGCCACCGTTTCTAAGGCCATAAGCCTACCCTTCTGACCCCTGCTTTTATCCACATTCTTGCCCTTTTCTCTTCTTCTTCTTCAACTCATTACCGGATGTGATTTACCCGGTAGGACTTGGCATAAATTAACTCACCCACACGGATTCACCCGGTTGATGAGAGTTGAAGCCACCGAAGTAGCTAATGCCATCCTTGATGGCACCAATTGTGTGATGCTAAGTGGTGAAATGGCTCCGGGTTGAGTGAACCGAGTCTATCACAGTCATCCCCTTTGTGGAATACATGTGAGACCCACAAAATTGACGGATGTGATATACCCAGATTAATTTCCAACAATGTATTCAAAGTCTCTCAAGTGGGTCAATGCGAAGGTAATTTGGTTGAGCCTTTATCAGCATTAAGCATGTCCAATGAGTGCCCAAGGACATTCGTCAACAAGAAAAAAAAAACAGAAAACAAAGTATATCTCACATACAAATATGGCATTTACACTAAATAAATGAGAAATATATTCAAAAGGGCATTCAAAAGAATGTAATAGGAGAAAGAATTTCATCCCTTTTAGCTATGACCCAAACCGTAGATCGTGTGCTGAAGGGCATTCAAAAGGAGGCCTATCTTTGCCCAGATTTTGTAATCATTAGTTTCCCGGCTCAAGCCCGCTTCAACTAAAGAGCACGATAGATTCCGAGGAGATGCATAGTGGTGACTTGCCACCGCAAAGACCCCTTACCTTCGACTTAAATCAAATATAAACCTCACCAAAGGAGCAAACTTTCGACCATTCAATCTAAAACAAATCCGGTTCTAGACAATCCCCAATCCCTTTACAGACGCCTATCTTCACGCCTATCCTCAAAAGTCTCGCATCGACGTAGACGAAAACACCCGAAGCCAAATTCCAATCAACGCGGTAAACGAAAGATGGGAAAGAAAGGATAGGGAGGGAGAGACGACAGAGAGAGGGACAAGAGATGGAGGTCGCTTACGTAAGTGTTCAGCTGGCGGACGAAGCTTGAGAAGTTGTTGTGCTTGAAATACTTGGGCAGCAAATCCCTAGCGAACTCCGGCGGCTTCCACACCACGAAGCTGTTGTTCGTGGGGCTCCACGACACGATCGAGTCCGTCCCGGGGTCGTCCACCATGTCGTACGTCTTGCTGAGGAACGGCGGCGGCGCGCTGGCGCTGGACATCGGCGCGGGCGCGGGCGCGGGCGCCGGCGGTGGGTTCTGCTTGGCGCCTCCCCCGTCGTCGCTGGCCCCGTCCATCGGCGGAGCAGAGGTGAAAAGGTCGGGGGGATGGAGCGCGAGAGGGCCGATTTCTAGGGCTCTGCGGGGGGGCGCGCGCGCCATGGAGGGACGCGAAGCTAGAGAGAGAAAGAAGGGAAGGGCTAAAGGGGGAGAAGAGTAATTTTCTACGGAGGAAGAGGATGGCGGAAGACGGTCGGGCACGAGCCGGCTGGGCACCTCCCTCTATCACGAAGAAGATGGGTTGACGATAGTTTTTTTTTTTTTTTCGTCCTTTTGTTTTCATTATTTTCCGTGGGCTTTCCTGGGCCGGGCTTTAGGGATTATTGGGCCATCAATCGAGTTGGGTCGGGAAGCCCAAGCCCAGAACCAACAACGCACCGCCCGTTGACAGAAAATGCTACTTTTTACCCTGCGTACGGACCGCTCCCGCTGCCCGGTGATTTTGATGAACCGCTACCGCAAGTGACTTTCGCCTTCATGGAACTAGGAACTCCCACCCAAGTCCAGCGCCTTCCATCCACAGCTCGAAAAGACATACCGGACTCGCGACATCGGCCGAAAAATAGTGTCGGAAAGGTAGAAAAAGCCGGCGGGAGTACACTCGCCGTCGTGAAGGCCGATCCTGATTAAGAACGGGCACTCGCTCTCGTTCTCTCCCCTTTATGCTGAGAATCCCTCCTCCATTCCCGTGTTTAAATGAACTCCAATGATGCTGAGAATCCCTCCTCCATTCCCGTGTTTAAATGAACTCCAATGAGACCGCCGGTTTTTCAGGTCAAGCATACAGAGACTCAAAGTTCTCGTGGCTTTTGGTTCTCTGCAACCTTCTCAATAGCGTATGATAACATGTCCATGTCCTCAAAGGGCCCGTGAACATCCCCCATTACCGTCAGTCACTCCCCTAAATCCGTCAAGAATGTTTGCCACCGAACAAAGGGAAGCGACTCCAGATGAATTGAAAGATATCAAAGGGCATACACATTCAAGACTCGGCGCAAATACCAATATAATCACACTGGTACGAGTTTGGCGGTGTGTCTGTAAATGTATATACATTTATCTTGTATGCGTATTTGTATTTGACAAAGCATATATCACGTACTGTTGTTGGGGTCGGCAGTTGGCAACCGACTAATGCCTATCGGGTATTGCAATCCCCCTCGCCCAACCACATCGATAATAACAAGGTCAGACAAGTGCATGACTCTTGACGAGGCCCTAAGAAACTAACAACAACGAGGCCCTAATGAAAGACCATACGCCTAAAGAATGTGCCAACCCATGTTGCTCTGTTCATGTATCCGTGTACAAACAATTACCATATGACGGGTGAACCCAGGATTCCACCTTGCGGCACCGGTGCTTGGGTTTATGGCTGTTGGAAAACCATAGCCAGCTGTCCACAGCAGGTTCGGAACACTGGATATGCATGACGATTGGACCGGTGAAGGAGCAGAAGCATCCCATTTGATTATCTTAGACTGTCTGAAACTAGAAAAGAACACCGCCACATGATGCTTTTTAACTCTGAAGCAATCCTACTGTTTAAAGAAGAGCTTGAGATGTCTGTCGTGAGCCTTCCATATGGTATCGGCATCTCTCGCTAAATCAAGCAGCTGCGAGAAATTGGAAAGCAAATTAACAAACCAAAAAGGAGAATCAACAGACCGCTGGCTTATCACAAGCCTTTCTGCTAGTTTAACTATAACAAAAGGAGGGAAAAAAACACAGCAAAAACCTCAGCCATCCAAGCTTTCAGTCTTCATACATCGTACACACTCATTTTCTTTTATAGTAGATATGTATTCAACTTCAAGTGTGGCATGTATTTGGGCATAGCTGGGTTAAGCAGACCAACAAACAACAAAAGGCTAATTTTGAAAAAAGCAGATCTGCATATCAGGATCCTGCTTCCAAATGTATTACCAACAACCAACAGCTCCAAAGGTGACATTGATACTTCAAATAAGAACACTGTCAAATAGTAAAACAGATCTATTTAAACATCCAGGAATGTTTAGTTGAACTGGTGGTATGATGTATAAATGATGTCTAAAAGCAGTAAATATAAGGTGTTGAATGGCAATTGGACCCAGGGGAGTCAAAGCATAGAGAAAATGACAAACGTATAGGGTATAGACACAAACTAAAAGTTTTTACACTTGGACCAAAAACATCACCAGTGTGCACACTCGAGCATGCATGCATGAGTAAGTCTTGAGTGAGAGGAAGAGAAAGCAGATCGCATGTCGAAGTTGACAATACTACATCAACAGAGCGACTATTATGTTAAGAGGTATGTCTGGCACAATGTTTCAAAGTTCTTTCTTGCTTTTTCAAGTAATTGAAGAAACATAAGCTCTATTTTAGATAAGACGTATGTCTGGCACAACAACACCTAGATCATGGTCTTGTACGGGACGTTATCCGCGATCCGACAGGGACGGGGTTTGTCACTTGTCATGAAAGCGATATGTAACAGGCAAGCTTAGCCAGGTCATTAACTTAGAGTGGGGTATGTTTTGAAGAACTCGGGGGAGCATATTATACGAATCATGGCAAAATGTTCATTTGCTGTAGTTATATTTTCTTTGAATTACACGTGAGGTGCAACACTGAACATAAATAGTTGAATTTTTTTAACAAACGCCCAAGACACTTAGTAAACACCTCAATAGAGAAAGGTCATCATTTTCAATGCATCATATTTCTCGTGTTATGTGTAGTCAGTGCATTGAAAATGCAAACATTTCCTTATTAAGTATGGTTAACAAGTTCCCTGGGAGCACTTGTTAACAAAACCCTAATTAATTAAGGTAAATCAATACCCTTTCTTTCTATGCATCCAAAAGTCTAAATTAGGTCAAGAAGGAAAAATGTCGTGTTCTCAAATAAATTACAAACATTAGATTAAATTGGTATACTTTAATTAAGGATGTGATGGAGTCGCCTGGATCACCGATTTTGGTGATCCAGTCATAGGAGTATCCAAATTCTGAATGATGTATGGCTATCGTGGTTGCAAGGGAGTGTAGCCAACATGGCAACAATTGTTTGGCAAGTTGAAAATATTGGATATTTAATAACCAAACACTTCTATGTTTTTGACTTTCAAATGACTAAAGTTGTTGCTTGTGCTACCGTGCCTCAGTAAAACTGCAGAGTAGCTAAATTGAATAAGACAATTTATAGTGACAAGCAAAGTTTTTCAGAAAAAAATGGAAAACGGGATATCCGGAAGTATTCTATTGCTTTCACTTTTCAGAATTCCACATATTTGTACACCAAAACTTTAAAAATATGAGAGAGCCCTTTCGCAATCTCTTGAAGCAACAAATTCAAGGCTTCGTTAGCAGACAAGATATTTATACCTCCAAAAGGATGCTAGATGGTTCCTCTTTCTCTTCTATACCTGCAGTATTGGAGGTATCAGCATTGAACATAATGAACTTCTAAACCAAGCTCTCCGATGGATCATTCTTTTGGGCAATGACAGCTGTCTACATGGAAACTAAGCTCTGCATGCATTAAAAAAGCAGATAATCGGCATTAGCGCTGGCCTAAGAGAACAAGATTAGATGCCAAAAAATGTCAAAAGAATGAGGAAAGCCTGGAGTACCTCAAGAAATGATTGGGACAGCTGGACATGTTCAGGTGCTTCAACAAGGACTTTCTAGCTTTTTCCTTTATTTTGTTGGCCTGCCAAAAGAGAAAAAGAACCAAAAGCGATACACTATTTAACCAGAGAAATCCTGTCTATCATGTCACAAATTCAATTGACAGCGGAATTGCATGTATTAATGCATGACTCTGGTAGAGAGAGCTTCCTGACTACTCGACTGAATCTTTTTTTTTTCCTTCCCGTGTGTGTGTGTGTGTGTGTGTGTGTGTTTGTGTTGGGGTGAGAACAAAAGAGAAGGCGAGAGAGGAGAATATGTACAAACAATCAACTGAGATAAACTGTTCCTTTCCAAATAGAATAGCACTTTACAAAGCTAGCCTATTGCAGGAAAGTATATGTCTGTACATATGGAAGAATAACACGCACCACGTTAAAACTGGAGAGTTGAAGAGAACCACCAGCTCTGAGCTGAGCCTGGGAAGTTTCTGGTCAACAGACTATTCTGATTCTTTCAGTCCCCCAATAACTGGTAAACATGGACTTTTTTAGTAACTGGCAAATATGTGTTCGACATGTTCGTTACATAGCAGTCTCACCTTGCTTTTCCAAATATGTAAAACTGTAGAATGTTCGTGTAGATTTATTATCTTGCATAAATTTCTTTCCTGCCATATCAGATTATGCAAATCAGTGTTTCTAAAATATTATGAAATTTTTTTTCCATTATAAGTGCAATTACTGTCCTCTTTCCATCATAATACAATCCAGCTCAACTCTCCATCTAAAATTCCCCTGCCCCAGTCAAACAAGCAACTAGTGTTTGATTACATCATTACCGAGCACCTCATGCTGGATTAGAGCTTACAAACAAATGCAGCACAACCATGTCAGCAGCATACATGTAAAAGCATTTAAATGCAGATGTTGAACAATAATGTTCGTGTGAAGAAAAGTGAGCTCATCCACTCCACTCCAGCAATTACAGTTAAGGATGCGTACACGTAAATATGCACTTACATGCAAAAGGTGTGTCTCGGTGGACCCATACAGCCCATGCATACACACAAGCGCACTCCCGTAGGCCCCATGTAAGTGAACTTGATGGCCACTCCACAACATGCATACACAAACATGTACTTACAGATGTTGTGAAGCAGCCTCAATAAACCAGTAAGACTTCGGTAATATCAACATCGGCTGTCCTACAGCATTAACATTTACTGCATGAAATCAACAAAGATTTAGAGCATCGAGACCAAGGCTTTCAATGCATATCCCGAATACATCCGACTCCAAGTTGATTGATTTTGGTCAAGACGCCCTTTTCAGATGCCACTAATTTTGAAAAAGTCACGAACTATACAGAAATTGAAGACGCTAGAAAAATAATAACTGAGTATGAGTATGAATGACTCACCTTCTAGGGCTTATCAAATTACTCTCTCATCCACTCCACGGTTTCTAACCCATTCTTCTGCATTTCAAGAAGCATCTCTTCCTTTTTCTTGATATTGCCAGTTCTGTGATAGGCAGCTACAAGGACATTGTATGTTGCCACATCAGGATCAACTCCTGAATCTTTCATCACTTGAAACAACCGCTCAGCCAAGTCCACGCGTCCTTGCTTGAAGAATCCATCAATCAGACAGGTAAAAGTAAAAACGCTAGGAAGAACTTCTTTTTTTAACATTTGCTTGAATAATACCCAAGCCATCTTAATTTCCCCAAGTCTACAGAAGCCAGCTATGATAGATGTGTAGCATATAGCATCGGGACGCAAACCCTTTTTTATCATCTCCATGAACAAAATATAAGCTTCATCCACATGTCCCTCACGAAACAAAATGGTAATAAGAATGGTATTTGTGACCACATCAGGCATGATCCCAGCTTTTAGCATTTTCCCATACAACTTTCGAGCTTCTTTCAACTTTGAGTTCTTTGCAAAATCGTCCATAAGAATACTACACATAACAACATCTGGGAAAATATTTTTCTTAAGCATTGGAGCGAGGAGCTCCCATGCCTTTTCTGGTTTTCCCTCCTTGCAGAGTCTGTTTATAGCTGTAGTATACATATAAGAGGTGCGAAATATGTCCTGGTCCAGTTTCAAAGCTTCTTCAGAATTTCCTTCTCTGCAATATTGGTAAAATCCGCGAATAATATTTGTAAAGGTGGAAGCACAGGGATGAACATTATGATTAATCATCTCTTGAAAAAGTCTGTTGGCAGAACCGACATGACCCTGATTTACGAAACCATCGATTAAGATGTCATAAGCAATACTGTCATACTCATAGCCACGATAACCAATATCTCGGAAAAAACCATGTGACAATTCCATCAAACCTGCCTTACATAGACCATGACAAAGCGAGCTATAGCTAACTATTGTAGGTTTAATGTTGGAAACTTCCATCTCGCGAAACAGACTTAGACTTTTCTCAACATCCCCCTTCTTGCTGAACCCATCAATTAAAATGCTATAGCTATAGACATCTGGAAATACACCATAGTTCCGCATCTCCTCCAGTACTTCCAGTGCCTCTGACAACTGGCCTTTATGGCAAAAACCATGAATAACAGCATTAAAACAATAATCATTTAAAGGCAGGTCATCCTTCTGCAATGTCCGTAACAAATCCAAAGCGACCCCAGTGGCACCAACTTTACAAAGTCCACGTATGAATGTACCATATGTTACAACGGTGTGGCTTATCCCACTTTTCTCCATATCTTCCAGGATTGCTGAAGCGCGGCTGAGGAATACATCATCACTGAGATTTAGTTTACAAAGGGCGTTCAGTATAATTGTGTAGGTTCTTGCATTAGGTGCTGGCCCACGATCTTTCATGACATCAAATAATTTTTTAGCAAAAACCTCTCTATCTGCTTCAACTAAGCATTTGAGTAGGAAGTTGCTTGAGTAGACATCAGGCTCGAGTCCAAATTTCGTACGCTCTGAAAACAGATCTTTGGCATTTTTAAGCATCGAATTGGCTGCGAAGACCTTTATCAGCGCATTATAAATAACAGCCAATCCGACCACATCAGCCGGCCTATCAAGCAGAAAGTCGGTCAATCCTAACATATCCACATTCAACTCCTTGAAATAGCAAACAATATCTCTTAGCAAGGCGTAAACTTCAAGCCGCATGCCCGCAACCGCAAAAACATGAACCATCGTCCTAAGGACGACAATGGAATCTTTGAACCCGTGTTCGTTTACAATTCTCTGGAATCTAATTCTCCAGGCGACCTCCCAATTCAAAGACTTTAGCACTCTACCGACTAAAGAGAACAACCTGTACTTACTTGTCTCATCGTGCCTATACGTCACGGCAGGTTCCCAAGTCTCAACCTCCGGAATTTCATCAAACACATGGCTTCCATCTTCGCGCCTATACGTCACCGCAGATTTCCAAGTCTCGAGCTCTGGAATTTCCTCAAACACACGGCTTCTACCTTCGTGCCTACACGTCACGGCAGGTCTCCAAGTCTCAACCTCTGGAATTTCATCAAACACATGGTCCTCGACCAGCGCGGCCGAAGAGACCGCATAACGCAATCTAAAAGGCGGTTGCTTTCGTAGAACTGCGGAGTGACGAAGCAAATAGATACCGGTAAAACGTGCATTCCTATGTAAACATACACCCATGAATAGCTCAAAGTCGCCGAGCGATCAAAATGAAGCTGCTTTCTTCCGAAATCTTCGACAAAGACGGAGCTTTCCCACACCACCGAATCAGCATGCGTCATAGGTTCGGAAAAGGGAGCGAAAGCACACGCACCGAGTGATGGGATGACACGACAAGCTTGAAAACGAAACAGGACATGTCACGGTTGAAGTTGGGAACTTGGGAAGTACCCAGTTGTCCAATCCGAGTATCTATGCGCGGCGCGCAGGGGAGAGAGCGACAGAGAGTGCTCCGAAACTGCAGAGAGGTGCGCACTGAAAGGTTTTCGGTGCTGAAGGGGGATATGAACTTTCCCGATTCCTTTTGCCTGGATTGCTGGGTAGTGTTTTGTCCTGGACTGCCATTGGACTTTTACCTCCTCTTGTCACAAACGGACGGATTTACAATTTTTCATAATATTAATTTAATTTAACGAAAATTAACGAAGAGTAAATTTATCGTGAATATATCAGTTTAGAATTTTTAATAATAAAAAAATTAATTTAAATTAAATTTATTATATATATTAATTTAAAATTTTTCGTGGTAATTAAACCTTATTTGAAAGCACGAGGGAATGGAAAAGACAAAGATAAACCTTACGATAGTAAATTTTCCCATCCAATTTTCTTCCCGCCATTTTTTACAATTTTTCAAACGGATTCTTAGTTTTCCAAACCTCTTATTATTCAAATTATGGAGTAAGAAAATTGTAAGTACCAAAAAAAATTTCAATTTATAACTTTTTACTTGTGAAAATAATTTTCCTTATTTTTTCAAGATGAGATACTTTGTATAAAAAGACGTTTTTTTTTGGCAAGTATATATTCTAAGCCAATCTTTCATTCATCTTGCCCCCAAATTTTTTGTTACGAATTTTACAGTTTTACATTTCAAATATTAGGAGCGATTGATTGCACGGTGAGTAAGACCTAAAATCTATCATGTCATAACCAATTCTTAATTTCTAGAATTAAGAATCGAACCAATTAACCTATAATTAGCCTAAGTCTATTATGTTGGAATGCTCAACCCTCATTATTTTTTTACAAAAGTTTACAACTATGAGACTCCTAAGATTTGCTTTTAAATCGATTCATGTTTGATTTTACCCTAAAATCATGAGCCGAACTTATCAAGGTTACTTGGAAACCAAATCGGTCCATATGTGAACTGGCTTGTAACCTATTCGATAAGGCATGTTTAATTCGGTTCGCAGATGGAATCGGCCTGGTTGCTTACCCCTGTCAAATATATCAGAAGAGGCCGTTGAGATAGATTTCTCAAGTATGGGGTGTTTATCGAAAAAATGAATACTACAAGGAGCGTCTTTGAAAAAAAAATTAATAACACGGGCCTCAATTGAGATAATTTTCGGGCCCCTCCTGAAATTTTGAAATCTTCTCGCTGATGAGATCTAGCCAAAGTACTTCCTTGCCCGAAGCCCGACGGAACCAAAAGGCGAAACAGCGAAAGATCGCTTCCCTGGCGGCGGTGGAGATTTCGTAGAGCGGCGGTAGGCGGTCGGCGGTTCTCCGGCGGGCGATTGACGGCGTGAGGGGTTGATTCGGCGGTCGTCCTCTTCGGCAAAAGGGTGGGCGTCGAGGCCAGTTACAGCGAGAGAAGAAGAAGTCCCGGCAAGTCTCCGTTTCGCAAACTTTTATCGAGCGATCTTTCGTTTGTTTAATTTGCTTTTGTTATTGCTATTAGATTGGATTTTCTTGAAATCGGTATTCTATTGATCGGATTTTTAGTTCTGTTCATTGTGAGCTCGATTCGAAGCATGGTAAGATGTGTGGTCTTTCGTTTGATCTGTGTGAATGTGGGTATTGGTTGATTTTGTATCTGCTTGTTTCAATTCTTTATGGGGCTCATGAGTTTCTTGATCGACCCGGCGTTTGTAATTTTCGTTTTAGGCAAAGTGTGGTCGAAAAAAAACTTGGTTTTTGATAATTGATAATCATGGGTAAGTATGGGTTTTCCACAGATATTATTTGGGATGGGATTCAAATGTTAGCTGCCTTGTTTGACTGGACTGGATAGGTAGAATGTTCAGTCCTTGAGGCAAGGAGCTGGTGACCATTGAGTAAGTATTTTCGGTAATTGTGGTTAGAGTTTACAAGGTTGAAGATCACCTTGTCAGCTGAATTTTCCTTCCTTCTGTGCAAAAAGGAATGTCGAGTGCTACTTTTTGGAGTTAGAATAAAGAAGCCGGTGGATGTCAGCTGTGTATTTGTAGGCAGGCATGTTTCCACATTTCCGAATATTCACGTCTCATGAACCATGTCATATTATATGTTCAGAAGGGTGTCATAGGCTCATAGCCAGTGATGGTTCAAGCTGACTATTTAGATGAAAGGTGGAGTAACGAGCATGCTCTCATAGTGCATACTTGCAAATAAGCTGCTACAGATGAAATGCGGATGGAACTGATTTGCTGAAACTAGCAGATAGAAACTTATAAAATGAAGCGACACTTGTGTTTTCCTTCTAATTGTTTTGTTTGGTGAGCGTACAAAGCTTGATTGCCTCTTTTTGTTAGCATTTACTAATTACCCATGATTGTGTACCCACTGACCCTGTTTGTTCTGACTGTACATCAGTGCCATTCTGGAACTTGCTTTTCTAACTGAACTCCTAGAGATTGCTTGTCGTCATGCCCAAGAGTCGTCTTTCAGAATTTTTTCCTTATGAGCAATCGTTGCTTCTGGACCCTTCTGTGCTTTTGCTGCCATATTTCTCGAGCGTAGATTGCTCAGTATATTTGGTACTTTTGGCCATTAATTTCACACATCATCTCCGATAGCACCACGAGTGATTTGCTTCCTAGGCTGCCAAAGAAGCGTTAACGTCTAATAATTTCGTCCCATTGATGCTAATAAGAGGTAGTGAAGGGTCACTTGTTAATGATTGTGGAAATTGCTTCTTCCAGGGAATGGGTTTGTGGACATTACTCGAAGGCCTTTTGCTTCTTGCCAATGCTCTTGCAATATTGAATGAGGACCGTTTCCTAGCTCCCAGGGGCTGGGGCTTCCAAGAATTTCCAGGCGGCAAGGCGAAATCATTAAAAGGACAGGTTACAGGTCTCATTTACGCAACCCAGTACTTAAGGGTTCCCCTTATTATCTTAAACAGCATTTGTATAATCATAAAGCTGGTCTCTGGCTAGTATCTTGTAGTAACTATACCCTATGAGAAGCTTCATTGGTATCTCCTTCCTCGCATATGTTGTGCTTGTAACATTTATTTCTCCTTTTTCATTTCTTGAATTTTCACCGTGAAGAACAGAGTTTAAGATTAGACTGGGGTATGTTTTTTCTCTAGGGGATGATGATGGTGAATAGTACTGCTCATTAGTCATTTGCAAAACAAGGATGTACTTATTTAACGATGTTGATGCTTCTTGCTTTTCGTTTGAGTGTATTGCACTGGTGAAGGGAGTAGAAAAATTTTGAAAATAGTTTTGACTCCCTGTTGTGTGTACTGGTCTAAATTTTTGGTACCTTTTCAAGTGTTGTAGTGTCATCCATTTATTTCTCGGGGGTAATGACACCATGGACCTTTGAGTGGACATCAAGACCAATTAAAAGGTTTACGACTTCTGGAATAATTGAAAGGTTTGTGGGCAAATCAGTGTTGCCAAGTGACATGAATTACATTCTGGCAAAAATCTGGGTTCCAGAGGTACAGATTTAGTGCATTGATTTGGGGCATACCTTTTGTGTTATGCGGTTTGCCATAATAGAGGAGGACCTCAATAGGGTCTTCAAAGATGGCCCTTGGTTTATCGACGGAAGGTTCTTATCTCTTCAGCCACAGGATCCCAAGTTCTGCCCTTCCAAAGCTGCCATGTCGTCGGTGGCAGTCTGGATTCGTATCCTAGAGTTGGGCGTTCAGTTCTCTGATATGGAAATGTGAAAGACAGTGGGCAGTTTCGTCGGACTGGTTCTGAGCATCGACCAGGGATCGCAGTAGCTTTGCGAGGTTTAGCATCCGAGTTTCTTTGGATAAACCGTTGGAAAGGATGATCTGTAATATGATGTTGAACATGCATTTCTCTATGTGCTTCAATTCTTGTTTGGTCGGTCTCAGAAAGGATTGATGCATCGACATTGCCTAAGAGCATGAAGGGGGGCAGCCGGCTGCCGAGCATGACCCGAAGGGAACTCACAAATGTTCCGCTACCGGCACGAAGGACTGTCAGATTTGTAAACACTAACATTGGACATTTAAATTGTGAGGTTGCCCCCTTTTATAACATACTCCATTACTTTATCTTATTAAAAGAACATCGGCACCCACAGAATTTCGACTTGAATATTGAAGGTTGAAATGGATATCGAATTCGCTCTGTATAGAAAGAAAAGACAGCTTTCTAGATATTTGGTTTAGTTTGTGAGATGAATATAAATTGTTGTGGATTAACGAAGACCTAAGTGACCAAAAATAAGAAAGGTTTTTGGTAGAATAAGACGTAAGGAAATTTTCAATTGAATTTTGGAAAGTGTAAGTATTTAAGGAATCGTAATTTAGAAATTTTAGAGATTCGGTTTACTTTCGAATTACATTTTTTGGCCTCCGTTTACACCATTATCATTCATCATGACCTTTTCATGAAATTTTCGGGAAAAGTTTGAGGTTAAATCTATCTTTTTGTGTTTCCCTTGTACAGAGAGAATAGATATTATTCCTTTTATAGAATTAAGGGATATGCTCGCTAGAAGTCATAAAACTTGTCACAAAACTTGTCACAAAAGTGTAATTGAGTCTTAAAACTTATCGTCCTAAAATTTATCAAATTGATTCAATTAAGTTATAAAGTTAATACCGTCAAATTTGTTAATGGAAAATGCTGACATGACGTTGACATGGCTAAAGTATGAAACCTAAGAGTAAAATGACGTCGTTTTGGTCTAAATTTAACTTTAATAATAATTTTATTTAAATTAAATTTTAAAAATAAGCTTAAAAAAAAGAGGAGGAGGACAGGCGGGAGGGCTTTTTTTTAAAAAATATTTTTAGCTTATTTTCAAATTTTTAATTTAAATAAAATTAGTATTAAAACAATAATAAAAGTCATGTCATCACCGCGTAGGATAAAAAATAATAAAAAAATCACATCAATATTTGTCGTGAGTCAAATTGGATAGTGTTTAACTTTAGGACTCGATTAAATCAATTTGATAAGTTGTAGGACTTGATTATATTTTTTTACAAGTTTTAAGACTCAATTGCATTTTTATGATAAGTTTTAAGATTTCTAGTGAACATATCCTTAGAATTAAATATTTCTCAACCAGCAATACTTTAAACACACTTTTATAAAAACCTAAATTATTCTTTTATTCCTTCTTATATTGATTCTTTTTTCCAAGCGTGTTTTTTTTTTGGATAAATGCACTGTAAGTTCTAAAATGTCACGAAAGTGCAATTGAGTTTTACAATCTACAAAAAGTGCAATTAAGTCCTAAAATTTGTTAAATTATTGCAACCAATCCAACTTGACCAACGGAAAATATCGACGTGTCTTTTTACAGTATTTTCCTCTCTCCCACGTGACAATGACGTGGTAAAAACATAAACCATAAGGCTAAAACGACGTCACTTTGATCATAATTTGATTTTTAATATCAATTTTAATTTTAATTAAACTTTAAAAGTAAGCTAAAAATGTATTAAAAATTAGAGATCGGCTAAAACTTCGTTGTTTTTACCACATCAACGTCACGTAGGATAGAAAAAAAAAAAAAAGAAGAAGCCATATCAGTATTTTCCGTCAATCAAGTTAGCTGGAATCAACGAAATGACTCGATTGCACCAATCTAACAAGTTTTAGGACTTGACCGCACTTTTCATAAGTTGTAGAACTCGATTGCATTTTTGAGATTACTTTAAAATTTTCAGTGCACGTATTCCTATGTTTTTTTTTTAAATTAGGGACAAGAAATGGAAAGTTTGCTAGGAGAAAAGAAAAGAATAAAAAAAAACGCGGTGCGTCGTGAAGACGAGACTTGAAGCCCGACGACCCGGCCCGGATCCGGAGCTTTCTTCTGTGGCGGCAATGGCATGATCACCGAACATAATTGCCCCCGTCGTCCTCCGTATCTCCTCCTCCTCCTCCACCGACCTCTCCGCCGCTCCTTCAACGTCGATGCACAGCTCCGCCGCGAGACGAGCTAAACGTGGCTCTCGGCCGCATCGAGGCTCCCGCGCCGACGGGAACTGGAGAATCAAGCCTCCCGGCGGCGGCGACGGCGGCGGGGACGGCGGCTGCGACGACGACGGCCGTCGATCGCGACTGGAGTCTTCCGAACCGGAGATTGATCACCAGTCTATCCCCTCCACTTCTCTGCCAGAGCCCCGGGGTCCGGGAATCCGCGGAGCCGCCGGCGGGCGCCGCCTGATCGGGCGAGAGCTCGGTCCGCCGAGAGCTCCGGCGCCGACCGGTCGGGACCGGAGCTGCCGAGCTCGTCGAGCCGCGAGGAGAGGCAGGTGAGCGGCGACGACGCGGTTAGGCTGAGGTCTGATGAGAAGGTGGGCGGCGACGTGGCGGCAAAGGGGAGGGTAGCGATGGAAGGGGAGAGTGAAGCGAGGGAGGTGAGTGGAGACTTGGACAGTGTTGTGGTGACGTTGGAGGAGTTGAGGTTGGGGATGGAGGAGCCGGAGTTGGAGGAAGAGCAGCTGAATGCCAACGATCAATTGCAGGAGGACGAGGTACGTGACTTCGATGGAGGATTTTTGGTTTCTTGTTGTCTTTCAATCATCTGCTGAAGAGGAGTTGGTAATGAACGTGTACATTAACATCATAGAAATTTGTTGGTATGAAGAGAAAAATGAGGGCATCCGTAAATGACCGTACTGTGGATATTGAGAATGAACAAGCATTGGGTGATGGTGTGGCCGAAGAGTTTTCTTTGCGCCTTGAATTAAATTACAAAGGTATAGGTGTCTAAAGTGAGCAGGCTTGCGATATCATAATGTTCCTTTTGGGTCTCTAATATCGGGTTTCCTTGTGATGCCTCAACTAGTCCAGTAAATGAGGAGACTACATAATTATGCATCGTGAATATGCTGCTTTTGCTTGGATTTTGTGAAATCAACAGGATAGACCCCCCTGAGTGACGTCAGCGTATATGTGGTTAGATAGCCAAAATCCAGCAAGATATGCCACTATCGGTGACTTGTGGTGCTATTATAGTTTCATTGTCATTTATTTGTCCAGTTATTCTAATTGGTAGAAATCTTTGTCCTAATGGGCTCTCTATGAGCCGTTTTGGCCAAGTATAGCATAGCTAACGGCAGCTGAGTTGCGATAACAAGCTGAGAACTTGTGAAGGCCTGGTTTTGAGGCTTGTGTTTTTCTGTTGGTGGCTTGTGATGGGAGTCGTCAACCCATGTTTCTCTTTGGTGGAGCAATAAAAGTTTAGTTACTCACCAAAGAAAGAAGTTGAGCACTTGGAGACTTTTGTAGATTCCACATGACGCATGTGCATTTCTAGTCGTCATAATGTATGTTACGGCATTATTTCACACGTCTCATTGTAGCAGCAATATGAAGTAGACTTTTAGATTATTTGTGCAACATAAGGAACTTTCTTGTTCTGAAATTAAATAGTGGGTGAAAGGGTGGAGAACTTTTACAGCTTTATTTAAGCTTGTTGATTGTTACAGAATAAAGTAGCTTTTGCACGTTTTTTTTCTTATCCTCAATTTTATTGCAGTTGCTTGTGATGGAGTCAATATATGGAGATAATATCTTTATCCTTGACAGAAGGCAGGGTTCTCAGTTTTTTAAGGTTTGTCGAGAAGCTGAAAGCACTGTATTATGGAATTTTCCCAAAAAAAAAATATTCTGACTCTCGAGTGACATTTTTGCAGATTTATATTGACGTCGAGGTTGCTAGCGAGATTACTGTAATTGCTAGGCTGAATCCATCCAATGATCTCACCGTCACAAGTGGCAATTCAGATGGCTTTTCTTACTCTTACAAAGTCCAGCACCTTCCTCCAATTGTGCTGACATGTCTATTACCTAAGTCGTACCCCAGTCATGTTCCTCCTTGCTTTACCATCGCTGTCCAGTGGTTGGCTCCCATTAAAATTTCTAGTTTATGCTCCATGCTTGACTCTATATGGCAAGAACAACCAGGGCAGGAAGTTGTATATCGTTGGGTGGAATGGCTGCAGAGCTCCTCACTTCCTTATCTTGGATTTGATGAAAAAATAGATCTTGGTCCTTATGGAGTAAGAGGAACTGGAGATAAGCGTGCAATTTCAGGAAGTGTCTCTCCCGATGTCGATATTCCCTCAATTAGGAGTTATAATGATGACAAGTGCCACGAGAACTTCTTGAAGAACTTGCATGAATGCTGTATTTGTTTCAGCGAGTATGCAGGTAATTACAAAGCCTTGTCTTGGCACTATGCTCTATCATCCCTGGTGAAACTTCTTGAGTTAAAGCTCAATTCTTTTTTCGGAGTAAAGTAATGTTCTGTCATCCCCGGCGAAACTTCTCGAGTTAACGCTCATATCCTTTTTCGGTGTAAAGTAATGTGTGGATTTTTGTGTTTGTTATTTCTTTGTCTGTTAGAATAGGCTCATAGATGTTATATCTGGCCTGAGCTAAGCAGGTGAAACAGGCATGAATAAAATGTTAATGATCTAAAGTTATTTCTGTTGGAGCTTTATGCTAGTTATTTGAAGATTCTTCATAAGAATGGTCATTATAAACATTTACTAGCACTCATGGGTTGTCCAAATTCTGCAAGTGGTATTCATTGATGCACTATGGTTTCTTCAAAAATCTACTTGCATTTTTCACTTGGAGTGGTGAATATCAGTTTTCTTCTTATGCAGTGGCTAAGCAGCCTTGTCATGTCTCATGAAACTATTGAATCCTCTTTCTTGCTTCATTTCTCCTCACCTACCCAGGGACGGATTTCATCAAATTGCCATGTCAGCATTTCTTCTGCTGGAAATGTATGAAGACTTGTTCTGATTTGCATGTCAAGGAAGGAACAGTATACAAGCTTCACTGTCTTGCTTCGAAATGTGAGGGCATGGTCCCACCTAGTTTGTTGAAACGGTTACTTGGTGATGAAGAGTATGACCACTGGGAGTCTTTAATGCTGCAAAAATCCCTCGATTCAATGTCTGATGTAGTATACTGCCCCAGATGTGAAACACCATGTATAGAGGATGAAGATCAACATGCCCAATGCTCAAAATGCTTCTTTAGCTTTTGCACTCTTTGCAGGGAGAGGCGACATGTAGGCGTTGAATGTATGACACCAGAAACAAAACTGCACATCTTGCAGGTAATACTTGCATGATGACCACAACTTACCATGCTACATAATGACAACTGTTTTGGGCTTGTGTGATTCCAGAAACGATGAGAACAGTTACAAGGAAGTGGGGAAAAAGGGCTGACGAAGATTTGCTTAGATGTGAAATATCGATAGCTTCGCTTATGTGTGAAATTATATTGTTCTTCTGAGAAGATCTATCTCCATGTTCCCTTGTTAGATTAATTGGACTTGCTTCTTATTTGCTTTTCTTGTTCATGTGATGCCCTCTTGTGGAAACCTAATGATATGTATATGATATCAGAAGGAAACTAATGCGGCACAAGCGTAGACTCTAGAGAAATTACGTGATGACTTCAGTTTATGCCAGTTATAGTTTCTTAAAGTCCTATATGTGATAGCTTTGCTTTTGGTTGCAAGCTCTGTGATTTTACTTCCTATGGCTGACCTTGGAGTGGTTTTGATGATTTGATCTTTAAGGTCAATTCTCTCTCTCTCTCTCTCTCTCTCTCTCTCTCTCTCTCCATATGCATGCAAGTTCTTATGCGTGGTTTTCAATGCACTTTGTCTTTGGCCTATGTAAGACCTACATCCTTATCTATTCGAATGACAGGTGGTAGAAGTTCTGTGTATTATTCTTAAGAGGCAGCAGTTCTGCTCTAGCTATTTATAGTTGTCATGTGTTCCATCGAATATGAGAAGATTAATTTCATGCATTTTAACTCTACATAGAATGTTGGCATCGGATGACACATAAACTTAAGTTCCTTTGGTGTAAATAATTTTCTAAGCAGCTGAATTGTTCCCTCAAGGCTCATTTGGTGTTCCAATTCTAGTGTTTCTTCAGTATGTTTGTCTACTAACATATATAGGGTAGCCTTTTTTGGGACGAGAACCCTTGCACATGGGAGAACCAATTTCCTGACTTGTTCACCAATCATAATTTTGGTCGTTTAGATCCATGAGCCATCGACCTGTGGTCACACGATGGGGTTGGTGGCTAAAAAACATCTTTAGTTGAGTTGCCCAACTTATATTTTGTACTTGTTGCTTGCTGCATCAACTCACGCCTTTGTTGTTTTACTTACTGGCAAGAATCAGGGACTGCTTCCTGGTTTATGATTTTCCCAAAATTAACATGTTTATGTCCTTTGCATCCAGGAGCGCCAAAGATCGTCCCAACTTAAGGATGAACAAAAACGATGGGAGCGTGAATTAATCAATGAACTTTTAAGTGTCAAGGAAATCAATAAGATTGCCAAACAATGCCCCTCTTGTAAAATGGCGATCTCTCGAACTGAAGGTTGTAACAAGATGGTATGCGAAAATTGTGGGCAGTACTTTTGTTATTCCTGCAATAAGGCAATTGATGGATATGAGCATTTCAGGTCAGCAACGACTTCTGACGAGTTTTTTACACCCTTTTAATCATGATAAAGCAGTGGTTCAGATCTTACTTTGATGGACTAATTAGCTTGTACTATTTGAAGGGATGGAACATGTGAACTTTTTCCGGAGCAAGAGATTAGGCAATGGCAAGAGCAAATGAATCCTCGCCAATTGGTGGGTCAGGTTCAGGCTGAACTTTTTGCTAATCACCGCCAGACATGCCCCAGTTGTCGTCAGTTTAATGCGAAGGTTGGCTTCAGACATCAAACTGCAGATTTGTTCCTCCCTGCACCTTGGCATTGCTTAGAGCAGCAATATGTCGATTGAACAATTTCTTTGAGCACAGTAATATAGTTGGCAGAATCTCCGGAATCTGAATTTTGGACTAATTATGTGTGCCAATACGTGACATCTACTTTCTCCTCTTCCTATTGTTGATTATCTAATTCCAAAAAGTCAAGGAGGAGGGTTTCTCTCTGTTTAGGTCGTTTCTAGCTAAAGAGGAAAATAGATAAAGAATAACAAACAAATGTGCTGTTCTTCTCTGGTAGTTTTACAGTATTCTTTATAATATGCTCTTTTCTCAGGATTGGCAGCAATAGCAATGGTTGAGAACATGAATGCTTCATAGTTCGTGTGATACTGAAGGATGAAAATGAGAACCTTGTGCTTTACTCAAAATGTTGCTTGTTGCCTGCTTTAAGAATTTCCACTTTGGAGAGTATGATATAATTTTAAATTAGCAGTCCATGTCTGTCTCTGCAATTATATTGCAGTGATAATCAACTCTATCAACTAAAATTAGCCAATTAGGTTATGCTTACATGAAAAAGTAATAGTTTACCATGCTATATCAAGTGTTTGTCATTGTCGGACCTTTCGAAGATTTCAGAAAAATGCATGAATATAGGATTATAGGAAAGGACTCAAAAGGAGTTGATTCATTACTCATTTCTCAATTATTCCAAGAAACCCATCATTCTTATTACTATTTCCTCGCTCACAGATTGGCAACAACAACCACATGTTCTGCTGGGCATGTCAGACACACTACTGCTACCTATGTAAGAAGATTGTGAGGCGTGCTTCCGAGCACTACGGGCCCAAAGGATGCAAGCAGCATACTGCAGGATAGGTACAAACATGGACTATGCGTATGAGGCTATCTTCAAAGATGCAAATGCTGCATGTGCGGAATGATTATTAATTGAACTGCATTCCTCGGTTTAAATCGATGAGATTGGTTGATCCTATCTTGTGCAGTTTTTTTAAGTGAATCCTCGGGATAATGAAAAATTGTGGTGCTTGAAGTTGGACAAGATCTCATCTCTGCCAGATTTTTCCAGGACAGCGAGTTCTTGCTTTTGATTCTTGAACAGACTCGTGGAGTATATCCCAAAATAAAAATCATAAAGAATTATATGGAGCGAAGTATGTAGGTTGCTTCCAGCTTTATTCTCCACGGTGGGAGTGAGTGGTCATATATTTTTGAGTGACAGAGTCAATGGGTTGCTGATTGGAACACAAGAAATAATGATTTTCAATGATATGTTCATTTTGGAGATTTGATCTCCCTCGAGGCTTTTTTCTGTTTGTCGGCCGCTTCCAGTCAATTGTTGCCCTGCTCTTGTGATGCAATTTACTAAATCTCTGTCAAGCTCTTTACAAACTTTACTACCAAAACTTGGGGGAAGTTACCAACAATGTTCTAAACCTATAGTACTTAGATCAATTTAGTTTTAAACATTTTAATTTGAATAATTTAATCCTAAAATTTTTAATGATTTGTCAATGTAGTCCTTTCGGTCAATTTTGATCGAAAATCATTGACGTGGATGTAAGCAATTCTTCGTCGCACAACCAGCGATAACACGGATATTTCGAATTTTTCATAATTCTTTTGGACTTCTCTATTTTTTTATTTTATTTTCTTTCTTTATTTCTTTTTTTCCTTCTTCCTCCACTAGTTGCCAAGCCTCGGTGATGGCCAGCCACTAGCGACAAGTGAGGCTGGCAAGGCTTGCCCTCGCTAGATCTAGCGAAGTTCAACCTCAGGCCCCTCGCTAAATCTTGGCATCTTGGTAGGGTCGAGCCTCGCTAAATCCAACGGTGAGATGACCTCGCCCGAAGCTATCGAGGTTAGCCTTGGGCGAGCCTTGCTTGAGGTCGGCTCGCCTCAAGGATGGCCCTCGCCAACCTCACTTGTCGCCGATCGTCGGCCATCGCCTAGGCCTAGCAACCGACAAAGGAAGAAGGGAAATAAATAAATAAAATAAAATAATTCATAAAAAAATTGTTCACGTTAGCGATTTAGCCGGAAGAATTATATTAGCAAATCGTTAAAAGATTTAAAATTAAACTGACCAAATTAAGGATGCATTTAGTTTGGTTTTGGGGGAATGTCTTTGGGAAAAACTTAAAGGAATAAATCGTTAAAAGAGATTTTAAAATCGTTAAAAGTATTTGATAAATTGTATTTTTAAAACTTATTGGGAAGTAACTCCGACTTAAATATCGTTTGGTGAAAACTATGTTTTGTAAAGGGCTTTTGCTAGTTCTATTTTTGGTGGAACTTAGCCATCGGCAAGCCAAAACGGCTGCCAACCGACCTCGCCTAAGGTCGAGACCTCAAGCATCGCTTGGGTCGTGCAACTGTTGTGATGCCTACCTCAGGCGATGTCGCTGGCCTCCATCCATCTCCTCTGTGCAAACCGTGGGGAAGATGAACAATGCTGATAAGCAGGGAATGGTGGTAAGATTTGTGTTCGAAAATGCTACTTTCTAAAGGACCTCTGGATCGTGGGGAAGATGAATAATGCTGATGAACAGAGAACAGTGCCAAGACTTGCATTTCGAGAATTCTACTTTCTAAAGGACTTGCCTTGGGCCAAAGGGCCTTTGGAAATGTAATTGCATTTCCTAGAGCTCTTAAAAAAATTTGCCAAAGGGACTTTGGGCCCTAAAACTCATTGTAAATGCTGAAATTAACGAGCCTGAAAGGTTTATGACTGAATTGAACAAGTGAAATAGATTTGACGTTTTATGATAATTTTTCTCCAAAATTTGTTCATTTGTTGATTACACGCATGAGACACGGTGTGGTTTTTGGACACCAAAGAAAAAGATGTTGTATAGAGTGTTGGAGAAAATGAAAAAATAAGAATAATAATATCTGAGGCGTGGACACATTATCCTAATAGATAAATCCATGCCGTTATAAATAAATTATAATCATACTTTTTATTAAAACCGTTACAAAATAATTACTTTGAATAAATCAAAATCGTTGGAATATCCAACAAAAGAGTCTCATGATTTAAGAGTCCGCAAGGTAAGCGATTGAATCATCATCGTCGCTTACTTATATGCTTCCGTCCAATCAATTGAATGTCCTCTCGAGTCGTGAACAATGCATTAATCGTGCTTATCCGGCATCCACTTGTTAAAGAAGAAAAAGGTCGCTGGCGGAATGAGACAATTTCAGCTGAAGCAATGATGGACATGGCTCGTGCTCCTATTGAAGAGATGGCACATGATAATGACTCACGATATGTTGCTGTATTGCCATGCCACTAGCTCCACTTGAACGAGAATCTTATCATGTTCCATGTCGCCGATCAGCGCCAATGCTTGAAATAATTGGACAGTACTGGGAAAATTTGCTCCCAGAACAGGAAAGAAGCCAAAGATATTTTACCAGCTGACGTTTGATGCAGTGATAAACTAAGGAATAAAGCCAAGAACGAATGACACCACCCACTTTTTTTAAAGGTATGAAAGATAAGATTCATACTGATACATCATTGAAGAGCCTGTCCAAGTCAAGACACAACTTGACTCGAGACCAGAAAGCTCTCAACTTTCAACTTTCTTGCATGTGTTCATTGCAAGAAAATAATGCAAGATCGCTCCAAATTCCATGATTAAGCTTTTGCTAGTGTTGTCAGTGCCTGTGATTGATAGCGGGGGTAAGAGCTCAACCCAGTTCAATGTCCCAGCTTAAAAAAGCAAGAGAAATAACAAGTCCGGCCCGTGTCGTCGCAACACATACACGCGCACACTGAGGCAAGGCAACAGTCGTTTCCTAGTTACAGGGTTGAATAGGAACACCATGGCCACAACATTGGTAGTAGTGGTTCATGGGACCATTGACGTCTCAAGTGGCTCGTTCTGTCGGAAGAGAATCAGTGCACATTTATGAGCACAGCCTTGAGGTTGAAGGCAGTGTCCATGTATCATGAAGAGCATATTCTTCCTTTCTTTCTCTCGGATCCATTTTTGCATGCTCAAATCCATTCAAAGTGGATCTCATCGATTCTCTGTATCGGGTTGCTTTCCATCTCCCCACCCAATAATTCCAAAACCACGTCCTTCCCCAAACCTACAAACAGCGACTCTTCTTCTTGTCATTTCATGGAGCGTCCTCTCTCTCTCCCACTCACACACACACACACACACAAAACCATCCCCTCACATTATTGTACTGTAGAATTTATGCATTTGTCCGGCAAGCAGCCCCAATGAGATTACACTTGTCCCATGCACAGTGCGAGTCGCAATCAATCGCGTTGAAAACCCTCTTGATAAGTGGCAGCTTCGTGGCTCAAGTGGACAGACACACCCGCCTAATAATTTCCATAATCATGTTTTTCTTGGCAAATAATTCTTCCGCCTGTCCTATTCTCTGACTGGGTTTGAGTACGTGAAGTTCTGTAAGCAAACTCCGAGGAGGTAGTTTATAGATGATGGCCGTTTAGTTTAACATTTACAATGCTCATTTAGGCTCTAAAGTTCTTTGGTCAAATGTAAATAGCGTTTGGCAAATTTTTTTACTCACTTCAGGGAGATGCAATTACATTTTCAATGCTCTTCAAGAGACCTTCGGCCAATGCTCCTTTGGATGTGCTTTGGGAAGTTGCATTTTCGGAATGCAACTTGCACTGTTCATGAACAGTAGACCGAGGCCTGGTGCCCGCCGCCTGAGGGCTAGCCCGACCTCGACGACTGCTGCCTGGGGGTCGCCGGACCTCGGGCATCGTCGGCGTCGCGCGACCTAGGCGACGCTTGAGGTCCGGCGACCCCAGGCGGCGGTCGTCGGGGTCGCGCGACCCCAGGCGGTGATTGCCGGCGACCAAATCTGGCCAGCGGGATGGCTGCCGTTTTGAGACTTTTTTTTTTTAATTAGTAAAAGTTTTTTAGCCCAAATTGATTTTAAAAAATACTTACCAAATATTATTTGTATTTTCAAAAATTTCTTTAATCTAAAAATATTTATATTTTTCCAAATACATTTCCTCAAAATCGAACCAAACGGGCCGACGTCCTCTTCGATTACTTTCGTATCTAGAGCGGAAACACAGCGAGCCATCATTGCACCATGTCATGCTGTAACAATAGATTGAATCAAACACAACCAGCCATCATTAAACCTGACAGCATCATTAAACCCGACAATCATGACATACGCGAACACCAGCAGAATGAATGACCGGTAGGGAATGACGAATGTAAGAAGGGATGATGAACCACCATACTCCCATCATTGGAAGTGATTCATCATTACACTCCGGAAAGAAAGCTGAGAAATAAAAAAAGAGTTAAGAGAGTCCTTTTGCCATTTTGCTTTCTTACTGCACTTTGTTGCGAGCAAGCTTAAACCATGATAAAGATCCTGGAACTTCCGAACTTGGGAATGAGCAAAATCTGAGCTGATCATTCACACATGACCACACATTCAGTAGCGTGGAAGATCGATCAACATCCAACCCTTCAAATCGACACATACTTGTTTCGAAGTTTCTGTCACTTAATGAATCAATGATTGCAAATGCAACTCATCGACTTCGAACACCGTTTGAACTTTTTAGAAAAAAACGATGGGCGCACTTTAGTATGTAAATGCCACATCCATTTTCGTAAATTCTTCTCCGTTTTTATCTAACGCGAGTTTCGTCGAACTGTCCAAATAGCATAATTGGGCATATAACCAGATAGTATATAGTTCGATTGTATCGGTATGTAGGGAAAACCTCAAATTGTGGTAGAAACAAAAACGATCAATAGTGACCAGAGACGCACAGAAGTCTCGAGCGCATGATTTGTGGCGAAAGATTTTGAAGAGAGCGAAGCAAATCATAGCAGAAGCTTCTTTGTCCTTATTCCAGAACGACCGTCGCTAAAGGCTATTTCTTGATTGTTTAATAGAGAAGATGTCACAGTTTCTGGTCCCAGAACGGCTGAATGGTCGGGCTTATCTCACGGTCCGGGTCAGCTCTCTCTTTCTCTAGATTGCTCCATTTTACCTAACTCTCTCTCTTACTAATGGCCAAAAACAAGTAAAAACCCTTGTCTATTATCAAATTAAAACCCAACTTTTATGGAAAGAAAAACTACAAAAGTATACAATCGAATGACAAGCACTGTGTCCTAATCAAATGAATGGCGGTGCCCTTTATCTTTACGAAAAGATGAAATGACATGCAAGCACGCATTTGTCCTGTTCAGTTTTGGACACATTTTGAATCCTCTTGATTGCTTTCGCTTTAAGCTTATACAACCCTCAAATCTGCAGTTCGAAGTGCCGTGCCCGTCGCAAATGCAACAGCAAGATGATCAAGAATACTATTAATATGCACATTGGAGAAGAAAACTAGGTACCCAATAATCTATAAATAAGTCCGACCGTCTTCACATTAATCGTTTTCATAATAACGAGGTAATAAATAAGCTTTGCCAAACATGATGCCAGAAGCAAAACGCCCGACATTAGAAGAGTGGAGTCAACAGATGTACCATGTGTCAAAACAGTATTTAGGCCAATCATATAAGTCTAATTAACAAACTAATCCATCCTCGAGTTTTTAATCCTAACTAGGTTAATCGAATAAGACAGAAAATTAGGTGAAAACCAAAAGACTACTCTTTCTTTTTTTGTGGTGGGCTAGTTGTAGGAGGGGAACATAGGTGAGATCAAACCCCGGTTCTGAAGCTTGGGATAGGATTGGCTCTAGAATTTCATGGTACGCTTATATGTCCATGAATTTAGCCGAAACTTTCAATTAGTCAGTGAATACATACATACATATATTTGGTATTGTACTAATGTGATATCTTCATCTAGTACAATAAATTAAGTATGCATTAGATTAGATAGAAGCAAGTCATTCGCACTGAAGTTACAACGTTCGTAAGAAATCAATATCTTATATGGATCTGATAAAATACGAAAGAAAATCTAAATTGAGTAAATGTAAGATAAAGAAGCAACATTAACATATGTATCTCGAAAACAAGCACCTTGGAACCACATCTTAATAGGAATTCGATTTGTTTAGAAATAAGACTTGCAAATATAAAAAGAAAAATAGACGACTCGTCACATAATTACTCATTTAAGCTCAATACGTAATAGAATTACTTTAAGTATCATGTCACTTCACGATACAAGGACACTACAATCTCAGCAACAACAGATGTACGAAAATGTCTCGAGACAGGATATTTCCAAATGAATTAATTAATTGAACAAGAAAAAGCTTCTTAACGCTCCAAGCAAAGCAATTTTTTTTTTTTTGCGGTGATACTTGTGTTTTGCAATTTTAAATAATTTCTTTATTAGCTAAAGATCTAGTGATCACTAGACACTAGGCAATTGATTTGACACCCCGTTGGCATTATCCATTTAAAAAAAGTAGAATAATTAGGGTAAATCAAATTCTGCTAAATAATTACATTAAAAATATTTTAAAAAAAATTGTGAAGCTTCGCTTACGGTGTCGGCCCATGTGAAGGACACACTCGACAGCGGCATAGTATTGAAGGCCAATGCTCTCTCGTCGGTTTAAATTAGCGGACATGTCGAGATGCATTCCTCCCAAATTAATCCACTTCTTAACCTTAATCTTCGATGCTAATCACGTTATCATCTCACTCGCCCCCAAAGAGCGCGTGTGAGCTACTCTCTCCCGCTGAGGACTTTTTCTTGTGCACTTTTTCTCACCTTTTCTGGATTTCCAAAGCTTGTTTAATTTTTCCAAAGGCTGGCTTTGAAAGTTCCTTAGCAATTAAGCAAAAAGCGAATCTAGAGAAGAATTTTCCCTGATGCTGCTAAAACCAAGAGCTTTCAACTTTTACTTTCTTGCCTTTTAGATGCAAATTTCACGTCATCTCGCAAGATTTTATCTATTATCATGTGCTTTTTAATATCTAAATGAGGCGATATTATGAGTTCGTATTTAAGCGAGAGCAAGATAGGTGCTTGCCCTACCCATGAGTAAATATTTCCTTGCTCTCATCTTGAACTCG
Organism: Syzygium grande; assembly: GCA_024733475.1. Lineage (NCBI taxonomy): Eukaryota > Viridiplantae > Streptophyta > Magnoliopsida > Myrtales > Myrtaceae > Syzygium > Syzygium grande. Next base: position 39,684,543 of record JAMXDD010000001.1, on the reverse strand, counting down.
CGATCGAGTGAGTTTCCAGGCTATTTTCCAATCAACGATGAGACTTATCTCCCATCGCGACTTGAACTCGAAAGTTTTAAATTAAGTGGAGGCTGATTCATATTGATCAATTAATCTCCGCGTCTCTTGCGTCGAAGACGGTTCGGTGCTTTTCATCTCTTAGTCTACTTGTACCGAGGCTAGTGCCGTGTTGGATACAAGTACCGATGCAATAATCCATCTTTTTCTAATGGATTTCCTCCAATAGCATACCCTATTTAGAGATTGACTCTATCACATCTTCTTGTAATACACGGCCATGTTCCCGATTATCTAAATTCGTCTTTTATATCGTGTTACCATAAATGTAACATCTTATTACTGCATCAAAACATATAATTGTCAAATTGATCACATTCTCAATCGTCAAAGGCACGTCATTTGCATCAAAATTAGGAAACCCCAAAAGAAGTGTTCCCATTTTCACCAAGACCCCAAGCACATCGTCATCTAGAAATTTAAGAAGAAAATCTCACGTTTTTTACAATATGATATTTCAATTGTCTGATCTGTTTCGATTCGTTCTCTCTCGATGGTCAAATACCTAACTTCACAATAAAAGTCAACAGTTGATTCTCAAAAATGCATCTTCCTTTGTCCAAATTGATTATCGTGAAGCAAGTACTATGGAAGTATAAAATTCTCTAACCTTTTCTTTTCAAGATGACGGTACTTGGTGCCGGGGGAGGTGGTGAGAAGGTTCACGGTATTTGAGCATTGTCTCCCACGCGCTGTATGGGAGCGTCAGCTGAGCAATCGATAAACAAACGAATTGCAGAGGCTAGTTTGAGAGGCTCTAATCACACGTGGTTAAGCGCTAACTGACCATGGTTTAGTTGCTGGGCGGGGGTCCAAGGACTGTTCTGCGCTCTTCGTGTCGTCACTCTCCACTCGCTCTCGCTCATTCATACAGGCAGAGAGAGAGAGAGAGAGAATCGAATGCTTTGAACAAAGACATCCCAATTGCTATCGGCTGTAGAAAGATGGGGAGACCATCACCGTGAAAAAAAATTTCGGACAAGTTGAATCTCTGTCTGTCTCTGTCTCTCTCCCTACCTCATCCATTAGTCTGAAAAAAAAACGCATCTTTCAGCTAATTTGGTGAGGGGGGTGATTGTGGAGAAAGAAAGGGGGAAGGAAGAATCTTTTTGTTATTTCAGCCTCAGCCCACTTCCTGTCTCTACCTCGGAGGGTCGGTGAGCTTTCTTCCTTTCACCCTCCCATTTCAAAAGCTCGCCTTTTTATCTTCTCTGTGCTTTTGATGTTTCTGGTCTCTCATGTTGCATGCTACTTTAGCACGTGTGCCCAGTTTCTGTTCTCTTTTTCTTTTTTTTTTTTTCCGTTGAGTACGTTTGTTTCTTTCAGTTGCTGCGCTGGATTGAGGTATTATCCATGTGTTGTATCCTGGAAAATTCTAATCTGTTTCGATGCTGAGGGCTCACTTTCACAGTGAAGTTGTTTGGTGCTAGTGGGTTGTATGTAACCTCCGGATATTTTTCTATGCACATATCATGTGATTCGACCTCCAATTAACGAAATTGTTGCTTGTGTACGTGTTCACCCTTGGTCCTTTTCTTGCTTTTGAATACCATGCTGGTGACCTTCCTTCTTCCCTGTTTTTAGTTCGATTTCAGTGCTTTGCTTGTCCTTTGAGCTAATGCAGAAGCTTAGACTCGTGTTTGCAAGCTTTTCTGTCCCTTTTTTCTTGTATTTAATCTTTCTGATTGATGGCTGGATGCTCTATGAAGGAACTATGTCTGCCTTCCCTTTGGAATATGTCATGTACTGAAACTTTGTACATTTCTATGGCCACAGGGTGTCCTAGTGTTTTATGCAAATTGTTGGTGAAATAAGCGTGGAGGTGTTGTTGCTGATCTTCTTATCGAGCGAGAATCATCTCTCAGGTCCACACGATGGTCTCAAGGTCTTATTCTAACCTTTTAGACCTTGCTTCGGGCCAGTCACTAGGTTTTGGTCGTGAGAGGAGGAGGTTCTCACGAGTGGCCACCGTCAGTGGAGCACTATCTGAACTAGATGATGATAACAGCAACAGCGTTGGCTCAGATGCTCCCTCATCTTTGTCTCAGGAGCGGATGATTATTGTCGGAAATCAGCTCCCGATTCGATCCCATAAAAGAGACAATGGAGAATGGTATTTTTCCTGGGACGAGGACTCACTTCTTTATCAACTTAAAGATGGCATTGCGCAAGACGTGGAAGTGATCTATGTTGGTAGTCTGAAGCAAGAAATAGATGTGAGTGAGCAAGATGATATAGCCCAAACCTTGCTGGACACTTTCAAATGTGTTCCGGCTTTCATTCCTCCTGACCTGTTCAGTAAATTCTATCACGGGTTTTGTAAACAGCAACTCTGGCCTCTGTTTCATTACATGCTTCCATTGTCACCAGATCTTGGTGGTCGGTTCGATCGGTCTCTTTGGCAGGCGTATCTCTCTGTAAACAAGATTTTTGCAGATAAAGTTATGGAAGTGATTAGCCCTGACGATGATTTTGTGTGGGTTCATGACTATCATTTGATGGTTTTGCCAACATTCTTGAGGAAACGATTCAATAGTGTGAAGCTTGGATTCTTCCTTCACAGCCCATTTCCATCATCAGAGATATATCGAACTCTTCCTGTGAGGGATGATTTACTAAGAGCACTTTTGAATTCCGATCTTATCGGTTTCCATACTTTTGATTATGCCAGGCACTTCCTATCTTGTTGCAGCAGAATGCTTGGCCTTTCTTATCAATCGAAACGAGGTTACATAGGTTTAGAGTATTATGGTCGCACGGTCAGCATTAAGATCCTTCCTGTGGGAATTCACATAGGTCAGCTTCAATACGTGTTAGATCTTCCTGAGACTGTATCAAGGATTGCGGAGTTGCGAGATCAGTTCAGGGGTCAGACGGTGATGCTTGGGGTAGATGATATGGATATATTTAAAGGGATCAGCTTGAAACTTCTGGCTATGGAGCAATTGCTTTTGCAGCATCCCGAAATTAGGGGCAAAGTTGTCTTGGTCCAAATTGCAAACCCGGCAAGAGGACGAGGGAGGGATGTGCAGGAGGTTCAGTCTGAAACTTTCACTGCGATGAGGAGAATTAACGAATCATTTGGAGGGCAAGGATACAATCCTGTAGTTCTCATAGACAGTCCGCTGCAGTTTTATGAGCGGATTGCTTTCTATGTAATTGCAGAGTGTTGTCTAGTCACGGCGGTGAGGGATGGGATGAACCTTATACCCTACGAATATATCATATGCAGACAAGGAAACGAAAAGCTGAATGAAACGTTAGGTCTAGACCAATCAGGACCTAGGAAGAGCATGCTGGTACTCTCCGAGTTCATTGGGTGCTCCCCGTCCTTAAGCGGTGCAATTAGAGTTAACCCGTGGAACATTGATGCTGTGGCAGAAGCGATGGATTCTGCTCTTATGGTTTCGGAAGCTGAAAAACAGTTGAGGCATGAGAAACACTATAAATATGTTAGTACCCATGATGTCGCATATTGGGCTCGCAGCTTTATTCAGGACCTTGAAAGAGCTTGTAGGGATCATGAAAGGAGGAGATGCTGGGGAATTGGTTTCGGCTTAGGGTTCCGCGTGATTGCTCTGGATCCCAGTTTTAAGAAGCTATCAGTCGAGCATATTGTTTCGGCTTATAAGAGAACCAAAAGCCGAGCGATTCTTTTGGATTATGATGGAGCTATGGGGTCATCAGGATCCAATTCCATCAGTGCGATACCTACTGCTGAGACAGTTGGACTCCTTAACAGTTTGTGCCGAGATCCCAAGAATGTTGTCTTCCTTGTCAGTGTAAAGGAGCGAGATATCCTAAGTGAATGGTTCTCATCGTGTGATAGACTTGGGTTAGCTGCAGAGCATGGCTATTTTCTTAGGCGAGTTACCTCTCCTTTGACCAAGATCCTGTTTCATTCTTTGCTATTAGAAATTTTGACGTAACGTAGGATGGGTTCAGATACCTATCCTTGAAACACTGAACAACCATCACAGATGTGAACAAATACTGGGTTTATGGTACATTGATGTACTATAGGATGTCCTATGATCTGTCACCAACTCAATGTCCATTCCAAATTCAGTCTTTGGATAGTTTAAGGCTTAGCAAAAGTGGCACTGCTGGCTCTGTAATTAATTAATCTCAATCTGTTAGGTGGGAGAATAAGAGTTTAGCTAATTCATTGACAATAACATTAGGTTATTCTGTTCTCCAATGAATGGTGCACTAAACAGCCACCAGTGTACATATGTACATTGCAGAAAGCTTTTTCGGGTTTGTCTAAATCTTGATTCATAAACATTGATTGATGTAAATTGAGCGAGTGACGTTTTTATATAAATTCTTACTGTTTTCTTCTTTGTCGGGAGAGATGGTCCTTGTTTCCTTGGCCCAACGTGCATTGCTTAATCAAATGTTTTTTTTTTTTTGATCATTTCAAGCATACTCACAGCTCTCAACTTTTTCCTTCCTACTATTCCATTTAGATATCTCGTACCAGCTTGCCATTCTAATAGAAGGTTAATGCATTATAATTTTCAACCCAGATTGCCCTTAATCTGCGATAGCAAAACCTTGGCTAAAATTTTTTTTCTAGCCAAACTGATCATTATCCTCTTTCAGGCAAAACCGAGAAGGAGATTGGGAAACTTGTATTTCCGTGCCAGATTTTGATTGGAAACAAACGGCAGAGCCAGTTATGAGATTATACATGGAAACAACCGATGGCTCTACCATAGAAATCAAAGAGAGTTCGATTGTGTGGAATTACCAGTGCGCAGATCCAGATTTTGGTTTTTGCCAGGCAAAGGAGCTTTTAGATCACCTGGAAAGCGTTCTTGCAAATGAACCTGTTTCGGTCAAGAGTGGCCAACACATTGTGGAAGTTAAACCTCAGGTTTTTCCTATTTTCCTTTTCCCCAAGCACCATTGTCTTTCAAAATCGTGATGTTCTATAAAAGCTAATAGAATATCACTAGAGATTTTTTGGTTGACTCTAATTTCGAGTGTCTATAGTTGGTCCAGTCCCCACAATCAAGTAATTTGAGTCACTACGGCGCAGTTGGAAACTATTGAAACTTGTGTTGCACTTAGTCAACGGAAATGTGCTAACGTATCGAGAGAGAGTTTCTTCTCACAAGGGAATGAAAAGAACAAGATCAGTCAATCATCATAAACATTTTGCTGAGCAAGTGGTCCATAATATCTTCGTTCTTGAATCATGCCAAGTTTATAGCTTTCAGTAACATTTGTATAGTAAGGTCATGGAACCTGTGGAATTGTTATTAAACTGTGATCAATCTTTTCGGATGTAGGTTAAATTGATTGGATCACATGAACTGGCATATTGTTGGATACGTTTATTAGCATATTTTGGTTTCAAAGGTCTCTTTTTTGGTTCAAAAATTTCATTTACCGATTGAACTAGTCATTGGTGAACATCCTCACTTTGCTTGGAGATATTCAGGTTTATAGCTCATCTGTCTGTAAATTTGGAAGTTCCGGTGTTGATTTGCTTTTGATCTTAGCTCAAATTTGCAACCTCTAGGATTTGACTAAAGCCTTTTCTTACATTGCTGAACATTTTCATCTGATCCAAAGCAACAAAGTTACGCTATTTCTGGCCATTGTCTTTCAAATCAACATGCTTCGAGTTATTGGGAAAAAATTCCAATTTACTTCAACATCAACTTATGCATGGACTCTTTTGCAGGGTGTCAACAAGGGTCTTGTGGCCGAACGTCTATTGGAGACAATGCGGCAGAGGGGAATGCTTCCAGACTTTGTTCTCTGCATTGGAGATGATCGCTCCGACGAAGACATGTTTGGGGTAATAATGAGCGCGAGAGAGGGTCCGGCTCTTTCTCCGGTCGCAGAGGTGTTCCCATGCACTGTGGGCCAGAAACCAAGCAAGGCCAAGTACTACCTGGAAGACACGAACGAAATCTTGAGGATGCTGCAAGGGCTGGCCAGCGCATCCGAGCAAGCCACTCGAAATTCTTTGCCGCCCTCCCCAGCCAACACTTCAGCGACTACAGAGTAAAAAATCCTCCGTTCAAAATCCAAATTCGACATGATATGCAAGAATCCATGTGTATTGGGCTGTCTGGCATGGGAGCGGCAGACGGCATCGTGTATCACTTTTGTAATTTTTCGATTTGGGGGGAGGGAGCTTTAACCCCTTCTTCGCGGAGTCGTTGTTCAGCGCCCTATTGCATGTTATTTGTTGGCTGTACCATAATGATGTTTTATTGTATCTCAAAACACCGTGGCAGTTCATAGGTTGTAGATGATGAATGAAGATTTGAGTACTGAAAGTGGGGTTGAGGTTGCTTCCTGAACTGGGCATTGAGTTCAAAGAAAATAACACCAACACCAAAGAGCTACGTCAGAAGTGCATCCCTCAAATTGGTACTGTTTTTTCGTAATTTAATCCGCAAGGAAACAAACACCGAAAATGGATTTTCGGCTTTTAATTGAAGGACGGGTTCTGTGGTGATTTGACAGGAAATATCCAAGCGATCATAAAAATCAATGTGGAATTGTACAAACCTAAACCAAACCGGAGTTTGACTCGACGGAAAAGTTTAGGAAGTACTATCGAAACAAACTTCAACGGAATTTGACTCGAGAACGAAGCTTGAAAGAGCGGCGGTACTATGCCGGGATTTGACTCGACGACGAAGCACCAAGGATGAAGATTCATGTCGGAGGACGACTTGGCGACGTGAATTTGAGCATTAGAACTACTCCTAAAGAATTAAAGCTTGTAAATTGTAGGAAAATAATGGGCGTGGCCAAATGTAAAGGTACGAGTGCAGGAAATGTAAAGATAAAAGAAAGATAAACTAATAAAGAACGTGAGTTCTGTTGTTGATTGGGGGGTTGGGGGCCTTTACAATATACAAACTTGGGATATTTATAATCTCCTACAAGCGTTTACAACTTTTAAATTTTAAATAAAAAGTAACTTCCTAACGGTGGTTATTATCTTCCTATTTTCTAGGCACTCTCCACGTTCAAATAACCACCCTTATCCATAAGCAGTTTTGTTATTGCTCATTCACTATCGGTAAGTTGCGAACTATCGGTATGTTACCGACGCCAAAGCTCCCAATGCCTATTTCCACGATTTTTTTTTCACTTTTTGGTGTAAACATATGCCCCCTTAAAAGAATTGAATGATTTACCAATCATTCGATTCTTTTAACTAATGGCCTTTAGGTGCCCCGTAACTCTTCTGTTACTTGATAGAAGCCGAATCTGCCCCCTGGCATCGGTAACTTTTCTACTACTTGACAAAAGCCGAATCCTCATATTTTGTCATTTGAAGAGCATACAAGTCGTTGACCATCCTGCCCCTGATCCTTTCGCATCGGTTTTGAATTCACGAACATAGAAGGTGTAGAACTTAACTCAACATCATCTGCTGCTGCAATTTGTGGAGTCTCATTAGTTGGTTGGGCCAATTCTGTGTCCTCCTTATAGAAGCCATTACGATCGAATTTTCGTCTCCAACTGTTTTCTCTGCTCATCGGTAATTACTTCGGGATGTTGACACCTCCTTCTCGCTACTTGTCCCACCAATTATGCAGATGATAACCCAGAACACGACCAGGATGGTCAGGATCAAGTTGAGTACGTACCTTCATACTTCCTCGAATCGGCCACATTGGTCCCACCAGGTGTGCCAATTTGTTTCTCCGTAATTTAATCCGCAAGGAAACAAACACCGAAAATGGATCTTCGGCTTTTAATTGAAGGACGGGTTTTGTGGTGATTTGACAGGAAATATCCAAGCGATCATAAAAATCAATGTGGAATTGTACAAACCTAAACCAAACCGAAGTTTGACTCGATGGAAAAGTTTAGGAAGTACTATCGAAACAAACTTCGACGGAATTTGACTCGAGGACGAAGCTTGAAAGAGCGGCGGTACTATGCCGGGATTTGACTAGACGACGAAGCACCAAGGATGAAGATTCATGTCGGAGGACGACTCGGCGACGTGAATCTGAGCATTAGAACTACTCCTAAAGAATTAAAGCTTGTAAATTGCAGGAAAATAATGGGCGTGGCCAAATGTAAAGGTAACGCAAGTGCAGGAAATGTAAAGATAAAAGAAAGATAAACTGATAAAGAACGTGAGTTCTGTTGTTGATTGGAGGTGGGGGGCCTTTACAATATACAAACTTGGGATATTTATAATCTCCTACAAGCGTTTACAACTTTTAAATTTTAAATAAAAAGTAACTTCCTAACGGTGGTTATTATCTTCCTATTTTCTAGGCACTCTCCACGTTCAAATAACCACCCTTATCCATAAGCAGTTTTGTTATTGCTCATTCACTATCGGTAAGTTGCGAACTATCGGTATGGTACCGACGCCAAAGCTCCCAATGCCTATTTCCATGATTTTTTTTTCACTTTTTGGTGTAAACAGGTACTTAGCCATCAAAAGCTCAAATCAAGTCACGTCCGAAGACCCAGAAGAGGAGTGGATTGTGAGAGACAGTGCCCAAATTAGATATGGCCATAGTTCGGAACCGGCGATTCCGGTTCGTAGCCATGTATGAACCGGAACCGAAACCGGTGGTTTCGAGCCGGTTCCGGTTCCGACCCGGTTTGGAACCGGCCGGTAAAAATAAAAAAAAATAAATTATGAAATAAAAAATAATAAATTATCATATTATTAAATAATGAATTATTCAATATAAAATGTAATCAAAATGTACATTGCAATCAAATTTGGGGAAATAAAAAAATAATGAATTATTTTATTTTTATTTTTATTTTTTGGAACCGGGCCCGTAGGTCACGGGCCGGTTCCAGTTTCAAATCACGGGCCTGGTCAATCAGCCGGTCCCAGGTTTGACCCGGGCTAGTTCCGGGCTGAAACCGGCCTATGGCCATGTCTAGCCCAAACTCCAAAGTCAAATCTCCTGGTCTGTCAACGTCCTTAAATAAGAAGAGCGGTTGAAAGCTGAAACGCTTTAAATTGCCAGCAATGGCAGTTCAACCGGGGAAACAAAGTCAGAGGACTGTCTTAACTGAGGGGTTGACCGTCGCCGCTCATTTTTGGTCAAGAATTATATATAAGTATGCTGAACATAAATCCTTTCTTGGTTTGCTTTCTTTCTGTCTTCTTTAGTTTTTCCTGACGTTGGAGAGGGTTGGATGTAGACACTCGTACACCAGCTGCAACAATACAGCTGAGTTCAATCTCATATTATATGATGCGCGACCAAGGAGTCACGTGCAGGCATTCGTTGCCTGGTCCATTTTCCTTCAATGTTATGAATTCCTAATTTTTCTTTTAATTTTTTCCCAATTTTTCTCTTTTTTTTTTTCTGGCCCTTTCCCCATTGAGAATTCGAAGCAATCTGAATCCGTATAATGTCGATTTTTATTTGATAAGTATTTTCTAATGAGTGACCCCTACGAGCAACCCCTGGTTCTTCAAATTATCAATTGCACACAATGCGAGAAAGTCGATGTTTTAAAAGCTGCAAAAATCCCTAAATCAATGAATATACTGGTTTATAATATATTTTTTCATCATGCCCAAAATGTGGGACACCTAATTTTCTATTTTTTCAGGTTGAGATTCTCCACTAACATAATTGACCCAGAACTTGTACTTCCATTACAGAATGATTTGATTCAGCATCATCTGTTTTTTTTTTCAGCCAAGGAAAATGGGTTTTCTCTCATCTTTGGAGTACAACAGGAGGGCAATGAGGGGAAGTCACAACGGTGGGCTTGGCTTAGCCCACCACCACCAAGCATTAAAATCAAATCCCCCCAACTCCCTCTCGAGTTGAGTCTCTGTCAAAGGCCTTTAAGATCACCCGACAAACTTAAATGACCGTCATTCATATTCCATCCCCTCTCAACCGCCCTCATTATATCCTTCCCGTGCAATATTAGCCCCCCATCAATTTTCCCTTTTGCCCTTCAAAAGGTTTTTTTATTGATGATCCCTCTTAATATAATTAGGGTCTTGTTAAGCATTCTTAATAATTACGCATAGCACGAGGGAGACCGTGTCGCAAATTACAATCTTTTAAACGGGCGTTTAACAGATGTCCCGATTCGCACTCGTTAAGAAAAACCCTTAATAGTTCATTTACCGTGCTTTGGAAATATATAACTTTGTACATCTCTACCGTGTTCTGCATCTTCTTATGTGCGAAGGTGTTATAGTTAATTCATCAGCAATGTTGTGAAAAAACATAAGCTTAACCGTGTGTGATCGATTTGATTAGATGTGGCTAAGGACATTGCTAGACGAGACTTTGAGGCATTTTTCTTACACTGTCTTCTTAAGCAGCATACTCTTGCAACATCCTATAATTTGTGCGAGTCCTGTCTTCAAAATACAAACGAAAAGAGCAACAATAACAGGGACTTCTCCAATCCAATGAACGGAAAGAAAAAATGGGCAAGTCAACCATGAAAAAGGAAGAGGTTCCTTTCGATTTCTCCGTCCTGAAAAAGATTGAAATTCGTGCAGGGTTGGAGATATTCAATTCCTTCTTTTAGAACACGAGAGAGCACGAGATTTTGTACCATATGGGATGTCACCAAACGAGTTGATGCCTTGTCCTTCTCTTTTAACCCACAAAATGTTGTGCATAAAACCCTAGCTCATACAACAAAGGTGTGAGGAAGTTAATTAATTATATTTTTCGTCCCCTCTCAAAGTTTTTTAAACAGGAGACATGCTCTAATAACTTTATTCCGACTATTTTGGTCGAGGGAGTACTTTTATACGTAGAATCATTCTATTTTAGACGATGACAAAACGATTTTAGTTGCGCCATAATATTCACTTCACGTGAGTCGAAATGCTTATGGAGGTTGAGACAATGAATTGTGGATGGATAGCTGCATACCTTTTCACTTTTGAGAGGCCAACTCTCAACTATATATATTAAATGTCGCATCGCATTTACAGCACAAATAAAGTAGAAATTTTTTTCCTTTTTAAATACCTACAACAGTATAAACGAGTGAAATTAATGGATTTTCAGTTTTAGATCACACTTCATTATTTCGCGAAAAATAAATAATTTAAAAAATATATTTTTAAAAATGATCGCTCATATAGCTTAAAATAATTAAATAATAAAATAATATTTTCACAACCGATAACAATTTATGTCTAGATATTTTCGTGGATGATAATTACACTTTTCGTTCATTTGTTTTTGTGATTGATACGATCAATCACTTTTAGGAAAATATTTTTCAAGCTGTTCATTTCTTGCGAAGTAAATAGAGCTTGAGTATATTCAATTCAACTTCACTGTGAATCTAATGGCGATTCACAATAAGGGCAATTCATTTCTTTTCTTCTTTTCATTTCTCCCGAAAAGTTGACAACAAGAAGAAGAACAATGAGAAAAATTAAAATGAGGAAAAAATGATGGAAGGGTAGGAATGCAGTTACAAACGGCAAAGGCATGAAAGTGGCAAATGTGGTACCACTTAGCATTAATTAAAGAGGAGAGCCGATCTCAACCATATCAAACCTTTCATCATATTTGCCCATTTCGAATGAGAGACGCAACTTTTACTCATCAACACCCATTTCCAGCTGTCAGTCAGTCCAGAGATGTATGTAATCACGAGATGTAAGTAATCAAACTTTTTTTCTCATGTCGTTGAGGATGTTCGATGCTAATTTATTATGATTCAATGATCGGCGAGAATGATACGACGGAGTAATTGTACACCGAGGGGCTCACATGGATCTACGGTCGTTGAGGGTGTGGCGACGAGGAGACGCAACACGGGCACTTGCGCCACCGGAGGCGGAGGGCTCGAGCGTCTCGAGGAAAGGTTCGTTTTTTTAAGGGTACTTCCGAGAGAACAGATCCAGTGAAGACGGGACGGGCCTATAGCTCATGGGATTAGAGCACGCGAACCACGGTGTCGGGGGTTGGAATCCCTCCTCGCCCGCAACCGGTCTCGGGTGGCGGAAGGGCACGACAAGCGTATATTATCAAACCATGTATACCTTATGGGTTTTGCATGTGATGTGGAAATTGATAGGACGTCAGCCAAAGCACAGCTCAAAGCTTTACTTAAAGCTTTGCACTAAATGATCCCATCTAACTCTTCAATTCCTAACCATCTTCTCTCATTATTCTCCAACTCCTTCCTCCTCCTCTTCCTCCTCTTCTTCCTTCTAACTTCACTTCTCTCTAGCTCTTTCGTTTGGCCCACTTGAGAGGCCAAAGAGAGATGAAGCAGAGCGGCTCGTCTTCGGGCCACGACGAGGCCTCCGACGTGAAGAAGACGAAGAGGATGGGTGAAGACACAGCCGAGCGCAAGAAGCCGCAGAAAGTGTCCCTGCTGAAGCTCTTCTCGTTCGCCGACTTCTACGACTGCGTCCTCATGGCGATCGGGTCGGTCGGCGCGTGCCTCCACGGCGTCTCCGTCCCCGTGTTCTTCATCTTCTTCGGCAAGCTGATAAACATCATCGGGATGGCCTATCTCTTCCCTGAAGAAGCTTCCCACAAAGTCGCGAAGGTATGAGTACAAAAGTATGTATGCATGAACCATGAATGTTCAGTTTGTGACCATGAATCGACCAATTGTGGTGAGCTTTTTCACACTGAAGTGACAGCTTCTCTGCGAGTCTTCTCATAGAAACGCAAGATCATTTTTTAACGAGTGTTTAAGTGGAAACTTAGATTCCCAATGCTTTAATTAAGGAAGAGGTGCAATTCTCAATCTTTATCAAGAAAAGGGTTGGTCTTTACTTCTCTTTTTAGTTTGCCTATATTATGTAGAAGCTTCCGCTCATATCCTTCACTGACCAATTTATTTATTCAATGAACCTTCTTTCTTTTTTCGCAGTACTCGTTGGATTTTGTGTATCTCAGTGTGGCTATCCTATTTTCATCATGGATAGGTATTGGCCAAGTGATTCAATCTCTTCAACGGCTTACTGCATATACTTTTGCCTAAATTTGCACATGAAAAAAAAAAGAAATGTGGGGTTATGCATACATATTATGTATGTTAATTTTAGGTGATTTATGCAGAGGTTGCATGCTGGATGCATGCTGGAGAGAGGCAAGCGGCGAAGATGAGAATGGCGTATCTGAGATCGATGTTGAGTCAAGACATTAGTCTTTTCGACACTGAAGCTTCAACTGGCGAGGTCATTTCTGCAATCACCAGTGACATCATTGTTGTTCAAGATGCTCTCTCTGAGAAGGTACTTCGACCATCTTAACTATTTTCCCCAAAGGGTCCATTTCTCTAGCATTATCCTGTCAAATTCTGAATTCGAGAGTTCATACTCTCCCCAAATCAACAACATTAAGAACCATCACCATCTTTTTTGTATCAAGTAAGAAACCGAACATTCAAGATGTTTGGAGTTATTCTGTCCACATAGATTGAAATTTAGTGAACGAAACATCTTTTCTGACATATGATTTGGTCTTGTTAACAAATGTACCAAGAAAGTAAAAATACTTAAAATGGAAATGTTCACATTCCCAAAGTATAATGACCCCTAACAAGTTGCCTTGGGCATTCTTTAACATTTTGCCACAGAAATCGTGGTCTCCACACAAATAAGACCTCTTAATATGTGAGGTATTAATGCACGAACCGTAATGCACGTATTAATGATACCATTAGCGACCGAGGTCTCGATGTTTTGATGGTTAATTAGATTTGTTAAATCAGAATTATTTGGCAAAGAATATCCCTCAACTGCAAATTTTGTGGGTCAAGAGAGGCAGTAATTAAATACACCACACTGATGTGCATGCAGCGACACTGACACTGAGTAACCACTACAATTACAGTTGGAAATGACATAAAAAAGAGTTGGTCTCACACTTTGCTTCCTGCATCTGCTTCCTTTTGGCGTACTTTCTGTGGATATAAATGCATTGCCTGGAAGCATTTAGAATTCGGTTGGGTTGGGTGAGAAATTGGGTTTTCAAGGTTTTTAACATGCACCAACTTGCACCTTTGCCAGCTGGAAACAGTTCAAATATTGAATGCCCAACTCATGTTCTCTGCTGTCGACGTGTTCAAAAGAAGGCATGAGACACAAGTGTTTAGACATGGAGAGACTGGAGGTCCATCAAGGACCCGACCATGTTCCTGACAATATGCCCTTTTTTTTGGTGAGATAGAGGAGTTAAAATTCATTCCATGAAAATGGGGATTAGTTGCATATTTTGAACACTAACAAGATTTGCCCAAACTCTGCTTACTCACGGATAATTGAAGTCTTAGGACGAATTACCTTTTTAGTAATGGGTTTAAGGTCACAAGCAAGCTGATCTATTGCGCTTGTTAAAGTCTCAGTAATGAGGATGAGCTCTTTCTTGGCATACAACAATTAATTCCTCAGGAACTTCCAGAAGAAATATTGATTATTGTTGCCATGCATCGGATGTGCTTGTGGTATTCATTGTGCCTTGTGGAGGATGCAGGTAGGGAACTTCATACACTATATAAGCCGATTTCTTGGAGGCTTCATAATTGGGTTCGTCAGGGTATGGCAAATCAGTCTTGTGACACTGTCTATCGTACCCTTGATCGCCCTTGCTGGTGGCATGTACGCATACGTTGCCACAGGTCTTATTGCCCGAGTCCGGAAATCCTATGTAAAGGCTGGAGAAATAGCAGAGGAGGTCAGTATGATGCGCCTAGAATTGACATTTTTTATGAAGGGTCTTTTTCAACTGCGCTGTAGTCATTTGAACCTTAGGAGCAGCTTACATTAACAGGTGATTGGGAATGTCAGAACGGTCCATGCATTTGCCGGAGAAGACAGGGCAGTGAGATCATACAGGAGAGCTCTTATCAATACTTACACGTACGGGAGGAAGGCAGGATTAGCAAAGGGCTTGGGACTAGGCTCAATGCATTGCGTGCTTTTCCTTTCGTGGGCACTTCTTGTTTGGTTTACGAGCATTGTCGTCCATAAGGGTATCGCCAATGGTGGGGATTCCTTCACAACCATGCTCAATGTCGTCATAGCCGGATTGTAAGTCTTCTTCCGAAGTTCTGATGCCTGGGATTAATCAGCAAATGTTGGTCTTTATCTTGGCATTGTGAAATTGATGAAAAGCCACCTTCATTGATGCTGTGTCTTGCCAGGTCACTAGGCCAGGCTGCACCGGATATTTCTGCATTTGTCCGTGCAAAAGCAGCTGCGTATCCCATTTTTGAGATGATTGAGAGGAGCACAATGAGCAAAACCAGCTCAAAAACTGGCCAAAAACTGAGCAATGTGGAAGGACACATACAGTTCAAGGATGTGATGTTCAGCTACCCGTCTCGTCCCGACGTGGTCATCTTCAATAAGCTCTGCCTTGATATTTCTCCGGGTAAGATCGTGGCGCTCGTAGGTGGAAGCGGATCGGGGAAAAGCACCGTGATCTCTTTGATCGAGCGCTTCTATGAGCCACTCGCTGGGGAGATCCTGTTGGATGGATACAACATCAGAGACCTCGACCTCAAGTGGCTGAGGCAGCAAATCGGGCTGGTCAATCAGGAGCCTGCCCTGTTTGCCACGAGCATTAGGGAGAACATACTCTACGGCAAAAATGAGGCCACCCTCGATGAGGTCACTCGTGCCGCAAAAATGTCGGAGGCTCTCTCTTTTATTAATAATCTCCCTGAGAGATTCGAAACTCAGGTATTTCTCATATATAAAGAGAAGCTCTGAGGCAAGCATGGTCCGTAGATAATGTGATGATCTCCTAATAAAGAATGAATGTTTTATGTTGAGTTATTAGCTGAGAAGTGAAATGGTTGCAATTCACACAAGTTATTTCCATGTTTAATGCTTGCTTTAGATGGATTGACTTAATTGGACTGAGTTGGGGATATGACATCGCAGGTCGGCGAGAGAGGAATACAACTATCGGGTGGGCAGAAGCAAAGGATAGCTATTTCACGGGCGATAGTTAAGAATCCATCCATTCTTCTACTGGATGAAGCCACGAGTGCGCTCGATGGTGAATCCGAGAAGAGCGTGCAGGAGGCACTCGATCGAGCGATGGTGGGGAGGACCACAGTCGTGGTCGCACATCGGCTCTCTACCATAAGAAATGCAGATGTGATCGCGGTCGTCCAGGATGGAAAGATAGTGGAAACGGGGAACCACGATGAACTAATCTCGAACCCGAACAGTGCATATGCGTCGCTGGTTCAACTCCAGGAGACCGCTCACTTGCAGCGGCACCCTTCACAAGGTCCTACAATGGGACGACCTCTCAGGTACTATATTGACTGATCTGCATTTTTAAATGATGATTCATTTCTAGCAGTGTGCAAAAATTATAAGAGTTCTTGTTTTGAAGTCAGACTCATCAGTTGATTAATCTTTATTACAGCATCAGGTTTTCAAGAGAACTATCCCGGACAACAACTAGCTTTGGTGCAAGTTTTCGCTCAGACAAAGAGTCTCTTGGTCGCACCGGTGTTGATACAGTCGACAGTCTAAAGCCGAGGCAAGTTTCTGTCAGAAGATTGTACTCCATGGTCAGTCCCGACTGGATGTACGGGATGTTTGGCACCATTTGTGCTCTTATCGCCGGAGCTCAGATGCCTCTTTTCGCTCTTGGGGTCTCCCAAGCTCTTGTGTCCGATTACATGGGTTGGGAGACGACAAAGCATGAGGTTAAGAAGATTTCTCTGCTGTTTTGTGGAGCTGCAGTAGTGACTGTCATTGTTCATGTGATCACGCATTGTTCCTTTGGCATTATGGGAGAGCGGCTCACTCTTCGGGTCAGGGAAAGGATGTTTGCAGGTAATTCAACCAAAATTATTGCGAATGCCTATTTTACCCATGTCTACACCACTGATCTTCTGGTAGTGAAGGTTAATCAGTTGCGTTCTTGAGAATTTTAATGATTTGATTGCTTGCGACCTTAAAAGATTTGTTGTATACATGAATGAAATGCTAAAGCTTGTTTTACAGTTTGAACGAAACACTATAAACAGAGAGCTGGTTACTTTTCTATCTGTAGCTGCATTTTATGCTAAACCTTCTGGCAAAGTTTTGTTGCAGCCATTTTGAGGAATGAGATCGGTTGGTTCGATGATGTGAACAACACAAGTGCAATGCTTTCATCACGGCTAGAGACAGATGCAACTTTGTTGCGAACCGTGGTTGTAGATCGTTGCACAATCCTCTTGCAAAATGTAGGCTTGATAGTCTGTTCTTTCATCATTTCTTTCATCCTAAACTGGAGGATAACGCTCATTGTCATAGCCACCTATCCGTTAATCATAAGTGGCCACATCAGCGAGGTAACTTTTCCTTTCTCTAATGAGTAGTTGAACTTAAAGTAAGCAATATTGCCAATGTTTTGATTAATCTACCTTCAGAAAATGTTCATGCGAGGCTACGGTGGAAACTTGAGCAAAGCATATCTAAGAGCCAACATGTTGGCTGGTGAGGCTGTGAGTAACATCCGCACGATAGCTGCGTTTTGCTCAGAAGAGAAGGTGCTTGATCTATATGCAAGTGAGCTCGTTGAGCCTTCCAAGCGTTCATTCTCTCGCGGTCAGATTGCAGGCATCTTCTACGGCATTTCCCAGTTCTTCATTTTCTCTTCATACGGTCTTGCCTTGTGGTACGGAACTTGGCTTCACATTCTCGACTTCGCTGGAACTTGTAAAAGGGGTCACGAAAATCATTAACAGTGTGCATATTGCATGCTTCAAGACCTTCAAATCAATGAATTGGTACTTCATGCATTAATGAAAATCTAGGCAAACAATAATACCGAATCATTTTTTGAAATGCAGGTATGGTTCTGTTTTGATGGGGCAAGGGCTCGCCAGCTTCAAATCGGTCATGAAATCATTCATGGTGTTGATCGTAACCGCTTTAGCTATGGGAGAGACCTTAGCTATGGCCCCTGACCTGCTCAAGGGGAATCAAATGGTTGCCTCAGTATTTGAAGTCCTTGACCGCAAGACCGAGGTGATGGGGGATGTCGGGGAAGAGCTAACCGTGGTAGAGGGCACGATTGAGCTCAGGGGAGTCCATTTTAGCTACCCCTCGAGGCCTGATGTGATTATTTTCAGGAATTTTGATCTGAAAGTGCGATCGGGCAAGAACATTGCTTTAGTGGGGCAAAGTGGGTCTGGTAAAAGTTCCGTGCTCGCTCTTATACTCCGGTTTTATGATCCAACAGCCGGGAAAGTGATGATTGATGGTAAGTCTGATAGCAAAATCAACCACTTTGATTCGCTTACTATCTGCGAAAGCATCACATTGTTGCATTATCGGCTACAAAGGAAATTCCCTGACTACTTCAAAGCCCTTTTTCTTTTCTCAACTTGAATGAGAAAAGGAAATTGCATTGCCCGTTATCTTATTTAGTTCCAAAAATCAACGTTTCGCAGGCAAGGACATCAAGAAACTCAAACTTAAATCCCTCCGGCAACACATTGGCCTTGTCCAACAAGAGCCAGCTCTCTTTGCCACATCTATCTACGACAACATTGTCTATGGGAAAGAAGGAGCGTCCGAGGGAGAAGTCATCGAAGCAGCTAAGCTAGCTAATGCTCACGGCTTCATCAGTTCCCTTCCCGAGGGCTACTTGACCAAAGTTGGTGAGCGTGGAGTGCAACTCTCGGGCGGACAGAAGCAAAGGGTGGCAATCGCTCGGGCCATCCTAAAGAACCCGGAGATCTTGCTTCTGGATGAAGCAACTAGCGCTCTGGACGTGGAGTCCGAGCGTATTGTGCAACAGGCTCTAGATAGGCTGATGAGAAACCGGACAACGATCGTGGTCGCGCATAGGCTATCGACCATCAAGAACGCCGACCAGATCTCCGTCGTACAAGACGGGAAGATCATAGAGCAAGGGACTCACTCTGCCCTCATAGAGAACAGGGACGGACCGTACTACAAGTTGATTAACCTCCAGCAACAGCAGCAGCGATAACAGCATCATCAACGATTATTGACGACAACAAACCAATTGACAACATAATTTGTGAAGGGACCTTTTTTATCCTGTACTTTTATGTCCTTAATTTTGTTGGTTTTTATCTTACCGATTATGTGTTTATGCGAAGTTTGGATCGATTGTTTCTATGTGATGATAATAATCACAAGGCCGAGGCTTTGGTCTATGTATAGAAAGGGGAACTTCCTACTTAGGTTCGGCTTATGTTTTATTGCCGCAACCTCAGTTGATGTTTAGTGAAACGGAGGAGAAAGACGAGTTTACATGGCTTCTATCTCTTCGCTTCTAGGGAGAGAAAATTCTCTGGACAGCGGGAAGACGAATTTCACTTCGGGCATAGTTGCTGACCGAGGTAGCATGGGCTTGTTCTTCCTTTAAGGGCTATACTTTTCCTCACTTGCTGTATAAGCTTTCGCGGAATGTGTTCATCTATTGTATTTGGAGTGCTTTGTTGTCTAAGCAATCCCTCTGACTGGGTAAATTTTGATTCACTTCGGGCATTGTTGCTAACTAAGGTAGTGTTTTGCCGGAAATATTCTTGCGACGAAATATAATTCACCGAGAGTCGTTCTTCGTTTTTTAATTAAAGGAGACAAGGTTTCGTGTCTAATTCCGAACAGGAGTTGTCCAGGCATGAACAAAGAGTTTGATTGTCTTGATCAATAACTCAAATATCGTACAGTAATGAAGTTCGACTTATATTTATTAGGACTGAGCAAGATGGACGGTCCAAACCGGGACCAGATTGGACTGACTAGTTCGGTTCCCGGTTCCTGAAAGTGGAACCGGTTTCCGGGCGGTCCGGTTCCCGATTCTATGGTGGGAACCGGACTGGACCGATAAATATATATTTTTCTAATTTTTTCATATATATATTTATTTACTTTTTAAAATTTTTTTAAAAAATAAAAAACGTAATCTAATTTCCCCAATTCTCTCTTGCCTTTACCAATAAGTGATTAATCCCATTGTAACCGGTCCATGGTCCTAAGACTAGTCGGTCCGGTCCTTGGTCTTGAAAACTAGGAACCGGTCCTCCTAACCTGGTTTCCGGTTCTTGGGTTGGACCGGACCGGACCGGGAATCGCTCACCCTTAATATTTATAGACAATTTAGATGGATCCATCCACTTACTGGCTGTATCCGAAGTTCATCGATGCAACATTACAAAGTTACTGGTGTAGAAAGTAGACAACTATAGCTATGGAAACTAAAGGTGTGGTGCTGGAAAGTAAAGATAATTGAAAGACAGCATTTTGGTTTGTGTTCATGGGAGGCTTTCTTTGGCAGCCGGGTGCTATTTATAATGTGGGCTTGATAACCGCCTTTGGTACCATGTTCGATAACCACCGTTGATCTTATTTTTTTGTTCCAAGGTGATAACCGTCGTTGAGTTCATACCGTATGACACTTGTTCTTCTCGAGGCAATAACCGTCATTGAGCATATATCGTCTCGACACCTATCCTCTTCGAAGCAATAACCGTCATCGAGTTCATATTATCTTAACACCCGTCTTTCTCGAGGCAGTAACCGTCATCGAGCTTATACTGTCTTGACACTTGTCCTCCTCGAAGTAGTAACCATCATTGAGCTCTTCTTTTCCTGACATCTATCTTTCTCGGAGCAGTAACCGTCATCGAGTTCTTCTCATCCTGACACCTGTCCTTTCCAGGGTGATAATTGTTGTCGAGTTCTTTCTAGCTTGACACTTGTCCTTTTCCTTGTCGACATCCTCGATGACTCGAATCCGATATGACCATTTTCGTCAATAACTTTGGCATTCGCTCCTTCTATGACTCAAGCTCTTTCAATTTCAAATTCCCCATCAATATTTCCAAGTGCTTCCTAGCTGTTTTGCTTAGGTGAGCCATCTCGTATGGGCTACGTCATCCGTTTACGTCTTTTATTATTTTATTTATTTCGGTTGTCGACAACCTAATTAATTATAGGTATCAACAGGTAGCATGGGCTTGTTCTTCCTTTAAAGGCTATACTTCTACTCACTCGCTGTATAAGCTTTTGCGGAATGCATGCATCTATTGTATTTGGAGTGCTTTGTTGTCTAAGCAAACCCTCTCAGTGGGTAAATTTTAATTCAATCCTTTCAAAGATCAGGAGGTTGATCTGGGAAAGACTTTCCAGTTGTTTGACTGTGAGAAGAAAAGTGTATTTGGACAAACATAAGTTGTTTGCGCTGTAATTGGGGACTTCTAGATTGGGTCTCTTAGCTGCTGTTTGTTGAGCATTTAGCAGGTTTGCTCACCCTGCTTTCTGTTGCTAAAGCTAACAAAAATCTCTGACTTACCGAAGAAAGACAAATTTACGAAATCATCGCTATGAATTCTTCCTGATACTTCTATGTTGAACAAAAAGCTAGATCTTTTGAAACAAACTAGCTAGGCACTTGAAAATCTTCCAATTGCGGTTCATGCGTTTACATGACGATCATGAGATGATCTTCCTTGGAAAAATGCAAGGGTAATTGAAGCAAAACGGTGACACCCCGAAGCGAAAATAAGCATGAACAGTACTGTTTAAGGTTGAGGACAAAGATGTTTCATCACAATGGTCCAATTAGGAAGAGTTTCTGATATGACTCCAAAGTTCAATACTTGTACCGTCAATAACGATAGAACCGCTGTGACTTCCATGATTTGTTACACCAAACAACGCTCCGCGAAATCTTGTAAAGTTCGAGGAAGCTTCTTGGTGGTCGATACGAGATACAAAAATAACCTAAGTTATTCTCGTATTTCCCTGTTTGTGGTTGAAGAAGCAAAGAGACAAAGTTAATTTAATCAAGAAAACAAAAACAAAGAAACTCATGTTTCCATTTGTCAAACGGAGCAGTCCAAAGTCAATGAATTAAAGAAACCAAGTTGGATAAGTAAACCCTACAAAGAGCTTAGCAGATGGCTAATCAGATTTGATCTATTTTGTTTACTTGGCACCCATTATCATATTGATACGCTTGTCAATCAAGCGAATGAGGTAAGGGGTTTTGAAAAACAGGCCCCCAGCAAATCTTACTGTCTTGATTTTCACAGTATCTTCATTAATCACTATTTAAAACTTCCTTAACGTCACACCGTTGTGCGGGCAACAAACGCTAATCAAGGTTAAAGTCCTGATAGGGCAAGTCAAAGAAGGGTTAAAGAGTGCATGCACTTTCAAATTGTCGACCCGGGGCAAGTCCTGCGTGCTTCCCAATGTGAGCAGGTGAAAATTGGACGGTGAATACAAGCGTTTCATTCATGCAAGAATTATTATGTTATGCGCAACATGTGCATCCCTAGTTAAAATTTGTTTGAGAGACGATCACAGAATCTTCAGCATGATCAGCATCCAAGAAGTTAGTCAACATGAGAGGGGGACTTGGCCCAAAAATGAAGTCCATGAAAGGGTGTATCCTTAATGTAGCGAAGAATACATGGAGAATTACCAAAAAATTCATAAACCTATTGCAATTGTACAAATTCAGTCCTAAACACTTTTTTTGCCAATTGAGTCATAAACTTTTTGCATTTGTGTCAATTAAATCCATTCAGTCAATTTTGGTCGGCCGACGTCCATGTTAGCGCTAATTTGTCAAAATTGATCGGATACATTGAATTGGCACAAGTGCCAAAAGTTTAAGATCGAATTGGCGTAATTGTAATAGATTTAGGACTTCTTTGGTAATTTCCCCAAAAAATACACAAAGCTACAACATAGTGAGTAGTACGTGGAGCCAACATGAACCGACTAACAACACGAAGCGAACGCAAAATATACCGAATGATTTCTATACTTCATCAGAATGAACAAATACAAGCAGCGGCGGTCCTTTATATAGACCCCAAATTGACATGAAAAGACATATACAAGATATACGCATGTTTTCGAATATTTGCGAGATTCAGGTAAATTGCGAAAAATATCCACCTAAATTAAATCAAATATGCAACATATCGAACTCAATATATCATTTAATAGTTTCAAGCTAGTAGCGAACTCATTAAGAGAGAGAACCCAAAAAGGACTTCCCAAGCTGCAACATGGAGTATAAGAGAAGCAAGCTTTGAAATACAACTTTCTACGACACTATAAATTGACAAATCGGATGAGCGTTTAAATGTCATCCTAATACCAAAGGATTCATTGGGTCAACATAATGTTAGATTGACAGTATAACTAATCCACGCTTAAAACACTAACTACCATTGAAGTTTATACAAATCAATGTACATACAGCCCTTGAGACTTTTCCAATCAATGGGCGTCATTAGCATGGATTATATAAAAATAATGATATAATAACAATAATCATAGTGGATGAACGAGTCACGAAGATTATATCAACTTCGTGTACGTGACACTTGAGCATTGAGTTATCAAGGTCAGTCCTATCTTTAGGGTGCTAGTTTCGAAGACTTTTTTCTCTTGGGGGGAACTTGTCTAGGCATTATACACTGCATCTTGGGGCTGTTTGACTAAGTTGGCCTGGTTCAAGTTTTGGGTCCTTAATGTCAAGAATCGACAGATAATATATAGTAATTGGAACCTTTTTTTTTTTTTAATATACGACAGTAATTTTGTTTGACCCTTTATGATAGTTCAAAGGTGGATTAAGTAACAGTCACGTGGAAACCATGGAATGACCTAAGTTTTCTGTCGTGATAAGAAGGAGCTTGCTTCGCATATTTACAGGGGTTTAGCTAAGGTTTGGTAAAAACAGGTTTGGAAAAAATTACACAATAGCGTGGATTGACCAGCCAGATTGGTAATAGCAGCTGAGGTCATTTCGAGGACTTTGAATCATCAAAGATAACTCGCCACCTTTTAACCCTTCTTTTTCCAGTATTTTTCAAACGGACTGATCATGATTCAAGTTGACTGGTGTCGCTGTGTTGTGTTAGGGCTGCGAGTTCTTTGGTTTCCTCCATCGATTGCATTCGCAATTTTCTAGCTAAACCGAAAGGACAAGCTGACTCAGGTACATCACACTTTTAAAAGAGGGAAAGAAAATCAAGAACAGTTGTTGGTGGCTGTGACGGACGCGTCGGGATCGCGGTCAACCTCGTGTAGATCCCGAATTCAGGAAACCATGCAATTAGGTTAACGATAATAAGGACAGACAAGGGGCGCTCCATTTGTTTAAAGGAAAGCAAATTATGCTTTGCTTTACGCAAGGTCTGTCCATGGCATGGTGTTAGATCATGTCTTGTTGCGTCTGCGGTGACATAACGGGGCCTCAGTCAACTCGTGCCTTCAAAAAGAGCAGTTGAAACCACTGGTGTGGACTTCCAGGCTCGGAATCAGTTCTTGGCGGCTGATCGCTCATCGACGAGGACGTTGAGCATCTCGCAATTATGATCCTGCAAGAATAACAATTGGCCTTTGCTTTCGTCTTTAAAATACGAAAAATGGATTGAAGTCTTGATTCTCTCGTATTCAGATGCGCAAATATTTTGCTGTAACAGGAGCTTGACTGTGTCTTCTGTTGTCTGGACCTCGCCACCTTCCTCATTATATGTGAAAGGACGACTCGTGAAATGTTGAAATGATCCAACAATTATTAGCATAATTTCCAAGTCTAGCCATATATGATGGGTTGGCATTGGTAGATATTGAGAAATTAATCTTCACAGGGTGACACCCAAACTACACAAAGGACGCAGGGATGGATTTAGATTAATGTATCGGGAGGTAAGGCTAATTAGTGCCAGGGTGAGTAGGCTCCAAATCAAGAATTTGGAATTTACTCTATTAAAGCAGATTCTCGATTTTTGGAATCGAGAACCAAACCAATCGACCCTGGAAAGAGTGTGAAAACCTATGATGTTATGGAGATCTTAGCGAGAAAGGATTGGTTAATAATTTTGATGGAGAAATTCGAGGTGTCATAGTTCGATTTTTATGTCGTTGTCCTATGCATAAAGTATACTGGGAGTTGAGTTCGCCATATTGAGTTCGCATTCTCCATCCCTTCAGAAGTAGACCATTTAGGTGGAGATTAAAGAATTCACGAGGAACTGTTTTGTTTTCTTGCGATCCAATCATGAAAAATTATGCCGAACGGGTAATAAGCAAGAGATCTTACCCTTTCCATAAGTTTTGAGGAGGTATAATAACTAATGTGAAAGGTTGAAGAAACTAGAAAATGGTCTATCTTTGCGTGTGTACACAAACTGGCTTGAACTCTTCTTCTCTTTTACCATTTGACTCTCTTGAAAAGGGAAAAAATGAAGTCCACTTATGGAGAGAAGAACGATTCTTCTATCTTGAGATCTTAGAAGAGACAATCTAGACATCTCACTTCATTATTTCAGAATCAGTATTTCGTGTATGAGCAGCATTTTCTAACTAACCCCTGAAGTTTCTGTGTCATCCACAGTTGTTGGACCTAAAAGCCAAATGACATCATAAACCCCCCCTCGCACGACAATCTGTTCACTCAACTTCATTATTTTATGGGGTTTTTCGTTTAAAGAAAAGCAGCATTATATTAACATTTGTTTTAAGGATTAATACCACGAAAAAACCCAAATCGGTACACGTATGACAAATTTATTCTCCGTTAGTTTTCGTTAAATTAGGTTAATACCACGAAAAATCACAAATTAGTTTACCTGTGACAAACGGAGGGTAAAATCTCAAACTAGTATACTCGTCAACTGTCATATGTCATTCAACTCAACAATTTGATAAAAAAATTTAACGGAAACTAATAAAAGGTAAATCTATCACAAATATACTGATTTGGAATTTTTTGTGATATTTAACATTATTTTAATCTGCAATACAGATGCAAGTGAAGAGAATTGGATAAAACTTATCTAAGAATGAGCCGATTCTTTCATCTCTAAGCACCACTTAAGATCGGCATAAGATAGATAAGAATAATGACTTTTATGTATTTGTCGATTTTCATGATTGATCTTTTGTCACTACGCGACATTGGATAACCATTGTAATTTGAAAATTTTAATAAAAGAAAAGGAAAGTGCTCGAGGGTTGCAATGCTTCACGATGAGAGTACGATTCTTCTTAACAAGGACAAACCTAAAATTCACAAAAAACCTAACATTTATACTTCCTCACTCAATGCCTCAATTCTTTTGGAAAGTTCAAAAAGCATTTCTTTTCCGTTAAGTGAAGAAAAATATAAAACTCTAAATCACTTGTACGATGACGACCTACACTTGTTTGACTAACCTTCGCCATGCAATTATAAAAGCCAACGGCCGTTCCTTAGAAGTTTCCAAATCACATACACTCTCTATCCACAATCCATCGCAGCGCTCTCGTCTTTGGTTCGCTTCCCTTCATCGAATCACTCCCCTGCACGCAAAATGGTTCGATCTCCGTGCTGCTCGGGTGACCACCATGAGGCGGACGGGTTGAAGAAAGGGCCGTGGAGCGCTGAGGAAGACGTGAAGCTGAGCGAGTTCATAGAGAAGGAAGGCCATGGGAGATGGAGTGACCTCCCCAGGAAAGCAGGCCTCAACAGGTGCGGCAAGAGCTGCAGATTGAGGTGGATCAATTACCTGAGGCCTGACATCAAGAGAGGCAACTTCTCTGAAGAAGAAGAGACCATGATCATCGACTTCCACTCTCTTTACGGAAACAAGTAAGTAGCCTCGCTCTTTCCTTTCTTCAACCAATTTTTGTTTGTTTTTGCTTGATCAAACAAGTAAGAATCTTAGCAACTTTTTTGCCAATTTAAAGAAAAAATTCACCTGTGGATAACAGTTGGTTCCAATAAAATCATATTTTGATAGAATTCAAATATTGTAGTTTTTTGGACGTTTGCATGCTACCACTGTGGAGTTTCCAAACGGCACGAACAGATCCATAAATAATTCATTCATTTTAGATACTCTTAGTTAACTCGATCAGTTGTGTTGGAAACAGATACGGAAAAACAAAGACAGAACACAGGAATTTTACGTGGTTTAATCACAAGGTGATCTACATCCACGGGCGAGGCAAGACAAAATTTCATTATAATCAAAGAGAGTACAGTTTTCATAAGTCGAAACAATGACTAAAGCTCACGGTTCACAAAACTCTTTGTAAACAAAGTTCTTTCTATACATCAATGAGAAAACCTAGCCACAGTATAAATAGGGCTCCCAAAAATTTTCCTCAGGGGCATAGCCCCCGAACCCACCGAGACATTAGTTCGCTTGCTCCAGCTTGAGCGGTCTGCTATAGAGATTTGTTCGCTTGCTACGGATTGAGCCTATCGGCTCAACCCTCCACGTCGTAAATCAAATCTCAATTTTCTCTCCATTTTTGAGTCGTACAAAAAAATATGTCGGATTGGGTCATGAACCAGACCGAGTGCATAAAATTCAAGAAATATTTAACAAGTTGTTATCATATTAATATGGATTTTTGCCAGTTAATGATGACCGGAATAAAGATTGGACACTGGCAGAAGGAAAAATTAAAACCCAAATGTCGGTTTCTTACCTTTGTCGTCAAAACTAGCTAAGTCCTGCAACAGACGCATTGACACCAGTCTTACGTGTCGACACTCCGGCATTGGTGAAGTGAAATTAATAGGATGGGCATGCATGCACATCACATCTTTGGTGCTTGTTGTGAAATTCGTAAGGACTATAATTGCTTGAGCTTAATTAAAGATCAAACCGACCGTCTCTTCTTTTCTTTTTGCATCATAGGTGGTCGAAGATTGCAAGCCATCTCCATGGGAGGACAGACAACGAAATCAAGAACCATTGGAACACCCGCATGAGGAAGAAGCTACTCCGGATGGGCATCGATCCGAACACCCACAAGCCAAGGACTGATCATCTCAACCAAGCCATGAACCTTTCACAGTTGCTAAGTACTACCGGTGGACCACGCTTGGGCAGCTCATCACTGTGCCCTTTGGAGAATGCCATTGCAAATGCCGCTGAACTAGCCAAGCTACAACTTCACAGCTTGCTAGTGCAGATCATAGGCACAAGCAGCCCACCTCCAATCTTGGATCATAGCACCAATAGTCTATTGGGGATCCCAAATTACGATAATAGCCATCTGCGTGTTCCAGGGTTTGCTCCAACCATTGAGCACCAAGCAGTGAACCAATTATCGCCATGGCCAAGTTATCGAGGTGGGTTTGAAGTTACTATGGGAGATGAAACTGTTGGGTTGTGCAACAACGCATGCCTGATTCGACCAGAAAATCCACTTCCTCAACTGGTCTCAGCCTCTCCTGAGGATTCTAAAATAATGAACCAAATTGAAAGTGAGAGCCTTCCAATTTGTAACAACTGGCCTCAACAATCTCAATCCCTCAACTTTGTCGAGGACTGGGACAAGCTGCTTGAAGATGACACAAGTGCCTCCTTCTTGAGAGAGATTCTGCAATAGGTACGCTTTCTTATGATTTTTCCACTCCTTATTTCAACACCGAATTAGCTACATTACGACTAAAAAAAGGAAAAACATTATCTGCTTATGTAGGCTAACTACAGATATGCAAACTCCGTCCAACCCCTTAGTAGACCATTGTTGTCCAGATCACTACCGGTGTAATTGTCTGGCCAAAAAGATATTGCCAATGTAATTACTCGTTGATAAATAAAGATATGTCATTTGTTGACATTAAATATATTTCCTCATTCTGTACTTAGCTCTCATTTTGGTCAATTCTGTCTTAATATTTAAACAGGATGTATTTTTCTCGTTTGTTCAGCCGAAGACCATGTTCGTCCCTCACTGAAACTGCGGCAAATAAAAGTTGAGACCATCTCCATACGGATTTACGAGCATCACATGGAGAACCACCAAAGCAAAATTCATAATTTTTTTCTGGGTTTGCTCTATTGTCTATTGCTATTCACTATTCACGTGTTGATAATTCTTAATATTTGGAAAAGCCTGTACGTAGTGATGTTTTCAATGATGTGGAAAGTGAAAAGAAGAAAGAAGCCACGCGTGGACCAATGTGAAACTTTCATATCATATGCTGTTGTATCAAATATAAACACACACATACACACCTGCAGCCTTTGTTCTTTTCCTGTAAGATCATTTCTGGTGTATAAAATTCGCATGAATAATATTGATGAGTGATGTGATACTCTTTCATTTGACTAATGTCCTAGCCATGGCCATCACGCTATTACCGACACTCGTTGATTTTCTTGAAATCCTCTCTCTCTCTCTCTCTCTCTCGCTGTCTCTCACACGTAAGATCTAACCATTTATATTAAACAAAAAGAAAAAAGGTTTAGGCTTTTATGCTGTAGGGTTAATGATGGCATCTGTTTAAAGTCTTCACAAGACAGATCACATTAGGTTCAACATTGCACGCAACGAGCATAAGCCGATTGACTACCGTTGCAAAAATCCATAACCAACCTAACAACCTAAGCTTCAGTGTTCCCTTTCACTGTCCTAATGGTCTCTGTCGGGAAACCACAGCATTAGGTGAATTTAGGAGTTTTAGGAGCTTATCCTCTTGCCAGATTAACACGCGAAATTAAAGGGTTTCCTTAGGGCGGCTTTACTTAGAATGAGGACCATTCCTAGGAGGGGAAATAAGTAGAGAGAGAGAGAGAGAGAGAGAGAGAGAGAGAGAGAGAGAGAGAGAGAGGCATCTTCTTTGATACTTCCATCTGTTTGTTCTCCCTAGGCTGTTTTTTTTTCCTGCAGATTAGTTGAGTCGTTATGGATAATAATGCATGATTATGAGTCTAGCTTTGACTTGTGCAAATCATGTATGTTGACTTTAATTCACCATTGAAAAGCACAATTGGAGAATACACGCTGGTAAGCATAAAAAGGGCAAAAAAAGGAAAGAAAAATAGATGTATGATGTCCCAGAAATGTACTTATGGTACATATTTGTTTCGCTGGAAATGTTCCCACGACGAAATATAATTCACTGAAAGTTGTTCTTCGATTTTTAATTAAAGGAGACGGGTTTTGTGACTAATTTCGGACATAAGGCATCCAGGCGTGGACAAAGAGTTTGATTGTCTTGATCAATAACACAAGTTTTGAACAGTAATGAAGTTCGACTTATATTTATAGACAATTCAGAAAAATCCGTCCAGTTACTAACTGACGGCATCCAAAGTTCATCGATGCAATATTACGAAGCTACTGACTTAGAAAGTAAACAACTACAGCTATGGAAACTAAATGTGCAATACTGAAAAGTAAAGATAATTGAAAGACAATATTTTGATTTGTATTCGCAGGGGGAGGGGGGGCTTTCTCTTGGCAACCGAGTGCTATTTGTAATGTGGGCTTAATAACCGCCTTCTGATGTCCTGTTTGATAACCATCGTTGATCTCATTTTCGCCGCTTGTCCATTAACTGCCATCGATCTTATCTTTTTGTTCTGACACCCGTCCTCTTCGAGGTGATAATTGTCATTGAGCTTGTATCGTCTTGATACCTGTCCTTCCTGAAGTGATAACCATTGGTAAGCTCTTCTCATCCTAATACCTATCCTTCCTGGGGTGATAAACCGTCATCAAGCTCTTTTCATATTGATGCATGTCTTTCTTGAGGCGATAACCGTCGTTGAGTTCTTCTCATCTTGACACCTGTCCTTGGCGGGTTGATAATTGTCATCGAGTTCTTCTCTTCTTGACACTTGTCCTTCCTTGGTGATAATCATCATCCAACTCTTCTCATTCGGACACCTATCCTTTTTCTTGTCAACAACCTCGATGACTTGAATCCCATATGATAATTTTCGTCGACAACTTTTGACGCTTGTTTCTTCTATGGCTCAAGCTTTTTCAATTTCAAACTCCTGAACTCCACGCGAGTACCTCCCAGTACTTGCCAACTGTTTTGCTAATGTGAGCCATCTCATATGGGCTACGTCATCCTTCAACATCTTTTATTATTTTATTTACTTATTTCGGTTGTCGACAACCTAATTAATTATAGGTGTCAACAATATCGTACCCCATAAAGTTCAGCTCACATAGAAGTTATTGGATGGATATAGGGAAGATTACCAAAAAGTCCTAACCTATTGTGCTTGTTGTATTAATTCCGTCCTAAATCTTTCAATATTGGCTAATTTTGTCCTTCTACACATTCTGACAATTTGCCAATTGAGTTCTTGGACGGAAATTGCTGATGTGGATGTGATCATCCTATATGGCAAGGCTGACGGACACCGGACCTGACATGGATAATTTCTATAATTTTAAAAAGAAATTAATTTTTTTTGTAATTTTGAATTTTCTTTTTCTTTTTTTCTTTGCCTTTTTTTCATTGTGCCGGTGAACCTTGCCTGCAAAATGAAAAAAAAAAAATTTAGCAAAGAAAAAAGAAAAATAAAAAATGCAGAAAAAAGTCAAATTTTAAATTTTAAAAAAAAATTACAGAAATTATCTACATCAGCGATTTCCGGCCAAAATTGGCTCGAATGACTCAATTGACAAATTTTCAAAAGGTTTACAATTAAACTGATTAAATCGAAAGGTGTATGACCGAATTGGCATAAATATAATAAATTTACGACTTTATTGGTAATTTCCCCGATGGATATACGAGCCACAAATATTAATTATACTACTCGTTCTTTCTTCCATTCCATTGTGTTTTTTATGCAGATAGCCAAGTACTGTGCAGCAGACTTAATCATCCCATCGCAAACCCCTTTTTTAAATGTTTAAATGACAATTAGCTCGCCTGTGCGTCAGAAATATCTCAAGCTAGGCCTTACGCCTATCCAAGCAAGGATAGGAGGGGAGGGAAGAGACCTCTTAGTTGTTTTTGTCGCCAACCCAAGCAGAGAAACTAAACCCTAAACTTCGGAGATAAGTAGTCTATATGGGGACTTCTACTTGGAAATAAGTTATCTCGATCTTCTTTCGCAGAAGAAGCAGAAAAATCCTTTTATGCGACACTTGAGGAATGATTCAACAGTGGTGGAGACTTACTTAAGAATTATATGAGGAAGCGGAATCACTCGGTGTCAAATATATATCGGATTTTATAATTTTACTCCTGATGAAAACGCTATTTTATAACGTGATTTCCTTTCAACACTTATCGAAATCGGATTGGAGAGGTCTTAAAACTTAATATCGGGTTGAGAGAGGTCTGAGGTTTCTCGAATAGATCCTTCAATATGACATTTTTCCATTTGGTAATAGGAATGATGGGGATGTTGGAGGTTGAGGAAAGTGAATAGCTTGCAACTATCAATGGCAATATTTTCCATTCATGATGAATCCATTCCCCTAAGAATTACTGCTTGTTCCTGATAGAACAACAAGATGAAACACATGATCGTAACTTCTGATATCTGAACACAAATGACAAAATGATATAAATAGTCTATGAACTTTGATCCAATATGTAATATTATTCCTATAATTTTAATTTAGTTAATATTGTCCTTGATTGTTATTCCACTATGCAACGTCGTATGTAAATTTTTAATTTGTTCAATATAATTTTTGAACTTTTGGATATTTAGTTTATAGACTATATGAAAATGTTTAATATTGTCCCTGAACTTGAATTAATAGAACAACATTGAATATTACATATAGTTTAGTGACTAAATTGAACATTTACCAAAAATTCAGAAACTACATTGAACAAATTAAAAATTTAATAACAACATCATATATTGGACTAAAGTTCGGGAACCACATTCAACAAATTAAAAGTCCATAAATGATATTAGAAATAGGGTTAAAGTTCAGAGACATTTTATGTAATTATCTCAAAACAAATTTTTGTTTTATGGGGAGGCCTCACCATCAATTTCCATCAATTCCGAAGTATTTAAAATCATGGGTTCGAGCCCAAAAGATAAATCGTAGTTAGATTTGTGCAAGCCCATGAAGATGGATGGGCAAGGAAGAGCCCATTGTTGCAAAGTTTTTTCAGCTCCTATTCTGTAGACTTTCGATTAAATGAAATTCCTCAGGATGCGTTAGTGCAAGGCCTACAGCAAATGTCTGAAATTGAACTCGTGTTCCATCAGGTCATACAGTCGTGAGTTTTCTTCCGTTTTTTTCCTACCATACGAAGTTCAGCCCAAATTGATCCATTTAATCAGTCTTAACCAATTTCATTGTAATACAAATCTAGTGACCTCACATCCGACTCGACTCATATTATTAAAATACTTTTATATTTAACCTAATCTAGAAAAACCCATACCCAAACTCAAGTGAGCATAGAGTGAGCGAGTGCAAGATCGTATACGGGCGTGAGAGAGTCATAGATATGAATTGAGTCTAAGTAAGTTGTGAATCCATTTAATACCCATATTATTTTAAGTTTTACCATTATAACCTTATTTATAATCCATTTACTGAATATAACTAACCCATACAACAATCCAGCCCATCAAATATAGGTTCAAAAATGAATGGGAAAAGTGTCTGGAAAATCCTAAACATTTTGCATTGGTGTCAATTGAGTCATAAACATTTTTTTGGTGACAATTGAGTTCTAAACCTTTTTGTCTTTGTACCAATTTAGTCCTTCCAGCTAATTTTGGCTGGATTTTGTTGACGTGGATGCCGGCACAAATGCATACAACTTTTGATAATATTTTAAATATTTTTTGAATTTTTACTTATTTTTTTTATTCTTTTTCTTTTTTTTCCCCTCCCTCCCTCTTCCCAAATGGCCGCCAAGACTGGCATTAGCCAGAGGCCGGCGAGGGCGGCCTCGCACTAGGCTGGCGAGGTTTGCCCTTACCGGCCATGGGCGAGGTCATGTCTCGCCCAGCCTCTGGTGAGGGCTGGGTGAGCCCCGCCATGGCCGGGCACGGCTCACCTTGCCGTCGCTGGTGAGGGCGAGCCTCGCCAGTGGCTGTCCTCTAGCCAGTCTCCAGTTCGGTGATTGGCTGGAGGAATAGGGAGGGGAGTAAAAAAAAATAATAAATAAATAAAATTTCAAAAAATTATAAAAATGTTATTAAAAGTTGTACACATCACCGCCTAGGAAGCACCGACACACTATTTTTGCTTCTGAATTGGTGTCCGACACGTGTCGTGTGTCCGACACGCTCCGACACGCTCGGACACGCGGCCGACACGCTCGGACACGCGGTCAATGCGCCGGACACGCCGGCGACACGAGTGTCCCTTCGTCACACAAAGAGAGATGAGCAAGAAGGTGCATCCGAGAGAAATGAGGACCTTCTGCACCTTCTTCGCAGATCTCTGGCACCGAGGACGACATCCTCCATGCCGTCGTCTCCTTCGCCACCCGCTTCTCCGGCGCGGAGGACGACGCACTTCATGCCGTCATCTCCTTTGCCTCGCGCTTCGCCGGTGACGGAGGAGAAGGAAGAGGTGGGAGGAGCCTGCGTCGTGCGGAGGAGGAAGCTGGAGAGAGGAAGAGGCGGAGGGAGGGGAGGGATAGGGAAGAAGACGGTACTAGGGTTTTGACAAAGTGAAAGTGGGCTGGGCTTCTTTTTTTTTTTTGGTAAGGGTGGGCTGGGCTTCTTTTTTGATCAAATAGGCTGCTTTTTTCTATTTTTGATCTTGTATTTTCATTTTTTTCAAATTTGATTATTTACTTTTAGTTTTTAACTAATATATGTTTATACATAATTATTTTTTGAAAATTTATGTGTATAATTATTTTAGGGTAAATTCATTCTAGGTTTTTATTATTATTTATTTACTTAATTGAATCAAATTTAAAAATGATAATTTATCATGTATATATAAAAATTTATTTTTTATATACAACGTGTCGCAACGTGTCGGAATTCTGTATTTTTGAGAAATAACGTGTCGCGTGTCATGTCGTGTCGTGTCGCGTGTCACGTGTCGGTGCTACTTGGATCACCGCCGGCTAGCATCCACGTAAGCAAAATCCGGCCAAAAATTGGCACAAAAAAAGGTTTAGGACTCAATCGGCACAAATACATAAGGTTTATAACTTTTTTGACACTTTTCCCAAAAATGGATCCATGACCCATTTTGACAGGTCTACTTGACTATGTGTTAGAGAACTAGGCAAAGCGTAACAGTTTTATGAATGAGCGGAATTCTCTCTATTTAAGAATGAATGAATAATAATCACGAGGCTTACTTTTTGAATGATGACATCTTGTGAAGAAAAAACGAACGTGCATCAAAACCCATTTCGTACAAATCAAGTCACGTGCTCGAGAAAAGTCAGATTCCTAAATAAATAGACTTTATCTGCACATAATATAGGTAAAAATTCTTCTCATTTTTTGAGCATAAAAGCCCCCTTTCCATCTCGTAAATCAATTATTAAATTATGTCTCAAGTTTGAGCTGTTCATAGAACCCGACTGATTGAAAGATATGAATTGGTTTATAGGATTTGTTAGGAAAAAAATCCAAGAATTCTAATTGGATTAGAATTTTAGAGAAGTATTTTTTTTTTTTTAAGATAACAATACCCCATTGCACTGGCACATAGATTTGGCCTGTGAGCAAAAGTCAAAGGAGATAATTATCCAAGATTCGGTCAACGCACTGATTCCTTGGTAATTATCAAAATTTGAAAGACTTTGACTTTTGGATGTCTTCTCTAACGTTCGTACGCGCACGCAGCTCTCCGGTTTTGTGCTTGAATGTCCGGTAATTTGTGCTGTGAATTTTATCATCTAATTGAGTTTATTTATTTATAAACACTTTGAATTTAGGTGTAATCTAGATGGGAGAAACATCCGGTATGTGAGTAAATGTAATCCCGATTATTCAATTATAATGGACTATTTGCTACCGACTCTCCCTTGAAGACAGGTACCGACATTTGAGCCGAATCAAATAAATCCTTAGATTTCGTCGTTTCCGCATTCATATTTCAACGTTGACAAACACCTGTACATACTAATCTATGGGAGGAATATCACAACGTCTCGGATGTCAATCACAACACGCGTAAACTGAAAATTAGTCTTAAACTTGTCATTGTTTAAGCCCGCCTAATAAACCAGTGCTTAGTGTCGTTATGTTTAAGAAACTAATGACCTCCTAAAAAGCTTATGGATGTCGTTATCACGTTGACGACTCCAACGAGGAGGTTTGGAGATACAAGGCGGTAAACAAGGAATCCCCCCCTGGTTTTGTTTGCTTTTCAGCTGTCGACAATAATCAGTGGGGGGGAAAAACAGAACACAATGAACTGTTTGCAACAACAAAATCGGTGGGCGAACTCCTCTGTCTGTCTCTCTCTCTTTCCTGTAGAATAAATTCGGGGACCCAACACGAGCCAAAGAAGTAAGAAGTTGTGCATTAAAAGGACCGCCCCTGAAGCAAGCCAGAGCAATTCCAAGGGCAGAGCCTGTTGTGTTCCTGAATCATTTTGATCTGTATCTTCATCTGGGTACATATCTTTTTTCTCATGGCTTCACTCATCCTCCTCTTGTCCGAGCTGATCCGTGTTCAGAGCACCAATCCTGCTTCCCTCGCGACTTCGCAGCTCTATTCTTCCAGTGCTTCCGCGACGGCGGCGTCTTGTGCGGCGGCAGCAGCAGCTGCTTCTAGCCGCTCGATTGGCGCGAAACAGAGCAGCTACGACTCCAGCAGCGAGGATCTGCAGGAACCGAGAGTCTGTGTCGACCTTGCTTGGCCTTAGATTATGATCAATGTGATCTGCATCGTTCTTAGTTCGAGGGTCTGAAATCCCGAAGCAATGCTGTCTTTTTGTCTTCGTTCTGTACATTTTCAATCTGTATGGATCTTCTCTCAATACTGTATGAACATCAAGTCCCAAAGTGCTGTGCAATTAACCATTTCTAGGAGACCATCCATGACAATTAACATTTTCATCAAGATGCAGTCAAAAAAGGACTTTCAGACTGCAGCAGAGAGTATAGCTGACAAAATTCCATCTTCTGTCCTGGATACAACACAGTCCGATACGCTTAATCCGTGCGTCGACACAAATTCTCTCATTTTTTGTTGTAAGCCTGTCATTTGTTCTGCTAAGCAAATGCTACTAAGTTTTTAACCCGGACAGAGACTAAAAACGTAGTACTGCGTGCTGAATCGCTAGCCCCAAAAACACAGACCCGCAAAAGTCATGACAATCAGAGAACTCCAATGTCCTCGATCTTGGGAGTGTCGGTTGCCTTTCTTGTCGTAGTTAAAATATGAAATTACACGTTTATCTAGCAGCTTAGGTGTTTATTATTGGTTCGAAATATTTCTCAAATTATTGCATGTTACCAGAGAAGGAGGCCTTGCATTGTATTCTAATCTTTTCAGGGCCTCGTTTGCTTCAATGCCGGCTCTTTCTTTATTAGAACGGACTGCGGTCTGGCTCATAGCCATGCTAGCCAAGCAATTTAGATCAAACGATCTCCCCACTCACTGGTTCATTGAAAGGCAAGCTGTCCCTTTATTTTCGCCTCGGGGAAATTTTTGTGATTTTCTTTTCTCTTCCTTTCCTAAGTTTTAATGGCCATGGGTGGGTTATTCGGTGCAGCTCAGCCTCTTTGATTACACCGCTCCTCAAGGTCAAGGCCTTGAGAAATCTTCGCCGGCATCTTATCAGTGGCCACATGAGAAAGCACAGGGTCACGTGACGTGTTGATACACAGCTACCGACCATAAAGGCCATGAGTGCAAGATCTCGAATGTCTAGAAACTGTCGATCGATTTGATGATCAACATCACTCGATTGAAGTATATTTACGCGGGACCCAATGAAGAAAATCTCATCTGAGATGTCTTCGGTCTTTCTGGCCGGTTTAGCCGATGACCATGGAACTAAACCGCTTGAAGCCAGAGGTTTTAGGCTTAAAACAGGGGGGACTTTCTTGGATTGGTCAACTAGTGGATAGTGAAAACCAACAGCAAAGCCATTTTGATAACCGAAAGCGCCTTCTTCCGTACCCCGCAAGCGTAGGACACATTAAAGAACCATTCTTATACCGTGGGAAGCACTCGTTTCGCCAAGAACGGCTAAAAAAGCATATTGAAACCAATGGGTTTATTGTCCCTTCACCAGCTCCAAAGATCAAACCACCCAGCGCCTATGTGTCTATCTACCTCTTGTCTCGAGCTGCCCGTCCAAAAGCTAGGGAAATTCTTGCCTACTCCTTGAATCTTGTGAAACCCATGTGAAATTCCCCAAGGGACGAACAGGATCATCAACAGTTGGTGACTGATTCGGTCCATATTTTACTCGGGGTCTATGCAAGAACTTTCCCAAAACCTAATTGAGTTTTAGCCTTCCACGAGCCGTAAGAGACGCCGATACCACATCCTCTGGCCATTCTATTTCGGACTGTACAGCAGCTGAAGCAAATAACGGAGCTGCTCTGCGATTGTCTTCACACATACAGGGAGGCGTGGAAGAGAGTCATGAGAGAGTTGATGGAGAAAAGTGACAAAGGATAGCTTCAAAATCGTGCGAGTGATTACGATATGATCTCCGCATGCAAAGGTACGTATTGGACGGTAAATCAGGAAGTTTCTGCAAAAGATAATAGAAAACCTCTACTTTTGAATGAACCATCGTGTACTCTCGAGTACCGGTTCTCTCATCGAAATCGAATGCTCATGCTCATATTATGAATAATCAAGGACAGCAGATGTCGATGATTTTATGGCCATGTCAGCGACCAACCAGATTTGGTTCTTAATGATTACAGATGAACCAAAACGACTAGAGGGCAAATGTTGATCCCAGCTGATATGGCAAGGGCGTGTGTTGTTCGCACAGTAGCTTGCCTGATCGAGTTTTGCCAAGTGCCACACAGCAACTTGACATTTTCTTTCTCCAAAGAGGGAAAGTTAAATGCATCATCAATCAACTGGTATGCACGCTGTGTTTTCAAGTGAACCCACAGCTCAGTTGGTTAAATGTGGTCGTGGCGTTAGTCCTCCAACAGAGCGTGGGTTCGAAGAGGAAGTGGTAAATTGGACAGAAACTGAGGACAAGATTGATCGGGAGCACAAGTCCGAAGCATCAGTATTCGTCATTTCAGACTACTCATACATTAGTTGACCTCCTCATGCAGAGAAACTCCTCCTAAGAAGCAAAACCTATTTCTGAGGGAGTCGCTAACTTAAGACTGTGGACCGAACAGTAAAATTCAATTCCCTTTAGGTGCCAGAGCTGGAAAACTAGTGCAATGAGATAACTTTGCTCCGACTGGAATTCGGGTTGTCTGAGAATCCAGAGCAACGGTGGATAAGAGTTCACATTATCACGGATCGAAACCATGTAATCTTGTCAGGCACGAGAAACGAAAAGCCTACAATTAAGACAAGGTTTGGTATGCCAATATACCATGAAAGAAATGTTGCAATCAACTTCAATTCGTCAACAGCGAATAGAGCCTCGAGACTTTACCAATTTCCAGTGAAGAAGGAATCTTCAGCTAACCTCCATTGGCGACAGCGAAAAGAGCCCTGCATGATGGTTTTCAATCCACTGTGCAGGGCTCGAGTTCAATCGAACCGGAAGCTTTTCCTTCATCCCCCATCTCCAACCGCAGACATTGCATTTGGGGCGCAATTTCATTACTTCCTCATCGCAAGCACGCGCTAATCATTCGTTGAATCAGCCCTTCGAAGGGCAAATTTCATCCTCCAAATACTTCACCTCATCCTTCTCATTCTTGTGCACAACATCCCACAAGAAATCAGTCAAGACAGTCTCATAGCATGGCAATTTGGCATACCCAGGGAAATAGTTGATATCAATCACCAAGAATCTGTCCCCATATCTAGCATCTCTGATCACATCAAAGTTGAACAAGTTCAACTTCATAGCCCTCCTCAAACCCCTCGCGAGTTCCGCGATCAAGCTCCGGGGAGGCATCTCCGCTTCCTCCAATCCGACCGCCTCCCGAGGCCCGTCCCCGCCCTCCTCGCGGATTGCCGAATTCGACACCTGCGAGAACGGCATCAACCCTTGCGAGCACCCCAACTCCTCCTCCGCAACGTCGGGCAGCGACCTGCGCTTCACGCACTGCACGTACCCGCCCACCACGTACACCTTGAACACGACGCCGCCGTGATTCACAAACTCCTGGAGCACGATCGGGGGCTCGAGCTTGCTCAAGCCGCCGCGGTTGAAAACCAGGGACATCTCGTGCGACCGCTCGCTCCCGGCGGCGACCAGAGGCTTCGCGATCACCGGGAACGCCAAACCCTCGCGCGATTGCTCGCTCGACAGCCTCTCCCTATCGCGAACCACTATCTGATCTGGGATCCCAAACGACGACCCGTCGGGACACGCGATCTCGAGTCCGGAAACCACCTGGAGCATCGAGACCCGGTCGTGGAGCCGGCCGATCGCGTCCGGCGAGTCCACGACCGCCGCGCCGGGGTGCCTGGAGCCGAACTCGCGGAGCTGGCGGCTCCAGTCCTCGCCGTGGAGCTTGTGGAGGAGGCAGTCGAAGGGGCCCTGGTCGGCGAGCGGGCGGCGGAGGTCAACGGCGACGAGGTCGATGCCGCGGGAACGGGCGACGGCGACGAGGGAGTCCTGGATGATGCTCTGCTGCTTCTTGGGCGGGAGGGCGTAGCCGACGGTGAATCGCGGCTCGGCCATTTCGGAACGGACGGTCAGGATCGACGGGAGGCGCTCGGAAGGAACCGCATGCAGATGGTGCTACGGACAAGCTCGGGGTCGCTAGAGAGAGCTTGTCAGCATAAGAGGGACGGTGCTGACCGATCGGGAGCAAGAGGCATGGCGTATTTATATAGTTTCGGGGGGAAAATTATTTAAAAAGTTTTAGACCTATCGTATTTTTACCGATTCAATCTTAAATCTTTTAAATTTATCGATTCAGTCTTAAATCTTTTCACTTCTTGCCAATTGAATCCATCCGGTCAATTTTGACCTGCCGGTGCTGACGTGACAATTTTTAAAATTTTTGTGTTGCCCTTCTTCTCTTTGGTCAGTCCGACAACAGGCCAGCGAAGCTCGCCCCCGCCAACAATTGGCGAGGGTGAGCCTCGCCGTTGCTAGGTATCACCTCACCATGGCTAGTTGAGATTCGACCTTGCCGGATCTGGGCGAATCCGGCTGGCTGGCGGAATGAGCGAGCCGCCCGGTCAGCCGAACCGAAGCCCAAAGGGAAGAAGGGCAAACAAAAAAAAAAAGAAAATAAAAAAAGGGAAAAAAAGATTAAATTTTTTTAAAAAAAAGTATTTAAAATTGTCATGTATTGTTGGTTGAGCAACGGTACCACTTCAAAGATCGACCAAACCAAAATTTGGTAGGATGAACTCAATTGGTAAGAAATGACAAGAATTATGAGTAAATTGGCAAACTTAAAAGGTATGAGTGAATTGGTAAAAGTACAATAAGTTTAGGACATTTTAGATAATTTTCCCTAGTTTTGGGATAATGACATAAACAGTCTTTAAAATTTGATTGTTCAGGGATTAAAATGAACACATACCAAAAGTTCAAAAATCGTATTGAACAGATTAAAAGTTCAAGAACGATATTGCGCATTGGGATAAAGTTCGAGAATCATTTGTGTCATTTTTCTTATAATTTCTGTGCGTTTGGTGGACAGTAAGTGATTGAGTGAGAAAAATGGTTCAATAGAAGATTCAAGGTGAGTCCAATGTACTATGATCCTTAGATCATGTCAATTTAAGGTATACCTTGTTATGCTGTCCAAAAGTGCCGACGGAACACCTTTGAAAATGTGGGCGAGTCTTTGCTGATTCTTGGGCACGAAAAGTAATTGAAGAGAAAATTAGAAATATTGAGATAAAGGTACTAAAAGGTAAATATAACTTGAAAGCAAGATTAAACACCCGGTCTCTGTTGATT
This sequence comes from Syzygium grande, assembly GCA_024733475.1. Lineage (NCBI taxonomy): Eukaryota > Viridiplantae > Streptophyta > Magnoliopsida > Myrtales > Myrtaceae > Syzygium > Syzygium grande. The sequence continues at coordinate 39,642,767 of JAMXDD010000001.1, read as the reverse complement.
TTTTTTGGGTAAAAAACCCACTGTTCATTGATTGAACAGCGGTCCTTTGCACAAATTACAATTCAAGTACTTATACTCACTGTCGATAGTTAACAACAGTTACAAAGAAATTATATACATCCTACTTCACTCTTACGATTCAGTAATGAGACGACCACACTTCTCGATAGTTGTTTCTTCTTCACTTTCCATGCCCAGCATCATCCGTTACTTTTGAAGTCCCTCTTTCCACTACTCAACGGTTCCAAAACCCACATTTCTCGGCTTCCACCGTTGGTGGCTTTCGAGATCCATGGCATCCATGACCTGATGGCTGTGTTGGTTTCACTTCTTCAAGGTTGTGTTTGATCCTCATTTTTATGTATCTTAATTGTTCAATCCGAAATTAGGTTCCGTTACTTAGATAACTACTTTATATCCAACTTATCGCAGATCATAATGATCATAGCCCTTTGTCGATTAGGTCGAATCTCACTTTTCCAATGCCCATGCTCCAAGACTCAGTATTTTCCTTGATATCTCCTATCGACTAAAATCATTCATCTTGTCGACCAACTGCAATTATCGACTAAAAGTTTTCAAAACTTATCAAATTTCGCTTTTGCCACGTCTTGCTTGATCTCTCTCCATATGAGCCAATGGTCAAAGACTTGTGTATTATTTGTGTCAACAATCCTATCTCTCGAATCACTAAATTCTAGTTAAATCTGCAATCGGATTATTGATTTTTTGTTATAATCGCCAAATACACCAAACTTTCCATTTTACATGGAGTTGGCACACTTTGGTTGATATAAGGCCAATTTTTCAGGCGATCTGTCGACACGATGGACACATATCTTGTTTTCAAATTCCAAGTCCACGAAACATACAGACAACCTCGAGGACTCAATAAGACGGGACCCTAAATCAGATCTGAGTGGTCCGATGAAAAAGAGTGCTCTCGGTGGCTTAAGCAATCGGACCTGTAACGCCTAATCCAAACATAATTAGGGCTCTTTCCTTCTTGATCTTTTTATGTTCTTCAGGTTGAAATGAGGAGAATTGTTCAAAACGTCATAAACTTATTGCACTTTTACCAATTCAGTCATAAACCTTTTAATTGAGCTAATTGAATCATAAACCTTTTTCACGTTTAAGGTTTTTTGAACAAATTTTTCCCGTATACAGAATCGATGGATGGTATACATTGGTGGTGGGTTCCTCGCGACAAAAGGATTGGCAGCATGGACATGGGCACTTCACTTGGCATCCCGTACCTTTACCATCCTCTCCAAAAAGGACTCTTGCGGGATGCTGATGCTCTTCTTATCTTATGTGGAATGAATTCAATCCCCCACCATCCCTTTTTTCCTCTTTTGGAGAGAATAATTTTGCATAGTTGCCTGCAGCTGTGAGTAAGATGGTGGACGATTATTATTAAAGAAACAATCATAAAAGGAGTTAGGAGATGGAGGGTCGGAAGTTGTTATAGCACAAGTTTCTTACCAAAGTCGGTTGGTGGGGGCTCCATGATTCTAGATGGATGGGTACGAATAGGAAGTTAAAAGATGGACCATTCCATTTGGTTTCTCATGTTCATCTTAGAATGTAGCTTATGTTAGATGAGAAAAAGTATCGTGCGTTCCTTTAGCCCAAAGACGTAGTAGTTTGTTTGGTCGACCCCGGTTTGTTTGTGTAAAAGAAAGTTTTGCATATGTTGGATGCATTGGCACGCGACGTTTCGCACTTGAAAAGCCGCTAGGAACGCATATCGCATACGTAAGGCAACGTGATTTGAATAATTTATAAGAATCATGCACACGAGAAAGTCTCAATTTTAAATATCATTCTATGTACTTGAAGTAGTATTCAATCTCGAATCTTGCAGAAAAATTGCATGAAAACCCATAAATACAATGTAATAGCAAGAAGATTATTATACAATAGACAGATTGTAAGGGTGATCGGTTACCGATCCCAGACCGAGAGGACCAATTCCCAATTTTGAGAACCGGGACCGGACTAATGGTCCGGTCTGGTCCAATAAAACCGGTCATTTTTTTTTTCATTTTTTTCCCACCACAACTAGAGAAAATGATAAATCTCAACATATTGATGATAAGTAAAGAGTCATTGTGGTGCGACAATAAGGGAAAAGTGTCGTACATGAGTTTAGTTCACATTTAACTAATTTTTTTGAAGAAATAAAAAATAAAAATATATATATGTAGTCGGTCCGGTCCGGTCCGGTTCTCCCTTGGAACCAGGAATCGGACCGACACTCTCTGGAATTGAACCAAACCGGCCTGTCCGGGTGGTTCTTGGTCCGAACGGGACGGTCCGTTTTGTACACCCCAAATAGATTGCAACATCGAGCTATCAAAAAAAACACAACCACTATGATACTCAAGGTATGTACGGATGCCAATTATATCCTAAACTTGCAATCTTGTCAAATTCAATCCTAAAACTTTACACGAAATTTCAATATAGTCATCTCCAGCCAATTTTCTCCGGGAATCGCCGATGTGGCGGAGCCACCAATGCCAAATTGCTTGTTGGCAAAAGTTCATGATATCCAATCTTAAATTCAATGTTTGGCCCGACTCAGGCCCTCATGGGCTGTCCTAGATCATCGGATATATTTGGGCCATCGCCCGGCAATATTATTTCGCTTTGTCAGAAAATCAATGCTCGGCCCATTTGCTTTAGCGGGGATAACAGCATGGCATGAGCAGAGTCACTATGGTATGGTGCCTCTTTGAGAAATGAAGTTAATCTTCATACAAACTTCGCATCTACAAGTCATTGATAGATGATGCCATAAACCAATCAATACTTAGATATTCATCAAAAAAAAAAAAAATTTTGTATATACAAGTGGTTTTTCTTCAGTAATTACTTTCTTTCTCCGTGCAACGAACATTTGAGGTCGTTTATTTTTAGCTTTCATCTAGTCCATAAATCAACGATGTGATCATTTTCGTGATATAAAATGTTCTTCCCTTCATTCTTATTTGATATTAGTGCACAAATTAGGTTGGCTTGGACTTTCATTCGATTCGATTCAATTTTGCAAATGAGCTTTGAGATTTTAAAGGTTTTGGATAAATGCAAGTGGTGTTTTGTAATTTGTTTTGAAAGTTTTGAAAAGATGTGATTGCAATTACGAAACCCTCTAAAGTCTTTTAGCTTAGGTCCCTACCTTGGGCTTTTAGCATTTGCGATAAGCCAACTATTTTATTCTTCCCATTTTGTCCTCATTAAATTAACTAAATTCCAATTCTACCCTTCTCTCACACACCAATCTCCATCTTCTCCCCCTCTCTCCAGCCAAATCTGACCGCCAGGGAGGGCAACCGAGGCCGCATGACCTCAATAAGAGTTCACTAGGGCCACTCGACCCTCGCCTGGGATCACCTGAGCCATTTGCTCACGTCTAGCGAATGATTTGAGTTCGGTTTTTAAAAAAAAAAAAAAAAGTTCTAGCAAAAGTCCTTTATAGGTGTCATTTTTTCCAAAAGACATTTATACCAAAGTTGCTTTCCGATGCACTTTTAAATTGCAGTTTACCAAAATTTGGAAAAATCTTTGTAACCAAAAGTCCGTTACATTTGCTCAAAGACTTTCCCCAAAAACCGAACGGAACGCGCCTTATGCGATGATTTTTTATTTATTTTCTTTTTGCTTTTCGGATGCGAAGATTAGACAATAGAGGAAGCTCGACAAATGCATCGGATTGGTTGAGCGAGTGGGACCCAAATGTGGGGAGCCCGCGCCCTTGTCTTCTCCTCGTCTTGTCCCCCCTCCCACCGATACCACCCACCCACCACGTGCCGCTCACCGCCTGCGCGGTCCCAATACCACGTGATAGCTACTCACTTTGGAGCTCAACGATGGAGATGGAGTTTTCACGTAATAATTTGCACTTCATGGGCTCAAATTAAGGGCCAAACACTCACCAAATTACATGATTACTTAACCCAATCTAACGAATCGCAAACGCACACAAGGTGGCCCACGAAATTGGTTCAAATTCGAAGGACGATTAACTTATTTCGCGTTCAAATTTCATAAAATTTGGGATTTCTTTGTTCTAATTTGATTGATCGCAATATGCAGAATTTATCGGGATCTTGTTTGATTTCAACATAATTTCGTGGCAACGGAAATTAGGGTCATCCTTATTAGTCTAATTAGTGGCCTTTCGAAAACCGTTTAGAAAAAAAATGTATATATATGCAAAGATTTGATTCATATGTCGGACGCTACCATGTTTAGGATTCACGTGTTCATGACGAATGCGGCGTATTCTGTTTAGACACGAACATTTCGCCTCGTCAAATAATTAGTGGTCTTTTTATGGGTGTTTCGAAAGCATTGGATTCAATGTATTTCATGCAAAACACATGAAGGATTGAATTTGAAAAGTTGCACACCAAAAAAAGCAAAAAAAAGAAACAGAAGAGTTACAAAGGCAAGAGTATTTCTACACCGTAGATACGCCCATCGATACATCCAACAAAAGGACATTCTTTTCCTTAATTCCGATATTCTCTCTCTCTCTCTCTCTCTCTCTCTCTCTCTCTCTATTGGGCCTGTCTGTCTGCAGAGGAAGTGTCCCATAAAAAAACAGGGAGCGCTCTCTCTCTCTCTCTCTCTCTCTCTCTCTGTCTTGGAGAATCAGGGACAATCTGAAGAGAGAAAGTGGGAGAATTTGTCAGGGAAAGAGGAGGGTGGGGGAGAGTTTCTCGAGAGAGAGAGATGGCCAAGAATGGGGAAGCGCGGTGGAGCTTCCCGTTGAGCTTCTGGGAGGTGGCGGCGGCTTCGACGGTGGTGGTGGGCTTCGTTCTTGGCCTCCTGGGCGTGTACCTGACAATGCCCGCATCCGACTACAGCTTCCTCAAGCTCCCTCGCACCCTCCAAGATCTTCAGATCCTTCGGTCATTCTCTTCCTAATACTTCTACTATTTGCCATTGCTTGCTCGAGTGGGTTTAGTATGGAAAAGAGTTTGAAGTTTTGAATACGTGAATCAGATTCGGTCGATCCGGGTTGAGTGAGTTTTGTTGCGGAAGTTTCGCATTTGATGATTTATGTTGCTGGAGAGCTTCGTGTGCAATGATGGACGGTCACTGATGCAATGCCCTCCAATTTTGTTGCGATCTTTTTCTGGCCCTTGCCCGCTTATATGCTAGATGCACCATCCTTGTGTTGCTGGATTTGTCATCAAATCTGAGTGTTCATTCTTTCAGATGTTCAATGGGCGAAGCTTTTTCACTCTTGACCTGGTCGGGTCACTAGTTGTTGAAGATGGTGAAATGATGAAGACGACTCTCAACTATCGTCTTGCCCTTATGGTTTCAGAAGAAAGTTTCCATCGTAATAAGATGTGTTTTGTTGGGAATGTGTGGAGTGCTGTGTGATGTAACTTGAGAATGGCTGTCAATTCCATTTGGTTCCGCCATGATTAGAGATTGGTAGCTGTGAGCTTGACTTGATGAGCCCACTGTATATTTGGGCATTCTAAATTGCTGACCAAGTCAATGCCATATCTGTATCCTTGTGACCTTGCTGTGTGATACTTCCGATGAAGCTCCAAGTTAACACTTTGATGACAATTGATATCAGTTCATTTGCCGTCGGTCGTTTTGTTCATTGCACACTCAACATTATGATGTTATGTTTGGGTATTATGACCACTTTGAATAACCAAATTAAGAGGCTGCAATTTTGTATTTTGAATGCTCCAATTTGGGGAATTGTTATGTTTTTTTTTTTTTGTTGATTTTTGGATGTTTGATTACGCAGAGACCATCTTGAGGGCTACACAAGCGACTACACCCTGCAAGTCCTGGTTGGTTACTCGATGGTGTACATATTCATGCAGACTTTCATGATCCCGGGAACTGTTTTCATGTCGCTGCTCGCAGGAGCGCTTTTTGGAATGCTTAAAGGCATGGCCCTGGTGGTGTTCACCGCCACTGCCGGCGCTTCGTCGTGCTATTTCCTATCGAAGATGATAGGACGGCCCATTGTCTTCTCTCTTTGGCCCGACAAGCTGAAGTTCTTCCAAGCTCAGGTGCATATCTAAAATCCAAGTAGCGTCAGTGCATATGAATGAATTGAAAGGGCATGCTTTCTTTGTATCTTCAGGTGGCTAAAAGAAGAGAACGGCTGTTGAACTACATGCTCTTCCTTAGGGTGACTCCGACCTTGCCTAACACGTTCATTAACTTCGCTTCCCCGATAGTCGACGTGCCATACCACACCTTCTTCCTTGCTACTGTCGTTGGACTCATCCCGGCAGCTTATGTCACTGTCAGGGTAATCCTTCGACTTTTAAGTTGCTATGATTAAACACCTGTTCCTTTTTCTCAAGAGAAAATTGATTGTTGTTCGAGTCAATTAGTGGATGTAAGCACAATTGGCTCATTGTTGATCATGTGACATTTTGTTTCATGCAGGCTGGACTAGCTCTGGGAGAGTTGCAGTCTATTGGAGATCTTTACGACTTCCATTCCATCGCCACTCTGTTTTTCATCGGGATCATCTCGGTTACTCCAACACTTATGGGCAAGACGGGCTCATAATGCCTTGATTATTAACTCGCTGGTCCTGCATTGTGTGCATGCGAACCCCTTTCTTCGGGGTCACCCTTCAGTATCACGTCCACCTCTATATAGATAAGCAACAAATAGTCCTAAACGCGAAGTGCTCTCTATACTGAGCAAATTTCGACAGCACCAGGGAGATCGACCCTGCATGGGATAACTTGGAAAAAGCGTCGTTTACCAGCCCTTGATCTCAACCCTGGCCTGATCAAACAAGAATTGTTATCTTGATATCAGGTAGACCGTGAAGGAGGGGTCTCCTTTTTTTAGTGTCAGTTCCTTCTACGCCTGATTTATGTTGTCCCATTAGCAAGAAGGGAAAATGGAAAGAGAAGGAATTTCCCTGTATATCATTGTTATAACTATCAAGTAGAATATGTCACTGCAGTAGAGGCATCTATGTATTACGCTCAGATACCCTTTCAAGAATTATCATCTAAATTCGGCTTGACCTATTGATTGTCGAGAATTACCCGTCTCTTTGTCCTCGATGAGGTCCCATCGTCGTCCGGAGGTGCAATTTTGAGAGTTAAACTTAAAGAAGCCTGTAACTTTACATCAAATTGACAATCATCAGAATTTCAGGGCTAACTCTGTGTTGTTTTAGTAATCTAACTTTTCTTCATTGAAGAAGAGATTCATTTCATGACTCGAGATAAGATAATGAAATAGTTATCATGGGTCGGCTGTGATATTGACATGGCCGTGCCATTTTTTACGCCTTTGCAAACTTTTCTCTAGGAAGCAACATGAAGTTATCCAGATTTTGCAATGCTCAGCAATCATTTGTTAATTGATTTATTGTCCGGAGAGTATTTAGTTAGATACTTTTCCTCAAATCTACACACCGGAAAATGACCATTTAGCTTGGAAAAATTGTCAAGGACAAAATAAAGATGGATAAGTGCTTGCCGGCCCCTCGAATTGAGAGGATTTAGTATATACCATTAGGCACCAGAAGCTGACACTCAAGCCAAGACAGTGATTTTGTGCCAATCTTTCTGAGTTTTCTTGCCTCCATGCCACATGTACTACTTCTTGCACCTCAAATCTTCTGATTGGTCAATAATAAATATTTAATCACACCTAATGCCACTATTAGTGATCTCAACAAGTTGACTGGAATCCACCAAACTAGTATTTTATTAACCACAGGGCAGAGCAACGCAAAGCTTACCATACAACAGAGGGGAGAAGACAGGAGAAGTGCTAGATAGGCAGGGTAAGTATATTCATCATTTGCTGGGAGAGAAAAGTGTCCCAAAAACTAGACCTATATCTTTCATTCCGACGTGAATTTAACTTGCTGTACAAGTTTACTTCCGTGAATGCTGTTCGCTTCTCATCTCTCTACTTTTAGACATATGATATCGAGAAAAGCTATGTACTAATTGGCTCGCATATTATGATATCGTTATGGCGTTAGAAACAAATACTTGGTTGGACGATGGGGAGCGATGAGCACCCGAGGATCAAAGCCTCGGGAAGTTTGTGAGAGCAAAAGTAATGTTGTTTGGGCATATGACAATCTTTTTCTTCGGATACCTCTTTCTTAAGACCCTCTTCTTAAAGCCATAGCTGTTTACCAGAGAGAGAGAGAGAGAGAGAGAGAGAGAGAGAGGGTGGCAGCTATACAAAGTATATGAAGTACTAAAACCTGCTATCAATCCTCAAACCCAAGCTGGCCAAATGAAAGGGCCTTTCTTGCTTCCTGAGATTTGACATGGAACCTTGCCACGTTGAAAGGGGCTACTAACCTGATACTTGCGATAACCTTAACAGCTTGCCCACTCAACTGCAACATAAGGACAGCTTAACATTCATGCTGGCAATGTAAAATCTTTCTCGTCCGATTCTATCTTATCACACCTCTGTTGCTGTGATGGTCTATGTTTATAAGTAAAGATCTAGCCCATTTTTAAAGCCAAATCTCTTCTGACCTACTTAGTTTTGGTTGGGTTGTGAGAATCACTATATCAACATCTGGTATGTGGTATGATTTTCATGTATATCTGTTGCACAAACAGATAATTAAGCTAGATATCTGAAGAATTCTCGAGCTGGATAAGTGCTTTCTCTTGTTCTGAACACTGAGCTTGCTTTCATCATTATATGTCAGATATGGAGGTCACTGAAGATAAAAAAGTTGCTGTCCGTCAAGATCGGCCTAAAGTCGTTCCACATGTTGAAGATGAGCACTCACTAGAGCATTTGAAAGACAGAGATCTTCAAATTGAAACCGAGAAGGAAATTATAGAGGAGTACCAGGCACAGGACGCTCATAATGCCGGAGAAAGTCGAAAGGATCCAGTGAAGAAACCAAAAGAAGCTGCAAAACAAAAGGCAAGAGTCACTGTTCCTCAACCATTCTCTTTGGCAACTGAGAGGAGAATGTCACGAGAAAGGCAAGCATCGATTGATTTTTCATCTTCCGCTGAGAAAAGGACACCAAGAGAAAGACGAGGCTCAGTCGATCTTAACAACATGCAGCCAAAACTATCCAAATCAAGAAGTCTAAACAAGTAAGGTCCCCTTTTATCACCATTAAGTCTAGCTTTCATGTGCTATTAAACTCTCATGCCTGTTAAGAAGATCTAAAAGTCAATAAAGATTTTCATTTAAAGATTTACAATATAGTGGGGTGAACCATGGGTCACCGTGGCATAGGATAAAGGAGAAATACAATAAAATACTTCGAGGAATTCAAGTTGGTAATTTCTGGAAGTTAAATGATGCCTCAAAGAATTAGATTTCTAACTTTACGATGTATACTTTCTTGTTAATACAAACTGGCGTCAATCTAAAAGTAATGGACCTTGGTACTTACATGCTCAGTCGTCGAGTGACATTTGATTCTTCAGGCCTCACTTCTCTGGGGGTGCCAGAGAAACACACAAGCCGGGGCATGAAAACTCAGCTACTGCTGCCAACGCTAAAAGAACTGTCGCGTCCAAAGTTTCGGGCCGCCAAGAGGGTGACAACAAAGAAGAGGTGAGTTAGATGCATTTGCTGGAAACTGCAGCGATGCCGATCAGGTTACTGCACTCGTTCGGGAGAAAAATTAAAGAACAAGAATAGGAAGAAAGAAAAATAGGCGATCATGATAAGGAATCTGTCACTGCATCCTCTATTCTTCTTTCTGGTCATGACACTTTTGCATGAGAATCAACGGCGTTCTTAGCGTGAGGAATTGCTGAGAGAAAATATCGTTGTCCCGGTCTCTTGTGATAACTGTTGAGGTCAACACAGATACCTATTGAAACTTTAAGGCTTTGGCCCTCGAGGCGTCTCCATTTGGCCTTTGTACCGTCCAATTATCACTTAATTCAAGTGCTGTGATGATATCAAGCATCACAAGATTGCTGGTTTTGTATATTGTATGCCAGATTGGAGTTAAGAATCAGAGTAAAACGAAGGCGATCAAGGAGATAAAGAGCAACTCACAAGCGCCTTTGAAGGTACTCAGTCAACCTGTATATGGTTAGCCTCAGAATACGATTTAAATCGACTTATCAACTTCACCTCGATCTCATAATTCAGCGGCAGGAGCAGAAAGGAGAAACGGCAGAGACTCGCAAACTCGGAAAGAGCTCGACATTCAAAGCATTGCCCCTACCAAGTTTCTACCACAAGAACGACCCCGCGCCAAAACCCAGTACAAAGAAGGTAAATCTCTTGACATACACCGTAGTCCTTTCACATGATTCGGAGTTTCGTGGATGTGGACCTCATGAACAAGAATCCCGAGCAATTTCGTCAAGCTAACGATATCCTCGATTGAGAAGTCGAATTGCATGCGCATTTCAATCTTATTGAAAAAGATGGCACTATCTCGGAGTGAGTTCATTCTGTTTTGGATTATGTTTATGACAAAGATCACACGCTTGAGTTGAAGTCTGCATTTTGTGCGCTTACCAGGTTTCATCTCCGAGTCCCAAGTCTCCTCCGCTTGGCCAGAGGAGCAAGCATTCGAACTCGACCTCTGATGCCCAGAAGAAGACCATAACCAACGGCGCAAAACAGACCATAAGCAAGCTACTGAAGAGCACCCACAAGGCTCTGAATCCTTCCAAGGAGACGGTAAAGAGTGTCGTTGTGGCCGCATGAGCGCGCGTTCATGCATTTTCCTCCTTTGTGCTTATGTCCATCGAATTCGGTTTTCGTCGATTATGCATATGAAGTGGATTTGTCCGTGTCATTTGCTCTCGCGTGAGTCATAGAAACCAACAATGAATCCTTGCTATTCCGGTTGGCGGAGTTTGTTCCGAGCTTTGTATTCAGCTTCATGGTCGAGACAAATAGAAGTTGTCCTTTGTCCACCGATCCATCTTATCTTCACCTGACATCAACACAAGTTCACTGCGTTTCCATGAGCATAACTTTGGACGAACCCAGCAATGTATGGACATTTTGCAGTATCTAAGATCATCTTCATTGTAATGAACCGAACGACGTTGCAGTAAACAGACACAAGTTGGCTTCCCGGATGGAAAACCTCCAAAACAATCATCTCTACTTCTATTGACATGTCGGTTCGCTACGCCCTGGCTGCGCCGAAGTTGTCCATTCCCTCTCCTGTTTGTTGCTGTTGCGCTGTGATCTTCAATGTTTGCGCCGAGGCATCACTGTAACGAGCATGAAATTCCAACCTCTGTCGTTACATTGGAACCATCATGGGCCCGCGACGGCTTGAAGTTGATGATCAAACCGTTTCTTCATCCTCTTCCCCTGCTTCCCACAGAAAGTGCGCGTACGCCCCCAACACCGTGCTGCATTCACATGAACACCCGCATTCGATCAAATATCAATCGCCTTTCGGATCAGCTCGGAGAATTTCGGACGATGGCGACCGAAGGAACGAACAGGGTGGAACTTACCAGTCGTCAGGAGATGCATGCACCGCTCGATCGAAGTACAGTCCGGCCCTATCTTCGTCTCTCTCCGCCTCCCAAATCAACCTGCCGTACAACGACAGAACCTCGCCGTCGCCGGGACTCGCCAGTATCGCCCTCGCGTAGAACTCCGCAGCCCCCTCCGCATCTCCCTCCACCTACAATCGCGCGCCAAGTTTAAAACGATCGCGACGATCACATCACCGAGCTCAAACCAAAAACAGCGAGTTCAAGTTTTCGCGGTTCTTCTCTCCGCATTTACCTTGTGCAGATACTCGGCGTAATTCCTCAGCAGGAGCGAGCAGTCGGGGCTCGACGCCAACATCTGGCGGTAGTGACCGCCGATCTCGCTGCTTCTCGCGCACCCGCCGCCGGCGGCGTGCCGGGATCGGGAGACGCCCGGAGCGCTCCGCCGTGCGATCGCGTCGTCCGATCCTCTCGAGCTCGAGCCGCCTCCGTCTCCTCTCCGGCGACGGATAGGAACTCCGGCGGCGATCCGAGAGCGGGAGAACACGGAGGTACCGGAGAGAATGGAGCGATGGTTAGGAACTGAGTTGACTCGGAACAAAGAAGCTTCCATGGCGGTCTGGTTATCGCTGGCTCTTCTTCTCTCGCGCACCGTCAGTGAGTTGGCGTGAGCTGAACTCGGCCATTTATATAGAGTGGCGCTCGAGTTTGACTGCTGAGTTAGCGAGAGATGGCGACACGTGTAGGAGTGCTTTTAATATTCTTTCTTTTTTTTTTTGATTTTTTCTTTCACCATTTTTTTTTCCCCAACTACAAATTCATTTGGGCTTGAACACGATGGTTTTAATAATTCATATAGTTTATTTATTAATATACAATGAAGCCAAATCCTTTCCATGCGATAATTTCTATCATTTTTTTTATTTAATATCGCGCCTTCTCTCTTTTTTTCCTTTTTTGCTTAGCCAAAAAAGATTCCTACAAAAAAGCGGGTCAAATTTCGATGCGGCTATGTTTTTTCGGGGACTAAAAGGTCGAAAAAACCATGTTCGGAAAAATTTCGGGTCGAAAAAATTCAATGGGCCTTAAACAAGGGGCTCTTTTGACCCTCTCCCGATAACTAAAGAAAATGAAAAATTAGAAAAACCGTGTTCGGAAACCAAAGCTGGGCTAGAAAACCTGGTTCGGGGAACCCATGAGAAAAAGTCTGAAAAGGACATTTAACTCAAAAGCCCTGCTAAAAGTAAATACTTATAATTTTATGTTAATATCACAAAAAATCCTAAATTATGTTCGCCGCGACACCGATTTCAGACTTTTTATCATATCACCAAGGATCCTAAATTATGCCCACCATGACATCAATACTTTATAGATTTATTTGTGTCGTCTGAACCCCCAAACTTGTACCGATTATTTGAGGATTAATGACGCGGAAAAAAAAAATTGGGGTACCGGTGTCGTTGTGGGCAAAGTTTAGGATTTCTTTGTGGTAGATAAAGAATATTTCGTTACACCAATTTAAATTTGGAGATTTTGATGACACAAAAAAAAATTAAGTTAATAACATTACAATCGACATATATTAGGGTTAGGGGTGTAAATGGTTCGGTTCGGTTCGATTTTTCAAGAAAACCGAATCGAACCGAACCATTAAGGGTGCCCTCTTGAATCGAATCGAATTTGAACTAAGGGTTGGAAAAATCGAAGAATCGATTTGGTTCGGATCGATTTTCGGTTTCAAATTCATTAAGCAGAGAGAGAGAGAGAGAGAGAGAGAGAGAAGGGGAGAGAGAGGACAAAATAGCCCTTTAAACCGAAGTGTTTATTTTAGTTCGGTTCGATCCGAACCGAATCGAAATAAACCGAACCGAAAAGAAAAATTGGTTTATTTTGATGATCCAAATCGAAATCGAAACCAAAACGAAATGTGCGAAATTTTCGATTCGGTTCGTATTTCGATTCGGTTCCGACGCCCCTAGTTAGGGTTTCATCTTCTTTCTTTGTCTTTCCACAAGACCAGACTCAGTTTCCCTGCCCATTGTTTATGAAGTTTCCGTCCTCAATCATGGGAAACGAGCAACTTGTGTGCAAATCGAACAATCGACAGTGGCATCTCGTTCTATGTTAGAAAGCAATTGATTTGTCCAATATGTCCATGGATTTGGTTACGACGAGGTGAAACTTATGGATCGCAACGTCGCGCTTCTCAGAGACTTTAGTTTCGATTTTTATTTTAATCGAGCCTTGAAGTGCAAATGAAAAACAAAATTATCTGATTCTTTTATGGGAAGGAAATTAGAAAAAAAAAAAGGCTCCATTTTTTTCCCGAGACAAAAGCTGGATTAGAAAACGAAGGATTTGGGGGGCCGAAAAATCGAAAAAGAAGTTTAACTCAGAAGCCCAACTAAATATATATTATTTTGAGTTAATACCACCAAAAATCCTAAACTATATCCATTATAACATTAATATCTTAAACTTTTGATTGTATCACCATAAATCCTAATTATGTTAACCGTGACATCAATACTCTAATTTTTTTAGTGTCACCAAAACTCCCAAACGTGTACTAGCGTGACAAAAAAATTCTAAATTTGTCACATTGGTTCAATTTTGGGATATCAATGACACGTAAAAATAAAATTTGGGGGATTTCTCATTGTGGGCAATTAGGATTTTTTATGGTAGACAAAGGGTTTTTTTTTATCACATTAATGTAAATTTGGAGATTTTCGTGGCACAAAAATCATTTAAGTATTAGTGTTGCGGCAGTCGGCAGGCATAATTTAAATTTTTTTATAGTATTTTTCCTATATATATAAAATCTGAGTTTGGACGGATTTTGTGTTCCTAGGTTGTATTGAGCAACTTGGACATAACATGGGCTATCTTCATTTGTGGCCTAGAAGTGAAACGATACCTTGGGGAATACTGCCAAATTGACTCATTCTCGATTCATCCTCTTTCTCTCTGCCGGCAAGACCAGATTCAGCTTCCCTGACCCATTGTTCTCAAGTTTCAGTCCTCAATCAATGGGAAATGAACACACGTGTGTGCAAATTGAACGATAGATGGTGGCATATTGTTTCTTTCTTAGAAAGCTATTGGTTTGTCCGCATGTCTAGGGAAACCGTGAGGACACTAACATCTGGCATAAAAGATTCCTGAACTTTAGCATAATGTGCAATATGATTTTTGAACTTTAGCCTAATGTACAATGTCATCCATGAAATTTAAATTTGTTCAATGTAGTTCCTGAATTTTTTGTATATGTTCAATTTAGTCTATAAATTATATGAAAATGTTCAAAATTATCCTTTCATTAATTCAAGTTTAAGGACAATATTGAATATTTTTATATGGTTCAAGGATTAGATTGAATATAAATCAAAAGTTTAGAAATCACATTCGATGAATTAAAAGTTTGGGGACTACGTTATATATTGGAATAAAGTTTAAGGGTACATTAAACAAATTAAAAGTTCATAGACCATATTTTCAAATTTCAGGGACTGTTTGTGTCATTATCACGAAATCTTTTGGTAATTCTGAGGCGAAACTTGTATACCGTGACATCACGTTTTCTGAGAGATTTTAGTTTCAAGGCTTGCTTCGATCGGGCCTTGAAACTCGAGTTATTGCTGCAAGCGGTGGTTGTGTCGAAGTGCGAGTTTGATTGGTGAAAAAATGGTTGGATCTCTCTATGGGAGGGAAATTGGGGAAAATCGAATTGTGAAGAGTGTTGGAGCGAAGAAAGAAGAGTTATGAGGAGATGAAACTACGAGTAGGCCTTTCGTGGGCAAGTGATGTGGAAATAGAAGGGATGAAGAGGAAGAAAAAGACACAGGAAGAACCGGTTTTTAACCAATAAAATGTTGCGTGCTGAAAAGAAAAGGAAAACTTCTATTTTTTTTTTTTTAAGTAAGAAGGAAAACTTCTATTTTCATCCCTATACTTTCATACTTTTTCTGATCAAGTGCTTATACTTTTAATTTGCTTAATCACATCCTTCTATTTTGAAATATTTTTTAATCAACTCCTTTCGATAGCAAATCCGACTAAATTCAACTGGCGTGGTAAGTGGAGACACCAGAGTATGATGCAAATTAAATATACAGATGTCCATGTGGACGTGTGTAGAAAATTTTAGCTGGTGTACACGACGTCTAAGTATGACGTGAGTAGAACTTGGCCAGTATGGACTCATAAGGTTTCGTTTGGTTCAACTTTCCGAAGAGCTTTTGGGAATAAGTAAATGTCCATTTTGAAAAAAAAATTATCCACATTATATTATTACGTTGTCCAACAACTATATAAGCTGCATCTGGTTGGATCTGGTGTAAGATGAACTTGATTAAAAAAAAATTTTAAATAAAATGACTTAGTTAGACAAGTTTAAAATACATGGACTTTGCTTAAAAAAAGTGAAAATGCATGAATGAAAGAAAGTTTCAAATGTAGCAAGCAATAGTGTCGTATGGATTTTCCTTTTCACCAATCCTATCCCTTGTGTGAGAAAACTAATATAAAATTCAATCTTTTCAATTTCTTTAAAACAATCGTGTGCAATTGTAAGGACACTGTTTTTACTGCGGTGGAGATTCATTGCACTCTCTTTGTCCTATAATCAATACGGTGACAAGTTACTTCATATTGCTTTATGTCACAGATCTGATGTTTTCGAGCCACAAAAAGTTTTAAGAGGGGGAACCTAGCAAACTTGAAGCTTTCAAGGGTCAAGGGTTACAATGGGCAATCTATAATATTCCTAGGAGTACCATGAGAAATGTACACTTGTAACTAATTAGGTAGGTGATAAATAGGAAGACTGAACTTTCACCGTTAGATCAATGGGACATTATAGTTACAATTAGGGGGGATTCGTTTATAAATTGTTTCCCGGACATAATAAGTCGAGGAGGTGAACCATGCAAAGTTGATGCTTCAAAGGGTTTGGGGTTACAATGGGTAATCTATAATATTCCTAGGAGTATAATGAGAAGTGTACACTTGTAATTAATTAAGGAGGTGATAGAAATGGAGATTGGACTTTCACCGTTAGATCGATGGAAGATTATAGTTACAATTGGAGGGGTTCATGTATAAATAGGAGTCCTCCCCTTCTCATTTGCATCATTCCTCAAATCCAACACAATAAAAGATATAGAGCATTCTCAGGCAAGCCTGTCAAACGAATGGGTTGAGTCAGATTTGGGTTGGCTCATAAATGATCTGACCTAAATTAACTTATTTAATCCATTTTTACCTATTCATTTATAATGCCAATTTCTTGATCCATATTTAATTTATTTCTAACCTGTCACAAGATTCATTTTTAGCTTTTTTTTTTTCCCTATATTGTTGCATTTGAAGAATAGACTCGTCGAGTTAGTGGGAGAGCTCAAGGGTCGAGTTATGGACGAGTGGTGAAAATTCAATCCGGCCATCCACAAATCATGAAACAAATTCAAGTTTATGTTTTTGGGTTAAATGTAAATGGGTTATCCAGACACTACGCACCCCTTCTCAATCGTCACTGGACGTTGGCTCAGGGGCTTCAAGGACCTTTTTTGGTGGATGACGTTGAGCGGACTTTTGTGTGGGGCTCTAGACACCTTTGTCGGCATATGACCTTGACCATACGTTTGTGCGGGGCTTCACCTTTGCTGGCGGATTACCTTGAGCGTACGTTTGTATGGGGTTGCAGGATCTTTGCCAGCGGATGACCGGACATTTGCCTGGGGCTTCAGGCACCTTTGCCAGCAGAAGACTGTTACCGGGCGTTTGTGTGCCGGCATGTGGCTCCTCAGGATGATTGCATGCACCATTTGCGCACCACACCCGGCCCTTCATTGAGGTTTAACTGCGGTCGGCACACTAAATACTCCACTAATGACCCCTCTCCGATTTGACAAGCGCAATCACCTAGATAAATGTCTAATCAATTTAACCTCTTCGTTCTTTTTACATATCCAGATCAGCAAATCATCACCACATCATCAATCCAATTAAAGAAAACGAAAAAGCACACTCGATCATTCGCCAAAGTGGTTAAGTTAGCCAAAACAGGGGAAAAAATATACATGTTGAATGACTCGATCATCTCGCGGTAATAAGGAACATGTGCAATTCCAAAATCGGGATTACGACAGATTCATCCACCGATCTCGCATATCATCAGCTGCAAGTGAATTCAAGAGCTCCTCAGTTGAAATTGAGAATTAGTCATGTCGCTTGAATTGCAATGTCAGTCGATGGGGTACTATTAGTCTCTCCGATTGAAGTCGAAATGAATAATTGGTAGCTTTTTAGTCATATGTAGGAAGATGCTACGGTGAGATAGAATTTCAACCCAAATGTATGAGTCAAAAAATTGATCAATAGCCCATTTCGACACCTATATTCTCAATTGAACTAGGATTAGAAGGACCACACCAGAATCACGGTTATATAGTTTGAACTTTTTAATTGTTTATTTTATTTTAGGTGTTCATCTTTTATGGATTGTTGATTGACAAATAGAGATTTTTGTTGTTGCGTTTATTTTTAATTTGTTTAATTAAAAATGAAAGAAAAAAGAAAAGAAATTGGCCCGATCTAGGATAAATCCTGGAACCGGGATAGGTTCAATGATACTCAGGATAGGATTTAGATTCCGACCTTGAATGAAACTTGGATTGAAGCTGGACCGCTCACCCCCTAACCACTTCACGTCCTAAGATCCACGTAGGTACCGACCGACTTCCCTCCTCGGTGTGCCGTCTTCCAGTGGGATTCTTCAGCTCTTTTTTCACGTTTCTTTGGCTTCCGCTTGTGTGCCGTCTTCCAGTGGGATTCTTCAGCTCTTTTTTCACGTTTCTTTGGCTTCCGCTTGCTGCATCTGTTCATCGGTGGACTAAAATGGGTCGATGGACCAAGTGGGCTGATGAGGTTTCTTTCTTGATTGTTGAGTCTTCAGGTTTTTTTTTTTAATAAATTGCTTGCAATGATGGGGTTTTTTGAACATTTGGGATGGAAACCAAGTTGTTCCATTTGGGTGCAAGGATTGACTTGCAATTGTTGTGGGCATTTGGCATTAGATTAGTTCTGTGAAAATTCTGGCAACTCCGTGATATCAAATCATAAAGAATCGAGTTTTAATGATGTGAATTAAATTTAGCCAATGTGATCACCTAGGCACTGAAATATTCTTATTGACGGACAGGTCAATTGGATTTTTTTTTTGGTTGAAAACGAGACTTTTATTTATATCATATAAGTTCTAACCAATGCGGCCCGCAGAGGGGGCATCCTTACATAGCAAAGCCCAAAGGGCTTGTGGGGGAAAAGAAATCCAGTCACGAGGAAGACACTGATTCTTATGAGATTTTGTAACCCAATCAGCCACCATATTTGAACTTCTTGGGCCGAATTCAAGCCTGACAGATGGAAGGTCCGCAAGAAGGGAAGTGCATTCCTTGATATGCAAACGAGCATCCCAGGGGAACTGATCTGTGGAGGTAAGAGCATGTATCAAATCTAGTCGGTTTGACTGAAGACAAACTCTACCCAAACTCCTTCTTTGTACGAACCGAAGACCTTTGAGCAAAGCTAGGGTTTCGACTTGCGCTGGAGTGGAGGCTTTTACCGATCTAGTGTGACTGGCGATGAGGCTTCCAGTAAAATCCCGACATATGCACTGTTAGTTGTTCCCTCCCCAAGAGCACCATCAACATTAATTTTCGGTTCGCCTTTCTCCGGCGCGATCCAGGTAAGAGAAGCTGATGGTTCCTTGTTTTTTCCATCTTGGGAAGACCTGAAAATCCCATTTTTTTGAAGTTTTCTTGCAAGATCTATGCTGATTCAACAGTAACCTCTGCATTCGGGTCTTGGCCTCTGAATATTGCATTGTTGCGAGCAACCCAAATGCACCACAGTATCGAAGCCACCTCTTCAAGGGAAGGAATTATGTTCTGATTTTCTTTTATACTCGCTATCCAGGCATCAAAACGGGTTATCCCCTGTAACATATTTTGCAATCACAAGTTAAGGGCTGACCATATTTTCTGGGTTCAAGGACAGAGGAGGAAGATGTGTTCAACCGTTTCCACTTCACATCGACAAAGACAACAAACAAGGTCCGGTAAGATTTTCCTCTTCCATAGATTCTCTCTTGTAGGAATTGCATTTTGGCATATGCTCCATAAATGAGTTTTTAAGTTCCGTATGGAAGTCCATAATGCTTTGGGTGGCTGAAATGAGGAGGAGGGTTGCTCTGTGTTTGGTTTGCTTGCAGTACCTTGTCTGAGTAGGTTATAGGCATTTTTCACCGTGTAGCAGCCAGACTTTGTACCTGTCCACATTAGTTCATCGTTTTCCTCACTAGGTTTGATTGGAATGGAAAGGATTTCCTGCTTGATCTATTCATCAAAAAGGGCATCGAGTTTTTGCACATCCCATTGATTTGCTTCTGGAAGAATCAATTCAGCTACTTTCCTTGGATCATTCAAGTTTACAGGTCCCCCAATAAGACCTCTTTTCAGCCACCTATTTGTCCTTATATCTACTTTTTCCCCATTTCCTATTAACCACATTGTCAAGTTGGATATTGCTTCCCGTACCATAAGTAGGCTTTGCCAACCCCAAGATGGCCTAAATCCTTTCTCAGCATGCCAGAATTCCTTTCTATGAAAATAGATGCCTTTGAATATTCTACTCCATAAAGATTCTGGGAATTTGATTAAACGCCATGCTTGTTTGCCTAGCATAGCTTTGTTGACAGTGACTAAGTCCTTAAAGCCCATGCCTCCTTTGTCTTTCCTGGTTTTCAAAGTTTCCCACTTTTTCCAATGTAATCCAACTTTTGAATCACTATTTTTCCACCAAAAATTGGCTATTTTCCGCTCAATAGCTTTACAAATAGTGACTGGGATTTTGAAGATGGACATTTCATATTGTGGTAAAGCTTGAACCACTGTTTTCAACAAAATTTCTTTCCCCACCCTCGATATCAGTTGTTCTTTCCACCCTTCTAGTTTCACGTTTACTCTCCCTAAGATCCAAGAGAACATATGCTTCTTTGAGGCACCCCAATCTGAAGGAATTCCTAGATATTTTCCTATGTGACTAATCTCCGGGATCCTTAACTCCCTAGCCATGTTATCCCTCAATGATTGAGGGCATCCTTTACTAAAAAATATACCTGATTTGTTCAAGTTGACAGCTTGTCCTGAGGCAAAACAGTATTGATTGAGGATAGCTGAGAAATTCTGGCATTCAATAAGAGATCCATCTAGAAAAAATATTGAATCATCTGCAAATAGTAAATGGAAAAGGGTTGGGCAAAATCTGTTTAGTGTAATCCCCTTAATACTCCGATTCTCCACTGTTGTATCTATCAACGATGACAAGCAATTCGCCACTAATATGAATAGATAGGGTGATAATGGGTCTCCCTGTCTGATGCCTCTCGTCGGTATGAAGTAAGGAAGTGGTTCTCCATTTAACTTTACACTGAACGTTCTTTGTGGTAACACACTACATCACCCAATTAACCCATTTTTCACAAAAACCCATTTTGAGCATGCATGCTTTAAGAAAATCCCATTCCACTCTGTCATATGCCTTTTGCATATCAAGTTTAAGAACAGCCTGGAACTTTTGCTTTCAATTTCGAATTCTCAATTGATGTAGGAACTCTTGTACAATCAGAATGTTGTCCTGAATTTGTCTACCACTAACAAATGCACTTTGCTCCTCAGAAATCTGTTATAGCAACCAAGGCTTTAATCTATTAGCCATTGTCTTTGAGATGATTTTATAAATGAAGTTGCACAGACTAATGGGGCGAAATTCTTCCAGTTTTTCTGGATTGGGTATTTTTGGGACCACTGAGATGTATATTCTGTTTAAAGCTGGTTCCATGACACCCGACAGGAAGAACTCTTTAACAGCCATAAAAACATCTTGTTTAATAATATCCCAATAATGTTGGAAAAACATTCCATTTAAACCATCTGGTCCTAGGGCCTTTGCTGCACCTAGTTGGAAAATCGCTGCTTTAACCTTCTCCATTGTCACATCAGCCACTAACAACTCATTCATTTCAACTCCAACCTTTCTGGGGCATAAATCGAGAACCGGGGTTATGTTTCTTTGGCCCATCGATGTGTAAATGTCTCGAAAAAAATTTTCCGTCATCAGCTGAATCTGGTTTCTCTCCCTAATCCACCTACCTTCTGAAGATTTCAGCATGTAAATTCTATTCCTCTGCCTCCTTTGGATAGTGGTCGCATGAAAATATTTAGTGTTTTTGTCTCCCCATTTTAACCAATTTATTCTCGACCTCATACTCCAATACATTTCTTCTCGTCTCCACAAAAGCTCAATCTCCTCTTTTATACTTTGAGACCTGGATTTGTCATGAGTGAGACTAGTACTACTTGTTAAAACCAACAGTTCCTTTTTAAGGGCCTCAATTTTTCGATGGTTGTTTGAAAACTTCCTTTTACTCCAAAAAAATCAAGGCTTTAATAGCCTCCTGAAGTTTCTTCAGTAAACTGGCATTTTCCAGAAGGACAGATTGCCATGCATGATGGACAATCTCTTTACATTCAGCATCTTGAATCCAATAGGCCTCGAATTTAAATTCCTTTCTCCTTTTAACTGGGGCTGGCGAACATACCAGCAGCAAAGGGCTATGGTCTGAGCCAATGGCAGGTAGAGCTAAGGCTGCAGCTTTCAGAAATGAAAATCTCCATTCTAGGTTACATAATACCCTATCCAATTTCTCCTTAACAAAATTTTCCCATTCTCTATTATTTGCCCAAGTGTAAGCGCAGCCCTTACTTTCAATTTCCATCAAAGAGCAATCCTTCAAACATTCTCGAAATGCATTAAGACGGTAGTGTTCAGTCATTCGTCTACCCACTTTCTCCCAATTATATAATACTTCATTAAAATCCCCCAAACACAACCAAGGAAGGGTGTCTATCAAGCTAATTTGTCTCAACTTATCCCAAAGCTACAATCTCCCTTGATATACATTCGGCGCATGTATTAGTGTGATTCTCATTCTATTCATTCCATTTGCCACCATACAAATCATATTGATATACTCTTGAGAAGCTTCCTCAATGTGCACAGTAATCGAGTCATTCCACATTACAGCTAGTCCCTCGCAATCCCTACTGGATTCACCACAAAACTATTTTGATAATTCAGCCGCCTCCTAACTCAATAGATGACAGATTCTTGGTTCTTTGTTTCCATTAAGAGTACCAAATTGGGCCTATCATGAGCCACGCAGGCTCGTAGAGCTTGAACTATCAAGGGTGTGCCCAACCCCTGACAGTTTCAGCACATGATATTCATTTGTAACCCGGTGGCTTGTTCGGACTAGCCACCAAAGCCCATTCAGCAGATTCATCAGAAATCCTAATTGGGGTATCTTGTAGCTGGGTTTCTTCCAACAAGTTGAGCTCCTGAGGAAGTGAGCTATAGGGGTTGTTCCTCTTTAACTTCTTAGTCAAAGGTCCTTTGAGGGTTTTGTTCAGATTCAAAGGATTTTTCAGTTTGGACCAATCTGTAGCTTGCCCAAAACAATCACACTCATCAGTCCTCACCTCCTTGCTACGTAAAGCCAGCTGCTTCCCCGAGCACTTGTTGTTGCCACAGCAAAAGGAGGTTCCTGGCCACTTCTAGCCCCTTGTTCAATGTCGACATTCTTTTCTTTCTCAAGATAGACATTTTGGGTGCTTTGCAGTGGGGTTTCTGGTAGTATTTCATCCTCCTCCATGCCCTCAAAGACATCCCCAGCCTCATCATAGAATATTTTCCAGAAAGGGCTTGATTCCCATGCTTCTGCTTTGAGCTATTGCCCAAATTTACTTAAGCAATGGTCACCCTTCTTTGCTTCGTCGTAGGGAATAACAAGACAATTAGTTGTATAATGCCCTATTTTACCACAAGAGTAACAAAACCGAGGCAGCCGCTCGTATTTAAAGTCCAGCCAGATTTTCTCCTCTTCGAGCGTAATAAAAGTCCTTGGACTTAATGGCGAGTCCAGGTTCAAGACCACCTTTGCTCTGCCCACTCTATGAAATGCAGCTCCTTTCTTCTCTATTTTCACCTCTTGAACAACGCCCAGAATCTGGGTAACATAAGAGACCATCTCCATCGAACACCATTCCATTGGAAGTCCATGAACTTGGACCCAAAACGCACACGAAGTAAATTTATAACAGTGAGGGGGTTTGTTGGGAACCCAGGGGGTGAGAATCAAGAGGTTGCTTGCAAAGGACCACGGGCTATTTTTTTAGAACTCTGTTTTTGTCCAAGTCGTTACTGAAAGTAAAGGATAGGATACCCGATTCATATTGAGTAAGAGAAATTGAATCTACCTTTCCACGCTTTCTTCATTGTTCTAAGGAACGCCTGATAGTTGATATTAGAGCTTGTGTAAAGCTTACCAAAAACTGAGAGGGTACATTCAGTCAGCTTTTCCTTCGACACCATTAAATCTTTCTATGGAGTTTCTATTTCAGTTCGTAGATTACCCAGGCGTCTGCATAACGGTGCTAGTCTTGCCTTAGGATTGACATTCTCAGCCATGTTTTGTAGGGGGAAGGTCTAACACTGGCGAGGGTTAACAGGGCACAGCATGATGCCTGAGCCACAGAAGCCCCAAATTGCACTATTCAGGAAAGGTGAGATCTCAAAGGAAGGAACCGTAAAAGACTAATAGTGGTGAAGAAGAGAAGGCTTTCAATGGAACAGCAGCTAATATTTTATGGTTTATGAAAAACTCACATTCTTGAAGCAAATGGATGTATGCTTAGATGCGAGTAGAATAAAAGGACAAGCTCGAACATAAGAAATGGTGTAAACAAGTATTGCAGGTAAGGAAAGGATTTTTGGGTTTTATGGTGGAAATTCCATTAGTGAGTTTGAGCTGACGAAGGGCAAAGGACCCATGAAGATTTTGTGGGACATGTGTGTGCAAAGCATCAAGACGATGACGATGGAATAGGATAGAGATAGAAAATCTGGACAAGGACTTGAGAATTAGGGTTTGTTACCATTAAAGGTAGGGGAAAGCTCTACCAGCGAGAGAGATGGACAGCAAGCTTGAAAATTAGGGTTTGCTACTAATTAAATCCTTGTGATACTAAATCAAGTCAAATCCAGGTCTGGATTTGACTTGATTTAGTATCACAAGGATTTAATTAGAAAATGTGCACAAGTAGAGTGGTTTAATTAAAGAGAAGTTAAAAATATAGGGACTTGCTTCATAAAAACGTGAAAAAAGAGAGGGACAAGAAAATACGATTAATAACACGAAAAACCCTAAATAGGTATACTTGTGACAAATTTATCCCAAACTAATTTTTTGATAACCAAAAATCTCAAACCGGTATATTTGTGATAAATTTATCCTCCATTAGTTTCCATTAAATTTTATTGTCAAATTACTTTGTTGAATGATATGCGGCTGTTGACAGATATACTGGTTTTGAGTTTTACCTTTCATTTGTCACAGGTGTACCAATTTATGATTTTTTTGTATTAATCCAATTTAACAGAAACTAATGAAGAGTAAATTTATCACAAATGTACTAGTTTGAGATTTTTTATTGTCAAAAAATTAATTTTGGATAAATTTGTCACAGATGTACCAGTTTAGAGTTCTTCGTAGTATTAATCCCAAGAAAATAAAAGGTTTTCAAAACTATATAAATGTAGAAACCGGTAGTCTTGAATGGATTTTCCTTTGAATCAAATTCTATTCCTTATTTGAGAAAATGAATACAAAATTCCAATCTTTTGAATTTCTCAGCAATTCGTTTTTATTGTGGTGGAGATTCATTTCATTATATTTGTCCTGTTATTAATACAGTGACAATTTGAAGTTCATCTCGCTTTACCTGTCACTTTCATCCCATCTCCTTTTTTTTTGGTTCATATTATTTTACCCCCTTTTAAACCAATATTTTATTTTTATCGCGGTACCAAATGATAAAATTAGCAAAGTGCAAAGTGAAAATTTTCATTTTCAAAATCTCATGGTACCAAATTGATAAAATCTATTTTTCTTTCTCTGACCCAAAAAAAATTAATTTTCTTTTCTTTTACTCTTAAATCCGAAGCAAAACCACAATCATATAATCTTAGCCAAGACAGCAACCGACTTTCTGCCTCTCTCTCCTGCGCCGTCTTCTGCTTTGTAGGCGGCGGCAATGGCGGAGTAAAGACTCGATCTTTGCAGCGTGTTCATGCGATACGAAGCTTATCTTCGCTTCTGAAGGTAGCTCCTCCAAAGGGCAAGCTCTCTCTCTCTTTCTCTTTCGACGCCGCTCGCATCACGGAGAAGCAAAATTCACCATCGCTCTGTTTCGTTTTGCGAAGCTTTCTGCTTCGCCTCTTCCCGTTCATCGGCGGACTGGGTGGGCTGGAACCCAAATAAGGTACTTCTGGTGACGTTTCTTTCTTGATTGTTGGGTTCAGGTCTAATGAATTGTGTGGAATTATGAGGTTTTGTTGAAATATGCCGGATGGAAACTCCAAGAATTGGATTGCAATTGCTTGTGGGCAGTTGGCATTTGATTAGTCTGTGAGAATTCTGGTGATATCAAGTTTTTGGTTTATGATGATGGCATGCGCTGATGGTAATTTGCCATTGATTCACGTGATTGTCCAAGTGTGCTTCTTTCAATTGACCCCCTCGAGCAAATATGTGGAGACTGAGTGGTACTTTGAGTTTGTTTCCTGTCATGGTGGAGAAGATACCGGAATCAATTGTCTGGAGGTTTTTAGCGGACTGCACGAAAAAAGTCCCATGGATATGTCATTGAAATCGCCAAGCATAGTTTATTTTTCGTCATGGGATGCGTGAATGTGCGCGGACTGGATACTGCATCAAGCTGGGGTTCCTGGCTGTGCATTAGTTACTCTGCTTTAGCATATTGACATATCATGCCCATGTATGCAATCTTCCTCGAGATGAGTTGTTCAATCATTCTCCGATTTGTATCCCCGTAGTCATCGCATGAGTTTCTCTTTATCCACTTATTGTCAGAAATTTCCTTCAGCTGCATTTATTGTTCATAGTATACGCCATATATAGGGTCCGGGGCCTCTGGTGCATATGTAGCCGTTCCGCCGTGGATGACGACTCTGTTGTTTACACTTGCCATTGTATATACTTCTTTAGCGCAAGTTACTTGTGGCGGGACTTATGCAAGTTGTAGACACCATTTCCATACACGCTACTTCTTTTTAGTCTCGTTATCCTTCTTGCTCATTGTCCTGGTTTTGGGACTTGGGTCAGATGTCTGGACATAGCATGCCTGTGAATGTGCGCAGATTGGATACTACATCAAGCTGGGGTTCCTGGTTGTGTATTAGTTACTCTGCTTTAGTGTATTGACGTATTGTGCCCATGTATGCAATCTTCCTGGAGATCAGTTGTTCAGTCATTCTCCAATTTGTATTCCCGTAGTCGTCGCATGAATTTCTCTTTATCCACTTATTGTCAGCAATTTCCTTTAGCTGCATTTATTGTTCAGAGTATATGCCATAAATAGGGTCTGGGGCCTCTGGTGCATATGTAGCCGTTCCGCCGTGGATGACAACTCTGTTGTTTACATTTTTCATTGTATATACTTCTCTAGCACAAGTTGCTTGAGGCAGGACTTATGCAAGTTGTAGACGCCATTTCCATACATGCTACATCTTTTTAGTCTTGCTATTCTTCTTGCACATTGTCCTGGTTTTTGGACTTGGGTTAGATGTCTGGATATAGCATGCCTGTGTTAATTCCCCATTTGTTCACCAGAATGCTTTTATCCCTCTTAGCCGTTGATGCGTATAACTTTCCTGTTAAAAAGCCTGATCTTGTTAAAAAGCCCGATCTTGTTAACATAAGATATCAATCTTCTCGTGTCTAAATTCTTTGTATTTGGATGCATGGTGTATACTCTGCAGGTGTATAAGTAATGACCATGAGATTCATAATATTTTCATTTAAATCATTTTTCCGGTCTTTCTATTAGGTCCTGTACTTTGACTTATTACCGCTGAAAATTGTTTTTCTTTACTGATTGATTGAAGCTGTTGCTATCTTCAGCTCTAATGTAGGTAAATGCTTATATTTACAGGTTACATTGATCCAATTCCCACAAATATGTCGATGTTGGTTTCGAGCACTATCTCCTCCATCCCTCAACTACCAATAGGTAAATAAAAATACATTGCAGAATAGCCTGTAAGCTGATCGATAAGATTTTATTCTGCCTTCATTAATCAATTAGGAAAATAAGTGGTGTGTAGTCATTCTGATTTTGGCAATTTATCGTTTTGCTTATGTGGATACTACATGGAAGAAGTGCCCTCCTTTTTATGCACGCATGTTAAGGGTGAGT
Source organism: Syzygium grande (assembly GCA_024733475.1). Taxonomy (NCBI): domain Eukaryota; kingdom Viridiplantae; phylum Streptophyta; class Magnoliopsida; order Myrtales; family Myrtaceae; genus Syzygium; species Syzygium grande. The sequence continues at coordinate 39,614,911 of JAMXDD010000001.1, read as the reverse complement.
ATAAGACTCTTTTAGTCACTTGTTTCTAGATGTGAAAGGGGTACACAAGTGAAGAAGTGTGTGACTTATTTGGAAATTAAGTGTTTCACAAGCAAATTGTAGCAGTTATAGAGTAAGCTATCGCTCGTGGTCTTGCTTATGGTTTTTTCCTCCCAAATGTGAAGATTTTTAACATCTGTACTTTGATACCTTAAACTTGTACCTTCTTGAAGACGATCTGAGTTATGGGACTATTAGTATTATCCTGTCTTTTATAAAGTTAATATATTCAGAATTCTAGGTTAAAAATAAAATCAGTGCAAAACCTGTTATTTGAGTAATAAAGCAGTTTATTTGAAGGTCCTGTCATACTTTTCGTTATTGCTAAATTGGTTTAGTCCTGCTTTATTGGATTGAAGTTTCAAGGCTGGTTTCTCTTTTGTTTGGGCTCTATCAAAGTTTTGCTGTGGTCTGCGTTGCATGTATTTAACCAAATAAAGTAGTTATTCATAGAGACGTCTCCTTTTCTGCTGTGGTGTTGTCTCCCATTATCTCTGAAATGGAGGGTATACAGAAAATTATAGATATATGAATGTTGATTCTTAGCTACTTCTGTTGCAAGCGTGTATTTAGGTAGATTGTTCTGCAATAGCCCTAATAAGATCTTGTCACACCATCTTCATTTATGCACATTTTATTTGAGGTTATCTTTCTGCATTCTTAGCTAACTTTAAAACGTATTCCTCGTTTTCCTTTTTCATTGAGACAACATAATATTTCACCCTGATACACTCACCTAAAATTCTGCACTTTCTGCTTGTTGCACCTTTATGTCTAGGTGTTGGGGCCATAAACACATTCTTTTTGGTTATTGGAAAATGAGAATAGGCGTGGTTTTGATTTTATTTATAATTTGAAATTACGTGCAGTTAGAGCAGACGCTTGGTTGCAAGAGCAAACCAAACACTTGCCTTCGGAGCTCTGCATGCTATCTCAACATCTATACGCTCAAAGGGGAAAAGTAAAGCTCATTGCTTCGAGTCCAGCTGGAGTGGGATTACAACTAGAGCCTATTGATAGGAGATTTGCCAAGGCTTCAGTTGGAAGGAGATCTGCTTCAGCCATCTGTTTTGCGGCTTTGGTTAGTTTGAAGTACTTTGGCTCCTCTGTTTGTTTCCTTCTTCATCCTGTTCTGAGATATGTTGCTATTTTCCTCGGTACTTGTATGCTATGATATTGACTAAGGAAAACAATCTCTACCTGATTTAACCAGAATAATAATATCATGCGAAGCCATGTCTTCCTGTCATTCCTCTAGTGGTTTGCCAATTAAGCATGAGAATTTTTTTATCCCTCAATTTTCTTAAACTGCTATTGGTATCTTTAGAAAATGAAGTAACTATTCCATGCCACCTTTTGAGAAATCAAGCTGCTGCCCGCATTAGAGAATATTAGCACTCGTGCATGTTTGCTATATCTTTTGGCAGAACCATGCAGCTAGATAACCTGGTGATGCAAGTGATCTAAAAATGCTTGGAGGCAGTAAATGGATATTACTAAATTGCTGGTTGAAATACTATGCTATGCTGTGCTGTGCTGTGCTCTCTCTCTCTCTCTCTCTCTCTCTCTCTCAACACACACACACACACACACAGAGGGTGCGCGCGCTCATGCACACTTGAATAGATTGTCTATTGATATTCGCGAGTTTTGAAGTCCTTGATCCACATTCTGTCAACTGCTTGCAGAATGCAAGATGTGCTGAAGGGCAAACCCAGACTATCACCCACAAAGCACCGACAATTACTCAAGCACCTACTCATGGTAATAGTTCTATGAATCCACATTGAACTGGTATCAGCAATCTAGCATTATGTGGATTAGGATCGTTCCTATTGAACTTCAATGGTATCTGTTCGATATACATGTAGGAAAGTGCATGAAAAATCTCTTCTCTATTCTAAATGAAGCTGACAAGTTTAACTTGAATTGCAGTCCAGGAGAAATCGCCACAGCTCGACGATGGTGGGACGGGCTTCCCGCCCCGCGATGACGGCGATGGCGGGGGCGGCGGCGGCGGCGGAGGCGGGAACTGGTCAGGTGGGTTTGCCTTTTTCGGCTTCCTCGCTTTCTTGGGCTTCTTGAAGGATAAAGAGAGTGAAGGGGACTACAGGGATGGCAGAAGAAGATGAAACTGAGCATGGTGAGCTTGTGAGATGATAACTTGGACTACCTCAACAGAAGTCCGCTTATCCCTATTCTTTTCCTTTTCGGCGTGTTGTTTAGCATCCGTAGGCTCGATTTTGTCATCGCGTCGAGCATACTTTGCCAGTCATAATAGCTTGTACCGTTGTTAACGCCGCAATAATTCAGAATCAACGCAATTAATGATCTTTTAACAAGTACTCTCAAGGTGCTGTTTTGACATTTTCCTTCTCATAAATGCATCTTCAGTCATTCAGCTGGCAAACATACGAAAAAAGTACGCTTGAAGAAACAGGCCGACGAATGCTGCAGCAGGAACATGTTATGGAAGGGCCACTTGACCTTTTGCCATTAAATCAACGCTACGCAAAATGGATCTCGTCTCATCTTTTATTATTCATTTGGCCCCAGGTGTGCTGTCGCATGTGGCGCTGGAGCTGGCCTGAACACTCCGAAATTCAATTCGGGTCGGAGCCATTCGAGGTCATTTGCATCCCGAGGGCCTTGTAGGCCCCCTTCGGGGGGTGGTCTCCTCCGACGCCAGCCACATGTGTGAGGGTTTTGTAGGTAGGCCCCCTTCCGGGGGTGGTCTCCTCCGACGCCAGCCACATGTGCGAGGACAGCGAGCCCCAGTCGGGATTCCAGAGGATCCAAGACATTGATGCGTGCTCAATATGATTTCAATTCGATACGCCAACCCTACCACGATGCTAGGTCATACATGTCCCCGGAATCCCTATTAACATTACATTTTCTAGGTACGAGAAATCGAATGTACGCAATCTTTTAAGCACGTACCGCATGTGGTAATAAATGCGGTCGAGGATTAACAAAACGCAGCTGGACGCTGCTCCCAACTACAAGCTGTCCTTCCAGGAATTAAATTTCTCTTATTTATTCATTCAGTTATTCTCTATTTTGGGGAAGAGGAACGGGGGTCATTAAGTTCGGAGTTCCGACACTCCGATCCAGGCTTGGCTTCCTGAGGCCACATTGTTCTCGCCTCGCATTGAATATGCTGCGTTTTGCCTTTTGAACGGAGAGGTCTCGTGGCCACCGGTTCTGTGTCTTTCATGGTTTGTCCGCGCATCGAATTCGGTGAAATTCCTGGAATGTTTTCAAGGATAATAGGGAGCTTCTCACGGTCGCTCCAGAATAGAACCTCAACTCAATCAAATTTACCGGACGAGAAGGGAAAATTAGGAACAAGGGAAACTAATATAAATGATCCTTGAATTTTGATCGATGTGCAATATAATCCCTGAATTTTTAATCTGTGAACTTTAACCCAGTGTATAGTGTGATTTCGAAATTTTCAGTTTGTTCAATATGGTTCTTTGAATTTTTGGTATATATTTAGTTTAATCCCCGAATTATATGAAAATATTCGATAATGTCACCACATTACACATTAAGTTAAAGTTCAAGAACCGTATTGAACAGATTAAAAGTTGAAGGACTATATTACACATTAGATCAAATTTCAAGGATCATCTGTACTGTTATCCCTAGGAATAATAATTAGCATTGTTCGCCGCGTCCTTCCCCCGCCGAAATTTAAATTCCCCGGGTCGCTGTCGTGCAAGGAGTAATTCTAAGGGGAGAAATCCCGAGCCCGGTTCGATCGGCAATCGCGGCGACATCACGAAAAACAACGTTGAAGTAAAAATCGAAGCTTGGTGTCTAAAGGTAAATCAAAGTCGGTATCTGTCCTTGGACGATGGGAGAGATTTGCGAGGCCGTCTGAAGCGAAACGTGTCGAGTGCGCAGTCAGGGTCGCCGAAGAATGCTCCCGCGAGGACCTCACGTTTCATGAAGGCAGGCAGGAAGGTAGCTGCGGCCCACGTGCAGGTGTGCATGTCCCTACCCCATGCACGCGTTCCCCACCAACCCGCCCTTCCCTCCCTCCTTCCCTCCCCTTCCCATTAGGCATAGCAAACCCCGCTGCCTGCTGCCTATTGAGGTCGATAACTCTCGATCACGAAGTCGGCAGCATTTCAAGAATCATCTGCGAGATGCACGCCGTCCATATAATTCATGCGGTGTGATGAATTCAATCAATTCTATCGTCCTTGATCTAAATTTGTACCGGATTTTCTCGTCCATCCGAATTTGATGGTTGTTGAACTTTGCGTGACCCTCGTGAAATTGAGCATAATTGAGTATTGCGATTCATTCGGACCATTCGGGATCCTGATAAGTTCGCCCATTTTATAACTTTTGTCGTGTCCCCCCCTCCTCCCTCGTGCATCAAGTAGATGACTTACGTGACGTGACCAACTAATCAAATTACACTCGGGTGACATATATGTCGACACACTTTAAGTTATAATCGATAAATCCCATTCGCGATTTCGAAAGCTCTCGCTTACAATTTCAAGAAAATTCTATTCGTTACTCAAAATGATACATGAGAAGCATGTAAATTTCACATAATACTGCAAAACAAAACCAAATCCAAGAAATTAGGAGTATCGGCAGTAGGGCTAAGCACACGCTCTTTCTACAAAAATATATCTGTCAAGTAAAATAATCGGCGACCGATCACTGGATCTCCGTATCTCCGTAGTTACAGAAGAAGGAATTACCGGCTTACAATCGACTCGTTTCTTCACGCGCCATTGTCGGTCCAATTGCGTTATCCCCCCAAGTCATGTGTGGCTTGTTGGAATAGCTCTAGTAGTGGTATTGTGAACGTAATGAACACAACCAAAGATCTCTGCCCTGACCGGTGGGGCACGTGGAAGGAGCTCACCGAAACAGTCTCGTCCGACTCCATAGCGTGGACGCAATGGACGCGAAAATAAAAGCAATGTGCAAAACACGGGATGTTCGCGATGTTCTTACGTGGTCTCCAGCTTACGTCCACGTGCGGACGTGCTCTACTCGGTCCAAACGCATGATGCCATTAGGGACCTTTTTTTTGGGTGATGGAGTTTGGTGATCCGGCGGTCCTTCACCTATCACCTCCATCTCCTTTCATCTCAAAAGCATCGATAGGTAGCTCTCTTATTTGTATACTGAAAGATATCGTTCACGAATACAACGTACGAAATCGGATGGATGGCTTCCCTTTGTTGTTCACCAAAACGCATTTGATGAGAGTCGCTTTTTGTTTTGTTTTATGGGTTTAGGTGAAAAGAAGTTTGCTTCGTTAGCAGCCTCTTTCGTCAGAACTAACGCATGCCCTTTTCGTCTCATGGTTCCCCAAACGAAGGCTGAATACCACATAGAAGGATGGAATTCCCGACGCAGAAAGATAAAATTCAAAGGTAAAAAGCCCGTTCGGATAAAGTATTCTTCTCTCCTTAGGCAAGCGATTCACGGTACCGCGACAAGCACTGAAATAGTCTCGAGCGCTCTCGACTCCAAATCGATATCTTTGCATCGCGACGTATCCCATCCTCCACAAGAGAAGAGAAACCACGAGGCAATTGCGAGCACTATCAAACATCATGTTCCGTGCCTTGAGGTGGTGGATGAATTGAGTAGATATTACTCTGTTCGAAAGTGTTCGAAAGAGCACACATAATCGTATGACTAGACCCACAAACGAGTGGGTCTGGTCAGGTTTGCATCGGATAAAAAACGATCCGACCAATCTGACGAATTTTAATGTAATACAAATTTATTTATCCATACCCGCCTGGACCCATATCACTAAAACGCTTTCATATTTAATCAAATATAAGAAAAGCTCGTACTCAACGAGCACGAGATTGAATGAGAGGGCGGGAGAGAGAGCGTGTCATAGAATTGAATTGAGTCTAAGTAAATTACGAATCCGTTTAACACCCATTTTATTTTGGGCCTCACCACGGTAAACTTTATGATCCGTTTACTGTATATCTAACAAATCCATATAACAACTTTGGCAAATCAAATACCAGTTAATGAACGAGCATACGTACTATCCATTTTCACGTGTCTATGCACTGCTCGCTTCACGCGCGCGCGCGTACAATTTTTTTCCAACAACTACCCTCCTCCCAACCGTATCTACTCGCCGCACGCTCTTTGAATGCTGAAGCCCCACTTTCCCGTTCCCTCCCCTGCTCCTTTAAATACCCTCCCACCTATCCTTCGCTTCCTTCTCAACCATCTTCCACCCATCTCTCCTCTCCTCTCCTCTCCCCTCCCCTCGCCGCCGGTGTCGTTTCGATATCTCTCCCTGTCTCTAGGATGGCGCCCGCTTCTCTCTACGAGCCCCCGAACACCGTCTGCGTCATGGACGCCTCCGGCCGCCTCGGCTCCCGCCTCGTCGACCGCCTCCTCCGCCGCGGCTACTCCGTCCACGCCGCCGTCCAGAACCAAGGTCTCCCTCCTCCCTCTTTACTCTTCACTATGCTCGATCCGTCCCGGACTTCGCCCCGCGAGAGGCTCTTTCCCGGCGCTGACGCGTGCGCGTGTGCGCTTTTTTTTCGGTGTTTTGTCTTCGTCGGTTTTCCGATTTTCGGACCGGGCAGGCGAAACCGATCGGCTGAGGGAGCTGTCGGCCGACGCGGAGAAGCTGAAGATCTTCCGCTCCGATCCCTTCGACTACCAGAGCATCGTCGACGCGCTGAGAGGCTGCTCCGGCCTCTTCTACGCCTTCGAGCCGCCTCAGGACCAGCCGACCTACGATGTACGTACGCCCTCCCCCATCCATCCCTTCTCCCCCGTTTGAATCTCTGTCCTTTCTTTCAGTCGATCGCCGTTTAGAGTTCGAATTAGTTCTCGCGGATTTCATCGGATTCCAATAATTCCTCGATAGCGAGAGCGAGAGAGAGAGAGAGAGAGAGAGAAACAGGGGAGTAGCTTGTAGCTCGTGTTGCGAGAGCTTGTACTGTGAGCAGCGGATGCGCACCTGTCATGTCCCCAGCCCATTAGGGCTCGCGTTTCCATGACAACTGTTAGAGAGCGAGAGAGAGAGAGAGATTGATCTGAGAAGAAGCTCTTTTATTATAAAGCGGGGAGGGAGCTAGCCTGGCCCAATAGAACTCGAATTGATGCTGAGCGATGATGCGTGAATTGAACGACCGTTTTATGATCAACTGCCCCTTGACCGGAAATAATTGAGCGATTGCATGAATTGAACGACTGTTTATGATCAACTGCCCCTTGACCGGAAATGATGGAACGGCTCCTTTGATTGGACATACTTGTAAGCTTGTGGTTGCCAATTGCCCTGAAATTCCCCCTCTTTCCAGCGTTACAAGTTATTCTTACTTGGCTGATCGTTGCGCTCAGTGCCCTAAGGTTGCTGTCGTTGACTAATTCCCTAGAGTCCGATGTTGGTGAATTTTCTTCCAGCTTATTTGCTATCCATACCTAAAAAAAAAAAAAAATCATGGAATTGGTGGAGATCGTTCACAAGAGCAATTGTTGTGAAAGCTCTTATTGAGGAGCGCCTGTGATGCACTCATGAATCGTACTTAATGAGAAAATATTTTAATTTTCAATGTGTTGATGATACATGACACGAAATATAAGAAATAAAAATACCCCAGCTTGTCGAAATTTATTGAACTTTCTTTGTTAAGGAGTTAATTGATGAAATCCTTAATCTTTAATGATTCATCAAAGAAGATTGGTAATTTCGCTGTCCAATTTTTATGATATGTCTTAGAACTTAGCGCTGCTACTTCTTGGGTTCTTGCGGATGCGAAGTGCCCTAAGGACAACGGTGGGCCACATTTGGGATACAAATATCGTCTTATAGTATAAATTAGAAACCGTTAATTATAGTACAAATTACAAAATAATAGATTCGAGACTTGAAATTGTAAAACTTACAAAGAACAAAAAAAAAACATAAGAGTTCGTGATTTGTTGACTCTGTGTTCCGTCGCTGATTGCGCTGGTGATTTCGTTGTTGGGTGGCCCCATGTGTTTCACTGTGCTGCCGACCGCTAGCTGGCCGCAGACGGTTGAAGAAGAACATTATTTGTATCGACTGTACGGGATGAATATTTAAACTCCAAATAGAGATTAAAATATAGCCATGAGCTTTTGTATAATTACTCTGTGTTCCCTCCACGGCCTAAAAAAACCTGAAATTCTACAAATTCCAGAAAGGTATTCGTATGGGAATAAATGAGTCGGTCAAATCGAGGTACTAGTGCCCCTTAAGAACTTGTTCGGCGCCTCAATAGAGAACCTTTTCGTGTTCGATGTACTTAGTAAGGGACCCAATTGTCATGTCCATTCTTTAATGCCATCGGGCAGGCCGTAAGCATCGCCGAGATGGATGTGGGTCCTCAACACCACTTGCACGAGTATATGTAACTGTTGGATGGCAACACTTCGATTAGGCAGAAGAAATCAATTGAGTCTGTTCTGTAGTTGGCTGTCAATTCCAACCTTAATTTCCCAGTAATCTACCATTCCATCGCCTTCGTTTAACGTTTCTAGTTAAGTAAGCCCCGCATCCCCAAATCACCCACGCACTTGCCTGCGTGCACGCGTGCACGGTAACCGTTGAGGCCGGTGGCGACAGCTAGTCTGTACCTGGTCATCTCTCGTATGATAGATAACTTAAGAAACTAGTTGGAGTAAAGGCTGTTGTCCTGATTCATTGGCCCAAAAGAATTGCCGTCCTAAGCTGTCTTGGTTCTCTTGATTGAGATTTTGAGTAATTTGGTCTGGGAGTTGGAAGTTTCTTTCGCTTCGCAGAGTTCATCTTGAGGTCATGAGATGATTGTCATATGGGTTTCATTTTGTATATGGCGGGGATAAGGGTGTAGTTGGTTGTTGAAACTGGTAATATACTTTTCAAGGTGTTTCGGGATCCTGAAAATTGATTAGTCTCCTCGCTTGTGGTTAATTGAGGAACCATTAGTTGTTGAAACACAAGCTATTTTAGGCTTTAGCTGTTAAAACGTCGTATAAATCTACAACTAGTGCTTTTTTAACACATAGGCGCATGCAGTGTACTTGCCAGATAGACTACTGACAGCCGCCATTAATGTCACAGCTAAAGCAGCTAGCTTTCTCGAGAACTGTCACGTGTTTACGTACCAAAACGATTGACTTTGTAGCTTCTAGATCCATTATCTTGTAGCCCTAGCTTGTTTCTTTCTATCAAAACCCTATCCTACTTGAAAAATTAATAAATCGTTGGATGGAACTGGAAGGATAATGGCGTTAGTCAATTGATGTAGCGTTTGCCGAATACCGCAATGGTCTTAAAAGCCCCTGATAAGCTGTCACCGTCATGGCCATCTCGGACCCAAAGAGCCAATTTGCTGTCCACCCAAATTGCTCTGAAAGTCAAATGACCAGGACACCGGGAAGTTATTGCTTAGGCATATCTTTTCGTGTAGGACCGAATGCGAATTTGGCTGTGATGTTTCGCCGAACGCAGCTTCAAGTCGTGACGTCAACGTGTGTTTGTTCGGTCGCAGGAGTACATGGCCGAAGTGGAAGTGAGGGCAGCACACAACGTGCTGGAGGCGTGCGCCCAGACGGACACCATCGATAAGGTGGTCTTTACTTCCTCCGCGACCGCGGTAATCTGGAGAGATGACCGGAAATCGCTGGAGTCGGATTTCGACGAGAGGCATTGGAGCAATGTCAACCTCTGCCGCAAATACAAGGTAAGTCTACAAAACAAGTTCCCATTCTCTCTCTCTCTACTTTCTTGCCTCGAGGTGAAAGGCAAAAGTCTTTCCTTTTTACTGTTGCAAAGGAATTATATGCTTCCCACTGGCTAAGTCCTAGTGGGATCTTCTTGTGCGTTACATTATTGAGATGGGGCTTGTTTTGTTCCGATGCGATGAACGCAGCTGTGGCACGCGCTGTCGAAGACACTGGCGGAGAAAGCGGCGTGGGCCCTGGCGATGGACCGTGGGGTGAACATGGTGTCCGTGAACGGAGGGCTGCTGATGGGGCCTGACGTGTCCATCGCCCACCCGTACCTGAAAGGAGCGGCCGAGATGTACGAGGACGGGGTGTTCGTGACCGTCGACGTCGATTTCCTGGTCGACGCCCACTTGTGCGTCTTCGAAGACGTCTCCTCCTACGGCCGCTATCTGTGCTTCAACCACATCATCAACCGCCCCGAGGACGCCCTCAAGCTCGCCCAGATGCTCGCTCCCTCAGCTCCTTCGATGCCTCAAAGGTGAGAAAACCTCATGCCTTGTCCCTTTCTTTTAGGGAAAGATTACGACATCTTGGACCATGGAGTGAAAGCATTTTTCTTAATCATCTTAAGACCCATCATGAGTATAAAAAGGAAATATTCGAGTTGGGTCCCTGACGTCTCGTTTGCTTGGTGTGCAGCTACGAGCAGGAGTTGAAAATCATCCAGCATAGGATCAGCAACAAGAAGCTCAATAAACTCATGGTGGATTTCGAGATAGGAGTCCAGGTGGACGAATCGGTCTGATCTCAATCTCAATTTCGACCCCAGTTTGGAGAAAGGAGAAAAGAGAAAGGGATACATTTTCGATTACCGCGTTTATATAAAGATTTTTATTAGGTTCGCTGCTTGTGTAAGAAATAATTCTCACTTCATTGTCGGATGGTGGTGGACGTGTGGACGAATTTAGGTATAAAACCGACTCCAATTCATGCTCCTCGACCGTCCGATGAAGGATGAGAAATTGTCTATCCTTTCACATCGGCGGGGAGCCTAATCATAATCTTTTATGTTTAGTTCGAGGACTCCTAGAATAGGGAGACTATGAACGGTGCTTGGTCACGTGCGGGATAGGAGACCCGTCTTTGTCTCTGAAAGGTAAGGATGAGTCAAGGGCGGGACCAAAGTATACAGGGGGAGGACGAGAAGAGGACGGAGATCGTGGACTTTTTCCACGTTGTAATTGTTTGTCTGCCCCACAAATGCCTGGTCGACGGCGATGTAAATACATGCTGGATTTCTTCTTCTTCTTCTTCGTCTTGGTCTTCTTCTTGTTTTTTTTTGGGATAATTAGACAGTTGAGAGACCATATGGCCGACTTGTTTCTCTCTTTCTTCTTGGTTTGCTGCTGTTGTCTGGTGGATTTGAGTCTTTCATTGAGCCGCAAATGGCAAGTTTCAAGTTGCTTGTGATTCCGAATTCTATCCTGGTTTGGCGTCTAAAGTCTCGGTTCACTTCTTGTTCTTGCCTACAAAAATCGAAAGTTGGCGAGGTAAAAGAGCAGGGAAAAACGAACGCCGACATTGGCAATTTGTAGCTGCTCAAACAAGCACGTTCTCGATGTCAGTCTCGCGAGTAGCGTCTACTCGATCATTAATGAATAGTGAGAAAAGATCTTAAATAATCTTTTACTAGGATGGAGTTTTGAATAATCAATAGTCCAAGAAAGAACTCGAGAAATTGAACTTCAATTAAGGTAATTTTGAAACGGTGCATATGAACTAACAATGGTATGATGCCCACCCACGTTGTGTAGACCCGTCAAACGAGTAGGTCAGGTCGAAATGGTCCGACCCAAATTGACTTATATCCATGCAATAAAATCCTAGCGACTCATACTTGGCCGACCCATATCACTGAAACACTTATATATTTAACTAAATATAGAAAAACTCGTACCTAAACTGAGTTTGAGTAAGGGCGACAAAAGAGTCATGGGGGTGGATTGGATAAGTAAGTTGTGGACCTATTTAATACCCATCTTATTTTGGGTTTTACCATTCTAAACTCATTTATGACCCATTTGCTGAATATAATTAACACATATAATAATTCGATCTATCGAATATGGGCTAAGAAATGGGCCTATGATCCCATTTTGACAGGTCTAACGTCACGGGACTATTCTTTTTCAAGCCTGTCGATCTTACCAATAGCCCGATCCTCATCTCGAGGGACCGCCAGCCCTCGCCCAAATATTGCGCCGCCTTCTCCACCGGGCCTATTCGGGCTCGCTGGCCCGTTATCCAGCCCCCAGTCGGGCCCAAAGTGCAGCACGATCGGGCCGGGCCGGACCAAGGATCCCTCCCAAAGCCCGCTCTTGGATCTTTAGCCCGCTCGCGAGCGAAGAAGGTATATAATAAACCCGCGGGGCCACAATCGGGAAGGAAGGCGATGGAGCCATCTCCTGCCGCCACGTGTACCGCCCGCCCTCCTAGCCCCTCGCGATAATAAAAAAAAAAAAAAGGGAAAAGCAAAAATGGGAAAATCCACTCCTCTATTCTGGGACTGTTCTTCAACCTCGTCAGTCCAACACGAAATCAAAATCCAGCTCTCAGATTCTCCCCCTTCTCTCGCGAGCTCATCATCTTCATCGGCTCCTGCTAGCTCCCCTCTTCCGATCTGCAGATTCCTTCTTCTTCTTCTTCTTCTTCTTCTTCTTCGGAGCTTGTTCTTGTGTAATCGCTTGATGCGCCCGGCTTTCGAGATCTGAGCTGCGATCTCCCGGGTTCCGCCGTCCCTGAGCTGACCCCGCATTTCGTTTCCGTTCGCGCGAAGCTAGAATGCTTGTTTCTGCTGCTTTCGGTGGTGGTTTCGTAGCTACGGAGCTGCGCGTGCTGGTCCGGCGAGCTCCTTCTTGAGGGGGGGAGATAGATAGCTACCCGGGCGTATCGATTTGTTTGGAATTCGAGGCGGTCGCCTCGGTTTTGCTGGCTAATCGGGCGAGTTCTCGAGCCGAGGAGCTAGGGTTTGTGAGTTTCAGCTCCGTTTACGACATCGTCGACCTGAGGGTTTGAAGTTGAGCGCTGTTGCTTGGTGGGTTTTCTTCTGTTTTTTGTTGGGTGTGATGGATTACGGTAGAGAATCGGGCTTCGGCGGTGGGAATGTGGTTCACGTGATCACTGGAGGTCCTAACGAGAGCTGGATGCAGAATTCTGCCGATCCAGGGGTGTGGGCCTCGGAGGACGAGTACCGCGTCTGGAACGGCGGGTTGACGCCGTCCGACGCTCCCTCGAACTCCAATTACGACGGGAGGCAGTCCCAGACGCGGTCTGGGAGCGAGCCCCCGAGCAAGAAATCGAGGAACAATTCGGATACCGCCGTGTCCAGCAGGTCGAAGGCGATCGGTAAAATGTTCTTCAAGACCAAGCTGTGCTGCAAGTTCCGTGCCGGGACTTGCCCTTACGTCACGAATTGTAACTTTGCTCATAGCATCGAGGAATTGAGGAGGCCTCCTCCTAATTGGCAGGAAATCGTTGCGGCACATGAGGAGGAGAAGGGGGGTTGCATCGGAGCCTAGAGAAGAATTCCAGATCCCGTCGCTCGGGTCTTCGGGATTCAGTGGGGAGTCGCAGCGGTCATATAAGGGGAGGCATTGTAAGAAGTTTTACACAGAGGAAGGCTGCCCGTATGGAGATAGTTGTACTTTTCTTCATGATGAGCAGTCCAAGAATAGGGAGAGCGTGGCCATAAGTTTGGGACCTGGTGGTTATAGCGGCGGGGGTGCCGTCGGCGGCGGTGGGGGAGGAGGAGGAGGAGGAGGCGGGGGAGGAGGAGGAGGAGGAGGTGGTGGTGGTGGTGTAGGAGGCGGAGGAGCAGGTGGAGCTGGGGTTGGCTCAAACGTGAAGCCGTCGAATTGGAAGACAAGAATCTGTAATAAGTGGGAGCTCACAGGTTATTGTCCGTTTGGAAACAAGTGCCATTTCGCTCATGGAGCTACAGGTATAAATCTAACTTGAGGGAAATCTTGTTAGACAATTTTAGGTACACCAGGGGTTGCCATCCTTTTCTTTCATTGATTGAACTCGAAACATGTATTTTCTACACTTCATTCTGTTACTTATCTTGTACATTCTGAGTAATTAGCAGATGTCTAGACCTGTCATAGAGGAGGTGCTTTTCTGTGGTTCTCTGAATGAGGAGATTCATTTTAGTAGAAAGGATGAGTTCTGAGCTTAAGAAAGGATGCACGAGCAAGCGGACAGAGACAACTAATTTAGTAGTATAGTAACACTATATGATTGTTTAAATCTCAATAGCTCTCATGGACGTTCTTTGTGTGTGCTCAGTTGCTCTGATCACTTATACTTTAGTATTTTTACATTATTGTTGTCTATAGCTTATGAAGAGAGGTATGTTCAGCTGTGTGTTATACTCTGATAAGCATGCTCTCTTTATAGCTTCTAAACGGTAAAGGGAGCTCAGAAATGGGGTCTCTTTCACATTGCTTAGTTGTTACTCGCACATGCCATCCCCCTTATTAAAAATTAACTTCGCTCTCCAGATTTCTTTGCAGAGGAAAGAAATCATCAACCCTTCTCTGAGCCATACCTTCACTCTTGAGAACTTACAAGATGTACTATATAACCAACCAACCAAGCATAAACCACTTGAATTTAAGCTTATTCAAAAGCTGAAAGTGCAAATAGTCTACGTAGACCTTAGACATGTGGATATAGGAAGTAGAAGTGAAAAGTCATGACATGGTTGCTTGGGAGATGGAAGAAACTTGTGTTAAAAAGTGGAGGATAATCGACTGTGAGAATGCAGAAGTTCCATTTTTCTTCTTGGACAACCAAGACTTCATATAAGCAAAATATCCTTATAGTCTCCATATAGTTGCCAATTCTTCTTATTGGTTGTTTTTCATTTTAGATGACACTCGAGTTAGTGTGACCAGGACATAGTAATTCTGGACATAATAATTAAATTAGGCAATTCTAGTCCAGTTAATAAATAGTGTTAGGAATTAGGATACAAGTATGGTGGTGATGAGTGCTGAACTGGTGATCCTCTGCATATATGATAATGCACCATGTATTGCTTTTTTTTTCGTTGGCGTGTGTGTTATTGGCTTAGATCGATAAATTTTGTCTGCAAGACTGAAACTGCATTCATGTGGTATTCCTCCACATTATCAGTAGCTTATCCTATTGGTTCTGCCAAATAATTTTAGTTGCTTCATGATGCAAATACTGTCGAATCTTTGATTTTGTATCTGAATATGTGCAGAATTGCACCGGTATGGTGGCGGTCTTGTGGAGTCTGAGGCAAGAGATTCTACTTCAGCACCTGCTGATCCAAAACAGGGAGGAGCTCCTTCAAAAACTCCTGCAGACACTGCGGTTGCATCAGTGGTCTCAGTTCCTCATACAGATGCTTACCATATGGGTGTTCCATCGCAAAGATCAGCAATCATAATACAGAGGCCAGGACAGAGAACTCATCAGAAATGGAAGGGTCCAGACAAGATCAGCAGGATATATGGTGACTGGATCGATGACATTGAGTGACATCGGGAAAGCTCACTGCGGAAGCAGCCGTTACCTGATAACAACCCTACTCACAAGATTGTTTGAGCAGGAAACATCAGAGGCACTAGAGTATCATTGAGCTTCGTCTTGAGTGTCAACTAGTTTGCTGGTTTCAGCCGCGTAGGAGATGCATTGCTCCAAGAGGGCGAAGGAAAAGGAAAAGGAAGGGAAAAAAGAGTCGAGACGGATGCGCACGAGTTCGGAAGTCCCTTTTACTTGCACATATGAGTTCTTCATTTTGTACAAGGAGCTTGATGCTTCTATGGCCTTCCCCGTCCCGGTCTTATCTTCTGGGAAAGATCTATCAAAGATCAAATGTCCTTCTGTTACTGAGTGAAGGTCCATCGGGGAGACGGTGGATTTCTGGGAATTTTCAGATTGTGAAACTGACCCTTTTCGGAATGCTTGATTTATTAACTATCACCCAGTTATTACATCTGTAACTTTGACAATAATTTCGGGCATTACGTATATTCATGTCTATGTTTTTTGTTAGTACAGCATAACCGACTGCGTTGCACTTTTGGTCTCCGAGATGAAGCAATGACAATTGGAGTTTGTATGAATCTCGTATATACGAAGAAGCTAAGATCTCACCTGATTTTAGTGAATCGTTATTGCTCTTGAAGGATGATACTTGGGTAATTACATTTGTTTAGGGGTCTATTTGTTACGTGAAAAAATGAATGATTTGAAAAATAATTTCCTAAAATCGGTCATTTGTATGGATTAAAATAACTAGTCAATAAAATCTTTTTTGTTTCATTATCGATGGATAATAAAAAAATATTTTTATTTATTCATTTTTAAAAGTAATATAAATTTTAAAAAAATATTTTTTAAATTATTTATTTTTCGTGAAATAAATAGATATATGGGGAAATCAAAAGGTTGCCCTTTGCTTTTATCGAAACAGAAGCAAACATGCTCAAAACAATTTTGATATCATGTCGGATTTTTATTTGACACAAAATTAGAGGAGTATATGATCGCGATACCCAAACTTGACCTAACTTGAAACCGCCACTAATAGACACATTTTCAAAATCATTTTTGATAAAAAAATATTTCATAACTACATTGAAATATTTCTGTTGTTTTGTTTCCATAATAAGTTTTGAAACATAAATTCGCTTGGTAAATTTTTTTGTTCCCGAGCACAAATTTGCAAAAATTTGTTCCTAGAATAAGTTATGAAGCAGAATCAAGAAACAAAAAAAAGTAGCTTCTTGATTCTAAGAACAAGAATAAAAAATGGAAATTTTTTTTTTTCATTCTTCTTTTTTTTGGTTTTCTTCTTCCTTCTTGGTTTACTCCTTCTTCTTTTTGGGCTGCCGCCGGTTGCCGGCCATAAGCTAAGGTTGGCGAGGGGGAGGGCGAACATCGACTCGACGCTGGGCAGTACCAATTTGAAATCCAGGGTCGACAACTCCGCCGATGGACTTCAAATGTGGGGTGCGCTTGACAAAGGCGTCGCGGAGCGAGTTATACGCCTGGGTCTGCAATCGAGTTATGGCTGTCCTCGAGTCGACGATGATACCACCATTGCCGGACTCGTCCATTTGGAAAAGCGACGGCGGGATCGATAGCATCACCCCTCCCTAGCCAGGCCATTAGCCACTCTCGTCGGATCTGGCGAGGCCGACAGCCAGGGTCCAACCCTCGCTTGTGGCCGGCGAGGGCCACAATGCTCTCTCACGGGCCGGCTTTCGCCATGCTAAGGAAGAGGAAGGGGAAGAAAAAAAAAAAGAAATATTAAAAAATTCAAAATATTATTAATAAAAAGAATTTTTGTGCTGTTACCAAACGCATTTCTATTGCAAGAATAGAAATTTTAGGTAATTATCAAATGCTTTCAAATGCCTAGAAATTATTTCGGACACAAAATCAAAAAGAATCATTTTTAGTAGAATCACTTTCGGAAACAAAATGATTGTCAAACGCACCTGATAGACACATTTTCAATATCATTTTCGATAAAAATATTTCATAATTACATCGAAACGCTTTTGCAACAACAAGAAATTACACAAATAGTCAACACGACACGCAAACGCAAACTGACTTCGAATGTCGGTTTCGTTTTATGTAAATTTTTCCATTCAAATAAAAGATTCTACGCGTCAGGAAAGGAGTCGACATGGATTTTTAAGATTGTGTTTGGAAAAGAGACAGGGGTTTTCTGTACGAGAAAATAGAAAGGGTTAATATCATAAAAAAAATATCAGATTGGTATATTCATGTCATATTTATTTTAAATTAGTTCTTGTGTCATAAAGGCCCATGATTTGATATACTCGTGTCACATTTATCCGAAATAATGGCACAACCATGTAACATTTATCTCAAATGGATGAACTGGTGCCACATTACCATAGAAAATCATAAATTTATCATAATTTTGGATACATGTGGCATGGATATACCAGATTAAAGTCTTTTGTGATCGAAAAATTATTTCGATACGAACGCATTAGTTTGGAATTTTTGTGGTATTAGCCTTTTTTAATGAATTAATAGATTCAATTCGGATGGGGAAGAGAAGGAACTCTGCATTTCCTTCTCTTCCTTCCAGCCGAGCGATCAAAGCTTTGGGTTCTGCGGTTCCGTTTCTCTCTTCTCTTCTCTCCGGCCAGCAATGGAGTCTCGCGCCAAGTCCTTCAATCCTACCAAGCATCTCAAAGAAGAGTTCGATCTCTCTCTCTCCCTCTCTCCCTCCCTCTCCGTCTCTCTCATTCTCAATGAATTTCAGTGACTACCGACTGACCGACTGCGTCGCTCACCCGGAGATCCTTCGTGTTGACCGCCCAGATTCGTCAGCAACCTGACGGGATCGTCCATGCTCGAGATCGCCGCTCTCTCCACCGTCGTCCCCGTAAGCCGCCCTTCCTCCCTCCGCCCGCCCGCTTCTCATCGCCCCCCCTAGCTTTGGTGGCGGACTCATTGTCGTTTCGCTTCGTTTCGATCGTCTCAGGTCGTGGTGCTTCTGCGGCACTCGCTCGGCTCCCGCTCTCCATCCGGTACCCGATCTCTCTTTCGCTCTCTTCGAGCTGTATTGCCGTATCGATTTGCTTGTGACATTGTCCGTGCTGCGTTCTGGGATTGTACTGGGATTGTATGTTCGGCGTGGCGCCGGAGTTTTTTCGGTTTGGAATTTGCAAGTTCGGAAACACTCGGGTGTTTTGAGATTGAAAAACGTGATGTTTGATGGTGGTGCGAGTGTTGCTCGTGGCGACAGGCGAAGGTGGCGGTGCTCTTGGTGGACCTGCCGGGGGAGCAGAGGTGGTGGTGGTAAGGGTGACGGTGGATGTTTTAGTGACGATGATTGAAGGTGGTAGTGGAGGAGGCGGCGGTCGTACTGTGGTGGTGATGATAGGAAGCGGCATTAATAGCAGCTGTTGTGTGATGTGGGGGTGATGGTAGAGTGTAGTGGGGTGGGATTGGGCTTGACGTTGGTGGTGTTCGTGCCGGCAGACAGATGTTGTGGCAGTGGTGCTCGCATCGGTGATAATACTAGCAGTCACATAATTGATATTCTAATTTCATGGTTAAGCAAATGTGGAAGCTTGGGTCCGCATTGTGGTGTGGCTGAGCTTGTGAAGTGTTTGTTACTATAATTGAATTCCAAACTCCAGCCTGTATAACGTAGGACCAAGTGAAAAGGTTAAATTTGATCCGTGTTGTATGGTTCCAAGGCTTAATTCAATGAATTAGAACAGAGGCTTCATGTGCTCATACCAAATATATTGTAGTACTTATAAAAATAAACCAAACTCGATACCATTTTAAAAAGGCAGAGTTTCAACTTGTTATAGCAAGAGCACAGAAGTTCTGTATACCTTTGGAACTTGCCATGAGCCTGCAGCCCTAGACAAGATCTCTTAGGTTTTATGGAATAGCCTCTCAGAATGGTTCTTTTTTTTAATGTAGCATACCTGTAGCTGAGAGTGGAATTCTGATGTTGATCTATTTCGACAGACCTCGGTCACAAGGATGCTTTGTCAAAGAGAAACCGCGAATCATTAGTTTCTCCTAAGAGCTGGAGGGCTTACATGGCGACATTGACAATGGATTACCTATGTATTATTGTCCCCATACTGTTATCTTTTACTGTAAGTTTCTTGAACTAGCAACTCAGCTCTTTGAATGAAGCTTGTGTACTAGAGGGTTTCTATTATTTATCGAGTCTTCATCGTGAGCAGGATTTGTTGCTCATAATTTCATAAACTCAGTATCACCGTGGTGTTCTTTTCCAACAAGTTTTGACATCTTCCTTTCATGCTTAGAAGTCAACAACTCCTAGACCTTTTATTGGTGACTTTCCTCAAATAATATTATTTTCGGAGCAGTATTTATTTGCTTAAGCTGTTTTAGATTTTCTATTCTCTAATATTTGAGGTTTATACAACAAAATTTTCTATGGATACTGATAAAAATTGAAGAAAGAAGCATGATTTATGTAATGCTGTTCATATTCCCTACCACTGAACAATGAGGTTGCTCAAGATCTGTTCTGGGAAACAACTGCTTTCACTTTTAGCAAATTCTGGTGTATCATTTTAGCTTGAATGGAGAGAGATATTTCCTGATCTTTCCTGCTATTCTTTTACCTATTTTACACACTCTAGTTTGTTCCTAATCATGAACAAGTTTACATGTCTCAGGTTCTGTCAGAGTGGACGTACTGGTGGACAATTTTGTTAACATTTTCTCTGGTTCTATCTGCAGCAATTAAAAGGTCCACTCTTTAAATACTGTTTTTGGATCAGTATCTCATGTGCCGAAATATTAGAGATTTACACAAAATGTATAAGCAGCATGTATATGCCTAAATGCATGTATATAATCTCAAGACTGCATGTTCTTATTTCAATTTCCTGAGCAGTGTAGGACAGGATGCTTTCCTACACAGCTGGCTTCTATTTTGTTGCTGACCCAACTATTGATAGTTTCATGCAGATTTTATTCTTCTCTTCCTTCAAGAGTGGCACCTAATTCTTTAAGGACAGATATTTCATTGTACAGGGTTTACATGGTATTTAAGTTGGATGCTTTTCTTTCATGTTAGTACAGCTTATTTTAGCAGCTTATCCATTTCCTTACGACATAGTTTTCCCCGCGAGGTTGATTCCTGCAGATGGTTGTGACTTGTTTGTGTATCTTGGCTGTTGACTTTAGAATATTCCCGAGGAGATATGCTAAAACTGAAACTTTTGGCACGGGATTGGTAAGATGCATGAGCTCCTCTTATATCATAGAGCTGTGGTGCTACTTTTGTGGGTCCAAGTCAATTGTTTCACCATCTTTACAAGTAGCTTGAACTAGGTCAATATTCGAAGGAGAAAAAAAAGAACAATAAAAAGTAGCTTGAACTGGCATATTTGACATATTTGTCTGTTTCCGTCTTCTCCAGATGGATCTTGGTGTTGGCTCATTTGTGCTGGCAAATGCTTTGGTGTCAAGACAAGCTCGAAACATTTCATCCGTGTGAGTGTTTTTCCCCTTTCCAATTTGATTAGTCTCTACAACCTTAAATAGTTCAACACACAAGATTGAAAGATTGTGACATGAGGTGCAAAAAGTTGAAGATAGTCGACCTTCAATAATGAACACATCCACTGTTAAAAGTCAATTTTGATGGTTTAATTTTTCATATCTTCCTCTAATTTTTTCAGGAATCTGATGACAGCACTAAGAAATACCGGTCCTCTCATTGCTTTAGGGTTTGGACGGCTTGTTTCTACAGCTGGTGTAGATTATCAGGTGGAATATCTTCCCTTAGATTGCTTTTAGGCTACCAGCATTTGCGTTGTGTCATTGCATATGTGTAGATATAATTATCATCCTCAAGGGTGCTATATAATTAAATATGTACATGAATGTAGAGAGACTGAACTAAGGGTAGTGCTACTCTTGATGGGTAAGTATCTTCTCAAAGTCTGTGGGTCTACATTAAGCGGAAGAGTTATGCGTAAAACTATTTACACCAACTCCATCTGGGTAAGTCATAGGAACTCTATTTTACCGAGGATTCCCGAGTTGGTGGCTATTACCATCGGCTTTGGATAGTCTCCTTTTTATCAAAGAATTACAATATAAGCTTATAAAAAAACCGATCCTTTCACTCTTTTTGTGCTTCTTGTTTGCTTTTTAAAACTAGACAACAGTCATAGCAGAATGGTCTTGATATGCCATATGCAGCGTTATATTCTCCCTTGGTACCTTTTGGAGGTATCTTAGACCTTGTTGGACCTCTGTTTGAGAATCTCCGATGAATTACTGCAGTTTGTTTGTGATTTAAGCTTCATAGCTGTCAAAAGAGAATAATGTTGTGACATGCAGTCTGCCGCTCGTCTCCAACATAGACTTATCTCCTTTATTTTGTGTCATGTAAGCATTTCTGGTTGCTTCTTACTATCTTACATGTGTCAGTCTTCTCCCTCCGTGTTTTAGGTTCATGTCGGGGAGTATGGAGTGCACTGGAATTTTTTCTTCACCCTTGCTGTCGTCTCATTGCTAACCTCTATAATAAACATTTCCCCCAAGAATTGTGGGATACTAGGTTTCTTAATTTTGATAGGTACCTTTTTTGTACTTGTGATATGTTTTTGCGTGATCAAGCATCTTCAGTACTTTTCTTAGTGTCGTCATATAAATTGACTTCTTAATTCCTCAGGCTATCAAAGATGCCTCGTGCAGGGGTTAAACTTATATCTAATTTCCAGTGAAAGAGGTTCCAGCATCATTAGTCAAAATAAGGAAGGAATATTTAGCATTTTTGGTAAGGACTTCTTGGTATTAGCTAATTGTTTCTCTCTGTTGTGAATTCTGGGGAAGCTATGGTTACTTGGAATGAATTGTAATTAACTTATTTATGTGCTAGTTAATTCGGGGGCCATGCTCTTCTGGCAACACGAGCTATAGATTTAATTTCTTGGCAGTCTAGGTTTTAGTTTCTTCATAAACAATTCTTCACCCTCAATTGGCTTATGTTTAGTAAGCTGATGGCATATTTCAGGATATTGGGGCATGTACCTTGTTGGCGTTCAGTTAGGCAATTATCTCTTCTTTGGAAACCGGACCTCTGCTACAGAGAGAGGCAAAGAATGGGCAAGAAGAAGGGTATGGATTATTGCATTTCTATTCTGGTATGAGCTTGTTATTTTTTTTTTTTTTTATGTGTCCTTTTGGAGCCTTTCATCTTTTTGTCACTTGCAATGCGTTTAATGGACCCAATATGGACTAACCCTTTTCTCTCAATGCATGTGGTAGGTTATTTACAATAATTCTGGACAGGCATGTCGAACGTGTTTCACGTAGAATGGTGAGATTTCTTTGCTTGCATTGATCTTTACTCAAGGAAGTCTTCTACCTAAGCTTTAAGAAAAGGAATGATCTCTTTTTTGCAGTGCAACCTGGCTTATGTTACTCTTGTGTTGGCACAAAACTTTCAGGTCATTGCTATTTCCCTCTATTATAGTGAAACCCAAAAGTTTAGAAGCATGTTGAAAATATGTCATACTGCATTATTGTTTTCTGCCTGGTAGAGCAATATCACGTCTTTTTTTTGTTTTTGAGATTCTGGGATGGTTAATTGGTATAAACTATTAGTATGTATGTTCTGATTTCACTCATCCGTGAGTCATCTCATGCTGAATAATGTATCACATGCTGCAATCATGGGAAATGCGTGAGTGTCCTTTTCACTCATGGGTTAATCTAAATCTTGTTACGCACACACTTTGACCATTTCAGTCTTTTCATAATTTTTGAAATTGAATAATATTTTAATTTATGCAGGAAAGCAACAAGTTCGTTTTGCTTATTATTAAGTGTAAACAAACCAAGTCCTTGATCTTAAATCCTCAAGTTGTTGGTTGATGGATATCGACAGTCAAAGTGCTAGTGGTTAATATGTGCTATGCAATGTCAACTTTTGAAAGAGATGCATGTGGAACTCGTAGAACAGTAACTTAAGCACTAGTTAGACGTGTGTTTACTTTCAGTGGGTAGTTTTCTCGTGCAAACACACAGTGCTATACCCTTATGGTAATTTGCTGACTCTTGAGGTTGAGACTTTGGCATGTTTTATAGGTATTGGCCATACTCATGCTCTCTGATTATGTTGGTGGGAGCAAAAGTTCAATTCTTGAGGATGCATTCAACCGGAATTTACTGGGTTCATTCCTCCTGGTACAGCACTGTGCTTTATGCGGAACTATGTTTGCTGAATCTTGATATCACCTAATGTTTATTTCTGCTTATGTGCAGGCAAACGTGCTAACGGGTGTGGTTAACTTGTTTTTCGAGACTCTGTTTGCGTCGCCACTCACATCCCTAGCCATCCTATTACTTTATGCCTACGTGCTGTCTGTGATCACCGGGGCTTTAGAATTTTACAGCATTAGGCTAAAGTTTTGGTAGGGGGAATGTTACCTTGATCCTCTTTATTTGTACGTTATGGCAGTGATTATTGACCATGTTAAGGTCTCATCTTTCGTGCACTTGGCACCAATACATCAGGAAAGTTCCACTGCTAGGAACATTAGTTCGTATTTCAATTATTAATCTAATATATCTAGTGTGAGGAACTAAACTAATCAAAATCTTTGTAAGTATGACTAAGGAATTGCAGAATGGATTGTTCTCTTCACACCGATCAAGATGAGAAGGGGGTAAACGAAAAGCCAAATCGCAGAGGTAAGCAATCCTTTTTTATCTCATGGTCCCGAGGCGAGACGGCAGGTATGTATTGGACACGCATCGCTGTTGCACACATGTATGAGCACATGCAGATGCATGCTAAACTGGAGCTTGCTAGTTGCCCTTGCCCATATGGCCAGTCACTCTGCCTGGCTTCTTTACAAAAGACAACACACAACTCATATTTCTAGGTCATGTACATGTCCGCAGGCTTGGTCTCTGTCGTCTGCATGCATAGATTCTCGTTTATCTCTCACCCCCAACCCAAGTGTTGTTGCTTTTGGCGAGAAGCACCTTCCCTACACAGATGGGCAGACTCTTTCGAGCACCTCGCGGCCTGTCCCCATTCTGTGGGGTGGGTTTTACATATGCGTACTTTATTTTAACGATGTCAGTGTCACACCTCACATTCCATACCTTTTAGAAATTTTACATTCCGGTGATCTCGAGATTCGGATAAGGATTGAAGTTGTATCATTTAAGGATATGCTTATGTACTGATTACGTCTTTTGAATGCATAGAACGAGACTAGAGATTTATGATGTGATGTCCTGTGGAAATAAAACGGGAGGGGGGGTTTGAAAATCGAAGGGCGGGGAGGGGGAAAGAAGTGGACTGAATGATTGCATCTGGTAAAAAAAGTAGTTTTCTCGGTCTGAAGGTCAGAAGCTTTGGTGGTCACATGGATTTTGCCTGCAGGTCTCTGACAAGGTTGGACCACAATTGTCCAAATGAAGGTCGACCGCCACCAACCAGCCCCACCAAGCCCAACGCCTGTGCGCCCATTTTTATCACTCCATCTTTTTGCTTCTAAATAATAAAAAGAATCGAAACCACAATAGAATAGGAAAAAAAAGGGCTACAAGTCCCACTGTTCTTTAGCCTGCTCTCTCTCTCTCTCTCTCTCTCTGGGCGTACGGACATCATCGTTGACCCTGACTATGTGGTTCTGAATCTTCTGATGCGTGGACAAACGAAGCCGTAATTTTATTTTTGCTAGTGTACATAGAACCACGCGAGTCTTATCTTCTCTATCCGGTCCTATCTGTCCGCTGAAAGCGAGGAGCACAAGAACCCTCTTGCTAAAAGAGTAGATAAATGAGGGGAAGAAGATGTGTGGTGTAAACCTTTGAATGTGCCCGGTTTGTGACGTGTGCGGAGCCTAGTCAAAAGCTAGCGCGCGACCTGTGCAGAGACTACTGGCTTCGAGTGGAAATATTGTGAGTTTCTAAGGAAACCCTTTATATATCCAACGGGATTATGTTAGTTGCAGAGCTTTACTCCGGGGCATGAATGTGTGGTGGTCGACCTAGTCATTGTTCTAAAATTCTAAACGCAGAACATGAAGAGAGATGAGCATTTTACATTTCTAGTGAATCGTCGTATAAGAGAACAGCAGTGGCTACACTGTCGATGAAAATTACGGGGGATGATCGCTTGATATGCTTCACCACAAGTTATGCCCCAAATGTTTCAGCACATCCCGTGTGTACCTAGATAAATAGATACTCGAGGTGCGTGAGCCTTTCTTAGTTATTTGAGAATTCTTCCGAATCCCGTGTACTATCATGTTATTTATCTTACCATTGCCTGCTTCTATCTTGAAATTTGATAAATCATTGGATACCTAAATTACGTTCTCTTTTCATCATAGTGTCATGATCAATGAGCCATACTAAAAAAATCGGCGTTATGTTATTCTTATCTTTTTCGATTGCGGGTTTTTTTTTGGCTTAATGTAATCCTGTCTTTACCACTAATTATTCTTACTTGGATTATGAAAACTGCAATTAAGCCGATAAATGTTTGTCTTTCTCATAAGAAATGTGTAGATAAAAGGCAATCATGCCGGAAAATGAAGATCAAATGAAAGATACCAACCCTCGACCAGGGCAGCAAAGACTACGACGTCGATATTAGTTAGTAGTTGCCGGGCAACCATTCCAATAGAAAAGACAAAGTTACAACAATGTCATTCAAAAGGATCAAAGCATATCGAAAAACCACATTCGAAGCATTCAAGGCATTGCAACGCTCGCGCGCCAACCATGCCTAGAGAAACACGAATCTTGTCGTTCCCTTCATTCATCATCGAACAGTCGCACGCGAGCATATCCAGATGGTTTGAACTCAAACAGGATTGTCACAATGCGCTTGCAACATCTATAGAGGCAAGAATTTTGGTGGCAATGACTACGAGAGCAAAATCTGCCAAATTCCAAGGGCTGATGAAAGGAGATCCCCCCTGAAGAACTTCGAAAGAATGATCTTTTTGGCACCATTTCGAATCTACTGTCTATAAAAATTTCAGTGCTTACATTACCTTCCACCACCCAAAAAGAGTGGCCACACATGACCCTCCTCTCAATGATGATGTCCATCCCGGAAATGCTTCAAGCAATGAATTCATTAGTACTTGCTTAGTACTACTGCTTCCCACCTTTATTATCCTTTGTAGCCAGACAGACATTGCGTATTGTTTTTCTGTTTTGTTTTGCCCCAACATACACTGCATCTCCACCGTTCATTTCCCAAAACAAAAGCATCATGCGTTGCATGCATGCATGGCATGGGGCTCAGCTTCAGAAGATTATTCAAAATCCCACGCACCAGACAAGCTTTGCAACCCTGAAATGAAGAGTGTAGTTGTGTTGTGGATGATGCCAATGCGTGCATTTTCACCGCGGGGATGAGAGAGAATGTTTAAGGGTATAAGCTGGGGGGAGGGCCCGTTCTTTTTTATCTTTTTTATCCCCCCTGTAAGCGAGGGCAAAACCCAACGGAAGAGAGGAGGGGATTTGAACTGTGAGGAGAGGAGTTGCTTTTTGTAAATAAATATATGGCTGCTCCTTCGTGTTGTTTGCATCCAATGCTTTGTCCATTGATAGATTTGGGTCCCCTCTCTCTCTCTCTCTCTCTCTCTCTCTCTCTCTCTCTACATTGCAGAAAGTGTGGCAGAATTGGCAGTTTGTCTGTGAAATCGGGAAGGGAACCAAAACAAGGACGAGAGAGAGAGGGAGAGGGGGAGATGAGAAGGGTCTCTCTCTCTCTCTCTCTCTCTCTGTGATCTTTCTCTGTCTCTGTGTTTTTTAGTTTTAAAATCTTTTTCCTCCTTCGCCTTTTGGAAGCAGAAAAAGCACGACACCTTTTCACTGCTCCTCACGTGCACTCTTTCCCTTTTCGCTACTCTTTTCATTTACCATTTCCATCTCCATTTTTCCTCTGTGTCCTCCCTAAGCTTGGATTCTCTTGTTCTCAACTAGTCCTGTCCTAAGTCGTGTGATCATACAGAAAGGAGACAAAGAAAAGCCTGGCCTGGCTACACACACCCTTCAATTCCTTCCTCCATGAACTTGCATAATGAAGAAAACTATTGGAACGAAACAAAGATGACTGTCGATCAACTCGAATGGTGAAATCAGTATGTCATGTTTCGTTCAGTCCACGTACTCCTAATAATGGGTACCGCCCGATTAATTCGGAATTTGGGATGACCCATATGATAATTTGACATAAGGGTTTTATAAGTCTCGGATGCAATGAAAAGATACAGTCTAGGCATGTCCCTTATGATCCTTTTTTTTCAGCAAATTCACTATCTCTTTAAAAGAAAAAAGAGGACTACTACGTGTCCTCAATATTTTTTTCTTCCGTAGGGCTAAGTATAAAAGCGCTGTCGTGCTCTATAGCATAGCCCTAAGCAAAAGCTAAAGCGGTGGTCTTTCCATAGTCTTCTTCACTCGTTTATCCCAAGAAAAGAGAAACACACACCAAACTCAAAGCTCAAAGCTCAAACGAGGAAAATAAAAGGAAAAGATGGCGCTGGACGCTCTCTCGGCCAACGACCTCCTCAACTTCATCATCTACGACACCTTCTCCGCCACCCCCTACGGCTCCCACGACTCCTCCGACACCACCTTCTTCGACAGCCACCACCACCTCGCTCAGCAACCCCATCAAGAGCAAGCTGCTGCTGCCGGTTCTTGCTCCCTGCAGGCCAACTCCAACAGCGGCTCTCCTCCACCGCCGCCGCCGGCGCCTCCTCCACCGCAGCAGAACCGGCGAGCGAGGTCCGGGGAGAGGAGGGCGGCCAGCCTGGGGGCGGCGGCGCAGGGGAGGAAGAAGCGGAAGAGGAGGGCGAGGGTGTGCAAGAACAAGGAGGAGGCGGAGACGCAGAGGATGACCCACATTGCCGTCGAGAGGAATCGCCGGAAGCAGATGAACGAGCACTTGGCCGTCCTCAGGGCCTTGATGCCCGAGTCCTATGTCCAAAGGGTTTGTTCTCCTTTCTCTGTCTCTCTCTCGCTCGCTCTCTCCCTCAGGTGTTGTGTTCATTAAGTGCACTACACTGACATGGCTTTGTACATTCTCATTCTCATCCTCTCCTGATTTTTCATTATATGTGGAGAGATATAACAGCCTTTCACATTTAACAGACTCCATGCAGAATTTTTTGTGGAGGTGGCCATTAAATTACTATGCTTTCTTGCTTATTAGAAACTGCATTCCCCCAATAATATGGGGGAGGAAAAAAAAAGTATCTTCATTAACTTCACAATAAGCTTCCCCCACAGAATTATTGGTCACCAAGGAAATTGGGGTTCTTGAAATTCGTAGTGGGTGGTGAGTATCTATCTTCATGCTGCATTGTTCTGATAAAACAGTTCATCTTCAAGTTGACCCTCAAACTCTATCATCAGCTCGTGCCTTCTGTCATGTGAAGGGGAAAAAACACTGTGATGTGGGTTTCATCTGAAAATATTGGAAAGACAATATGCATGCTTCTCCTCTCCCAAATAAGTTGTTGAGAATTCCATATCTTTCGAAACTCGGTGTAAAGCATTCATGCCTTGAAGCAGCAATGTTTGGGCTTCAATTTAACTCCTCCGTCAGCTATTTTTCATTATCTCTAATCTAACATGTGGATGCTCAAAATTCCTGTGTGAAGGGTGACCAAGCCTCCATAGTTGGTGGAGCCATTGAGTTCGTCAAGGAGCTAGAGCATCTCCTGCAGTCCCTTGAAGCCCAAAAGCTCCAACTTTCACAACACCAAGCAGGACAAAACATCACCAATGAAGAAGCGGACACGACCAACAACACCAACAATGATGGTCCCTCCAAAATCCTGCAACCCCCATTTTCACAGTTTTTCATGTACCCTCAATACACATGGTCTCAAGCCCCCAACAAGTACACAGCCTCCTCCACTTCAACCGCCAGAGCGGCCATCGCCGACATCGAGGTCACCCTCATCGAGACCCATGCGAGCCTCAGGATCCTCTCAAGGAGGAACCCTCGACAGCTCTCAAGGTTGATTGCCGGATTTCACACTCTCCACCTCAATATCCTCCACCTCAATGTAACCACATTGGACCCTCTCGTCCTCTACTCAATCAGTGCCAAGGTATTGTTGTTTGTCCTAAATCAGTCCTTGCTATGTCCTACACATTTTTTTTTCTCTCAACTGTGCCAATGATTTCTCCGTATTCAAGTTGCATTATTAGACAGATCGAGTCCCAACTCGATGTGACCAAAAATTCATGGCCGTCATTATGAGAACTATAGAATCATATGTTGTTGCAGACATTATTTAATATTTGGGGGCATCCTAGGAGCTGTAGCAGACATTATGAAATCTGGTCTAGTATTAATTGACACAATAAGGAGAGAGAATGAACAGAGAAAAGTGCAGGTTCTTTACATGACTATGGTTTGTGTTCCATGTTTGGAAAAAAATGTCTGTGCTCATGATTTTAGGAAAAATGTTTGGATTTTTTGGGGATTATAATAACAAAAGGACTTGGATTAATGAGGATGCTTTGGTGCTTTGAACACACAGGTTGAAGAAGGGTGCCAGCTCACCTCAGTAGATGACATAGCAGGAGCTGTCAACCACATGCTCAGAATAATTGAGGAAGGCAGTGAAATTTGTTGATATTTTTACATTAGGCTGCCTGGATTGCCCTTTGGTTCCAGCTGAAATAACCAGGATCCCCACCCCTCTTTTCTTCTCCTTTCCTCCTTTTTCTTTTATGGAGTTCCTTTCTCTTGCAACTAGAGTTTCTCTCTGTTTATCTATATGTAACGAATGTATTAATTGGTTCTTTCATTTATTCGGTTTCCTTGGGTACCGCTTTATTTGGGCAGCCACCAGAAAAAGAAAGAAAGAAAAGAAAGCAGAAACCATGAAAGAGCTTGGACTGTTAATGTGGGATCTGCAATTCCTCAGCCCTAGCAAATGCTAGAGCATCTGATTAAAGTAATGTGCATTGGCTGGACAGATTTGCTGAGTTTCCACAAATGTTCATGTAATTCGATAAATAGACATTACACACTACTCCATCTGAAAATATAATCTCTTTACTTATTTTTTTTTTTTTGGCTTCTTTCTGACTACATTCAAGCGTTGCCCCTGCTTGAGATGCAACTCTTGGATAGACAGCAATAAAAGGGGAACGTTACCTAAACTAATTCCAATAGACCAAGTAATTCATTCGAGTGAACTAAAACCAGACCTTTGGATTTGTTCAACCGCTCTTGATGTCCCATATATATATCGACATCGACATCAAGATTAACCTAACTTTAATCCGAGCTCAGACTTAGCGTAGGAGCCACTTTGTATGGTGAATGATTAGAGTAGTTTCACGGTATGAGCGGTAATTTTCCCACCTATATCTGATGAATATAAGGAGTCACAGTTTGTTCACTACAAAAAAAAAATGGTTTCTTTACACCGCCAGACAAAATACTAAGTATCATTGTCCAAACCTATCTCAATCGCAACGTCTGGACCGCGTACAATTTTGATAGCCTATATCTCAATCAAATTAAGCCCACCAAGCTGGCTCTAGGTATTAAGTGATCAATTGGAAGAAACATCTCACGTCTTATAGTACACAATAATGTTCATGGAACGTGACAATTTATAAGCTTATTACCTAATAATTAACATGATATGCGGCAATGGCAATTGATGTATGTAGGTCATATGTGTGATCTGTTGTGCCAAAAGAGAAACACTGGCAAATGTTTATGTGACCTGAATAAGCTGTATATAACTGAAAACGGGAACTTTTCAAGGAATTCTACCCATTTTAGGCAATTTTAACAAGCCTAATCCATTGCCAACTTGGCATTTATTTTTTGTGAATTTACGAGGTTTATACTCATAATTTCAACTTCTCTAGGTATTTTATTATGGTAATTTGGAAATTCCATTACACAGCTTATAACATCGGTTAACTAATTTTTGTAGATTAAGAATTGCGAAACAAATTTTTCCTTGAAGAACATTGGTGGAGATCTTCCTTATTTTCATTTTCGGGTGATGGATCAACCTATACAAGTTCGATTGTTTTTATTGAAGTTTTCTTTTTCTCTTTTTTCTTCAATTTTGTCATTGCTTATTTCACTTCTTTGACGATTAGATCATATTTCATGAATCATATGTATTCAAACATAATGAAGGATACGTAAAATAGGTGACCGCATCATGTCCGTGAGTTTGTTCGTAGAAAGTGCTTGAAACTTCGATAATTTTTCTTTTCCATTATTTTTACAGTCTTACGTAAATTTGGCTTTTGCTTAAAATGTTTTCCCTTATAGACCCAATGCCGGATGTCCTATGTATGTATTTTAAAAGTGTTCATATTTAACAAGTACATCTGAATTAATATCCAACTTTAGTTGTTTAACTTTACATGTAGCATCGAAACATTATCTTTTGATATAAATTATTGGAATTATGCTACTTTCATCAACCAAATTTCCTCCCTGTCTCTTTCGCTGGCGTATGAAGAAGCATGTTTTTTGTTCCCACTATCAAGTACACGCACATTCCTGTGCTCGACCTTAAAATGGAGGGCATCCTTCCAATTGGTCACCCTTTCTGTGGAGGATAAGATCCATCGCCAATGGCGATAACGAAGATGTGAACATGGTCGTCCCCTAAACTTTGCCCACATGATTTTGTCACCGAATGAGCCCAAAAGAATTTCACATGCTTCCCATTCTCTCGCCTAGGTTAAATGTCTTCCCATAGATACGAAGATTGACCGTGTAAGCGAGCGCTACAGATATCATGTCCATTCGACTCTGGTCGTCTGTTTTTTTTTTGTTTTTTTCTGCCGGGTTACCGTGTCTCGCGTGGGTTTCTAGATCCAGGCTCGATGCTAGGGAATGTACTTGCGTTCACGAAGCGTGCTGTGCATCGACTTTGAAAGATACCATCATCGTTCCACAAAGTTTTCTTCAAAAAAGCAATGGATCCATTGCAAGAACACGTGTGTCCCAATTGCACAGGGGAAAGTGGTGATGGTTTGTGGGATCAGGGGAGATGAAAAGATGTGGGGTTTTTCTTATGCAGGATCGATGCCTTATTTCTTATGCAGGGTTTCATAATTGGATATCAGTCTTCAGATTTGTTTCCATGCGTGATGGCAAATCCATATTGCCCCGCCGTTAAGGCTCGTGTCTTCTTGCCTACCACTAGGAGACATATGATGATAAAAAGCCCATCCTGATTCTCATTCTCTCTCTCTCTCTCTCTCTCTCTCTCTAGGGAGAGATTGTGCCTTGCTTGGACAAAAAAATTCATGTTTGACAAGGGACTAAACATAGAACCATGGAGGAGAAACCGGGGAGTTAATGATGATGTTTGGATATTTTGCAAAAAGGTGAGACAATCCATGCAAGTACATTCGCCTATACATTCCCAAGAAGCAACACTCTACTTAATGTCCCATCATAATTCATACTTTTTCTTGTAACGATAGGCATTAGTGGATGGTTTTGGAGTGCATATAGGAGTGCATATCTTTGTTGGGAGATTACAGCAAAATTTGAAAGTTAAAAATTCTCGCGACGAAAAGTCCGTGATGACACATTCCTTACGTTTCAATTGGTAATATTGATCGTACCATCTAACGAGGCGAAACATACAAAAGGGCATGTTGAATAGGAGAGTGACATACACGAGGTAGCCGATATGGAAATAAGCTCGGCATTTTCGGTCGTGGACTTGACTATTCTCGGATTTCTTTCTGACATATTTGATTTTCGAAAGCTTTTTTTTTTTTTTCCACCCTATATGAACTTATGGTGATTTGGTGTGCAGCAGTAGTAGGGAAACTCTTTGATAAAAGTATTGGGTTTGGCCCCATCTTTTGATTCTTTTATGGACGGGGCCCGGATAATTTCAAGCTCAGCCCGTTCAACTGGATGTTGGACCTAGAAAATTTAATACGCCTTATAAAGCATGCTCCTTTCAGCTGAAAGAGCATATATTTCTTGCAATGATCAACCTTACAATTGGCTGCTGGATTCCTTCACTAGTCAACTGTAGCTCGATGCTCATGACAGTGTAGTGCCATGACAGCCATGGCATTCATACTTTCGTAGGCATATATATATATAACCATCTCGCTAATGGAGCTAAGAAATTACGCACCAAACTGATGATGCAGCAGCAGTCACTCTCCGCACGAACAAAATGCACTAAATTCAGCTTCTGCATTGTCCCACTTGCATTTATTTTAGACAGGAATCGTAGCATTCCTCAGCCTTCCGTGCCGGGAGAGGAAGGAAATCCTCCCACTTGAAAACGACCTCTTCAGCGCTGCCGGACTCACTCCAGATACACAGTGCAAGTGCAAGAGCCTTCTCTTAATATCAGCCTTTGGTACTTCTTCCCCTAGCGAATGCTTCACTGGTCCTGTTTCTGCATTTCCTGTGCACTCGTCTGCTCCGATGACTAGCCGCTCTTGTCCATTTGCCTGAAGCGATATAGCGGCGATTGAAACACAGGTTCGACACGAGTGATCCATGGAAAAAGATCTCCTGACTTGTTGCAACTGCGAGCTTCCTTCCCTCACCTCAATTATGGTATGCGTGCGTTCAGGGTTCCCCAAATCGCTAAAAATCCGCAACGGGATCTTAGGACTGTTACTCATCTGTGCCATCTTGTGGGCTGAGCCTGAATCTTGTGCGGCCGGTGAATTATCATCTTGGCTTTCCACCTGGTGGATGTCTGGGGAGGATTCATTTCCTGACGAGCTTCCATCGGTCGCAAGAGCAGGAGTCGGAGCCAGTGAAGCACTAGGAGAGAAAAAAGCGACATTGGAGCGGCACAACGGGCAGTTCGAGTGGGATTTCAGCCACGTGTCGATGCACGGGACATGGAAGCCATGAGTGCACTTGGGCAAGAGCCTAATGCTCTCATCCTCCTGGAACTCGCCGAGGCACACTGAGCAGGTCCCTTCTATTAGCCCACCATCGTCCTTCTTGTACCTGCACACCACGATCGACTTGATCAGGGCCTCATCCAAACCCCCCGTCGCGACCTGCCATGGCTCTTGGTCTGACGGGTGGCTGTTTTCTTCGAGTTGCACATCCAGGTCATAGATTTCTCTTCTTCTCGAGCTGGTGCTGCCACAGCACTTGGAGATGAGGGTATAGTAACTCACTAGGAGGAAAGCGCTGGCCAAAATTCCAATGATTGCTATGACGAGTGGGGAAAAAGTTGGGCCTGCATTGTCATCATCTGAGTATGGAAAAGTTGGTGGAGGAGGCAAAGCAACATAGCACCACTGAGGACAGTAAAAGCTGCAGAGACCTTGTGAGCAATCTTTAGTGGTCAAGTATGGAATCCAAGTTTTGGGGTATCCTGGAGACTCCATAATTTGATCATAAGTAGAGTGACCGGGAGACTCTAGGAAATTCTCCTCCACTTTTTGGACAAGCTAGAGAAGAAAACCTTTAAACTGTTTCAGAAGATGCTATTAAATTGAGACAGTCCTCACATGGTCTTTACATCAACTAACCAGAAAGAAGCAAAGAATACCTGGAAGGCTTGTGGCTTGTGGCTCGTGGGGTCATTCCACTGGCTCTGAGTCTGAGCAGGGAGTGATTTAACTGTCAAATTTGTGTTAATGGGCAAATTCTCAGAGTCAAAGGTAGACATTTGAGGATTGAGGCAAAACTGAAAAGCAGCTGAGTTGGAACAGCCTAGGAAAGAGGAAGGTGTGGGGTTATATTCTCTTCCTCTCCTTTCTTTTGCTTTTGGGCTCTCTTCTTTTTCTTTTGGCTGCCATCTCTCCTTTTTTGCCCCATTCAATTGCTTCTTTTTTCTTTCCCAGGGGATGCTGGTTTGTTGACTACGGTTGGACTCCATTGAAAGTAAGGAATGCTTTCATTGTTGTTGTCCAAGGCCAATGTAGTTGCAGCTGGGTGTGAGTATATGGCATGACTCCATGAGAGACATTGAAATATTTTTCCTCTTCTATTCTCCCCTGGATAAACTTTGAGTACTTTGCAAATCAAAAGAAAAAAGAAAGGTGGGAGGAGCTGAAAATTGTGAGAGAACAAGAGTTGTATAATGCCACTATGGTGCCAAAACTCACAAGTCAGAGGATCGCACTGGAGATCTTCACCCGCAGCATCTGATTCTCTCTAGTGTTGGCAACTTTTGTTAAAGATTTCAAAGGTTCTCTCCATCAACATATCGAATTTCTTTGATCTAGACAATGTTTATCTTTCTGCACATGCTGCAAAGGCCCTCTTGACCATTCTGCTTACGCCAACAACATGTGGATAGGCCATGTCATCGACGATAACCAGTGATAACCTGGCATTGAAAATGCATCGCCCCTTCTTAGTATCTATCTTTAAGTTTGAATTTCCACAACCTTCATAGGTGACACATTCACTAGCTCTGGTATCATGAAGGGGGGATTACCAAAACAGTCCTAAGTCTATTATAATTGTACAAATTCAGCCCTAAACCTTTTTTTTTGTGCCAATTCAGTCCATCCACCCAATTTTGACTTGTGGGCGCTGACGTGGACGCCGGCTGGTCGGCGAACACTGACGTGGCAATTTTTAAAATATATATTTTTATTTTTTCAAATTTTTTTGTTAATTTTTTTCTTTTTTTTTTCCTTCATCTTCTTCAACCTCTAGCTGGTCGCCAGACCGGCAATTAGCTAGAGCCTGGGGCCAATGAGATTGGCCCCGCCAGCGACCAAATAGGCCGACGCCACCTAGCAATGGCGAGGCTAACCTCGCCAACGGCCGGCGAGGCGGCCGACGAGGACAAGACCTCGTAAGGTCTGGTGAGGTCTCATCCTCACCGGCCCCTTTGAGCAAGGCCGACCTCGCTAGTTGCTGGCGAGGTTGAGCTTGCCAGCGACAGCGAGGACGGCCTCTCGAGGTCTCGTCCTCGCCCGACCTCGCCGATCGTCGGCGGGGCTGGTCGACCTCGTCGGCAACTGGCGAGGTCAGCCTCGCTCAAAGCAATCGACAAGGACGAGACCTCGCCAGATCTGGCGAGGCTCGTCCTTGCCAGCGACCGGTAGGGCCAACCTTGCCGGTCCCGGCCTTTGGCTGACAACCGGCTAGAGGTTGAAGAAGACGAAGGAAAAAAAAATTAACAAAATTTTTTTTAAAAATTGCCATGTCAGCGTTTGCCGCCCGGTGTTCACGTCAGCGACGATCGGCTAAAATTCGCTGGATGGATTGAATTGGCATAAATGCAAAAGATTTAAGATTGAATTAGCCAAAAAAAAAGGTTTAGGACTGAATTTGTACAATTATAATAGGTTTAAAACTGTTTTGATAATTTTCTCTTAAAAGGGTTATGTTCAAAACAAGAATTTAGCAAATGCAAGTATTTAGTCCTCTCGCAGTGCCTTTCATAGGCTTTACACTGTCGGGACCAACTTTTATCATCTAGTTAAATCCACATTCTAAACATAAGGCCTACTAGCCTCACTTTCTAATGCACAAGATCCTCATAGAGGCCCAGGATAATATATTATCTTACCATTTTAAGATCTCTAATACCAAACATAAATTTGAAGAGAATAAGAGATAATTAACTTCAATTGTTTAAGCACACAAACACACGATTTTATTGCTGAATGCTAGTCTGTCTCAACATATTACAAACTATGCCTTTTATAGGCATAAGGGTAAGGAAAGACAAGCAATGTTACGCAGGCATATTAATGTCTAATAAACAACATATGGTTTCACACTATGACACCTATAACTTAAAAATATTACAACACCATGACTCATCCTAAAACATTTATTACAATACCATGACTCATCCTAAAAACATTTATCACAATATAACTCATCTTATACATTTATTATAATGTGATTCATCTTAAATATTTATGACAACACGACTTATTTCAAACACCATTATAATAAACCACTAATACACTTTCTATTCATCATTTAATGATAAAGGAGATGGGTATATTAAATCTACATGGTTTCACTCAATCCTCTGAAACCGTTTTTATTTACTCGTAAATTTCTTAATAGCATCGAGTTCCATTTGCTTGTTTTCGTTCCTTTTTTCTCTCCTTTTTCTATAAGCACAAAACCTCCCCCCTTCCCCAACGAAATAAACCAAAACATAAACCTAAATAACCTCCTCGTCCCCTTACAAATCAGTGGGCTCAATCGTCGCCTTAGGACATGTAATAATCCACTTTGTCACCAAATTACTTGTGGAGGCAGGGTTTCTATCAAAATCAATTGTCGCAGGAAGAGCCTGTACCTGGCAAAGTTTCTTTGCCATCACACCAGCAACACATTGAATCAGAGGCTTCATGTCAGCCCTCAACTTCAAGAATTTCCTCCCAGCACAAGAGGAAGAAGCAGATGAAGTTATCTGCCAGAAACTTCTGTGCTTCAGCATATGTGCTTTGATCCAGGCAAATCCATAGAGAGCCAGCTCTCACGAGCAACATCCATGTTAGCTTCCTGATAATAGCTTTATTCCATTGATAAATTTGTTTGAGGCGCCGAAACCCACCCTCCTAAAGAATGCTTATAATCTGGCATACGTCTGTAAGTATGCTAAATAAGCAGCTTGTATTTAAATCTTGAAATCGAATCAGCTAAGCAGAAGCCAAATATCCGCATTTTATTTAAGGCTATACATTTTATTAGAGTCATTCTAGCTCTAGCACCATGTATTATGCGTATGCGTATGTTCCGTTGAAAATGAACTCAAGCGAGAATGTGCATCTAAAGAAGGGATATCATGATTCATGGAGAGCAATTCCGCGTCCTTTCGTTGAATTACCACTTATATTGATCATGGAGTTTATATTATCTTTATATAAATACGACCTCTTCAATATATTAGTTTAAGCTTTTAGATTCATTTTCTAACATTGTATTAGAATCAGATTCTGCACAACTAATTTCGTGCGCGCGTCTTTCTCCACTATTTCGTTTCCTTGTTGATTAAGGACTGAACCTCGATTTGATGCATAAAGCCATGGGTTCACTTATCTTCATATAATTAAATTCTTACTTTTAGTTTGCATTTATTTTTATTTTTTCATTTAAATCTTTTCACGTCTCTCTATACACGGTATTCCTTTTTCAAAAGGCTGTCCTAAAGTGATTTGACGTATGGAAGCAACCCAACAATCAACATGAAACACATATATACAAACAATATCATTTCATCATGACTTTACTTAGCTGTGCCATGCCTCCAAGGTAAGGATTCCCACAGAGCAAGTGCGGTGGACAGAAAAAAAGCTCAATCTTGTATCCAAATTTCAACATCTCTCTTCATCACTGTACCATACCTTCTACTCTTACCAATCTCCATGACAAATCTGCCTTGGCATCCTAAATTTTAAGCCCTAAATCCCTTCTTGGCGTGCGTAGTTTTCTTGAAACGAAATAATTATGGCGCTAAGCAACAACGTGATCGGGGCGATAAACTTCGTGGCGGTCCTCCTATCGATCCCGGTCATCGGGGCGGGGATCTGGTTGGCCACGCAGGCCGACAACTCATGCGTGAAAATCTTGCAATGGCCGGTCATCATCATCGGGGTCCTGATCCTCGTGGTGGCGCTCGCCGGCTTCATCGGGGGGATCTGGAGGATCCAGTGGCTCCTGATATTCTACCTCGTGGCGATGCTGGTCATGATAGTGCTGCTCACTTGCCTGGTGGTGTTCGTGTACATGGTGACGGTGCGAGGCCACGGCCACCCGGAGCCGAGCCGGGCCTACCTGGAGTACGATTTGAACGACTACTCTAGTTGGCTAAGGAGGCGGGTCAAGAGCTCATACAAGTGGGATAACATTAGGAGCTGCCTTAGCTCCACCAGCATGTGCCCCGAGTTGAACCAGAGCTATAGGATGGCTCAGGATTTCTTCAATGCCAGGATCAATCCGTTGCAGGTAATTTTAGCCATGTAAAAATCTGTCCTCATTCTTCCGAAAATGATGTTTTCACTCAAGTTGGCTTGTGAGAAATGCTTCAATGGTCGTGACTTTGTTGCGACCTTGTTTCTAACCAAAGAACAAGAACACCACTTTGCGTATAAACCTTCCAAAGCAACTCTTTTCCATTATTCTTACTCCAAAGTATACAGTGCACAGACCACCTCCTTCCCGATCTTCTGAATGCTGATACATGAGTTAAGATGGGGAATAGCGATAAGCATATCAAGACCGATTTACAAATTTGTATGTTGCACGCTAAGCACGACGCATTTGCTTAGGCAACATCGATTAAGGTTTTCTTCCTAGGGTTTTCTTGAGCCAGGTCGTTCTTGATTAGTTAATTCCTAGAGCTTAACCAGCATCTTAGGCTAGGGTGGTTCTTGAAGAACGATGAACAGAAAAAACAAGAGAGACAAAAAGTAAAGCGAAACTGAGTCTAAAGGTTCTCGAGCCATGCGCTATTATCTTCATTTTCCAAATATTCCTCGACTTTACCATCAGTTTGTTCTTTTTCGGCTCTTTTATCTTTCAAATCTGTATCCTTTTTTCTTTCTTATCAAACAGTCAGGATGTTGCAAGCCACCGACGGAGTGCGGGTACACCTTCATAAACCCGACGTACTGGATCAGCCCGATCAACACGGCCGCCGACATGGACTGCCTGAACTGGAGCAACGACCAGAACCAGCTCTGCTACAATTGCAACTCGTGCAAAGCTGGGTTGCTCGCCAATATGAAGAAAGAATGGAGGAGAGCCGACATCGTCTTGCTCATAACTCTCGTGGCATTGATCTGGGTCTATCTGATCGGGTGCTGTGCGTTTAGGAACGCCAAGACCGAGGACCTCTTTCGCAGGTACAAGCAAGGTTACACTTAGTATGTGTAGAGAGAGAGAGAGAGACGGTGATGGTGGAGTTTTCTGAGGAATTGAGATTGATGAGAAAAGGGGTTAGGGTTTGGATTGAATTGGAGGGTTTCTTAGTTTGTGGACTTGTTTTCTTGTTTATTCATCATGGCTTTCAATATGTGAGAGCCCACTTTCTTGTTCATATTGGTTCCAAAATTATGTCTTGGGATGAAAAGTTATGGTACAATCTCGAGTGTCGAAGATATAATTTAAAATCATTGAGTATGAACGATGTGAAAAGTTGTTATTTCTCAAAAAGGAATACTGTAGGCCGACGACAATGCTACATCGCATGCATCTTCTCGTTTTATAAGATATAGCCAAATAATCTTCAAGGTCATATGAAAATATCTACTATTATAAAATGAACAATATTTAAGAGGTCCCTTTGGATGCTTGGTAAGTCCTATCAATCGTGGCTTCGATATGTAAAATTTACCATGCTTTTGGTTAAACTTGACTAGTTGTCAAAACCCCTTGTGCACACATGAAGTTTTAGGGAATGGGGTCAAAATGCTTTGAGACTCGAGCTTGAAAGGAAGAGGTCACAGGAGCTGCACGAGATTTGCGGAGAGCACCGAAAGCTGATCACTTTGTTGACCATTACGACAGAGTGCATCTATTATTGTACCCAGCGACATGAATGCCCACCTCGATAACGATGAATGGGATTCAAACTCGAAAGAGGAGGGGAAAAACACAGAGGACAGGAAAACCTTTTGCACTCGACTGGCGCCAAGTACGCAGTACGACGTCGCGTTTTCAGAAGACTGTATTTAAGGAATCATATACTCTTTTTTTTAAAGATAAATGCTGTGCAGTAACATCGATTTAACACAACCCCATATGATTTTCCTTTGTTGTTTGTTCCAATCATGTGAGGAGTAGTCGAGGAAGACGAAACTATGTGAAGAGAAATGTTATCTTCTTTTCATCGAGCTTGTTTGGTTTGGGTTAATATATATCCTTTTCTTTGCTCTTTAATTTATTTTTGATGATCGCAAAAGTGCTAAACGACACGCATGTATTTCTTAGTAGCAAAGTTTGATGAGTGTAGCATCGCGCTATATCTTAAGAAACCTCTTTTTAATACTTCTGCTCTACGAAAGGCATCTCGAGTGCACGAGAGTTGCAGCTAAATGGTCACGATCAGCTTTGCCATTATTCGCCTTTTTGTCAATGGCTGGATTGATTCTGTCCCTTCTCGAGATAGCGCGCTACTTTAAATGGTGGGACAGAAGGAATCGGTAAGCAATGAAGTAAAGCTTGGTTTCGGCATGCAAGCTTTATCGAGGTCAAAATCAAGGTTCAAGTTTAGATTTTATCGAAAGCTATCAGCAGTTGAGTTTATAAGGAAAGATCATCTTCAATGGAGTTGTAGCTTTCTGAGGGCTTGACCGGCCCAGAAGAGTGAAGCAGATAGAGTCCGTCCTCTGGGGATCACAGTGGCAAATGATCATGGGCCTCCATTGCAACTCCAAGAGCCACATCTTCGTCCCAAGGTTTAACCCAAAGGTCACAATATGGTAAGAGATTGCCATGTTACTCAATGCTTATATTATACGACGAGCCAAGCCGACGTTCCACGGAATTTAAACATCCTTCAAAACTAGGATACAAGGTCAGATGAGAGATATCGCGTCGGCACATCAAGTGATCTCTTACGGACTATCTCCTCCCTCGATCGCCCAACCTTCTACTTTTCCTGATTTGGAAAGCAAATGAAGTTGGCATTTCGTAAAGTTTCCATGGTACGGCATTTTGGCGTCCCAAATATCGAATGCTAGCTCCAATACCAGTAGTGTCACAACTCATCTTATTCCCTGTGAAATTCTCGTGCAATAATACGACATCGACTATGTACAGCTAGATTTTAAGGTGCTTGTTTCACTGGGGACCCAGGTTCTTAACGGCCGACTCGGGACAAGAAACGACGGAATTACCACGTAATTACGGTCCATTTTGGACCCTGACCTTCGATACATCAAACGAGTTGCATAGGGTAGGTCTGCCGAACAATTCGAGTAGGCAGAAAATTGCACATATCGACATAGGGACTACACAGCAATAATCGAACCGGGTCAATGGGACAAAACGAGAACAATTAGGTGACGGAAGTAGAAATAGAGAAAGCTTGTCCTTTCCTCTTTTTTCTCATTTGGAGCTTTTCACAAGCATCATATGGGGGCAGTCAAGTCCACATTGAGAGACAGGTCCCCCCAACTTGTGCCGAGAGTATCCTTCATCATTCAGCCTCGAGCTATAATGGCGAAAAGGGGGTGGTGGGATATTGCACCGAGCCAACCAGTGAGATTGGCAGGGAAGTGTTTGCATCATCATCACTTTTGTATTATATATGACGAAGCAAAGCAAGAGAAAAGGAAAAGGAAAAGAGGAAAAGCCACTTTAGAGGGCTTCCTAGCATATTCAATGGGGGTGACGGTAGTTGTTCTTATCTGAGTTTTCTTGATTTAAATTTTCCCTTTTCTTGATTGATTGATTGGTTCCCAATGGGGCCCCAACACACGACCAAAAGCATGAGATGCTGTTGATCCCAAACTTAGCGAGTTGGACAACCAAACCTCAGAACATTGCCTCCTAATCTCACGCTTATAATTGATTTCGATGGCTGGATGGTGGACTTGTCGTGTGGGATCAGCAGTTGCTTGGATTATTTATATCTCCCATTCATCGGGATTTTCTTTTTCAGTGAGAAAATCCAACTTGAATTAGCAAACTTCGAGTCGATGAAATAGCTCCCCACCTGGCACCCGATAACCTCATGAATCAGATAATGCGCAAGTTGGAGTTGCGATTATATCTTGTCTCGGCGAACGATCGATTTTTCAACTTATCACTAAGTCGAAAGGTTGTATTTACCCTGTATCCCGACAAAGCGGAAAACACGGGTTTTTTCGAGGAATCGATATCTCGGAGAAGTTATTCATGGCGAATTAGTTCCATTCCTTTAAACCACAACGAATCCTAATCAGTGAATGGTCAAGAGGAACAGGTAATCTCTGCAATCTATCTTCAGAAGAAGCATTCAGAGGCGTTCGGCTGCAATCTGCCGAAGTTTTGCTGCATGAGAGTTCTCGTGTTAACGTATTCTTCGCTAAGTATAGTCCAAACATGAATGACCTAATGCTGAAAATCAAAGCCCCTAGCTGGAACTCTGCGTGTGGGCCGCGTGTATTATTGTAATAGCAGATTAGGTAAATGTTGGTGACCTGACACAACATCATCAGCCAATCAGATCCAACCAAGATGGATACTGAATTCGTGGATATTATAAAGCGAGAGTTTCTTGCTCTATAATAGAACCCCCAAAAAAGACTTGGTAAACGATGTATGTAATGGTCGGTCCATCTCTTCCGTGTTGCAAAAGCCCAGATGCTCTATTGGGATTAGTGATCGAGTTTGCAACATGCTATGACGAGAGAGGGGATAGCCAGATCATCTAGCTAGATGTGATTCATCTAATTCCTTTGTTCTATATCGATGGAGGCTTTCAATTCACTGGTCGACAATCGGCTGATCTCCCACCGTGAGCAATCATGCCGGTACTTATACCTCGACTACACCAGATATTACGGTGCGGCTTATATTGCGATGATTCTTGAAGTGAGCTATATAGTGTCCGATGTCACTGAGATCGGTGTAGGCGTAGAATACGATTAGTAAGTAACGATCTTGAGATAATAAAAAATAAAAAGAACAATATGGGCAAATGAAGAATATCTCTATATATATTTCAAGCACTTCCCTTAGCACGCTGTAAGATGGAATTTAGAGCACCGTCACGCGACTTCACTAGCATCCCACCAGCCATCTCTTTTAGGGGTCATATATCAAATGATTAAAGCCTAAACTCAATTTACTGGCCCACAAACCCAAAAGAAGAAAGAAAAAAAAAAGAGAGAGAAAAAGAACGGAATTCACACTGAATCAAACCTAAAAGATAATTTACATTGTCGGGTGTCTTTTAATGCCAAGATCGAGGGAATGCAATTTCCAGTGCAAAACACGATCTCTTCGTCGGCCTCGCAAACGACGCCGCCATGTGTCGTTTCATCGTCTTTTGAAATCCGACAGATCTGTGTACACATCGATGGTAATATATCCGCGCGTCGTCATGATCATCTACATTCAATTTTCTCTAGAATCTATATACGTTTCCCTCATTCTCTTTGGACCGTACCTTGCTTTTAACCTTTTGCTTAGGGACAATTCTCGGTCGGACGTGCGATCGAGCACGTCGCGAAGAAAAGACCCGTGCGTCGCCAGCTCTCTCTTGCAAAACTCGGGACGAGAGGGCGAACCATCATATCCCATTCGCCGTGTCGTTTTTGAACACGTCGTTGCGTGGGGGGCCCACCGCCCACCTGCAAATTCGCCGTCGTTTCTGGACACGGCGATTGCGATGGATGCCCGAACACTACTTTCATCATGTCCGCTCGTCCATTTTCCTTCCTCCCGTTCTCGAGGATGTCCTCGCTTTTAATGGGTCTTTCTCACTTGCCACCTTCACCTTATCCCGAAAGTTTAGGGGAAGGAACATGCCATTCATCACGAGGAGCAAGCAACCTCTTCAATTATTACATAGAATATTGGAAAAAAATGGCCATTCCCT
Organism: Syzygium grande; assembly: GCA_024733475.1. NCBI lineage: Eukaryota > Viridiplantae > Streptophyta > Magnoliopsida > Myrtales > Myrtaceae > Syzygium > Syzygium grande. The sequence continues at coordinate 39,570,062 of JAMXDD010000001.1, read as the reverse complement.
TTTTTTTTTATTTTTTTTATCTAGAGTATGACGGCGACCCGTGCCTCGGCGATGTAATTCTCCGAGACGCTGATTAATGATATTCGATTTTGGAGCATCGTATTGTTCGAGACCGAATAGCCGGTGCATCGGAACATCGTATTCTGACCAAGAATACTTCAGACCGGTCGCGAACGAGACTACGAGCGTGGGGGTCCGGAGGAAAGCAGACCGACAGGTAGGTGAACTCTGGTTCGAGGCAACTCGGCTCCTCTGCTCACGACGGGTTCGACCTCTCCTTTAAGGGGTCGAAGAAATTAGTTTAGCTGCATTTCGCCGCTCACGTACTCTCTTATACGACGAGATCCCGCGGCGTAAGCGCGCCGGAGATCCCGGCCGGGGGAAAACGCCAAGAGGTGTTGGAATCGGAACCCATTCAGGGATGACGAGGAATCTCGCGTCAGTTTTCGAAAAGCCCGGTCCCGAAGTCGAGAGGGATTGTGACCGCGCCGCCAGTTACCGAAGGGCGTCGAACGCGCGAGCCGATTATCAGGTGCATATATATCGACTAAGGAAGAGCAGCGACTTGCCGATTCAGCGAGTCCGATCTCATCTAACGGTTCATGTGGACCGGGCTCTCGTGCACCCGCCGCTAAAAGCGCGCTCCCCCCTCAAGCACCTTACGCCTAAAAAGGGGAGTGCGACCCTTGCTCCCTAAGGAATGTCTCGACGTGGCGCATTGATTTCGCCGCCTACCGACACGTGGCGATGCGGTGTACGGTCCCCAAGCCCCGTCCCCCCGGTGCCCTGGGATCCCCACCCACACGTGGCGGTTCGCGGCCCGTGTTGTTCGCCCTACCCCCCATCCCGAGAGAAGTAGATGGAGACAGGGAGGGAGGCCACGTGTCGCTCCGGTCGCTTTCTTCGGACCAGCGGCCCGGATGCCCCTTACCGGAAATACCGGTAAAAACAGCCCCTCCCCTTCCCCTTCCCCTCCGCACGTGTGCGGGCGGTCCCGCTCGTTTCCGTCCGGGTTTCGCACGCGGCGGCTTCGTCCCGAAGGGAATTTTCCTTGCAATTGTGGCTTCGGTTAAATCTTATGAGCATTGACAATCATAGCGCACTAATTGGGAAAAGAAGAAGAGAAGAAGAAGAGGAGGAGAGATTGGAGGAAATTTCCTCCGGTTTTTAGATCGAGGATTTGGTTGAGATTTCAAGTTGACCGTATCGTCCTTCGTTTTTCAACGGAAAAAACTTCCTCTAATCAATTTCCAGCGGTCTTTCGTTTCGTGTCTCTATCGTCAAAGCGAGGAGCGCCATTTCCTTACTTTGCGCTCTTTCCGAAACGATCCCTGAATAAAATAACGAGATGTTAACTCGCTCGTTCCCGAAAAAAGATACCCTCTTGATTTTTCGAAAAGTCCGAGACGATGAATATGTCGCTTCGTTTTCTTAGTTTTTTCTTTTTTTCTTTGGGTGCATAATTTAAGTTCTCGAGCGTGCTTTTAATTCGTGCGGTCAAAAGTTGGCACGCGAAAGCAAAAGGAAGAAAAAAATGAGGGGTTTTCAGGTGGTGTGGTACGTCAGCTAAGGCCGCGCACGGCGAATCTCGTGTTGCATGGTGATTTCACCCCCACACCCCCCCACGTAAAACGTTTGTTATTATGACGGGGAGTGAAAGAAAGAGGCAAAAGCAATCGGTCAAAAAGGCAGAAATTTCACTCTCGCACCACTTTTTACGGTGAAAAAAACGAGAGGATTGACCCAAAACAGAGGAAACAAGATCGATAGCAACGTGGACCGTGATGGGAAACCATCACGTTCAACGCCCCCATAGCAATATCACCCCTTTCACTCGGGTTACTCTATGTAATGATCAGGTCCGTCGTAAGTGGGAAGTGATTGCCGAGGCCAAAGGGCACGGATAATGAGTGGCTCTCGACAAACTTTTAGGATGATGAAAAGGACAAGAATGAATCTAACGGGAGGAGACTAATTCTGGAGACTAATGAGTGGCCTCCTGAGAAGGTATCTACTTGTATGCTAAAGGACAAAACCGTGAAAATTCGGTATGAGACGAACCAAAGCGAACAATATTTTAGTGAGTCAATATAAGGATGTCGCACCATTTATGTTTTTCAATCAGACCTCCGATCAATGTACCGTAACACTAAGAATCGTCGAAAACTCTGCCCGAAAAAGTCACCTCATCGAAGACGGGTGGGAAAAGAAACCGAAGGGCCCTCTATCCCTAACTTCTCCGAGAGGTAGATAATCGAACGCGCGTCGAGCTCGGAGTTTGGACGGGTACTCGTGTCCCGTCTCGTGTTCTCTCGGACTCTCTAGATCCCGACATCCCGGAAACCCGATCCGTCGCTCCAAGACCCGAGCATTCCCGACGAACGTGTCTCCCGTGGACCGAATATATGCCCATCAGATTATCGCCGCGAGCACGAATTTCCCCCACCACTTTTGTCCTAAATCTCAGCCTTTAGGACCAATGTCCGTAGCTTTCTAAACCCCACCCCCCCTTCCTTTTTCGAATGGCAACGTACGACGACTAGTGGGGGGGCGACGACGTGCAGCATCGGGATCACACACGCACACGCACACACACGATCGAAGAAAAAGCTCGACTTCCGCACCCGAAACGGAACCCCGGGACTTCCCAACCACCCAAACGACAAAACCGGGCCCCACGCCCGAGTTCACCTCCACTCGCTTCCGCCGGCGGGCCCCGCCGGGGCGGGCCAAAAGCAGCACCACCGGCACCACCACCACCACCACCACCACCACCTTGGACTATGCCGAGGGGGGCGGCTGGCGTTCCCATGTAATAATAATATCTCGATTACCTCCGAATCCGGACAACTTAGATTTCCGCCCGCCAATCGCGGCCCGACACGTCACGCCCATCCCCGACAGCGACCCCTCATGGCTTTGACCGCACACGCTGCCCCGGGCGGCCGCCGTGGGCCCCCCCCCTCCCGGGACTATTCCTGGCAAATCGACACGACTCGCGTATTCACGGACGTCGCGAATCTTCTCCCGCAAATGTTTAAACCTCGATCTCGCAAATTCCTCCAGAAAAAGAGAAAATGGGACGTCTTCCGATTCCTACCATCGTCTCCATTAGAGCAACGAAAATGAAACGAAGAAACGACGACAGAGCTTCTAAGAATGGAAGCTTGGAGCCTTGGAAACATCCCAACAAAAAAACAGGCGAAAATTAGTAAACCCCTTTTTTTTTTTTTTTTGCAACTTCACTTCCAATCCACACATACATATAACGTTGTCGTCGGGGCTACATGCTTCTTCTCCGAAGTGAGGAGATAGAGAGAGGGTACACTAGCATTCGTCTCCTTTTTTTTTTTTTTCTTTTTTCTTTTTTTTGGTTGGGTGGGGGGCATTTTTCCTTGCTTCTCTCTATGGAGATGGTGAGCTTGAAGTGAGACCCCACAAAACATCCATATTTACATTTCTCACCCCATTACAAAACCTATTATATATGTATAAAGCCCTCACTCTAAAACCCTAAAAGCTCACTTCATCAACTATATGGCTCGTTATTGCTATTATTACTTCTTCTTCTTCTTCTTTCTTGCATTGTGGTCCTTGATATATTGTCTTATTTGCATCTTTCACCCCCATCCATCTATCTATCTATTTCTTCTTTATGCTTCTATGTACAGAAGAAAAGTGGGGAAAAACAAGAAAAGAAAAGAAAAGAAAAGTCTAGAAAGAGAGAGAGATGAGGTGGGGGCCCCATCCACCATACCGGCCTCTCTTTGGTGAGAAGCTCGGGTACGGAATCGCGGGACCTCGTGGCTGCTGGGCGTTGACTTCGTAATCCGCGGTGCGGTGGAGGGCCTGATCGGGGGATCAGTACTCGATGATGAGCCCGCCCATCGGGGCTCGGTGGGGGATCCCTTTCCGGCGCTTGGTGATCCGGAAGTTGGTGGCCGTCGGGGGCGGCGTCGACGGCGTGAAGCTGTGGACTTTGTGGTGGTGGTGGCGGCCGCCGCGGTGGGGGCTCTTGTGGTGGCGGCGGCGGCGGCCGCTGTTGCTGCTGCTGTACGAATCCTCCTCCTCCTCCTCGGAGTCGGTGGGCATCGCTCGTTGCTTCTTCGGCTTCATCGGCTTCTTGACGAAGTCCTTCGATGTCCCAGCAATCTGAAATGAAGAACCGAAGAATTAATCGCTTCTGAGCAATACCCGTCGTCGTTCAAAGGAGCAATTTTTGAAAAATTTGACCAGCTGAATGAGAAGTTTCTGTTTTGACGAAATGTTTCATTTGACCCAGAAACCCAAATCTCCTCTTTGAATCGAAAGTCTCTTCCTAGCACAAGTTTCGATCAAAATGCAATTCATGAATTCAGAGAAGCGGACTGATCGGGTAAAAGGTTTGAACTCTCTCGAGTCTTCATTGGCAAAGCAACAGGACACAAGCAAATACTTTTTTCTGAGATTTCCGACATTAAAAGAAGAATCTTGCATAAAAAAAAAATTCCAAATAAATGTGCATTTTGGCAACAATCAAATGAAGCAGTAGACAGCTGTTGAAACGTTGTGTTTTCGGCAAAAAAATTCTTCATTAAATGCCCTTCATTTCCTTGGTTTGGCACACCAAACAAAACAAACTGTTTCGAAAGCAAGAAAAGTTCGAAACTTTTTTTTTCTTCCTGTGCTTTGAATTTCGTTCGATGTTACCTTGCAACCGAGAGAGCAGAAACGGAAGGAATCAAGGAGGCTGCGCTCGCAGACTTCACAGGTGTTGGTGACGCCCTTCCCGGGCCTGGGCTGAGGTCGCTCGTTCAGGAACACGACCCTGGCGCTGTTGATGATGTAGGTCTGGACACCAGTTATGTCCAGCACTTTCTGTATCTCGGACACTCTGATCACGTCGTGGTACGACGACCTCCTTATCTGCACAATCAACCACGAAAGCCATCAGATGATCGTAAAGCCGAAACTTGCAGATTTGTGAAGCTTATTCAAATATGAGCAAGCGAATGGCCATAAAAATGACAACTTTATTGGAGCCGAGTGGGGAAAGAAGAGAAAAGGGTAACTTTGGTTTTGCGTGTAAATTAGAAAGATGCGATGAAGCGGTTTTAATGCTGAGATAATCAAAAGATTCAGGGGATCAGCTAAAAATGTCGAATTTGGGTAATCTGTTAAAAAGAGGAGAAAAAGGAGTTAACGAGCATGAAAGGAAAGAGCTGGACCCAAGTCGGGCAACAAAACTTCAGCATTGACAAGCGAGATGAATACCCAGACGAAAATGGCTAAAAAGGGAATCGTATCAAGAAAATCTCACGAAATAATGGCGGAGGGAGATATGGTGGGATTGGGACCTGAATGGCACGATGATCCTTGTGGTGAGACAGGAGGCAGAGAGAGCAGAGAGCTCCGTCCATGCAGTCCAAGCAGTACATGTTGCACTCGCTCTTGTGCGAGTCGGCGTGCGTCTTGCATTGCACGAAGAAGCTCTCGCTCAGCAGAGGCATCAGCCATGGCGGCCACCTGTTGTCGTCATCATCCGGACCTCCAGCACCCTGTTCCGTCCAACAATCCAATACAAGAAAACCACAGAAAACCCACATCAATCGAAACTCGAAAAGCAACAAAAAAAAACAAAACATCGGATAAAACTACACCGGAAGGACGATCAACGAGCCCGGAAAGAATCCGGCTCGTCTTTTCTAAAAAAAAAAAAACCAAGAAGGGCAGAGAAAACAGAGTTCACTTTCAGAGAAAAAACAGAGCAGATGAAGAGCACCCGACACAGGCATCAAGAAAAAGGCCCGTTTTCTTTCAAGCTCAATGCAGCCTCCGAAAGGAGATTGAAAACGACGAAAACCCAAGACCCATTTGAAGCCCCGATCGACAAAAAACAGCATTTTCCCCCAAGCAAGCACGAGAACAGAGCACGGGAAAAACGACAAGAGCAAGAAACGATTCGCACGGTACCATGATCCTGCGGTTCTTCGGCTTGATTTCGCGGACTGTGGTGTCTTGATTTTCGATCGCCAGCTTGAAGACTGAGCACTCCGTTTGCTTCACCCAATTGCAGAGAGGGAGAGCGAATGGAATTAGTGCGAGCGACAAGCTTTCTAGAGAGAGAGAGAGAGAGAGAGAGAGTTTAGAGAGAAAGTGGAGATGGTGGGGGGGGGAGGGAAGAGAAAATGCGGTTCCTTTGTAGCGAGAAGTGGGAATGAGAATAGGCCGTTCTTATCCGCTCGCGGTCGTCAATCCGAACCAGAACCCGAACCCGAATCCGAACCTCCCCACCCTGCACCCCGAGAAATTAAGACACCTTCGTATCTTAGATTAATGTCGCCACGCACCACTAAACTTTTCGACTCGAAAAATCTTGAAATATAATTCGGACCGCTTTACCTTAATTTTTTTCCTCCCTCGATGTTTAATGCTAATTACGAAAAATTAAAAATGTGATTGGACGCCGCTGCCCATCGCGTCAATAATTGGAATAAACTAAACTAAATTAAATATATTAAAAGGAAAAATGACATAAATAATCTTTAAATTTTAGTTCAATATGCATTTTGTCTAGGAACTATCTTAAAAAAAAAAATTAAAAATCAAATTGTATATTAAATTAAAATTTAAAAATTATTTATATCGTCATCCCATATTAAAAAATAGGGTGAGTCAGAAATTGCGTTGGCTGCAAGGAACCGACCTCCTCCTTTCCTTTTGTTTTTCTTTTTCCATATTATTATTTTTTTAAAATGAATTATTTTATTCCCTTCCCCTTTCATTTTCATGCCCGCCTCGGTCTTGTCAAAAAAAAATTAATGTATTTTTATTTTTTTATTTATTAATCTCTCCCTCTCCCCACAGTATACTAATATCAGCTTTTTTCTGTCCCGTCCATTATTGGCGATCAATTAATTTCCTAATGGAATATTTTAATTCCTGGAAATGGCAAATTCCGTGTCGTCGCTGCTTAGGATAAGTACGACGCCCCGTTTTCTTATAGTACACGTGGTGGGTATTTGTTTTCTCCTCCCTCTGCTTTTTTTTTATTAATTACTCAGATGTGGAAGTGGTTTATGTTGCAAATTATAGGGTTAATAACATGAATGGTTTCAACTTTTAGCTCAATATATGATACGGTCTCTAAAATTTTAACTTATTCAATTCGATTTTTGAACTTTTGCCTAATATTCAATATCGTCATTAACCTTTTGATACATGTTCAATTGAATATGTTCAGTACAGTCCCTAATCTTGAATTAATGGAAGAACTACATTGAATATTTTCATATAATTTAGGGACTGAATTGAATGTGTACCAAAAGTTCAGGGATCACATTATACATTGAATCAAAGTTTAGGAACCATTTGTGTCGTTTTTTCCAAATTATATATTGACGATCATTGCAGAAATTTCGCAGTGGTTTGTCTCTGGTTTTGGCCCTGTGTTTGACTAATGAAATTGTAGATTATTCGACGGGTCTTGGCCAAATTTTCATTGGTTCTTGTCGTGATGATGTCAAATTTTTTTTTTTAATTTTCTTCTGATTTTTTTTTGCTTTAGCTCTTGTATTAGGTCCTATTCGCAATTACACCTCAGCTTCGTGGTCACGTATGTCGGGAGCAATATTGACATTTTCGACTCAATTCGAGTCGAATTCTTTAATTTGGACGACATCAATCGTGGAAATATCCAGTAAATGAAGTAGAATATGATGTAACGTGACATGTGAGAAGATAACATGATACACGTATGTGGGTGAGGAATTGACTAGGGTTGTATGGACTTTGCTTTCTCGAATATGTATGCGTGATGCAATGCGACGCATGGGAAGATAGCAATTTGATCATGTGATATGGACATGTTGTAGCAAAGTTTTAACCCCGACGGGGTTCGGACTTTGGATTATGAAACGATTCGTTTGAGGACCCGTTCCGGCGCGAGCCAACGGAGATAGCCGAAGGTATGGATGTGTCGAGATGTGCAAGTTGCCGATCCTCGTGGAGATGGAAATCTGAACGGTCGAATCAAAACATCAATTTCTCTCCTACAACAGCATGACCACTATGGCAATTATTTGGTATAAAGAGATGTGCATTGTACGAATCCGCAAACGTCAATTTAGTCATAACCTATTACATAAATGCTAAACCTTTTGATTCGCTAATTTAGTCGTAAATCTTTTTGTAAAATTATAATGAAGTCATTTCGGTTAGTTTTGCACGAAAATTGTTAATGTGGTGGTCTAGTCATTGTCAGCCGTCCTATGTGACACATCACCACGAAAGCTATTCCCGGCGAATATTGACCGGAAGGATTTCATTGAAATTTCGTGCGAAGATTTACGACCAAATCGACGAAATTAAAACGTTTAGGTTTGAATTGGTATCTGTATAATGGATTTGGCCAGTCAAACTGTGACTGTGAGGCTTTATGAACCGGCAAAGGAATATAATTAGTAAAAGTATTTAGGGTGCTTAGATCGACGACATGGTCATCCATCGTTTGATTTAAGGGGGACAAAATGTACGAAAAAGGGTGGAAAAAGTCATTAGTCTGGTTAAGCAAACGACTATGCAGACATGGCGGCCTCCGGCGGAAATCACGATGTCAAGTACAACAAGTAAAGGTCTAATGTGACGTTTAATTTGCGAGCGATTTCTCAAAGACTCGGTCCAGAAAACTTGATATGTTTATTTCTCGTCTCTCGTGTATGCTCTGATGAAGTTCATCTGACTAATTTTTGCTGAAAATTACCGATGTTATAGTGTGCTACAGGATGGTCGGCGATAACCGGATTGCCACGTCAGCTATTCCCGACAAAAATCGACTGTAAGGACTACATTGAAATTTCGTACAAACTTCGAACTAAATTAACAAAAATTGAAAGGTTAACGACTTAATTGGCATTCGTACAATAGATTTAATACTTACTGGATAATTTTCCGACGATACTTGTAGACGATGTCAAATTTCAAGAAGTCTCCTAATCTTCACACAGAGATTAGGTTGTGTTTAGGACGGTCCTTGTCACCTACTGTTTTGCTTTGGACAAAGCCATTACCAAAGTTTTCATGATGATAATGAAAGGAGCTATTTATGTAATTGTTGGTCGCAGTAGACTAGTTGTTAGTACGTAGAAGATTAGGTGTATGGGTATGTGCCTTTAATATGTGTCGAGAGCGGCTTAATGATGTCGCAGGCATTATTCGATTTTCGATTTTCTCTCCAGAGCCGAATGGCGAAAAAATCACTCGGATTCGAACTATGGTAGGTTGAATTTATCGGACCGGTTCAGAATGAGTGTATCATTCTATTTCGCGTTTCTCATGATCGAGCATGGCAGCCCAAACAAGGGCCGCCATTGCTTCTCGTGCAATCATAAACTCGAGCCTTCGTGAGCGAACCTCCGGCCAGTTTATATCTTTGGCATTTGTGCCTCGTATGGAGCGACTTGTTGACATTTTGACACGTCGGCCAGCTTATCGATCCTCGACTTTCGGATATGAGCGAATTGGTGTCACCGCGATTCAAACCGAGCATTCTATACCGGCACAAGACAAGACCTGAACCGACCCAACCCGACCTAACCTGACCTGACCCGTTTTTTTCCTTAAATCCGGGCGCATTTAAGAGGAGGCATTATAACGTGTTGCAATATCCATACCTGTGCATATTTGACAGCACTCGCCCCCCATCAATCACAAATCATATTAATAGCATGAAAATTGATTTTTCAAGTTGATTATGACTTGATGGGAAGACCTTAGCATCCTCTCTAGTGCTCCAAACTATTCAGTGAACATTGTCCAGACTAGCAAATTTCCCTCTCTCCTTTAATAATTCGAAAAGAAGAAGAAGAAGAAGAAGAAGAAAAAGGGACCCCTCCCTTTAAATGCCTTATTCAGTGGATATTTGAAAATGATCTTCCATCATTTAAAGAAAAAGAGTGCCCATATGGAGTTTTCCATCATGAATTGGGGGATCTCTCCGATCAAGCGTCTGAAAAAGGTTTAATTTGCTCCCAAGGGTATTGGGAATTCATGGAGGTGTGAGAGTTTAGTGAAATAGAATTTGATATTAAGTAGTTGAAATTTTTTTTTTAAAAAAAAAGGAATTGATATGAAAAGTTAAATAAATTATTAGGTTTGAGCTAAAGAGGTAATAAGTTCGTGGGAAAACGACACAAATGGTCCATGAAATTATAATGTCGTCTCTGAATATTTAATTTGTTCGATAATGTTCAATTTAGTCCCTAAATTTGAACCAATAGAATGATAACATTGGATATTTTCACGTAACCTAATAGGGACTGGATTGAATATTTACTAAAAGTTTGAACATATTAAAAGTTCGGATACGAAATTACACGTTAGGCCAAAATTCAGGGATTGCACTGAACGGATTAAAAGTCCAGGGATGAAATTGCACGTCGGGACAAAGCTCAGGGACCAGATTGTGTTATAATCCCTAAGTTCATTTAGGTATGTCAATGGGCTAGAAATTCGAAATTCCACCCTTCATATCTCGTTCGAGAATTTGAACTTTCATGGTTATTCTGAATAACGCAAAAGGTTTATTCAGTTTTATCTCATGCAAGCTCGAGCCGAACAAAAAATCTGCAGCAGATGCACAAAGGCGCGCATTGTTGAGTTTGGTTAACCTGTATCCATTCTTTTCTCGTGGGGGGTAAAAAGAGTTTGCTCATCAGTATCTTCTGTCATACCGTCGTCTCTGCCATTGCATTGGTGTAAATTTACCAAATCGAACTCCTTCACTGGGGTCCCTTACATGGTGAAAGCAACTTGGACGATTCGCCACGAGACATGCAAGGCCTCGAGTTTAATTCCTACCCAATTGAATCTCTATGTTGCGAAATGGAGCGATTTCTTTTCTCATCGGTTTTATTATTAGCGCTTGAGTATATGTATATATATGTGTGCGTGTGTGTATATATATATATATATATATATATATATATATATTAAAAGGGGGCTTATTTGCAAAGAGGGATAATTAGACACTAATCACTAAAAGTCTAGAGGCGGTTTGGACCACGATTCCAACCCGGTGAAAAGTCGTGGAGAGAGACGGTGTATGGACGTATTCAACCAGGGCTTTAAGTGCTGCCAAGAAAATAGCAAAGACCGGCTTCAAAGATCAATCCCACTTGCTCAATTAGCCATCCAAAGGAAAAAAAAAAAAAAAAAGGCAAAAGTTGCCATTACATTACATGGAGGCAAATCCCACGTTCGTTTGTGGGAAATAAAATATGACTAAGAACACCCAGAAAGGAAAATTAATAACAACAATAACAATATCCGACTAGGATTCAATTGACAAATTCTCGACACTTTGTCATCCAATTCGGCAGCCATCCCGGTCCCAAGGGGGGAACTAAAGAAAAAGCGAAAATAGGCAGCCATTTGTACAGGAAGGTCTTCACCATTGACACGACGGCATGCCCGCACTATTCACGTCGGTCTCGACGCTAGGCCCAGTTCAATTTTCCGCGCAATTCAAACTTCCCGGGGGGTCGAGCTCCCGTCGCCCCGGGAAAAAGAGAAAAAATTATTTCCTCCCCCTTTCCCGACGGCGTACGGGGCCCGCCCATCTTCGGCGTGCCGGCATTCCAAGGGAGGCGCGACTCGACGGGGCGTGACCGCCGGCGAGGGACAAACGAGCGATCGGGGATGCTTCTCCCGGGGGAATGATTTCGCGGCGTCGCTTTTGCGAGTGCATGCTTAACCCACTATCAATCATAACCCAACAAACGCCGCCCTTTTATTATTAGTGCCTCCAATCAATCAAATCTCAATAGCCTTTTTTGGCCAAATCACACGGGCGGCACAGGGCTTAATCGTGTGGCTCTCTGGGGACGGCACGTTCCCCACCCGGAAAAAGATGTCGTTTTCTCAGCCGGAAAATAATTTAAAAATAAAATTTAAAGAAAATATTAAGAAAAGTATAAAACTTTTTAATTCTTAAATTTAGAGGAGAAAGTAATGTGGATGGTTGAATTTGACTGCGGAATGCGGTGGGGTTCAATTGAGAGTCAAAGTAAGCCCTTGGAAACCCACTTGCTATTTATTTATATTTATTTTTATTTTTATTTTTTCGCTTTTTCAGTTCAATTTTTTTTTGCGTTGTTGCTTTTTTTTTAATTATTTTTTAATGCGTGTCGCGGCACGCCAAGCTTGACCAAACGAAAAAGGACGAGGGGGGAGCTTCGTCGCGCGCCGTGTTGCGCACTTTGCTTTGTGCTGCCGTTTTATTGACGGGTGCCCCGCGTCGCGACGTCGTTTCGGGTCCACGGCTTCAATAATTGAGAGGCCTCCGTGTTGGGCCCCGCCATCTGGGCCCCAGAGCGCAACGCTTAACTTCCTCGAACGGCCGGCCTAGTCCCCTTGTTGTATTCAACATCAGTGACACATTTATATATATATATATATATATATATATATATATTTTTGCGTCATCGTCATTATTATTACTATTATTATTATTATTATTATTATATGATTAGGGCCAGGTGATATCCTAGGTTAGGTTTCAGCCGGTGAGGGGGGAGGGCTCCGGCCGGTTAGATTGGAGCCGCCCGGGTCGGGATCGGAGATCACGGCGATGGTTCGCCACTTGGTTTTCCCTAGGTTCTCAACACTGTGTCGTCCAGCTGTGTGTATCGTGTTCGTTTAAGCGGCGGAGGTTATCGGGGCGGTGAGGTGGTATTCCTGATCCGAATCCCGCGTGCCGGACCATGCGCGGCTCCCCGATCCGTCAAAGCTCAAATAGCCACATCAAAAGTAGGGAATTGGAAATTATCCGGGTGTAAAATTCAAGACATTCTTCACCGATCCTCGGTTGAATTAAGCACATCGTTTTAGCTCATTCGTATCGCGTGGCGCCCTTAAGAGTAGAAAATCGAAGGGCTTCTATCCATATGCTTGTAATTCTCGGTTATTTATAGACCAATACTGATTATCTACCGAACATCTCGTGACTATTTAATACCACACTTAACCGAGAATGAGATCGAATAAAAGCGAACAACACGACGGTACTCGCATCCACTCGGTAGAAACATATGCTACGTACTTAATTGTCCGCACACACATTAGCAAGAGTGATCATTGCGAAGCATCGAAAGGAAGTGTGCAATTAACCCTAATCGATCAAGGGTTATCATCTTCTTCCTTTTTTTCTTGACTAGCAAGTTGCCAAGGGGCGTGCGAAGACTTTCGGAATGCTCACGACGGTCCAGCAACTTGCGCTCGCCTTTTCGTCGCTTTCTCTCCCTCTCTTTCTCAAAAGCAAGCATTAACACTGCTTTACCAAAAAAACAATTTTCAATCTTGGGAATGTGACTCCTTGACTCTTTAAATCGATAATGGGGCAGATCGAAAGATATTGCTTTACACATTCATCAATCCCACTGATCCAAGTATCTGCTTATCTTTCTTTGGTTTTCTTAATTTAAGGATTTGAGCAAGAACAAGTAAAAGTGGGTAGGTATCCATTCTGTAGATGACTCCAATGTCTATTGTTTGACATTATTATACAATTATATGTTGCTGTCGTAATTGCATGTTGTTCTTGGCATCGCTCTGATTTAAAAACCTCTTGCTTAGTTTTCTTGTTTCTTTTCTAGTGGCTAGCCCTATGCATTCCACCAAAAATATCCCTTTCTCCAAAGTTAAATTTAAGGTTTGGTGGAAAGTATCTCTTAAAGATTTAGAGGATTGTTGTCCAAATGTTTAATGTTTTCATGTATGTGTCTAGGGACTAACACATCTCAATTATGCAGGACTTTGGATTTGGGTCTCCAGGCATACAAGTCAAATTTCACTGTGTTTGAAAACTGCAGAGGAATGGTGTAAAGCCAAAATCTTGGTTCTGTAAAATAATCAAACCCTATCATCGGATGTTTTCGATATATAAATTCAACAATCGTTAGAGTTTCCAAAATTGAAGGCCTGACTCGTAGCAATAAAGTATTGCATTCCAAGATTATTATGTCAAAAATCAAAGACTAATTTGCCGAAGCGATCAATGAGATGACGTGATCAAAATCCGTCATCAATAGAAAATCTGATTGACGGTCTAGATTAAGGGAATGTTCTAGACGTGTTTTTCAATGGATTTGACAGAGATTTAGATGGATATGACAACAACTACAAGATCCAATAGCAAAGTTCGAATTCGGACCTCTATAAATTGGAAGGCCATAAGTCATATAGTCGGAAATGGCAAATACAAGAGAAAACGAGCGTTTGTTAAGAGGTTTTTTTGTCCGTCTCTTTCAAAGGCTTGCAAAATCTATTTTAGTGTTGTTCTTACAGAGTTTAGTAAGAGCCACAGATTCATGTTTAAACACATGAGAGAAGTGATTGAACTTAAAATAAAGGCATTTGTTTAGGTGATAGACAAAGTGCATAAAGGAACCTTCGTAAGCACTTAGATAACGCGATTTTAGCTTTGGAGAGAGGGATCTACCATGCTGTGTGTACAAGATATGGGAATCACCGTTGGGTGGTCCAGAATTTACTCAGTCTACAGCGTGGTTGTTGTAAAAAGAAAGTCCTGATGTAACTAGTAGAATTCAGCCTATACTTAGGCCGCTAGAACTGGAAGAGGAAGTAAGTACACCCAAGGCGAACCTTTACAAATCTCGTTTTGCAGTTGCTCTTTCCCTAACCTCGTTAGTTGTCGCCCCTTATATTGCTAGTTATTTATCGGTGGTTGCTTCTACAAAATTAGTGCGTATTTTCTTGAGAAACCCCTTTAGCCCCTTTGTTTAGTTGCTTATTTGGACCTAACAAGGCAATCATGGTAAGGAGAAAGCGGGCTTCGAAGTGCCTAGAACTCTTGTTGACGAGCACTAGCATCATTAATTATCCACTGACGCTTTTCTAATTCCCACGGCTTAACCAACCTCGAGTACTTTAATCAAAGTTAGGGCTTTTTTCAAACCATCTTTGACGGATCATATGATTATATGGGCGTTCCAAAATCTAGGCATAGATACTCTAGCTAGGCTTGTCTCTCTGACTAACTAATCTTTAGGCATGCCACTTGAATATATGTGTGTGTGTGTGATAATAATTAGTATGTATCTGCTTTTATGGATTAAAACGATAGTTATACCGAATTTCATATCAAAATTAGACTATACACGCTCTAATTAATTTTAGACAATCTTTATGAAAGAGTCTATATTAGCTTGTTTGATCTATTTTTAGCAAATGGGCACGGCGGGTATGGACCAACAGTGCCACGCATTCTCATGCATTCGGTGCCTCCCTAGTCGGAATCCCGGGTGGGTTCGTTCATCCGGTGGTTGCGAACCCCATTTGACCGGGCGTGGATCCTCCATGCTCGAGAAAGAAAGGGGAAGGAAAAAAGAAAAAGAATATTTTTACCTATTTGTAGCTTCCTGTGGTGGTGTGGTTTTTTCTCTAGATGCTAATTTATGTAGCTCCTATTTGTTGAGGGCAGGAACATATGCCATGGAACATAAGATAATAGCAATGCCCAAGATTCCAAAGGACCCACAAACATAGTGAAACATTCATTTGTCATGGAACAAGGAAAAGGCATGAGGAATCTAATTGATGAAGCATGTATGGAATGTGATGGGCTTTTAGGGAAAAAAGAACTGGTCTAATGCATACTAGATGGAGAGATATATTCCCATGAATGATTATTAGATGCGATGACCATAAGACAATGATGCTCTCTCTCTCTCTGTCTCTCTCTCTCTCTCTCTTTCTCTCTCTCAACGTATGGAGATTTGCATTTCCTTTTGTGTCAGTTTGCTTCCCATCGCTAGGGTTGCACAGTGAACATCATATGGAGCTTTTGCTAGGTCAAGATGAGTCGGGTGAACTTAACTTGCGACCAGTTCTACCTTTAAACATGAGCTTTGAGGAAAAAAATGATTAATCATGCACGGCACGAGAGCTAGTCTCTGGTAGCTGAAAATGAATGTTTAGGTATTGTTTTCACTTGGCCACGGTTCAACCCCGGTAAGTAGTCCCCATGCAAGAACTGCTATGAATCTTGATGCCTCCATTTCTGCAGGAAGAAGATGGGAGGAAGATTGTCTTACGTCTATTTCTCTTCTTCATGGTCGGATTTCGGAACTACTTCTTTCCAACCTTGTTCGGATTCGTTTTTATTGTTGGAAGTACAGGTTTTAGTAAAGAGATCTATATCCTTCGTCTGCAACTGTTCTTACAGAACTCGGTTGCAATCTATCTTGTAATCGAAAGCCAACCGAAAGTTTTGTGAGGATCTAATGAGTATCATTACTCCTGTTGGTGGCACTATAGAAAGAATCTTCATTCTGCTTTAAGGCTACAACCTTTTGGTTAATGCTTTATTACACTTTCTCACTTATTTGTGTCGTCATCACCAAGTTCCGTGGCATTTAGAAAGAATCTGTCCTTGCCTAACTCCATTCAATTTCTTCGCTCTATCCTTCAAACTTAAAACAATTTGGAAAGAGAGAAGTCCAGAATAAACCTAGAATCCAATTTGGACGTCTTTTATTAGACATCTGCAACAGAAGAAGATTAAAAAAAAGGGGCAACTTTGCTTGAAAGCATCAAGCGCAGATGGTCAGAAACAGAACCAAGGCAATACAAAAAAAGGATCAGAAAGTGCGACAATTAGAGGGTGTGGCCATGGTAGATTTGACGCTAGTACAAGCCGCACATCCATAAACAAAATTTTTATTTTATGATTGTGGATCAAATCCAACCAGCTCATAACATAGAATACGAAATACTGTTTGGGCTTACAGTCTCTGCCGGAGGATTTCCCTGAGCTCTTCAGAGATCAAAACCTCTGGTGTGGGCACAAAGGAGGCAGGAGACTCCCCTGGAGTGCTGCCTTCAGTGTCACTCATGCAGCTTCTGCCTCTGAACATGACTCCCTCTCCGTTCTGATTCATCATCACCATGTTGCATGGAATTCTCTCTGCATAGAACTCCCTGTTCTTTCTCTGATGCCTGCCATGACACCATCGACCAAAGTTTAAGTAGTCCTCAGACAAGGTATCCTTTAAATGCGCATCCACCGCTTAAAAAAGATCGTCTCGTAATGAACATTGATGGGTCGTGCCGTGTCGATGCAGTGGTGATCATATCACATATATGTATTAACAGTTCGTGAGTGGTCGATGCACTCAAGACTGGCGGTCTTCTTAGGGACTTGCTTACTCTTGGTTAGAGAGTGTTACTTGGGCTAAATCTAAAGTGATGCAACATGCACGTGCTCATGTGAAAAATGGTTCACCGTATAGAGGTGCAGCAAGCGAATCTTTTCAAACAAATTTGATGGTGTATTACCTATCAAAGACAACCCATGTGGCATGAAGGCTTGTGATTTTCTCCACAACCAGAAGCTTTGAAGGATAACCCATCACCACATCCTTTTGAGGCACCACCTGCATTACCTATAATGCCTAAGTAAAATTCTCAAATCTGAACCCCTAATGATAAGTTTACAGAGACAGTTCCTTTCCGGGCAAAAAGTTTATCAAGAGAGAGTTGAACTTGGAGCTAATTTACCCCATATCTCTTGCAGAGATCAATCACTGCCTGCAACTTTAGATATTTCACATCACTTCTCCACTCATTCCTCTCTTGTAGATTCGCCAAGGTCGCCCATTCCATCGGCCACACATCAGACCAGATTTTGCCAGAAACTGCAAGCACCAAGTCCCAAGAAACATATTTGAGATCATGAAAGCAGAAATTATGCAAGACGTGGAATCTATGCAGAAATTGAGGACTCACGAGGAATGTTCAACCACGGCATCACGCCTATAAGGGTGATAGTACAGCCGATGCTGATCAGATTCTCGAGCGCCCACTCCAGTGGAGCTGTCGTGAACCTCTTCATGCCATCCATCACTATGACCACATGCCTCGGGCAGTCGGCCGAGGCTGGCGACTCTCGTGGCAGAAGGGTTTCCCCCATCCTTTTTGTCTGGAAGCTCACGAAACCCATTCTTACAGAACTAGAAAATTAGCCCACGAATGCTGAGTAGAAGGACAGTTCGAGCGGAGAAGGATTAAAGGAGGCTGCGCACGAACTTATATAGCCGACATATTCTCATCTTGAATGTAATTGTTCAAACTAAGAGGCTGAGTTAGCTAGGAAATGCTTTTGTCCTGCTTTGACAAGATCAAGAGGCTTCCTCGTATGCAATGAAGGTGATGACAGATTGTCGAGGGAAGCCGCAAGCCTCGAGGTTTCGCTCTTTTCATCTTTTTGTACATGTTCATGCTTTTAGATACCTACCATGCGTTTTCTGTATAAATCCTAATCGTTGTAACCGAATCGCGTTGCTCACAAAGCCTTCATAGATATCCCACTTCGTTGTCCTTTTGGAACCTCTTGCTTCTGTATCATCGGAGAGGCGGGCAAATCGAAGTTTTGGTATCTCCAAAGACAGCGTGGAGAGAACAAGGAAAAATCAAAAGGCAACTAGATCTTGAAAAGCTCAAATTTCGTTTTTTTCTAGAAAGACGCATCGGCAATACAAGCAATTTAAGTCTGTGCAGGTCTGCTTATCAAGTTCGTTTGGACCATTTTTTATGGTCGAGATGTCCATGCTATTTGCAGTTAGGAAATGCACACGAGAGAAACCATCCTATGAAGCTCAAGGCCCCATTAGGAGGAGCCCTGCGCCAAGCGCGGTGGCCGACCAAGACCGAGGATGAGTTCCCGAGCCCCCCAAGGACCGAGGAGACGAGAGCCGAGGGCAGAGAACTGTCCAGCATTCCGCACCCGCCACTACCGATTTAACCCAGGCATAACACCATCGGTATGAGTCCTAGCGGCAGCTGAAGTACCTAGGAGGATTGAACTAAAGTCTTTAGTTCGCGCCAAGCACTCATGAAAGGGTCTGCAACCGAACTGTTTGTCGATTCCGATACCGACTTGAGTCCATATCCAGAAACCTCGCTCACCCAAAGATCGTTCCGTCTCTGGTGTGCAGAGGTTAGGAAGAGAACAAAGGGACGAATTCCCGCAGCATCGCCATCGACGGGTCTCCCAAGGTTTCCTCGAGGGATAGCAGCATAACACAATGATATGGTAAACAAGAGAGGCAGAGGCCAAGGTTCGCTTTCGCTCACCTAACAAAACCGGAGTCCAGTTTCGGCCCAAACAAAAAGAGCAGAGCCCAGCCTACTAGACCAAACCAGTCCGAACAGTCCATGCAGCTGCGATCATGACAACGTACGATCCATGATGATGATGAAGCCATCGGACCATAACTATGCAGCTTTGCGAAAGCTTCGTTGGGAAAAATATTTGCATTGTATCGTAATGCAAACTAAGTTGAACTTATGAAAGAGTTCGGTATAGAAAAGATGGTCCCGCTCAAAGCAGGCCTATCCTGCTCGCTCATGCGGGCGCGATTCACACATGATTTTAGAAAGAATGAACCACGCGAGTGATGAAGTTCGGCTCGATTGCAAACCCGACCGGACTTTATCCACTCCATCGAGGCATCTCTATATGTCTCCGTACTTTGTTCCTCCACAATGGGCACTGTTCTTGAAATTCGTCGATGTGTCTTATGTTTGGTAACAAAATCCCGTAGATCGACCTCTCGAGCCGATTCGGGAGCATTGCCCCGAAGATCGCCCGGGGAAAAGATGGACTCGTCGAGGAGCGCACAAACCGATCCGGACACCCCTAATCGATAATCACATGAATTGCGTCGATCTTCTGGTTTCTCACCTCGATCTTCTGGATTGGCTCGTGAAATTTGACCTCCCAAGTAAATCTGGGACCAGTCGGAATAATCAAATGCCGAGGCGTACGGACGTCGAAGGTGAATGGTCGGTGCCAAGTGGCATGCTGTTCTGACAAGATAACCTGGAGATAGGAGAGATAGAATCACGTGGAGCTAAATGCACTTCAAATTCAAGGTCGCCATCATCATCCATCACCATCATCATCATCATCATCATCATCATCACGAGGTTGTTGATGACTCTGCGTGTCCCGTACACTCATCGATTATCCTTAATAAAAATAAAAATTAACATCATTAAAAAACCTCAAATTTATATGTTTATAATAAATTTACACAAAATTAGTTTTTTTATCATAAAAAAATCTTACACTGATACGTTTATGATAATTTTACCATCCGTTAAATTAAATTAATATTAAAAAAAAGGTCACAAACTTGTATACCTACAATAAACGGATGGTAAAACCGTCAACTGTTACATTCGTCAATTATTATGTGTCATTTAACTCGGTAATTTAACAGTAAAATTTAAAAGAAACTGACGGAGGGTAAATTTGTCATAGGTGTATCAATTTGAGATTTTTCATGATATTAACCCTAAAAATAAATTCCTATTTCTTTCGTTTAATTTGTATATAAGTACGATATAATTTCATACGATATAATTCCTTTTGCGTGCGAACGGGGTCACGCCGACGCGCTACGGAAGACGCTGCATCGATCGCTCTCATTCATGATGCCTGCGATATTGCCGTGACAATCCCCGCGAGAATCTTCAAGGCATTGGCCAGGGCAAATTTAATCCACTCGAAGAGCATAGAGAAAAAAAAAAAAGGGAAAACACCACAAAAAACCCTAAACTATGTCACCTGTGACACATTTACTCCACAATACATTTGTCCAAGGGCATTTTTGTCTTTCTCTTTTTTCTGTTTTTTTTTTCTTCTCTTCCCTTTGCCGCGGGTGGCCGGTGAAGGAAGCCGGCGTCGGCGAGGGCCGCCCTCATCCGGACGCCGGTGTGGGTTGCCCTCGCTTTGGGCGAGCGAGGGTGGCGAAGGCGGCCCTCGCCCGACTCAGCGAGGGCGGCCCTTGCCCGGCTTCCCTATCTTTGCCATGACAGAGGGAAAGAGAAGAAAGAAAAAAAAAAGAAAAAAAAAACAGAAAAAGAGAAAGATGAAAATTACCTTGGATAAATGTATTTATGGCATAATTTGAGGCTTTTCGCGTCAAAAAAAAATAAATTTATCACAAATGACATACTTCAATATTTTTTTTTTTTTTTTTGGTAAAACATACTTCAATATTTTTGGCGGTGTTTTTTCAATAAAAAAAAAAAAACATGATAACTTTTCCTAGGGGTCTCTAGATATTCTACGATCCCTAAAATCAACGCGCTTCTTCAGTCAAGTCCTCATTGATGTTTCGCGGAACGCACGTCGATTTCAACAACAAGATGCTCCGTTAACGAGAGACCCTTTGCCAACAGAAAAGTCAGAGAGGTGCACCCAAAAGGTAGAAAAACAGCAACGCAAACGAACGAAAGCGGGGCGCTGGACTCATGCAGAACCCATGGACCACATTTCCGACTCGAGTGCCTCCAAATGGGGGGACGGATTCAATGCACTTCGCGTCCCGCTGACTCGATTTTTGTACCTACCGGAGCGCGCCTCGACAATCACGTGGTGCGCTCCGGTTGCGCGGCAGGGGGGGGGGGGCCGCCCGTCTTTCGCCCCAGCCCTCGGAGAATCGAGTCCCTGTCGTCGTCCCTTACGCTGGCCACACCGCACGACTCGTCTCGGCCCTCCTTTTTGGCCCCCCCCACCCATACAGGATTGATATGCTTCGGAGAAATTGTCATCGGACCACGGTACAAGAAAGCGATGCCTTGCTACTTTGTTGATCTTGCCCCCCTCTCCAATCGTGTCGTGGGAAGAATTTATCTCGGCATCGGGGCATTGGGGTTTAGATCTCGAAATCTTATTCCAATTCGTGCTCGTTTAGGACCCTTCCCAATTTTCGGGACCTTCGCGCGCGAAAATGTCACGGGGCGCCGATTACACCCGCCGCCGATGTCCCCGAGCTCGCGGATTTGGTGGGTCATCTCATTTCATTTGAAAAGAGAGAAAACGTTGCGCAAATCATAACTCACTGCTCGCGAAATGCGCTTTCGACGAGTGGACCTGATATGGACAATTTTCACACGTCCCTTCGACCGGCACACTGTCTATGCGCCCAATTTCGGCGGTGGATGAGATTCGTGGGTTTTCATCGGTCGAAGGCGCTTTGTAATCGAGAATTGGTTATTTCGATGAAAAACCAAAAACCTTCCGAGCTAATCAGAAGGACTTGACCGGGGACGGGCCGGAGTCGAAGATGGCGGGCGATGGCACGGGAACGGAACACCCCGGCGGCTGGCGGCGGCGTGATTGGGCGGTCGCAACTTGCAGCCGCGGGGTGACGTCACCGCCGACGCGGCGGATTCTGGACGCTTGTCGAAGGGCATGAATCACGTGCAAGCCGCCGTCCATCAAGTGGCCAATTCTTTTTTAATTAGAAAGAAAATCGAACCAAGCCAAAAAGCATGATTTCGATTTTCCCATTTATTTTAACTATTTATTATTGCTTCTGAAAAACATATATTTACAAAATTAGGACCCACTTCCCACATGCGTGCACGTTTATATTTTCCGCAATCATCCCGTCCCCACTTCTTTTTCGTCCTTTTATATATATTTATTTATTTTTATTTAGAGTGAGCCTATCATACGGACAGACCCGGGAGGGCCCTCCCCCCGGCCCGCCGCAGTCCTGGCGGAGCCTCCACGCGGGCCGCCGCCATGCCGGAGCGCTCCGACACGGCGGCGGTCGCCGGGATAAGATCATATGACCCGCCGGCCACGAGACGTAGGAACGAGCTCAGCTCGGTAACCTTTTATCGTCGGTCCAAGAGGAACCGGAAAAAACGAGGGCAGTTCCGTATTTTCCCCACGGCGGATTCGCTCGTAGGATATTTGTCAATGCTCAAATATGAAATTAAAAAAATATTCGATCAAAATACATATATAAATTTTTTTTATTTTTTTTGATAACCCAGGGAACTTCCGCACGGCCGACAGCCGGGGAGTAAATCCTGGGGGCGACAGGTGCTAGCCACCACACACGTGCCATCGGTTAAGTCACCGCACCACACACGTGCCATCGGTTAAGTCACCCTGCGGCGCCCGGGATTCGAACACTCAACCTTTTGCGAGAGGAAGAGTGCGCGCTCCAGCAGCGCCACCCAGTCAGGTGGTAAAATACATACATATATATATATATATATCATTATATAAAAATCCAAAAAGAGAGCACATTTTGGAGTTGTTGCGGAAAGTTCTTTCTCAAGTTATATATATAGATAGAGATAATGCCCCCGACAAATCGTAGAAGTTTGGTGATCGATCGAGACTAGAATGGATGGATCTGCCTCGCCAACTTAGGGCAAAACAAAAATTAACCGAGAGGGTTCGTCGCGCGACGTTAAAGCCGTCGATTTTACCGTCGCCGCTCGACTAGAGGGGATTGGTCACGAAGCATCCGGGCGCTTTCCGGTTCTTACGCCCGGGCCGGCACGCGCGCGGATTCCGGACCAAACCGATTGTCGCGGCGGGCGTACGGATGCCGAGATGCGACGCCAACGCGACGGGTCGCGCGTGGCGGTCTCGAGAGTCGAATTCCGCGCTGCCGATGTTGAAACCGATTGTCGCGGCGGGCGTACGGATGCCGAGATGCGACGTCGACGCGACGGGTCGCGTGTGGAGGTCTCGAGAGTCGAATTCCGTGCTGCCGATGTTGAAGTTCCGCCCGCCCCAAGGCGGGGGCGGGGCGGGGCGGGGCTTCGGTTTTAGTGTGTTGTTCGATGTATGGAATAAAAAGCGTGACATCTTGTTTTCCACATTTGAAAGGTTGGAAGAGCAATGATGGCAGGGGTCGTCGGGGGCGGACATTTGAACTGGAAAAAGTTGGCACCTGAACATGGTAATGCGGCTCACGAACGTACACAGTTTCCTTTGACTTTGCATTTGAAAAAGACCCTGCTAAAGGAAAACCGCGAGCCGAGATTAGGTCGGGGAAAATTCGACCCGAGGAAAAGAGAAGGATTGGAATAGAAGAAGCGCCCGATTCCGCCGTGCATGGTTCGCCCGGTTCGCTCGGGAGGATATAGCCCGATTGGTAGGGCTCCGCTCCTGAGCGGCTGGGCAGTTGCCGTTGCGGATCCGATGCCTAGTCGTCCGGGCAGTAATGATAGGTATCTTTGCTCTTGACCTGGTGGGGCTCGCTTTTTCTAAGTAATGGGAAAGGGGACCGAAACGATGCCGCCGAAAGACTCTACCGAGACAGAGATGGGCCGTCGAGAACGCAGAGGAGGCAGAGCCAAGATCCGTTGATGGCGGGCTTTGTTCACCTCATTTAGGGGCGGGACAGCGTAGATACATTCGGGGCGCGATGCGCGGAATTGTCGTCCTTACGGCACATTCGAAAGATTGAATTTCGTTGGCACGTTCATAATCGCTAGTGAGATGGGATAAAAGTGTACTTTCCAAAGAGGACGACAAAGCTTGTTCATGTCTACTGTCTATCTCACACGGTTCACATGCAAGAGAAGAAGAAGAAGAAGAAAAACCAATGTGTTCCGGAATATATGGGAAGCTATTTATTTACTAAAGTTCTTATTGAGTAGGCTAGCAAGGATCACTCAGAGGGAGGTGAATAGGTGATTTTAACCAATTTTTGAAACTCTATGCGGAATTAAAACAAATCATAAAAGAATAGGATTGATTCAATACTGATTATATATACGGTCTTTCTTGATGTGCAGAATGTAAATAAAGAGATAAGGGATAGAGAATCAAGACACAAGTTTTATAGTGGTTAGACTTATAGTAAGCCCACGTCCACTCTCCCCCACGCTACACCCCTCACTTGGGCCGGATTTCACTATGTAATCAAGAGGAATTTATAGATTCCGAGTGTCGGGACTATTATGTATGATAGGACTCTCTATCTCACACAATCACTCTTTACAAAGTAATCCTCAAGATCTTAATCTTATGTTCGTAAGCGACAAGAGAACCGGTTGGAGTATGCTCGGACTTTGGACTTGTTGATTCTTGAATATGTATATCTTCTGCTGCTTTCGTGATCTCCTTAAATACTCCCTCTGCATCCACACTAGCCGTTGGATGACTTGCAAAGGATCATCTTCCAATCTCCACCTTGGATAGATTTGTATAATAAGGATTGAGTAGCCATTGGATGACAAATTTCGAATCCGTGATTCATTCGCCCATACAATCGTAATCTTTGTTTCCATAAGTAGAGTTTTGTCCGTTGTAATGCATTCTTGTCGTAATATTTGATTGTCAATCAATTTAATTAAGATTGAACTATTCAAAACTTTCCTACGTGTGAAATCCATGCGGATCACTAGTTGTTATGTTTAGATTCAGATTACGCATTTGAAGAAATTCTCGTCTGCATCTGCATCTGAATAATTTTGCATCCGCATCTGCGTCTAAATAACTTCTTTGTCGCATCGACTAATTTTGCGTCGAATCTCGGAACTTATATTATGTGGGTCTTCAATAAGATACTTGACATCTTGTAAAGTCTTAATAATTTTCTGCGTCTGAAAAAAAAATATCTAGAACTTATAGAATTTTTTAGCTTGTAAAATCTGAAAAACTTCTTTTGAGCTGTCAAAACATATATACATATATTCACGAAATAAAATAATTCGAGAATAAGTATCAGATTTACAATTATCATGAAAGGTTTTGTCAACTTCAACATCGGTAGGAGTTTTCCTCAACACTTATAACTATCTTTAAGATCGTTACGAGGAAATTGTTTGTCCGAAGTTGTTCTTTTTCTTATTTATTAAAGTTCATCTTGTAAGTGATAGGATCATGGACCAACAAGGTGGTTGGCGAGTAGTTTAAGACTCGAATTGCAAGCTGAAAGTCATAGGTTTGATTCACTAGGTTATCCTCGGTTTGAAACCTCGGTTAGTAGATAGTAACTCTTTTTCTTATTTATTCGGTATTCGCGCTCTCGAACTGGCGGACTACGGTGGACGGGCTCGCTCGAGTAGATAGTAAGTGCTTCAATAGCACATTAATACGAACAATTCGACAGCGATGAGGTTCTCAACCCCATCCCAACCCTTTTCGAGGGAAGAAAAATTGATGGGTTTATGGAATCACAAAAGTACATGAATTCATCTAGCTTCTAACATGCATTGCCCCTCATGGAATTGCACGATCTCCTTTTATTTTCTCCTTTGCATCTTGTCTTTGCATAAATTTTTTTTTTTTTTACACATTCATCACCGGACGAGCACCGCGTGTCGTAAATCCTTTACGTTACCGGTGGACCTAGTAAAAATTTCTCGACTTTTAAAAGCTTACACGATTGATAATATGCTATGTACTCATTACACGATGGCCCTCGACCGTCAGTTCAGGCGTGATAGAAGTGGTAATCATATAGATCTTGTCACTAAGCATCGAAACCCTGCCTTTTCATCTTCTAAGCAAAAGGGAAAAGCACGATGAATATCATGATTAGGGTCCACTAAAGCAGATTCAACCCGGTCCATTTCACCTGCAATTACCACCGTTGGGAGTGGATGGATACCCGACCCTAGGTAATTGGGGGTCTGCTTTGAATCATCGGTGGTGGTGATTACCGAGAGTACCTCATAAACATCCGACTAGGGCCGCCCCGCGCTATCCGATTGTATACATCTGGCGAGTCAATAGGTCCGCGTTTTTTATTTTAACGTACCGATGCCGCGTGCCTAGTCCCCTCAAGTCGGGTGATAGGTTTTCTTCTCTCGACCTAGGGAATATCTCCTAATTTAACGTTTTGAGAGTTCAGACGGAGTAGTTTAAGGGCGTGCTCGGGATAACAAAAAAGAAATAATATTCGTGAGAAGTATTAATAAAGATTTAATATTTCAAGAGACTAATTATGACTTGCAAATTCTTTTTATTACCGTTCACAT
Organism: Syzygium grande; assembly: GCA_024733475.1. NCBI lineage: Eukaryota > Viridiplantae > Streptophyta > Magnoliopsida > Myrtales > Myrtaceae > Syzygium > Syzygium grande. Next base: position 39,543,254 of record JAMXDD010000001.1, on the reverse strand, counting down.
GGAATTGGATTGTGTTGATCTTTTGTTTTGCTACGCCGTGTATACCCGTCAATTGCCATGTGTCGTTCAATTCAAAAAATTAATGGTAAAATTTAACGGAAGGTAGATTTATCACGGGTGTACCGATTTAGGGTTTTTTGTCGGTCAAAAAATTAACTTGGAGTAAATTTATCGCAGATATGCCGGTTTAGAGTTTTTCGTGATATTAACCATACTAAAAACGATAGCCTCGAAACAATTAGCTAATCAGAAAATATTTCATTATGGACAACACGGAATTCGTCTATTGCGTAGGCTTGTGGCTATCGTGCCGTACTCTTTTGGAAGAAAGTCATCGAGGGGTGCCCGAAAGTAGGAAATTAGAAAAGTCCAAGGGCACGACAGCAAACAGCGTTGTCGTCCGACGTGGAAAGCAGAACGGGACAAAGACCGGATAAATCGTTACGAAATATGAGGTGGTGTGGCACCGGTGGTTGGGGGGAGTCTTTGGTCACGTGGGAAAGCGGTTTCGTCCACGTGCCCCCACAATAACAGTAGCTTCAAAAAGAAAAGGACAAAAAAAAAAAGAAAAGGGGAAAGAAAGAGACAAAAAACGATTGTTTGCACCCACGCGCATCGAGCAAAACGTGCTCCATTATAATTACTTATTTTATTTTCCCTAAATATAAGAAAAAAAATTAGATGATAGCCCCCCCCTCCTCAAGAGCCAACTTGCTTAGCGTTTAAAATCAATTAGTTAATTAATTAGTTATTTAAATAATCATTTAATTAAACGTTGCGGGAATCGGACGAAGGTGGATGAGCCGATCGAGGGTCGGGATTTGAACGGGTCCTTCTTGATGCCTACTCGTCCCCTAACCTTTTGCGTTCGTCCCCACGCACTTTCTCATTTCATTAACTAATCGAGATTAATTATTAATTCGGCATATATTCTCGTGATGTTATGTCCTTATCCGGAATTTTTTTTATAAGGAATCATCAAACCAGAGTTAACTGGAAAGCGCTCAACTTGAGTCAAGCCGACTTGCGATTATTTGGATCGTGCCGCCGATTTTTTCGCACTACCGCCGGGGCATAAAAACCAATAGATGCCGTATTGATTTTTCTTTTAATTCTCGGGCCAGTGCTGATTTAGTAATTCACCGAGTTGAGGTATGGACAACCGCCTTGAGGATTGTCTTCGGCTAACATGGATTTCGTCGGGTCGAACGTCGGTAACGATACGAGTTTGTAGAGGACCGTTACTCCACATTCAGAATTACATTATCATACTTACACATTTGCTTACATATAAGTAGATTAATGTAATTCAAAAATCCCAAATAATACTCCCGGCATACCGTTCAAGTTCCGGAAATTTTTTTTTTCCTTACGTAAAAAATTGTACACGGACGATGCGACAGCGCTTATTGTATATCGTGAAAGTTCCGGATGTTTAAAATTGAAAAGATAAAGTCGAATTCCGTCTTCGCTCCGCACAAATTAACGGGTAAAAACATGCTCAAGAGCTGCTTTTAATAGCTCAGGCCGTTATGTTTCGTATACTAATGCAAGAATTAATAACGGTCATGAATTTTGCTACGATTGCAAAATTCCCATTAATAGAACAACAACTGGTCCCATGCTCTCACCTGACATGGGAAGTGGGAAGATTTTCCTCGTTATTTTCGAAGGGAAAAAAAAAAATGGTCGGCCAAGTTGCTCGGCCCTTTTTTTTGTCGGTCGGTCCTACTTTATTCTTTCGCTCGCGATACACACTCAGACTCAAGGCCTCACCTCTTGCAAGGCGATCTGGCATTCGGACTTGCGCTTCTACCTTTGCGGGCGTGGGCGTGAAATCCACATCTTAAAACCACGTGGCCCCACCCTTACTTTCCTGCGAAGGTGGGGATTCGAACTCTCCACCTCTCTTACCGAGTGGGAAGGATGGCGGCCATCGGAGTGAATCTCTTTCGGGGAGCGAAATATACTCCCGGCACCCAATTACGATATTTTTGCGATAATCAAGAAGAAATATTCCCACGAAATTATGGCCGCCACGATTCGCCGCCAGATATTTGTTGTGCCGAGTGGCCGGGGGGGGGGGCCGAGAGATACTTTCTTTTTATCTTCGCAAAAATAAAAAAAATGGCACGACAAAAAAGGAAATGGATAAATAAAATGGTTATAAAAAAAAAAAGAGAGGAGGGAAAAGAACTGTGAAGACGTTACTCTAACCCCGCCACTGCTGTAAAAAAAAGAAAAGAAAAATAAAAAAAAGAGTAAAAAAAAAAATAAAAAAGAAGGGGGGGTAGACGCACGCGGGAGCGGTAACGAACGAGGGCAAGCGCAAAACGACGGCTTTCGTTGCTGCCCGATTTAATCGGCGACCAATCCTGCGAAACTCAACTAACCTCGTCCTCCAACCCTCGTGTCCACTGTCCCTCCTCCCTCCCTCCCTCCCTCCCCCCCCCCTCTCTCTCTCTCTCATCTCTCTCTCATCTTTCTCTCTCCTCTTCATCTTCTTCAACCTCCATCTCCATCTCAGCTCCAACTGCAACCTTACTCCACCTCTCTATCTCTATCTTAGTCTCTCTATCTCTGGCTGTTGCAGGGAGGGAGAGGGGAGAGAGAGGGAGAGAGAGAGAGAGTCTGTCTATGGAATGACCGACTACCGGTTGACGGCGAGCATGAACCTGTGGACTGACGACAACGCCTCCATGATGGAGGCCTTCATGTCCTCCGACCTCTCCTCCTTCTGGCCACCCCCTTCCCCGCTCCCGCCTCCCCCGCCGCCGCCCCAGCAGCCCTCCTCCTCCTCCGCCACCTCCGCCGCCGCCGCCGCCGCCGCCGTCGCCGCCGCCGCCGCCGCCGCCTCCAACGAGGACACCCTCCAGCACCGCCTCCAGACCCTCATCGATTCCACCTCCCGCTACCCCTGGACCTACGCCATCTTCTGGCAGTCCTCCCTCGACGGCGGCTACCCCGCCGCGTCGGCGCCGTCCCCCGTCCTCGGCTGGGGCGACGGGTACTACAAGGGGGAGGAGGACAAGTCCAAGGGCAAGGCCAAGATCAGCGCCTCCTCCGCCGCCGAGCAGGAGCACCGGAAGCGCGTGCTCCGGGAGCTCAACTCGCTCATCGCCGGGACCTCCCCCGCCGCCCCCGACGACGCCGTTGACGAGGAGGTCACCGACACGGAGTGGTTCTTCCTCGTCTCCATGACGCAGTCCTTTGGCAATGACGGCAGCTTGCCCGGCCAGGCCATGTTCAATTCGACCCCGATTTGGGTGTCCGGCCGGGACCGCCTTTCCGACTGCGGCTGCGAGAGGGCGAAGCAGGGCCGGATTTTCGGGCTGCAGACCATGGTCTGCGTGCCCGTGATCGGCGGGGTGGTCGAATTGGGCTCCACGGAGTTGGTCGACCAGAGCTCAGATCTGATGAACAAGGTCAGGAATTTGTTTAATTTCATTGGTGGGATGGAGTTAGGGTTTGGTGGAAATGGTAACGATCAGGGCGAGAGCGACCCTTCTTCCCTCTGGATCAATGATCCACCGGGCACGGTCGAGGTCAAGGACAGCGCCGCCGTCGCCGGGCCGTCTGCGGTGGCGGGTTCTTCGAATTATAATGGTAGTAATCATGGGTCTAAATCGATTCAATTCGAGAATAATCATGTTTTGAGTAGCATGAGCGAGAAACCGAGCGCGATCCATCGGGACAATCCCCGCCACAATTACCAGCAGAACAATCAGCCGATGCAGGGCCAGAGCTTTTTCGGCCGCGAGTTGAACTTCTCGGAGTTTGGGTACGATGGCGGCAGTGCGAGGAACGGGAGTTCACATCCCATGAAGCCGGAATCCGGCGAAATCTTGAGTTTTGGGGAGAGCAAGAGGGTTTCTTCCAACGGAAATGGGAATCTGTATTCTGGTCAGTCGCAGCTGACGGCCGCGGAAGAAAGCAAGAAGAGGACGTCACCTACTTCGCGTGGAAGCAACGAAGAAGGGATGCTCTCGTTCACTTCGGGCGTGATTTTGCCGTCCTCGGGGATGGTGAAATCGAGCGGAGGCGCGGGGGATTCTGATCATTCAGATCTCGAAGCCTCCGTTGTGAAGGAAGCTGATAGTGGCAGAGTCGTTGAGCCGGAGAAAAGGCCGAGAAAGCGAGGTAGGAAACCTGCCAATGGCAGAGAGGAGCCATTGAATCATGTTGAGGCCGAGAGGCAGAGGAGGGAGAAGCTCAACCAGCGGTTTTACGCGCTCCGGGCCGTGGTTCCTAATGTTTCCAAGATGGACAAAGCGTCACTTCTTGGCGACGCCATTTCGTACATCAAGGAGCTGAACTTGAAGCTCCAGACCTCAGAATCTGACAAAGAGAATCTGCGGAAGCAACTTGAAGCCTTGAAGAAGGAATTAACGAATAAAGATTCTCGGTCTGCTCCGCCCCCGAGCGATAAAGATCTCGGTATCTCGAACAATCACGGTGCCAAGTTGATAGAATTGGACGTGGACGTGAAGATAATCGGATGGGATGTGATGATACGGATTCAAAGCAGCAAGAAGAACCACCCCGCTGCGAAGCTAATGCAAGCCCTAATGGAGTTGGATCTTGACGTGCATCACGCCAGCGTCTCCGTGGTGAACGACTTGATGATCCAGCAGGCGACCGTGAAGATGGGTAGTCGGTTTTACACACAGGAACAGCTAAGGGTGGCGTTGTCGTCCAAAATAGGGTAAGCCCGTTAGAGGCAGAGGGAGTAATGATAATTAAGCAGTATTAAGGAGCTTGCCGATGTTTGAATTATCGACGCAAATAATCAGGGGCCGGGATATTTTAAGGCTCCCGGCATGGCAAGTTCTGAAGCAAAAGCTGCCATAGGTTGTTTTTTCCTTTTGTAGTTCCTAGTGTAGCCTGCTAGTGTTCCCTATTAGGTAATTTGGATTGTGGAGCACCGAGAGATATGGACCGAGGTGCAATTGTTGTTGAAGATAAAATAGCTGCTGAACGAGTTAGTAGCATTTTGTCATCGGGTCGAGTGTCTGCCTCGTCTTCTATGTATATAGATGTTCGATATTCAAATCTGATAACGCAACGATGCTTTCCCGCGGTGTGTCCTGGTTTCCCACAAAACCTTGTTCTTCTGTTGCAAATATAATGTATTAGTCTCCTTCATTTGCATCAGATTTGCTCTCTCAGGTTTGGCCACAATGAGGGAAGAATTCCTGCCATGAGCTTTTTATGGTAATGGCAGAGTGAAGCAGAACGCTCTTCTTTGCTTTGCGAGTGTCACGGTTTTGCTTAGCCTCGCCCTCATTTTTTGTTCAGGTCTCGGTCACTCAAACATGTGTGGATTGTTTTGGGAAACAATTATGAGTCATTCAACAGTGAGAGGAGGCATGACCCGGGACACTCGTGTCTTGAAAATGAGATCTTGAATATCTTTGAATGAATCTGGGCGGAGATGATTCTTCTGTCCAGAAACATCCAGGCTTTGAGCAGTGACCCACACACGCATACACTCATGATGATAAAATTGAAGAAATAGAAACGTGTAAAACGCCTCCCACTCAAATGGGGCCACTCAAGAGCCAGTCGCTTCAGCTCGAGAGGGAAAAAAGAAAACAAAAACCCACCAAAAAGTTCATCCCTAAAAAGTCCAAAAGAAGAGTGGGTAAGCGGCAGTGCTTTCTTTATCAGTTTCTCCCTTTTGCATGATTCATGCTTGAGCTAAAATACACCTCCCACTTGCATAAAAGTGGTATCAGCTGATCCGTGCCTTTCTTCCTTTCTTTCCTTTTTCTTTTTCTTTGGTTCAAAGATTATTTTGGTTTTACTTTCACATGCAGTCTTATAGGCCGGGGGGAGGAAGTTGAACTTATTTATGCTTGTAGTTGTAGGTGTCTTATCTTTCATCCTTTTGACTTCTCAAGCTTACTTGGTCTTATAAAAACTTCGTCAGAAACTTGTTTGGGGGAGTCTCAGAGATGTATGGTTTCGGAACATCAAAGGGAAAGAGAAGAAAATCTGGGGCGAAAAAAAAAAAAAACTAGGACAATTGCGAAGAATCTTGAGAAAAATAGCATCCGTTGACCGAGGGGGATGTGAATGATCTGCAAAACTTTCCTGCAAAATCAAGTAGACTTTTTAAAGGTAATTTAATACGAAAAGAAAAGGATGGAGGGGAGGGGAGGGGAGGGGAAGGGAGAGCAATGGGGGATAGGTGCAATGTTCCGCGGGAATCATTTTTGCAAGAAGGTAAACGATCCTGTCACTTGATTGATCGTCAACTTTATTGGGTTACAATATATTCTTGGTAAAGTTACAGAGATTCATGCACTTAAATCATGATTCTTCTAGACAAAGTTAAGCAGAACATTAGGGGCGGTAATTCTCCGATTAAACAATTCGTCGATCCGAGTTCCTGTTGTTTCTTTTCCCTTTGTGCGTCCATTTCGAATGACAAGAGAATAAAGTTTGTAGCTTTGATACTGCTTTTCCGATTTCTTTCTTTCTTCTTCTGTTGCCTTATGCACTGTTATCACTAATGGCAGATCAGCCAGTAATATGAACATGTTTGTATGACTCACGGCAACGGTCAATTACTCACAGAAGCTGTTTCCTTTGGAGCGTCTCCTGATGATATGCGGACTATAAGAAAGGATTGAAAAAGCTTCATAGCAAGAAGATCAGCAACTGATACATCATAGAGGACAACAATCTTCGAAAGAACTAAAACAATCCAGGAACTACTAAACATATGCTTTGCGCAGATCATTCATCTTTGTCCTGTCATGTTTCATTCCGATTCCCTCTTGGCATGCGGGTCATGCATATGACATCTCTGACAAACGAGAAATGCTAAAAGAAAAGTAATTTTTGGTCAGAAGAAGATATTCTACCGAATATATATTATATATGCGTAGACATTCACACATGCTCTAAGAAAGCATTGTCACGATGGGCCCATATGGGCATTTCATATGCAATGATTCGATCATTTTCGCTTAGATATTTCATCAAGCTTAATCAAGTTCTCGACATACTTGCAGAAAGTGGAGCATTCAAATGTTTACTGCTAAAACTGTTCTTATGTCGTCTACTTTGTGTTACTCTTACCATCTTTAATTCCTTCATGTACAGAGAATGCATTTTCAGCCTGCCTCACCATTTCCATATGCTGAATTGTTTCTCGGATAATTTCAGTTTGATAATTACATGTCTCTCTGTTGACCAGCAATATTTAACAACTCGATCTTTCTATCTCCATTAACCTTGTCTCGAGGGAATGCATCCAGAAAGCAAACTAAAATTCGGGTCTTCAAAAATTTCTTCACAACCAGTATTCCACTAAAACAAAAAGAAATTAGAATTTTAAATGGTCAAACCTTCGGTAATCAGAGGATGCTATTTGTTGCATGGCCACCTCTTGAAGTTCCAATCCAGAGTGGCAACTTTGACTTCAACTCCATATTTAGACCTTGCAATTTTTTTACCAAAGAACTGTTTTCAGCTGTCAAAACCTCATTTGACCTCTCTCCCCCCGTTCACGCAACAACACTTGGTCGTTACGTAAAATTTCCAGCCAAAACCGAGCTAGCTTTTGCTTCTTTTAACCATCTGCAGAATTTCCTCCATCATCACCACCATCACCGTCTCCGCCACCACCACCACCACCATTTACTCATCTCTTCTCTGAACCCCTTTATAAACTCTCAACATCACCATGCGTTACCAATCCTCGTTCCTCTTTCTTACACCTCCCTATCATCACTAGTCCTTGAAGGGCAATTTGCAAGCTTTTTGAAAAGAGGAAAAGGGCAATTCACTAGCCATGAGTCTCAATTGCCTGACATGCCAAGCCCAGAGAAGGGAAGATTTAGACTTGGACTATGGCTGTATTGATGAAGAAGAAGGGCCTCACAATTTGTGTTGTGTCATTGTAGATAGGAACTGGTCAGGCCCTTTGGCCACACCATCCTATGAGCACATATCTAGAAGTGGGCCTCTTGGGCTTCACATGAAGAAGGTGAAAAAGGGCCACCGCCGGCTGTGGGGCACTGCGGCCTCCTCATTTCGCAAGAAGCCGATGGCGGGCTCGGGGGAGGCGAGGCTGGTGCGGAGTAGCGGGATGAGGAGGGATTGGAGCTTCGAGGACTTGAGAAAGATGAGAGATGGGAAGAGCAAGAACAGGAGATGATTTCGAAGATTTTCTCTAATGTCCATACTTGTTCTTTCCCTATCATTTGGTTCCGATAATCCATCTTCTTTCTATTTGTTCGTTGTACATTCGGTACTTCTCACATGTCAATTCGTATCCCACTTATCTTTTACTCCATACTTCTTTTTAGCTTTGCACCATTACACATGAACGATAGTCGAACGGCGTTGCAAAAGCCCTTGGTTTGGATTGGAGCCAGCTTTCCAATTTTACACATCTTCGAAGATACGAACGAAATCCCGGAAACAATACGTGAGAACTTCAAAGCGCCATTCAAGTTAGAGTAGTACCAGAAACCGGTTGGTGTAGCTGAAGGCTTGAGTTTGCATTTAGCTTTTGCACCGCTACGGTGCTACATAGCATGGTGACCATCAATATGTCTGTGAAGTCTTGTAGGACAGGCCTCAAATTGTCAGCCAGTGACAATGAATGATTTTGGCAAAGCCAGGGTAGGCAAAACAGAAAATAGACTTTCTTCATCAATTGACAAAGAAAATGAGGACCCTGCATAGTATGGAAAATTGGCAATTCGATCTCCCCAACATGGGCTAGGACCATCTTATTGTTGGTGGAGACATAGATAGGATCTCCCACGCTGATGCCCAAAAAGAATCGTCTTCGATTCGTCTGGCCTCCCCTCGCCCTTTTCTTGGCTAAACAAATTGGGGGATGAGTGGCATCAGCACCAACATGGTAGTCGCATCCATGTCAACTCTGGGAAATGATGCTAATCTTTAGTATCGAATAGAAATTGTTTTTCTAATCAGGGCAATAGATTCCTCTACGCGTCTCTGACCAATTTAGTATCCACCTTATGCTTGAATTATATCGGTTTAAGTGTGCATTTGGGAAAAATAATTGCATAAATGCAATTCTCCCAAAAATAAAGGAGTTTAGATTTCACGAAATGCAAATAGTATTTGATAAAACTGTAAGTGAAAAGTGTATTAAAAAACAACTTTCGTTTAAATACGTTTCAAAAAGACACCACTTGCAAAGCACTATAGTTTGAAAAAAAAAAAAATGTCTCTGGCAACCTCGGCATCTTGGGCAAAGCCTAAATACTTAGGCGACTCTTGTCGCCGAAGTCGCGCGATCCCAAGCAGGGTGAGGTTGAGTTTGTGCAACCTTAGACAAGCCACATTTGGGAACAATGATGAAGCAGAGGTGAGCTCAGGCGATAGACTGCCGAGGTTGCATGACTAGGTGAGCCTCGACCTTGGAGATTGTTGACACGACCCTTGTTATGCAACTAGGTGAGCTTGGGAATAGCGGTGAGGCAAATCTGGAGCAGCCAAGTGTTGACCTTGGCAAGTGTCAATGTGTGATAAAGCGAGACTCGATAGACAAGCCACGTCTGGGAACAACGACAAAGTAGATAAGGAATAGAGGCGAGCTCGAGCAGTGGATCGCTCAGGTCACGAGACCAAGCTAGCGTTGATGTGCAACCCTCGTAGCGCGACCAAGCTAGCGTTGACCTTGCCCAACCTCATGCGACAGTCGATGACCCTTGGTAAGCTTCGAGTGAAGACGGACGTTGGCGACCCTTGGCTTTGTACAGAGACGATGAATAGTGATTTCGTTTAGGAAATAAAAAGGAATACGAAAACATTAGCAAGGGCAAGATTGGAATAAAAAGATTCATTAACTCCGAGTTTCAATAGCCCGAAAATGCTAGAAAGCCAAAGCCACTCTGCTTTTACTACGAGAAAAGTGCTTTTGGAAATGTATTGCGTTTACCAAATGGGTTTTCAAATTACTTCATTAAACAGAATTGCATTTTGTGAAAGGGCTTTACGGATTCAAAGTCCCTTGGCAAAGTGTTGCCAAGCGCACCCTAAGTACCCATTTCGAGCTGTTGCGATATAGATAGGTCGAGCAGCGATGAGTTTTGTCGAATGTTTCTGCATCTATCATCATTCTTCTTCTTCTTCTTCTTCCGGGCAAATAATATCTCTTCAATATATAGGCTTTCGGTGTCGGTGCCTCTAAATATATGCTCCTCCTTCATAGCACGAGACATTTATGTCCATGTGGCTTGACTAATTCTATGAACGTACGCAATCCTCGAATTTACGTGCATCGGATGTGATTTCAATCACAGGGCCACGCTCCGTGTCCGAAAGCCAATCTTCCTCTCTCATTGGCTTAAAGGCCTCTCTCTCCTTTCTCGCGTTCATTGTTTGTGGCCCTTCTCCCTCTCTCTCTCTCTCTCTCTCTCTCTCTAAATTGATCCATTTGAAATTTGAATGATCGAAAGTAGCTAGGAAAGAGAAGGCCAACGCATTAGGATAGGGCAAAGAATCTCTCTCTCTCTCTCTCTCTCTCTCTCTCTCTTTCTAGGGGTGTTGAATTTGTCTGGCTTTAATGAATGAGCAAGTGGGCAACTTGCGCCTTAAAGAAGGCGGCCAAAAAAAGGACGCCTTTTGCTTAGCGCCGCGCGATTGGCGCTTTCCTCTCGCGGAGGTCAACAAAAAAAGCTCCCTTTCGACGGCCCTGATTCTTCCCTGCATCCATCGCCGCCGTCCAATCCCACGGACCCAAGTGCATATTCTCTCCCCAACACAAAGGGGGGGGGGGGGATTGGATTATTCGTTAGTTCTAACTTTACTCCTCCCACAGCAGCAACTCTTAATCGGTATTAAAAGGGAAAAAATCTGGAACCTTCGAGTAATCAATTAAGGAATTAAAGAAAAAAAAGAGAAGAATCAATCGGGTCTCGACCCTCGAGTACGCCTCCACCCGATCCGAGGATTCGGGTCTGCCCGCCCCGATTCGAGGATCCAAGCCCCCCTTTTTTTTTTCCTTGGTCGAAATAGGATCCAACTTCACTAGCCCGCGTCCGATACCGATGCTCGCCACCCTCTCCTTTTCACCGCGAAGCGTGCCTAATCTCCATCTATCCGTTCTCGTTTCATCAAATCCCATAAGAAGAACCCGAGTTCCGTAGATTTTTCAACCCTAAACAGAAAAACGAGGGCCCTCCTCCTCAAACTTTGTTTGACTTCTAAGTTTAGGCTCAATTCACCGCCTCGTACATATCGCTATCTCAAAAGCGGTAATGGTGTGCAGGCCATTGATTTTACCCGATTCGCATTATCCGCCGGATGCTCCGGGAATCAATCGGACGCTCGAAAAGACTCGGACTCTATCGCGTAGAAATATCAGAAATAAAGTTTTTAAGAAAACGGAAAATTGACATGGCGCTCGTGGAATCTACTAATTCCCTATCTTTTCTTGCGATCGGGTGGCACCTAACACGAAATCGCTGACCTCTCTCGACCACGCAAAGCTCGAACCCAATATATGTACGTTAAATTCTCGCCGGACGTAACGTGGCGATGTTGACCCTACTTACCATGTTAGTGGCCAATAATTGTCAGCCATCTATATTAAAAAAAATCCAATTTTTATTACGACCCAATATTCTTTATGGCCCCATAAAATAATTTCGTGACGAAAATGGAATGGCCCACCAAAAAAAGAATTACGAAAGAAGGAGGAGAAAAATCCCACACCCATCTCAGAACATCCAAGATCATGGCATTGACCGTACTTATTAACAAAACCAGAATGGCAAGGCATCAAGCATTGTGAACAGCTGGGTGGTGCTCCATTGTTCTCCTTGGTTAGCCCTGATGTTTCCAGATAAGTTGGGGGACATCATCCCTCTGCCCCTCTCTCCCTTGGTGGTTAATGCCATGGAAAAAAGTCGGTCAACCGTGCTTGATTTGGCTCCTTGTGATCCTGGAGGCCTCTTTGACAAATGGCGATTGAAATTCTGCAGAAACTTTCATCAGAGCCGGTGGTGATGATGAGGTTAGTCTACCCGATCCCCTCCCCGCAGAGAGAGAGAGGGGTGGAGGCGATAATTAGCCGAGAAAAGTGAATGATATCGAGGGTAGTCGCTAATGCCGTAAACGAGAGATGCGGGTACACAGCAATATGCTCGAAATGGAGCCGAGGAAAGGGTTTAAGGACTAGGATCTAACTCGAAAGTCGCGTGTTGTTTATGGAAAGGACAGTTCACTGCAAAGAACCATTCCGAATCCACGTTTCTCAGTCTCATGTTTCACAACTGCATTCACTCCTTCGGTATCTTCAGCTCATTCCCACAAACAAATTGCACAGACCCTAGTCTCTACTCAGCACAACCGCAACATCCCACAGAATTACGTAGCCTTATCGTTAGATGGAAAAACGAACTAAAGTTACCACCTTCTTTTCGGGCAAATTTTAATGGAGAAAACGACAGCGCCTGCAATTTTAGTTCCCCTATTTTCCTCTTTTCTCTTTTTTTTTTTTTTGCGTTTACCAGATTGAAATCGAGGTGGCAAAAAGGAAGAGGAAACATGGAACAGGACCGGCTATTATTGGCAAGAGAACAGGAAAGGCAAGAACCGAGGAACAAGATCTTCAAGTGGACATAAAAACAACGGCAGGGCAGACATGATGCAATGATTCCACCGAGTGCAGTCACTGGTCAGGACTCAACCGCATATATTCCAGAGGCCATAGCATTTCCTCAACTAGAAAATCAGCAGCAAATCAAGCATTGAATTCCCTCCGCATTTTCCCAAATTCTCATGAAAATCCCCTTAACTTTTCCAAACAAACAGTACCCCAAAAAAGAACAGTTCCTTTTTTTTTTTCTTTCTTTCTTTCTGCAGATAATTCACAAATCAAGAACCCCTTCGGATTCGTAAAAGAGGGAATCAAAATGGAAACTTTGGAGTAGGGAGAAGACCGCTATCGGCCCTCACCCTCGCGAGCCACCAGCCCTTCAGCGACGGAGGCCAGCTTCTGCAGGTTCAGCTTCACAAAGGTGTCGGCGAAGAGGCGGGTGTCCTCCTCGGTGTTCCCCTCCGGCACGTCCACGACGTACGACTCCAGGACGGCGGTCCAAATCCCGCCCTCACGCGCCACCTCGTGCATCGTCGTCACCGACCGGTAGTTCCTCAGCCGGTGCTCCCCGCCGATGATGGTGAACCCGGTGACGAACCGGCCGTCGTCCAGCACGTCCAGCCGCTCCTCGCTGGTGGACGCCGGGAGGCCGGAGATGACGTCGACGTAGCGCGTGGCACCCACGGCGACCTCGAACCCGGGCCCCACGGAGCAGCTCTTGATGAAGTGCTTGTACACCTGGGGCTTGTCGAAGCGGCGCACGATGGACCAGACGACGGCGCGTGGGGCCCGCACGCGCTGCGCCAGGAGGGAGGAGCACCTCCCCGGGCCGAGCTCGTAGGTGTGGTGCTCCGCGACGGAGGGGGCGAGCTCGGCGAACTCGCCGGGGGTCAGCCCCGGCGGGGCCGCCAGGTGGTGGGCGGTGACCGGCGGCGACGGGTCGTCGGGTTCTTGAGCGGACTCGGATCTTTGACTCTCCTCCATGGGAGTGAGTGATGGAAGGTGATGCAGGGAGAAGAGAGAGAGAGAGAGAGAGAGAGAGAGAGTCTTACTCGTTTTAGGAAGGAGGTGTGAGGAAATAGGAGCTGCAATTTCGGTCGCTTTTATAAGGGGCATTTCTGTATTATTAAAGTGGGAGGGGGGGGGTGTGAATTCACTAAAAAAAAAATCTCAACTTTAGGTCAAGTCGACTCCCAAATTTATCACGAATTTTTTTTTAATCTCGAAAAAAATATCAAACTTTAAGTTTAGTCCCGAATCTACTCCAAACTCATTTTTGTCTTAGAAAAAACCTCGGACTTCAAATTTAGTCCCAAATCTACCCCGGATTTTATTTTGTGTAAAAAAAATCAGCAAATTTCAATTTATTTTAAAAAATATACCTTCGTGATCCAGTCCTAACTTGACTTGTTATTTCCACGCCGATAACAAATCCACATCAGTAAAATAATGGGGCGATAAGTACAGACCGACGTCGCATTTCCATTTCGATAACAGATCCAACCCAATAAAAGTTGTTGAAATTCTCCAAAATAAAACCATTCTAGGACATGAAAGTTAGGGACGATAACAAATCCATCCCAATTTTTTTTAATTTAAAAAAAAACCTAATTTTTAGGTTCCGTCTAAATTTGTTCCAAACTTTTCTTTGTCCTAAGAAAGTCCCATTACTTTGTTGATGTGGATTTGCTATGGATGTGGACATGCCATGCCAAGTTAAGACTGGATCACGGGATATATTTTTGAAAATAAATTGAATTTTGGTGATTCTTTTTGTTCAATACAAAATTCGGAGTAGATTTGGGATTGGACTTAAACTTTAGGGTTATTTTTCAGACAAAAAAAAGATTGGGGCAGATTTGGCACTAAATCTAAAGTTTGAGGTTTTTTTTTAGACAAAAAAAAGCTCGGGAAAGATTTGGGAGTTGACCTAAAGTTGGGTGTTTTTTTTAGGAAATTAGGCCTATTAAAGAGGTATAGGCTCGTAAGTTATTTGGGGGAGGGTTTATTTAATTTTTTTGGTCTTGATTGGGAAAGTTTTTGGGGACATTTTCCTAATCTTGGAGCATCTTATCGTAAAGTTAATCTATAAGGGGGCGATTTTGGTATCATGTAAAAGGCACTTTCGATGCTGGGTTAACATTTCGCGACTGCAAAAAAATGTATGATGCGAGTTTGCTTTGGTATTGGCACCGAAGAAAATGTATATTCGGATGGTACGTGAAAGGGTCGGTATATACGAAGATTAGTTGAGTAAAAACACGTGCGTACCCGATATAACAAGGGAAAAGCTAACTGATGGCATGGTAGTTGGATTGAAGTCCCATCTAGGGTGGGTTGTGGCTCACAGGCTAAGCCCTAATTTTGATTGAGAGTTTTCTTGATTTTACCGGATTAATATAAATATTTGTCAAATTATTAATGCGAAAGATGGATGCTTAGAAAAATTTGACGATCAAATCATCGCAAATCAATCGGACGAAAGCATGACGCCTGGAAAGACAATGTGCCATAAGAGGGATTTAATTTTTCCACAGTTCAATTCGCCACATAAAAGGATGTTAAGGGTTTCATCAGGTTCTCGTCGCCCTGCTTTCAATGATTATTGGAATTTTGATTGTTCGACCGATATTGTTCAACCGAAGCGCCTAATATCCAAAGGTGCAATCCTCGACATGGCCAAAGTATATGTATAAACCATGGATGTCAAAACGTTAATAGATCATTAATGGAATTAATCCTGTGCATTCTCCCGTATATTCTGTGTCTGAATTGGATTGATATAATAATCTAAACCAATAGTCTCTTGCAAGAAACACCTACTGCAATAAGTGTACATGCGTTTGGAGAGAGAGAGTGTGTGTGTGTAGGGTTTGTTAACAAGAAAGTTGGAAGAGTCCATATCATTCCACAGCTGCTAAACTAAGAGAACCATTTGTTTTTATATGCTTTTTTGGCACTGAATCATGCTAAACCTCATGATTTATATTCTCTGGATAAACTAAATATGGTGTTCATATCCACCTTCTTTGGTTGGCCACTCCAGCAACTCATCACAGGCATCACGCAGACACAACAAACCAATCAACACCAAGCCTTTTCTTTTACCCCATCTGAAAAAATTCAATGAAAACATCACAAAAAGCATTTGATCATAAGCCGCCATGTCCATGACTTCTTGTCCCTATTCTATGTTTCTTTACATTATCTTCTTCGTCTCCTCTTTGGGTGTGTTCTTGATTCTGTTCCACTTCCTTTTCTTGATTAGGGCAAGAACAAAAGTAACAAGTAGGCACGTATTTTGATCTGTCATGGCATAGGTTGAGTGCGTCTTTCCCTAAGGAAAGGGCATTTGAAAATACATGAAAACAAAACAGTAGTTGAGTGTGTCTTTTATGTGATCGATCACGTTCCATTTTCTTATTGTTCTAAGTCGAGTAGCTCATTGATCAACATAAGCTAAAATTGCAGAGCTGAGGTCATAAGTCGCTGGAGGTTGAAGTAGCTTCTGATTCATAAAGTTAGCAGACTGACGCACGGGGAGAACTGAACAGAAAAGAAAACCAGCGGATCCATTTTCCTAGAGAAAAAGCTCGTTAAAATAACAGAGAATGACATGAATAAGAAACATATGATTGGTGCATCAACAGCCCAACAAGCTCAGTAGTGGCCAATTGCGAGGCTTGTCCTTTCTTCCGATGAGCTTGGATGTTCTTTTCTTGTTATCGCTAGCAATCTTGCTCTTTCCAAGCTTGAGCTTGCCAGGACCTGAGTGTTTAATCTTTTGCTGCTGTGGAACGGTATCGGATTTCCCCTCTTCCTGCAATCACATGTGAATTATTACTCACATAAAGGAGGAATAATTTTGCCTAGCAGCCCAAAATCCCTCTTTGATATTACGTGCAAAGAGATATTTACCTGGATTGCAAACAAATTTTGATGAAGTTGAGGCGGGTTCCTTGTTTTGCGGTTGGAGATGCCAAAGAATGTGGAGGATGATGGACCCGACACTTCTCGTTTGGATTCTTGGCTCAATGATTTTTCCCCAGAAGTGCGTGAGCTGCTGCTTGAATCCATTTCGAGGCATAGCTGAAAAATACATTTTTGTTGCACAAATATTTAGAGGCATTAAGCAAAGACTGCATTTGAGATCGTGGCATGAGCGTCTGTCCAAAAATTAGAAAGAGCCCTCGATCATCACTTTTCTTGTCAGGTTCTTGGATATGTAAAGCACATTGTTAATGTAGAACTTTGTAATGAAATGATCATTTCATTTGCAGTTTCAACGAATAATTTCTACCATTTCCATAACGCATTATGCATTGTCCAATAATATCCATGACTATTATAATCCTCGTATAACTAGTACCTGAAGAATACGTTGTTCTAGGGTCGCCACCCTATCTGTCAGAGAACCTGTGGAGTTACCCTCCCGCACTGCCAAATCCAATGGCAGAATCTCCCCCGCCTCTCCTCGAACTGTACTTCTCTTGCTCCCCCATTTCGCCAAATCTTGCTTGCTTTCTAAACGTTTCATCTATATATGATCCAATTCCCCAGGAGAGAGATTAATGAGAGAAAACTCTCATTTTAGAGGAGCAAAGTTTAGAGAAACAAAGTAGAAAAAACAAGGATGGGAGAATGAAAGTGAAACACAGTGCTAGGATAAGTCAGATGATGCCATAACTTACGATAAAATCCAAATGATCCAACCTTGAAACAAGAGGTATGCAAGAGCGAGGTGGCCTCGCAGAATCCATATCCAATAATCCGATTAAAAACTTTTTCCGCTTTGAATTCTGAGGAGCCTGATTCTAATCAGGATGTGTTGTTTATATAGGTTTTAGCTGAATTAGTTAGAGAGTCAATAGGTTGTTTGTTTATAATGTCTATCTTGACTAGTCAATCGGCTGTTTGTTTCCCCTCGTGGCACAGCATCCGATAAAGCACCTATGACTTGCTGGAGGTAGTAGTGTTGACTTTGAATGCTTCCAGAGTCAATTGATCACCATTTCCTTTCACTTTGTAACGGAATCACCTTGTATTGATTACTAGAAAACAGTGCTAAATTCTGTCAAAATGATACTGTGAGCAGGTGGAGCACTTTCAAGGTGCCAAAAGGGAAGTCAGTACAGGCAATTCTCAAGTTTAGCTAGTTCGCGACTTCACTGAAAAGAGCCAGAAAAAAAAAAGGCCCCCACGAAAGTGGGACGTAGACGGTCTTGACAAATGGAAGCACAGCATCGCCTCTGGAGTTTGCGTGTAAATTGTCGGTCGAATGTATTACTGACTTAATAAGTTAGATGGATGTTCCTGTGTCTCTGTCCGTTCAAAATTTTTTACCTCATGGATGTGAAAGTTAGGAAGAAAAACGAGATAGATACTTCAGTTGACGTGCCAGCACAGTTAAAGGCCAGTATAATACCAACCAGACAGCACCACATCGCCAACCTGAGTCCAAGCACCCCAAGAGATACACAAAAGACGGGCCACGATGCCAGAAGAATCATTTGGAAAACATTCGAGTTACGAAATGAAGACCTTGCAATTGCTGCATAAAGATGCCACTACTTAGTCATCATCAATTGAGCGACAATTACAAGATTTTTGAAGAATCGAGATTCTGCAACCAAATTGCTGAAGAATATCCTGCGATATCCCCTGTCAACGGATACAAAAGGAAATCCCACATAAGCAAACAATATGTTTGGCCCAATTCATCCCAAGCTCGATCTCGTCACTTCATAAGCCAAGAAGCACGCGGCATTTGCAGGAACACTTCTGGCCATTGCAGGTCCGAAACCCTTGTACAGTCCTTTGACACCCTCTGAGGCCAGAATCTTTCTAAAAGCATCGAAAGAACCCGAATACTTTGGATTTTTGAAGTCATCTACCTGAATCACACTCTTCACAACGTCAATTGGGTAGATCGAAGCCCAGAAGGATGCTCCTGCCACGCCTCCAGCCACGATTAACGACCCTTGTCCCAATCCAGAAGTATCACGCCCTCCAGCCAGGTACTGCTTGATCGCCTCATAGGCGCCAAACATTGCAGCATTTCCTGGTACTTCACGGGCCAGAGTGGGAACCAAGCCCTTGAACAGACCTCGTGTACCACCTTCCGATTTCAGAACGTGCCTTGCCACATCCATTGGTCCTCCATACTTAACTGCCACGGTAGTAGTGGGGCCAGCACTTGCCAGAGCGCTTTGTGCCTGCAACCTGCTCATGCAATATGTATAAAACTTTTACCATCCCTTCTTGTAAGCAAAAGAGACAGAAACATTGAGGCCATTTCAATCTTTTAAACAGGTGCCTCAAGGCATGTCTTAACCATTGCCAGATATGATGAATCTATCATATAACGTACGATGCTCTCATGCATTCAATAATATGACATACAAAGCTGCCTCTTTTTCCATGCATACTTCTTGCACCTGAAGAAGCGTCCTTCAAAACTTATTGTCGTGTTCCTTTTATATTGCAATATACATTCAGAAAATGTGTTCAGCACTGGAGCTGCAGTTTAGTCTGGAAGCTTGTTCAACGATTCAAAAAACTGGATCAAGTAGAGAGAAAAAGTGAACACCACAGACACTGACCTGCACTTAATTAATTCAGTAGGGCAAGCAAGGAAGGAAACAGCAAGTCCAGCCCCAGCCCCACAAACAACCTGCTGATTGATGGTTAAAGGGGCACCGGGTTCGGACCTCAGTAATGCCTCCATTTGCCCCCTCACGGTGAAGAGGACGGCATTGAAGGCTGCCACTGAGGCAAGTGGGGCTCCCATGCCTTTGTACAAACCGCCTGGGCCTTCGGCAGCCATTGTTTGTCTTACTGCATCCATGGCACCCGAGTACTTGAGAGGTTGGCCAGGGGCTGGAGCTGGCTGACTTTGGAGCTTGACCTTGATGGTATCAAAGGGGTGACCAACAATCAATTGTGCTGCCCCACCAACTGTTCCTGCAGTCAAATCCTTGGCCACATCCACCATCTGCACATTAGTTCACCATCAAATTTTGGCACAGGCATCGGTATTAAATGAAAAAGACTTGAATGAGGAGTTAAAAATACAGAGCATCCATCACGGAACACGAGTAAAAAGATATTTGTTAACATTATACAGCCACAAGACTGCATCCTTGTGAAAAGAAAATAACTCTCTCTCTGTATCTCTGCCCTCCTGGCAGACAGGATTTATTGGCAAATGCAGAAAAGCATGGGCCTTCATCAGGAAAACAACGTCATAAAATTTCCGAAAGATGTAACTGCCAACAGTAGATCAGTTTCTCTACGAAACTCATTTCATAGCATATGTTGCATCAAAAGCCATGGATTTCCAGGAACACTTAGTAAAGAATTTTCAAATAGCATAAGAAAATACTACAACAATCATGCTGATTACTCAGAAGGCACCCATTATTAAAACACTCGTAGTATGATGAATGAATACAGGGGATTGCATTTTAGGGCCTTATAAAAGATAACCCTGTTAACAAGCTCGCAGAGAATATCACCAATACACAAGATCACTGAGATAGATAAATGGTGCAATTTCGAGAATCTCTCACTTCCACCATTGTTACGGAATGGCCATTGCAAAAGCAGCAAAACATGCATTTTGCACACAACACCATGTCACAATTTGCTATCTCGTAAACAGGCTGAGACAGTCATGACTCTAGTTTAGCAGGAGCGGCTGGAACCCCCCAATAGAGAAATTTTTTGGTCATTCAATAAGTTAAGTGACAAAATTGCAAAATAAACAGACTCTGGATTCACCCACTCCTTTATGGGCCAATTCTTAAGCCCTTGAATTACAGAGAATGGAAAATGCTGAAGAAGCTTTTTGTACAACCCATGTCTTCCTATGATGGAAAGAGACTGAAAATTTTCCAGCATTCCAGTCCCTTGATCCCAGGATGTTGTTGTCAACATATAACTTCCTATATACTTCAGGAGCAGCAAGCTTGCTCACCAACAACTATTGAAAAGTACACCCAACAACAGTGCAAATTCAGTCTACCTGCCTGCATGCTAGGATGTTGATATTTCTAATGGTCTTCTTATTCGCATACTGCACAATATAATGCACCTACAGAAGTAATACAGATTGTTAACCATGGATAACCACAAGAAAGTCTGCCTTGGCCCTGCCAGCAGTCCATGGGATTATCAGCAATTTCATGAAGTTCACAAAGTCCTGTCATACCGCATTCCAAGCCAAGGACCATAAGAAAAGTTCACAGATCGATGAAACCTCAAAACAAACGGTTCCTCTTATTTTCTTTGCTTGGCATAACAAATGGCCCCGTGAACTTTCCAACTGATTGTAATCAGAACTAGACATCGAAGAGAGAAATCATTTCAATAACAGGTGAGGATTTTACCTTTGCGAATGAACTTGGACAAATAAAAGAAAGCAATCAACAGAAGCGTGGAGCTGAATCCAGGCGAAACGGACTTCTACTCAAATTGACGAATCACCAATCAGCCTGTCCAATCTGATGAACACAAACACAAGAGCCATTTAATAATGAAACTCACCACCGCCAATGCAGAAAGGATCGCCGTTGTGAAAAGCAACAGAAAATTAACACGAGACAATTACCAATGACCAATACCATATCACCATAGTTGCATGAAACAACCTCACAAGTTAGAAAAAAAAGACTGGGAATGGAACCGATCGTGCAATCGACGAGGAAAGTTCAGGTTTTGAGGGAAACCCAAGACTACAACACGCAAAACGTGAAGTGGGCAGGCGTCAAAAAACGGGAAATTTATAAAATTTGAGGCAGAAGAATGAATCTGTGGAGATTCAGAGCCACGCAAAATAAGCAGAGACAGATGGTGTTCTCACCAATTTGGTGGGAGGGAGTAGAGTTCACACAAAGGAACAAATGGCTGAGATGTGACCCGGAGAGGCTAACGCAGGTGAGGACAGTGTTGGAGCGAAAGCCAATCTCAACTTCCTAATCTCCCTCTCGTATAACCACCTACTCTCCCTGCCTCTCTCTCTCTCTCTCTCCCTCTCTCCATCGGCCACTAAAGTCCGAATTTTTATAATACCCTTAGGGTCGTGTGGCCGTCTGTGTTTTCTGGGATATTGGTCAGCACCATAAAATTGAAAGACTCACACCGTCAGAGATCCTACGGCCCAAGTTTGCCTTATTTGTTTGTGCTCCTCGTGAAATTTTTCGAGATTTGGAGAAAATATTAGGTGAGTTAAACACTCCACGTAGGATTTACAAAAAACCATCCATAAATTGACACGTGGCAATCGGGGGCCCACATGTCAGGGAAAAAACTTGTCTCTCTCCTCTCTCTCACGCGCTCTGCTCTGTATCTCTCTGCAACCCCACGCTCCTCTCTCTCTCGCACCTTCACTCATGCCCGATGCACGACAAGCTCTGCCCTTTGTAGTCGCCGTCGCCTCCGATCCACTCCGGCGACAACTTCCCGAGGTATTCAACCTCCGAGGACTCTGGAATCGTGGTCAACGCGCTGGCCTTGCCGTACCCAACGTAAAACTTGTCGTTCTCGCCGACGACGGGCGAGTACAAACCAGCGACGCCGAACACCGGGGTAGAGCTCGTCTTTAGCTTGAAGAGCAAACACAGTAGCTTCTGGATCGACCATGAGATTCGGGAGTGCTTCTTCGCCGTCGTCGAGGTCATCGGTTGTGGCCGCGGAGGAAGAGGGGCAAGGCGCGGCGATTGGGGAGGTGAGGCATGGATAGGGTGCGGGGGGAGATAGCGGAATCAAGCTTGAAGGACTTTTTTTTTTTTGGCTAGAAAGCTTGAAGGACTTGAGTCCAAAAGAGGGATGAATTGAAGAAGACTTGTCAGAATATGAGCAAAGGTGTTAGAGAGAGAGGGGGTTGAGTGTGGAGTTGCAGAGAGACAGAGAGCAAAGCGCGTGAGACTGAGGAGAGAGACAACTTTTTTCGCTGACATGTGGACCCCCCGATTGCCACGTGTCAATTTGTGGATGGTTTTTTGTAAATCCTACGTGGAGTGTTAAACTCACCCAATATTTTCTCCGAGATTTGGGTTCTTGTCATGGCATAATAATCTTCAAGATCATGCCGATTTTTTTTTTTTTATTTTTTTTTTGCGGATCCGTGTGTCCTTAATTTGTGCATGACCGAACCGAAGGATTAAGCTTGATCTCCTCCTACACAAGATTGTCTCGGAACATCACTCGGTATAAATGCGGAAAAAAAAACACAATTTTGCATGCTTAGAAATTGCAAAGTTTCCTCCTTTCATATCCTGTCAGCTACCGCTATATACAATGTTATCTCCTGACATTTTTGGCTTTGTGCTCTCAGATCTCATTTGCTCTTTACAGTAAAGAGGCGGCGAATTTTTATGTTTCTGGGAAACGTGTAGGTATAAAAGAAGGGTTTGTCCTCAAGAGTGGAATATGACGGTACAAGCGCTGATGCTCTTATCTGGTCCATCTCATTTGTTGGTAGAAAGAGAATGCGGAATGTGGCACTGTGCGACCGTAGTTGGTAGTGTATACACACGTTACAAATGTTTGATTTTGAATTTGCTAGGATGGGAATGGGTTTACACTTGATCCTGCATTCGACTGTTAGCATGCCTCACTGGACCGTCCGGGATATGAAAGGGTTTGGATAATGATTTTATACGGTCGGCTAAGATTTATTTATGTTATTAGATTGACGGACATAAACAAACGGTTCTCTTCTTTAGCTCGGCCCATCTAACCCACTCAACTTTATAATTGAATATATATTTTTTGTTTATCCTACTCTAACTCTCAACTCACTCTCAAATTTTTGCCCTGTCTCTCGTAGGAGGTGAGAGTCGAAACCCACGTCTGAAACTACAGTAGCCACTAGGGCAAATCCCAATGGTTAACTTTATAATTGAATATCAAAGACCAATTTATATTAGGCCCAGCAAGCGCAGGCTTGATTGCCAGGCCGCTTTGGCGAACCAGCCTGAGCTTGCCCCTAGAACAGGTTCGTGGGCCAACAGTAAGTCCCAACTTTGCCTGAATAGCCCTCAAGTGCCCAGCATGATCTTGAAATATCTTCATGCATTATAAAAGGAAGAGAATAATGGCGGAGATGTACTAATAGCTTTCCCTAAAATTTGTTTGTTAGTGATTTACAAGATTGATTGTTGCAAACCAATCATCCAATCTATAAATCTGTCACACGATTTAGTGAACGAAATATGAGCGAAGAGCTTCAATTCTTGTAGAGTGGTCTTAGGACAAAAGATGGTCATTTCTTCTAATCTCGATACCAATAAAAAGAATGCCTACAAGTTTGATTTTTACATAATTCTCTAGATTGCTACAGAAGTTATGTTCCTCTTCTAGACATACAGAATAGCAGGGACAACTTTTTTTAGCATGAGCTATGCATTACATCTTTCTGCTACATTCTTACATTGCTTTCCCCTTATTTAACAAGATTTTTCTCTCTGGTCAGTTCAATATGAAATCAGATAGAAGCTCATCCATCAAAGTACCCAGAATCTTAGCCTCAAAGTCCATAGCTATCTCCTCTTTTTCCTCTTCAGACTTTCTCCACTTCTCTCCTCTGTCCATTTCTTTCATATAAGCATCTTTCTTGCTATTGATTCCCCATTGGCACTTTGCACCGAGCTCGTTATTCATCCAACATTTTGCGGTGCTCACCATCACAAGCTCAGGGTCATCGCTTATGGTGTTGCATCCTACCGTGGCTAGTTCACTTTTGAAGTAGTCCAACAATAACTTATCCACATTGGTCTTCATGCTAAGACCAGAACTTGAAGCTTTGACTTGGTTTAGCATCATCGTTGCTTTTTCTTCAGCAGGTTCATTTGAGTCTCCCTGTTCTTCTCTGAACTCATCATTCTCTTCATCATCAGATCTTTCATCCATATCCTCCTTCGACGTGGAACTTTGCGAGCAGGCAACACTTTCAAACTGCCAAGGTTGTCGCAGAAGGAATTGGGCATCCCCTGTCGAAATATTGCCTTGGCTTTGATCTCGAGACCAACAAAAGCCTTCATCTTCTCCAAATTCAGCATCAATTACAGAAACAGGACCGTGTTGTTCTTTCTCCTCATAGAATGAGACTCCCTGTGTCAATGCAAGAAACACATACGTTAATAACAGAAACCAGTTTACTTAGGTAAATGTCCAAGTTAAATACAATACCTGGTCAGAAAAAAGATAAGGCCAATAATTCATCCAAAAAAGCAAATAATAAGGCCAATGTTTTTATTAAGTTGTAACTTCTATGTAAAAGGCTTATAGTAAGGCAACATTGAATCTCCTATTTTTTGTTCCCCGTAGTTGTACTACTGTAGAGAGAACACGAATGACCTCTATTTTGTCTCATCTGAATTTTGAGACAAAGTTAATACAAATATGCTGCACATGAGACAAGAGTTTCACTGTCTTATGGAATAAACTATGCATTTTAGATTAATTAAACCAAGTACTATTCCAGTACATGCCAAGTCACATCTGTATTTTATTAAGGGGGAACATAGACCCTGAACAGTGAACGCTGAACAGCAGACAACAACCAATCGAAACATTATAATATGTAGATCTAGCACTAATATATAAGTTTTTAAATTCAGCAACTCACCTTGGGTTCAATATCGCAGAAGCTTCTTGTTGGTGGTCCTGGTAAAGCCTCCACTTTGTATTTACCAACACAAGGTTCACTGTATTCCTGAAAATTGCCATTCCAGGGCGGTGAAAACTCCAGCGTGAAATCACTTTCACACCAACTTGAGCCATTACTGTTGCACTCAGTACTACTGCTTGACCCTGTGGTTGTAATTGTTGCCACAGAAGAGCATTGATGTGGCGGCGAGGAATGGAAATCCGACCGCCAAGATTGCTCTTCGGCCAAGTCCCGGAAGGATCTCCACCGTATGATGTCCTTGATCCTGACGGTCATTTTGGCCTGCTCACCACCACCTCCATGACCATGATCAGGACCATCGCCTTTTCTGCTTTTCTTGGGTAATCTTTGCGTTGACAGCTTTCTTGAGAGGCTTCTTAGGAAGATCATTGAGTAGGGCTTATTCATTGAACTACTGAAAGGGATGTTCTTGAATGCATTGACCATGGTCTCTAAGGCTGCGATTCTTCTTGATCTGCTTTTGACAAGTGTTGTTGCTTCAATATTTGAAGAATAAGACCATGAATCTTCTCTAAGGAAGTCCTTGAGCAACATCTTCTGCTTCTGCATTCTTGTCAGTAATGACCAGGCAGGAACTAGTGTTTGGACGCGCAATGCCAACAAAATTATCAAGAAACAGACAAGAATTACTGCGAGTGAGTGGTGCAGACACAAGAACAAAGACAAGGGTCCCCAGCAATGCCTCGAGAGAAATAATGGGTAGTGATCCCTTTTTTAAACAGAGTTGGTCTTGGTTTTGGTTTTGGTTTGGTTTGGTATGTGAGTGGTTGAGTGGGGAGAGAGTGAAATGAAGGAGAAGAACTTATAAAGGGGTGGAAGGAGAGAAGGAGAAGAAGAAGAAGAAGAGAGGATGCTTCCAGGTGGAGATCTCCAGATGAGTACAGCAAGCAAAGTGCAATAAACGCAAGAAATGGACAAAACCGGTGCAGAAGCCAGGATGCTTCTCCCGTCTCTTCTTAAATCACCAAAAACACAAAAAAGAAGAAGAAAAAGGAAAATCAAGTATGGGACTTCAAATTTTATGGGATAACATATGAGATTTGGTGGATTTGGACTCGGGAAGCATGTCGTCCAAGTGTGGGACAGCAGATCATATTTTAAGTGTCAAATCCATCAGATTTTTCTGTGAGGTGTTAATGCAGGTAGGGCATATGGCATGGTCGCATTATGGCTGTATTCGCGAGTTATGTTGTCACATGGAGCCATTTGGAGCGTACCAAACAAGGGAAGGGTCTTATGATCTTCTTCATATGACTGGTATGTGTCAGTCTCCATCTCCACATTCATCTCCACATTCAATAATGTGTTGGCATAGAAAGATCACGAGTCTTCATGGACCACCAGTATGGTAGCAAGATTTTCAAAAAGAGGCAGATGCATTGAATGTTGAGAATGGCGTGCATGCATACGAAGTGATTCGAGATCTTTGCTGGGTAGCTCGGGGAATATTGAAATTCTATATAAAGTTTCATATATCTGTAGTATGGCAAGATTGAGATAGCAAGCTCGCGCTATCTTTTAATGTTCGTGGGGACTTACGTTTTCATTAACAATGTACTTCAAGATCCTTGCGATTGAGAAAACATTTTAGTGGCCTCGAAATTTTCTGTCTTTTGATATTTTTCAATATTTGTTCAATTTCTAAATAATGTCATATCAAGCATTTGTAGTATTTACTCCTGTTTATGAAGACGCTTCGGGGCCGAAATCAAATGAGAGGTGGACAATATTGGGATAAATGATACTTGAGAAGCTCTCTAGAGGTTCGAATATTCAAACTCTCCTTTCATGATAATCACTTCCGATGTACATTTGTTGTACCGTTGATTTTTAAAATTATGTAGAGCAGTTTTTGGCTGACTCACTTTCTTTTTACTTTGCTTATAAACGATCCTAAGGTCGTGCATGAGCTCCCTAGCATTGGCAATTGCAGGCTTGAATCGGTTGGTGTGTACTACTTGTCGATGATAGTACACACGACACCGTCCTAAAACTAGAGCCACCGGCCCCAACAGTGACGACTAGATATGTCGTCGCCCAGTAATTGAGAAAGTCAACATGAATCTATAGGTTATCGTCCAAGTGACTAGTACACTTGATTAATTAGCTCACCTAAGCTTTGAACAGGCCAGAAAGAAAACTCTAAAACGGATCCAATATATCACGAACAAGATGATCTCAACGACACAAATCATACGAGACTTACATCATCGTCAACAATTGAGATTCAATCGGGTCACGATGGACCTAATCTATGTAGGAATTCCACCCGCGGGACAAGTCGCCGAGGATGTCCACGTGGACACCTAGTATTAGCTAATTACACGTGCAAATTAACAAATGTGTGCGCGCCGACCGAGTCAAAATGAAGGATCCGATGTTGCATATGGATCGCAAAGTGCTGCACAATTGTCGGCTGGCTCGCGCATGTGGTTCTTTATGGTTCTTGTTGTTTATTGCATTGCAATGCTGGCAAATGCATCATGTACTAAGGATTGATACGGCCCATGATTTTGGGTGGATGGATTATGGACGGAGATATATATATATATACATATATATTCTCTATTTGGTCCACCTCACTATAAAAGGAAAATAAATTTGCCCATAAAAAAAACAAAATTTTATGGCAAGATGGATTTATTCATTCAAACTTGAAAAGGGTATTTAGTGAATAGTTCCACAGACTTATTCAAATGCCTTGTACTTGCGTTTGCATTGTTGTCCGCGAAATCTGAGCTAATATTACCCTGATGGTTGGTGTATTGTCGTTAATATTACTCATGCCTAATTAGTCGTGCATGTCGAATCAATCAATTTACAAAAAGCAATCACACATAAATAAAAGGACGTAATTATCTTAAATGACTGATCCGAGTGGTTAAGCGCTTGATTCGGATGCGGTGGATTCCATGTTCGAAACGCCGTGTCTCCCGATCAGGTGTGACCGAAGGGGATGGCACATCATGTGGACGGGGCGAGACTTGCGTGAATTCCTAGAGATTAACCGAGTTGAAATTTTAACATATTTGAATATTTCTACGTTAAATTTACCAAACGAAAACTTCATACTCATCTAAATTATTTTCTAATATTCCGGAAAAAGGAAGGGAACGAGGAAGACAGAGCAGTTTTTGGGCCTCCCAATGGCCCAGGCCTTATCGCTCAACCCTTTACTTCCATTTGGGCAGCGATTCTCTCACCGGCGACGGCACGAAAAACGTCCGACCACCGGCCGTCTCCGCCACCCTCGCGCTCGCTCGGTCTCTCTCCGCCTCCGCTTCTCGCTTCCTTCGACCTGCTGCGATGCGAGTTCACCACCGCAGGAGGCCTCTCGTCTGGCCGACCACCTCGTCAAGATCGAAACTTTAGCCCGACCCGGAGCCATGGGCGTGGGTGGTCGCTTCTGGGACTTGCTCAAACCTTATGCCCGACACGAAGGTTTCGGTTATCTGAGGAGCAAGCGCGTCGCGGTGGACCTGTCGTTCTGGATCGTCCAGCACGAGACGGCCATCAAGAAGAGGTCTTTCGCTCGCAACCCGCATCTTAGGCTCACCTTCTTCCGCACGATCAATCTCTTTTCCAAGGTGTGTGTTGTTGTTGCGGCAATTTGGGCAACTCTGTTCTTGAGGGCAAAAGTGTGTCTGCCCGCGTGTACTTTTTGTGGAAAAAACAAAAGACCTTTTGAGTTCGACTAGAATGATGAATTTTGTCGGGTCGAGCTTCATCTGCCGTCTTTTGTTTGCTGTGGTCCGTTTGGTTGCTCGGAAGACGAGGAAGTGAAATTAGAATGGAAGTTGTGGTTCATGCGGAAATTAGGGGTTCATAGTGATTTAAGTGTACCTTTTTATGGCTTATTTGCTTCGAGGATACGATTGTTTCTTGCATTTTACGGTTACGAGCACTGATCGCAATTGCTGACATGTGCATTTGCTTCAGACTGAGTTCTTTTTTTCCCTAAAAAAATGAATTGAGTTCGCATTAGCTTCGTTATGGCATTAGTATGACAAGCTTTAGGTTTGTGTAGTTTGGAGCTTTTCCTGTTTTTGTGGTCGATGGCACTCCTTCTCCGCTGAAATCTCAGGCGAGGATCAGGAGGTTCTTCCAAGCTTCTGGGCTTGATTTGTCGAGTTTGCCGGTGCCTGAGGATGGTGTTTTGGTTGAGAGAAACCAGGCGTTTAGGAAATGTGTAAAAGAGTGTGTGGTGAGTTTCACTCTTGAGTACCTGACCTATTACCTTACTGAATTAGTTGCCTAACAGCAGTCCTACTGAGTTTGGTGCACTACAAGCCTAAGATTATGCATGACACTGGATATAATTTGACGAGCCTTGGAATTGTTTATCTGTCTGTGTCATGTCTATAGGAACTTCTGGAACTGCTTGGTATGCCTGTGCTAGAAGCAAAAGGTGAGGCTGAGGCACTGTGTGCTCAGTTAAACTATGAGGGCCACGTAGATGCTTGTATTACGGCTGATAGCGATGCATTTCTGTTTGGGGCAAATTGTGTGATTAAATGCATCCATCCTAATTCCAGAGTAAGTTCTGCACATTCTCTGTCATTAAGCTTACTTATCCCTTCACACAATGTTCTTACTGGAGAAATTTGTGCCTTGTCATGTTTACCTGCCTAGTTGCGGATTCTTCTATAGGTTTGTCTATGATCTCTCTTATCCATCAAAAACCCGAAACATGGTTTGTATACTCTATCTTTAGGCTGGTTTTTTATATATTGGATTGAAGATACATTTAGCTTCGGCAGATATTTCAAGCTTCCCATGTTGATCAGTTAATGCAGAAGCCTGGAGGGTACATCGTAATTTTCGTCAGACAATAAGAATAGCTTTACATTGATATGCAAGTTAGATATGTGAACTTCTAGGAGGTTGATGTAGAGAACATGGGTTCAAGTTTGGGGTGATGTCAGGAAACTTGAATGAGATTTGAAAGTTTATTAATGTCTCCAAGAATAAGTATTTGAAGTTGCTTATTACTCTTGGTTAACTGTCATTGCCATCTTTAAGGTGCTGATGTTGGCTTAGTTGTTTTGAGACAAATATAAATGTCTTCTTGCATGCAGGAACCCTTTGAATGCTATCGTATCTCAGATATTGAAGATGGTCTGGGGTTAAAGAGGAATCGTTTAATAGCCATCGCTCTACTTGTTGGCAATGATCATGATTTACAGGGGGTACAAGGAATTGGAGTTGATAAAGCTCTTCGCTTTGTCAAAACTTTTAGTGAAGAAGAGATACTAAACAGGTTTATCCTAGAGGCTTGTTCATCTTCATACTATTGTTCTTGAATGTTGTTTGGATGATAATTCACCATGAAATAATATGTTCGCTAGATGTACTATTATGATGACCCCGCCCCTCTGCACCCTATGGACCTATCTTCGTGTTCAAACAAACTTATTGTAACAGAAACGAAAATTTGTCAAAGTGGCTGTTGTGCCTGGCATATTTTGTGTGACTTCATGTCCACGTCAATGATGTCAGACTATCCATGAATGGATTAGAAGAAATATAAAAAGACTGAGATACTCGCATAGGAAAAGGATGGAAAAGTTTACCTGAAAAAGTTGATAGATAAAATAGTGAGAAATAGAGCAGCCTCCTTATCAAGCATGAGTTTCTTCTTCCTTGATTGCGTTGTCTAGGGTTGTTTGGTGGTTCTCTCTCTAATTTGAGAAATGAGGGAGTGGGGGATTTGAAGTAGATTGTTTTTCTTGGCCATATATCCACTAAATTGTTGAAAACTGGCATATTATTAAGGTGTGGAAAAAGTGATTAACTGTATCTTCGTAGATTGACTAATGATGATCTTATAATGGAATCAAAGGCAAACAGAGGTGTGGAATGTAATCTATCTTCATGTGTGGGCAAATATATGTTTGTATATTGTAGGCGGAGGTAATCAATAGATTCACTGACTGAAGGTGATTGTCCTTGCAGTTTAAAGGAAATTGGAAATGGTGAAAAGCTGCTATGTGAACGGGACATTGGGTCTTCTGATGATCCTCTACATGGTTCAAATAGCATCTCACCAAAGCAGAGACAATCTCACTGCTCTTTCTGTGGGCATCCAGGGAGCAAAAGAGATCACTTCCAGTTCTCTTGTTCTAATTGTATCACCGGTGATGGGGCAGGTTGCCTGAAAAAGCCTGATAGATTTAAATGCGACTGCTCCTCTTGTGATATGGTAATATACATACTATATCCTCCCTGAGATCAATAGTTTTGAGTTGTATCCTAAATGAAGTTCACTGTGCACTTCATGGAATGCTTTGCTGCTCTTCTGACAGGAAGCAAATACATTTTGTAGGACAGGAAAAGGAAGGAACAGGAGAAGCACGAAAGTTGGCAAATGAAAGTTTGTGAAAGGATTGCGTTGGAGCCAAATTTCCCAAACAACGAGATAATCAAAATGTATTTGTCCAACAATAATGGATACTCTGATGGTAGGTTTGCCAGTGCTATCTTTTGGACTTAATTGTGTTTTGGATCAAGCTTATATTTTGTACTGGATTGTGTTTAGATAAGTAATCAGCTTTGATAACCTATTTTTCGTGGGATAGATGAGTTCAGATATTGATGTTGCCTGTTTAAGGTGTTATGGCTTTTACATTTTTATTTTTAGATACAATTCGGATTGTACTTCTCTTCAATCCTCGAGTTCTTTGAGCTTTTTGACAGGGAGCGGTGGACCACGTACATCATGGGAAAGGCCACAATCTGAAATGCTGGTTGATTTCTTAGCTTTCCATCAACGCTGGGAACCGCCCTACATACGCCAGAAATTGCTTCCAATGATGTCCACTATATATCTAAGAGACATGGCCACAAATACAGCAGATGAGTTGCTCTGCGATCAGTATGAGTTTGACTGTGTCCATCGCGTGAAGATGCGATACGGATATCGGTTTCTTGTGGTCAAGTGGAAGAAAGCTACTCATGCATCTGGAGGCACCGTGCATGAAATCCCTGATGACCCGGCTAGTTCTCAGCAACATGAGGTCATTGATGTTGACGAACGGGATGATATTTTGGAGGAGTCTGAGGTCCCCCAAATTCAGGTTGTTGATGGAACTTGGTTTTTGTTGACGGACGAGGACATAGAACTTGTTAGAGCTGCCTTTCCTGAAGAAGTTGATAGATTTTTTAAAGAAAAGGTAAGTTATCGATTCGTTAAGTCTGTCTATTCTTCATCTTAGCCAGAGTTAGGTATTTTGCGTTATGGAATTTTTACTGTTGAGGGTAAGCGATGAGGGATTGAAAAAATGGCTCGTGTGGTCTACAATTTCGAATAAAGGATTAGTGGACATATGAGAGTTTGACCACCAATTATCTGAACTGATCGATGCAGAGTAAGACATACTTAATTCAGAATAGAAGTGTTTCCAGGATGCCCTCTAATACAGAAGCATTACCAGATCGATGATTGCATTTATTGGTCTATGATGCAAATATGCTTAGTCTCGTACAAGTTTGTATTTCCGCCTGTTGCATAGGTCATTTAGATTGTTCAGGGGCTCATGACCCAGTGAGTTTTAGCACTTGGTTTGTTAATTTTCTTGGTCTGAGCCTCATCAAAGTTTGTTTTTCTGATAATGGATTATCGACAAACTGTCACGTACTTTATATGTGTGAATGATGATTGGCCATTGAATGGTGGAGTTTCTCATTTATCTTTTCCATGTGCCAAGCAGGAGCTAAAAGGTTCGAAAAGAGGAAACAGTGTAAGCTCGACACCTGAAGGGGAGGAATCGGAACTAACAAAGTCAAAAGGAGTCCAGCTAAGTATAACTGAGTTCTATCGGTCCGCCAAGGTACTGTACCAGGTGAAACCAGCTGATGACATAGTCGACGACTCCAAGAGTTTTAGGGATGGCTCATCGAAGAAAAAGAGTAAGGGCTCGAGCTCCAACTTTTCCAAATCTGCAAGACGTCGCCTTCTGTTTGATTCATGAGTTTGTACAGTCTTGCCAGCGTTTTTGACTCACAAGAATGCGGATCCTAGTTCGATACCATCTTGTAAATAAGTTAGAGGTTTTTCTTTTTTCCTGGTCGGAGTAAATAATTAGAGGTTTACTCGTTGCTTCTTCAAATTTTGAAGATGAGTGTCTGTATATGTCATCTTCCCCTCTTTCTCGCTTTCATTTTCCTTTCAATGTTTAACTAAAGCTCCTTTGCATCAGAGCCAGTTTCTGGTCTCAGGAATTTTGCATTCATTGAAAGAGGAGAGTTTATTTCCCATCTAGTTTGGCCTTTTCCGAATTTAAGGAAACTTAGCTGAACGGATTTTGGTATTCTGGATCTTCTTAAGGGGTTTGACCCGGCCCAACAAGGCCCATCCTAGTAAGGGTGAGCAACCGGACTGATTTAACTTGAGAATTGGACCAAATCGGCCTTCGAACCAATCAAGGAGGTCCGATCCTAGATCGAACTAGTCTTATGCGTCTTATTAGAAAAGATTAGTCAAATGAAATTGGGAAGAATGGAACCCACACAGCCTCTAGCTTGAAGGAGGCATACAAGATCACTCATCTACCATGACTTTACTGGGAATGGGCTAAAAAAAATAATATAGGTGCATGTGACTTTACAAGATAAACCTGGTTCTTGGGTAGAATTGAACCGGGAATTAGCTGGTTTGTTTTTTGGTTTCAAGTTTTAAGTCGAGATTTACCGTCACACCTTGAAACCAATAAGAAATGGTGAAATGGCATGTTCATCTTTCCACCCGAAGGACGCAGTCTCAAACAGAGATTAACAATATACTAATAACATAAGAGTTTCTATAATTCATCAAAAAGAATATGTACATTTCTAAATAACATTAGAGTTCCCTTTTTGCCCCCGTTTTGGGATAAAGCATGTGGATAATATGAGGATTGCTCTCTTTTATTTTATCCGCAAAAGATAGGAGGATGGATTTTGGAAAGCAAACCCTAAGTTTGCCCTACTCATAAAATCTTCTCAAGACAGAAAGCAGGATATGCCCGTGCTGTGAAGTATGGACATTTGCTATGGCTTTTGAATTACCTTATGTTTCTATTTGCGTATGTTATTGAAGACGGAGAACACAACAGTTTCAAAATTATCTTATGTTTCTATTTGGAGAAAAGTGTAAAGAAAGTCATAAACCTTTGCATTGGTGCTAATTTAGTCCTAAACCTTTTTTTGATGTCAATTCAGTCACAAACCTTTTGTATTTGTGCTAATTTAATCCTAAATCTTTTTTTTTTTGTGTTAATTCAGTCCTAAACATTTTACATTGGTACTAAATTCAGTCCTAAATCTTTTGCGTTTGTGTCAATTCAATCCTTTTTTTGTGCAAATTCAATCCTAAATCTTTTGCATTGATGCTAATTCAATCCTAAATCTTTTGCATTTGTGCCAATTCAGTCCTTCCGGCTAATAGCTATTCACATGTCGAAGGATTGAATTGGCATAAAAAAAAGTTTAGGATTAAATTGGCATTAATACAAAAAGTTTATGACTGAATTGGCACAAATAAAAAAGGTTTAGGACTGAATTAGCACAAAAAAAAGGTTTAGGATTAAATTGGCATAAATGTAAAATGTTTAGGACTGAATTGACACTAAAAAAAGATTTAGGACTAAATTGGCATAAATGCATAAGGTTTATGACTTTTTTGACACTTTTCTCTTTCTATTTGAGTATGTTATTAAAGACGGAGAACACTACAGTTTCAAATTTGTCTAGCTTAGCCTTATTAGAGATTCAGAAATCCAAAGTTGATTATTTCTTTACATAAGTACTCGAAGCTTTCTATGAATAACTTGCTCTCTCTTTTATTACTTGCGGTGTGCACAGATATATCCGCTACGTGCAAAATGAGATGATGGATTGAATCTGTCAAAGAGCATACGACACTGTACTCCAAACTTTGAGACAGTTTAGCATTCAAGCTTTGTCGATATTTTGATTCAAACTTTGTATTTCATTGATGTACACTTATAGTTATATGATACACCTCGTCACGCTCTACTAAAACTGAATTATCATCACACTCATCACACGAAAAATGTAATAATATGTGTAAAACCATAACAGAGCAAAGCCAAACTTTGCCACATAAATCTTTGTAAAAGAGACTTTTTATCTCTCACACTTCTCCAATCTTCTATATTCATCAAACAGCAATGAATAAGGAAGTCGAACTCCATCCGTGTGGATTCTTTCTATCGTTGAGATACCGCTGGTCCATGTCCTAGTCGAAGCTCCAAATCAAGCTCGTCCATGGTGGAGTCCTCGGAGTTGTTGCTAGTGTCATCGACCTTAGGTGACTTAGAACCTCCAGTTTCATCTTTTCTGGTGTAACTTTGGGAAGGAGATGGGAGATTGTTGGTGTTGGGTGGATAAGGTGAGATTGAGAGGAGAGTGGAAGGTGACGATGAAGCGTTGAAGATGCCATTAGCGCTAGGTAATTGGTAAAGAAAGCACAGCCCTCCATTGGCGACGAATTCGCTGGCTGGGATCACGATCGGTGGAGTGGCAGAAGACGGGCATGACTGCGACTGGTGGAGCTTGGCACGGTCCCTGCGGTGCACGTTCATGTGTCCTCCGAGCGCCTGGGCGGAACGGAACTCTCTCCTGCAGAAAGTGCAAGTGTAAGACCTCGGCGGCCAAGTCGCTCCCATCATGTTCCCAGTGTCCTCCGCGAAAGCCTTAACCTCCCACGAGTCATCCTCTTCTTGGGTTTGATTAGCGTTCCACATCCACGAGGGGTTCTTTGAGTTTGAGCAAGGGTTAGTTGCTTGATTTTGGTGTTGGGCCTCTTGAGATTGAGCCAATTTGTGAGACTGGGACGTCAAGGAGAGAAGGTCATCAAGACCTTTTGCCATAGTCGCAGGTTCTTGAATTTATGAGGAAGTGAAGTGAAGGAGAAGAGGGTTAAATACTAGATGGTGGACGGACAAAAGAACGAGATTCAGCGGAGACAAAGTGAAGCCCTAACCCTTGATGTACGCAAGGTTTTTGTCGGAACAGTTGATTTTTAGCATGGGCTGGCAATTAAAATAACATGTCCAACTCAACTAGTCGTCTCTTACTTTGGCCTCAACGCCCTTCCAATCACTTGATCAATGATCTCATTTGTGTCATAGCTAATTAAAAATTATTGGAAAATTACTAGATGTGAAAGGAATTTAGTGACTTAGCAAGTAGTCAATTAATATAATTAATCGTATAGGAAATAGCTAAGTTGTTGTTCAAGAACTAAACCTCGTTTCTTCTATGTTGCATGTTAGGCTCAATCTTTGTCTCTAGTTTATTTACCCGATAATATAATTTCATGAAGTTTGTGCCGAGCGAGAATCCGATTCCACGTCGAGTTGGAGCCTCGACTTATGCAAGCTAGAGTCTTGACAAACCAGGAACAAGATCTGACTTAATCTTTTCATTAACTTGTGCAGGAAGATCCAATCACTTCCTTTGATATAATTTCATGATTCATCGAGTTCACCTCATGCACGCGGGTGGTCTTGCTCGAAATTCGATTGCAAAGGTTTTGGCTTGGCAATTTGATTTTGTTCGTAGCAAGAAACCCAACTTTGGTAATTGCACAATCGAAAAGATGTCGCTTTGTATCTTTCCTTAGACAGAGAGCGATGACTTCACCGCATGCGTGCTGTAAATCGCAGGTCAATTCTAATTCTAGTAATCGGGCCAATCATTGTCCTCGTTACTCACCATCCACTAGCTAAGTACATCGATCTTTACTTGCCTAGGATCCTCTGCATACTTTTTTATTACTTGATTGGCATCCTGCCCGCCACAACCTTCTTACCGTATCGTTCATTCTAAAGGCAATTTCTTGGAATTTACTTTGACTAGAGAATATTACGGCAATCATTTGGCTCGTCCCACATTATTAATAATTCTGCCAGCCCAAACTCAATCCCATTCTACTTTGATAGGGACAAAAACACTGCAAGGTGATTGATGGTAATCTTCTTATGATTTGTCTTCTTGCTCCTCTATTATAACAGGGATATTTAATCATGACACTTGCTAACCTATCCTTGAAAATATTTATTAAAAAAAAAACTAAACTCGACAGTATTTACAATTAGTGTGTTATATTATTCTACTTTACATAGTCATGCTCAGAAACTTGAGAACATATGATTTCCTACATTTAATAATCACTAACAAGTGTAATTATTCGCCTATCTCACGTTACAATACTTTATCACTTGGCTCTTGCTTTTCTTGTCACATTAATTACTAGGAAAAACTACGCAAGTTGCGGTTTCTTGGACGAAAGTCTCTACGGCTGTAAAAAGGCAAGAGCATCGCTCGATCATGCAAAGCAAGATATTCCAGGGTTCATTATTTTATGGATTAGTACGCACGTGAAAAGAGTTCAATCAAGAAAAGTTGAAGAAGCCATCTGTTGTGGAGAAATAGCATTTTTCGCCTAAGAAGTCACCGAAAAAACCCTAAGTTCTGTTCTTCTTTTTCTTCTTTGTTTGCCCTTCATTTCACTTCCTGACAATGTTTACAGTTAACACCGTCTTTTGGGGCCCCCTACCACCTGGATTTATGACAACGTAGATGAGCTCCCAAGTCAAACTGTCCAATAGACAAAGTGAATGATACAAAGAAACAAATGTTTTATTTTTCTTCAAGTCATTGACTTGAACTATCTGGCTAGCGGGAGTCAAATTAAGACAGAAGATGTTCGATTTATTACTTCGTGACTAACTACGTATTTAGCTAAGATTAATATTGCAATGTGACATTCGACGCCAGTTTATTGATCTTATCACTGGAAGGATATTCTTGATTCATGGGTTGGCGTCAAAAGACCAGCTTTCACGAGGGATTATATTAAAATGCTGGGCCAAGACAAAAGACCATGAAGAAAAAGTTAAAACAAGGGTAATTAATGAGGAGATTTTGAATTTTAATAGTATTTGGGAAGCTCCATCGAAACTCTCCTTGATGTTAATACTAAGAAAGAGCTAGGGATTGTGTTTATCTACATCAAGCAAGTGGCGTATATCACACAAGTAAACAAAGGATAAGAAAAACCAATCGTTCTCGATGAGTTCTTAACTTAGCAAAAATGGCACATCAAGGAACTGAAAGTTTGCGTGTTGAAAAGGTAGCTCTAAGCACTTGTCGATTAAGATGCAATAAATTAAGTTTTAGGAATGAACAAAAGATGATCTTTTCATGTACTTATTTTGCTTACTTATGATGCATCAAATTTGTCATTCTTTCCATCTTTTAGTAAACTTGAAAAAGAATATGTACCGTGTATATGGTAGCTCTTGCCAGGCGCTTGCTCCAATGGCAACCGTCGTTAATTCAACCGGCCCTATTCGATCGAAACATTGATCTATTGCAACCATCAAAGCCGGCATTTAATTAACCCTAGTTTGTTGCGGCACAATTTAAACATATAGCTTAACTCAGCTTGTTCGTTTCAGTTGTATAGAAAACCCTAAGTGCCCATTGCTTGTGACACGGTCTTCTTCAATAGTTCAGAAGGTTTCCAGCACGTGATTCCAAGGCCGTCCACGCCTCTCATTCTGCTTCTCGATATTTAATTTGCTTATCACGTCTGTCCGCAAAGCAAAACATTGATTAAGAAAGCTGGCGCAAGTGGTGGCCTCTGCACGTGATTTGGTGACATAATTCATGGCGGTTCCTCCGCTTTAAACATGATTATCGTGGGACCGAAGTTGATTTCTTAAATGGAACTAAAGAGAAATCACTGTGTTGGAAATGCTGAAGGACGAAGAGTTTGATGTTTAGATTGTTTTATGTGGCTGTTTAGTCATTTTTAAGTCACCCTCTTGAACAGACAACAATCTCAATCCTTAAACCTTAAGTTCACATTTTCATATATAGGAAAGGTGAGGAGGAGTTTCGGCTGCCTTAAACTTTAGTCACGGTGTTTTTTTTTTTTTTAATTTTATGATCTATCATAGAGGCGATTCTACTATCATGTTTCCAAAAAATAGATTTTTCTTTTCATATCGGTGGAATTCTAAAAGAGTTAAAAAAAAGTAAGTATCAAAAGAATGTTAGTGAAAGTTGGTAACTCATACTAGTTTTGCGATACCGACTCAAAAAAAGAAGTTGATATACTAAGAAAGAAATTAAATACCAGTTAGAAAATGAAACGAGAGTGGTAACCCAATACCAGTTGGTAGTTTAATTTGAGAAAAGTTAGCAAATTACTTTAGTTTATATGGTAACTTCATATAAAAGTTACTAAATTCGAAAACTTAGTGAGTTTGTACAAAAATTGATAACTTGTAAACTATAAAGAGTTGATTATTTCTTTGAAATTTGGTAAATTACCACCAATTTATCTTGAACAAAAAGTTGCCAATCATTTTTTTTCACCAAGACCCTTTTGACATTACCAATACCTATTGAAACTTACGGGCACGAAAAGACAAATTATACTCTTTTGCACTTAACAATAGAATTCTACCTATTAGATAGCTTGAATTGTATTAGTCTCGATAGTTTCATGACTTCCATGTCTGCTTACTGAAAAGTTTAGAGTAGACACGGAGATGACCCATAAATGACTTTTAAGGGGTCGAAGAACTAATTGCGGAAGCTGTATTATGAAGGAACTATGGCATGATAATGGAAAAGGATACATTTCCGATGGTAAAATCAGATCTCTCGCGCGGTGGCTTGCAGAGCTTCGAGCTTAGTAATCATTCTTCATGTCAACTGCTTCTTGCTGGAAATATTGGA
This sequence comes from Syzygium grande, assembly GCA_024733475.1. Taxonomy (NCBI): domain Eukaryota; kingdom Viridiplantae; phylum Streptophyta; class Magnoliopsida; order Myrtales; family Myrtaceae; genus Syzygium; species Syzygium grande. The sequence continues at coordinate 39,503,208 of JAMXDD010000001.1, read as the reverse complement.
ATGTTTCCAGCTCTAGTTCATTTGTATATATATCATTCTATTCGATTGCTCGAGCTGTGCTGGGCTGTTGATGCATGAATTCATCCACCACGTTTTCGAGATTGCTTCTTGAACCAATTTCCGAAGATTGATTTTACTATAGCAGATTGAAACCCAGATCTGTTTGAAGCATATTCATGTTGAAATGAAGGGATCGAAAGTGCATAAAAAAGGGATTATCATCAATAATCTAATAGAAATCTAGGAAAAGAAAACAAATGGACCCTCCATTGCAAAGATTAAAAGGGGCCCAGCAGTTTAACCCAAGATCAAAGGTCCATTAATCATGTGCATCATATCTGAACCCAAAAGCCTAGACCACACCGAGATTGATTAGGCTTACTAAGTAGCGGCTAGCTAGTTCTCTCTTTTTTTAATATTTATATTCAAATTATTATTATTTACTTTATGATTTTTAGCTCTTTGTCCGATGCTTCTCATGTGAAGGATTCTAATTATAATTAATTTAGGGTTTTGGACCCATTTGATGATAAAACAAAGTGGATGCTATGTTGCACATGGGAAGGTGGAGGGAATAAACCCTAGCAATTAAAGCCCAGGCACATGCAAACGCATTGATAATTGGGACTCGTGATCACCACGTGGTGGACTTTTTTAGCTGAGTTCTATGTAGCATATGCCCATCTTCAAGGGTGTCTTGTACAATGTTTTGTCGATGAGATTAATGATGCATAGGCGCTGCCTCTCTTTTGTTCACATCTGGCTATGAATTACAATCTCACGTGTATCTTTTCAATCTGGAGTATATGTAATTCTTTGGTTCTAACGACAGAAATTAATTAACAAAGGATAATTGTGAAAGATATCTTAAAGTTTACACTTATATATCAAGAACCATCCTCACTTTTGAAAACTTTCGACTTGCATCTCCTCCAAATTGAAAAATACATTTACCCTCCAAACCTTAGACGCATAAGTTCCCCCTTCCTCTCTCTTCCTCCATCATGGTCACCATGGGAGACAATGCCCCGACCTTGATTTGGACCAGATTTGAGGCGGCGACTGTCGCCAGCCTTGAGTCCGAGGTCGGCAACAATTGGGGACAGCATGGGGCTGGTCAGAAAGGCGGCGGTTGGCCAATTACGAGTAGGAGAGAGAGAAGTGTGTTAGAGTTTGTGGGTTTCTTTAGGGAATGACAATTAAGAAAGGAAAATAACAATGTGTAAATAAGTAAGGTTGTAAGGATACAAGGTAATACGAAAGTGGAAAATTCATAATTTAAACTGTAGATTTCAAAAGTGAGGATGATAATTGATATGTGACTGAAAACTTCATAGTTCGTTTTTTTTATTTAAAAAAAAAAGGGGGTCAAGGTCATCACCTTCTCTGTAAGCATGTCACTAAAAACTGACAACACTGAACACATGTAATACACACATATATATTTTGTTTCCACATAGATTTCTGTATTGGTGGAGTGGCAGTTTCAGAGAAGTGAATTTAATCTGCTTTCTTTGCACTGAAATAGAGACGTATTGATTTCCGAAGAGATGATTTGAAACCTGAGAAAGATCATCCATTTTCATTCCCACTTAAGTGCAGAACGTATTAGCTGAGTTGAAAGCTTATATGACTCCGAAAGCTGCTTACCAGTTGAACCCAAAAGTTGCATTCACTTTATTTTGATGCTCCAGTGAATCAACCTGTGAAAACATCACTTTGAGACCAAATTAAGAATGATATTTTAGATCATGTCACGCTTTCAGGGATTCTAATGAACCCCAACTGCAGCTGCACATTCCCACTAGTCCTCCTCCTTTGTACTTTCTAGGGGTTTTCTACTGTGTCCCCTAATTAACACGGTCGAGATCAATTTCCATTCTCTTCTTCTGAACATAGACACAAGAATTGTGTTGCTTCTTTAATTCAATAAAGTATTAGCTTGGTATTCACAATGGCCAGTCCTTCGCGAAGTTCATGAGCAACGCCCTTCATTGAATGTGGATACATGTTACCCATGAAGAGACATTCATTTATTACTCTTCTCTAAGCATTTTCTACAAGGCATGCTATGCTTGTCAATTGAATATCTCATATATAACAATAAATTAAGAACTTGCTGAAAGAGAGGGGAACAAAACCTTGAGTTAATTGGATAAAAAGATGGAGTATTCTAAAGAGAAAACTAAGCTTTAGAATATGTAGCATGATCCAAGTAGGTCTCTAGTTTTTTTTTTTTTATTTCTGATATGTACAGAATGCTAATTATCCAATGATTAGACGTATGGATTAGCAATTTTTTTTAGCAATTCAACTATAATAAGTCAAAGAAAAAAAACTATAATAAGTCTTTTCATACTCGATATATAAAGGACAATTATTATCTCAAAACAAAGCGAATATATTATTGATGTCTCTAAATAAAATAATAGCTAGTTTAGTAAATTAAACAGCCTTCTTGACACTCGACACTCCCCATGCGTACTTCTCTAAAAGTAAAAAGGTAGGTTAAAATAATCAAGTGTTTTGTTAATTTAATTAAGTAATTAGTGAAGTTAATTTCATTCTCCTCATGAACTAATTAATTAATTAGTGAAGTTAGAAATCTTACAACAACGTCAAAGCAGAGGAATGCAACTACTCTCTCTCTCTCTCTCTCTCTCTCTCTCTCTCTCTCTCTCTCTCTCTCTCTCTCTCTCTCTCTCTCTCTCTCTCTCTCTCTCTCTCTCTCTCTCGTTGGTGGTGAGATGTACTAGGTGAAGAAACAATGTCGATCTATTAATCAAAGCTTAATAAGGACAATATCTGATTAGTTCGCTAATATCTTTTTGATTGGATTTAAGTGAAGATTCAAGGGAAATTAATACTTTAGAAGCCTCCGTTCCAAAGACGTGTTACAATCACGGGACAACATCGACTTTGAATCCTATGGTCGAGAACATTGAAAAAAGGCACCACCTGTTTGGGTGGCGCTGCTGGAGCGCGTACTCTTCCTCTCACAAAAGGTTGAGTGTTCAAATTCCGGGTGCCACAGGGTGACTTAACCAGTGACACGTATATGGTGGCTAGCATGAGTCGCTCCTAGGGTTTACTCCCCGGCTGTCAACCGTGCGGGGGTTCCCTGAGTTATAAAAAAAAAACATTGAAAAAGGGCACGAACAATTTCATTTCATCGAAGATAGACAAAGGGCATGTGGGTAGACTACCTTGGAAGCAATCCATAATTTGAAACTTCACAAGCAGTCCACATCAAGGGTCAAGGGTCCAAAACAAGAGGGTCATCCATTGGATCAAAATCAAGCACTTGGTAGACGAGAGAAAGGAGACAAAAAGTAAATGTAAAAGCAGCCCATTTCATATCAAGCAAATATGATCCTTCGCATGAGTCGGAAGCTAATTAAATGGACTACATCACCATCGTAGATAACTTCAATTTTTGGCAAACTTTATCGTTCCTAATAGCCATCCATTAACGTATAATTCCAGATATCAGATATAGTTTTACGTATATAAAATGAAGCTTAGAATTCTAGACCAAACCCAATTTACATAAACCAAATTATCGATGTGTGTTAGAAGAACATGTTTTGATAAACCATTTTCTTTTCGTCATTGTTTTGTAACTAAAACAGGTTACTATCAGTAAATTTTTCTTATTTTTCACAAAACAAGAAAACTGTTCATTCTGATGAGGATCCAAAGAATTATCAACTGAAAAGGCACAATCATATGTATTCAACACGATCCATGCAAGACAGAATCATTTAAAGGGGAGGTCTCCAAGAACATAATAAATTCTCTCGCTCTCCACATGATATGTAGAGATAGAGAGAGAGAGAGGTCAGCTTTTTGGGAAACCCTAATCTGTGATTCGATATACCGTGTGGGAGTGTTGGAGAATGTGACTGGTTATTCAGATAGACGCACGCACGCAACGATCAGAAAAAGCAGCTTCGCATTCAGGTCTCTCTTATTACACTTGTGGGGCATTGGTTTGACGTATTGACAGGGACGTTGTTTGTGGGTTGGTAATTGGGTGGATCTTTGCAAGGACAGATCTGGTCAACACCCCCATCCATCCTCTCGCCCCGAAGTCAAGGCCACACCCACATTTCATCTCTCTTTTCTCTGTAAACCTTTCACCCTCTCTGACTCTGCACCTGCAGGTGTTAACTCTCATGGATTTTCTTCAGGTAATGATCTCTCTCGCTCTCTCAGTCTCAGCCTCATGACCAGAGAGAGAGAGAGAGAGAGAGAGAGAGAGAGAGAGTCTGAACTTGTTTTTGGTATTTGGAATGCTTTTGGAAGGACAAGGTTTTGTACTTCTTTGGCTCCACCCTCTGCAAGAGTTACCGTAGCTAAAGCAGTAATATACATGCATGTGGCATCTTTAGCGAGCATTAATATCCATGTCTGAATATGCTTTTGCTATGGAAACAATCGGAGAGAGAATTAACATGGCTACGCTTGATTTCAAAGAGTATTTTCACCTCTCTTTTCTTGAAAAGAAAACCAAGAGTATTTTTTAATTCTCTACTTTGCTAAATTGTGGGTTGATTGTTTCATTGGCCAACTTGATTTGTTACCCAAATCGATAAATTTTGTGACAACCTAATTCAGCTTTTCATTTTCTTACAAATGAGGTCTATGATGGAAGTAACGAAAGGCTTGAATTGAAATCCTAGCATCATAGCCCAATATTGACGTTGGCAAAGGGTTACGGAGGGCTCTACCCCCAGCAACACAGATCTTGGGTTTTCTTACACATATTCCCTTTGTAATATTTCAAAGGGAGAATGAGAGATATATAGCGTAATTGAAGCGGCTATGATTTTCGAAAGTTCTTTATCTTGTTGTTGTACTTTGAATTATGAGTGCTTGTTCTTTCGCTAGTGGACATAGGCCTTTGGTGGAACCATATATAATTTCTGCATCAATTTTCACTTTGGCGCACCATACTTTCTTGTTAAAAACATCTTTGACAAGCAAAGAAAAAGAAAAGTATCTTTATTGATTACATACGTCATGAGTGCGCTCGATACGCAACAATTCAACTTTTAAAGTATAGATTATCCGTAACACAAGTAAACTCAATGTACCAGAGATTTTACAATCTCTTTAATGGATTGTTCATCAAGTGTCTTTAGGATAAGATATGAATGCTTTTGAAAAAGCTTAGAAGAAAAACTTTTATTTTTTGGTCATCTAACTAAAATCATTTTTTGTAGAGAAAGAGAGAGGCCCCCGGGATTTAAGGGGAGGAGAGAGAGGGGAACAATTCCCAAAGAGAAAATGTGCCTCGTGGCCGACAGCTATACGCCTGCCTCTTCAAACCTCTGTGTTTTGACTTTGTTAGACCGCACGTGATCCCCTCTCTTGTTGCCCCCCTCTGCCTTTTGTCCTCTCCCTCCTATGTTTATAATCGTGTCTTTGTTTGTAATTATTAACATGCTTTTGTCACAAAAGAATTTTACCATCTTTTTTTAGTTTCGACATAATTGATTATTAGCTCGCTAATTAAGATATCATTTTAAGTGATTTGAAATTGTCCCATAATTCATTTTTCACAAATCAAAGAATGATTTTTCATATTAACCAGAACATCATCGAAGTACAAGATCATTGTGCATTAAATCGACGTTGTACAATTCGCAACATCTGTTGATGTTGATATAGTACGAGACCATCAAACTTTTGTGTCCCTCCAATAGATGGACAAAGCTCCAACATCCATATTTGTCTAGGCTATATGTTTTTCTTTTTATAATATATGGACCCGATCGAGAGAGATTGAGAAAGAAAAAGAGAGATGCGTGATTTCTCTCCATACATGCGTTCTTGTTGTTGTCTACAAGGCAACGGGAATTCCAAAGGAAATTATTATAGTAACAATCAAACCTCAACCTTTGGGACCATGCTATGTATCACTTGGTACCCGGTTTTTTTGCCTTTGACGAGTTCGAGAGCACACCTTAAAGTGCTTAGCTAGGCGGTGCATAGGTTTTCTATGCCAAAATACAAAAGATGTGCACTTTCTCTAACCCCACCAAGAATATTACAATACAGCACTCGCACACCCAATATATCTCCATATTCATTTATAGTAGTGCCAAATACCAGTATATAAATAAATAGATGTTTTGCTTGTCTCAACATGGAAATGTTCCCTTTTCAAGTGAACTAGGAAGCTAGCTACCTAAGCTCAAATTATGGGTTTTCGAGTTAGGTGGAGCCGAAAGAGTTCAATCGGAAACAGAAGCGTTGTGTCCGTTGCACCTTTGATACGGTTCATGCTACTCCGAGATAGGATTGATTAAAGTCGAGACGATTTAAGTTCTATCGATTACATACATTGAACCCACATCGGAAAAAGACTGAAAATTTCAATGAAGTTGAAGAAGTTTTCTAAACCAAGCAGAAATCTCAGCTTTCCATTGTTTTTGACTCAATCTGACTTGAAAAATATGGGAATGACATCGGTAGCTTATTCTATGAGAAAACGTTTGACAAACCTATGAACTTCGAGAACGCTCAACAAATATAAGCTGACTGAGAAGCGACGATCGCGCCATACTAACTAACTGTCATGAAAACGTAACATGATTTATTCAAATTCATGTCCCTTTCAAGGTCAGTACGGTTGAAATTAGGAAGAAAATGGCAAATTAAGTTGCGAGTTTTCAAGACATCCGTTTTGGTCGCTCCACATGCGTATAATTAGTGCATTTGACGTTGTAGCAAACGTTGTTAGTGACCGAGGACCAATCACGGTGGGATTAGGTGCCATCCTTTCTCAGTCAAGTCTCAGACGAAACAAAACTAAAGTTCAGTAGGACGTGGCCCTACCCACGATAATACGAAAACCAACCTTGTCTTTCTCCAACTTGTTGATTAGACGTGCAAAACAGTAATCTAATTGCGCATTCCGTCGTCACCCAAAGCACGAGGATTAAAATATAAACTCCTTTTGGGTCCACTTTTATCGATATTGAGTACCCCACTTGATTAGATTTTTCCTTGCGAATAACTCCGTCGGATAAAGATAGCTAGGGGAAGATGTCTTTGTGGCTAAGCCCGTGATGTCGACGATGAAATCTTATTCGATACTCGTAGATGAACGATTCGATAGGGTACATATATCGATTGGCTCTAGGGTTAAAAAAAAAATTAAGAAGATGGCGACATGCAGATGCTAGATGTTGCATACTTATCTGGGTTCCACTGACGTTGTTTTGCCAAGTTTACGTGGATCCAAGAACGTGATTTGACGTTTGTGATTCGTGCTCTTCTCCAATTCTTTATTGATGGCAGGAGAAAGAGAGAGTCGCTACGTAGTCAATACCTTCCCCCCGCTTTGGATCAGAGCAACACACGTCTGCTCATGGAGGATTAGATGTACATGCAGGATTCACTTCTTAATCAAAATCAATCAAAACTTTAGCTTGAGGTAAGCATATTTGTGATTTGATGTGGGGTTGTTTTATGTATAAATTGCTAACAATTGGCGAAGGGAGAGATTTCTATCTAAACATACTTATCCGCCAATCAGATTGTCACAAAGTAATATTTGAGCTTATAATTTGGTTTGTGAAAGGATGTGCAGGGATTGTTCCAAAATTTCATATCACCAAAGTAAAGGGTGGTTGAAGCACATTATTATTGCACATACATTGGATACACCACAATCACTAGTCCATCTAAGTTGATTAAGAGCTCAAATATCGTGCACGTGATATGTTGTTTGAATGTAACTTGCGATCTCTTTGTGCGAATTAAGTTCTTCTACTTCGTCACATGCGTTGCGTAAGATGCTTTCTTTTTTAGTGTCCTCTCGTAAATTTAGACGATTAATCTAAGCTCTAACCCTCTAACCAGAAGGGATAAAAGAGTTTGAACCCTCCAGAATATCACAGGTTGACCTCGATGTCCATGACCCAAATTTTCATCTTAATAGTTGCTCAACGGCTACGAATTTGTCGGGTCAACAAGTGGAACATGAAGAATTTTCCATCTCTGCTTTTCACTGTGGATGCTGTGTACTTTGCTAAAAGCAAAGAAATGATGGACTTTGAAACGGTAGATTCGAGGTTGAAGGACCCCAGATCGGTCAAATTTTCATACTGGTTTTGATTGAGGTCAATCATCGCCTCGTCCAAGAAATTCACTACGTCGGACCTATTAAAAACTGTCTCTTCTAGGAACACAAAGGTCGCTACCCTATTGGCCGTTTTTCAATTATCTTCAGATCTATCTCTCTTTCTCTCTCTTTCTTGTATGAGCATTTTGTTTATTGATGATTAGGTAACTCCATAGTCAACTCTATTTTATCACCTAAGCAAGAAAAAGATATGCATCTTTGTCTTATCCAACTTGGTGAGGCAAGGCTCCGAGTATTCATCTTAATGGCAGATGAGTACATTGAATCCATTTTTGTACAATTATGACTTTGATGCAGCTATGCAATCTATTCTGCAACATGTCGTCATGTATGTGCTACAACACCACAAAGGATCGGCCGGGTAGCTTCCTAGACAAGTATTAAGATGTTGTAGCCACGCATGGTTGTAGATATAAGATTTTTTTAAAAATTTCTTAAAAAAGTGGGGAAAATTGTCAAAAAAGTAAGAAAAAATCCATTATACAGTGGTCAATTCAGTCCTAAATCTTTTAATTGTGTAATTTAATACTAAACCTTTTAACGATTTGCTAATTTAGTTCTTTCGATCAATTTTGACCGAAAATTCTTGACATGGTGATTCAATCAGTGTTGGCCATTCTATGTAGCACAAATGACATTGATGTGGAAAATTTTTGTAATTTTTATTAATTTTCTGAACCTTTTTTCATTTTCTTTTATTCTCTTTTTCATTTTCTCTTTCTTTTTTCTTTTTACCCTTTTTGCCTTGGCCGGCCATCATCAAGCTTCATCGATGGCCAACGGAGGTCGTTGGCCTCCCCTCTCCTAGCCCTTGTCAACCTTGAGTGAGGGACGCTTGTGCCTAGGCTAGCGAGGGCCACCCCTGTTGGCCTAGGGCAAGGGATACCCTCGTTAGATTTGGCAAGGGGGGACCCTTGCCCAGCCAAGGGCGTCAAGGCCTTCGCCAATGGCTAGCATAGGGAATTACAAAAATTGTCCATGTCATACGACCAGCGTGGACTAGAACGTTATGTTAGCGATTTCTGGCTAAAATTAGCCAGAATGACTAATTTAGTAAATCATCAAAAAGTATATGACTAAAGTGACACAATGGAAAGGTTTAGGACTAAATTGACCACTGTATAATTAGTTTAGGATTAAATTGGCTCAAATGAAAGCTTTAAATTAAAAAGTTTAGGATTGAATTAGCCATTGTACAATAGGTTTATGACTTTTTGGACAATTTTCCCCTACAAAACTGTAACTATTGTTCAGAAATTGTAAAACAATCTACACACTAAGGCAAAACTAGGCCAGTTTCTTAGCATATACGATCATCAATGCCCTCTATATACTGTAAAGTAAACTATTGTCTATGTCATTTCACTAGATTAAACCAATCACAAATGTAAAAAAAAAAATTGCAATTCTTGCATTGCTATTGATTATTATGTTTGCACAATGTGTCTTGTGGTATTGGGACATGATGTATGTACCAAAAGATTGACCTATAATGTCAACTATAGACACGTTTTAACATGATATTAAAACATCAACTCAATCATACTTCACAGTCCTACTATTTTGTTCCACATCCCTAAATATTAATCTTGTCTCACCGTTCTTCTGTCTATCTAGTTCATAAAACTTAGGGTTTAGAGTCTTCCATTGCTTCAATGGACTTCATATGCGCGTCCCTCCTCTAGCCACACCAACTTAAGCTTTTGGAATAATTGGCTACACATTCAATTCTTTCCAACGTAATTGTGTCCCGACCTAACATATCTCCTAACTATTTAAATTTATGTCGCCAATACCTGACCAAAAAGGAAAAGAAAAAACTTATGTTACCAATAGAAGCTAGATGTGAGATCTTTAGAGGAAAGAAAGCAAACGGAGAGATTTTGATCCACTCTCTTGGAGGGTATTGTCAAAAGGAAACAAAAACCAGCTTCCTTATAAGACCATTGACCTGATTAGTGGGTAACCATAATTAATCTAAAGTAGACCATGTATAAGTAAGTGGACATTAGAATGGGGTCTTGGCATCCATTATTTAAAAATTGCCCTTTCTTCCCCACATAGAAAATGCAATGGCATCACCCTAACTAGGAACCCATTTCGCATCTCCAACTGCTGGAAGAAAATGGATGGCCATCGAAGTAAGTCATAGATTCTCCAGACCAATATAAAAAACTTCACCACTAATTATTATATAGATCAACCATTGTTTATTTCTGGGTATCATGTAGCGACTTTATCTTATCACAAAGTCGAAAATCATACAGTAATTCTATTTTTATTAAGTTACATTGATATTGTACTATGGTTCCCCTCTCGACAACGTGGTTAGTTCCCTTAGGAGGTCTAGGTTTTAGAAAAGCAAAAAAAATTACCGACACTAGATGGGTATCAAAATAACAAAGGTTGAACTCATTTTTTATATTTGCGAGCAACGAACTAAAGATGGGTGCAATCAAATATAAATCAAGCAAGTCCTAGATTGCAATAGATTAGTTTACATCGACGTAACTAATTAGTCATTAAAAAAAAAGTACAGCGCCTCTGTTTCATCAAGTTCGTGCAATTGCGGGAGAACTTATATCTTCTTCTTTCATTTCTTGTCATTATTTTTTTTGCATAGTTTTATAATTTAAAACCCTAACGACATTTGTACAACAACATGCATGATTACGAATCAAAAGATGGCCTTGGAGTTAAAGAAGGATTAGTTTAAAAAATTTGAAGGACCAATTGAATTTTGCACTTTTTGAGAGGGGCATTAATTGGTCAGTGAGCTCGCTTCCGAGCCATGGTGGTGGTGGTGGTGGTGCTGGCGTGATGCTGGGTGGTGGCACTGACGGCCAAAAGGTGGAGGAAGAAAGAAGAGCGCCGTCCAGGGTGGGGGAAGAGGACAAGGGAGGAGGACCCACGCGCCGCAGCACCATCTCCCCCCACTTGCCCTAATCTTTTTGCCCTTGTTTGTTTATAATTTCAAGCGAAGCACGTCTCCCTCCTCCGAGCGCTCCTAGTTTCGACTCGTTCTATTGGATCAAGTCAATCGAAATTTTTAAAAGAATGATGAAATTTTCGCGTAATTCATTTGAAATCGGGGGTGCATTCTTTACATTCTGATTGGCTCCGTTCCTTATCATATCGACGTCGATATTCCGTTTTCTAGAATTCTGTCCTAATCCAACCGATTAGTCAACTTTGCTTGAACCATGGTTAAGTTCCGCATCGGAAAAAGTCTAATCCCTCCAAAACCGCATCAATCATGTATACCCCGTCCACACATTCATCTAGGTTTTTTATAGTTTAATTAACTATGATGTCTATATCTTTGTTAGTACTGCGTCATATGGAAAAAAATTTAATAAGCTTGTGAGCCCATTAAATTAGTAATGCCTTTTGTGTTACATGCCTAGGATAAACCCAACCTCTAGGGAACCCTTTTTTTCCAAGAAAGAAATGTGAGCTCATGGTGGTAAGTGCATATTTAGTTCACATCAACCAAATAACCAAAAATATAAAGTCCCATCTCATATGGCTTCAATAATTAACCTCCAAACCCTCTTTCTCTCATTCCATTTGCGCCTCATGTCTACAGATTTACTTTGAAATGAGAGTATAGACTAATATATTATAATACACATATATATGTGTGTGTGCGCGCAAATGAGCTGCACGAATTTTATATCTTTCATATATTAAAATTTGGTGGTGGGGGAGTATATGACTACCCTTTTTGAGTCTTTGTTTATCCCTCTCTCTCTCTCTCTCTCTCTCTCTCCATCTTCTTCATTTGCCGTCCTGTCTCCACCACCATCCTTGTGGTTCCCGTCTTCTTCTTGCAGCTGTTTTATACCAGCTTCTTCCTCTCCTCTTCCCTTTTGTTTTGCTTTTTAAGCTTTCTATAATCTCTGTGCCTGTGTATTCAAATCAAAGATTTCAAGTTCCCGAGCCACTCCTCATCTCTCTCTCTCTCTGTCTCTCTCTCTTTCCCTTTCTCCTCCTTGTTCTTTATGATTACTGTCCCCGAAAACCTCCACTTTCTTTAAGAACAAACGCACAGTGTGTGTTAGTTTTTAATTTCCCTCACTCACTTCGCATTAAAAAAGAAGCAAAGAATTCTAAATAACAATTATATTTTTTTTTTGGCCACCTTGTTTTCTGTTTCATCTTCCCCTTTTTGATGCGTGCTCATGATGGCTGGTCTGGATTTAGGCACTGCTTCTCGCTTCCTTCCCAATTTCCAGCTCCAGCGTTCCAGGGATTCCGGAGACGACGGCAATAACCCTAACCACAACCAGTATTCTGGCGACCACCACGACGACGGATCCCACCACCACGGCGTCGATCTCGGCGGCGCCGGGAACCCTGGGCCTGGCGACATCGTGGCCCGCCGGCCCCGGGGCCGGCCCCCGGGTTCCAAGAACAAGCCTAAGCCGCCGGTCATCATCACCAGGGAGAGCGCCAACACGCTCCGGGCGCACATCCTCGAGGTCGGCAGCGGGTGCGACGTCTTCGAGTGCGTCGCGATGTACGCCGGCGGCGGCAGCGGGGGGTCTGCATCCTCAGCGGGAGCGGTACGGTGACCAACGTCAGCCTCCGGCAGCCGGCCGCGGCCGGGGCCGTGGTGACGCTGCACGGCCGGTTCGAGATCCTGTCGCTCTCAGGGTCCTTCCTCCCGCCGCCGGCGCCCCCCTGGGGCCACGAGCCTCACGGTGTTCCTGGCGGGCGGGCAAGGGCAGGTGGTCGGCGGCAGCGTGGTTGGGGAGCTGACAGCGGCCGGGCCGGTCATCGTCATCGCCGCCTCCTTCACCAATGTCGCCTACGAGAGGTTGCCGCTGGACGAGGAGGAGCAGCAGCTACATATGCAGCCGCCAGCCTCGCAGCCGCAGTCGGTGGGTGGGGCCGCCGCGGGTAACTCATACCCGGATCCGTCGTCGGGGCTTCCCTTCTTCAATTTGCCGCTCAATAACATGGGGTCTGTTCAGTTGCCGGTGGAGAACTGGCCAGGAAATAATTCAGCACCTCGTCCTCCATTTTGAGAAGCTAAAAGAAAACGAAAGAGGATGGCGATGACGACGATTAATCCCCTCTCTAAGGTCAGCAATTTCATAGAATCTATTTCGCGAGGTTCGTGACGGTGATGATGGTCGTGTTTAACTCGGATTAATCCTGTGTTGATGTCTCTTTAGCTCTTTCTTCTTCCTTTCTTTTCTGGGTTAATTTTCTCTTGTACGTTCTTCGTTTTCATTTTCTCTTTTGCAGTTTGGAAGTAGTGTTTCCGAATCTCTCTTCTTGAGCATTGTGGGACTCATCCTTTTTTCTTCCCTCTGTGTATGATTGACTGGGTTTGAATGTGAACCAATTGAAGCTTTAGAGAACAATTAATTTCATGTTGTATATGGTCTGTGCTTGAATCCTCATATTTAATTATCATCATGTAGTAGCGAATGAGCCCCCATTAAAAGAAAGAGCTTATCCCACTCGGTTTTTGCTTCTGACCTCCCCTCCTTCAAGTTGACATATTTTTATGATCTCTTCATGGTTTTATCTTTATGTATAGATTGTCTCTGTATATTTTAAAACACATAGATATATGTTCTCACATTTATGAATGTGCAGGTGAAAATAATATAGAATTTCTCAGCATGGTTATAACTGTTTTTTGCGCATCGTTTTTACACAAAGCACATTGAAGATTCTTCTTGTTAAGTGGGCTTCTGTGTTGAGTCGATGCCTCACCAGCACGGGTTTCAGTGCGGAGTTCTTCTACAGCCTATTTGTTTTCATGATCTCTGCAAAAAACACGGGATTCACGATGATTGTCACTCTGTTTGCACATTAAATTAAGCACGATACCTAGTTTCATCAAAAATGAAGTTACGCACATTAATAATCCGCAACGCGTCCTAGACAAATAATATATGTAATCTACAGTACATAAAATTACTGCTACACTATTTAGGGAGGCTAATTTTCTCAGAGCAGCCAGCCACACTTCTAGGGTTATCTTTCACTTCGATCTCATCCGTGGCCCAAGATTAGAACTATCTAAGATGGTCAAATGATTTTGATAACCCGCCATGTGCAAAACGCTACCTAAAGAAAAATGTTCAAAAGAAGCAAATATAATATTTCTGTTTTTCCAGAAGCATGTTGCCTTGTAGAAAGCGTAAGTTCTTTCTTTAAATGTAAGCTGAAGATACATAAACTAACCTATAGATGTCTATACTCCTTGGGATTTTTTTATGATGAAAAGCTTGTCGTGTTTATTTAGTTACTACGTAAGTCTAGATCTGTAGAAGGCATACCAATTTTCCATGGTGCATTTTGAGCATACATTAAGGAGATAGGTTTAGAAGATCTTTGTTAGATGTCTCTCGAGGTTTTCCTGCAATGTTTCTTTTCTATAAAAGGAAACTATATCGAGCTTTTCCATGCACATGTTTCCGTCTGAAAAATGGAAGTGATGTCCAGTTCAGTTATGGTCATGCTCTTTAGTTATAATTAAGGATGTTTATTATCGTGATAGAATCGGTTGTATCTTAGAATGCCTTCTAAGAATGTAAGTATGGCATGAAACTTATTACTTCTTACTTATGCGTATAGTTATTAGCGCTCGACTGTATATCACTATAATTTGCGTGCGTACCTTCATGAGAATCAGTTGAACCGAACATTGAAATATCCTATGTTACAATACACACACACACACACACACACATATGTATGTATATTATTTGATACAAGTGGTTGGAGCATAGTTCGTGTATGTCCCTTCATATGGATCATTCGAACCAAGCGTTCAAATACTTATATATATATATATATATATATATATATATATATATATATATATATATATAAGTCAAATAAAAAACTTATCATGCAGTGATATCATATTAAACACCGATTGTTCCCTAAAGTTTAGATTACTCGATAGTTGATGCAATTTGGTATGCATTGTTGTGCTTACTATGGTTACTGAAAACTAAGTGAAGATCGGTGAGCCAACACTGTAAGCTGACCTATATAGATTATTATTAACCTAATCGTCCTGATGCAAGATAACTGTGCCATTCGATGCCCATCTCTTTACTTAGCTAATAGTTCTTTTTAGGGGTCTAAATCAATTAACCCAACAAAATGTCCTACTACATATTTCACCATTTATTGTGCTTTAACATGTCCACTGTTCGTATCGATATGGGATCATACAAGCAGGTTCCCTGGTTTGAAATCATCGTTTCATGTTTGGGCTTTTTTTAACCACCGCTTTGTTGGCAGATAACCCTATGAAAAGCCAGCAGCTCTAGTCTTCGTTGCGTGTGTATGAATCATGAATGTATGATAAGGAAGCCCAACTTCAGTCCTCGTTATAAAAAGTACCGTGTATGCTTCGATTCACTTCCCAAAAGTAAGAATTTTCCCTGGGCGTTCTTTTGTTTTGCTGAACTTTTGCTCAGCAACGAAGAGGAACGTAAGTAAATAATCAAGGACATTGCCCTTTTTCCAAATTTCCAACTTTAGTTATTTTTCTTTTCATGTCGTCCAAACTGGAATAAATTGAGATGACGAAGTATGAAAACTACAACAATTGCGCGATGTGCTCGTGGGTATATAGTTCAAGGTTCCGTTCTTACCTAACATAAGACAAAACCTTCGTTGCGGGATCTTGGTTAATTAAAGAAAATAAAACCTAACTGTGGTCTCAAAGAGATAAGGTCTTCACTTTTGCTGAGGCAAATATAATAGCGCAAGTGTGTGGTGGAATCGTCACTAAGAAAACTTGGATTAAGATGCTAACTGCGCAGGGTCGCATGCGGGGCTACAAATATAAAACTAGTGCCCAAATGCAAGCCTAATTTGGTTCTGATAACCGTCGCTTTAGGTACGCATAAGCAAGAGCAGTTAAGTCATGCGCATATATATATATTATATATAAGTTAATCACAACGAAGCTGACATTAGATTTCATATTATCTGGCAGTGATCAACCACATTTCCATGCATTTGCACAAAGAAACCATGCCGAAGAAATTGTCCAGGCTTATAAAAAGTCATATGTAGCGTCACTATGTTATTTACTTGTAAGACTTGTCTTGCTAGTGAGTCGTATCTCATTTTAAATTGTAATTGGATTTGACTGTTGAGTTAGAAGAACGATAATATATCTATGGGCGTCATCCACATTGTTCTAAATTGAATTGTTATGTTTCATTTGCAATGGAGTACGACGAGAACGACATTAATGTGCTATCGTTTTTTTTTTTGTTGATGGCTATCAATTTTGTGGGTCCAGCTTGTTTAGTGAAATTATGAAGTGAAGATGATTTTCCAATATCCTCCTAGGAGTATTATGATGGGTTTGTACAGAGATTGGGGGGACAACATGGTCCAGAGATCTATCAGATTCGTACTTTCAATGTCCCAAAAGCATATAATGGATTAACATGAAGTCGGAAACAAAAGGCGCGCAGCAATAATGGGAACTACGTACATTCAATCATACCTACTTGAGAGGAAAGACGAAAGAAAAAAATACCCATTGCTGAGAATTTGCTGCTAGAAAAACATGGGGGGTTCAGCTACTCGGTTCATTCTTGGGAGGCCATATCGGGAGAAAGTATTTCCTGATGAGTTCTTCCGACCTTTAGACGTGGACTCACTGACTCGGTCTAGCTATGTCATGTCAAATAAAAACCAATTGTCACATCATTTTACGAAATAGAAAAGAAGATAAACCCAATAAGAAATTGCATTCATGCACTTATTTACCTAAAAAATCAATACATGATGGCACTAACCGGTACGTGAAGAATTTGGCTTGAGCTTGACAATTAATGTGTGAACATTGCGAAGATGCGAGGAAAGAGAGCTTCTTGTTCCTACTAGGTTTAGGTCCATTTACTGAACTTCTTGCTGTATGCATGTCATATATATATCAGCACCACCTCTAATACCTTAACGATGAGTCCTTTCTTGAATTATCAAGGCTTTTGCAATACAGAGTATATATGATAAATTTGAAACTTTTTGCCACTTCATTGATCAATTTATCAGTTCCCTATATGAAGTTCTTCAGGATAATTAAGTAGACAATGATACATCCTTCATTTTGCAGGGAGTCAAGCCAAAACACAGGGCTTGGATCGTCACTTGGGCTCAATGTTCAGCCCAATTCTAAGATAGCTAAACAGCTATTGCATTTCCACCCCAACTGGGGGGTAGAAGAGTTTCCAACTTTTATTTGAAAGTAGAGTTCGAGTAGCACAAATATTGTATCAGGTCGATCTATTTCTGTCTTCAAAAACTTTGTTTGAGCAGCTGGCAAGCCGAACCCAGTAATAGACCAAAACAAAATAAGTTTCTCCAGCTGGTCGATCTTTTCGGTTCATGTCCCAAAGAGCTGGTGGGTATCGCTCTTCCTTCTTGGTACTTTGCTCAGTTGAAATTCATACAATCTATAGCACTTTCTTTATCGCCAATTTATCTCTCTTACATGGGTGAAGTTTGTAGAGTGCAATCGATCAAGGCTCGATTTTTGTTATCGATGCGGGAATCTGTGGCTTCAAAGTACGTCTCCTTGCATCACTATTGTCATTCGCCGCTGCTACCTTATCGCTTACTCTAGACCTGTGGCCACAGCATCACCATGACCACCACAACGACTTCTCTCTCTCTCTCTCTCTCTCTCTCTCTCTCTCTCTCTCTCTCTCTCTCTCTCTCCCAACATCACAATGTTTCTGCCTCTCTCTAAGGTGTGCCGCCGTAAACTCAAGGCCATAGCGACCTCTAAAAGTTTGAGACTGCCTTAGATCTCAGACCTCGCGCCTCTTATAAGAGAGAGATTGCTGATGAGAATGGGCCATTATGTATATTTGACAGCAAGTTAGTCACGCTAGCATCCACATTACCTAATCCCATAGCTTATTTTATGGAAGGACTTCGAAAGTTTTGGGATTAAATTGAATAGAAAAAATTTAAAACATGATACTCAACCATAAAGAAAAGTCAAAAGACACTATCGATGTCACATATTATACCATGGATAATCACAATGATATGATGATGTTTTTTCTGAAATTTTCTGTCAATAGTTTCACTAATGGATATTCATGTTCTTACTCAATCTGAGCTTGAGGCTAGCTTTACTTAGTATGAGATTGACACTAGCGGTTTCAAATTTAGCTAAATTCAGAACAAATCCAACTGTAAGAAAAAATGGGCTGTGATCGTTTTGCTTTAATTTTGATTGGTTGACATTTCTTCAAATAGGCAAAATCATGATGCGGCATTAGGCAGTCTCCTTAGAATGAGAGTATCTTTGATTGCTTATTATTTTGGGCGGGATAAATTTCTCAAGTCATTATAATCCCTTTAGAATTAGTAGAAAGATAAATACAGTATTGGTAAAGTACAAAGAATTAATTTATAAAACCAATATTATGACTAAAAAATTGTGCTAATTTCTCAAATTGGAGTTATGGTCGTCAATCACTGGCCAAGCAAGGAATTTGGTAACTGATCCTCTAGCTTTGGTTATTCGCTATTCAAAAATTCTTGTTTAGATAGTTCATACCATCCATACATAGTATTTTTTGACATTTGACGTTAAGCTTTCTTGTTGGAATTCAAAATAATAAAAATCGATGCTGATAGATCAAGGTTACGGCAATTTTCAAGCATATTATATGTCAAATTTGGAATGGAGCGAGTTTCTTGGCACTTGAATCCCTCCTGACTAATAAAATGTGAACCTAACATTTAATGGAATCAACCGTTACTTGAATATATTTACTAACTTAGAAAGCATTTACTCAGAAGGATCGACATGGATTAAAACCCAACCGAATATTTACATTGCATTGCTAGCAACTAATCCAACCCTTTATAAGTCAGATTAGGGAGGCATGTGGTCCAATCTGATAAAATGTAAGCGCATAGGTCAGCGACACTATTTTGAATTAGGTAACTAGTGATTCTCAAGCCATTAATATGGCACATATTCACTAACTTAGAAAGCATTTACTCGGAAGGATCGACATGAATTAAAACCCAGCCAAATATTGACTTTGCATGATTAGCAAGTAATCTAAACATTTTTTAGTCATAATTAGGCTGCCATATGGTGCAATGCGATGAAATGTAAGCACATAGGGCAGCCACACTATTCCGATTCAAGTAACCACTGATTCTCTAGCTATAAATACGATTGATGCCCATCAAACTGATCATTCACACACCAAAAAAAAAAAAGCCTCCATTCAAGCAAAGTGATTAGTGATGTATCTCTATTCGGGCAGTGATTTACTAGAGAATTTCTTTGACAACAAATTTTTGTTTGCTAATTTTCTGGTAAATCACTGATCCGATTAGAGTTCATTCCTTTTATCAACATCAACATGGCAATGGTGAAAAGATGACGTGCGATGTACCTCGGTATGCAATTCAGAGAAGGCTAATTGAGTATTTATTGATTTTCTTACTAGTTCCCCAGGTTCTTATTTCTTATCCAATTCCCGTTCATTGTAAGGACGTGATTTTTCCTTTTTATTCGTTCCTTTGTTGCAGGTAGAAGTGTACTTCATGTACGTGGCATGAGGATCGATGAATTCACAAGTTATGCCATATGTTGTTGTAATAAATAAGATTTTTGTATCAATTCTTATAGTAGAAGTTAAGGTCATCTAGGTTTTCTTTTGCGAACATTTGGTGAAGATTAAGAGAGATTGTAATCCACGCAAGAGTAACTTTTTGTTATCGTCATTGTGATTATGTATTTTAGGATTTTTTTTGCTTTTTCGGTGTTTGTAGCCCGGTGTTAACTATTTGACCTTCAACTACACGACATGTGTTAGGAATGAGAAATGTGAAAGAGAAAAAATCAGAGAAGACGGCACACAAACTTTTTACGTGAAAAACCCTTCAAAATCAAAAAGGGAAAAATTACGGGGCCGCATTAGGCAATCTCTTTAGAGTGATAGTATCTTTGTCCAGTTATTTTGTCGGGTAGGATAAACTTCTCAAGTCGTAATAATCTCTTTAAAAGGGAAAACTACCAAAAAAGTTCTAAAACTTTTGCAAACCAACCAATTCAGTCCTTTTGGCCGGGCGGCGCTGACGTGGCCACCGGCCGGTTGACGTGGCGCCAGTCGGGGTCCACGTGGCAATATTTTAATATTTTTTTAAAATATTTTTGAATTTTTTTCCTTTTTTCTTTTTTTTTTTCTTTTCCTTCTCCCCCCTAGCCTGTTCGGCCAGGGGGGAGGCTCGCCAGCGAGGGCCCAGCTCCGACGAGGCGAGCTGGGCCCTCGCCGCCGTTGGGTGAGCTCGCCTAGCTCCGGCGAGGCGGAGCTCGCCCAGCCATGGCGAGCTCGCCAGATTTGGGCAAGGGCAAAGCTCGCCTAGCCATGGCGAGCTCACCCAACTCCGGCAAGGCGGAGCTCGCCTTGGCTGGGCGAGCTCCACCCTTTCCCAGATCTGGCGAGCTCGCCCAGCGGCGGCGAGGGTCCAGCTCGCCTCGCCGGAGCTGGGCCCTCGCTGTCGAGCCTCCCCCCGGCTAGGCAGGTCAGGGGGGAGAAGGAAAATAAAAAATAAATAAATAAGGAAAAAAAATCGAAAATAATTTAAAAAATATTAAAATATTGTCACGTGGATGCCGGCCGGCGCCACATCAGTGGCCAGCGCCACGTCAGTCGGCCGGCGGCCACGTCAACGCCGGCCGACCAAAAGAAATGAATTGGCTGGTTTGCAAAAAGTTTATGACTGAATTGGCCAAAAAAAAAGTTTAAGACTGAATTGGCACAATTGCAAAAGGTTTAGGACTTTTTTGGTAATTTTCCCTCTTGAGAATGAGCATGAAGATAAATACAATATTAGTATAGTAGAAAGAATAAATTTATGAAATCAATTAATTATCATTGAAATATTCTACTAATTTATCATATTGGAGGTGACAGTCGTCAGCCACTAGCCGAGTAAGGAATTTGGGTGGTCCACTAATCCTCTAGCTTTGGTTATTCGATGTCAAGAAATTATTGTTTAGGCAGTTCATACCATCCATACATAGTGGTTATTGACATTTGATGCTAAGCTTTCTTGTTGGTCTTACTAGCATTTCGGAATTCAAAATCAAAAAAATTGACGCTGATAGATCAAGGCTATGGCGCTTTTCATGCCTATTATATGTCAAATTTGGAATGGAGAGAGTTTCTTAGCACTTGCATCACTCATGGCTAATAAAATGTGAACCTAACATCTAACCAATCCATCGTTACTTGCACATATTTACTAACTTAGAAAGCATTTATTTAGAAGGATCAACATGAATTGAAAGCTAACCAAATATTGACATCGCATGACTAGCAACTAATCCAAACTCTTTATAAGTCATGATTAGGCTTAACATATTGGCCAATGTGATAAATTAAGCACATAGGTCGGTGACAATATTTTGATTTGAGTAACTTGTGATTTTCATGCTATAAATACCGCACGTATTCACTAACTTAGAAAGCATTTACTCAAAAGGATCGACATGAATAAAAACCCAACCAAATATTCATGATTGGCAAGTAATCTAACCCTTTTTGAGTCATGATTATGCTAGCATATGGTCCAACGTGATGAAATGTAGTCGCATAGGGTAGTGACACTATTTCGATTCAAGTAACACCATTGATTCTAAAGCTATAATTATGATTGATGCCCACCAAATTGATCATTCACAAAAGCAAAAAACAAAAAGGCTCCATTCAAGCAAAGTAATTAGAGATGTACTTCCGTTCAGGCAGTGATCTACCGAAAAATTTCTTTGACAACAAATTTTGCTTTGATAATTTTTCGAGTAAATCCCCGATCCAATCAGAGTTCATTCTTTTGTCAATATCAACATGGCAATGGTGAAAAGATGTTGTGTAATGTACCTCGGCAATATGCAAATTAGATAAGGCTAATTGACTTTTTATTGATATTCTTGTTAATTCCTCAATTTCTTATTTCTTATCCAATTTACTTTCATTGTCATGACTGAATTTTCCTTTTTGTTCCTTCCTTCGTCGCAGGTGGAAGTGTCTTCATGTACGTCGCATGAGGATTGATGAATCACAAGATATGCCAAGTGTTGTTGTAATGAATAAGATTTTTGTATCAATTCTTATAGTAGAAGTTAAGGTCATTTGGGTCTTCTTTTGAGAACATTTGGTGAAGATTAAGAGAGATTGTAATCCGGGAAAGTGTAACTTTCTATTGTCGTCATTGTGAATTTGTGATTATGTATTTCGGGATGTTTTTCAGCTTCTTCGATGTTTGTATGCCCACTGTTAATTATATGACCTTTCACTACACGACATGTGTTAGGAATGAGAAACGTGCAAAAGAAAAAAATCTAAGAAGAAGATACACAAAGTTTTTATGTGAAAAACCCTTCAAAATCAAAAAGGGAAAAATTACGGTGGCACATTAGGCAATCTCTTTAGGATAACAGTATCTTTGTCTATTTAATTTATAGGGTAGGATAAACTTCTCGAGTCTTAATAATCTCTTTAGAATGAGTATGAATATAAATACAATATTAGTAGAGTAGAAAGAATAAATTTATGAAATCAATTAATTATTATTGAAAAATTGTGCTAATTTGTCAAATTTGAGGTACGATCATCAGTCACTAGCCGAGTAAGGAATTTAGGAGGTCCACTGATCCTCTAGCATTGGTTATTCGATGTTAAAAAATTCTTGTTTAGGCAGTTCATACCGTCCATACATAGTGGTTTTTCAAATTCGACGCTAAGCTTTCTTGTTGATCTTAATTGTTTTGGAATTCAAAATAAAAAAAATCGACGCCGATAGATCAAGGCTATGGCGCTTTTCATGCCTACCATATGTCAAATTTGTAATGGAGCGAGTTTCTTGACACTTGCATCACTCACGACTAACAAAATGTGAACCTAACATTTAACGGAATCAACCGTTACTTGCATATATTGACTAACTTATAAAGCATTTACTCATAAGAATCAACATGAATTAAAACCCAACCAAATATTTAAGTTGCATTACTAGCAACTAATCCAGCCCTTTATAAGTCATATTAGGCTGGCGTGTGGTCTAACTTGATAAAATGTAACACTATTTTAAATCGGGTAACTAGTGATTCTTAAGCTATAAATATGGCATGTATTCACTAACTTAGAAAGCATTTATTCAAAAGGATCGATATGAATTAAAACCCAGCCAAATATTGACATTGCATGATCGGCAAGTAATCTAACCATTTTTCAGTCATAATTAGGCTGCCATATGGTGCAGCATGATGAAATGTAAGCGCATAGGGTAGCCACACTATTCTGATTCAAGTAACCACTGATTCTTTAGCTATAAATACGATTGATGCCCATCAAATTGATCATTCACAAAGTAAAAAAAAAAAGGCTCCATTCAAGCAAAGTGATTAGAGATGTACCTCTATTCGGGCAGTGATCTATCAAAAAATTTCTTTGACAACAAATTTTGGTTTGCTAATTTTTTGGTAAATCACTGATCCGATCAGAGTTCATTCCTTTTATCAATATCAACATGGCAATGGTGAGAAGATGACGTACGATGTACCTCAAAATTCAATTCAGATAAGGCTAATTGAGTATTTATTGATTTTCTTGCTAATTCCTCAAGTTCTTATTTCTTATCCAATTCTCGTTCATTGTAATGACATGATTTTTCCTTTTTGTTCCTTCCTTCTTCGCAGGTAGAACTGTCATTCATGTACGTGGCATGAAGATCGATGAATTCACAAGACATGCCAAATGTTTTTGTAATAAATAAGATTTTTGTATCGATTCTTATAGTAGAAGTTAAGGTCATTTAGGTTTTCTTTTGCGAACATTTGGTGAAGATAAAGAGAGATTGTAATCGGGGCAGGTGTAACTTTTTGTTACCGTCATTGTGATTATGTATTTCGGGATTTTTTTTGCTTCTTCGATGTTTGTAGCCCATTGTTAATTATGTGACCTTTCACTACACGACATGTGTCAGGAATGAGAAACGTGAAAGAGAAAAAATCAGAGAAGAATGCACACAAACTTTTTAAGTGAAAAACCCTTCAAAATCAAAAAGGGAAAACTTATGGTGCCATATTAGGCAATATCTTTAGAGTGATAGTATCTTTGTCCGGTTATTTTGTTGGGTAGGAGAAACTTCTCAAGTCGTAATAATCTCTTTAGAATAAGCATGAAGATAAATACAATATTAGTATAGTAGAAAGAATAAATTTACGAAATCAGTTAATTATCATTGAAAAATTGTGCTAATTTATCAAATTTGAGGTGACGGTGGTCAGTCACTAGCCAAGTAAGAAATTTGGGTGATACACTAATCCTCTAGCTTTGGTTATTCGATGTTAAGAATTTCTTGTCTAGGAGGTTCACACCATCCATGCATAGTGGTTTTTCACATTGGACGCTAGGCTTTCTTGTTGGTCTTTACATGTTTTGTAATTCAAAATAATAACATTTGACGCCGATAGATCAAGGCTAGAGCGCTTTTCATGCCTATTATATGTCAAATTTGGAATGGAGCGAGTTTCTTGGCACTTGCATCACTCACGACTAATAAAATGTGAACCTAACATTTAACGGAATCAACCGTTACTTGCATCTATTTACTAACTTAGAAAGCATTTTCTCATAAGGATCGCCATGAATTAAAACCTAACCAAATATTTATGTTGCATTACTAGCAATTAATCCAACCCTTTATAAGTCAGATTAGGCTAGCATGTGGTTCAACCTGATAAAATGTAAGTGCATAGGTCAGCGACACTATTTTGAATTGAGTAACTAGTGATTCTCAAGCTATAAATATGGCACGTATTCACTAACTTAGAAAGCATTTACTCAAAAGGATCGACATGAATTAAAACCAAGCCAAATATTGACATTGCATGATTGGCAAGTAATCTAACCCTTTTTGAGTCATAATTAGGCTGCCATATGGTCCAACGTGATGAAATGTAAGCGCATAGGGCAGCCACACTATTCCGATTCAACTAACCACTGATTCTCTAGCAATAAATAGAATTTGTGCCCATCAAATTGATCATTCACATAAGAAAAAAAAAAAGCCTCCTTTCAAGCAAAGTGATTAGAGATGTACCTCTGTTCGGGCAATGATCTACCATAAAATTTCTTTAACAACTAATTTTGCTTTGCCAATATTTTGGTAAATCACTTATCCCATCAAATTTCATTCCTTTTGTCAATATCAACATAGCAATTGTGAAAGGATGTCGTGTGATGTACCTTGGCAATACGCAGTTCACAGAAGGCTAATTAAGTATTTATTGATTTTCTTGCTAATTCCTCAAGTTCTTATTTCTTATCCAATTCCCTTTCATGTGATTTTTCCTTTCTGTTCTTTCCTTCGTCGCAGGTAGAAGTGCCATTCATGTACGTGGCATGAGGATCGATGAATTCACAAGATATGCCATATGTTGTTGTAATAAAAAAGAGTAAGAGAGATTAAGAGAAATTATAGTAGAAATTAAATTCATTTGGGTCTTCTTTTGCGAACATTTGGTGGAGATTAAGAGAGATTGTAATCCGGACAAGAGTAACTTTTTGTTACCGTCATTGTGATTATGTATTTCGGTCTGTTTTTATGCTTCTTCGATGTTTGTAGCCCACTGTTAATTATGCGACCTTTCACTATACGACAATTGTCAGGATGAAAGAGAAAAAAATCAGAGAATAAGAAACACAAACTTTTTACGTGAAAAATCCTTCAAAATTAAAAAGCGAAAAATTATGGTGCCACATTAGGCAATTTGTTTAGAATGATAGTATCTTTGTCTGGTTATTTTGTTGGGTAGGATAAACTTCTCAAGTCGTAATAAAACCTTTGGAATGAGTTTGAAGAAAAATACAATATTAGTAGAGTAGAAAGAATAAATTTATGAAATTAGTGAATTATCATTGAAAAATTATTCTAATTTATCAAATTTGAAGTGACGGTGGTCAGTCACTGGCCAAGCAAGGAATTTGGGTGTTGCACTAATTCTCTAGCTTTGGTTATTCGATGCAAAGAAATTCTAGTTTATGCAGTTTATACCATCCATACATAGTGGTTTTTGACATTCAACACTAAGCTCTCTTGTTGGTCTTACTAGCTTTGGAATTCAAAATAATAAAAATTGAGCTGGTAGATCAAGGATATGACGCTTTTCATGCCTATTATATGTCAAATTTGGAATGGAGCGAGTTTCTTGACACTTGCATCACTCACTACTAATAAAATATGAACCTAACATCTAACGGAATCAACCGTTAATTGCACATATTTACTAACTTAGAAAGCATTTACTCAGAAGGATCGACATGAATTAAAACCCAACCAAATATTTACATTGCATTACTAGCAACTAATCCAACCATTTATAAGTTAGATTAGGTTGTCATGTGGTCCAACCTGATAAAATGTAAGCACATAGATCGGCGACACTATTACCGTTCGGGTAACTAATTATTCCCAAGCTATAAATATGGCACTTATTCACTAACTTAGAAAGCATTTACTCAAAAGGATCGACATGGATTAAAACCCAGCCAAATATTGACATTGCATGATTGGCAAGTAATCTAACCCTTTTTGAGTCATGATTAGGCTGCCATTCCAACGTGATGAAATGTAAGCGCATAGGGTAGCCACACTATTCCAATTCAAGTAACCCCTTATTCTCTAGCTATAAATATGATTGATGCCCATCAAATTGATCATTCACATAAGCAAAAAAAAAAGGGCTCCATTCAAGCAAGTGACTAGAGATGTACCTCTGTTCGAGCAGTGATCTACCAGAAAATTTCTTTGACAATAAATTTTGCTTTGCTAATTTTCTGGTAAATCACTGATCTTATCAGAGTTCATTCCTTTTGTCAATATCAACCTGGCAATGGCGAAAAAATGACGTGTGATGTACCTCGGTAATATGCAATTCAGAGAAGGCTAATTGAGTATTTATTGACTTTCTTGCTAATTCCTCAAGTTCTTATTTCTTATCCAATTCCCTTTCATTGTAATGACTGATTTTTCCTATTTGTTCCTTCCTTCTTCGCAGGTAGAAGTTTCATTCATGTACGTGGCATGAAGATCGATGAATTAACAAGACATGCCAAATGTTGTTGTAATAAATAAGATTTTTGTATCAATTCTTATAGTTGTAGGTCTTTTGGGTCTTTGTTTGCGAACATTTGTTGAAGATTAAGAGAGATTGCAATCTAGGCAAGAGTAACTTTTTTGTGACCGTCATTGTGATTATGTATTTCGGGATGTTTGTATGCTTCTTTGATGTTTGTAGCCCTCTTTTAATTTTGTGACCTTTCACTACATGACATGTGTTAGGAATAAGAAACGTAAAAGAGAAAAAATCAGAGAAGAAGACACAAAAACTTTTTACATGGAAAACACTTCAAAATCAAAAAGGGAAAAATTACAGAGCCACGTTACGAAACCTCTTGGAATGATAGTATCTTTGTCTACTTATTTTGTTGGGTAGGAGAAACTTCTCAAGTCATAATAATCTATTTAGAATGAGCATGAAGATAAATACAATATTAGTAGATTAGAAAGAATAAATTTATGAAATCAATTAATTATCATTGAAAAAATTCTGCTAATTTATCAAATTGGAGGTGACAGCCGTTAGTCACTAGCCGGGTAAGGAATTTGGGTGGTCCCCTAATCCTCTAGGTTTGGTTATTCAATGTCAAGAAATTCTTACCTAGGCAGTTCATGCCATCCCTAATTTATGAAATTTGACGCTAAGCTTTTTTGTTGGTCTTAATTGCATTTGAATTCAAATAATAAAAACCAACGGTTATAGATCATGGCTAGGCGCTTTTCATGCCCATTATATGTCAAATTTGGAATGGATAGAGTTTCTTAACACTTGCATTACTCATGACTAATAAAATGTGAACCTAACGTCTAACAGAATCAATCGTTACTTGCACATATTTACTAGCTTAGAAAGCATCTACTCATAAGGATCGACATGAATTAAAACCTAACCAAATATTGACGTTGCATGACTGGCAACAAATCCAACCCTTTATAAGTCACTATTACGCTGGCATATGTGCCAACTGATAAATTAAGCGCATGGGTCAATGACACTATTTTGATTCGGGTTAATGGTGATTCTCAAGCTATGAATATGGCACATATTCACTAACTTAGAAAGCATTTTCTCAGAAGAATCTACATGAATTAACACTACAAAAAAACATGTTTTTTCCGACGAAGTTTCCAACGAAAAATTTGGAAAAATTCGTTGGAAAACGAATTTCCAACGAATTTTCCAACGAAAAAAACTTCGTTAGTAATAGGTCGTTGCAAATTTTTCCAACGAAAAATTTTAATTTTCGTTGGAAATTTGCGATAAATTTTTTTTCGTTGGAAAATTCGTTAGAAAACTCGTGGCTAAATTCGTTGGAAACGAATTTTTTTTTTCGATGAATTTTTTTCGTTGGAAACTACAAATTTTTTTTTAGTCGAAAAATCGTGGAAATTTTTTTTCCATTGAAAATTTTTTTTTTTGGTCGAAAATTTTTTTTTTGTCGAAATTTTTTTTTTGTTTGAAAAATCGCCCTCGCCATGGCCGGCAAGGGCCAACCTCGTCGCCGGCGAGGGGCGAGCTCGAGCTCGCCAGCCATGGCGAGCTCGGCCCTTGCCATGGCCGGCGAGGGCCAGCCTCGTTGACGGCGAGGGCCAGCCTCGTCGCCGGCAAGGGGCGAGCTCGGCCCTAGCCGGCGACGAGCTCGAGCTCGCCCAGATCTGGGCAAGCTCGGCCCTCGCCGGCGAACAAGGAAGGAAAGGAAGTGGAGCATGAACCGAGGGCTCCCGCGGCGGACGAGGTCGAACTCGGCGGACATGGACATGGACCCGGCGGCGGGGGAGCCAAGTGGGCCGGTGCCGGTCCTGACGACGAGGGAGAAGGGGCTGGTGGAGTCGAAGGAGGTGCCGAGGTGGAGGGCGAGCTCCCGGGGCTCGTCGGCGACGACGCCGGAATGGAAGGGGAGGCCGAGGATGCTGAGGGCGACCATGGCGCGGGGAGGCCTTCATCCTCCGCTGGGTTTCTGGGGAAGGAGGATGGAAAATGGGGGGGGAATTTTGGGGTGATTTTTGAATGGAGAAAAGAATTGATTTTTTTTTGGCGGGTTGATTTTTTTCTCCGGTGTGTACAATTTTCGTGGGAAAATTCGTTGGAAATTTCTAACAAATTGTCCCACGAATTCAAAATATACCGGGTTTTTTTTAATTCGTTGGAAAATTCGTTGAAAATTTCCAACGAAAATTGTACAAATTGAAATAATGGCCCGGAAAATTGAAAATCATTGGAAATTTCGTTGGAAATTTCCAACGAATTTTTCAACGAAAATTGTACAAATTGAAATAATGGCCCAGAAAATTGAAATTCATGGGAAAATTCGTTGGAAATTTCCAACGAATTTTTTCACAAATTTAAAAAATACCGGGTTTTTTTGAATTCGTTGGAAATTTCCAACGAATTTTCCAACGAAAATTGTACAAGTTGAAATAATGGCCCGGAAAATTGAAATTCGTTGGAAAATTTGTTGGAAATTTCCAACGAATTTTCCCACGAATTTAAAAAAATGCCAAACAGTACCGGGTTTTTTTGAATTCGTTGGAAATTTCCAACGAAAAATTTTTTGTTGGAAATTTCCAACGACTTTTCCAACAAAAAATTTTTCGTAGCTAATTTCCAACGAATTTTACTTTTCGTTGGAAAATTTGTCGTAAATTTGCGACGAAAATTTTTTCGTCGCAAATTTTCGTAGGAAAAACCCAGTTTTTTTGTAGTGTAAAACCCAACCAACTATTGACATTGCATGATTGGCAAGTAATCTAACCCGTTTTGAGTCATTATTATGCTGGCATATGGTCCAACGTGATGAAATGTAAGTGCATAGGGCAGCGACAATATTCCAATTCAAGTAACCACTGATTCCAAGCTATGATTATGATTGATGCCCATCAAATTGATCATTCACAAAAAAAAAAAAAAAAAAAAAAAAACTCCATTGAAGCAAAGTGATTAAAGACAGACCTCTCTTCGGGCAATAATCTACTAAAAAGTTTCTTTGACAACAAATTTTGCTTTGCTAATTTTCTGGTAAATCATTGATCCAATCAAAGTTCATTCCTTTTGTCAATATTGACGTGGCAATGGCAAAAAGATGTCGTGTGATGTCCTTTGGTGATATGCAAATCTGAGAAGACTAATTGAGTATTTATCGATGTTCTTGCTAATTCCTCAAGTTATTATTTCTTATCCAATTCCGGCTGGTTTTTCCTTTTCGTTTCTTTCTGCGTCGCAGGTAGAATTGTCCTTCATGTACGTGACATGAGGATTGATGAATTCACAAGATATGCCAAACGTTATTGTAATAAATAAGATTTTTGTATCGATTCTTATGGTAGAAATTAAGGTCATTTGGGTTTTTTTTGTGAACATTTGATGAAGATTAAGAGAGATTGTAATCCGGGAAATATATTTGCTATTTCTTTTGCTTTTTTGTCTAATGGGCTACTATCTCAGAGTTGCACATCTCTCTACCAAACAAGTTCTCAAAAAGTCTCGACTGCTTCACTGTCCACAAAAAAAAAAATCAAAAAAAGAATACCCAATTAAATTGAGATTGCAAATAAACTTTATATGTTGCTTGGTAGGAGAGAGAGAGAGAGAGAGAGAGAGAGAGAGAGAGACTAGTCGCAATTATCATATTCTAAAGAAGACAAAAAAGATAAGAGAAGCGAACGAGATCGCGGCGGTGACAACAACGTCCTCGTTTTTTATATTTTACAAGCCATCTACATTGCACCTACCATAAGATCTATCATCTTCCTTCTATCGACAAAATCGCCTATTTACACATTTAATATGACATAACTAAATGTCCAAAATAATAATAATAATAACAACAACACATTCTATGAAATATCTTCTTTTTTTATAATTAGTTAGCCGTCCTTAAATAGATAAATCACATGTCGGTGAAGAAAGATCATGTGCTTTAAATTTCTTGTTCGAGCAAATAACGCTTCAATTATGAATTTCTTTAGCAGATAACGTCACATAACCAATCTAACAATGAAATGCGGATGTATGTGTACATATCTGGTCGGATGAACAAGTCACGAAGTGGATCGCAATGTATGTTGCCGACACTTTCAATATGTATGAGTCCATATTTTCTTAAAATCATTTATAACTTATAATAAGTGAATGTAAAGTCTACGTCGTATGAAAGGAAACATCACGGCAAACCAGCATGCTCCATGACAAGAACACGAACCTTCGCGTCATCGTACATAGTATAGGACGCGTTCTATACATCCAAACCGCCCGATCGACAACAGGAAATCAAATGTAACCTCGATTTGTATTATTGGTTATCATATAAATAACATTGTTAATCATATAATAAAAAAAATGTCCAGGGCATCGGTCTTTACTCTTTTTCCAAAGCAAACAAACGCAAGCAGCAGCATATTCTGAAGAGAGTAGGTGAATACATTGATGCGTCATTGCATGTATATACATCCAAACCAAGAACTTAGGGTTATTGACTAAGGACGGACCAATAGAAATGGATTGCTCACGCCATGGAAGAAAACGACTATGGTTATAGAAAAAAATTATTAAATTATTTCACGAAGTTTCTACCTTCGGACCTTTTTCCAAATGGGTGCTTGTACGCTTTCGTCTCTAATTTTCTTGAGCGTAGAAGTCGATGATCTCCTCCACGTTCAGCTGGAACAGCGACGGACAGTCGTTGTGCATCAGCCACAGCATGTGCTCAAACAAGATTGCGTCGACGTCGACGAAGATCACCCTCTCCCTCCGCTTGCTCTGCTTCCTCGCGATGGGACCTCCTCCATCTCCTTTGCTCGTGACGGCATTGATCAATACCCTGAACGGGTTCTCCTCAAGTACGTACGCATCGACCAAGAACTCCCTCTTCTCCTTCCCCACCACCACAGTCACCAGGCCGTTGGGCTCGCCCAGCCTGTCCTCGACGAGTTGCTGGTAGCCCAGCTGGGATCCCAAGCACCGCCGGCTCAATAACGCCACCGGTAGCACCAAGCAATCCATTAACAATATCACGCGAGTATAATTTGTGTGTAAGGGCAAGGAGCTTTGGAAGTTGAGATGAAGGAGGAGAGATGCAAAATCAACTTATATATATGGTACAGTTAGAGAGAGAGAGAGAGAGAGAGAGAGAGAGAGAGAGAGAGAGAGAGAGAGACAGAGTTGGATGAGTAATGGTTAAAATGGGGTATCGTAGATTTGGAGGAAAAAGCGTATGGAGAGGTGATTGTTGAATCGGGAGTGAAAGGCAAGGTCTCTTTCTTATGAGGAAGTGAGTTTATTTTAAATAGTTTGACAAGGTCTCCTGTTGAATTGGCCAGCCAACGGCTAGTGAGAGAGAGAGAGAGAGAGAGAGAGAGACTACGTAGGGCTGTGTCGCTTTTATGTGAATGTCTATATGCAGATTGTTGGCCGAAGACGGGACGTTGGAGTAAAAACTAAGAATCTGCTGGAGAGGGAGGTAGGAATTGGAATAAGACTGCCGACTAAAGAGAGAGCCAGAGAGAGGACAAGTAGAGTATTTGATACGTGAAATCATCAGTGTTGAAAATAACTCGTGGGATTACTAGTCCAAGACTCTTTATGTGGACACCGCGAATCGCATTCGATTCCGTTGAGATTATTGGTCTGGCCCGTCTGGGACTCTAGGTCGACACAGCGAATCGCTTTCGGTTCCTCACTTTCGATGTGAATAGTCGATCTACCTTTGTAAGACCGATGACTAATGAGGTGGATTCAATCCCACCGGAGAAAAGATCGACCCGAACTGCGAACCTCGATGCCCGAGGCAAAACTAGAGCCCCACATGAGTAGGTAGGTAGCAGTTGAAAGATCATATCTAAGTACTGTATAATCTACCCATCTCTTCACATGGCCCCTGCTTCGCTTGCTTTGGAGTCGCTAAACAAAGAAGCATCCTTCCGTGTTGGCGAGACATTAAACTCTCTGATTACTTTAGAGGACCCCAACGATGGCTTCCTCGCTTACAGTTCCTCACAATTTCGCGTACATACTCATAAAGCGCGGGGGAGTAGAATGTCGCATGCGAGTCTATCAGTCACATTAGACAACCGAAACAAGTGTATATCCACAGATTCGAACTCGGAACTCCCACTAATCAGCTGACCGGCAATCCCTCGTTCTTTCAATCTCACACACTAATAACAGCACGTGCGCTGTGAGTCTTCAGTGCATCGTTATGTCTTCAGGACTGCACTAATCCAGCGACGAAATGTATATAACTGTTGATTCTCAGCTCGCCAAGGTTCTGGTGCTAAAGCTATGCACGAGGACAAATTACCAGAAGCCATCTCTGAAAGTACCTAGAGCAAGAAATTTAAAACCCTAACACAAATCCACCCATTGAATCAAGAAACCATAGATGGGAAGTAATTGCCAAAACAAGTAAAGAATCCTCAAGAAAATGCTTCCCATGCTATCAACTATCAACAACAGCACCATGTTCCGATAAGATTCAAGTTAACAAACCCCAGTAACCAAGTTCAGAAAGAGAATAAAGACTAAACAAGAAATAAAATGGAGTCGACGGGAGGATGCCTCATTAAAATGTCATTTGGGTGACACCTGCCAAGTTGGCCTAATGTATATATATCTGCGGCTACGATGAACAATGATCTCAAGTTGAGTAGTACCCAGAAAGCCGGTTATATCTTAGTTAACTTCTTCAGTGAGGAGTCTGGCCAGCCCACAGATGGTGGTACATCTGCATATTGTGGATCGGCTGGCTAGAGTTGTTGTAGAGTCCGGAAGGTCGGTGATTAATTGGGCTATTACCATTTTCATCAGATGATTCGCCCGATGCTCCATCAGAAGGGGGGCTCACTGCCGTCCCAGGTGCACCAAAGTTCAACATATGGGATTGTGGACCCTGTGGCGTTGGCGAAGCATCAGACTTGAGAGCGCTCGAAGATGCTTTCTTCGAACTTGCAAGGAAGCTTCCAACAATAACCTGTCACACAATTTGGAAAGAAATAATGAGAGAAATCTGTTTCGACGACATGGTTTCACCATTGCAAGGCATTTTCTAAGTTTCGCCCCACCGAATTTTCAACAGGGTAGAAACTTCTCTCCTCCTCCTGATTCCTATCTAATGATCCAGGACATGGGAGAACAAATTTCTGACTTTTGTGGCCACAAAGAGGCAGTGATTAGTTCTTCAGGAACTGGTTAACTTTAAATTGTTCTTGTGAGACCTTTCCCCAAGAAACGCCCCTAATCTGGGATCAACAGATTACATAACAATAAAACACGGATGGGACTTTGGCTTTCCACTCTGAAACAATGCAATCTTTTCTTAAGATTTATGTATATTAACTTACCTGTACAGGTGTAGCGGCGATTAGCAATCCTGCAACCCCTCCACCCAGCACTCGACCATCTGGACCTGCTAATGACACACTTAATGCACCAGCTCTGCTACGACCAGTTTCATTTTCAGGACACAGGAAGGACCCAGATAGACAGATTATCTCAAATCGGCCCTGTAAGATGTAAAGAGAGAAGGGAAAGTCATATGTGATGCTAAAAGAAATTTGAAGTCCGAGACGCATTCAGAATAGTTCAGAAAACATTCTACACTGGCCCAAGGGTTACTCGATCATTTAAGAGTCAACGGCACCAGTGACAATGAAGAAATTCTTACATCATAAATTGACATTGAAGTTGCTCTTTTGCAGCTTTAAAAGAAAATCGTTAACTCAGTATGAGATCATCAGTTATGATGCTTCAAAAGGCGCAAGGAATAAATTTTAGGCATCAACATGAAGAGTCGATAATATTGGCGAAAACAATGCTTGAAATACAAAGAATATTCACTTGAATTATCCAGTCAGGCAAATAATGGCTGGAACATCTACAGGTCTTAAAGCCAATGTACAGTCAGGAGACAAACAACGCGTTAACATTAGTCAGCAAGGGCTGCCCAATGAACTATAGAAACAACCAACAGAGTAACAAGTGGAATTGTCTAGCAAATCTGATTCAGAAAGACAACCATCAGTCATATGGAAGAGCTCCCCCATGAAGACAGAGCAAGTACTCTTCCGATGAACTGAACAGAAACAGATGAAGATACTAGATAGGAAAGGCTCAGTCAAAACATCTAAAATTCTCAACACCGCTGCTTTAGACATCAAAGCCTGTCAGAAAAGTAAAGTGCATGTTGTGAACAAGCACCTCAAGAATTCCATAAGATGCGAGATCAGATGAAAATACACTATTAAAATGTTCGGAGCAGATAGTATTGACCTGCATCAACTGACTACGCAGCGACGAACCACCAATCATTGCATCAACTGCTCTAAAGAGCCAGGTCAGCGATAGCACATATAACAGAAAGCAAACTTTAGAGAGAAAACATCGCTAAAAACCTGGTTCACTATATCGTTCTCTCATCCTCACCTATTTTACTATTCAATGACTTTCATCAAAAACCCTACCTATTCACCATGGTCTCCCCTACTAGAGAATCATCATATAGAGGTGAAGACATCACCAATCGTGAAACATTTCCACATGCTGTACATCCTTGACTTTTCCAATTTTTTTACCTATTGATGTTATCAGCCACTGTCACACTTTTTCACCTATTTGCAAAAGAATTCCTATCCTTCCTCAAAAGTCCATCTACAGCATGCAAAAGTATGTTGCTCAATAAAGTGGTAACCATATCTAGAAATAAATCCATCAAATTGTCGTTCCCGACTGAACTAATATTAAATCCATAGGCACCCCGAAGTTATTTCCTAATTCAGATTCGTTAGTATAATTTCAGACTCCTACTATTCTCCCATTATTTAGCGCATCGCTACTCAAGGAACTTCTGTCTGAGGATTTTGGGTTCTCTCACCAACCCACTGTTTATGCTCTTTCTTTTCATTATCGAAGTAGCAACATCTCTAGTGCTTAAAGAGTTTTCATTAACCCATGTAAGCATTTAGCAACTAAAACAAATGTACTTCAAGTTTGTGCCTATATCATGCTACTTATGAAAGACTAGCTAGGCAAGAACACGAAGATCACCTCATATGTCACAGTCCCACCATTCATTGCTGGCTGCCTGAGGGTTACATTGCAGATAGCTCCACTTGCCGAGAGAATACAAATTGTGCGAGGTCCTTGCAATGAAAAGGCCATAATTTTGGAGGCTACATCCTGCAAATCCAGAAAAATATATCTGAGGACCAGAGTATCTCTAATAGAAAGAGAACATCATTTATGCCATCTAATAGCACCTATATGAAGGTACAAGAAGAAGGGTTCACCAGCGCATTCCCCCCACACACACGAGAGAGAGAGAGAGAGAGAGAGAGAGACAACAACATGAGAACCTTATTTATGCCATCCGATAGAGCATCTAAATGAAGATATCCATCACTCACAAGCGCGTCGGCACGTGCACAAGAGACGCCATTTACTATGAAAAGAGGACCTCATTTATTCTAGTACCGTTGGAAACGATATATAGCAATTTTAAGTTCATTGAAGATGATCTATAATGATCTCACGTTGATGTGATTAATCTTCCTTATTGGCACACGATCCATCAATTATAAGGTGTTGCATCTCATCCACGTGACTGGAAAAAGATACAATTCATCAATTATAAAGCAAGGATGCCTATCAGCATCCCTATGTAGACAAAAAAAAAAGAAGAAAGAACCAACTGGCTACTTCCATCTACAAAGTATATCGGAACTTCAGGCTTCTCAATCAAGCAAATCACCTTCATTCATCTAAAACTTCGAATCGAAAAACCAGGATAAACGTTGAACTAAAGAAACACTCTTCGCCCAAGACACAGTTGTCAAGAAACTCCAGAACAATCAGTATTGCATCAGCACAAAAAAGAAAAACACGAGAGAAAAATCATTGTTTGTCGAGCTTAGAACTGCACACAAACAAGAACACCCAAAAACTACACACATGAGAACCCTAATGCAGCTGAACTCCAGTGACCACATTCTTCTCCATTCAGAACCATCCAAACCAAAAACGGAAAAAATCCACATACCTCACCAGCGTCGACATGGATCACATGCGGAGTAAAACCAACTCCACCAGCTCCTGCCACCATGAAAACAAAACTCAGCCCAACGTTGGTCAAAATCACACCTTTACATTTACAAACCCCAGAACATAAAGGAAATGCTCAACCCGAGCGACTCGCACAATCCACCCGAAACTGCAAAGAGAAGAGAAGCCTCGTCTTCATGAGAGAAGAAAAAAAAAAAAGATCACCTAAAGCATCCATTTGCTTCTTCCCCAGCCCAGGCGGCCTCCCCCTGTGCTTCTTGGCCTGCTGCTCAGACGAGCCCGCGAGGTTCCCATCACCTCCGCCGCCACTGGTTCCGCCGCCATGGTGGTGGTGGTGGTGGTGATCCCCGCCAGAGGAGGAGTGCACTGAAGTGGGTCCGAGCCCTAGGGCAATGTTGCCCTCGGGAGTGTACTTCCTGGGCCTCCCACGCTTCTTCTTGGCCGGCTCGATGGAGAAACCGCCCGCCCTCAGCCCCGCCTGCGACGATCCGTCGTAAATGCCGCCGGCATTATTGAGCGAATCCATCCCCTCCGTCTGCTGCTGCTGCTGCTGCTGCTGCGGCTGCTGCGGCGGGGGCGGCGGCGGCGGCCCCCCGGAGCCCACCATGGAGTTGAAGGGGAACCGGTGCTGCATCATGACCGCCGACGAATTGGGGTTGATCAGGTGCTGCGGCGGCTGCTGCTGCTGCTGCGACCCCTGCTGCGGGCCGCCGGCGGAGTAGGAGCCGGCCGAACCCCCAACGACCCCCACCATCCCCGGTGGCGGTGGCGCGTCCCTCGAGTCCATCCCGCTCGCGGGCTGGAATTCCCCTTTGATCCGCGAAAGCCCACCCCTTTCCTGCTCCTTTTGGGGCGGGGTCGGTTCCCTCGGGTGGCTTAAAGGCGAGATTTTTATTGTTGGGAAGCGAAGAGAGGGAAATGAGAAGCGTGAGCGCAGGTTGGGGCGTGTTTGGTTTTTGTTTTTTGGGTTTTCCGAACCCCCCCGAACCTCTTTCTTTTTCTCCCCCTTCCTTCTTCTTCTTTTCTTTTTTACAATCGAACTTTTAAAGTGTAGAGACTAGAGAGTAGAGACAGACCCTGCTTTGGACGACGGGGGAGAGCGAGAGAAAGAGGGACGGAGATGGGGCTGCTTATATAGCGTGGGGGAGGCCGTGGTGAATAGGTAGGGTTTTAAATATTTTTGCCACTTTGGGGGGTTTTTGGTGTGGATTCTCCCGTGGGGGATTTTTGGCCCCCCTTCAATCCAATGTGGGCAAATCTGATCCCCATTTGCCCCGTTTTTTTTTTTTGGGTACCCAACATTGCCACTGTTTAGGGCCATGCCATGGGAGAGGGGCAATGCCCGGAAATCCATACGTCTTTTGGGCATAGCTCGTATTGAACACGAAACGCGTCGTATGCATCGAGCGCGCTCGCGTCGGGCTCGATCGCGAACCGTCGCCGGCTTTTTCGGTTCGCCCTCGCCCGACTCGGGAAGAAAAAATTCGCATGGGGTCGAACCCTCGAGGGCCGTCGAATTCATATTCTGCGAACATCCACGTGCGGCGGACTCGACCGTGGACGGTCGACCGTTAGTTTCGGGGTTGACGTGACTCGTTTGGGAAAGATTCGCATGCATCGAATTCGTATCGGGCTCAATGATTGAGGACCGTTAATTTCGGTTTTTTTGTTCGTTCGAAACGGTTTATTTGGCAAGATCTGCATGGGCCGAACTCGTGCGTGCTCAATAATTACGGGCCGTTAATTTCGGTTTTTGCCTCCCTGGAAAAATTTGCGTGCGTCGAACTCGATCATTAACGATCCATAATTTCGATTTTTCCTCATTTGACGGCACTTATTTGCATTATGATTTTGCATGCTACAAACTTGTACGTGCTCAATTGTCGAAAAAATCTGCAATTTTAATTTTTTCCAATTTGATATCGCTTGTACGGAAAAATTTCGTATGCGTCGAACTTGTAAGTGCTCGATAGATAAGGATAATTAATTCGTCATTTGGCATCGCTTATATGGAAAAACTTCGTATACATCGAATTCGAACGTGCTCAATAGGTAAAGACGGTTTTTCCTCATTCGACATGGCTTATTTAGAAAAATTTGTATGCATCCAACTCATGTGTGCTCAATCATTGGCGATTTCTAATTTCAGTTTTTCCTTGTTCGACGTAACTAATTTGGAAAATACTTTTGCATGCTACGAACCTGTTACATGCTCGATTGTTAATGAATCATCAATTTCAATTTTCCCGCATTTGACATAGCTTATATGGAAAAATTTTCGTATGTGTGGAATTGGTGGTAAGTGCTCGATGAATAAAGAGGAAAATTCAATTTTCCCTTCTTCAACGTCGCTTATATGGAAAATTTTTTTTGACAAATTCTAGAATACACGCTTTATGAGTAGGAATTCTTAAACTTTTCGTTGTATTCCATATTAGACATGGTCCATCCAATGATTCACGCGATGTGGACATACCAGCGGCGTGAAATTTGGTCTCATCGACTCTGATGCCATTTATGAAAAATCGAAACAGTTAACTTTTTTTTTTGGCGGGAAAGAAAAATCGAAATAGTTACTGGAAAAATCCAAAAGGTTACTTGTTTTTTAGTTGGATACTATACTTGGGTGGGATGTGTCCCTTTTTGGCCTAATTGCTAGTTTGGATTATCCCAAAGTTCACAATGTAATAATTGCGGTTAAACTGCTCGTTATAGAAAGAGTATCTAGAATGAACATTAATGAGCAAGATCTGATCTCTTGGGGTATAACTAGGAAGAACATTAATAGATAGCCATATTTTACCAAGTGCAAGATATAATGGTATTATTTTGAAAATCGAAATGGTTGGTTGTCTTGCAGTTGGATACTATATACTAAGGAGGCAG
Organism: Syzygium grande; assembly: GCA_024733475.1. Taxonomy (NCBI): domain Eukaryota; kingdom Viridiplantae; phylum Streptophyta; class Magnoliopsida; order Myrtales; family Myrtaceae; genus Syzygium; species Syzygium grande. The sequence goes on along the minus strand of JAMXDD010000001.1, from coordinate 39,462,952 downwards.
TGCCCCTTTTTGGTCTAATTGCTAGTTTGGGTTTTTTTTTATAAGGATGACGATGTAATAATTGCTGTCAAATTGCTCACTATGGAAAGATTATATAGAAAGAGCATTAACTGGAGAGTTGTTTATCTCTTGGATGAAGTAAAGCCTCAAGAGAGAGCATGAGAGGAGAAATGAGCAAATTCTAGAGAACTCGAATGCCAGCTCTCGAATGCCAGGTCGGATATTTCTTAGTGAGTGTCGTTTATAGTCACGAGCCATAACTTTTTGCCACATCCCAATATGAATCGGATACTTAGGTCTTTTTCACGTACCTATAGGTATTTGTTAGTGATAGACCACGTCAATATTATAAGTACTAAATTATCAAGAAAATACGAAATTTTTAGACTCCTATGAAAGACGACGTCATCTCTCCATACAACCAATCGCAAATTATAAGGATACTGTGGGTGGCTAACAATTTTGGAGTGAAAGACTATAAAATGCACGGCTCTTACTCTATTTTAAAAATATTTTCTTAAAAATAATTCGCTTGCATCGTTTATAAAAATAAACGAACAAAAAGAATTTTCATTATCCATTAAAATATTTAAATATAAATTATTATCAATAATATTTTTTATCGATTAATTATTTTAAATAGTCATTTTTGAGAAAATAGTTGTTTTATTCGATTTTTCGGTGACTTTTTCTTTTATTGTTTTGGAGATTCCTAGCTGCATCCCAAGTCCCATCCACATCCGTCTATATATTTTTTCATCAGGGCAGGGAACTAACTGGAGGAGGGGGGAGGCAGGTAAAAAAAAGTCGAATCCAAAGCACCGATCCTGCCCCTAATGACTGCATAAAGGCACCACAAGTCAAACTTGTCATGCCAAATTCAAACATAAAGGTAACACCTTTTGGCCTTCCCCCCAATCACCCCTTTTTCAAGATTCTGGTTTGCATCCAGACGAGAGGGACCCAACACGCCCCACTTTTCCCCTCCTGTTTCGCAAGAACGAAATGTGGACCAACTGAGGCCCCAGAACCAAAGCTTGGTACTAAATACCGTGTCAGCTCTCTTCACAGAGAGAGAGAGACAGAGAGAGAGAGAGAGATTACATCATGTGAAAAGATCAGCATGTAGGAGAAAGGAGATGGAAAGAACTACTACAGGAACTTCAGGAAACAACGAGACCACACTAAAGCCATATGCAAGTGAGCGGAAGATGAGACATCGACAAATGATACAACCAATTCCCGTCGCTTACATGAATAAATCAAATGTACAATTCCAAGCTCCAGAAGTTGATAGGACCTGACCTAAACGCGCAATTCGAAACGTCCCTGTGAATGAAAGATAAAGCCTTTACAACCACGAATTAAGAATAGTAACCATATTTGACAGGCTCATATTTGAAAAATTATAAATTCCTCCGCAAGACAATGGAGCAGAAAGCGAGCGACACCGCATTCATCTGCTCGAGGATAACCAAGCTTTCCACTCATAATGGCACTGGACTTGACAATTTCTCATAATTTCAGCTGCTACTCCGATGCTTATGAGCTTTAAGGCAGCAATACAAATGCTTAGCACCTAATCTCATAAGACCCTGCTTTTGTTATGTAGCGGACCCATTCGACCGTGTTGTATCCGCTCTTTTCCCACACCTGCAGCGAAGATGATGTTAGCAACCACGCCTGGTCACACTGAAAAAGGTATGTACATCATACACAAGGCAACAATACCTTCAGGAAGCGGACACGTAATCCAGATGCTGTGAACATTGGAACCTGCAAGCAATATTGATGAGATCACTAGAGAACAGGGGGGATGATGGAAGACACGGCAATGCGTGTCAAAATACACATATCTAAGCCATGAGATTGCAAGCTTCAAAACAAACTATATTTAGTTGAAGACTTCATTTTCAACTATTGTTTAGGCCAAGCCACACTGCCATAATTACAGCGGGCAAACTCAAGTTGACAGGCGAATGGACAGTGACAAACGAGCCAAAGAACAAAAAAAAGACTTTAAAATCTCGAGTTCTTTTTTAAGATTTTGGCCCCATTTCAAAACAAAAGGCTAAATGAGATATATATATATATATATATATATATATATATATATATATATATCTGGAACCAGCAGGCGGGCAATTGTAATTCTCTAAAGGATTTATGGGAGGAAAAACCGCCTAAGCACACGGATTGCAACATGGAAGGATACTCAACAAAAGCACTGCTAGTGGATAAGGGAAGAAGCAATCAAGCTCAACGAAGGACAGGCAAAATCAGTGGTGCAGGATATTAGCACCCCTGAAATGAGATACGAAATTTGTCAAATAAGCAACAAACCATTCATCCCTTATGGCCAAAAAAGTATTGAGAACTTCTTCGCTCACCAGTAAATTTGGTGACGAAATGGCACCACAAAGAGCGAATTTTACACTATAGAGACTTTAGGAAAGTTTATCCACTCATATTATCAATCCTCCAGACAGAGAATAACTAATCATGCATTAATCTTAATATTCAGCTAAGGAAGAGAAAAAAAAACGAAGAGCAGGAAGTTCAACTTTGGAGAAGCGTAATTCTATGAAAAAAGGAACCATATCCTATAGATTTGATTTAATGGCACTTAATATCAGTAGTTTTTTCACCTGAAACTCCATCTGAATTGGTGGCCTTGTCCAAGATTTCTTTTCTCCCATTGTTGATATTAACTCAACTTCTGCACTCATAGTTGGTTCCGTTTGTCCAGGGAACTTTCTTATCCTGAGGAGCCACAAGACATAATGAGTATGAGTTTCTCAACCAAGCATAATCTAAAGAGAGAACCTCTTTGTCTGAGCACAAGAAACACATGAGTTAATGAACAGTGCGGTAATAACTTAGAATAAATTCTATTTTGGGGTGGTTGTATCTACTATTTAGTATGGCAACAGAATAAGAAACACATGAGTTAAGAGTGTACATTAATAAATTCTATTTTCTAGAAGATGTCTTTTAACCTCACCAATCACCAAATAGGAAGAAAGAATACCGCATGTTAATAATTTATTTGTACATTAACTTTAATTAAAAAACTAAAATTATCTTAGTTTTTGGTAACCTGCGCATGCCCATTTGGGTTTTATATTTTAGTTTTTTAGTTTATAGTTAATGTAAAAATAAATTATTAACACGTGGCATTCTTTCTTCCTCTTTGGTGATTAATGAGGTTAAAAGGCATCTTCTAGAAAATAGAATTTATTAATGTACACTCTTTACTCATATGTTTCTTACTCTGTCGCCATACTAAATATAAGATACAACCCCAAAATAGCATTTATTCTAAGTTATTCTAAGTCCAACCATTCTACAAACAAGACCTTTTTCATACTCCAGTTACTTATGACAACCAAACAATCAAAATGAGAGCCTATCAATCTTATATCATGTGCTTTCATGAAGCGGTAAGGGGCTTGGGAGAACAACAATGTCCCATCATGGACTCAAAATGGGAGTAGGTAATTAGAGGTAGACCACATGCTGGAAAGGAGAAACCAGAACAAATTCCAAACTATATAATCCTCTGAGTTAACATACTCACTTCCAAACCAAGCAATCAATAGCAGCATTATACTTCGCTCTTCCCGATGTCACTTGGAAACTGGTCTTCGCAGTTTGCTTTGGTACAGGAACTTTAATGACAACCCCAAGAGCAAACATTTTTGGGCCGAAAACACTCTTTACCTGGAGATTAACACAGGTGAGAAAACCAAATGACCATAGACAAGGCATAATCACTTTGCTTCACTAATAATCATTACTAACCTTGACATTTACTTCCATTCTTGTTCGCCCGAGTTCCTTTATCGTCGGCAACACTCGAAATGGAAGATTAACACCCTCCGTTATTCGATACCTACAGAATATAAGATGAATCAATTAAAAGAACGCATGATTACTAGCATTAAAGTACTTATACATAGAATGAATGGTAACAACCAAAATAAGCAATTATTTGTATTGTTCAAACAACAAATAGATGATGCAAAAGAGGAAATCACAAGCTTACTTCATCAGTTCAAATTCACCATCAGGAGGCACAAAGCTAACAGTTTTTTCTGAGTTAAACCTCGTCAAATTTACACATTGGTGGAATGTGACATCATCGAGCTCGATAGTTTTACCACTGCAAAAACATTCGAGTGTCATAGATGAGAACACCAAAACTAACGTATAATAGCACAAATAATTAGTGAAAACTTAAAGGCCAAAATCTAACGAGCATAAAGTGAAGAGCATAGCGTATTTGGTGCGTTAAATAGTATATATACATCTTACCTTACCAAAAAAAAAAAAAATCTAACGAGCATAAAGTGAAGAGAAGAAACACAATGCCAGAAGGAAAATGATTGCTTAAATGAGCTGGGAACGAATTGGTATTAGCAAGGTCACACGCAATGTGCATTTCAATGCAAAAGCAACGTGAACATCATCAAGCACAAAAAGCAAGAGTCTTTTGATTCAAATAAACTTATGGGTGACAGACTACCTTTTAATAGGACGAGATTTAATCTGCGACTCTTTCTCAAGGCCAATTTTATCATTTAAACCCAACTTCAGATCAGGCATTCCAGAGAGAAAGCACTTCATAAGAATCTTCCCCGTCACATCACAACGCAGGACACTTCCTGTATTTACCAATTTGTGGTGAGCAACAACAGAAATCAATATGGTACTTTTGATCCAAAATATTGGACCTACCTTTTGAAGACATAAGAAGATTTACACTTTCCACGATATCAAGAAAAACCTATAGAAATGAAGTTCGTGATCACATAACAAGGTGATATCATGGATAAGAGCCAAAGGACAATCTCAAAGTCACCTCATTCTTCTTGTAAACCAGCCCTTCCCTCCGCCAACCAACAGCACCAGTGACTTGTAAGGTAGCATTTGGCACAGGTTTATCTGAAGGCTGTTAAACTCGTAGGAGATAGCACAATTAGAAATTACCAAAGAAGAAGAAGAAGAAGAAGAAGAAGAAGAATCATTCAGAGAACACTTTGGAAAACCATGTCAGGATTAATTTAAGCAATAAGATACCAACCTTGGAAGAAAATGGCGAGCGGACTCCTTCTTGAGTAATGTACAGCTTCAGGATTTCAGGGGAAAGATTTTGAGGATAACCGAAGTCCATGATCTCTGAAATGAATGTTATGATGATTAATGTCAATAATCCATTCCTGTACTGGAGATTCTAAAAAATATTCTAAAGAGAACTATCTCGCCGATTTTGCAGCTCTACAGAAAACATCTAGCTAGCAGGCACCCCAAGCACATGCATGTGAACTCCAAACGATCTTCACACTTTGAGAAAACTACCTAGAATACACATGCTTAAATATATACTCCTAAGAATTCTCTATTCATGCTTCCTCGCTTTGCTTTAAAGCAGTATAGTCAGCCATCCTACATCCAACCATCCCCACCCTGAATAACCAATCAATATAGGCTCATGTCCTGCTTTAAGTTAGCTGCTGCATTTCGCGTCCTCTTAAAACTCATCAAAACTTCTGTTTTAGAAAGGGTAAAACTCATGTGGTTGTCGTATTAGCAAGACATGAGAGTCTACTATCATACATACTGCATCACGACAATTGATCCACATGAACAGTAGTTGTATGAGGTAAAGTAGGCATATCTCTAGAAACTTTTATTCTCGCTTGCTCCTCCAGGACAAAAACTAGAATCTTGTCAACCACACAGGACCTTTTGCCCAGGATTATTTACAATATTCTACCTTATCGCAACCAGAAACAAACAATTAATTAATTCAAGCCTCTAACTTACCATCCAAAAGCTCATAGATGAGAACAAAATTATTACGAATAGCATCTTCATCAAAGGATCCTCCAAAATAAGATTTGAAAAGGGAAACGGCCTGCAAGAAAGAGAAATCGTATGAGGCATTCATAGCTATCCATTCCCTTGAAATATGATTGCACCACAATTACATCATTCATCCTAACCCTCCTATTCTTCCACAATCATGTATATTTTCTGATGCATGCGGCAGTTATGGTTCTGCTTCTGCGAAAGAAATTATAATGCTTGAAGAAAGTCCTGAGCAGTCTATTCACATCTCCATTGAGACCACGGATAATAAAAGTCAACAGCCAATGAGAGCACAAAATTCAACTATCAAAACAGCAGCGGGTGCAACTTGTCCTAACAATGACTTAGCAGCAACAGTGAAATTTCACAATGAGACGAAGCAAGTAATCTATGAACTAAACAGGAATTCAGGATTTGCTAACTTCAAAAGTAGATGACATACTGTGGAAGAAGCTTACCTCCACAACGAATTTAAAAGCACAAGCTACATTAGCATTGCTGCTGACAACTATCACAATGTAGACATTGCTAATTCTCATGTAAAAGAATGAGCAACCACCAATCTGGCGCACAGGACAGGTACCGAGCTCTTTCGTCTGCATGATGTGCATGCGGAAAGCATCCACCATATTTCCCCTAAAAGAAATTACTCATCAGAATAATAGGAGAGATTAAGATAGATAAGACAGAAACGGTGGTAAGGAGTTTTGCGGCGAAAAACTAGAGGGCCTATTATTGGAAAGTGTTATCTTGAGTTAACTAAAGGAATGCAAGGGTTTACATGACGAAAACCGACAAAATGAATAATACATTGGCCTGATTGATATACACGGGTAACCTCCATCCAAATTACATTCGTAAAAAAGCTACAATCAGAGGCCATAAAGCTGTCAAGTTGCATATACACTATACACATAGATCACAACAAAATCATTGGCAGCAGCACCTCCTACAATTTCATGCCGGTCTCAATCCTCTAAGCAGTTTAAATACTGATCAAATAGCTGCAAAAGTACATCCTATCAAAGCAACACTACGCCGATGCACCGCACACAGCACCATCCAATTCTCACGTCTTTGCTACCTTCCGAACACCTAACCCCGATTAAAGACAGGCCCCTGTGGATCGCCCGGTAACCAGAACCGCCCCTAATTCTAAAGCTCTAGCAAACAAAACTCACGGTAGGCAGCTCGACTAACAGCAAACAACAACAGCACAAGCCGTAACGATCTCCATCCAGAAACTACGACTCCACTAAGCTCCCCAAAAAGGGGATCCGCACTTCGCTCATCGGAAGAGACGAGGGCAAAAATCGACCTAGCTAACCAGGAATCAGCGGGATCGGAGTCAAAATTCAGCTACCGCGTAACGTCAGCGAAGCAGGCAGCGGAGGGGGACTGTTACCCGACATCGTCGCGGTAGAGGCGGTTGATGAGGACGTCGCCGCGGAGGTTCAGGAAGTAGATGGCGGAAGCAGCCACCGGCATCGTCGCCGATCCTCCCCACCCGCCCCACAACCACACCCCCGACGATCCGATCAATCGAATGACCCCCCGCCCCTTCTTCCCCGCCGCCGCCGCCGCCGGATTCGGAGATCTGCGGGAACGTTCGCCGGAGGCACGCGAGCGATTTACTGCATTTGAAATTCCTCAGCGGCGATGGAGGATGCGGGATTGAATGAATTCGGGGAGAGAGAGAGACTGATGGAATGAATTTGGGGGAAATGGCGAGGAGCTGCGGTCAGCGAAGTCGGGTCGCATTGGCTTTGTTGAATCTGCTTCTCACGTGACGCGAGGCTGCCGGCACGTGCTCTTCTTCTTTGCTTTCCTTTTCCCCTCTCAATTCTGTCTAAAAATAATCGCTTACATCGTTTAAAATATTTACTCGATGAAAAATATTCCCGTTATTGACATCTGTTCATTCATTTCGCAGGCAATACAAGCTATTTTTTCTAGGAAAATATTTTCTAAATCACTCATTTTCCATGTAACAAATACACTTAGGTTGTTAGGCCGTATGGATTTTTAACCTAGATTAAATGAGAAATTGATTGGGTTTGCTATATTCTATCAACTATTTTGGGATACTTTCATATTCTATTTTGTCCATTGTTTGGCTTGAAGGGCATATCGATATAAATGAATATAAAAATGTGCGAACTGAAACGATAAGAATCTCTCATGATTCACCGTTAAACAAGCCATAAATGCACAAACCCAGATAACTTCCATCAATCAATTCATAATTATTTTACGATCCACATCAGTTCAACAATGACAAGAAATGTAAGTGACCTATAGCAACATCGATAAGATGGATCAACCAACAAACACCAAATCTTGCAAAAGAAAGAAAACATGATTATTCATTTTTATGATTTCGAAAAGTTTAATGCTTTGAGTCTCTCGCTACATTTGTAAAACTTCCATATGAAACACAAAACTATGGAAAAGATGAGTTACGACTACTTTGCTGTCCTTTGCTGCTTTCGTGGACTTTTGATATAATTTAGAGAGTTATGGAGGAAAAGGGATTTCTGCTCTTTCTTCGTTTTTCATGTAGTTTTGATATAAACAAAGAACAATGGAGGAGCCATGAAGCTTCAACATAAACTAAATATATGAAGAAGATGGAGACAGAGTGAATTAAGAAGATCTATTTCAAGTTTGCATTTGTCTATTTAAAACCGAAGTTCTTCTACTTCATTTTTATTTACATATTTTTTAAATTACTTTTCCTCCTTTTATTTCTTCTTTATTCCTTCCATCATTCCTTAATAAAATTTGATTAAATATTAAATCATATTTTCGACCGAAAAAAATATTAAATCATACTAATATGCCTGAAATTTGTAATAAACATAGATACTGGATAGATATATATGTTCCAACCAAAAAAAAAGAGAATTGATATATATATAGAGAGAGAATAGAAGGAAATTTAAATATATAAATAAATAAATAACAAAAAAATCTACATCATTTTTTTGTTATTTTGAATTTTCTTTTCTTATTAGACACAAAATATTATTTTATATTTAATTATTATTTTAATTTAAGGAGTTTGTTATTCAAAAAAAATAGCTTTTTTCCCATGGATATAAGAAATTCTTTCCACCTTTATCTCACTTCTCTCATGGAATATTTTTATTTGAGTAGGAATCAAACATGGGACATGATAACTTTTATCGAATCTCGACTTTTATCTTAGCTACTAAATGTAGCCTTAAATGAAAATTAAATAGGTTATGGGATGCATGATCTTCTTTGGAAAAAAAAATCCAGCCTGAAGAAGATAAATGTACTTGCTATAAATCAATCAAATGTTATTAGATGAAATCAACAACAAAATATAAGATAGTCGACAAATCCCACCATTTTTTTTCATCCAAAGTATAAATCAAATTGATTCTAGGGTAAAAGACATAAAAAAAAAACTTCAAACTATGCACATTATGACATATTTACCTAAATTTTTTTGTGGCATCAAAAACTTCGAACTTGTAACCATGTGACTTATTTACTCTGAATTTTACTCGTGTGACACATTTTTCCTAAATTTTTTGTGTTGTGACACAAAAAAGCTCTGACTTGTGTCAATGTGATATATTTACCTCAAATTTATTTTTTATGACACCAAAAGTTCCAAACTTAGATATGCGCCACACATTCATCCTTCTTCAAGATTTTTTTTTCTTTTTTACTTTTTTCCTTCCTCCTTTGTGTTCGATGTTGCCTTGGCCACCGTGCTCACCGTTGCCAAACCAAAGAAGAAAATGAATGAGGAAGTTAGAAAAAAAGGGGAAAAAAAAAAGAGAAAAGAAAGCACACAATGAGTTGACATTTCTGCAATGTGAGTGCCGCATCTACATTGTTTTCTTTTTGTTGTCCATGTAAGCGGACACATAAGGTTTTTAGCGGCGCTCATTAACGGTTTTGACAGAGAGTAAATATATCATACAAATACAAGTTTCAAGTAAATATGTCACATGAATACAAATTTGAGATTTTTGGTATGACATAAATAAGTTTAGCGTAAATGTATATCAGAAATACAGGTTTTGGATTTATGGTGTTAGAAAAAAATTTAAGCTAAATGTATTGCAATGAACATAATTTGGAGCTTTTTTTTAGCTTTTTTCTTTGATTTTATATAACGAAATCAATCTATTGTACCTCACTTTGCCCAAGAAACCCTATGGGCAATATTCTACTCATCTTTTGCCTCGACGAAACACCAACCATGTCAATAACTAAGTTTTGTTTGTTTCGCGAAAAATGAATAATTTAAAATGATCATTCATATCACTATAAATAATTAGTCAATAAAAGATGTTTTCATTATCGATAACAATTTATGTTTAAATATTTTTATGGAGGATCAAAATATTTTTCGTTCATTTATTTTTATAAAGTGATGCAAGTGATTATTTTTAAGAAAATATTTTTTAAATCATTCATTTTTCGCGATACAATGAAGCCTAAATAAGAAAATTCATGTGAATACAAATGGAGCCTATCATCCTCATGCGGAGGAAAAAGGGATTTAAGTTGTTGTCATAAGTATGCAAAATGTAGTCATATTTCCTTAAGTTGTTGTCATAAGTATGCAAAATGTAGTCATATTTCCTATTTAAAAAGATTTTTAAATAGAAGTGGATACTGGATAGAAATGGATGGATATATATGATCTCTTCTCACCAACACCATGTAACCAATCCAATAGCATAAGAGAATTAATGCAATTGATGGTATTTAGTGATAAGATTTTTTGGTAATTATGAAAAAACTTAGCATAAGAGAAGGGTTAGTACCTCGAAAAACCTGAAACTGATATACTTGTGATAAATTTACCCCAAATAAATTTTTAACCACCCAAAATCCCAAATTGTTACACTTATGACAAATATACTCCCTGTTAATTTCTATTAAACTGGCTTAATACCACGGAAAACTACAAATCGGTACATCTATGATTAATGAAGGGTGAAATTCCAAACCGGTGCACCTATCAACTTGTAACATGTCATCCAACTCAGTAATTTAACAGTAAAATTTAACGGAAACTAATGGAGAGTAAATTTATCACAGGTGTATCAGTTTGGGCTAAATTTGTCACAAACGTATTAATTTAGGGTTTTTCGTGATATTAACCCAAAAAAAGAACAAGGAATGAAAATGAATGGATAGAGAAAAGAGAATTATTTCGTTATCATTTTATCCTCGCTGTTTCGCTAATTAATATCATATATGTCACACCCCAAACCCCAACGAGCACGCGACACCCCTAAGTCGATCGAACGTCCCAAGAAGGTCGCCAACCCAAACCAACACATCAAAGTTCGAACACGACGGAAATGAGTATAACACCCGAACAAGAATTAGAAGAGGGGTAACAGGAAGAACAACCAACCACTTTATTACACCTACTATATTTACAATATTCATTACAAACCATCACAGCTATCAAACTTCCGCACTGACAGCCGCCGATATCAAAATGGACTAGCGGCTTCGGGTATTCTACCGACGCATGGCCTAATTGCATTGATATATCAAAATGTTGTGGCGGCGGATTGTTCATAGTTGAGGTATGGGGTCTGAAATGGTTTTAAATAAAACTATGAAAACACTTCTTAGCAAGCAAATACCCTAGAACCTACCTAAGCTAACACGTACCTTCTGGACCAATTCAAACACTCAGATCATAAAATCAGCATACCATAAAATCGCAGGCACAAACATCTCTCCTTGATACATACGCAACCTTACATGCGATTTCAAACATAACTTTCAGAAATTGACATAATAAAGCACTTATCAATACCAATCAATCCATATCCATACCAAAGTTCGTATAACAATCCGATTACTCTCAATTGTCAACACATATATCGCGTTTACCATCACAATTGAGCACATGTGTCCAACTCATTTCTGACTCGCGTAAACACGCCTCGGGTTCAATCATTCTATAGCCCTCGTAAACACGCCTCAGGCTAAAAAACAATCAATCAATTCTCGATCTGCGTCAACACACCTCAGGTCCAATCTCTTTCCATAGCCCGTGTCAAAACGCCTTAGACTGAAAAAAGGATCGATCAATCTCGAACAGTGTCAACACGCCTCAGGTCTACTACACAACCCTAGTAAAAACGCCTCAGGCTAACAGTCTTCCGATAAAACCGAGCAATGTCACACGTAACATGCCTCAAGACGGGTTTTATTCCCCGCGTAAACATACCTCAAGGATTATGTGATCACATGTACACAGATTTTCCATTTATTATCTGGACCTCGCGTAAAAACGCCTCAGAGTCTTTAATGTTCGTGCAACACATCAAGCACCCGATCACGTATCAATCTCATACAACCAAATTGCACATGTCACCCAAGATATTCAAGCTACCAACGAGCTAAATTAACTCACAATTTCACCACTTTAACTTGCATGAACACAATTAACACAATTTTCGCATTTTGCATCATACTTCATCAATCAAGAATGGTCGCACTTACGCCATCAACCCCGATTCACTAACACAATACATTTCACACATATTCACGCATTCAATCTAACCACGCTAAACACATCAATTCAGCCATGCCACGTAAATCACTAAAATATCACCTTTGAGCTCATTTTCTATGCTATGCTCGTTACAATCGTTTCTAATCAATCCAATGATCAAATCAACCTATTCTAATCTCGATTTAACCTCTAAAAATAACACAATTTCACCCAAACATCACAGCCAACTCAGTCCGCTTAATTACCTTCGAACAACCCCAAAATTTCGTCAAATCGCGCTCAAACTAACCCGAATTTACCTATTATCCTAAGTGGGGTTTAGGATATCACTTACACGAGGTCCTACTTGAGATCAAGCACTCAAAGACGGCTGAATGAGAAGAAAACAGCAGCAGCAGCAGCTCCGAGCCTCCGAACAAAGAAGAGCACCAGCGGCTCACGGTGGCCACGTACGGAATGGCGACGGCAACGGGTGGATGGTGGCGGCGGTTGGCATGGCCGGCTGGCCACAAGCATGGCAAGGAGAGGGGGAGGGTGGCTCGGCCAAGAAGAGAGGGAGAGAGAGGGAGGCGTGAGAAGTGAGGGGGAGAGAGAGAAAAAGAAATAAAAAGCTAGTCAAAGTCTACCCCAAGCAAAATTACCATCTCGCCTTCCTCTTAACTTTTCATCTGACGGCCACGATTTAATCTTATCTTAAAATCGACGGCTAAGATCAACTCTCACAAAAAAATATCTAAGAGTAAAACGAGAATTAAACAAAAAGGGTAGGGGCAAAATTGTCCAAAAATTGTGGCTTCTAAAGTGGGGGTGAAATGTCCAATATGCCCTTCCACTTTTATACTTAGCCTTCACAAAGTCCTAGGGGCAAAACAGTCATTTTTCACTTCCAGTCAAAATTTCGATTTTTTGACAAATCTGAACAAATCCAAAGTTAGCCATGCAAATAATAACGTCGTCCAATTAATTGTCATGACTTTCGAAATTTTTGGCACTCAAACTCGGTCTCTAATTAATGGCTAAATTCAAATAAACGTGACTTGAGCGTATCTCAAACTAACGGGCGGCTTTTGGGAAAATTCGTATATTCGACCCGTGGTCGATACTCAATCGAGTCACGTTTAAGTAGACTTGAACCATGGTGACCTTGATTGTCATGTAATTGCGAGGATCAATCACTAGTTCCTAAGAACGCGATCGTTCGAAGTAAGTTTAGGGTCGTTTGCCAATATCATATTATGGCGAGATGGAATCACATGTGTTCCAATTATATGATATTAGTAAATTGATCCGTGACCATCCTTGGATCGGTCTATACTGGCCCAAAATATCACCTCAACAATCTTTATGGTCGAAAGTCAGTCCATGATCAAGTTCTTTGGTTACGCGAATCTAATTCCCTAATTAGCATTTTCCTAATGGTTAGTATAAAAAAAATGATCAGTTCTGAACGAGATTTATTATAAGTGCATTAATGAAATCATGCATTTCATAGATCCCAAGTAGGTTGAAATTCGGAATGTCACAATATACAACAGAACGGAACAAGAAAATTCACGATACCGATCTTCCTTGGTGAAAAAAGGTTAAAAAGCTAAGTGTCAAGTAAGGGTGTGCAAAGGAACTTGGAGCCGCCTAGATCGCTCGAAATTGGATCAGATTGGCCGGAATCAGAGGTTTTCATGGGACCAATTAGGTTCCCAGTTCCCGCTCACTCGGATCGAACCAGTATATGAATATATATTTTTTAAAAATTCCACCCTCAATTATAACTTCCTAGAAGATTTAGCAACAATTTGTGTTAATTGAAATACGTAGGCCTTCTCTGGCATATCCTTCAAAATTTATGGACCGATAAAACTAGAAGAGCTTTAAATGTCAATTGCAATACACAAGTGCTCATCATTTGAACAATGAGTAGAGTTTCATTTCTTAGTTCGTCTACACTTTGTTTCAAGAACGAAGGAAATCATATGTTGTTTAGGGCCGCGTGAGATTAGTGATTAATTTGATTTTCATATACCAATTAAAAGGCATATGTCATTAAGATTTTCAAGGTACAACCATCAATAGGTAAGGTTATGTTTCCTTGATCAATCAAATACCGAACAAACCGGTTTACACCAATCGTAGCTATAAATCAGTGTGTTTATATCCTTTTCCCTTATAAATAAGTACCCATATAGAAACTAAGTTCACTATGATATTGATTGAAAGGATTGGGGATCAGTTCCATGGACCCACCAGGTCTCGATACGAACTTTTCAAAACTGATTCTTCAGGAACTGCCCATTCGGACCACGCTCATTCCTAGTGTCAAGCATGCAAAATTTATTTAATTTTGGTAAAAAAAGAGGAAAATGTGGGATTAAATTGGATGGACAGATAAAAAACAAAAAAAAAAAATCATCTCATTATTTTCTCCAATGAGAAAAGAAAGAAAAAGCAAAAAAAAAGAAGAGGAAGGAGAAACTAACAGGAATCCCTCACCATCTTCTCCTTCTCCTTCTTCCCAGGATGAACAGAATTCTACGAAATCCTCCGTATATTCCTCCTGAACTCCCAAGCTCAACCTCCATCCACCCGCTCCGCCGCCCGCCCCCACCGACCGTACCGCCCTCTTCCTCATGATCTGACGCCGGATTCACCGCAGGCGCAGAAAGCAAATGGGGTTGTTCCGGCGGATAGCGGGGTTCCTAGGTTTCGGCCGCGACGAAGTCAACAACAAGGACGACGAGGATCATCAACGGCAGCACCGGGGCGACGGGGAAGGGCGCGACGACGAAGAAGGAGCGGACGATCCCCCGAATGCGGCCGGCCGGAGTAGGAACTATCAGGAGACCGGCCTCCCCCGCCGGGGCTTCAGCGTCCCGGTCAAGGTCCCCGTCGACCGGCCCAGCCTCGGCCCCGTCCTCGTCCCCTGCGATTCCGGCGACGGCGGAGTTCAGGTCATCTCTCGTTTTTCTCGATCTGGGTCGGCTTCTTTCCTCGTTTGTCGGAGCTTCGGAGGCTTAGGCTCGACTATATAGTACCCGCGTGTGGTCTGTGCTGCTTATAAGATCTCTTTCAGCTAAATTGTGGCGTTTCGAGCTAGGGCAGGGCGACATTATCTTGTGCTCGTTTCCTGGCACCAATCGGGACTCATTGGACTTGGATTTGTCTTGAAGCAAATGCAGATTTCCTATTGAAATTAACATGCGGAGTAACTGGGTCAAGATGCTAGTCTTCGAAAGATGGAAGTAACATACGTCTTCATAAGATGTAGGAACTCCATTTTACTGGGAGCTGATTAGCTTGTAGGAGCTTGCCAGGAGAATTTCTGGATACCCGCAAAGACAGAACTGACCTTCTTTTTGATTATGTAGAGTTGTGATGTGAGTATTTTCTTGGTAGGCGTTCATAGAAAGTAGAGTGAAAGAGAGAAGGAGCATTGCCATGGCAAAATGGCAGTAGATTGACAATGCTCAAATGTGATTAAACATGGACTTCAAGTTTCTTTTTCGGAACCTAGTTGATTAAAGTCATTATGGGGATGTTGATGGAGTCTGCCGACCATTTCAGTGACAATTTTTTCTGTCATTTTGCAATTCACAATGGATTTTCCATTAGTTAGATCAGTTGTGGGTGCTACTATTAGATTGGTGTTGATGATATGAGCTTATGCTTCATCTGGCATATTTGTAGCTTTATTTTATTATGTCGTGAAATACAATCTAGCCGAAGATTGAGTCCCTTCATCCACTTTTTGTCAAGGAGGCATTCATATTTTATTCATTGATTAGGAGCTGTTCAGTGATGTTGAAGTAATTTTGTGTCTCGTTTTCGTCTTGCATTGCCATGTCAAGGTCTTTTAGGTTGCAGCATCTTGTCCAGGATGCTTATGTTTAACTCTTTATCGATTAGGTGACACTGAAATCCCCATCACCTGATGCTGAAAGATGAGAGTCTTTACTTGAGTTCCTATGGGGTCATTTGTCCATGAAAAGAGCCCATGTCTAATTGTTTGATTAGGACATCTACTGACTGGCTAATTAGACCAGCCACTACATGTATAACGGTCATCTTGTGAGGGGTTGACTATAACATTGGAAAATGAGATGTGATTTGGGATTAGTCCGAGATGGTAATTCTTCATTACTGGTGCTATTGCAGGCTCGCTGTCTAAGCTTAGAGTATCTAGTGATTACATCGGCATCCCACTTAGGAAAAACCAGTGTCCATAGGAAGATGCAACATTAATGACAATAGCGTTAAGCCCCTTAAGCTATAGAAGTTGTCATATGTGAAAGCTAATTCCAGGAACTTGATTGTTGTAAATTATTTGCATCTGGTACCTTGGCAAAGGTGATCATATTTTGGGGACTAAACTAAATTTTACAGGGTTCTATACTTTTGTTAGGATAACATAATGTCCGGAACTTGGCATTAAGATCCTGCCCTTTTTAGGTTCCTTATAATGTTTTATGGTTGGCTAATATTATATGTTTTTTTGGGTAAGGACTAATATTATATGTTTACGCTGCTAACTCCCGCACAAGAGTCAATTAGTTGTTTTGGCAAGAAGCTGCAGCTTAGTTTAGATAACTTTACCTATGGGATAGAGCTAAAACCATATTGTAAACAAAAGATATTCCTGCTGCTATGAATTGTGGCCATCTGTTGCATTCTGGAACTTTGACATTTCTTGTTGAAAGTTACATTAGAGGATTTAGATTTTCTTCGCTAGAAAAAGAAGGATGAGAGGGGGCTACCGTTGTAGCTGGTTCCTTTAGAGCATTGCCATAGGAACTCTACATCCAAGCCCTCGGATTAGAGAAATTTAGATGCTGGGAGAGATATCAGGAAGGAAGAGTTTGTGATGGACAAACATATGTTCTTTAACTAATATCATGCAACTCATGGATCCATGATTTCTGTAAATTTTCTGGAGATCATTTGTCCATTGAGATTGTGATGCTAGTTTTAACAAGTCATTTTCAATTATTTCCTATCTGTGTGCTCCTGTATTAAAAAAGCCTTGATTGCATCAAATGATTTACTTCGTGAACTTGCTATCAGAACAAGCCTTTTGTACTATGACCTTGCTTCTTATTCCTCGGAAGGTAGATGAAAGCCTTTTGTTTTGTTTATGTTTTTTTCAATTACGACGGTCAACATATAATGTTTCACCCCTACAGAGTTCCTTTTCTTGAATTGTTGAAAGAGCCGCCAATTTTGTAGCGAACCTGATGAGTTGCAGTTTGAAAGGTCCAAGGAGAATTGCTAGTTCTGAACCCAACAGCCAATATTGGCGGACGGCTAACTGTCAGGATCTTAGGCTTTTTAAGCTTCATTTTCTCACACGTGATGTCAATTTGTGCTCATGAACTAGCAGCTAAAGTTCTCTATAATGGCAGGCCAAATAGCTCAGGCTTCGTTTAATTTGTTCACGTTCATCTTTTGTGCAGTTATTGTAGCAGCACCTTTTCTCCCTCAGTCCTGGGAGTTTTTACAGTCTACTAACCTGTTGAGTTTGTTTTGTATTTAGGGTCTCCGATGGTGCGCAAAACGACTGAGAATAGACGAAGATGGTGATGTGGCTCACGAGTTTCTTGATGAGGTGTTGCCGGACGCTACTGAGCTAGAGGAGAAGCCGCTGCCAAAGTTTGCTGCGCGGTACAGCACTAGACCAGCTCTGGTCAAGAATCAGGTAATTTCCCGCGATGGCAAGGTTCAACACTGTGTGGAACACCATGGTAGACTAGAGTGGGTATAATACTGACAAGGACCCGTGGAGGAATGTTCTCTTCTCTCCACTTCTAGGAACTTCATCCTCTCCTCTGGGAATACTGCATGATTTTTTGCGATTCATTGCGAATGATTCTTGTAACTGTACTGATAGATGATACTTCCATATTGCAGACATTCCTGTATCCGTATTAAAAGGGATAGTGTATATTAACTTTTTAAACTTTCCCATATAAGAATGTCATCCTACTTTGAGTTTGCTGCTGAATTTTTATGCAAGCGTCTGCCCTGTCATTTTTGAGAGCTGATTCTGACCGGGATAAAGGATTCTCAGATTCTTTAGCAGTTAAAAGAGTTGTTGGGTTGCTTGTATGCATCACCAAGATTGCAATTCGCACTAAACCATAAGAGCAAAGCGACTCTGTGCCGCTCATTGTACTCTAAATAAGTTCACTTGTAGTAAAAAGAGGCCCAGAACAAACCCCAACGAACTTAAAAAAGGGCTAATGTCTAGGCAAACCATGTCTTAAAACGCGAAGCACTGTGGCCCCCTTTGGTTCAACATTTCAAATGAGCATTTGGCCTCTAAAGTCTTGGCCAAACGCAAAAATGGCGTTTGGCAATTTTTTTTTACTTTGGGGAAATGTAATTGCATTTCAATCTTTCTCAAAGGACTTTGGGCCAATGTTTCTCCGGACATGCTTTTGAGAAGTTGCATTGTTTTGGACATTGCAAATAGTGAACATTGTTCATGGACATTGTTTACGAATAGTGAACCGAGGCTCGCGACCGGCGATCGCGCGGGGAGGGGCTAAGCGACCCGGCGATCGCCGCTGGGGTCGTGTGACCCCGGCGATCGCCCTTTGGGGTCACAGCGACCCCGGCGACCGCCCATTTGGGGTCGTCGAATACCCGGCGACCAAACACCACTTTGGTCGATGTTGATTGGTTAAACCGGGCGATGGTCACCGGCGACTAGATCGGCCGTCGGTGGTTGGCCGTAAAGGATGTTTGGCGACCCGGCTCCACCGGAGCCCTTTTAAAAAAATTAACAAAAGTACTTTAGCCCAAGTTGATTTTAAAAATACTTACCAAACACCACCAGATTTTGAAAAACCCTTTATTTAAAGGTATTTGCAATTCCAAACGATTTTTCCAAAGTTGAACCAAACGGACCCTGCATGTACTTGTGTGTGTGTGTCCTGAGTGGGTCGGGTGCCCTCCTAAAGGGTAGGTCGGAACTGTGGTTCCAGTCATTGGATCTGCAACCCCGATGGGCTGGTGTCCGGTTTGGTGGCCCGGGGCTGCAACCGCACGAGTGGCTGGCTCTTGGACATGGCCTGCCAAGGTGGAATGCTTGGCAGTAAACTTCTCAGCTGCGTGCTTCGCCTTGGCTTGGTGCAGCTCCATCTTGGTCTCGGCCTTCTTAGCCTTCCTGTGCTGGTGCGCCATCTCTTTCTCCTCCGGTGTCCTCGCCACCGCTTTCTCCTCCTGCAAAATCTCAATCTCGATTACTCATTCCCTCGGAGCGAGACTCATATGTCCTGCGATGCAAAGTTGGAGCGCAAGTTTTTGTGCAATTATGCGTATGGGGGGTTGTCTATGAGGACCTTTTCTTCAAGTTTGGCTTTGGCTATGTTGATGTGCTCATTGGCAGAACTGGCCACGTTCTTGAGCTTCTCTTCTGCGGATTGCATCTTCTTGCACTGGGTCTGACCTTCCTTGCTCTGTTCTGGGTTTGCAAATGCTGTGTGATAATTGAATGTGAAAGGGAACCCCGTTTAAAGTACAATATAGACCGAGGGAATGCCTGTCTAGTGGTGGATCCTCCATCCGCCGCCGCGTCAGCTGCCACTTGCCGAACATGCAATGTTAAACGGAGGATGCGCCGCCACGTCCGACCTCAGATGAGGCTAGCTCCGCTCATATAACCCCGAAGCTTAATAAGGAGAAAAACATTCGGCAAACTGATTTTAGATTTAACATGACGGATAGAGTTAATTATATAATTCACACGAGTTTTGGGTGTACTTGTTTCGGAGGAATCTTTATGATAAAAGACCGTGAAATCATATTACATTTTCTCCTTTTTAGATTTAAAATTTCATTTTTTTTAAATTATAAGCATCCATATTTTCTTTGATCGTTTATATTTTCCAATGACCGATCATCTTTAGCAAATTAAACGCGTGAATATCCAAAATGCAACTTCGTCCCTCACAAACTTTGTTTTATCATTTCCCTTAGATCCTTTCACCAGTTTTGAAGATAGCGGCGAGAGAGAATGCGGCTCTCTATAGTCACAGGTTAGCTCTCTCTTTTTTTCGTTCCTTTTGCTCTGACCGAGGTAAAAATGTCGTGGAACCAGCGGGCACGTTCGGGCTTTTGCAATAAACGGAACTCGATCGTATCGAATACGACGAGTTTTGCGCTACGGTTGGCCAAAATTTTTTTTTTCAAAGATTTTTAAGATTCAATATGCTTTTGCTATATCAGCACATATGATACGGCAACCTCAAAACAAATTATCGAGCTGAGTCAGACCCTATATTTTGGCCGTCCGTATAGATGGAGACAGCGGGAGTCAACGGAACGCACGCTGATCAGCTCGCTCACACCACAAGGCACGCGGTCCGAGCGAAGAGGACCGGGGGATTCTCTCAGAGCCCCCCCAACGCTATCTCTTCTTCCTCTCCACAGTCCCAGCAGGGCCAGCACCGTGCAACGCAGAAGCTCAAGCTCGCTCTCTCTCTCTCTCTCTCTCTCCGATGGACGTTTCCTTAACCTTCGCTCCCTCCGCCTCGCCCCACCGCCATCGCCGCCTCCTTCCTCCCGCCGGGAGGAGCGGCGGCGGCGGCGGCGGCGCCCGCCGCGGCTTGGCGACCGCGAGACGCCGCCGCGAGGCGACGTCCGGCGAGCTCCGGGCGGCGGCCGGGCCAAACGGCCGGGGCGGAGGCCACGCGGCCTCCGTGCCGGTCCACAAGGTCACCGTCCACGATCGGCAGCGAGGCGTCGTTCACGAGTTTTCGGTCCCTGAGGTGAGAATTCTACGCGAGAGGTAGATGTAGGCGGATCGTTGCTTTCTTGCTTCGTTTTCCGGCAATTCTGTCATTAGGATCGTCCACAGAGATTATGTAGGGCGCGCACATATGGATCATAGGAAGTTTTCCGATGGCGCTCTCATCGATCAGGCTGAGTTTGTCTGCGCATTTCTTCATGACATTGTAGTCCCAGCTGCTTATTGCTCACCGCAATGCCATTAAAGCGCATTAGCTAGGGGGCTTGTTTTCATGGGTATCCGTTTTTCTTCGTCTAATGTCAGTGCATTTGAATCTGGATGCAGGATCAGTATATACTGCACACGGCTGAGTCTCAGAACGTCTCCCTTCCTTTCGCTTGCAGGCACGGTATTGGTTTCGTGCTGTAATTTGAGAATGTGTTGGTCCACTGTGCATGGATTGTGCATGATGCAGATTCTTGCTTTTAGCGTTCAAGGACAAGTGTGGGAACAACAAGCATTTTTTACTGTAGTAACCGTGCATGTTTTGTTTTCCCACAATCCGCTCATCGTGGTCTTCAGCTTGTATGCTCAATAGTTTCGCAGAATCTACTGAGCCGATGGACCAAACATGAGAAACTCGCCTTCTATTTTTTCATTAGAGAGATGTAAGAACCTTGCTGACCAAAGAGTATGAAATATCTACAACAATTGCTCCCTTGATGAGGCAAAGAGCGCAATGTTTATACACCTACTATGTGATATGCACCTTCAAGTTGCGACCTTTGCAAGAGCTGTTGGTTTGCTGTCATGCGAAGAGCCGTTCTT
This sequence comes from Syzygium grande, assembly GCA_024733475.1. Lineage (NCBI taxonomy): Eukaryota > Viridiplantae > Streptophyta > Magnoliopsida > Myrtales > Myrtaceae > Syzygium > Syzygium grande. Next base: position 39,440,996 of record JAMXDD010000001.1, on the reverse strand, counting down.
GCAAAACACTGACTGCTAAAATGTCCTATAAAGTCGGTGACTCCGAGATCAAATTGGTTGGCTCAATTGCTATGGACCACACTTCTCATGCACAGGTCCTGTCTTTGCGTCTCACCATCGTGTCTCTACTTTTTTGTAACCTGAAAGGTGAAAAATGAAGAGGCCTATTGCTTGCTCGAGGAGCTTTTGGATTCGCTATCACCTCATGCATTACTTTAACCATCTGCGTTACTACTGCTAGTGCTATCTTTATGTCAAAACACAGATGTGCTGAGAGCTACTGTGACAGGTTGTTGTACTAGCTGTGCTGTTCGAATAAAATCGGGAGAAATCAGGCAGCCTGAAGCACTGGGGATTTCTGCTGAATTAAAGTCTAAGGTACTATACATTCCTATTCCACTTGGAACAATGGCTGGATTTAGACAATCCTCCATTTATGTAATACTAAGTTTCTCTAAGATATTTGAAACCACATACCACGGGACGTCTATCTTGGTATTGGGAAGGGACACTTCTTCCTTGATCTGTATATTTCATCTACTGCTTCCCTTGCTAGTTCATAGTAAGGAGAATAACAATAGGATCTTTTGATCCTGTGTAGTTCGATAGTAAAGAAATTCAGTTTATGAAGGGCCGTGTTGTATTGACATCTGTAATTATACAGTTTTGGTGCCATGGGTGAGACTGGTGGAATCGACTATGCAGGTCCTCCGGCTAATCTGCAGTTGTTACCAAACAATTCAGTTCCAATTCCCGAATTTGGTTTATATAACTGACCAGGAGGGCCCTTTGGCAAAATGAATTTTAGGGAATTCACAGTTGTTTTCATTAGATGTAAATTCATTGACCGGGAAGAAATTTTACCTATCTGATGTGATCATCATAAAGATGAATAACGTGAAGATATTGTCGGATCTTGGAAGCAAATTCGGCCTGATGAACCAGTGGTTCATGATATGCAAACTTAATTCCCCAACAGTTGGAAGTTTTGGTTGAAATCAGATAGGTTTTACATTCTTAGTTCTCTGAATATCTACTTATCAGGAGCTCAAATTCGGCTAACAAACCTTGTATATGTGAGAGATGTCATTTATTTGCTTTTACTGTAGTATTGCAGTTGTAACTTCTTAGATAATTTGTTCTTTCTTGGCAATCCAGGGGTACGCACTACTCTGTGTTGGCTTTCCTTCCTCAGATCTTGAAGTAGAAACACAAGATGAAGATGAGGTAATGTGCTTAATGATGTCTATCCATATATGATCTACGAAAGGGGGTCTCCAGTTATGAGCTTAGGATGTTCTGTAGAATTACACTCGCCACTTTGAGTTGAGTGTAACTTGTGCCCATGATTCGTGAGGGAAGCTGTACCTACTCATGAACTGTTTTGGAACCAATTTACTTCATTTGACACGGATTAGATCTTTTTGGTTTAGTTTTTCCTCCCTTTGATAGTAAAAAGCGTGCCATCACTTTTCCTCAAAGACTTGGTGCTTGGCTGGGGCATCATATCGCTTACACGTTTTTTTTTAGCTCAAGTAAATGTTTTGCTCCTGGTATAACTTTTTAGTCTGGAAAACATGTCTAATCTGTGAATGTGATGAGTTAGGGAGAGCATAGATTTTGTATTCTGCATGAAGTAAATCCGTTTGAGAAGTTTGCTGTAGATGTTTCGTTCCTATTTGTCAAACATCATTCATTTGACTTGCAGGTCTATTGGCTTCAATTTGGAAGATATTTTGCGCGAGGACCTATTGTGAGTTCGAGATACCTTGTCATCAATATAAAACTTTACAATTAGATTGAACGAGAACTGTAAAGATATGGAGTAGCGGTTAATTTCCTAGGGAGGAATTGGGATGTTTAACGTCCTGTACCTGAAACAGTACTTGTTTTTTCTCTTTTGCTGATGCTGCAGGAAAGGGACGACTATGCTCTAGAGTTAGCAACGGGTGATGAATGAGCCGACCAGATGTGCAATCAGAGACGATAGTCTGAGATGATTTCTCCTCTCCCGAGTAGGACTTTTTGCTATGAAACATCGTTCTACGAATAACAGTTGATTCTCTCGATAGTAGCCTACTCTACCACTCTTCTTGTTGGCAATTGAGATGGTCTTCCCCTGAAATATAGATGCAAAATGTACACTGTCAATTCAACGATCTGCCGATGCATTCCAGGATGAAGCCGTCGTGTGTAGTCTATGAATCTGTTTGTATCATCCTGGAGGTTGTTTAGTTTCTTGTCGTAGCCTGAATTGAACTATCAAATAACAAAGGGCGATCATAATGGAAACAGACAGGCGCACGCGCAAAAGCGCACGGCCTTGTCCAAGCACAACCACCCTCACCGCTTATGCACTTATGCATGAGTACCCAAGCACTCACATACTAAGCTAATCAAAGAATTGGGATTTACCATGAAGGAAAATCACTAAAAGTTGTCCCATTCATGTGATTGTATCCATTAGCAATCTAATCAGTTCTCGTAACCAGACCACTTAAAGTTTGGCTCTTCAAAGATATGACATTTGCAAGAAATGTTGTATAGATCGGTCTTCTCTAAAGAAGAAACTGTACAAGTAATACCAGGAGAGTGACAAGATGTAGCCCTTCACACAGCAAACTCTAATATACTCGAGAAAAATACACATGAAGAGATATGAAATTGACAGTCAAGGTGAATCAAATAAACTAATTTAACCAGGAATTTCCACCAGAGACATTGAACATGTTATTTCGTCTACATGCTTTCTTAGCAAAGTAAGTCACTAACTCAATCTTCGACTTCATCAGTTGCAGCACCACAATTCCCGTACACAATGGAGAAATAAAATCCCAAGGTTCTCAGTGTAAGGCCAGGAAACCTGTGAGAACTGTTTGGTCGCAAATCGATCTGGACAAATGGCCATCTCATTGCTTCTGCCGCTTCGCACTCCTCCCATCCGTCCCCAATCACACAGAACTGGACATTGGGACTGCCAAAACGCTCCTTAATCCACTCGAAACATTGGAGTTTCCCCACATCCCATGAGCTGTACACTGAAAAAAACACAGTGCATTTCAACTTGCAATCCTGACCACAGCTATCTTAAAATCAACAAGACAATTCATAAGTTTATTAGAATAATGTTCGGAATCATCACTAGTATATAAGCCAATACAAGACCAATAAGTTGATAGGTTGACATCAAGAGGACCAAGACCCATCACTTACCATCTCTGTGCTTTATCAGACCGTTAAAGCGAAAGAGCAAGCATTTTGCGATGCTGGGTATCAACGATCCTGAGGTCACTAGAACGTTTATGGACTGAGAATTCTTCTTCTCGGCCATCCCTTTGGCCGAGTCAGGACAAGGAATTGGGTCCTCCTCCCCACTGGAACACTTATCTAGGAAGGACCTGGCTGCAGTTAAAATAAGGATGTTACCTTCAAAATAAGCATTTAAGTCGACAAAGTAACAGTCGCCAGAAACCATACCCGAGGAAAGCCAACCGTCCGTGTACTCATCGCTCATTTGGTACAACTGATCCCACTTTTCTGTTAAGTCTTGGTTAAAGATATTGTGCAGACCCTGAAATAATTAAGTTTGGATCCAAGAGAACTCTGTGAGCAGTACGACAACTGAGTAGAATCTGTATACTTCTACCATTTGACAGCATTGCTAGATAACGAGCTAAATATCTGTACAGACTTCATGAGGTTATATTCTCCCACACAATAGCACAACTAAATTATCATGTATAGGATGCCTAACCAACAACTTGATAAAACAATCACCCTAAAGTGCAGCATGACTAATATCCGTCAATCATCCAAAGCAATTTGAGAGTCTACATCTAAGTAAAATCCTCATGACATCCCAGTAGAGAAAATATTACACTAACACATCTAGTGAACATGCGTACATCTATTCATGCACTGCCTATGGCCAAGCTAAATAAAATTCTCTCAAATCTTGCGATGTGACTCAATAGGAGATTTCATGCCAGCCTGCCTATATATAAAGAGCTAAAAGGATCATACTTAGAATGAGGCTTGCTTAAACTGCATCACGCTCAAAGAAGCTCGACTTAATATCAGAATAAGCCTAAAAAACAACCCAATGAGGATGGCTAAGGAACTGAGGAAATTATAGAGAATACCTTTTCATACATATCGGCTGCGGCTCTGAGTCTGTATGCTAGTTTTCTTTTATTGGCATCATCTTTTGGAGGACCAAATCCATCTTGATCAAAGTCATAATCAGAAAGATCTCGCCCATCGTCGAATTTGCTCAAGGAATCAAGAAAGGGCTCATTAAAGTTCTCGATCTACATGATCGAGATCTGATGTAAGTTGAAAGGAGCAACCGTGCCCAAGAAATGATGCCGATATTCGTTAGGATTCAGTATTAGACATTTTTCCTAACAGAAAATGCGAAAAGAGAGGGGAAGCTCACTTGCTCATAATGGAAATGATCATCGCACAAATCAAGTATGAGCTTCTCCCACATCTTGCCAATCTCTTTACCCTTCTGTACATCCTTGGAACCGCCGTGTGCCTCCGCATACGTCCCATTTAGCAAAGACTTGAGCAGTATAAGAGTCTCATCCATGTCCCAAACATATACATTCACTTTGCGATCCTCGATCTCCGCAACCGTACTCTTGGCCCTTTTGCTAGGAAATCCAGACGCGCCATCCATATATTCTGTCTGTTTCACCAATAAATTCGACAAACTTGAAATTTTCGGAGCTGAAGAGACCCTGACAAATCAAAGGACCAAACACCAACTCATAAAGACAACATCCGACATAAACAGAGCAACTTCATAGTTTATAGGCAAGCCTGAACAGCAGATTTTTTTGCTGACCTCCTGCGGATGAATTTTCGTACAATCCCAGAAAAATCTGAAAAAAAAAAGAAAACATCTTTGCCTACATCAATACAGAGTTCTCCATCATCAAAAAGTAAAATTAAAAGGAAAAAAAGCCCATTAAAGAACTGATCAATTTGAGTGCCAAAGTTTGAAACTTTTCGAGAAACAGCAGAGACTAAGAGGCAACCCGCATGATACTGCAGCCGCCCACCAAAATTTGAAAAGCTCAAGATATCATCGAAAAGAAGGCGTCGATCTTTACCTGTTTGGGTCACTAGTTAGCCAGTCCGACGGCTGAAATGCGGTGCCCAGCTCGAATTACCTCCTTCGACAGCTCTGACTCGTGAAATATGGAGAGACTTGTATTAGGGTCTGAAGCTGAACTCGAAGTGAATCAAAGCGATCTGCATCGACAGTTTGATGTTGGCGACAGATGGTCCGCACCCGTAACTTTAGCACCTGGGTTATCGGGTTAATAAGTAATTCATAAAGAAAAATAACACAAATGATATATATAAAACGTGATTCTTAAATTTTTAATTTATTTTATTCAATTTTTAAGCTTTGGCCAAACTTGGAATTTGACTCATAGTAATCAAATATGCAATATGATCTCTAAACTTTTAATTTGTTCAATGTGATCATGAATTTTTTTATACGTTTAATAGTCTCTAAACTTGAATTAATGAAAGGATAACATTGAATTTTTTTTTATAGGCTACATTAGATATTTTCTTATAGTCTAGGGACTCGATTGAAGATTGACCAAAAGTTTTAGGTTTGAACAAATTAAATATTCGGGCACTTCGTTTCGCACGTCGGGATAAAAGTCGTGACCACGTTGAATAAATTAAAATTTCTCGAAGTCGTATTGCGTATTTCACAAAGTTCGCGTACTGTTCACGTAATTATCCCATTTATAAAAGAAAATCAACGAAATCAGAAAAAAAAAAAAAGACAAGGAAAATACGTGGAATTGCCAAGCCCGGCCCGAACAACCCGGCCCGACGGGCCTGTAGTTTTTACCCAGAGCCCGCCCATTCAGGCCCGCTCTTCCTTCCTCAGGAACCTATATAAGTCTCCCCCACCCACACCGACTCATCTCCCTCTCCCTCTCCCTCTCCCTCTCCGTCTGCCCCCGCCATTCTTTTCCCGCTCTGCGCTCTGTTCAAACCAACCGTCATCCCAAAGATCGAGCCAGTCTCCATCACCATTCACTCAATCTCTCCAAAACCCTTTTCCCCATTTCACCCCCTCTCTCTCTCCATCGTGTGAACAAGCCTCTGTCTCGGCAGCGACACCGGCCGCGCGCCCTCGATGGGTAAGAGCGCAAGAAACAAGCAGAGATCCAAGAACCGGCCAGCGCGGCCGCGGAACCCGCGGCCCGACCCCTGTGACCAGCCGGGTCAAGCGCCGCGCTCCAGCTCGGGGACCGGACCCGGTTCAACCCCTCCGAGCGGCCCTGCCGATCGTGCCGGCCGTGACCCGAGTTCCAGTGCTGGTCGGCTTCCGACCCCATCCCCGGCGATTGGCCCTATGCTCCGGCGTGTCGCGCAAGAAGATGTCAATAAGTTGACGGTGGAGCAAAGGTTAGAGAATATACTGCTGAGAGTTTTGAAGGATATGTACCTGGAGGCGTTGCGTGGGCTTGTGGATATAGGGTATGATGAGGATACCGCGCTGAAGGCAATCCTGAGGAACGGGCATTGTTACGGGGACGAGGACGTGCTGTTGAATGTATTCAATAACGCGCTTGCTTACTTGGCTGGCGATTGCCGTAGTAGGAACCCAATCTTCGAGGCGAATGGGATTGTGTTCACTAGCTTGGCGCGTCTGGTGGAGCACTCGCTGGGTTGCATGGTTCACGTGCTGCAACAGATTCACCACAGTAGAAGGATGGCGATGTGGGCTCTCATTTTTGGCAAACTCAATATGAGTTCGGCAATTGCATTGCCTCCATCGGATGGGGATAGCATATCTGATAGCAGTGACAAGAATGCAGGCGATGTTTATCTGCCGCCGTGCTGTAGGTTCAACCGCTGTGTGGGGATTCGTTGGTTACGAGATTCAGAGGTTTCCTCGAATAGGTCGGCTGTTGGCAATGAACGGAACAACCATCGGCCGAATGATGAAGAGCACTTGCAAAGAGATATCGAGGTCCCAGAGAGGTTTGGTTTGTCACCGGAACTGAAGTCAATGCTGAAAAAGAATGTAGCTAAGGTTGCTGCGGCCATTCGGGAAAACTCTATTCATCTGTTGGCCCAGGCCTCTATGCCCTCAAATGCTTCTGTGAAGGGGGATGCCCCGGCGGTTTCACAGCCTGAAGTTGGTAACAAGTCTAGCGGTTTGGGGGGCAAAGAGTGGGTGAACTCTGTGGTGGACACACTTTGCGGTAAACTTAGCAATTTAAATCTTGACGGGAATTTGGTTGGTTTGCCAGAAGATAGAAAGGATGCCATTATTCTGCACTTGCAGAATCAAATCGAGGATCTCGAGAAGCAAGTGAAGGAGAGAGAGGCGTGGGCTCGCCAGAAGGCGATCCAGGCAGAGAAAAGTGCTGACAGTGCTTTATTGGAACTCGAGACGTTGAGGAAGGAGATGGCGGAGAGTCGTGCGTTGAAGAAAGGTAAACCGACTCTTGATGTGAGTACCATGATGAAACTCTCTGAGAAGCAAAGTGCTTTGAGGAAGGTGAGTGCCCAAGCGGAGGCTGCTCACGCAGCTATGGTACGGGTTGAGAATGAGAAGGCTAAAATCAGCGCGGAATTGGAGGCTTTTAACCTAAGTGCATCGGAATCCGCAAACACCTATCTGGAGATTGCAAAGAGGGAGAAGAAGAACCTGAAGAAACTCTTGGGTGCTGAGAAACAGAAAGTCAAGCTTCAAGAGGCGATTGCAGAGGAGCGGCGGAAGATCACCGACTTACAGCAGCAGTTGGCTGAGATACAGAAAGCCCAGAGGGAAGCTGAGGTCTGTTAAATTCGTAGTCCAAGCGCACACAACTTTTTGTGCCTCTTTATACCTAAGTACGTTTGTTTGTCGTCTGGGCAGATTTAATGTCTCTTATCATGCTTGTTGAAGTTTAGCTTTCTATATCTTTGAGTTCGTACAACAGGGAATTTCACGTCTATCTGGCAATTCATCGGCGGCTTGGCATACAATGAATTCAGTGCTGTGATAAGAGGACCTACTTCTATATTTTAATGGGTCTGAGACAAGATGACTAGAGGAAGACATAAGAAATCTGTACATATCCGATGTTAGCAAGTTAAAAGTGGGAACACCACCAGATACTGAATGTGCAAGATTGCGCTTTCGTTCTCTGTCAACTACCTATGAAGCAGTCCTGTTGTTTTCTGATGTCGTAGAAGGAAAAAGAGGGAACTGTTGATGTACTGATCATGAGATTGTGGTTAATGTATGTACTTTGTCATTTAAGCTCACTTAGTCACCTACGGACTTACGTTTATCAGAATGGCATAGGGGTCATGATGTGACATCACAGGTTAAATTCCAGAACGCACAAAACTCTAGCACAGAATACTAAGAAGAGAAACTTTGAAGTTACCTATGAAGTGGTTAGCTTAGCTCAAGTATTTCTTCTTTGAATATCAAGCAAATTCTCCTGCGATTTACTTGGTGTATTTTCTTTTCTCTGGTTCCCATGAAGTGGGAAGATCTTTCTTCACTTCGCATCTTCAACCGTTTCTTTAGTCGTCATATAGTTCATTGTACTCTAGCATTCCAAATCAATTTAGACACTGTCAGGAATTTCTTAGCTGATTCTGTTTCTTTATCACATTAAGTTGTCATGATCCTTATCTGGGGAACCTGCGCTCAAGAAGTCTAGCCTTTCTAGCTTAATGTGAAACATCTTCAAGGGAACAAAAAGAATATTTGATAGAGCTTAACTAACAATTTCTTTTGATTACTTTTATGGCAATCGGAGAACAACTGGTTTTTGCCCACCCGATATTCTTTTGCATCTGGATTCATTAGAGATGCTACAACATTGTCCATGTCATTTTTTTCTTTTAGAATTTCCTTGTTTGTAATCAACTTCCTATCCATCATATTAAACTGCAGATGAAGTGGAGGCAGGCAGCAGATGAAAAAAGAGCTTTTGAATGCACAGATTAAGGAAGAAAAGCGAGCATTGGAAGCAGCGAAGGCTGATAGTAAGAAAAGGCTAGAAGATGTACGATTAAGAACAGAGATAGAGTTGAAGTCATACAGGGACAAAGTCCTGGGACTAGAGCGAGAGCTTTCATTTCTAAAAATAGCGACTGGGAACAGCGAAGCAATGGCAGAGCTCGAAACATTGCTTCCGCTGATGCACGGGTTGGACGGACAGGATGGTAGAAAATGCATAATCTGCAGGAAAAATGAAGTCCGTGTTGTCTTCTTGCCATGTGCCCATGAGGTTTTGTGTGCTGACTGCTGTGACAAATACGGGTACAAGGATAAAGTCTTATGTCCTATGTGTCAAGTTCCGATTGAAGAGGCGATCCGGGTCTTTGGAGGTAGCTTGAAATAATTGATGCTTCTGTCCGCATTCGATCCATTTGGTTCCTTGTTACTGGCTAAAGCAGGTCTCAAATAATCTTGTGGGAACTGGATCAACAATGTCAAGGTGTACATAGCTGTAAAGTGATATTAGGGTTACACGGTCTTGCCTACAAAGTGATGTTACAGATTTTAATCGGGTGATTGAACCAGTGGGACATCCCCTTTGAATAATTTTTTGTACGTCAGCCTGCTCTAGGCCTGATCTTTGAGATTGAAATATGGGAGTTACACTGCAATTTCTCAGCAAAAATGTCAGAAGTTTTTCGAACGACCTTATCTCATCATGGTTTGTATCCCGAATGTTTACTTACTCAAATGAAGTTTGATGGGGGAGAGAGAGAGAGAGAGAGAGAGAGAGAGAGAGCTAGCGAGTCAATTTGTTTGAGCAAAGATCTGGATGAGGCAGTAGCAGTTTGCAATAGGTTTGGGAGAAGAAAAAACTCGGATAAGCGCACCATAGAACACCGACAGAGGACTTAGTTGATTATCGAGAAGTATTCGGAGTTCGTGGCTTTCTTTAGGGTCTCCATTGAGCCTTAAATGCTTCCAAAGCAGTGACTAGCTAAATCAGTTAGATCTAGTTTTTACAGCAGATTTCTCCAGTACACCTCTTTCACGTGTCTACTTAATATAAGATGCAATAGTTGCCTGCCTTCGTATTCTCGAATTCCCTTTCACTTTTACCATTTCGTGTTGTTGTGAATCGTCAACACAATTACGACGAAGGATGGCGCCTGATTAAAGGCACTCAGATGACGATTATCATTACGCCATGGCGGTTATGCAAATTAGTCTAGCATGTCAATGTACATTATATTCTTTTGACAGTAGCTGAAGGAACGTCCTTTTTCCGTCTCTCGCCTTTGCAAGCATCTGTAGTGTTTATCAATTTAGTAAACGCCAATATCCAACCTAAGCAATTCTCTTCGTGGTTCCTTCGAAGCTTTGTGATCAAAATATCAATAGGTTCAGACAATCTAACGGTTTATGAGACACCCACTTCAAATTCCATAATCGAGACAGTGGTCAATTCAATATTGCCAGAAAATGAAAGTTACTCCTTCCCACCATCTTGGTTTGCTCTTTTGTATTATACAGACCCACCATCTTGGTTTCCTCTTTTGTCTTATACAGAGTCAAGAGTACCAGCGATTTCTATATATACCTTCATCTGATTCATTTTCTTGCATCCGGCACTTGAATCAAGCCTAAACCAGAATGTCACAGAATGAAGAATCTTAGTGTCAAACCATTCACTTTCATGCTTCTTGTTCATGTGGTGACCTATGTGCAATTCACGGAGGTTGAAGCGCAGAGTTGCAGTGCAAGCGGTTGAATCAGAGGGAGGAAACCGCTGCCCGGACAATGCTACACAGGCGACGAATCGGACTGTTGCGTCGAAGGCAAAATGTACCCCGTTTATCAGTGTTCGCCGCCGGCGTCTGGCCACACTACAGCCCACCTCACTCTTAATAGCTTCGAGAAGGGCAAAGACAGCGGCGGTCCGTTGGAATACGACAACCAGTACCATTCCAACAATTTACCGATCGTGGCACTACACACTGGCTGGTTCGACAACATGAGCGGGTGTCACCACAATATAACCATTAACGGCAACAGGAGGAGCGTGGTGGCCATGGTGGTCAACGAATGTGACTCGACTATGGGATGCGACGCAGACCATGATTATCAGCCTCTCCGTGCAATAATGACATTGTCGATGCGTCTAGAGCCGTGTGGGAAGCCTTGGGCGTGCCTAAAGACTAGCGGGGATGGATGGACATAACATGGTCCGATGCTTAAGGCTAAATTTTCATCTAAAGGAATTATTATGTCGATCTAGTTGTTGTCTTCTCGTTATTCTTGGTGTTTTCGCTGTTCTGTTGTGTGTGTGGGCTTATGGCAGTGTAATTATGTTATGTACCTTATGCAATGTAACTTAGAAAAATCAAGTCAGTCTGCTCTGGGCATGTGACTTCAAAGGTTGGTCTCTTGTATTAATTTGTTTCATATTAGATCTTAATTTTATTTTTGGTCCGTGGATTGCCAAAAAAATTGCTTTCAAAGAATTCGAACCTCCTGTGACACTTTCAGATCAGGCCATACGCATATACCTTTCTTTTTTAGAGAGAATATGCTTGTATTCTTTGAATAAGAGGGCTTGATAAATTAAAGATTGGACAATCCCGAACGAGGTGCACTGGGCGCTCGAGAATCACCTGATCTAGTGGTCTCCGTGGCCTAGATGTGTCAACTTGTGTCGTGTCAATTTGTGTCGACTTCGAGTTGATTGTTACTGGTCCGTATCCTATTCGAATTTCCCTAGTGGAAATCTTCGGCACAGCTTCCTATCAAATCCTATACTCGTTCAGGTCAGAAATTACAACTCCTGCCCTGATCCGATCCTTCCTAGTTGCCTATTACGCCAGATGTTTTACCTGTTGCTCAATAAATCCAGTGGTTGGGCCAGAGCTGTGTGGCCATTGCAAGTGCCACATGGTGTAACCTGAGCTTCATGTTCGTAGGCTGCCAGTGCACGGGTGTGTCTGATTCTTGCATACGAAAACATTGCATTTAAAGATGAATCAACTAGCTGTCTTGAGAAGTCACAGACAGCGTTGATGTGTCCGAGCGTGTTCGATGTTAGGTTAACGATCCAAGATCTCTCCCTTTTTGTGTCTTTTTTTTTTTTTTTTTTTTTTGATAATCGAAGTGTCCGCGCGACCGGCGAGTTAGGGCTCAAACGAGCGATGATGCCCGACTAATCCTCGAGGGGGAAATAAGAATATCCCACCGTCACGACCCCTCACTTAAATCACCGATGGGCGAGTTTGAATTTAGGATCTTTCGTGAAAGGAACTGAGAATCAACACGGCACCGATGGGTGGGTCCCTTTTTTTGTCTTTCCTTTTCTACCAAGTTACAAGAACTTTTTCTGATCTTTTCCATGAGCTTTTTTGCTCGTGACTCGCCCAAGTGTGCGCATCATTGCAGCTGGGCAGTTCCAGTTGTCTCTGTCCTTCACCATCTCCAGTCTTCAAAATTGCTGCACTTTTTATTGTTGGTCAAAGCTCAAAACCATGGCCGGTTGCTTTCTTTTGCAGATGTCAACAACAGTAGAGGAGATTTTTACCAACCATTGATTCACAGTTTCTTCTACTATTTCTTTGAGAGGAAATTACGATGAAAGGATGGCATCGATTTCTCGACACCAACCCATATAGAGCAGAATTATCTTAGCTAAGGAAACAAGATTAGAAGCAAGAACGAAAATACCTCAACAAGAAAATTCAGCAAAAACGGGCTGGCAATATAATATTGAAGAATATCACATTGCATGTGTTAGAAGCGTGTATCGGGAGAATCGACTAACCTGTTCGATGCACTCCAAAAACAAATTTCCAGAATCGTACGTTGAATCACCAGCAAAACGATGAGCGAATCTACTTCACGTTGGTCCAAATACAATCACAAGGAAAGTATTCTTGTTCCACAGCGTTAATGCCGATTGTCTTCTGAAAGTAGAAACGGAATCCTAATGCCTTGATCGAGAGAGAGTTCTTAATTTCTCTTTCTTTCGTTCATCTTTTTCATATACCGAAGAAGTTGTCTTAACTTCCATTAAGAAACTCTCTTCGTACCTCTTCAAAGGGTGTCTCTTAGACACAACTCTTATTAGGGCAAATGGTGTCCCTTGGACACGCACATCATGGGCGGACCGACGAAATATAACATCTCCCACTCGCACATGATGGGCTTGATGATGCTCTATCAAGAACATAAGGCATTCAACATTCATCTACCTTAGAAACAATTCATACTGGCAAGAAAGCCGTGCGACCAGTGAGTACACCTACACTTGGGAGCTCTAATTATGTACCTGTTAGGGACAACATAATGGCTACAACCCCAAAAAATAATTAAACAATTGATGTCTCACAGTGCCCCAGACATATTTTGTTACATCAATCCAAGTATACCTATCCCTTAAAGGCTATACTTGACTTTTCTCAAAAAAAAACACCATGTATTTACAATTATTTCCGAAAGCCATTGAAGGCGAAATAATTGGTCGACCAGTAAACACATATGATACATGTAAAACAACAATAGTCTTCCTTCGCACTCATGTCTCTCTCCATTTCTGAACAACTGCTTTCTTAGACACGTCCCATAAAGCCATATCTATTCATGACCGCCGGTAACATGCTAAAGTAGCAACATTGATCTTTTATTTTGAGAACATAGTCAGAAGTAACATAGGGCACAAAGTAAGGTAAATTATAAATTACCTTAAGGACTCACACGATGAATAAATAGGGATAATTGTACTCATCTCACTTGTTGGTCAAATAAAGCACATGTAGTATGAATTACATGCTATAGTGGATTTCTCTTTCTTTAAGAGCGTATGTCATTTATTAATCATTTCCACTATACGAATCTTAGCCTAAACATAGTCACATGCTTCTCACGTACTCATGTTTAGCCCGAGTGCTATATCAGCTCGCTTTACACAGCGCCCAATTTAGTACTCGCATCCGGCTACCTTCAGGCATACATGATTGTGGGAGTATCATGTTCGGTCTTATCACATACGAATAATAGACCTCATCTTGATTCCGATCAAGGCGACATTAAATCGTTTTATGTACTAAACTGCTCTTCCAGCATTTATAGTACATATCGTCTCATCTCAACCCGCTTATTATAGCGTTTGAGGTGATTGCTCGTGTGAGTGAGCCAATCATTGCCTGGGGACATACCTTTCAACAATATATATGTGTTTGTGCTAGTCTCATAACATTGTACTAGTTGATAAAACATCAATTCATTAACTAACAAGTACAATACATATATACACATAATCCAGTAATCCTCAACAATATTACATATCATAATCACATTCTACGTAATCCTAGAGACATCCTGTGGGTCAAGAACACGTCTCTTGGAACAGCCTTCGTAAATGGATCAGCAACCATCTTGTTGGTTGAAATATATTGTAGGACTACTTCCTTCTGCGCTATTATATCTCTGATGAAGTTATTCTTTATGTCAATGTGCTTCGTCCTACCATGGTACTTGGGATCTTTCACATAGGCAATAGCTGCTTGACTATCGCAATATATCATCCTTTGGTCTTGGGACATCGGTGACAATGGCTAAATTTTCCAAGAAACGTTTTAGCCATCTTCGCTTCTTGCACCGCAGTTGAGAACATGCAATAAATTCTGCCTCCATTGTAGATAAAGCTATGCATGTACATTTCTTGCTATTCCAAGAAATTGCCCCATCATTAAGCAAGAACGCATATCCGGACGTCGATTTACGCTCATCTAGGTCTCCTCCCCAATCAGCATCGTAGTATCCTAATAAGCGTAGATCACTCCCTTGATAGCAAAGTCGATAGTCCATAGTGCCTTTCAAGTATCTCGGGATCCTCTTAATCGCTTTCCGCAGGCTTTGGACCGGGATTTGATTGATATCGGCTCACTAACCCTACTGAAGATGACATATGTCGGGTCGAGTACACATCATAGCATACATCAAACTTCCGACAAAGCACTAGCGTAAGGAACGATTACCATTTCTTTCTTTTCTTCTAGAGTCTTAGGACACATTTTAGTACTCGGGCCTTCGCCTTGCATGGCGGGGGGTATCAATGGGATTATTGTCTGCATATTAAAGCGCTCAAGAATCTTCATTATATAAGACTCTTGTGACATAGCAAGGAGTTTCTTTGATCGATCTCTTTCAATCTTAACTCCCAATATATATGCAGCTTCTCCCATGTCCTTCATTTCAAAATTAGAAGATAACCATTCTTTTATGGTTATAACCAAACCCTTGTCATTCCCCACCAATGAATATCGTCCACATAAAGGGATAAAATCATAAATTTATCCTCGGACCGTTGATATACACACACAGTGATCCTCTTGATCATCATGAACCCAAAAAAAGTTATGGCTCGATGAAAATGAAAATACCACTGTCTAGACGATTGCTTAAGGCCATAAATTGAGCGATGAAGTTTGCAAACTTTACGCTCTTGACCTTCGGCAATGAAACCTATTGGTTGTTTCATATAGATTTCTTCATCTAGTTCTCCATTGAGAAATGCTGTCTTTACATCCATTTGATGTAATTCTAGGTCCAAATGTGCAACAATGGCTAGGATAAGGCGTATGGAGGCAAACCTTACAACTGGTGAAAAAGTTTCCTCATAGTCTACACCCTCTTGTTGAGTATAGCCTTTTGCCACAAGGCGAGCCTTATACTTTTCAATGGATCCATCCGCCCTTCGCTTAATCTTGAAAATCCATTTATTTCCAATAGCCTTACGATTGGGTGGCAGATCAACCAAGTCCCAGACATGGTTTGTCCTCATAGACTCAATTTCGTCTTCCAAAGCTTTTTCCCATTCTTCCTTGTCCGGAGATGAGAGAGCCTCTTGAACTGTTTTAGGCTCTGCATCGTCTTGTGGAGCAATCATAAATGCTTCCCCTTCAATCTCAAATCGACGACGGGGAATACTTTTACGATTACTTTTACGCAACTGAACTTCTTGAGAATTCAGTTCGCCAAAGTGACTTCTACACTCCCACTAGGTCTTGTATGTTGAGGTAAATCTGTATTTCCCTCAATAACATTAGTGGGTGTGTTATCGGGATCTTCCATTTCATGTAATTGGAAGTCCTTATCGATCTCACCTTTACTAGGAAAATCGTTCTCTAAGAACGTGACATCTCGTGATTCCATTTTCAGTCACACTTCCATCAAGATGTTCACCTATGAACACGTACCCTTTGGAGTGTTCGGAGTATCTAATAAAGATACACTTCTTCCCTCTAGGGCCTAATTTGCCATATTTATGGGAAGAATCATGAACATATGCTGCACACCCCCAAGGTCGTAGATTACTTAAGTCTGGTTTCCTACCGGGTCCACAATTCATAAGGGGTGGAAGTGACTGACTTAGAGGGCACACGATTAAGTATATAGACAGCAGTTAATAACGCATCTCCCCAATATGAGACAGGGAGATTTGCCTGCGCCATCATAGACCTAACCATTTCCAAAAGGGTTCTATTCCTTCTTTCTGCAACCCCATTTTGTTGCGGAGTACCAGGAATAGTCAATTGTCTTACAATTCCCTTTTCATCACAAAGAGCTTTGAATTGCTCAGATAAATACTCACGTCCGCGATCGGTTCTCAATGCCTTTATTGTTTTGTTCAACTGATTCTCTACCAAAACTATAAACCGCCTAAAGCAATCCAATGCTTCGGACTTATGGGAGATCAGAAAAACATAACCGAAACGTGTGAA
Source organism: Syzygium grande (assembly GCA_024733475.1). Taxonomy (NCBI): domain Eukaryota; kingdom Viridiplantae; phylum Streptophyta; class Magnoliopsida; order Myrtales; family Myrtaceae; genus Syzygium; species Syzygium grande. The sequence continues at coordinate 39,424,235 of JAMXDD010000001.1, read as the reverse complement.
GTCATTTATAAAAGTGATGAAATATGAGGCTCCATGCCTCGCCCTCACATTTAAAGGACCACAAATGTCAGAATGGATAAGTTGCAATGGAAGTTCAGCTCTGGTTCCTTTACCAAATGGTTTTCTAGTTGTTTTTCCCGCTAAACAATGTTCACATACGGATAGTTCAACATTAGCGAGTGACCCCAAAAGGCCTTCTCTTGCTAATCGTTTCATTCTTTGTAACCCAATGTGACCCAGTCTAGCATGCCAAGTACTTGCATCAATCTCCACATTATTAGAAGATGCAATTAAAGAAAAACAACCATCAACATTAACTTTGTACATATCATAGTCAATGTCTAACACCATAAAACCATTCAATACATAACCAGAACCGTAATAAACTGTTCCAAACAAAATGTCAACACAATCACCATGAAAATTAAAAACATAACCTAAGCTAAGAAGAACAACTACAGAGATCAAGTTTCGCCGAATATCTGGAGCATAGAGGACATCATGTAGGAATAGGTTTCGACCACCACGAAAAGTTAATTTACATGTGCCGATACCCCTCACTTCAACTCTAGAGTTATTTCCAACATATATCCATCTTCTTCCAGGCTGTATTCGACGATACTCCACAAATGCTCCTCGGTCTCTAGCTACGTGGTTTGTTGCTCCTGAGTCTACAGTCCACATTGGATGAGATTCAGCAAGCATTACAGTGCTAGAAACGAAAGCATTATTCAAAGTAATAGAATAATGTGGTACCTTTTTCGGCTCAGTGCATTCACGAGCGAAGTGGCCCAATTTGCCACAATTGTAGCACATCATCTTGGCCTTGTCCTTCTTCCCGCCACGCTTCTTGCGTCGGAAGGTCTTAGCTCTCTTGGGTGCTTGATCAGTCTCTTTCCCTTTATTGTTGAATTTATGGTTCCTCTTGCGCTTAAAGCCCGAAGCTTTGCTCGAACCTGATTCAGCAACATAAGCATGGGTAGAGGATTTTGCAGCCTCTAGGCGCTCATCTTCTAATTCCAAATGACGCGCAATATCATCAAAAGTGACGATATTCTCATTGTGGCGTCATATTGATTTTCATATGTTCCCAGCTGTCAGGAAGAGACCTTATAACAGCCTGAACTTGCTGTTCGTCAGTTAAGGTATGACCTGCCGACTTTAGCTCACGTATCATGTTTGACATCTCCCGAAGATGCTGCCTCATTGAAAGATTTGAGCGCTTCCGGTATGTGTCAAATTTGATAGTGAGTCTCCTCAACTTAGTAGCAGACGTACCTCCAAACTTATCTTTCAAGGCAACCCACATTGCCTGAGCTTTGTCATAACTTTCAAACTCACACATGAGATCATCTTGCATACAGCTCAGCAACGTGATGCGAGCAATGCTATTTTTCTTTTTCCAAGCTTGATAAGCTTCTTGATCTCTTTTATGTTGAGCAGAAGTTCCATGCTCAGGTTCATCCATGGTGTGGTTAAGGGTTTCCAAAACCTCTTGCTCCTCAAGAATATATTGAACTTTTCGGTGCCAAATGTCATAATTGTCACCGTTCAACTTCTCACCCTTATTGAGGTCAGCCACAATGGTCTTGGATGCTGAAGCCATAATCACTATCTACTACACATTGACATAATAAACGCATAATCAATTACTAGCACATTTTCCTCATAAGCACACATATTTTAATTTGCAACAAAGACAAACTAAATTAATGATAATTCAACAAAAAAGACACCAAAACGAAAGTTCACGATGTTCCCAATCAGTTTCAGCGTACAATTGTTCTACTATCATTAACTTGTTTAATTTGTGCAAATTTTAAGTTCTAGGTGAGAATTTCTTCTAATTCTACCAACCTACGAACTCCCACTAGACTAGATAATTCACAAAATATCTCAAACAATGATCACATCCTTTCTAGCAATCATCTAGCATGGCATGATGTAAATTAACAAATAGAATAATCATGCAAATACAATCAACAGCGGAATACATAACGTAAGGATCTCCAGCCATTGTTTTAATATGCTCAAAAATAAGAAAAAAAGCAAGCACGTCAAACCATATAGACATGCCATCAATGAATCATGCTCTATATAATCTTTATGTGGTCATTTACATGTAAGCCAGCTTCTGTATTTCCAAAACCATAGGAAAATACAAGTAAAAATGCAATAACACCCCAAAAATACACGTATTTAGGGTTCCGTACGCATTTTCATATATTTAAAAGCTTCAAACATATAAAATAAATATACCAAAATGTAGAGAATTTCAATACGAACACAACGGTACCAACCGCGACCCAATCCGACCTTGCACGCGCCCACACGCGCCGCTTAAGTGTGCGGCGCGTGTGACTCACGCGCCTGCCCAACTCGGGCTTTTGAATCCGGTCCGACCGGTTCGACCGTTGACCGGTCCGACCGGTTCGACCGTGACCGGTCCGACCGGTTCGACCGTTGACCGGTCGCTGGTCGGGTCAAACCCGGGTCGGGTTGGTTCACGGGTCGGGTCAACGCCTGGATCGGGTCTCCGACGGGTCGGGTCTCCGTTCGCGGCGGTCCGTCGCCGGCCGGCGAGATGACGTCATCATGACGTCAGCATGTCGGTTACCGACAGTTTTGCTGACGTCATCGATGACGTCGCACGCGCGCGTGCGCGCACGCGCGCGTGCCGTGCACGCGCTAGCAGGCCAGCGCCTTGGGCGCGTGGCTCCCACGCGCCGTGGCTTCTGGCCGCGCGTGTGGGCGCGTGCGGCGGTGGCTCCTGGAGGCGGTCGACCCACCGTTCTGCTTTCGTCTCTGCGAGTTCTTCGATGTTATGCATTCAAAAATTATTTTATTCACATAAAATATTTCGAAAAACTTTCAAGCAGAACGGTCGCCCGTAATGACCAAACCCATTCTTCGTTTCAATTCATGTTCGTCGATTCATCTTGCAATTTCCGAGCAATGAACATGCAGACAATATGAAGTTCATCATCATGATCTCCATATCAAACAGCAAGCATAAAAAATCAACGGGAAAACAAGGCAGAGATCATAACCGATGCTCTGATACCAATGTTAGAAGCGTGTATCGGGAGAATCGACTAACCTGTTCGATGCACTCCAAAAACAAATTTCCAGAATCGTACGTTGAATCACCAGCAAAACGATGAACGAATCTACTTCACGTTGGTCCAAATACAATCACAAGGAAAGTATTCTTGTTCCACAGCGTTAATGCCGATTGTCTTCTGAAAGTAGAAACGGAATCCTAATGCCTTGATCGAGAGAGAGTTCTTAATTTCTCTTTCTTTCGTTCATCTTTTTCATATACCGAAGAAGTTGTCTTAACTTCCATTAAGAAACTCTCTTCGTACCTCTTCAAAGGGTGTCTCTTAGACACAACTCTTATTAGGGCAAATGGTGTCCCTTGGACACGCACATCATGGGCGGACCGACGAAATATAACAGCATGCATACTGATAAATGGAATCTCCAATAACAAAGTTTAAGCTGAGGTCATGTGCTTCTTCAGGAGGTATATGGAAGTATTTGGCTTGTATATTATGAATGATTGAACTAATTCAGTTGTTTGCACAAGCTGCATATTCTTCTGTGGCACAACCTTGTTTTTGCTCATTCCTGTGCATGACTGTGATGGAGCATAATAAGAGGCCTAATCTCGTTTCTCTTTCTTAAACACCTTTTCCTGACTTAATGAGGCTCCTGACCTTTATACTCTAATTAAATCCTACACAGAAAAATAACAAAGTATGAAAGCAAGAGGAAGACGGAAAAAGAAGTTCTCTGCGCCACAAATTGGATTCTGTTAAAGATTGCCGGCAGCGGCATTTATTAAGAAAGGTTGCAATTTTCAATATACTAACATTTCTGATGATGTGAATAGTTAATGCTTTCAAAGTCACATATTTTTTTTATGAAGCATGCTTAACGAGTTCCCGTGCCTCAGGTTTGCCCGTCACTGGGCACTCGTTTTTGCGTTGAGGAATGGCGAGTGAATCTGCCCATATTTTGGGAAGTGTTTAATTCCCATCAAGATATACAGATTTTGGAACACTCTTCATTTTTCATGAAACAGTTTTTTCTTCTCTTCAACAAACAACAAATGCTTTCTTCTTGCATTTGACTTCTAGCTGAAATGAAAGCTATCATCTTTAATAGTCTGAAGAACTTTATTGGGGAGAGACATGTGAATTCCAGGTAGAGCATCAACCTCTCTGAGTCTCTTTCTCTCTCCCTCCCTCAACCTCTCAATAAATAACTCTAGCCTTGCAGAGAGGACAAGGAGGAGTTTGCCACTAGAAGCTGAACCTCCTCAATATCAAACCAAAAGTGGGATGTGATGACTGACATTAATATAATGCCTGCATGTTCCCACTGCCTATTACTAATCACACATAAACTTCACCGAGAGAATCGGAACCATTCTCACATTTTTCGCTATTATGTCTATCTTTCTCAGAATAACTCTAGCTTCAATTGATCATACACTCCAGAAAATGTTCTCTGAAGTTCATGCAGGCAAGGATGTGGCAGTGGCAGCAGACCTGGGGGCTTCAGGGAAAGTTGTAGAGAACACTAATGAGGAGAGGATTGAGAAAATCAAGATGCTTCCAGGGAAAATCTGCGGCATGATGTGGAAAGTGGGTAAGGAAGATCCCAGGAGGGTCATTCATTCTTTGAAAGTCGGGTTGTCTCTGACATTGGTCTCGCTGTTGTACTTGGTGGAGCCGTTGTTTAATGGGATCGGCCAAAGCGCCATTTGGGCCGTGATGACCGTGGTCGTGGTGCTAGAGTTCACTGCAGGTTGATATCTAGAATTTTCCAGTTACTTCGGATTTGTAATGAGATTGTATTAGCCTAACAGATCATTTTATTTTCCTCATTGACAGGTGCAACTTTGTGCAAGGGACTTAATAGAGGATTGGGCACTCTTTTGGCAGGGTCCTTGGCATTTCTAATTGAGTATGTTACAACGAATTCTGGTCAGGTTCTACGAGCCGTTTTCATTGGAGCTGCAGTTTTTCTGATCGGTAATTTTGGTCTCTTGTAAATTGCTCTCCAAACATTCATGGTCAAATTTTCTCATCATGGGTCTGCTTACAACTTTTCTGCCTTCTATTGCAATATTTACAGGAGCTACAGCTACCTACATGAGGTTCTTTCCGTACATAAAGAAGAACTACGACTACGGAGTTGTGATATTCCTCTTGACGTTTAATTTGATCACAGTGTCGAGCTATCGTGTTCAAAATGTGTTGAAGATAGCCCACGAGCGCCTCTACACCATTGCCATCGGGTGCGGCATCTGCCTTTTCATGACTCTGTTGCTATTTCCTAACTGGTCAGGGGAAGATCTCCATAATTCTACGGTATCCAAGCTAGAAGGCCTGGCAAGATCCATTGAAGGTAAGTGGAACACCTCTTATTCTTTTTTGTTGATGCGATAACAAACAGTACTCTTCAGCGTAAATAACTGCAATTAAACTTTAGTCAAAACTATAAGAAGTGTGGTTGACCTTTCTGATTGAGAAAATGTTGCTTGCAGCATGTGTTAACGAATATTTTAGTGAGATGAAGTCAGCAGAAGAGGGGAATGAACCATCGGAGGATCGCATATACAAGGGTTATAAGGCCGTCTTGGACTCAAAGACTAGTGATGAGACTCTGGTAGCGTTTTGCATTGCTCTTTCAAGAAAACTATATTGATCTTGGATTGACACGAATAAGATGAGACCTTACACGTCTTTGTGCCGTGAACTTTTCAGGCACTACATGCCAGTTGGGAACCAAGGCGTAAAAGACGCTGTTATATCTCCCCATGGCAGCAATACGTTAAATTGGGAGCCATCCTGCGCCACTTTGGTTACACAGTCGTCACGCTACATGGATGTTTGAGAACAGAAATACAGGTATCCTTTTAATATGATCCCTATTGTCCAGCAACGTAGATATCTTCCTGGGCCTTAGGACGCACAATTTGCAGGTGTTACTTCAATAACCTTATCAGAAACAAGGTCACTCTTAGCTTTTTTTGCCCCTAACACCTAATATGATAGTTGACCTGCAAAGGTTATTGCTTTCTTCTGTGCAGTTTCCTTCCCTTAATCAATAAAAAATTTTACCACTTTTTCGGGAAAATTAGACGTATGAGCAACCCTCGATGTCTTCATCACACATTAAGAAGTGTTGAGGAGGAAATTCTCACTATTGAGATAAAGCATGCCTTTCTAAGTATAACTTTTTCTGCTCTTACAAACAGATGGAAATTTTCACTTTATAATTATTCCCAGTTCCGTTTACTTGAAATAGTACCTGAGGAACACAGCAGACCTTCAATTTGTCACATTCATGAGAAAAGAGACAAAGATCTATGTTCCTTGTTATTCTCTAAAATGGAACCAGCTTCGAGTTCTTTGTTGTTCTCTAAAACTATGGTCCTGTTAGTGCAAATTGTATGTTGCGATTCTTGTAGTGCACGCATTTTCATGATTCTAAGGATATCTGGCGGAGGACTAATCTAAGTAGTTTTTTGTCTGTGGATTTCTAGACCCCGCTTGCAGTTCGTGCACTCTTCAAGGACCCATGCATTAGACTCGCCAAGGAGGTACAAAAGGTCCTGATGGAACTCGCCGACAGCGTGAGGCACCGCCACCACTGCTCACCCGAGATACTGTCTGATCATCTCCACGAGGCCTTGCAAGACCTAAACACCGCAATCAAATCCCAACCTAGGCTCTTCCTAGGTTCAAATGATAACCAATCGTCGAACATGCTCGCCCTGGCAGCTGCACAGGCCAGCGAAAAGAGCCAGAAGGCATTCAAAGTCTCATTGCCCAGTGTAAAGACGGACAGTTCTGCCTTACGGGACTGGAGGACCAAAAGGACTTCCGAGCAATTGAGGGAGAATGAGAGGAAGGTCTTGAGGCCGCAGCTGAGCAAGATCGCCATCACAAGCCTGGAGTTTTCAGAGGCGCTCCCCTTTGCAGCTTTCGCCGCCCTGCTGGTCGAGACAGTCGCAAGGCTCGACCTAGTGATCGCGGAAGTTGAGGAATTGGGGCAGGTTGCATGCTTTAAAGAGTTCAGACCCGAAGATCAGATCTCTATCACTTGCGAGCGTCCGCCCCTGGATGAGTGTCATAATGATTTGCCTTCCCAAGCAGCAGAATAGATAGATGGTCATTAATCAGGGGTGGCATAGAAAATTACGTATTAGAGATCTGGCCATGGTTGATTTGGCTTGGCATCATATCTTTTCCTAGAGTGAGATTCATTTATTGGGATCATGTTCTTCATGGATTAGTGATATTGAAAACCATTTCATTAGCACAAAGCGCCTAGAGGAACCAAATAATGTTACACTCGACAATCCTTTGGGGCAAAAAAAAAAAACTGTGGAGCTGACCCCAATGGAGATTGAAGCTTCATCAGGCCTAACAGAAGTATCTGCTCAACCTCAGTTATCTTGACATGTCTTGAACATAAATAAGGCAAAATGACACAAATGGTTCTTGAACTTTGGCCTAATGTGCAATGTAGTCCTTGAATTTTAGCCCAATGTGAAATGTCGTCCCTGAACATTTAATTTGTCGATGCGGTTCTTGAACTTTTGCTACATGTTTAATTTAGTCTATGGACAATATGAAAATATTTAATGTTGTCATTCCATTAATGCAAGTTTAGGGATAACACTAAATATTGTCATATAGTTCAGAACTAAATTAAACATGTATCAAAAGTCCATGAATCATGTTAAACAAATTAAAAGTTCATGGACGACATTGCACATTAGGCTAAAGTTAAGGGGCCACAATGAGCAAATTAACCTATTTTGATGGAACTAGTATGCTTTTTTTTGTCATTTGCAACCCCAATGTGCTTTCACCAGGCAAAACGTTCAACAATCCTAAATCTACCTTATTTCTTAGATGTACCGATCACTCACAACCTGCTATATAACAAAGTTTGCGGATCCTATTACAGGATCGCACAAGGGTGCACCCAATTAGGTCCTCGGCGAACATCGTCCTAGACTAATATAATCATCCCGTGTCGATACTAACAATTTAATATAATCCGTCGCAATTGGTGAGAGACGGGCGCGCCCCATGGGAATGCTTGGTTGGACCCATCCAAGAGCCGGTCCATCCGTGAGTCACCAACATTACACCCCCTTTCTCAATTAAACATTTGGGATATTTTTGATTTAGTATGATTCCGCCATGACTTTTTCAGGCTCATGCATGGCTTAATATCGCTCCAAACCAAACCAAACGCGTGCTCGATTCGAAGAAATAGGTCAGTCCAAAATAAAACCATAAGAAATCGTGAAACTCAAGAAGCACCCACCCCAGATGGACTTCTGCTGCTACTTTTCTGGTCTCACAACCTCGGTCCAGTTTGACCTCCCTCAGAAACACCATTTCTGTAATGAAGATTCGAGAACATGAAGACTTGTCCAAACGTAGCCATCTGTCCCTCGCTGGTTGAGGGACAAGCAGTACCCTGGGAACCTGTACCAGGTAAGATTGCTTCATATGTATTTTAATATGCTCCCCGGTTGTTGTGCGTCTGACCCATGTCTTCCCCATTAATAAACAGCTAAAAAAGGACTGGTTTGAAACTCTAGTCCGAATTTAAAACTAGGAAGACCGGTTTACAGTGATAATATTAACAGTGTTCTCGCAATTCTACGTACAATTAGTACGACCTGTGTAGCTATTAAAAAAAAAAAAAGAAAGCTGTTTTGCATATCAAATTGACCGATGTTGTGTGAATATGATGAACCTTTTCCATTTCAGTGTCCAAGGGAAATATGGGTCCCTGGCTCCTTTATAAAAGAGCGCAACAAGCAATGTTGAAAGAGAAATCAAATTAGTCTTCTCACCGGCTGGGAAGCTTTCACAGAACAAAAAAAATAGAAAAGAAAGGTTCGTGGATTGATCGGTGAGTTTGAGATTGCGAATGGCGGGGAGTTTCGGTGAGGGTCATGAACAATCAAATGTCAGAGTTTTTGCTGAGAAAGTGCTGAGATTTCCAGGGGAGGTGGGTGTCATGATGTGGGAGATGGGCAAAGAAGATCCTAGAAGAGTGATCCACTCGATCAAAGTTGGTTTGGCTTTGTCACTGGCTTCATTGCTGTGCCTGTTGGAGTCCCTGTCTCAAGGGATTGGCCAAAATGCCATCTGGGCTGTCATGACTGTTGTTGTTGTCCTTGAGTTCACTGCAGGTAACTTCTATCTTAGCAAAAATCAAAAGAGATACAAAGACTATAAGAAGGAAATGATCATTGCGATATGGGCATTCACAATTTTTGTGAACATGTGTAGGGCTTTCGCAGTTTAATTTTCTTCCTTTCTATCGTGTTCTTTTACCTTCGGTTGAGGAGAATGTGCTATATGAAGCTGAAATACCAAGATCAAAAAGATTTTTTTGCCTGTAATGCATCTAAGACAGATTGCGGAAATTAAATTCGTAACTAGTTATTTCCGCAACTAGTTATATACGTCATTAAATCTGGGAATATTTTTCACTCTATCCATCGAATTACTTGACTTATTGTTCGTTTCATATGACAGGGGCAACACTATGTAAAGGGCTGAACAGAGGCGTTGGGACGCTGTTAGCCGGACTGTTCGCACTCTTTGTAGAGTATCTTACGGCAGATCGGCCTACACCCAGAGCAGTGGTCATGGGATGGACAGTTTTTGTCATTGGTGAGCGCTAAATATCAGGCATATTACGAGTCATTGTTTAGTGGCCTCAAACTGAATTATGCAGTTTAGTAGACCCCAAGCTCCGTCGCCACTTACTAACATTTCAAATTAGACATTTGGCCAAAGGAATTGATACCGACTGTAGATCATCTTCTGTTACTTAGGTATTTCATCAAGTCAATGCTCAACATGCTAGCAAAACTGCCCATGTAATTTCCGAGGGGTCTATAGAGCTCAGTGCAATCTTTTTCCATTCTTTAATTTTCTGTTTCGAGCCAATGTACGTCATACTATGCCATGCCACCATCTCTTTTCTCACTCACCTGGGGTGCTACATTGTGATTCACAGGAGCTACAGTAACCTACGTGAGGTTCATTCCCACTATAAAGAAGAACTATGACTACGGGGTCATGATATTCATTTTGACCTTCAGTTTGATACTAGTGTCCAACTACCGGGTCGACAATACACCGAAGATGGCACGTGACCGCTTCTACACTATCGCAATTGGTTGTGGAATATGTCTTTTCTTGAGTCTGCTTGTCTTTCCAACCTGGTCAGGTGATGACCTCCATAAATCCACAATAGCCAAGCTTGAAGGACTAGCACAATCTGTAGAAGGTATGATACACATCTTTTGGTTTCGGCTCGCATTCTTGCGAAATGGTTCAATTCAACTGAAGTGGTTTCCTCACAGCCTGTGTTGGGGAGTACTTCGACGAAGCTCAGACAAAAGAAATCCAAGACGAATTGTCAAAGGATTCCATCGACCAAAACTGCATCAAAGTATTGGATTCCAAGTACACTGATGAAACTATGGTATTGCTCACTCGGTTTCATGACCCTCAATTTGAAATACAAAAAACCAAATATTTGACTATTCTTGTTGCAATTTTGCAGGCATTATATGCAAGTTGGGAGCCGAGATACCGAGGGAGCTGTTACAAATCTCCGTGGCAGCAATATGTGAAGTTGGGAGTTGCTCTACGCCGTTTTGGTTACACGGTTATGGCTTTACATGGTTGTTTGCACACCGAAATCAAGGTATTGAAACTCGATTCCTATTGGAGCTATCATCAATAGGACAAATGTTTCTGAAGTAGCTGCTGCTATGACATCCCCAAGCGCAAGTCTGTATCCTGTAGAGGCAACGGTTAATAGCCCAACAATTTAGATTTTTTTTCAGAGAGTTAGGTAAATCATTGCTATGGATATTCATTTATACTGCATGCAATAATGGCATATCAGATCAGAGTAAAGAATTTCCACTTTCATATTAGATTCTCAAATGTAGATTACCTACCATGGCTGCATCATTTTTGCCTCCAATAAAATCGGAGACTAAACTCAAATTGTGTTTGTCTATCTCTTCTCTGGGAATCTGTTGTATATCTTCTTTTCTCTAACTGGAGCACACTTCTAGACACCTATTGATCATTTTTGTCGCGTTAAAGAAACATTCTCTAATGATTGGATTTGATTATGTTTCTTCCTTGAATATAAATTCATGAATGCAAATGTAATGTTGCTAGACTCCACCATCTGTACGTGCTCTCTTCAAGGATCAGTGCACCCGTTTAGCTGGAGAGCTATCAGAAGTGTTGGTGGAACTTGCTAATAGCATGAGGAATCGTCGTCATTTTTCTCCCGAAATTCTCTCCTGTCATCTCCGTAAAGCTTTGCAGGACCTTAACACCGCACTACAGTGCCAACCACATATTCTCTTAGACTCATTGAACAGAAAGGAATCCGGATCCTCTCTTACAACAAGCTTTGAAGCCAATTCTTCTCCACTGCACGAATCAAAAACTGCAAGACCTCCTGAACAAATGCAATGCATTCAGAAGGTGTTAAGGCCACAGAGGAGTAAACTTGTTATATCTAGCCTTGAGTTCTCCGAGGCACTTCCTTTCGCTGCATTTGCTTCTTTCCTAGTAGAGGCCGTGGCTAGGCTTGATCATGTTATTGAGGAAGCTGAAGAACTGGGGAGGATAGCTCGGTTCAAGGAGTATAAAGCGGGTGATGACGTTGTTGTGGCAGTTGAAAGAACAAAATCGGACTTCGTTGAGAATCATTTCCCTCCCTCGGGAACAGAATAGTGGAGATTTTAATTTTTAGGATGAGTGCCCTCTGAGGTTCTGATACTATTTTCTTCTTCTTATAACACCTTTTAGGCATATTGTCTTCTCAACAGTGCTCTTATAGACCAACTTATATACAGATTCACCACATCCTGAAATATTTTTAAAGGTCAGAACCTTATTCTTTTATTGATTATAATAGTATCGAAACACTTTTCTTATCTATCAACAAAAGTAAACGGAATGAGGACACTACAAGTGTCATGACTTCTGTATAGAGCTAACTTGAGGGGTCATAACTTTTTTTTTTTACCACTTCAAGTGCCATAACAATCACTTAAGTGGAAATCTTTTTAAAAAATGTTAGCCCAAGTGCCGGAAATCCGAAGCCACATAGCACTTGTGGTGAACTTTTTTAAATGGCGCTTAAGTGATTGATTGTAAAGTTAACAATGTCAAATGATTGGTGATAATCAACACGTGCTAATTTTGGCCAATGGTCGGGTAAATCTTGAGCAATGGTTGTGCAAATATCAAGTGTGGTCTTGTTGTAACGTTTGTCTGAAGATGATCATTAGAAATAAAAAATATAGCCATCGACAGTTGAAAAGCAGAGCAGCAGAACCTACGTCTTCCTAGGTTCACATGATAACCAAACATAGAACATGCTTACCCTGGCAGCTGCACAGACCAGCGAAAAGAACCAAAAGGCCTCCAAAGTCTTATTGCCCACTGTAAAGACGGACACTTTTCCCTTACTGGAGTCGAGGACCAAAAGCGCTTCAAAGCGAGAATGAGAGGAAAAGGTCCCAAGGCTGCAGCTGAGCAAAGATCCCCACAAGCCAGGGGTTCTCTTTTCACGGCTTTCGCCACCCATTGAAACGGTTGCCAGGCTCAAACTAGTGATCAAGGAAGTCAAGGAATTGGGACAGGTTGCATGCTTTAAAGAGTTTAGACACGATGATCAGATCTCTATCACCTACGAGCGCCTAACGGTGGATGTCAGTCACGATGAATTGCCTTCCCAAGAAGCAGAATAGATAGATGGTGATTTAAAAGTGCCATCTCAATCAAGATATGCATAATTAAGGGGAGATATACGTGCAATGTATGTGCAATTTGCATGCAATGTAGGCGCAATGCACGTGCAGTCTTGAGAGATAAGACTGATCAACAGCATTATCAAAATACTTCTAACAAATAAAATTATCCTAGAGAAATTCCTAATTATCTCTTACATCGAAACTCGAGTCCAAATGTAAAACTAGGAAGATGAGTATACAGGAGAATATTAACAGTTTTCCCGTAATGCTTGTTAACTTATCTATCAGGGATTGTTTTGAAATCATGTTGCACTACACCATTGCCTAATCTGAATGACACATAAACTTCCTAAGAGAATCAGAACCATTCTCGCATTTTGCCTCATTATGTCCATTTTTTTAAGAATAACTCTAGCTTCAATTGATCATTTACTCCAGAAAATGTTCTCTAAAGTTCATGCAGGCAAGGATATGGCAGTGGCCGCAGACCGGGGCTTCAGAGAAAGCTCTAATGAGGAAAGACTTCCCGGAAAATCTGCTGAGAAGATCAAGAGGCTTCCAGGAAAATTTAGGAGATGATGTGGAAAGTGGGTAAGAAAAATCCCATGAGGGTAATCCATTCTTTGAAAGTCAGGTCATCTTTGACATTGGTCTCGCTGTTGTGTTTGATGGAGCCAAAACGCCATTTGGGCCATGATGACTGTGGTCGTGGTGCTAGAGTTCACTGCGATATTCACAATTTTCCAGTTACTTTGAATTCGTAATGAGATTGTTTTAGCCTAACAGATCATTTTATTTTCCTCATTGATAGGTGCAACTTTGTGCAAGGGACTTAATAGAGGACTGGGCACTCTTTTGGCAGGGTACTTGGCATTTCTAATTGAGCATGTTACAACGGCTTCTGGTCAGGTTCTTCGAGCCGTTTTTCATTGGAGCTGCGGTTTTTCTGATCGGTAATTTTCGTCTCTCTCTAGTGTTGAAACAAATTGTGTTATCTACTTGTAATTTCCTCTCCAAGGTAAAATTTTCTCATCACGAGTCTGCTCACAACTTTTCTGCCTTTTGTTGCAATATTTACAGGAGCTACAGCTACGTTCTTTCCGTACGTAAAAAGAACTACGACTACGGAGTCGTGATATTACTCTTGGTCTCTATTTGTCTCTTGCCTCACTCATCTCACGGCCTTGCCTTCCCCTCTCTCTCGCTCTCGGTGGTCTCCGGCCTCGTCGATCCCTCTCACTCTCGCTTTCGATCACCTCCGGCCTACTCACAGCCACACTGGTTAGTCTCGCAGCAAGAGCAACGACACCTGGACAGTGAATACCACTGAGTTTGACCAAGAAATAGATAGCAAAGATCAGGGGCAGCGAGTTGTGGTAAGTGAGCTCCAGAAACTGTGAAGGAAAAACTGAACAAGGACCAACAGGAGCTTCTAGCAGCAGAATATCGCGGCTGAATCGGCGTCATATGGAGGTGGTGGTGAGGGCGACAAGAGAGCAAGTGCAGCGAAGAACTACTGACCTCGCCGATGGAGATCTAGGCAGAGTTTGGCATGGGGTTGCTGCTTCGTGGCTCAGCAAAGCTTGCGGCTGGCTTGAAGTTGTCATGGCAAAAGGCTGGCGTTGTCGATGAGGCGACGGCGATGGTGGTGGTGCTTGGCCGCGTGAGGTCTTGGCAAAGCTGTAGCTCGTTGGGGCCAGGAGGGCGTGCTGGTGCAGGTATGATGGAGAACACTGGATGAATTTGTTGGGCACGTTTCTACTGGTTTCATGGACCCACCCTGGAACCCATCCTTAGCAGGTGGTTCACAATTCTAGGGTGGGAACTGCCCACCCTGGAACCGGTCGCCTCTACCTAAACCTACCTTACCAATCACTAACATTTTGCAAAATAACAAAGTTTGTGGATCATATTACAGGTTCGCACTTGGGTGCACCCTGTTAGGTCCTCGGTGAACATGGTCCTAGATTAATCTAATCATGTCATGTTGATACTGATGATTAATCTAATCGTCGCAATTAGTGAGAGATGGGCGCGCCTCAGGTGAATGTTTGATTGAACGATTCAACGTTTGGGATATTTGATTCGGTATGACTTCGTCATGACTTTTGCAGATTTTATGTCTGCAATATGGCTTAAAATCTCTCCAAACCAGATAGTTCCCATTCATTGCAACACTGTTGTAAGTTGACATCTCCATAAATTCATTTATATATAATTAATAAGATAATAGTCTTTTTCTCTATGCAAAATGGTGTGTTGCTGCTCTTCGGCTCCAGTTTGACCTCCCTCAGAAACACCATCTCGGTTATCAGATATTATGAATATTATTTTCTAAAGTAGCTGATTTCCTTTCTTATGCATATTATTCGAGCATAAATACCATTCTCTAATAAAGTATAAGGATGAAGTCGATTTAGTAAAGATATAGTTTTTATTGATTCTCCCTCCTTCTATCCCGAAAATACTAATATATTTTATAAAAAAGAAGAAGGCAATTTTGCATTTTAAACTGGCCAATGATGGTTGAATATGTTCATTTCAGTGTCAGAAAAATATGGGACTCTAACCCTACACCCATAAATGAGTGCAACAAATGTTCAAAGAGGAACCGAATCTTTTAGTCTTCTCACCAGCTGGGGAGGTTTCACAGAAAAAATGTTTTCTGAAGTAGCTGTAGCTATGATGTCCACAAGCGCGAGTCTGTATACTGCACGCAATACTGGCATATCAGATCAGAGTAAAACATTTCCAATTTCATATTAGATTCTCAAGTGTAGATTATTTGACAAAAGTTCTACCAAATTGATACCTATATGGAGCCTTAAATAAAATCGGAGACTAAACTCAAATTTTTAGTCTCTCTTCTCTGGGAGTCTGTTGTATATCTTCATTTCTCTAGCTAAAGCGCACTTCTAGACACCTATGATCATTTGCATTGCGTCAAAGAAACATCCCCTAATTATTGGATCTGATTATGTTTCTTCCTTGATAACAAATTCATGAATGCAAATGTAATGTTGCTATACTCCACCATCTGTACGTGCTCTCTTCAAGGCCCAGTGTACCCATTTAGCTGGAGAGGTGTCAAAAGCGTTGGTGGAACTTGCTTATAGCATGAGGAATCGCAGCCATTTTTCTCTGGAAATTCTCTCCCGTCATGTCCATATAGCTTTGCAGGACCTCAACACCGCACTACAATCCCAACTACAGATTCTTTCAGACTCGATGAACAGAAAGGACTCCGGTATCTCTCTTTCGACAAGCTTCGAAGCCAATTCGTCTCCATTGCATGAATCAAAAACCAAAAGACATCCTGAACGAGCGCCTTGCATTCAGAAGGTGTTAAGGCCACAGAGGAGTCAACTTGTAATAGCTAGCCTCGAGTTCTCCGAGGCACTTCCTTTCACCACATTTGCTTCTTTGTGGCTAGGCTTGATCATGTTAATGAGGAAGCCGAAGAACTGGGGAGAATAGCTCAGTTCAAAGAGTAGAAAGCGGGCAGTGACATTGTTGTGACACTTGAAAAAAAAAAATCAGACTTTGTTGAGAATCATTTCCCTCCGTCTGGAACAGAGTAGTAAAGATTTTACTTTATAGGATGAGTGCCCTCTGAGGTTCTGATGCTGTAATGTTCTTCTTGTAATACCTTTCAGGCATATTGTCTTCCCAGTGGGCTCTAATAGACCAACTTATATACAGATTCATCACATCCTGAAATATAATAAAAGGTTAGGACCTTATTCTTTTATCAATTAGCTAGGTTTGTCCCACTTAAAGTAATAGTATCAGAAACACTGTTCTTATCCATCGACAAAAGTAAACTGCTCTTTATCTGATTAGTCAGGTCTAGTGTCTCTCCTGTTTCTGACATGGTGTTATGAATCCCAAAGTCCATCTGCAACATACCGGATAAAGTATCATGCAGAAACATCAAGAGTCAAAAGAATTGCAGGCACCAACCCTAATCCTTCCACTCTCTCTACTGATTGTTCAGTGCATTTTCTATCTAAGTAGTGGAGCATTTTGTTAAAGTTGATTCTCAATAACCGCCAATCGATTAGTTTAGCCTCTGAAAAGAAAAGGGGCCACACGCTTGGTAGGGGAAGGGGATCTATGCATGAGACCTAAAGTTAGGAAAGAACTTTTAAAAGGAGCAATACTGAAATGTTGGCCGAAAGACGGACGGCAATATTTTTTATTTTGTACTCACTGGGCACTCTTTCAACTCTTCAAGGCGCAACTTCACATTTCTCACTTTTGATACTACAGATATATAACTCATTCTTCTAGTTGATAGTTTACGATAATGACATGTAGTTCTGCTAAAATGTCGAAAACTGTTCCTATTAAAGCACCCCTGACAAGAATGAATTGATTTGGACACCTTACAGATAAATAAGACCAAAATCTGTTCATTTCTCTCTTTTACTGGGGGCAGGGGTTATCATTCACTCAGGCACACCTTCCTGAATGGTAAAATTTCATGTCCCTTTAGATAGAGACTCGAATTCAGATAATTTCACTAATATACTGTATCAAGATAGTTCAATTGTCCAAAGAACAAGAAAAGGAAATGGATAGACTTCAAATATGGACAGAATGTTCCCGTGAAGACTTATAACTGGCTTCACATCAACCTTTTAGGTAAAAGTCTTCCATTTATTATGTGAATGTACAGAAAACAATCACAAGAAGCTTACAAGGGCAAAGAGGCTTAAAGAAATGGATGTGTTTGAACTGAACGACCAGACGATGTATAATTCTTGACAGGCAATAGGTACATTATCGGTTCCATTGTTCAATTTGACAATTCTTTGTTATGTAAACATACACTAGCATTTAATATCGTATCACTCCTTTACGATTCAGGGAAATGAAAAATGAACTTCAAGCACAATAGTTACTACATTACGTTGTCTGAGACAGAAAACTTCAAGTGCAAAGTAAACCACAATCTCTGGTTCGATCTATAAAAGTGATTTCCACCAGGAGGCGTACTACTATCTAAGCATAACCCCATAAAGTGGAAAATGAAACGACATTACAACGGAAAGTTAAAAAAGAACACCAGATGATAAAAATCTTCCCTTGGAACCTTTTTTGGAGTAATTAGGAAGGGCTTTAGCTGCTCTAGCTTATCTCCCACTCCAAGAACCAACATAAAAAGGCGTTGTCCCGGATCAGATTCTTTTTTTTTAACAGGGTAGGCAAAGCAATGTGAACAGCTTTCAATTGACAGTCATGCTCGGGGCAGGATACCATCTAATCACCCTGTTGCTGCAATCTATGGTTGGGTTCCCCTGTCCATTTCTTCTCACTACCCTTCTCTTCTCAGAAAGGTTTCGGGTAATTTTGCAAGCCGGTGTTGTCATAACCTCCATATGGTATATCCCCATAATACTCCATGTAGCTCCCATCTCCTGAGTATGGTGACATGCAGCCAAAGTGATTGAGATCATCGGGAAGTTCGACTTCCCCTGCCAAATTTGAGTACGATGAGCTGGGGGAAATTTCTTTGTGATCGTATGTTTGCCATGAAGTCATGGGATTCGGAATATCATACTGTTGGTGTTGGAAGTAATGAGGAACCGTGTGTTGTCCTTGTGAGTAGTCCTGCAAGAAGTAAAATGAGAAGGTAAAATGCAAAATATCAGTAATGTGGAAGGGGTCGACATGTATGCGGAAACAGTTCAATGAATAAATATCATTTTCTTTGATATATTGTGGTTTAGTACCTTTGAAGAGTCAAGAATCATATCAGGTGAGACCCAACAGCTTGCAGGATTGGTCTCTGTCAAGTAGGGATTCAAATCTGCCATTGGTGCTACCTCATGTTGAGACGGCATTTGGCTTGGATAATGACTTTCGTTATATAGGTAATTTCCTTGAGAACAAGTGTTGTTAGACATGCTTGAAGGCTCACTACAAACTTCCATTGTCTCGCAATCTCCATAACTCGAACTGTTACCACCCATTTTGCCTTTTGGTTCTCCATGGCAATCACTCGTCTTCTGAGAAAGCTCGTTCCTTTTTACGATACGGCACAGTGCAAATGGCCCCTGAAATGAATATTAATCATATGGAATGCTCCAGGCTCCATTCTGTAAGAAACTAAATAGACCTTTTACTCTTCTTGCTTCTTGGATACGCATGTATATTTATCTTTCTTTTTGGTAAAGACAAAAAGAGGGACTTTCAAAGTAACGCATGTATATTTATCAGTCTATAGATTGTCAAAAAACAGCGGTCTCAACGACATCTATAGTGTTTGGTCCTGAGAAATATTACCTGAAAGTTTTGTGATCCTTGGGAAGAATTGTCACAGAGGCGATATTCATGCATTACCCAGTCGGTACGATCTCCTAATGGGGCCCGTCCACGGTAGAAGACGAGTGTCTTTCTATAACCAGTGACAGAGGACTGACAGACAACCTTCCGGTCTTTCCCTGTAGCCTTCCAATAGCCGGCTTTGGTGGCTCGATTTGTTCTTGAACCATTCGGGTATTTCCTGTCCCGCGGACAGAAGAAGAACCATTCCATGTCTCGTTGGGGAAGAAATGATTTATCTGCAGGGTGAAAACTCATTCCCATTAGATAGACTTCTTGATTTGATAAAAAGAAATATAGAAAGATGTTTTGTCCAGGGCATTCTGTCGTATGACATTGCACGGTCTATTAGATTAAAAAAGGTTGTAATCTTGGTGGAATTATTGTTTGGTTTGGTCCAAAAAGAGGCGCAAAGGAAGGGATGATTACAAAATGAATCGCATGGCACTTTTTAAAGCTAAAAAGTTTCTATTCACATTCAGTATACTTAAAGGAAGCTTCAATCTCAGAACTTATCACAAACATTTGAGCTAATGATAGAGCCCACTGTGCTTGCATACAAACATGTACCTGGAAGCTCCCAAGGATCGAATTTGTACAAATCGACAACGGGAATCACTTCGAGTTCAAACTCGTGTCCGTCAATTTTTCTTTTCAAATAATATCCAACCAATTCTTCGTCCGTGGGGTGGAAGCGGAATCCCGGTGGCAGCGATGCACTAGCCATTATATTTCACTCCACAATCCTCCTAATTTTTTTACAAAGCGAAATACCAAGGAACACTAGAGAGGAAGAAAATGCGCGAGGTCAAGAGCCGAAAAGCTGTTTCAAAGACGTGACTCAGAAATATTCCGCCTAAGTGCCTAAACTGTATCTATTGAAGATCTGGAAAATCCAAAAGTAGAAGCTTTTCTCGACGACAGATTTCTTGGCAAGAACCGAGTGCGACTTCCCCAGAATGCACCCGTTGGAGGTCAGAATCATTGTCCTGAAAAGAAAAAGTTCTGGTATTTCTTATGATTAGGCTGTCACAACCCAACCAACCCCCCAAATCTTCCTAATTTCCAAATCAAGACTTCAATATGGTCGATACCCAGAAGGCTCAAAGCAGTTCCTCGCTTCAGTACTACAAATGTTCCTGAAACCCAATACCCAGAACTAGCTAAAACTTCCAGAACTGGAACCTGTTAGTGCCTGCAAAGGCAACCATCCAAGAATTCTTGTAAGTGAAGAGAGATGAAGATTTGGTGACCCAGAAGATCAAATTATTGAAAGAGGAGATCTTTTTTGTGTGTGCAAAAGAAGCAGAGAGAGAAGTGGTGAGAATAAAAGCAGAGGAGTGTGTGACGGGGTTATATATAGGACTAAGATGCGTGGGAAGCCAAAAGCCCCAAGACATACACCGAAAGGTTGAGATTGCTTGTCTGAAGCATCCCAAAAAATTCCAAAACGTGTGGACCCACAACCCTGAACCAGTTCACACACATAACAGTTATTCCCGCCAATTCAGACATTTTGACCGTTGCTTGAAACGGTTTTTGGGATTGTCATGGCACTGCACCGTCATGAAAAATGGAAAAAAAGAAAGAAGAAGAAATTTTTTAATAAGTCCCCATGTTGTTGGGATTACAATATCACATTAGAGCCAAGGCCTCATGCAATAAAGTTGTCAATGTTACCAAAAAGAAAAGGAAAATGTCATATAACAAGCAATATGCCCGTGCATTGCCACGAGTTTAAGACTATATCTGTTTTATTTCATGAAATATGCACGATCTTGTAATATGACCCTTTAACATATACGATAAAGTTTCTCTAATTGAAGGGCTCTTTTACTTTTTAAATAAAGATTGATCTTTTAATATTGTTATCTGCCAAAGACGAGTCAAATATGAGATGGGGATCCATAAATTGTTAAACTCTTTTGTAACCTCATCATAAACGATTCTTTAAAACATTCATATAGGTACTTCAAAATGGAATCTATATGTACATAAACAATATCATTAAACTATTATTACCAAAACAAGTATGATTTATTCTTGTATATTGACTAGAGATTTATTACCAAAGATATATACTAGAGATTGATTAGAGATTTATTAGGTCATGCATTAGAATTAGAGACAAAAAATTAGAGGTTCATTAGAATTAGAGATTTGTCGAAAATGATAAAAACAATAAATTACTGAGTAAAATTTGCCCGTGAACATGACATGTGACCCACCGAACGCGAGTTTTATTAATTTATATTGCCAATTCTTGTGAAAGCTGCTGGTTCCATTTTCATAAGAGAATATCAATACATGGCTAAAGGAATGCCCCATGCTTGTCATGGACTTCAGCCACCAACTTGTGAAACAAATACAGAAATCTGACACTTTAGATGAACTAAGAATTATTTCTCTTAGCCGACCATTTTTTTTCACCTAAAGATAAATTTAATACACTTTGGACTACTGAATTTGATAGTATTCCACAAAAATGGTAAGAAAGAAAGAAATGGAGAAAGACTGCACAGTGCAAATTGGACTCGCCAGTGCAACGGAAAGTGCATGCAGTCTCAGCATTGATCGAGGGTTTCTTTGATCTTGTCCTTGGAGTCCAAGCTCCTTCCACATCATCCTGAGTCAGACAAAACACTTTTCTCTCTCTCTCTCTCTCTCTCTCTCTCTCTCTCTCATTAAAGTAATGGTGTCATCCCCAAACCAGTGACTCAAAGGAGAAAAAAAAGGGAGTCCTAAAAGTGCAAACTGCAGTATTTTGTACCTTTTGGAGCGACTAAAGACACCTTATTAGTGGTGGAAGCTCGAAACCCTTTTGTGGATTCACACGTAGAAGAAGTTGGTAGACTTCTTAAATTCCACATTTTATTAGCGGGTCCCTGAGAAAGCAATTAATTCTTATCAAATAACCTCGCATATGCATAACGGGCCATGACAGATCACAAAAAAATTTCTTACACAACGCCAGAAAAGTGTGGTAAGAAAGATTATTCTCCCACTTATCTATCTTTAGGATAGACTTACAATATTGCAAGATGCGCAAAGAGTGGTCATGGTGGCACTAAATGCGTGTTGTTTTTGTCCTTGGATAGAGTCTAGCCTTGATTTGAATTATTAACGATATAATTGATCAAAGAAACTATAGATAAGTGGTGGGACTTTAATCTTTTCACACTACTATAATGCACCCAAAGCCTTCCCTTAGGCCTTTATTATATAGGTTGATGGTTGGAACTCATCTCTCTCTCTCTCTCTCTCTCTAAGTGGGTATATTAGCTTGTTCATTATTCTAATGAAGAAAATATTGGACCAAGCAAATAAAGTTGATCCATAAATCTAGACCTATCTTTTTTCATTATAGGACAGCAGAAAGGGGTAAAGAATTATCAGAAAACTTGCTTTAGACTTTGAGTGTCGGGTTAGACTTGTCTGTCTATTCTCTCTACAATAAGCAGAGAAGTGACCTCAGCAGATTAAATACTATTCCTATTGCTTTTTCTCGTTCATACCAGAACAAAAGAATAGTAAGACAAGTGATCATGTGTAAGACTCAAATGCTATGTCTAGAAGTAGTGTTTTGTCTCTTGCTGGTCTAATGGATAGAATCTAACGTTAATAGTGTTTACTATCAGCTACGTGCAATCCAATATATGACTCTGATCAATAACAGCAAGTAAATCTCTCTACTTAAGATTTTGTCTTCAAATCATGTCCATCTCCTGGAGTTTTTTTTTTTTTTTGGCCTAACATCTCCTCGAGAATATATTGCCTGTTTTGAGGCATTAGAAGGGAAATTTCTCATCCTCTGCTGACTAAAATGGCACTGGAATATTTCACAGCTTTTCTTGATTGTGGCAATTATTGCTCTTCTTTTTCTGTTTTTCCTCATCTGATTTGGAGTTTATTTTCTCTTAAAGTTAGCTAAGTACAAAGAACAGTTCATGCATTTAACGTTTGAAAATTGTGTTGTCTTTTTGTCGAGATTTACTGCAGGATTACAATCAAAAGGCCTTTTGAAAAAGTGTGGAAGGGAAGGATGTCAACAAGACAAATGTCATTAAGAATCGGAGTCATAACCCGATTGATGAGGCAGCTTACAAAATGACTTAAAAAGCTTAAAGGCTGGATTCGAGTGTGAAAAGGGTTAGTAAATGAGCCTAGACTTCTTTAAACAAATCAGGCCGATCACATTTTAATATCTAATGAGATCTATTTTCGTTAGACTCTACTTAAAACATACGAGGACTTGCCGGAATATTTTAAATCGTGATGGTGACTTGTTACGTCTGTCGTGTCAGCAATTATACTAGCTTATGCTACACATTACTTTCTTGGTATTACAAGAGGTGGAGATAGTCTAAGTTTGAATGAGTGAATAATAACATGGAAGAAACAAGGTTGTAATGGTGGGGTTTTTTTTGGAAAATAGGAAGACCAAAGAAGCTTGTAGTGGGATGCTGCGCTAGCCCCTCCGAGGACTAGTCGGGTTTCACCACGTTTGAGCGTAAATTCGCCGGTCGTGTGGACACCTCGGTCGTAAAAAAAAAAAAAAAGAGCTTGTAGTTGTCGCTGTTTGTGCTCTGCTTTCGGTCACTTTTATTCTTTGGTAAAAATTGCTGCTGTGGCGCATAAAATGCTCATTGGGTCTCACTCCAAACAAGGGGGCACAGGTCAAAACACATATGGTGGGCTGATTCTACCTTGGTTGAAGACAAGAACAATGACTGGTTCTTGAGTTGACTTACTGTTTAGTTTATGCACTGTTTCTTGTCTTTGACAAAGAAATTTCTGGACAATATGATTGCATATAAAACAAGAACTGATCCAGCTCCCATTGCTATCTGACATACAGCCTACCTTAAAAAAAACAACAGACACTAATGTGTCTAATGCTGTATCTCGCGATTTCTTGTATCGTCATGTTTTTACCCTCTCTTTGACATCGCCAACTCAATTAGCTCCTCACGTAGTCACAACATATACAATATATTCACTAAAAGAAGGTCTTGTATGATTGTGTTTAGCTGCGCATAACAATCATTTTATGTTCGGAAACAGATTCTGCTTAGAAATGATTCTTTTTTATTATGTGCCCGGAAATAATTTCCAAGCATTTGAAGGCGTTTGTTAACTGCACAAAATTTATATTCTTAGAATAGAAAAAAAAACATAAATGTGTTTAGTAACTACACAAAATTTCATTTTATTAATAATATTTTGAATTTTGTAATATTTTTTTCTTTCTTTTCTTTTTTTCCCTTCTCTGCCTTAGTTAAGGCTAGTCGCCAGCACCGGCAATCGGCCACAGGCCAAGGCCGGTGAGAGCGTCGCGGCCCTCGTCACCAGCTTTGCCAGTAGTGACGCCGAGGTTGGCCTCGCCTTGGCTAGGCAAGGCTCGAACTCACCCAGATCTAGCGAGGCCGACCTCACCGTCGCCACCCAAGCGTCGCCCTCACCAGCCTTGGCCTGCAGCTGGTTGCCGGTGGCCTGTGGTTGGCGGGTGGCGAGCGGTAGGCCAAAGAATAACAACAAACCAAAAAAAAGAAGAAAATGGAGAAGAATTAGAAATGGAAAAATTGTTCCGGAATCAAGAAGCTACTTTTTTTTTCTTCTTGATTCTGTTCCAAAACTGATTCTGAGAATAATTTTTTGTAAAATTATGCCCGAGCACAAAAAATTTAACAAACGGATTTCTGCTCTCAAATTGATTCTGGAAGCAAAAAATTAGAAATTTTTATTATTTGACAAGTTGCCAAACAAGGCCCTAGTATACCATTTGTTTAGTTGCTTTCAACTCAATATCTCTGAACCAATTGACAATTACTCATAAAAATATCAAAAAAAACCCAGAAAAAGTACTGCAAATTCAAGATAGCGGAGTCATCAAAGTCCATAGAATGGTCACATCGGTAATACATACAGTACCGCATATTTGACGAACCTTTAACAATGATTAACCCGTACCAAATTACGATGCGAATAACGAAAAGGGCTCAAATGACGTAAAAGAGACTCCGCGAAAGTCTATTTACCGGAAGGGTTGGAGGAAAAAAAGTGAAAGGTGAAGAAGCTGCTTTTCCCGCGTCCGAGGGTTAAATGTTGGCTTTGCAAAAGAAGATCTTGGTCATTTGGGGCTACAATATGCCAAATTATGGTCTTGTGGACTGACCCCCTGACAAAAGAAAGTGCAAGCAGCTCATCTTTTGCTTATTTTGCATATTCTTAGCTTTGAGATGTAATCATGGTGACTTGGAGAAACATTGTAAAGGCAGCCTCCGGCCACTGTTGACACTAAGGGACAAGAAACGCAAAAGTGGATCGCCTTGCGTTGCAGTCATCTCCACACTTCCCATCAATTTTAAATTTTTCTCAATTCACATCATCTCTTCCATCTAATAATGATCACTTCTTTGCCCCGTGAATTGACCATCACCTTAACCCATTTCATCTAATCAATCAATGGCGGACAGCCGCTAGATAATGGGGGTACGACTTGTATGAAACACATGTCATAGTCCATCAAGAAAGAAAATCAAACGAAATCATTATAATTGCCCCCCTTGAAGTTTGATACTGCCATCTCGTTTTCTTAGTCTTGTTTTCCTAGGTTGGTTTCCTGTGTGCACCGCTATATAATCACGGGACACCTCGAACGAGCTAAACAAACATGTACGAGACGACATCTTTCTCCACCACTGGATGATTTTTCGACAGAGACATCTGGTGGACCATGGGATAATCGAACTGCATGGAGAAAGTTATGTGAGGTGGGAAATCGGGTTATCTAAATATCTAGTGATGATGAGTTCCCGTTTGACGTGGACGAGCAAAGTGACACGAGAATCATGCAGAGACATGGGCCGGGGGGTGGGTCACGGCGATATGGATATGCGTAGAGCTACAAGAAGAAGGAGAGAAGGAGCCAGCAGCAGCAGATTGACGGGTGCCTGAAAGTGGCCATGAACAATCTGTTGCTGCTTTGCTTTTTAGAGTTGTAGTCTGTAATCATTTTCCTTAGCAGTTGCGAGGTCTAATCGCGGGAAAGAAAGGTGTCTCATCCAACATAGTTTCCATTTCCTTCATATTTATTGAGATTTATAAAACCTGGACTGTGGTGATCAAATGGACAGTAGATTTGGCAACGCTCGAAGATCAATGGGGTTGAATGTATGGCGAGCGAGACAAGAATGCTAAGAGAAGGGTCGAAGGAGCAAATATAAGCTTAGGGAAAGAGACGAAAACCTCCGTATGAGATTTGCTTGGAAAAAAAGGTGCCACGAAAAAATTCACGAGGTAAAGTATAGTGTCGATTTAGGGGTTCAAGGATGGCGATCACCACTAGCCCTCTTGGCTTGTGATCACCATAAGAGAGATGAGATAATATAATGATATAAATAAGTCTAGGCTAGTTCGATCTCACACGAAAACTTAAATTGGTGACTCCGATTGAATTTTTAGTTATACAAACTAAATTGCTCTTAATGAAATCATCATTC
This sequence comes from Syzygium grande, assembly GCA_024733475.1. Taxonomy (NCBI): domain Eukaryota; kingdom Viridiplantae; phylum Streptophyta; class Magnoliopsida; order Myrtales; family Myrtaceae; genus Syzygium; species Syzygium grande. The sequence goes on along the minus strand of JAMXDD010000001.1, from coordinate 39,397,550 downwards.
ACTTACTCTGAATCAATGAATCTTTTATGCAATACGATCCTCATTTTTTGCATTTATTTAGGAAACCTGTAATTTCTTTGGTGGCCTAGAATTAAATTTTTTGCATGCAATCGCAACTCTCTGATTTATTTATTTATTATTTTTTCATGCGGCTCAAATTGATTTTCTCCTTACAATTTTAGTGGACCAATCTTCCTATCAATTAGAGTTTTTTTTTTGAATGACTAATAAATTAAGGGCAAATGAATAAAAAAACCCGAGGTTCAACGGGGTAAATGCATTAAAAAAGGATAAAATTCAGCAGATTGTGCCGCTACAGCCACTACAGTTGGTGGCAAACTTGCTTTCAGTAAAAATACATTAGTAGCTTATCTGTCGTGGGAACGTAAAATTTTGAAAATGCAGTACTATTAGCGAGCATATGATATATGAGGGTATTTATACTTATTTTCACACGGAAATCTCATGCCATTTCGTTTGACACCATCCGTTAGACAAGTCCCTATGCTGATTGAGAAGGCTCTAGCCGATTAAATTTGGTCAACCTTTTTGTCCTCTAAAACTCAAAAAGCTAAATCTCAGAGGATCCTCCTTTTGTTTTCTCCTTCTTCTGATTGAAAATTTTGTCCAGCAAATCACAGGCAAGGGGGGGAATTTCATGATTAAATTACTATTTCTTTGACCTGCGATTGTCTTCTGATTGACGTGTGTTGTTTTGGGTTTGCTTTCTGATGTCAAAGATGGTGCTGCACACTCAAATGCTGCGACTAAGTTTCTGCAAAATTTTCCTTCCCTGAGTTAAGGGAATTGATCTGATCAAAATCTCAAGTTCCCAGATTTGTGAAGATTGATCTGCCTTTGGTTTTAGAACATTCTTTTGAACTCATATGGAAAACCCTTTCGAAACCGCTTTGAAAATTTTCCATTCAAACGTGATAAAGGCGTATTCTCGTTCAGCGCGTAATATTTATATGTACATCATATAACAATTTTTCATTTTTATACTTCTCTCTACATTAAATAAATTTCTAATATTCAAAAAATAAAGAGAAATTGGAGTTTTCAAACTATGGAGCAGAAGTAAGCTCAAGTTGCTAAACAATATCTCCAGTATGCATTTGCATTTACTTATTGAAAAAACCCATTTTCAATTTGTTCTTTCGAAATTGCTTTGGTAATTAATACGTTAAGATTTTTTTTTTCTCCATCTTTTAAATTCTACTTATGGTTTAAACTCTTGTAACCATAACCATTTTCTAACCCAGAGGAACGGTGCCAAACATGTTTTCAGATAAGCTTTTCCTTTACCAAGAAAGTCAAAATAAATAAAATAAAATAAATAAAAAAAGATCCAAGAACTTGAGTAATCAATAAGGCCCCCCAATACACCAGCTTTCCACAACCTCCTGTTACTCTCAATTAAAATGAAAATATGAAGAAAGAAAATTTAGAAAAATACCTTGCACAATCAAGAAGGGAATTAGGAATATGGCATGTAGGATTCCAATAGCCAAGAACCATTTCTTCCGAGAAGAGAGAGAAAAGCAAATGCAAAGAGGAACACCAGGCCACAGCTGAGCCCAATCAAGAATGGACCAGGATCTATCCATCAACAAGCAGCCACACCCCAGCTTCCCTCAGACCAGCCCAGACCCATCAACCATTTGGCACAGCATGCCTCAGCTGCTCTAACCCTTTTGACTCTGAGATGGCTACGGCGATTGGCGACCGATTCTCCTCGCCACGGCTCAGTCACTCTACGGAGCCCCTCGTAGCCATTCCCCTTTTCTTCTTCTCTTTCCATGGTGGTTGCTGTTGGTGGTGGTAAGTAAGGAAGGAATTCAGAAGAGCCGTCCGTCAACTGGCGTAGACCAAGGCACCCACACCAGCACCGGCTCAAAAAATGGCCGCTTTGGCCTTCCCTCGCCACGTTCACACCGCGCCGAAGCCTTGTTTCTTCAGCAACACACCGAAATCCAAGCCCAGAACTAGAGTCTCCGTCCAATCTTCGCTCACCCCTCCTCAACTGGGTTTCTCCGACCCCTTCGTTCTTGAACTCGCGGAAGCTCTCGAAGACTCCCTTTCCTCTCCTTCTTCTCCGAAGCTCTCGCCTCTAGAGAAAATCAGGGACGTGTCCTCAGAAACCCTGTTGTCCACACCGTGGCCCTCTCGCAAAGACGAGCCCTTTCGCTTCACTGACACTTCCTTCATCAAGAACTCCAAAATCTACCCTGTTTCACGCCCTCCTCCCCAAAGTTTGGAAGCTCCACTGGGCTCTTCCGAAGACGCCCAATTGCCCCATCTCGCCGTCGTTGATGGGCACATTGTGGATTTCGGCTCCAATTTGACTGGTCTGCCTGATGGGGTGTATGTGGGCAGCTTGTCGAATGCGACCTCAGAGAGTCTTGTCAAACGGGTTGGTGAGTTTGTGAGTAATTTCGATTGGGGAGACTTGTTTTGGTCCATAAATGGTGTCGGTGCGCCGGATTTGGCAGTTGTTTACGTGCCCGCCGGTTGCCGGGTGGAAAACCCGGTTCATTTGACGTATTATTCTGTTGAGGCTAGTGATGAAGGGTCGAATAAATTGCCGGTTTCAAATCCGAGGGTGTTTGTGTTGGTAGAGAAAGGAGGGGAAGTTGATATAGTTGAGGAGTTTATGGGTGGTGATGGGAATAGATGTTATTGGGCTAATCCTGTTTTAGAGGTAGTGATTGGAGAAGGTGGCAAAGTTAGACATTCTTATGTGCAAAATCAATCTCCATGTGCTGCTCATATTAAGTGGACTTCGGTTCAGCAGGTAACTCTTCCAAGCATTTTGTTATGAGTCACTGTTTTTTTCTTTTTTGTAGGATTGTCGTTTTGATAGCTGAGCTCCTTGAAGCTTAACATTTATGTTGGAAATGTTACAAAATTGAACATGTAGGTATGCTTGTAAAGTTGATGCCTTTTCATCCCTCAGTTGTAAGATAGAGGAATATCTGTTCTAGGTGCAGACAGTCTATGATCTCCGGCTCTGATTGATGGCGCACCATTTGTCCATGAGAACTTGCTTGCAGTTGCATTTCTGAAAATATGTTCTGACAGGAATAGCGTGCCCTCTTTTCTGTGTGCATTTATTCATGTCTCTGCTAAGTCAAACCACAATTTTGCTGGGCCTCCTTGGTGTGCATCCGAGTTCTGTTAATTGAGATATCGTTTTTCATGTGTTTAATCTGACGAACTCCTTCATTCGTTGGTCTTAGTAATCTTCCTTAATGTCATTTGTTACTTGGTGTTTTTCCTCCTCTTTTCTTGGCAAAATGACTTCCTATTGGGCTATTTAACAGAGTAAAATTGCGATAACAATGAAACCTTTCCCAGATATGCCGTTCATCTGGAAGGATATCTTGCTTCACCATATTATCTTGAATATCTTTTCCTCTCTAAGCTCCAAATACTAAGGTGTAGTGTAATTCCATCCATTAAGAAGAAAGGGGCAAAAGGCCATGTGTGTCTACTTAATGCCAGCATTGGCAGAGGAAACCTTGAACGTCTCTTTGATGCTTCCACTCTTCTTTTTAGAGTATATTCAGCCGTAGATAGGATTTTTGTTTCCTTCTGATGGGACAATACAAAATTTTAACCCCATTTTCCAGGAAGCGGAAAGTAGTTATCAACTCGTGGAGGTTAGTAGTGGTGGGAAGTTGAGCAGGCATAATCTCCATGTGCAGCAACTAGGGCCTGACACAGTGACAGAGCTATCCACTTTACACTTGGCCTTCTATGAACAGACTCAAGATTTACATAGTAGACTAGTCTTGGATTATCCACGTGGTAGCTCCCGTCAGCTTCATAAATGCATTGTGGCACACTCACAAGGACAGGCAGTATTTGATGGAAACGTTAAGGTTAACAGGTAACTTTTGCTATTTAGATTGCTTTTGTGTGTATATGTTTTGGTATCCATTTTTGCGGTGTATATACATGCTTATCTTGCTGGTAGGCCGTGTAATTATCTCATATGAGGGATCTAGTAGTTTTCATTGTGGTTCCGATCCTCAGAGTATGTCTGCTATATTGTTCAGTCAGTTGTAAAATATTAGCTTGCACATGTATTTCTGTTATGCATTGGGGTAACATGACACACAGAGAAAGATGGCAATTTCATTTTGTTATTATATGACAGCAAGTTTGAAATGTATGAGTGTCGTTTTCTGTGAAATTGTTCCATGGGATGACTTTTAATTTTCAAGTAGGAATGGTTAGTACGTTAATTAGTTTTGTCTTGTTGATCTTTTTGGGGATTTGCTGAATATCACAGACATTCTAATAATTTCATCGTGGAGTTCCCTCCGTCGCTCGATCCCATCTTAATTGGTTTTGTCTCACCCCCATCTATTTTTTTCTGTTTTCTCCACTTCCTGACGGGAATTTCATTTTTCCTTGTCTCTTCCTTTAGTTGTCTTAGTACGTGTGCAATTAGGACGACTCCTTTTCTTGCCGTCTATACTTATTTGAAGACTTTGGAGAACTAGAAGCTTATCTTGGCTCTGAGATACATGCAAATGTTGGTCTTTTCCCATTTCTGCTCATGTTGATGTTATGGAATATTGTTTGTCTTGGAATTCATGCTACTTATTAACATCTTTAGCAGATAGTCATTTTAAGTTGCTGTTGTAGCCAAAAATTGTTTCAGCTAATTGTGTTTTAGTATATTTGCTCGGAGTGATCACATATAGAGTGATCTTGATCTCATCATTTTGCAGATATGCACAGCAAACAGATGCCGGACAATTGACAAGAAGCCTGCTACTCGAACCCCGTGCGACTGTAAATGTCAAACCCAACCTCCAAATCATAGCCGACGATGTCAAGTGCTCCCATGGAGCTGCAATAAGCGACTTAGAAGAAAGCCAGCTGTTCTACTTCCAAGCACGCGGCATTGACCCCAAGACGGCAAGAAAGGCGCTAGTTTTCTCTTTCGGAGCCGAGGTGGTATCGCAGCTGCCCAATTCTTTCGTCCAGAAGAAAGTGAAGAATCAAATCAAAACGTTGCTAGATCCACAGTGAAGAGACTGTTACTGAGAGGAGTTTTCAGGAATCTTGTGCATTTTTCTCATTTTCAATTATTTTGATACTCCTTGGCACTTCCTTTCCACCATTGATCCAAATTGTATTGCAATTATTTCAGCGGATTGGTAGAAATGAAAGTGTAGATTTTGTGTTCTTGTAATCTCACCTAGCGTACTGATTGATAGAAGCAGTTAATAAAGCTCCCTTATCCCGTTCCGTGCCTAAAGTACGGATTTTTTTTTCCTGGTAATTTATTGGTATTTCACCAATATTTTTATGAAATTCTCATCTTTTTTTCATTTTACAATTTGCAAATTAGCCATTTTTGCACTGATTTATCAACTTTTATTTGCAAAATACACCAAAATTTCGAATTTAGTAACTCTTATAGGAAATTCATTTATCAAACTTATTTTTCATTCAAATATCAACTTTTCTAATCTATGATCAAAATTCATTTACCTTTCTAATGAAGCATTAAAGTCACCTGACTTTTACATGAAATTACCAACTTCAATTTAAGTGGTTTGTCAATTTTCCGCTAGTTCTAGGTTACTGATTTTCATTTGAGTCGGTTACCAACTCTTCTTTGACTCTTTTTTTTAATTATAGTTTTGCCAACTTTGTTGTTGGGTTAATTTAATTAGGAATAAAGTTGGTAAATTACCCCATTAACGTAAAAAAATTCGTAAGTCAATCAAATAAAAATGGGTAAATTCATATATGAGTTGACAGATCTGAGGCATAAGATAAAAAGACAAATAAAAGTTATTACAAGATAAATAAATTTGATAATTTGTAAACCGTAAAAGACCGTTAGTAATTTCAAAAAAAGTGACCGTAAATTATATACAAGTTACAAAAAAATTGGATGACCGGTAACTCTTTTTACAAACAGTTTTGTCGACACCCGGTAACTCTTCATGAAAAAAAAAAGTCATACATTTTAATGGAAAAGTAGAATCGTCCCCCCAATCTTAGCTGCTTATTCTGATTTTTACATTGTTCAATGTAAAATTTTTGCAGATCTGTCTTGATATAGCTAGCACTGTACCATGATCCGGTTGCAAAATGTGTGTGATAAGTGATATAAATGAACACTCTCATCAGTCATTGAAAATGCCTTGTTCCTTCAAACGTCCACTTGCAATTTTATCACACCATTTAACACATCAATATAGTCAATTAGCCTAATACAATAACATTACGCTACAGCCAAATGGACAAAATCTCAATCCCGGTTTCTAGTTAATCATCCAAATAGAAATTATACACGGAAGAATTTGATGTGTCAAGGTTATGAGGTTCCCCATGACCGAAGAATTGTGAATCGACCAAGAGGAACAGGCCACCCTATTTAGTGTTCTCTAGATTGTTTCCGAGGGCGGGCAATATTGTAATTGTGCACTATTCTAAAGTATTCTTGTAATAAATGCGGGTAGATCAAGAGATCTATGAATGCGATTAATACTGTACTTATATATAAAGAAGTTTTCTCCCTCAGTTGTAATATCTCATTTTCACAAGTGAAATACAATCCAGAACTTTTCTACGGTGCTCCTCCCTCTATAATACTTATGAGCGAGCGAGCGTGGAAAAAAACCGACTTAAGAAAAAGATTTCTTAAGATTGCGCTGGTGTGGCGTGGATCTCCGTCGTGTTTGGGTGCTGCAATATATTGAAATCAATGAATGGAAAAGGAACCGGCTCAGGAAACAATTTCTAAGACCGCACTAACATGACGTGATTTACGTTGTACATGGGTGCCGCAATCTTGGAAGCCATACGCAAGAGTCCCAAATAGAACGAGATGTCACTTGATAATAAACGCTGCTGCACAGTTCGCCTGTGTTCGTGGACAGGAGTGATGGTTGGCATCTCCCTTAACAGGAACGGGGACGATCCCTCGGGGCTCCACCTTTTCCCTCTTTTATCTTCTCTAATCATTCTGTTGCATGGGATTTCAAAGTCAGATAGGGCCCCCTCCCAAAGCTAATCTTCCGATATTTTTTCCCACTTCGAGATTCTGAGCCCCTTCTCTCTAATGGCCGCCGCTGCTCTCCCCGCGGCTCTAGACCTCCGTTACTCCATCTCCCACCAGCCGGACCTGAAAAGATGGAATCTTTTCCCTTCATCGTTCAGGCAACGTCCGACCGGGAGATTCACCGTCTCCTGCAGCGCTTCCTCCCCCAGGTCCCCGCCGAGACCTCTCTCGGAACGAGAGGTCGACCGGAAGAACCCGCCCTTGTCCGAGCAGCTCAGGCCGCTGTCCGCGACCACCCTCCCCGCGGCCAGGACGGCGGCCCAGACCCACGTCTTGAAATCGAAGCCGAAGTCCACCTGGGTCAACCCGGCGCGACCCAGGCGGTCCGTGCTGAACCCGCAGAGGCAGAAGCGGTCTCACTACGCGCGCAATCCACAGATTAGGGAGCTGAGGGCGTTCGCCGAGAAGCTGAATGACTGTGAGTCCTCCGAAACCGCTTTCTTGGCTGCTCTGCAGGAGGTGCCTAATCCTCCCACCAGGGACGACGCGCTCTTGATTTTGAATAGTTTGAGGCCGTGGGAAAAAGCCCATCTTTTCTTGAATTGGCTCAAAACCCAGAATTTGTTTCCCATGGAGACGATATTCTACAATGTCACAATGAAGTCTTTGAGGTTCGGAAAGCAGTTTGAGCTCATTGAGGACCTAGCAAATGAGATGATAAGGGATGAAATTGAGCTTGACAACATTACTTACTCGACCATTATCACTAGTGCCAAGAGATGCTTTAAGTTTGATAAAGCAGTGGAATGGTTCGAGCGGATGTATAAGACCGGGTTGATGCCGGACGAGGTCACTTACTCGGCTGTTTTAGATGTTTATGCCAAGTTGGGCAAAGTTGAGGAGGTGCTGAGTTTGTATGAGAGAGGGAGGGCCACCGGGTGGATACCCGACCCCATTACTTTCTCTGTATTGGGTAAGATGTTTGGTGAAGCCGGCGACTATGATGGTATTAGGTATGTGCTGCAAGAAATGAGGTCTCTTGGAGTGCAACCTAATTTGGTTGTGTACAATACATTGTTGGAGGCAATGGGCAAGGCCGGGAAACCCGGATTGGCTCGGAACCTGTTCGAAGAAATGGTCGAATCAGGTTTAACGCCAAACGAGAAGACCTTGACGGCACTCGTAAAGATTTATGGAAAGGCAAGATGGGGGAGAGATGCACTAGAGTTATGGGAGCGAATGAGGTCGAATGGGTGGCCCACTGACTTCATTTTATACAACACATTGTTGAATATGTGTGCCGACCTTGGCCTTGTAGAAGAAGCAGAGAGATTATTTGATGATATAAGCAATCGGGCAACTGTCGGCCGGATAGCTGGAGCTACACTGCAATGCTTAACATATATGGTAGCGATGGAAACGTAGAGAAGGCGATGGAGTTGTTTGAGGAATTATCCACATTAGGGATTCAACTAAATGTGATGGGTTGCACTTGTCTGATTCAGTGCCTAGGCAAGGCTAGGAGAATTGATGATTTGGTTAGAGTATTCAGTTTGGCGGTCGAAAGAGGGGTTGAACCGGATGATAGGCTTTGCGGATGTTTGCTGTCTGTTGTATCACTGTGCAAAGACAATGAGGACATGGAAAAAGTCCTCTCGTGTTTGCAAAAAGCCAATCCCAAGTTGGTGGCCCTTGTCAAGATCCTAGGAGGAGAAAGCACTGATTTTGATACGATAAAAGAAGAGTTTAGGGGTGTGATCAGCAAAACAGCAGTCGAGGCCAGAAGACCCTTCTGTAATTGCTTGATTGATATTTGCAGAAACAGAAATCTGTACGAGAAAGCCCATGAGCTTCTCTATTTAGGAACTCTATACGGCTTGTACCCGAGTCTACATAACAAAACTGCTGATGAATGGAGTTTAGATGTTAGGTCACTCTCTGTTGGTGCTGCTCAAACTGCACTTGAGGAGTGGATGAAAACTTTGTCGAGAATTGTGAAGCGTGACGAAGCATTGCCGGAGTTATTTTTGCCCAAACAGGTAGCGGAACGCATAAGTTCTCTCAGGGATTAGCCAATGCTTTTGCCTCTCATGTGGACGAACTCGCTGCACCTTTTAGGCAGTGCGAAGAGAAAGCCGGTTGCTTTGTAGCAACTCGGGAGGATTTGGTGTCTTGGTTGGAATCCCAGAGCCCATCAGCTGTTGGGGCATAAAGTAGTGTAGGTCTTAGACTCACAGCCATAAAGTGTTTGTAAATGTTAATACTTAGCTCTTGCAACAGGATGCTTAACTATTTCATATATGAGCAATTCCTCTGCTTTTTGTCCAATTTAGACTTGCAATCCTTCCTACATCTTATCAGAAAGTTATAAAGATCGACTTGTCAACAAATAATTTCTCTGCCTTGCTGAATGCTATTATTTGATTCTCTCATGGATCCGAAGGAGTAGACAAAAATTCTTCAAGAGAAAGCTGCTCATCAGTGTTCGAACAATGATAAAGGGGTTTATTGATAACTAGCAGTGGTTTAGGCTTTTGGAGTTCATTTTATCTTGCCTGGTTTGCCACTTCATCGCTCTCTTTATCATCACTAGCTTTATCTGTCTTATTTCTGCATCTGAAATTACCAATCCAATTCCTTTTCAGTTCCTTCTCTTTTAGTCGTCTTTTCATTTGCTTCTGTCATATTCTTCTCTTCTTCTGCTTCATTTTAGACTGCCTGAATGAATCCATCTGGTGTCTAGGCTTTCTCTGCTGCGCATTGGTGTTTCTTGAGTCACTGCTTAATGCTTCTCATAATTTATCAGTACTCAAGCAAAGATTGGTACTATTAGCAGCAGGAATTTTCGACCGAACAGCTGATTAGTAATTGCGAAGCCCGCGTTACCCTGTACTGTAGTTCTTCGCAAGGCGAAAAACCAATGCTGCCTATCAAGAGATAGACTAATGCAAGTACACGAAAGTAGTTTCTTAAGAAAAAGGACTGTAAAAACACAACTTGTAATGAATTCGTGCGGAGCACACTTGAATTTCGGAGACAATCGAGAAGAGCGGTTGTTCGCAGTGTTTGATTTATATCAACCGGGTCTGGACGAGGATATCGTTACGAAATTGCCCCATACACCCGACCCCGAGTGTCAACTCGACTCCATTAATAATTAGAAAACTCGATCAGTGAAGTCATCGCCCCAGATAGAGAATGGTTGGTGAGAATATCAATGGAAGCCTCAAGTTGCTGTCAGTCTGACTCATATCGATGATGCCCATTTGCTGAGTTTTATCTCACGATTAACATCATTCACCTACTTAACAACCACACAAGACGAAAGCACGTTCCATCCCACCCATGAACAACAAATTCCATCGTCAGATCGCATCAAAGATGACAAAGTAGAACCTGCTAGCATTCTAATATATCTAATTCAGAACAAATGCTGACAATCTAGTCTTTTGCCAGGTTAATTTAGTCCTCACATACTTTTCGGAAGCGCGAAAGGGCGATTGGAGATATTTTTTTTATCTAAGGATGAATTTGTAAGCGAGTTAAGTATTTATTAGAGTCAAGCTCAAACTTGAAAAATGCTTAAACTTGAGAAGCTCGGCGTCGAAATAATCACATCGCACTTATTTGTCATATAGACACATCTATGATTACGGATAAGTAGTGTCGAAATTTACAACTTTAGCCTCATCTTCGAACCAGAGTTCGAGTTTGACTGGAGCTTTGACTAAAGTCTGCCTGCCAACTGATCGAAATGAATTGAACTTACAAAAAGACTTAACCCGAACGAGCTTGAGCTCGAGTACGAGAAGCCAAGCCGGAACAAGCCAAGGCCCGATCACTAATGCTTGCATCAAGTCCGGTCAAGCTCGAGCGGTGAATCCAGTTCGACTTGACTCAACTCGACATGAATCGCGATCCTAGGTCAAGACGGTAGGTGCCAAATTTGCAAATACCGTTTCTTGCCGGGTAAGCAAGTGCAATTTCGAAGAAGTCCCGGGGAAGACTAGGAAAATTCGAAAGAGGGAAGGTCAAAACTGTAGTTTCCCTATAAATTCTGGCCTCGCTGGCCCCGAAGTAACCGAAAAATCGCCTTCGGATGCTCCAAAAGCTCAAAGGTACTATTTTTTCTCTCTCTGTCTCAAATGATTTCATGTCTTGTTGTAATTCCGATTCAAAGTTCGCGTTTTTGTTTCCTGGTCATCTATTTCTTTGGCTATGTGTTCGGCGATCCGCTTCGATCGCATTTTCCTGCTGTTTTTGTCCGGGAAAGTAGCAGGAAAATAAGGTGGAAGTGGATGAGACCAGTTTTCTGGTGCCTTATCTTCATCGTTGTTCGTTCATCGGATGATCCGACGTCATGGTTTTTAGCCGCTTGATGTTGGATTAGCTCAATTTGGGTTTTTTCTGCCTTCCTCCCAATTTTGGGATCTAGGGTTTTTCTCCTTTGGGGTTTTTCTGGATGGCTGGCTGCAAGTTCTCTTTTCTTGATTTTTCTCGATTGCAAGCGTTCTAAGCTTGGGAATCTGTCTGCGGTTCAGTTGAGGTTTTTCTAGATGAAGTCGGATGTGGGGGGTGATGGGTTATCTGGAAACTTGCATTTGTTTCTATCTTCTATTTGCTTGTGATCGGATGCTCGAACTTGAGTCGAGGGTGTTAAGAGTTTGATTTTCCATTGAAAGGGAATACTGAACATCCGCCTGCTCCTTTTGATGACGTGTTGATGGAGTTCAAGAGCTCGAATTGCTTTGGAGTAACGTATATACAGTTTTAGTTGGAGGGTGTTGTGGATCGTGAGTTTGATGGAGTTCAAGCTCGAGTTACATTCTCGAGACAAAGCGGCTTCTTTTATCTTATACTGCCGAGTATGACAGTCTTGAGTTATTGAGAACGAAGTGCTTCTGTAGTATTGTTTTTGTTCTTTGACTGGATTCAATGAGATGCCGGAAAGAACCTTAGTAGTGTAGTGGATCTATTTAATGTCTCACTGTAGTGCTAGTCTCGAGCTGTAGCATTGGCGGTTACAACCTACAGACCTATACAACTGCCGCGAAAAGGAAACAAGAAAAATTTGAGAAATTGTAATATGATTTATGCTTGTGAAAATGTGGAGGACAAGTTTGTGCCGGATTGGAGCTAGCTTATGCATTTAAAGTCATGAAAGGCTTCAGAATTTTTATTTTGCTTTGTGCTGTTAAGTTACACATGTAGCCGGTTTTGAAGAGACAGGATCGTTTCTTATGTTGCAGGAAAAAGTTTATAGTATATGGATAACAAATCATCACCGTGCAAGGAGGTTGCTGACGAATTGACTCGCGAGTTGCTTATTGCGATCTCTAATTTAGAACCGGATACTGCTGTCATTATGAATGTTCAACCGGAAACCTTTAACGATGCAAATGGTGCTGCAGTGACTAATGGTGACAACACTGAGAAGTGCAGGTCCGAGCTCATGTCCATCTCCAAATTGCCGGCACCTAAAACTTCACCTGTTGCTATGGATCCGTGAGGGTTATGGGGGCTGCGATTTCTTTGGAAGACTATTTTGACTGCATGACAGGCTTGCTGTGATGTAGAACAACTGGAATGTCTTTTAATACTGCTTTCTTTTTTTGTGGAGTGGTCGAATTCCGCTGAAAATATCTGTACTCTCGAACTCCATGTACAAATGTGATGTATGAGCAGTTTGAGAAACTACACAGAAGGAAATTGGTTTGAGCTTTAAAATATCCTTGCCTCTTATCTCTCTGATTTTCGTTTCAGGAGGGTGGGTGACAAAGGTATTTTAGATCTGATTTGGACATCTCATTGTTCAATTTGTTTTGCGTCCTGAAACCCTCGAGACCTATACTTAATATTGGACCCGAAATGCTCCTTTGATGAGTTAGGCATGGTTATGTTTGCTCGCTCAATGGATTCACGAAACTCCCAGATTGTGCATCTGCCTTTGTGTGGTGGTAGCCTTTGCTATGACCGATTATTTACAGGTCTCACGCAGAGACTGAGATTATCTATGCCTCAAGACATCAAACTGCTTTTAGAGCCCAAGCATGAGCGTCGTTCATTCATGCAAGTGTTTTTCTTTTGCCTCTGTGGGTGCTGAGAACTCTTCTTCATCTCTGTAGATAAGTCGTGCTGGATCTCCACTTTGCATGAGATCTCTAGCGGATTGCTTATGTTAATTTGCAAAGGATGCGTCAACTAGAATGCCGGGGGTGATAACCAGTTTGAAGGGTCTTCGAGTCAGTTTCCCAGAAAAATCTTTCTTGATTTCTTTATAGCCTAAGTACTGATCCAGATTCAAATTCTCAACATATCATGTTTATATAGGCTCAACATGTTTTTAAAATTTCCATGGCTCTAGGATCCTTGAGTTCCCTTTTGCTGAAGGATCCGTGAACTTGTAATGTGAGACGGTGAGACGGCTCTGTGTCATCCATGTCGATCAGCTTTCTTCATGCTGTCAGGTCTGTTCTCTTGCTCTATTGCATACAATAGTGGCCGTTCGAATTTCATTACCCGGCAATAACAGAGCGCTGCTCTTGCGAGTGTAACGTCGGGGAAAGCATGCACATTACCTAAAAAAATGCACTGAAGAAGCATGTAATGTTGAAAACGCGAGCAACAGATCTTTATATCATGGAAAAACCCCTACATCAACGACGTAACGCGACAGGAACCTGTCATCTCTTATGCTAAAATCATGAAAAACCTTTCTATTTATTTATACCACTAATGGCCAGAACCAACACTACTTGAAAAGCAGAAGGGATGCCACTAGATACAAAACCACAAGAGTCCTAGATCAAATTCTACTGCCAAAATCTAGGAAGCAGGGGGAGACAGTCCTCCAATTGAAATGTCGCAGAACTTGGTGACCTGGTCGCCGAATGAGACGCCGAAGATGGGTAAGGGGGAAAATCCATTCGAAGCAGTTCAAGGGGAGGCCGATGATGGCCTTGCAGCATTTGGGGAAGAACTTGAAGTTCAGCTGTAACAGCGACTCCAGGAACTGCTGGGCACACCCCTCTGCGCCTTGGATGACCTGCCAACATTTCGCCGGACCCCCAAAGTCCAGAAACTTTTCGTTAGGAATGTCCACGCCCGCGATCGGAGACGGGGCGGGCGCGACGGCCATCGCGGCCACAGCAAAGGTCAGAAGCAACAAAGCCCGTAGTGCCGATACCATGTTAGCCAAGTTATATTTCTTGCTTTCGCCGAAGCATGTGCCTGACCTACTTTTGCCGCTCTTGCCTGGAGATCTGTTCGTGGGTGCTTCACGAGCTGGAGTTTTCGGGTGTTTATACAGGCTTTCATTGTCTCGAAGGTTAATTCATCCTCTGAGAGAGAGAGAGAGAGAGAGAGAGAGGGAGTTACGGGGATCAAAAGAAACTCATGTTTTGCACAATTTAAGGAAGAAGAGTTACAAGAGACTTGCATTAACTTGCTTTAAAATGTACCACTGAAATACCAAATGAACGATAACGCTACCAAGTGCGGATCGGCAGAAACTCAACGTTGTGTTCGAGATTCCGTCGATGTAATACATTGAAGTTACTATTTTTACGGCGTCCGTTTGCGGTGTTTGGTTTACTTAGAAAAATGAGTCAACGAAAAATATTTTCCTTTCAAAACTCAAATTCGGGAAAAATGACCACAAACATTTTTCAAAATATGATTAGTTATCGATATTTGGTCGTGAAACTCTACGCTTGGGCATAGAAACCCAATATTGATTCCCAGTCCCCGGCCACGGCAATGGCAACAGCTGAGCTCAAGCCTTGCTAGATTGGGCGAGGTCTGAGCTCGCCCGTGGTCAAGCTCAGACCACGGGCGAGCTCGACCAAACGACAAAAAATAAAAAGAAATAATTTTTAATAATTTTGCCCATCATATTTTCTTTACCAATCGACGAAAAATACTTTCAAAGTTTTTTTTGGGTTTTAGTCAGACACCAGAGAATGACTTTTCTTGGAAATATATTCCATAAATAATACATTTTCCGCGAGGGTCCTTTGTTTCGCGGAATTTTTTTTTGTAATTTTTCGATGTTTGGATTACTTAAGAAAATGACTTAACGGAAAAAATTTTCCTATCAATATATAATGTACTATTGGCGTTTGGACCGGAAATTCTGCACTGGGGTATAGTAAAACCAATGCTCGATCTCAATCCCTTGGCAGTGAGGCCGGGTCACCGGCGCTTGAGCCCTGGTTCATTAAGGCCGAGCTTGGGTCCATCTAGGCACTGGGGTTTGAGACTAGGCCTCGATATTCCTAGGCCAGGGTGCTGTAGACCTAGACCCAACCTCTCTAGACCTGGCTGAGGCGCCAGGTAGGGGTGTCAAAAATACCCGATCAAATATGACCCGAACCGACCTAAATAAGGAATTTTCGCATTGGGTCGGGTTGGTTTAACTTGTTTGGGTAACAGTACAAACAAGACTTCAGCTTATTTTGAATCTACGAACTCGTCCGAAACAAGCCCACCGAAAACAAACAAGAGCCATTTGTTCTTCTTGCTCCAAGCCCGCCCAAACCTTATTTATCGTGATAGTGCAACGTGATCTGTCATCTTCTTCCAGAGCTCCGGATTTGCAACCAAGTAGTGCGACGCGAAGGCAACTGGCGACGACGATCGGCATCTTCGCCACTGGCACCACCTTGATTGCTGCTGGCATCACCAAGTCAGCGAAGTAGGGTTCTGCAGTGTTCCAGAAATATTCTCATGGATTCGTGACCAGAAGTTCTCTGTTCAATGAAGGTGAATCTGCGAGGGAGGGAGCGAAGGAAGAAGAGAGAGGTCAGTCGAATTGAACGTGTGCCTTGAGATTTTGCGTTAAAATCTCCGCCTTCAGCTTCTCCTCCCCTGTATCGGATCGTTTGCGGTTCTGGGTTAGTCTCGGCTTCGGCTCCCCTCATCTTGGTTCAGGCGCTCAGCCGGCGTTCGGTCTTTGGTCTGGGTGAGTTGGGTTGCTCTAGTCTCCCTTATTTGTATTCGTGGGTGATTCTGATTCTCTACGACTTGGGTCGTGCCCTATTTTCATTGCTTTTGCCTGTGCTGGTGTGGGTTGAATTCTCGAGTTTGGTTTGGCTTCTCAACTGGAAGTGGAAGTGCCATCCTTTGTTGAAAGTCCTGTTCTTACCTTGCTGGCATTTGCTTTTCTCTTTTCCCTCTTTGTTGCGTGATGAATGGAATTAAAAGGTGTGATTGTATCGAGAGTTTTCTTAGTTCAGTTTTTTGTGTACTTCTTGTTGTTCTAGGAGCTGATCTTCGCTCTGCTAGTGGGACTTAAGCTAGCACCACCTTGTGGTGTGATTTTAAGGCAACATCTATTTATGGGATGACCATGTTTTGACTGACCTCTGTTCAACAGAATGAGGAACCCATCTGGATGCTTACTACTTGTTCATATGCAATGATTGGTTGCTTACTCAACAGAATGAGAAGCTTTTCATCTTGCTCCTGGAAGGTCATATCGGGTGATGATGATTTGCCAAAGAGGGATGATATCGGAGAAAGGCGGAGGAAACATGAGCTTCAAGTATTGGCTGGAGCTAGAGTTAAGTCAGAGGATGATCTCAGTGATGAAGATGGGAATCTTGTGGCTAATGGAGGTGCTGACCCTGAGGACAGTGAATCTGAAGAGTTAGCAGATGAGTTTTATAAGCAAGCGAAGCAGCAACGAGCTGCAAAAATTGCCACTAAAGCAGAGAAGTATTCAAGGTTTGTTTTCTGTTGCTCATCCAAGATCTTCCATCTTAATCTTAACGTGGTCCCAGAAGAATGATAATAGGCACCCATTTTCATCAATCAATTACAACTTATGCTTTGAAAAGTAAATTGATAGTTACGTGCTGCTTGGAGAGAGCCCTTCGGAGTAAGTTTTTCTTTATACGTTTTGTTCATTGTTACATTGTCCTTTACATGATTAATACAGCCCCTAATTCACAATGCTGGTTGGTTTTTTATAACATAACGTTGAGCAAGAATGCATTGAGAAACAAGAAGAAAAGGGAGAAACAAAGGGAAAAAAAATCTGCGGAGGCAGCTAAGATAGTTAATGTGAGTTGCATGTCTAGAATCTTGGTCACTGGTTTGATTTCCTGTGCATAACAAAGAGGTCATAGGGAAAAACAACGGCGCAATGCCTGCTGGCAATTCCTTTAGAGTGGAGCTACTCCAATGCTGTCGGTATTGGGCTTTTGAGTGAAGATTGGAAGACGAACTTGTGAAGAGATGCTCAATGTACTTCTTTGCTCTCTGTTCACTGTTCTTTGAATTTATTGTGGTGAGGGGGCAGCATCGTGCCAACTCGGAACTCCTTTTCTTTGAATAATGTTCAAATATCCGTGAAATGGCATAAATTGTTCGACTTACTTAGGTTCTACTAATTTGGCGATTGAGTCGTGTTCCCGTGTGTCTTGGTCTATATATCTATGCATAACGAAAGCTATTGCCAATAGAGCATTCTGGAGAGCTTTGGTCTATATATCTAATTTGGTGTTCTCTCTTTCCATAACACGAACCCGACCTGACTTGAACATGACCCGAATCGACCCTATTGTGTGGCTATATCATATTTGGGTTTTGTTTCGGATCGGGCCAAGCACACATATTCATTGTTTCGGATCGGGTCGGGTATAATGAAAATCCGACCCGACCTGACCCATTGACACCCCTAGCGCCAAGGAGCTAGGCACAAGTATCGAGTTCTCGGGCTTGTGCCCGACTCTAGACAGTCGACGATCTAAGCTCGAGGCCTAGTGCTCGTATCGGGTTCCTTGGCTACCCATGGCAAGTCACTAATGCTTTAATAGTGTATATCCATTTAAAAAAATCAATTTTCCCAACCAAACGACAAAAAAATTTTCTAGTTTCTTTTCAAGACTCAGCCAGACACTAGAAAATATTATCATTTTCTAAAAAAAAGAACTCCCAAATAATATTTTCCAGAAACATCGTAATTTTTGCGGAACAAACGGAACCTAAATGGTAATTTGGCTGGAATTTAGAAGAACAATAAAACATGCTTATGCGGCCACAATCAATGTCATTTCCTAAATCGTAATTTGCTTGGATCCTTCTACATCTCTCTTAAAATGTAGGAGCCTGCTCGACCGGTCCACTCATCGGTCGGAGAGGGGGTTCGGACAACGCTTCCGAGCCAGCCCGGTTGGACCAGTCTCTCTCTCTCTCCCTCCCTGCGCTGAAGAAGAAGAAGAAGAAGAAGAAGGTCGGGGTGCGAGCTGAGCAATGGCGACCTCATCGGCGAGCGGAAGAGGAAGCGGCAACAGAGAAGGGGGTGCAAAAGCCATCGTCGCTGATCAGATATCGCAGGCCGTTCAGTCCACCTCCAACCTCCTCCACCTCATGCAACAGACCTCCCCTTCCCAGGTTCACTCTCTCTCTCGCTCGCTCGATCGATCGTGTTTGGTTCTAGCAAGCTGTGGATTCGATTCGTTTAAGTAGAGGCATCTCGAGTATGTAGAGGCAGGATCGGTCCGACTGTGATTTCAATGGAGATGGAGCAAGCTCTGGTAGAGGAAGATGCTAAAACCGTTTGCTTTTTATTGACCTTTGATGCAATTTTTGCGGCTGGAGCATCGCGTATCAATCGGTGTTGTTCTTTCATTCAATTCAAGGGTGTGGGCTTATGAAGGAGTGGGATTAGATCATTTTTAGGGGGTTTGCTCTGTGTAGTTCTTTAAGAGGAAGAGGATTCTAAAGGTTTTAGCTTGAATCTGGCTAACAGGTGAATGACCCTCCAGTAGATTGTCGATACATAAAAAACGACGAGGTTGCTTTGTCCTGTGAAATGTAATGAGAAACGAGTCAGTTGTGGTAGCTGAAGATGCAAGAACTGTTTGCTTTTATGACCTCGATACCATTTTGCGGCTGGAGCATCTCGTATCAATTGGTGTTGTTCTTTCATTCAATTCAAGTGTGTGGGCTTATGAAGGGGTGGGATTAGATCATTTTACAGATTTGCTCTGTGTAGTTCTTGGGAAGAAGAGGATTCTGAAGGTTTTAGCTTGAATCTGGCAACAGACGAATGATTCTCCAGTTTATTGTCGATACATAAAACCGAGTTAGTCGTCTCGTTTCATCTGCCATTCCGATTCACAGTGGTCGAGTGATTGCAATGCGGCTATTTTCTGCTGGTTGGTCGTTGCTCTACCGATATTGTTGACTCGGGTAAAGTTTCTTTGACAGAAAGCAGATGCAAACAAAGGAAGATTAAAGAGAAATGTAGGAACTAATTCTTTTTAATGTACCTGAAAATGTAGCTGGATGGTGCTTGGAATCATTTTTATGTAGCATTTAAGCTTTGCTTATCTGCTTATAACCCAGATTAGGAAACTGTTGTGTCCCTATCACGAGGGTGACTTATATCATTTGACTATACCTAAGTTGTTATGCAAAAGCATATTGTTCAAGTCGACACAAAGGCATGAGTCGACTGAAGTGTTGGTGAAAGAAGTTCAACTGAATTGACTGTAGTCCAGGCTTTTAGTGAGATCAGTTGTTCTTCAAATTAAGTGTATAGTTGTCTCAGAGAATCTTTTGGATACTAAATGTGTTTTAAATGGCTTGTCAGCTTCAAGGTTCTGACTTCAACGTGTAGTTATTCTTGTGCTACTTATTGTAAATTCTTTCTCGGCATGTTCCTCAGGCCCAGCTAATGATGCTTCCAAAGAGGCTTCTGGCAAAAACAGCAACAATAGGGAATACTGGGCGAGTATGCATATAGATCTGGTTCGGTTGATCAAGAGTGGTGTTCGTCCACTTAGAGTGCTGATGCCATTATTACCTTCCATTTTCTGGTGTAGGTCTTGGAAGAAATGCCTAGGGTAATTTCATCTCTGGATGCACACATGGAGACTAGTTTGCAAAGGTTAACACCTTTGATATTTGGTATCATTTTCTGTATTATGTAATAGATGTAATATAACGATAATTTTTTTTTGCGCGTGAACGGAGAAAAAACTGATTAAAACCTTGTGAAAGACATGCTTAGGAACCGCTATGTATACAGTGATTATGCCCGATCAGTTGTATGGTTTTTTTTTCTTTTTGGGCAATCTGAAATCTTAGGCTGTAAAACAATTGTGGCCATCTCTCTTCTTCATAAATTTCGTGTGTTGATAAAGGCCATGTGAGTATTATAGTATGAGCCATGTCAACTTGATGTTTTCTGTAATAACTTTTGCAGTGTTCCTCATCTGCAAACGGTGATCCAGTTACTAGCAAACATGGAAAGCAACCAGCTTAATTCTCTCTCGAAGGCTCATTTTGCTCAAGAGGTATTAGGACCTTTTCTCTCCTCACTCCTCTCCTCAACGGGCAAGAGATGCGGTTGCATATGTGTTGCACACTTTGCCTCATGGAAACTACACTGATATCCTAGTGTCGGAAGTGTCCTTCAGATTCTGTCTCACTTTCATAATCTTGTCTTTCTAATGTGTCTTGACAACTGCTCTGAACTTTTCAACAGGCTTCTGATTGATGCATCCCTCTGCCAGAGAAATCAACTAGCAAATCAACCTCCTGCAGTGCCATAATTGGTTGTATTTCACTGCTTTACAGCTGAAGTTTGAAAGCGGAGGTAGCAGAAGTGTGCAGACAGGGTTTTTGTCCGTGGAAGCTAAGGCTGTTAGGCCTTGTTGCACGTGGAGGTGTGCAGTTATCTCTTGCAACTGGTTATAGCGTCCACCTTTTTTCTTTTTCTTTTTCCTAATATCATGCTGTTCCACCTCGCAACCTAATTGTATGTCTGGATCTCAGTAAGTCCTTTGGTAAATTTCAAGAATATTGTGTCGTTAGCATATGCAGTCTCAGTGGGGAGTGATATGTTTTCTCCAGAAGAAACATCCTACCCACCTGCAGAAGACAGTGCAATATTGAAGATGCCATACTCGTTTGGTCTGTTATGGGCCAAATAAGCAGCACTCGTTTCATTTGATGCCCCTAAGAGCTTGACGAAGGTTGCAACCTAGGAGGATACCACAGTCTGGTGAAAGTAAACTTTGGCTTAATTTACTGGAGAATCTTGAGCAAATTGCGAAGTTTAACAGCCTTATTCAGTTGTCTTTTATGTGACAGGAGGGACTGATACTCCTGAAATACTTATTCACCGGTTTCACATTGTTGTATATGTACTGTGATGTGTGGAGTAATTTGTGTATTTGGCAAACTGTTGCTAAAGCTATGGTACGTTGAAACTTGGAAGTGGTCGGGTACTACAGTCAAGGGGATGTTGCAATAAGGGTGTTGCACCTGCTAGATATATACTAATCATCATCTTTCAAAAAGTTGTTTTACCTTTTGAAACTTAGAAATGGTCTGAGAACTTTTTTGTCTCTGTAGATAAGTTTTGCTGGATCTGCACTATGCATGAGATCTCTACTGGATTGCTTATGATATTTTGCAGAGGATGCATCAACTAGAATGCTGGGTCGATGACAGGTTTGATGGGTCACGGCTTAACCTTCGAGTCAGTTTCCCTGAAAAATCTTTCTTGATTTCTTTACAGCCTAAGCACTGATCCAGATTCATGTTGTCAACATTTCATGTTTATACAGACTCAACCATGATTTGAAAGTTAATCATGGCTCTAGGATCCTTGAGCTTCCTTTTGCTGAACGAGGATTATGTGAGGCAGGTCTAAATCATACATATAAAACTGCTTGCTTCGTGCCATCAAGTCTGTTCTTGTGCTCTATTGCATACAAATAGTGGTCGTTTGAATTTAACTCCTTGGCAATGACACAGCACTGCTGTTGCAAGTGTATGCGCATTACCGAAGTTGTACTTTTTTTTTTTTTTTGATCGCTCACCAAAGTGGTACTTAAGAAGTATGTAATGTCGAAAAAGCGAGCAACAGATCTTTATATCACAAAAAACCCATAAATCGATGACATAGTACAACAGGATCCGTCACCTAAGCTAAAATCATGAAAAGCATTTCTGTCTATTTATTCAATTAATGGCCCGAAACACTCACTACTAGAAAGGTTAGAAGCAATGCACAAGACAAAACACCACACAAGAGTCCTTCCATCAAATTCTGCTGCCAAGATCTAGGAAGCAGGATGAGGCACTCCTCCAATTAAATTGTTGCAGAACTTGTTGACCTTGCCGCCGAACGAGAAGCCGAAGATGTGGAAGGGGAAGATCCATTCGAAGCAGTTCAAGGGGAGGCCGAGGAAGGCCTTGCAGCAGTGGGGCAAGAACTTGACGTTCAACGCCACCAGCGACTTCAGGAACTGGTCGGCGCACCCCTCCACGCCTTCAATGACGTTCCAGCATTTCATCGGACCCCCGAAATTCAGAAATTTTTCGCGGGGAATGTCCACGCCCGTGAGCGTTGATGGAGCGGGTGCGATGGCAATGGTGGCCACTGCGAAGGTCAGGAGCAACAATGCCCTCAGCACCGATACCATGTTAGCTAATTTTTCTTTTTAATTTTTTGCTTCAGCTGAAGCTTCAGCCTGATTTGTGCTGCTCTTGCTGGGAGATCAGCTTGTGGGTGCTGCATGAGGCTGGGTTTTGGCTGTTTATATAGGCTTCGTCGTCTAGAAGGTTGTTCAATGGAACAAAAGAAACTCATGTTTTGCACAATTTAAGGAAGAAGAGTTACAAGAAACTTGCATTAACTTGCTCTAAACGTAATGTGCCAATGATTTGCAAATGAACAATGATGCTTCGAAGGTGCAAAATTGCTGATTTCCTATCTTATTAGGGCATTTTGGTCCAAAAACCATCTTAATCTTAAAATCTTATATTGAAATTCAAGAAAAATCCTCAATTGATTTTATCTCATGCTACTTGCACACAAGCGAGTGCCTAGTCGGATTTGCTTCAATCCACGACACGATCTCAGTACAGTTATCCTTTCACATTTCTAGTATTTCTCCATTTCCAAATTTCAAAGTATGCTCGAGAAACCCCAGTTTTTTTTTTTCTTTCTGATTTGTGAGGGGCAAATATTGAATTTTTTATGCACAAGTTAGTGGCATGGAAGAAATGCATTTTCTTCAAATTAAAATGCCTCCGGAAAAGGTGCGCAATGCGCACACGACGAGCACGTGTTGATCACCTGACTATTCTTTTCAATGGTGATGAGCTTAAGAGATCATTGGGTCCAAACGATCAAGTTCAAGAGGTAATTAAGAATAAATTGGAGATTAAAGAGAGCTTTGAAAAATGGAGGACCACTTCAATGGTTAATTGTGTTAAAGTGATCAAGTTTATAAGGTAATTTTGAATAAAGTTAAATTTTGGGAAATTTACACCTCCTCATTGGATTCATGTTTCCGAATTAAAATCTAAAATTGGCTCATAAATAAATCTCACGTATGATTTGGAGTCCTAATACATGCAAACTAAAAAATGCAAAAAAATAAAAATAAAAATGCAAAAATCTTGTCTAGGGTTTTTGCCGCCTCCTTCCACCTCAATCCCCATCTATAAAGAGCCCATCTTTCTCCTTCCATTGTCACTCTGCCTCCACTTCTCACCCTCCAGATCCCTTCCCCGGCGTTACTACAGGCATCCTCGGCGGTTTTCTCCCTCAAATTTCGGATCTTGTCGTCTTTTTGGTCTATGTTCAAACGTTTCTCTTTGCTAAAGGTTGAAACTTTACGAGGTTTCGCAGTGATGAACTGATTATCTCGTGTACTTGAGGCGGTCTCATTTTCGGGATTTGTCGGTGACGGTCGCACAACCCTCTAAGAAGTTCTGAGCTCATGCCCTCTTTTTCGTTCTCTTCAAATCCTGGTGGTTTTGCTCCTCTTGCTTCTGTCTGCTGACATATCGATTTCGAATATGGTTGTGTGTTTGTCTTTCTGTCTGTCTGGCCGTCCCCGTTTGTTTGTTTGTTTGTTTGTTTGTTTGTTTGTTTTTGTGTGTGGCTGCATCGATTTTGTGTGGTTGTTTCGAATTGGGAGCTGAGCTGAAGCGAGGTGACGATAGAAATTCATGTCTGTCAATCCACTGACTTCAAACAGCGTGATGTTATCGCGAATCCCGACAGGTTCTGATCGCTACTAGCTCCTCCTTCGCTTCCACTAATTTGTTCAGAACTTTTTTTTGTGTTTGCATTGATGCTTAAAGAACCAAGCTTTTCAAACACCTGCGAAAGCAGGTGGGTTTTACTGTGATTGCTCGATCATTCTGTAGTTGGGCAGGTGATGAAATCTCATATCAACTAATGGGTAATTTGCGTCTGAACTTATTTTGATGCTATATCACCTTGGAGAACTGATGCCCGATCTAGTGTTTTACTCCTTTTTGGACTAGTTAAGTTGTTTTGGATGTGAAGAAAGAACATTTGTTGTCTTTAAACCACTGATTCTTGATTGCTTTTGTGGGACTTTGTCCTTTACTAGCCTTTCCCTTCTGTGTTTTTGGTATGGTTTTATCAGAATTTGATGGTCTTGCCATGTTATTGAAGTTCTTAATGTAACTATTATTCATGGCATGTATTGAAAAAAAAACTATCTGCTTGTGTAATGACTTAATGGTATATGCAGATTTAGATTTCTCCAATATGCCCCTTCGGTGAAATTATTTCATGCACTAGTATCATGCACTAGAAATGACGATTCTGTAGTTGGGCAGTTGATGAATCTCATATCAACTAATGGGTAATTTGCGTCTGAACTTATTTTGATGCTATATATCATTTTGGAGAACTGATGCCCTAACTAGTGTTTTACTCCTTTTTGGACTAGTAAGTTGTTTTGGACATGAAGTGAGAACATTTGTTGCTCTATTGTTATTACTGAGTTGCTAGATTTTGGAACTCATGTGAATGATTCAATTCATGGTAAGTCTAGGGAAGATTTTGATGCAGTTTAGCTTTTTGCTCTGCTGGCACAACATGTTGACACACTTTCTCTAGCCATAAAGGTTCCGGTAGGGTAAAAAGTTAGGTGGTCTTGGGATTACCTATTTCTAAAAGAACTTGCTATTATGGCTTTGTCATGTCATTATGGATGACACTCAGCCATAAACTAATTGCAAGTGTATTGAGTGTTAGGTAGTCTTGGGATTACCTATCTTTTCTCCCTTTTGTAAACCTTCATTAATCTTGAACACATGCAATTGCAAAAATCTGAAATGAATATGTTCTTTGTGGATCAGACCAGTCATTGCCTTTGGTGGACTTTATCTAAACTCATCATAAATTAATGACTGATGTGTTCGGTTCACAAATATTAAATTTATATAAGATTTTCATAAATTTGGGATTGTTGGTTTCTAGTGCAGTGTGGGCAATACTATTTGGAGGGTGTTTTTAGAAAGTTCAACCTAAATAGTAGTATAGTGGTATTAAAAATCGAATCGTATAAGGTGTGGCTTTATTGTTGATAGCATGGCATCATGTCAATAAGATATTGATCCTGCATTTACCTAATACATTCTCAAACTTGTATTTGGGAAAGGAGTGGATCAAGTCTGGAAAATGGAAGTCATGGAAATTTCAAAAGAATTTATATTTTCTGAGAAAATGTGGGGTGAAAATTTGAGAAATATTTGAGCTTTTCCTCCTCTTTGCAAAAATATATGAATCTTTCCCAATTTTCTACACTCATTTTCCCTCCTTCCTTTTTCCAAATTCAAGCCTAAAGCTTGAAGCTGAATTTCTTTTTGGAAAAGGGCAATTAAAATAAGACTGTCCATATAGCTCTAAGGTGGGGGGAAAGCTTATTTGACACATACTAAATAATGGTTGGATTTGAAGAGAACATTTGTATTCCAAACGTTTATTATTGTCAGAAAATAGTGATAATCATAGCTATGTTAATAGTTGCATTGATGAGATGAACAATCAACAACAATTGTAACTATTGTACTCATGCCGTACATTGGCGTGGCTTACACGTGCAATCATGTGTGTTCCATGTCTATGGACGGTGTGGATGCGGCAGTTGCGGTTTACATCAATAATGTAGGCTGGCTAAATATCCTATTTTTCTGGTAATGCAAGTTACGAGTTTTGATGAGAGGGGTTTGATGAGAGGGTTTTAAGTGTGATAGTGGGACAGATGTATGGTGCTGCTGATTGTTGCTCTATCCATGCAATGTATTCACTAACGAGAGTTTTAAGGTTGTGCAACTGAATAAAAAGATATTATGAGCTGCTGCAAATGTGATTCGATCTGCTGCATGGCCCTTTCCGTTGGATCTTGTTATTTACACAATCTTATGCTCCCAATTTTCGAAAAACAAATTTATTTGTGCTCATGCCACTCCCTTTTTTCAAAGTATTTACTTTACGAAACAATAGAGTGGTTTTCCATCTATTTGATTATCATGAACTCATCAAGTAGCCGTACAGATGATGAATCTTTTTTTAGCTAGTGGGTAATGTCCGTCCACCTTGGAGACTTGATGCCCTTCTGAACATTCCATTTTTCTTTACTTAGTTCATTGGTGGTTGATGTGTAGCAAGTGGTTTTTGTCTATAAGCAATTGAATCTCGTGTGCATCATCTCATTTTCTTCTATGCTTTCATGTTTTGAATCTGCTAGCATTTTACTTGTTATGTTTGTTGACACCTAAATTTTGGAGACCAAATTAGTCATTCATTGCATAAAAATTAGGGATCGATCTCGGTCCCTAGAAAAAAAAATTAATTAGTTAAACTGCATATAGATTTTAGGAGCATTTATTGTAATAGGCTCACATAGTTGCATTTGCATTAAATCAATGGCGAATGGACTTAGTTAAAAGCCCATGAATAAAAATTTTCGCCAAACTCGTTCATTATCATGGGTAGAGTTTTCGGACGTGGGATATGAAGAATTTTCGGAATATATGCATGATTCTCGATCAATATATTTTTGGTTGGGCACTTGTGTATAAGTATCTTTCATGATTTCCTGAAGATGTCTACGGTTTCATAGACTTTGTTTTTCGGATATTTGTGGAAATATGCAAGATTTTGTCGGTCAATGGAAAATAGTAAGAGCAACTGGGAAAGGAATATTCATGTGAGGACGTATATTATTTGAGCAATATATCTTTCTCAAAACAAGAAAGAGTATGCTGCCAAGAAGACCTCCCTGCACCCATAATCAGAAGGAAGATATAACTCTAAGGGAGGAAAGAAATAAAATGTACGTTCTGCATAAGGAAAGTTGACCACGTCCTTTCCGAAAAAATTTAGGTTGTCTTGCATATGAAAGGGGGAGGTCTCGGTCAACAAGGGGGGCTTTCCTTTTGGGATCTGATCACACACAAGAAACACGAGAGATACACGTACGTGAGGTTAGAGAGAGAAGAGGTCTCTCGGCCAAACACCTTCTAGCCGATACTCCTTCGGCACCACCCCTTGCCAGCTGACCGCCGCTCCTTCCATGACGGCAAGTTGTTCTGATCTGCCCCTGCGTGCTTGACACTGACCTTGACGACGTTTCTGTTCACTGTCCGATGACGAAGCAGCCTTGCCGAGCCTTGCTGACAAACAGCCAGCCACCTCAGGCTTGAACATTTGCACCGACAATGTTGCTTGCTGCTTCGTTCCATCGCGAGCTGCCTTTCTGGCAGCGTCGTCATTGATCCAATTCGCCGACGCCTCTGCACTACCGTGACCAGCCAATGACTACGCCCAGTCCTAGCCACTGGATGACGCCTCTGCTCCAGTAATCAGTCGGGAACGCGCTGCTCTGTTCCGCAACAGTTTGAGCTAATGGTGACGAACTTGCTGTGCCACGAAGCCATTGAGCATCACCCACTGCCACCCAAGCTGCTGTTCTACACCTTTGCAGCGTTTGTAGCGCTGTGTTTCATCGTGTTGACCAGTGAAGTCAGCAATTTTGTGTGAACTCCAGCAATGTCCAGCAAATTTGCGAGTGTCCGCACAGTGAAGCCACCATCAAGTCCACCATCATCC
This sequence comes from Syzygium grande, assembly GCA_024733475.1. Classification (NCBI taxonomy): domain Eukaryota; kingdom Viridiplantae; phylum Streptophyta; class Magnoliopsida; order Myrtales; family Myrtaceae; genus Syzygium; species Syzygium grande. The sequence continues at coordinate 39,369,609 of JAMXDD010000001.1, read as the reverse complement.
GCCGGTCCTGTTTCGGAAGCGAATCATCCTAACTAGGTCATTTTCTTGAGCCAAATTTGGTCTCCATATTTCATTTATCTAAACTGGGTTATTTGATACTAATGTGATTTTGAGTGATCAGAGCATTATCTAACTAGGGTTTTATTGCGCATGAAATCTAACCTAAAAAAAGTGCCTTGCTTAATTTAAAAACTACGAGTTAATTGAATATTGTTTGGAAATCTTGGACGTGTATTACTTGTCAAATTTGGATAGATTTTGAAAATTTCAAAATCTTTTGAATATATTCAAGATATTCATAATAGCAAAATCTTTTCAAGATGTGATCGGTTAGGAAAATCTCCTAATCCGCAACCACATATTGGAATAAGTCTATTTATCAGGCTTTAAATAGAATTATTTTCATAGCGGGTATTTCGAATTTTTAGGATCGATTTATCAGGCTTCATATCGAAACTTAATTCGAAAGGTTTAGCGGTTATAATCTTTCTACTAAAAAATTTGCGACTTAAATTTAAATTAAAAAATATATCAAAAATACAAAAAAAATCATAAAAAAGGAAAATCAAAAAAAAAAAATTTGCACTTTTGAACTCTAAGTCAGAATTCATCAAAATTGTTGAATTGAGCATTTTTCTTGATATTGGTACTAAAAGGACGTTAGGGTAATCTAGCGTAATCAAATCCCCGGATTTATAATCAATGGTTCGTAAAAATAAAATAATCCTGCTATTTTATTTAAGATCTAATCAACTTACCTTAAATGACTAGTGGCGGCTCCCATTGAAAATATTTGCATGCTCATAATTGGACCTAAATTGCAAATTGGTAGAGTTTGGGAGAACTCGAACTAGGTTAGTTAATTTAATTGATCTAGTAATCCATTAACCTAAGATTGGAAAACCTGATTTTTAAGTCGCAACAATGCTCTCTAAAGTCTTTCATATAGTAGCATTATTTGTATAATAATGCCAAGAAATGTTGTATTCGGTGTTGATCAAGATTGCAATTTCCCCCTTGGGCTTAGTCCATTGTATGTACTCGCTCCTTTTATTGCCTTTACAGCTCCGGTGAGGAATTTTAACAGTAACTAAGAATGTTTTATTATCTTGACCCTTGGTTTTGAAGTAGTCTTTGGGCAGAACTTGCTTCTCAAACGTTGAATAAAAATTTGGGTGGACAATGCAGAAATTTTTTTAAATTTTCCCACCTCTGTCTAATAATAAAATTCTAAAATTGTTGGACAGGAAGAGGAGGGAAACTTAAAATTGATAGTCATTTTGAAACCAAACTTTCATTATCTCTTTTTATTTACCAAGCACAACAATAGTTGCATAAAGGTTTGATTGTGGAAAAAAAGTTGGTTCTGGGATTATCAATCTTTACTTGCACTTGCCAATGCAATTATGTCATGTTTTTTGAAAAACCATAATTGCCATGTGAATATTTGGTGATGATGGTCAGATAATCTTGCATGACTTTTGGCTTTTAGCTGGTGGAGATAAAGATAAATAGTTCAAGGATTGTCTATCCTCTTCTCCTTCACGTAAACCTTTAAGAATTTTGTTAAAAATAAAAAATTGCAAAGATTTGGGTCAACCTAATTTGACCGGAACCAACTTGGCTTGATAGGTTCAGTCGGATAAAGCTTGGCCCAATTCGATCATGAATCGTGCTTTTCTCTCTATAGTTGAAAATTCCCATGCCACATGGCGACTCCTTGTTGGCCCAAATCCACACCATTGTGAGCTTGCCACACGTTATCCCCACACAAAAACCCTAGATGAAACCTAGGTTATTCTACTCTTGGAGAGCCCTCCTTTCTTGAAGAAAGTAAAGAGTCCGCTTTCGTGCCACCTCTTTTTTTTTTTTGATAAGGTAAGAATCACCTCTTTTATTACCAAAAAGTAGAATAACTTAAGTTTTTATCTGGGTTTTTGTATGATGGTGAGAAGTGGAGAGCTCACAATAGTAAGGATTTAACATCTAAGCCAATGATGAGGCAGGAATGGATTGGGCCGAGCTTTATCCTGTCGGGCCTATTAGGCTGGGTCGGTTTTGGTCAAATTGGGTTGACCCAAGCTTTTGCAATTTTTCTTATTTAACAACATTCTTCACGATGCCAAACAGGATAAATTCAGGTATCAACAATAAGGGAGTTGGAAAAGTCATATGAATTCAGTTTTTATGGATGGGATCCATCATGATCATTAAATACAGTGGGTTCTAGTTGATGCTATCATGAACCAATGCTTGTGATGTGTTCCATGCCATTGTTAAGATTTCTGTTCTGTCAGAGTTTCGAACACTGATCTTGGCATGCAATTCCTTGTCTTCCTCTCCCCACCAATTGGAGCTTTTATTGCATGGTGTTGGACCATCTGTCTCTAGAGCATATGAACTGTTAGATTCATTGGTCTTGTAGATCTAACGGTTGATATGTTGTGGGGAGAATGGCATGATCTTATGAAATAATTTTCCCACCAAGCTGGAGGATACCATATAGCTGGGGTTGGTGACAATGGTGATATTTGGATTATAGACATGAGCTTGTGTGATTTTTATCACAATGTTAATACATGTGAGGCAGAGATTGGAGATGGGGTAAAGTTATTCTCTCTAGTCAGTGTTTCTTTTGCAGCGGTGGAAGACACATTACTTTATTTTTGGTAACAAGTCATCTGTATGAGAAAAAAAAGTAAATGCATGGTCTTTGCCCTCTGGTTTTTTCCTTTGAGTAAGTGATAGGTGATAAGAGGCACATAAGTTCGATGATCTGCTGTTTGCTCTATCCTATTCAACAGTATTTTGATTGATTTATTGATCCGTCATTGAAAGATGATAAATTCACCAAGTAATTCAGTCCATTTCCATAAGGCATGCGTTGCTCTCTTCCTTTTACCTGATTCTTAAGAAATTCGAATTTTTTCAGTTCACAAGTAGGTGTAATTGTACTGGTCGCTCTGGGGTCTTGCAGTTACTCTATTTCACTGGTTCTGAGTTTTGGTTTGCTATTCATTGCTTATTCTTATATTTTGTTCCTTCCCAGTTTCATTTCAATGACTCTTGTAGTTAGGAAAAGTTTCTCAGGTTTATTGGCAGGTTTATTAAGCGCAATCCAACATATCTACGATGACTTCTCTCTCTGAAGATTGCCGTTGACAGCTTGCAAGAAAATAGTCGAATGGAGTGGAGTGTCTATATGACAGCTTCGATCCCTGAAGATTACCGACAATGGTGCAGAAGAAAAACATGGAAGAAGTGCCGTTTGTTTTCGAGGATGGCAATTGTTCAAGAACTGGGGGTTATCACAATGGTGCCATGTATTTCAAACAAAGAATTTAGGGAATGATTTGCCTGAGTTTGTGCATTTGAAAAGAGTTCAGGTCTTTCTTTTAGTTCATTTCTGTATATCTTTGAAGATTGTCATCTGCAGTACCTTTTCTCTTCCTCTCCATGTTTAGTCCTGAATTTCCTTGGATTGATGGCAAGTTTCTTGTAATCTGTTGTCTGATGTATCAGTCTCTTCTCTAGTGTGCATTGGCTGGTTTTCAAACGCAACATTTATCCATTATATTGTTCCCTATCTTTGTGTGCCATTTCAAGTCCTTGACTTTAGTATGCCTGAAGTTTTAGTCAGATACTCTACGGTTGATTAGAATGAGACGTCACACTGATAAGGCACACTTTCAACTACAGTTTTAAGTATGGTGCCTAAATATTGTAGATCTTCAAGGTTCTTGGCAGATGAAATTCTCTCTCATTACGGTGGACGAACAAGTAAAACACAAAGATTGTTCTCTTAATTTAAAAGAGTTCTCCAGTAAAATCAATTGGGAAAATGGTACACATGCAGATTCCTGCTGGTGAAAAAACTTGTCAGCAAGTTCTACAATTCTTTTGCCCCTTCAACTTAGCTTTATAGATCAACAAATCAAGTATTGTGTACCAACAAACCTCAAGCCATGTATAACAGCACTTTAAAATGGAAAATTTGGTGTGTTCTGACCCATCATGACGATGTCAATGTCGCTCTCCAGAACAAAGAATTGTCCTGGCAACTGCAAAATCTTCAATCCTGCCAAAGAAAGGGATTGTCATGATATGTTTCAGCACATGGTGATGGGGGGATAAAATCGACTTTTTGGAGAGTGAAATCTGAGCAACAAGGGAACAAAGTGTCTTCTTATATGGATCTTAGTTACCTGCGATATCCAGATTATTGTTCATCTTCATCCAGCAGGGGTTCGGGGTGTATAACAGCACTCGTGAAATTAATAGCCCTCTGGAGCTTCCGATAATCTAGAACTTCGACTTCCACCGAGAAGATTGAACTGACCGGCCGATGATCTGAGAGCCTGATCTCTGCTGGTTTGTAAGAAAGTTGCTTTATACCTTTTCCCAGCCATAGTATCCTGTCACACCTGCAGACATGGCCAGAAGTAATTTAAGATAGTCTTCCAGTCATTCATGTTATAGCCGTCGTCAACTCTATTCAGGAAGCGATTGAGATCCGACTTTGAGGAAAACAATGTTTGATGAAAAATGCAGAATCGGGTCAAGTCTACCGAACCAAAAGGAAGAGAGAATGCATGTTGAGCATGATCAGGTCATATCGGCAAAACTAAGTACTTTTGAATAGACAAGTTCTAAGGAATCAGTTGAAAACCACAGAAATTCACGTCAAGTTCAGTCGTCCTTGTTGAGGAAGCATAACTTACCACGCTGGTGATCTTCTTTTTTCCCCATCTCTTGGGTTTTGGCCAACATATCTGTCAGAGTTGATTTCATATTTGTAAGTGGGCGGAAAGTTTGTCGCGCCTTCTTTCCATCCCTCAAAAACATGTCCCCCACAGAGTCCTTTGCTTAACTGCCATTTATCACAAACCTAAGCATGCTTTGAAGTGAAAAAATGTTGACAGAAGAGTAGGAGTTTATTTTGTCTGTCCTCGAGAGCCATTTTTATTCTCAGTGATCATACATAAAGAACTATAAGATGTATCCACCTATTTACTAGATCAAGATGTGTCTCTTAATTGCGCGGAGATACTACAACATGGAACACTTTCACATCATGTACTCGGGTTTTTTTGATCTGTACTTCTTTTATTCTAAGATACATTCTGAAATAAAATTCAGTTTCTCTAAATCATTGGCACTGCCTAATGCTTGTATAATTGAGATAGCCAGTCAGAAAACAAATTCTTCTTGAAAATTATAAAGCTACATTTTCCATGAAATGGGAAAGGAAACAAGAAACAACGAAAAAAAGCATGCTGGTTTTTTCGAAATTCAGTTTTCTTTACTCACCTGATCATAGTTGATGAGTTCATCCCACTGTTTATTGGCAACAAGCTTTCTTACTTCCGCATCCAACATATTGAGACGGTAATTTAAATCTCCAAACCAGAATATCTGACTGGTTACAGAACAATCCAAATGGATCAATTTTTGACTGACATGATTTAAACTCATTAACTAAGGCTCAGGCAGATTAACAGTTTCACAATTCTAATGAGGCAACCAGCAGGCATTTTCAACTCAGTATCGTAGAAGTCTGCACTGAAGCACTAACAGTGTTCCACGTTAAACTAGCCTTTGGATCTTTATCTCCATTAATCACTCTCTTGGGGACTATTATAGCGCTCTTCTGTTTTAATCCAAGGACACAGCTTTGGTAGGCATGAATCATTTTCTGCGGAGATGCCTCTCTAAAGTGGAGATGCTTCTCTAATCTTGCCACAGCTCACATTCACTAACGCTCAGGACTTCTAGAAGTCAGAAATCTCTCCATTAGATTTGTACTGCATAATCAACAAGCCTTAACGAATTTTTTCTGCATGTAGTCATATGGGATCATAAAAGCTCTCTGCTTTGGTTGAGTGATGTGAGTCTCAGTTGTCGAGTATGATCTTCTGCAGAGGAAATTTTTTTCCCCTGCCGAATCCCAGGGGAAAGTTAGGTTGCTCATGCTAATGTCTTCACCTAGATTTTAACCCTATTGTATTTTTCTCCTCTGCACCTATATATATTATTTTGAAGAAAAGGCTCAGCTTAAGGAACGCATAAAGTGTTATCAGAGAAAAAGTAGCGACAGCAACAAGATTAACGACATTGTGCTATAGTTAAGATTGACAAGCACTAAATCCTCAGAATCATGAAAAAGGTCACACTTTGGATCTGGAATGTCAATAAGCTGCCGTTTGCTAAACCATGCCTGGTGAACAGATCCCATGACTTCTAGTTGATGCCACAGTATGCAAAATTGTTTCTTAGTATGATTGCAGCAAGATGAACACTAAATATCAATTCATCCAAGCAGAACGGGGCAAGAAGATGAATTGATGCTTCCATGGCAGTGATTATTGCAAAAAGATACTTACTCGTGGCATGGAATTGTCTGTGGTTGATCTAGATTGAAGATAGATGAGAAATGAGTACGGCGTAGGATCTCATACACATCGGAATTGCGTCTTTGTTCAGCTCCATCCTTCTGACCGGAGGTCAGGTGAGAACAGACAAAGCATATGGATGACTGGAAAAATGACATGCTCACGGACACAGATCCCTGTATCAGAAAAGCAAAATATTTTGCGGTGAATACGACACTATCTCAAATGTGTTGAGCATTATAAATGCACAAACAAGAAACTCGAGAGTAGCCGTAGCCTTAGGTTTTTTCTAATGCAAGTTTTTACAAACATTTTAGCATGAAAAGATATTCAAAAGTGACTATTATTCAGATTTAGGCATCATCCCTAAAATAAGGCTTTTAACTCAAAGGGACTAAAAGAAGATGCTTTTTTCGTGATACCATCTTTGCCATAATGTTTCCGTTAGCCTTAGCGTAAAAGAGGAAAGAGCTACCTTATTTCCCATGTAGCCCATAAGACCGACTCCGACGGGAGAGACTCTGAGATTGTTTATGTGCCTCCTCAACCTTCTGCGCACCCAGATCGAAATGTATATTCCCACCATCTGCTTGCTGACTATTCGAACATATCTAGGGCGTTGCTTCACCTTATCTTTCATTACTCCATTCTTATGCTGCAGTGGAGTTGTTTCTACAAAACTATCATCTTCCTCTGAATAACTATCTACAGTATCAAGAGGGGAATCGAGAAAATCGGGCATCTGTTGCGCTTCCATCAGAGCCAATCCTCGATTTCCAGAGCTCTTGTATGATCTTCTTAGTGGGTTGCCGTTAACAACAAAGTTTTGAGAACTGAAAAGTAAAGAAGTGTCTGTCCATGTAGAGCCAATCCTTGCAGAACTACTCAGTACTCTTCGCAATTTCGTGCCAGCGGAGAGTTGAGGAGTTGTATCCAGTGGACGTTCGGGCCAGTCAAATTGACTGAGGGTGTCTTTGCTAAAAATCCTCTTAATATGTAAATTCCTCCCCAAACCCATCATTTCTTGAAAGTTCTGCGGTTCATGGTCAAAGTCACAGCTTGTTCCAGCATACTGCTCGCTCATCATCTCAAATGCTTGAGTCTCTGCCTCATCTGCTAGCGAATCAGAGGCGGAGGAAGTTCTTAGTACTGGAGAGGGTGGAGCGCTGTAGCTCTTGTGCCTAGTTTCAGGTTCCGTAGGTTTGTTCAAGGTTCTACGGATGATAGCCTCCCATTTCGGTATCGGCCTGCTATCCTCTGCTCCAAACACATTGCCAGCATTCAACGGAACCACTTCCTGGAACCTATAATCAAATGGTTTTAATTGGAAAAATCAGATCAAAGCCATTGAACACTTCTTGTCATCAAAAAGTAGTCTGCATGTGTAATAGGCCGAGATTTTTGGAGGCACCAAACAGGATTCTCAGACAAAAGCACGGAGGAAAGAAATCTTAATCCATGAGGCATGCAAATCTGAGTGTGTGTCAGCCATAACTTGCTTGTAACTCAAAATTTGGCCCAGCGGTCAGTAAGAACCTTTTCTCTATGTCATGCAGTTCAAGCTAAACTAGTCATAGACAGCCTGAAATGTTCTTGCTGGTTTAACAGATTGACTAAGAATTGTCCATAGATGCAGTATTTACTGTCTAACATAGCCTCATCTAGTATCAAGTGAAACTATTGAAATCATGGAGGACCCCCGACAACAGAAGCCAACTGCTATGTCAATGACAGGCTTAGAAAACAGACTAACAGAGTGTATGAACACTTTCAGATAGAATTCATGCAAACGGAAAGCTGAGAGTAGGGGAAAGAGAGCACTAACCCAATGACGTACATATCCGCCGGTTCTTTTGTGCAAAGCCAATCATCGATCTCAAGATCCTCATTTGGAGGTCTCCCAGCAACATTCCAGGTGCCTATGGTCACCCTTCATAAGCAAAAATACGTTAAGAGAGAGAGGGTCGTATAGGGGAAGCCCAATGCTTGATACTATCTTATTATTTTGCATACCTCACATCCTTTGTATTAATGTACTGAACACGCAAAGTCTCCGACTTCCCTCTTTTGTGTCTAAACTGAGAGCACTTCACATGTGATTCTACAACACAGTCATCACAAAAGCATACAAGAGACTTGATGAGATGAGAAGGGACAGAAGCTCAAGAAGTTGATGCACATGATGCAAAATTACTGGGATTAAACAGTCTGTGACCACAAGATGCCTCAACAATAATACGACAACCAGAGTCCTGTCCATGTTAGCAACAAGATAAACTTGAAACGGCAGAACAATCTTATCATGCCAGTCCTAGTCCTAAACAAAAGAGCGGCGGAGAAACGATTATGGCAACATCCATGTGTATTCAAGACCTCATGCTATGCTATTCTCCGCAAAATGGGAAGCATCTCGAGGAAAATCGAGTGAAAGAGAGAAGGTATAGTGCCTGAAGTTGGATTCGGACATTCGGGGTGGTTCCTCTGCACCTTGCAAGAATAATTGCCGCTTTGATGAATTCTTTCATCTTTAACGGAGGAAGCTGGATGATTATTGCAGAAGGTATGGATCAAACACGAAACATTATAAACATTCATATAGACAAACAGTCGTATTGAAAAATACCATCATCTTCGCTCTCGGTTTCAGTGTCGACCTCATCTTCACTGAAATCATACACCTTCGGCTGGATGTTGAGCCATTTCTTCATCACAATGGAAGGCCAGAATGCCTGCAACCAGTGCAACGGCATTAACATACTAAAACTGGCATCACTAAATATCGGGTAAAGAAAAGTAGTGCCTAGGAACACAGAAACAATTACCTCGGATTGCTTTCCTCTTCGGGTTGTCATAGTCTAATGATCACACTTTGGAATGGCAACCTCAGCAACAACAGTACAGTGGACTTTGAAAGCAGAAGTGTCTGAATGTGTAAGCAGGCACAGGCAAATCAAGGACGCTGTTTTGAGGAGACTTATATTTATTCAAGAGTCTTCTTACTTCTTTTTCTTTTCCTCTCAAGCCACTAGAGAACAAGAATTATTAAGGAGAAGCTTGTTTGATGCCAAATACACGGAAGATTCGTACTAGGACCAGATAGAAAGGACAGGAAGCACGGCCATACTCCATAGACACCCACAAATTCAACTTGCAATTTTATTTTTTTTGGGTCGAATTCAACTTGCAATTGAAAGGTCAAAATAAAAAAAAAAAAAAAAAAAGAGGAATTCAAAATGGTCCTTAACTCACTGGCATGATATTGTTAAAAATTCAGAGAAATCCAAGATGCCGTTTCCTTGACAACAAAACTGTTGCCTAAAAAAAGTCACTTTATGCCGTAGCTTTGGCTTTCAGCATCACAGCGAGTCAAATGGTATATCGTACGCAGAAAAGTCTAGGACAGGAAAATAGCATTAGAAAATATAAAAGAATTATATAATAAGGTGAATGATTGGAGAATAGTGACCACACATTAAATTCTCAAAATTCAGTCAACCCACAAGCCTAAAACAGCAGATGATTATGATAATCCAGGAGGGCATTTCTTTTTTTTTTTTTTCCTTGGACATTGTTGCGATTTCATGAAGACAATCCAGGTAGGTGTTTCATAATTTTGTCAGCGGTGACTTCTGATGACACGCCAAATTGACCCAATTCTCAGAATACTCTCCCACCACAATTCTTGATTAGGGCAGATACACTAAACAAGCAGTCTAAGCCAAGGCCTAACCCTTGATTAAGACTAGAAGCTAATAGTATAATGATATTTTCTAAGCAAGTGGGTGGGATAACAACTTTCAAGAGGATCGTGGCCAGGATTTTGCAATAACTCCACTACTATAATATCGCCAGAAACATGGCAGAAAATCCAATTTAAGCAATAACAAAGGGTTGAAACTTAAAGAGAGAGGCTGAGAGAGAAAAAAAGGGAAACCCAAGTCAAACAAGCAACTGAAGAGCTTAAGCAAAACAAAACAGACCAATTTCAATTTCAAATCCACCTGTGCGTTCATTGGTAGGACGGTTGAGCTTCAACTCTTCCTCTACAAGTAGTATTCTTAAGATTTTGTTTTCTCCACTGACATAATCAAAGCAAAAGAAAAAAATGGGTTGAAAAAGCCACACTAGATGATGTTGACCGCTGACTACCCATGCAAAAATAAATATTTTCCATCTGATGGGTACGTGTGAGAACAGCCTCCAGAAGAAAAACTCTTGCCTTGATCATCTATCTTGACGTGTTCTCTATGCCAAGGGATGAGGGAAACACTAGTCATAGCTTTATATAGCTAGAAGATAAATGTAGAGAAGAACTTAAAGAGGGAACCGAGCATGAGATGCGTCAGAATAACCTTTTCTGCCTTCATGAGTAAAAAAAAAAAGGAAAGGGAAATTGACCCATGCAGCAAGTGGGATTTGATAATAAAATGTGGACCCTGAGCACTATATGTGGGTGAGAGTAGCCCCTGCATTCTTAACAGCAACGGATGACAGAGTACATACGGTTGGCATTTGCTTTCTACTTGAGTTAAAAGGGGAAAAACAAACTTATCTCAAGGAGTACATACGCGAACCTTCAAATACACCTAATATAAAATGATTCAACTTTTCATAGCGTGAGAAAAGTCGGCACTTGAAAGGCAATAAATATTTTTCAATCCGTTGTTTTTCAAGTATCCCGAGATACTCGCCAACGGAACTTCAAAAGTGAAAATGGATTTGGTACGTGCGAGGCGGGACGAGATATGACGGCATTCTTGCAAGTAGGTGGAGAGGAAAGATCAAGGGAGAATAGGCGAGGTCATGTGGGATTTTTTCTCTTGATGAAAGGGACTGGTTTTTTCTTTTTTTTTTTTTTGAGAAAATACCATAAAAAATCCCAAACTATGTCATTTGTGACAAATTTACTCTGAACCGTTTTTGTGACACGAAAAACCCCAAATTATGCCACTTGTGATACATTTATCCCACAATACTTTAGTCTATTGGCATTTTTTTTTTTTTCTTTTTCTTTTTTTTTTTTTCTTTTTCTTTTTCTTTTTTTTTTTTTTTTCTTTTCTTCTCCGGTGAGGGCAGCCCTTGCCGACGTGGGCGAGGGCTACCCTCTCCGACATCGGGCGAGGGCCGCCCTCGCCAGATTCGGCGTCGGGCGACTTCGCCCGACTCAAGCGAGGGTAACCCTCACCGGAGAAGAAAAAAAAAAAAGAAAAGGAAAAAAGACGAAAATGTCCATGGACCAAAGTAATATAAGGTAAATGTGTTACAAATGACATAATTCGGGATTTTTCGTATCACAAAAAAAAGTTCAGGATAAACTGTCACAAGTAACATAGTTTAGGGTTTTTTGTGTCACAAAAAAAGTTTTAAGGGTAAATTTGTCACAAGTGGCAGAATTTGAAGTTTTTAGTAGTGTTTTTTCTTTTTTTTTTGTTGTTCTTTTATCATTGGAAAGAAGTGTTTTTTATTTTTTTTTGTTTTAGGGGGCAATCCTACTCGAGTGCGGAAAATGTCCCCGCGCCTGAAATTGAAGTTGGGGACAGTTCATGAAGTGGGTGTCAAACAGTTAGGCGATGAAAACAATGCGCGGTCCATATGGAAGTGGGCAAAAGGTGCAGAGTCATGTATCTCTTTGATTGTTCACAGCCTGCAAAGTACTTGTATCGATTGGGGTATAGTTCTTGTTTCTTGTGGTGGTATTGCCGACTTTTATCCACACAAATTTGTGCTCCACGAAGAATTCTTAAAAAAGATTTATGAGAAGGTCCCGCAAAGAAAAGGGAGAAAATTGCACAAAAGCCCTGAATTTATTGTACGGCGGCCGATTCAATCCTAAACGTTTTAATTTTGCTAATTTAATTCATGGCGTTTTGACAATTTGTCGGTATAGTCATTTCGATCAATTATGGCCGGAACTCATTGATGTAAATGCCGGCATTCTTTTGCGGCACGGCCGGCTAGTGCTGACATGGACAGCTACATCAGCGATTTTTCAATCAAAATTGGTCAAGAATAACTATATTGTCAAATCGTTAAAAGATTTAGTACTAAATTAGCAAAATTGAAAATTTTAGGGAAAATAACACAAGTGACTCTGAACTTTGACTCAATATGCATTATGGTCCATGAATTATTAATTTATTCAATATGGTCCATAAACTATAGTCTATATTGACCCATTAAGAATTTTTATTTGGAACCAGATCGCGTATATATGGTCATTTTCATTTCGTAACATCGTGACAACAGACACTACCTTTGATGATCTCCGGAATTCAAATTTCATCAAGTAACCCGAAACTATGGAGTCAAATTGATCATTTTCCCTCATAATATGCTCATAAACAGTTTTATATCCCTAAAATATTGCATAAAGTACCTCAATGCGATGAATGTATAACCTAAAGGCTAAAGTACAAAACTAAGAAAGTGATCGATGCATGAATGGTCCTGAGATGTAAGAAAGAATCGTCTCTCGGGGAGATTTCCAAATCTTCCAACTGGTTAGTTGAAATAAAGTGCACGATACGTTGAGGAAATCAAATCCATCAAACTTCAAAGTAGCCTGTCTTCTCGTTCTGACTTTTTGGGTCATTTCTTTCGCGGTACCCACGTTTAGAGAAGTCGGTAACATTGAGGGATACGCGTGAAATGACATGGAAGTGAAGTTGATCAGGGACACATGCAACATCCAAGTGTGGTTGAAAAGCGTTATCTCTAAAGATTAGCTCTTTCTGGTCACTGTGGCCCCTCCTATAGAGACACTAAATACATGCTTATCAGCTCACAACATCATGTCGTCTAATTCAATATATAAAATGCAAAAGCTCACTAGTAATTAATGAGACAAAGATGAAGAAATGACAAGAAAAATTCGAAATTTTCCGTCTGCCTACTGTTTTGAGAAAAAAAGCTGATACGAGCAAGTGGGACACCGCACCACCCTTTTGAACTCAAAGTATGAATTAAGTTCGCTGGCTGTCAAAAGAGATGACTCAAAGTCATTCGACCTTGCTTAATCAACAAAACTCCAAACACAATTTGCATAAATTCACAAGTCTCATCTTGAAAAGTGCCAATTGACTAGTTTGGATGCCGAAGAAAGTCGTCCTCGCCCACAACTGTCGACAATCCAATAAGAAACAATGAACATGTAGGACGAAAAAGTTCCTATAGAAACCAAATTACAAGCTTGTTTGAAAACAACATTGAGAATGAGAGAAAGGTGAGACAGAAAAGGATGGAAACGATTGGTGGGATTGAGCCGCAGCTGCCCAAGTGCGACTTTGGTTTCTTGAACTCGACTCGGATCGATTATCTAGTTGCCATACAAAGCAAAACATCAATGCATGCCCTCAACCTATTGTATTGCCAAACGCACTTTGAATATGGAATGACACACGGTTATCGGCACATAAAACATCATACACGATCCCTCTCAATAACAAGGTTATCGTGTATGATTGAGGGAAGAAGAATGGGAGAGGGCCAATGAAGAATGATGGGGTGACATAGGGGAGGTTTTCTTGTCATGGCGGTTCGTTCGTCAGGAGTCATTGATCACAATAGTTATTCAAGGAGGTCGGTCTACGGCGCTCAGCAATGTGCATATACATACGAAATGGCGAAATGCGTGCGGCATTCGTCGCGTTATCAATTTGATGAAGGCCAAAAGCGCACGCATGGTGACCGACTTGCGGTCAGTTTCTGGACCACAGATGACAAGCCCGCCGCACCAGTGCGCATCAGTCCTTAGCAGTCACTGTTGGTGATGGTAGAGAGGCTTGAGTGGGTTTTGTTCTTGAGGGAACGACGTGGGATTTATATAACGAAACGAGAAGGTGGTGGGATGGCATGGCATGGCTTCGAATTGCAAGCGCAGATCCCTCCAGAGAATGTATGGACAATCTCCGATGGGAACTTGTCATATAAAAATATTGGCATCCAGGTCAATTGAAGACGGTATTATCAGAGGTTGGGTTGGGGTCTTTCTGGAGTCCAACAGCTTTTGGAGTGGACTAGCTTCTTTGCATCAGAGATCGGCATTAACAGAATCTTGGATCTACGACGAGTGAGAAAACAAAAAAAAATCGGATTTTTTATATTCGCGACGGAAAGTCTGACGTTCTCGAGCACTCGAGATTGGTGATAATTGTCAAGGCGCACCGGCACGTGCTTGTGAGGGAGGACAAGGTGCATGACTATGTCGACCCAAACGTATTCGAGTACCTTTAGTAGGTGAATGAGCTGCAGATTTGCTCTATCTGGTACTGACTTGGAATTTCCTTCCCTTGCTCTACTAGGTTTCTGTTCTCTCCTTATCGATCCATCACTGCATTTTATATACTTCCTAAGCATTCTGTTTCACTACACCTTTTCATGTGTGTAGATTTCTCGCCAGAAGGATGAATTGGATTTGATTGATTTGCCAAATTACACCAGTGCTTCGTCCGGTTATTAATTTTCTTTTCCCCACCAAGTTGCAGATCAGTCGTTCGTGGGATAAAAAGTTCAATCAACAAAACATTAAAGGTTCAATCAAACGGTGCAATGTGTATCGTCACGTCGTTATGTAAATAGACATTCAGAGTTACTTCAAGCATTATTTGCTCAAACTAGAAGAAAGATTTCGAGGGACTTAAAAAGAAATGTCGATACCAATTGGACTGCAGTATATGTTTTATACTGAAAGTACGGTCACAGGCACAAATTTATAGAGAAAAAGAATGCGTATCCATCAATAAAAAGCCCACCTTAGCAAAAATTGGTTAGCGAACTTTCAGTCCACAGTTCTTGAAAAACTACCTCAAAAGACACTCACGCAACTGGGAAAACACAATTCTCGACAGACTCTGAGGTCACCCGCAACTCGGCACTGAAGAGAGCACAAGCAATATGATTTTACACACGAAACTCGGTAATGTACTCAACATTATGAGTAAAACCTTGTGAGCTCCCAAAAACATTTGTAAGATACACAGAATCAATTGGAAAAGGCACACGGGTCTCCTCAAATTCAACATTATCAGATCGCACCTTGGTCCTTGAGCTCAGCCTTCATCAGTTTGAACCAATGGATATACGTCAGCTACATGATGGTGCAGCGACTCCTTTCTTCAGCAGTCTGCGGAGGCACTTGCTGATACCTGCTTGACTCGGATGGGTTGTATGTAAACTCGGAGGTGTCTAGCCCATACTGGTCCAACGAGAAAAGCATCACAAATTAGTGACATGTCAGGGTAGGAACTACACATAAGCATTTAAGCAGGACTAGTCTTCCAGAACACGGTCATACATATGATTTTTGCACCTAAAAGTCAAATGATAAGGTTCCACAGCTAAAAGCGCTATGACATGGCAGGCAAATGAGATTTTAACTTGGAATACTTCGCTGTTAAGGCCAGAGAGAGAGAGGGAGAGAAATTTTAAAACCTAGTTAGAGTCTCTGTGTTCGGAGTGAGATATCAGGGGAGGCCAATTTTTTTTAAGGCAAAACTCAGTAAAATTGGTCTGTTGAGGTGCAATTTGCATGGTTGTTGTCTTCACATGTGCAATAACAAAAGGACCAGTTTTGGCATGATATATTGAAGGGAACTTCAAAAGGATGAGAATGCAAAGGCTCGTGAAATGCTGGAAAGAAAGCAACATGTAAACTTCATCCTGGAACTATCTCCCAGTAAATGGAATCTAATTGTACAATACAGGAAGATGCAAAATGGTGAAAAGAAAGCTACATATTCTGGAATGTGCTGTAATTGATGCTGTGATTGATAAAAACAAATTGTGTGATTTTAACAGTGAAATAATGCAAAAGACACTTGTGACATAGGGAGACAAAATTTAGTTGAGATTGTTACTCTACTCAGGTCTTCAGACTTCAGGAATCAAATCTTGGTTATCAACCCAAGGTAAAAAAATAACTGAAGACTTATAATGCAAGAAGAGATTGGACCTTTTCCCTCATACGAGCCGTCCAGGCATCATTTCTGATTGGTCGCTGATCAAGGGTGCCAGCAACAGGTACACCAGTTGCTGGTGGTGGTGGTGGTGGCCTGTTGAGAAATGGCTGACGGATCTGTTGTCTTGGAGCAATATACTCATCGTCACTGTCATACTCCACCGGCCTGTTTGCAGCCCTAACCATAAGAGCTAACAAGAAGACCAATGCCTGCAATGACAACGAGAATCCAATTGAGGTTACTTCCCACACTAAAGTAACAACAGTGCCATACAGAGCTAACAAATGAGGCTATTATAGTCAGCAAAAGGCGTCATTTTTCATATTTCTTGGTAAGGTAAGTGGAGGGAGTTAGTGTTAATTGACACGTTTAAATCCAGTACCCGAAAAAGAAAAGCCTCTACCATCTTCAGTGCAGTTCATACATAGCAAAGTCATAATTCTTAAGCAACCCCCACTCTCTGTTAGCATTACTCAAAGAAGGATTTTAAAACCAGATTTCATTTTATCTGAAGTCTAGATTTGCTCACAAATTATTGATGTTAGTGTTGAATTGTTAACCGCCTATGAGATTACAACACGTGGTTCTACCAATCAGTACATGATCGTTCACAATGCAGTTTTCCCAACTTCCACCCCCACCAAGGAGCTCCTGCACTGCAATAAAAATTCGTTGGGAATGCACCGCTCATGCAAATGTAGCAGACAGTGCCCACCAGATTAAGAAAACTGAAAGGCATTAGAATCTCAGCATTCAAACAACCCAGGAATTTTTTCCTCGCTGGCATCCATGTGAAAATAGAAAATTTATCCATGCTGTTGAGTGCTGACCTGGTAATGATTATAGCTTTTCTTATCAAATACAGTTAGCACACCAAATTTGGATTACTTTTGCTCATAAAGTAGCACATCTAGGACAACGCCAGAACATTTTCCCAAAGGCCTAGATGAGAACTAGTTTAAAACAGCAATCTGCATTATTACATTCACTGTATCAATCAATGAGAGAGAGAGAGAGAGAGAGAGAGAGAGAGAGAAGAAAATTAGGAGCTTGCCTCCAATATAACTATCCCAAGAGCGACCCATTTGACAATACTCCAGTGCTCTTTCAGAAAATCATATATCATGTCAAAGTCCCCAGTATTATCCGTAGGCAGTTCCTACAAGTCAAAGAAGAGTTTGTAATATTATCTGATATTTCAGAAACTCTTGGAAAAAAGAACAAGCAGTATAATACTCACATCTTCCCAGCTACTGTCAAAGTATATGAAAGCTGCACATCCCAGCTCTACCAAGATCAATAAGATCACCAGCACTGAGTACTGTGTCTACTTAAGAAAAGCATTGGCTACCAATTCAAAACTTAAACATGAAAAATGCACTATAAAAGGAAATGATGAGGCAATTACTTCATAAGAATAACACAAAACCATACTATAAGCTAAAAACAGCTACTAACATGTGAGGCAAAATGAACTTAATGCCATGCAATGACCAATACGGTCAAACCAACAGTAAAAGAGTAAAGATTGAAGTTCTTAGGCATGTACTCAGCCTTGAGCTACTCCGACAGAAATGCTGACGGCATGCCATAATATGTGAAAACAAGAAATAAAAAAAAAGGGTAAAATATTTCGGAGTACTTTTCATTAGCAAAAGGGCAATCGATATGTTTTGACCGGATTATTTATGGTAGTGGAAACAAGGATACACAAGACAGGCAGCATCCATTCCGTGTAGCAGCTCCAATACAACCAAAACAAGATATGACTAAGAGGATCACTCCGACACCAATAAATAGGTATATGAACCTGCATCAACGTAAAATACGGAGATGGAGTCAGACACTTCCAACATAAGCCAACAGACAAAAACAGTATCAGACAACAAATGCAGGCATCAATGAACATCAGCTCAGAACTTGGAGATGTGGTTGTCACGATCAACACTCTTCTGAATGCAAGAGTGTGAAAAAGAAAACCAAAAGAGGCAAAAAGTTTAAATATCAGCTGATAGGAATAATACTGGAGATAGAGTAGATGCACGTTTTAAGTGTAATCCAGTGAGAGCTCAAGCATGTCGTACCCAATTCAATCTAGATATATAGCCATGAAGGCAACTTTTAAGCTCAGACCCTGCAAATAAAATAGTTTCCTGCAGCCCACTGGATTTGACTATGCATATGGTAGACTGGAAGCATTCACCATAGATTTAGAAAGTGTAATTCTGGAGGATACAGCGCACACTTTGGTATCATGATACTAAGAAATACAGGTATTTCTACACTGAGCCTCCCTGCAAGTGCTAGGAAGGCACCTTTCGTACCAAATGACCCAACTAATCTCCATAAGGTCCACCAGATAGACTGTCTAGGAGAACATTTTCAAAAGTTCAATTTCGACATCTGGGCAAGCTCAAGGACTGAAATTTTTCTCTCCCTTCATCGTTAAATGAAAGATTTAGGCACTAGTAATTATGCATGCTGGCATAATCAGATGATAGCAGGATCAATCCAAAATCCTACTTCCCACAACAGCGATAAAATATTCCTTTCAATAATTGTGACCCAGTTACTTAAGATATTCTAATTTCGGAAACATGCATCCATATCAAAGTGCCATTCTCTAATTATACTCAATCCTCTATCACTGGACCAGAGATCTTGAGGAACCTGTCCATCTAATCACGAAAACAACACTTCCTTTCTAATTTTTTTCTTCTAAGGAGAATGGCTCTTCATAAATTTTTATTTTTTTCATGCCTATGTAACTAATCAACACTCGTTGAAATATCCTTATATTTTGAGGTCCAGCAAACTGATCAGTCCAGCCCTTACATAAACCTACAATATCCAGCTTCAGCACGGCCACAATGAGCAACAATTGACAAACTCAATAGCATAATGCAAATTTAGGTCAGGAAAAAAACCAAAAAAAGAGCATACCAAGCTTTGAGCAAATCATCAAAAATGCTGCTTGACAGAGAGACTGCTGTGAGCATCGGCCTGCCGAGCTCTACCAAATTCCCACCAGTGCCCACGGGCAAAACTGAGACAGTGCTGCTGGATGAATTTTCGTACTCCACGAACAAGTAGATCCCATATCCCACCATTGCCAAACCCGCAAGCGTTAGCAAGAAGTTCAGGAGCTTCAAAATGCACTCCAAGCACCCTCTGCACGCCATCCTCTATATCACCCTCTCCTTCCTTTTCGTAGATATCAAGTCGGTTTCGTCCAAATCATCAACCGACCCGCTACCTAATCGCAAGCACGAAACAACAACAGATCAAACATAAGACAGCTCCGTAGGAACTCAAAACCAGCTACGCGGGCCGATAGCCGGCATCGTTCCATTACAAAGAAAGTGGGTGAATACCCACATGCCTCTCCAAACAAATTACAACCTCAGCTAACTCAGATCAGCTCGAATTCCGTCCCGGACGAGCTCAATCCGCAAATGCACGAGACATCAAACCTAAAAACCAAACCCCCGGCCAGCCATCAACAAACTAACTGCCTCAGCAACGACAGAGCTCGAACCCCATATTCCCCAGCATTTCTCAGGCCGTACCCACAACATCTAATCCAACCTCGAACGCATGCCAAACTTCCCAGCAAAATCGAACGAAGGACACGAAATCCCACACCGATCAAAACCGAGAAAGAGAAAAGAAAGAAAGAGGCCGATCGCATCTCCGGCCGAAAACAAGCGGCGCGAACAAACACCGGCGACCGGAAATGGAACCGACGAACGATCATCGTACCGATCGAGCTCCGACAACTACGCGAGCACGCGAGATCGAATCGAGAACTTACGAGGTTGGAGTCGGATTGATTCTTCGGATTCCGAAATCGCAGAGCGGGAGAGAGAAGGAGAGGAGAGGAGAGAGAAAGTCCTGAACGTGGCGACGAAATTTAGAAGGGCCCTTTGTTTTTGTTTTTGTTTTTTTTTACTTCCTTCTTTCCAGAATTTGCTGGTTTCGATTTTGCCAGGTTGGCAGCTTTTATTTCTTCGGCCCCTCCTCCACCCGGAAAAAGAAAAAGAAAAAGGAAATTGAGAATATTCCCCTTTTTTCCAAAATTTAATATATTGAAAAACAAGCATTTCTCAAAAAATAATCAGGGCAAGGCTCCGTTTGTTTTCTGGAAAATTAGAGCGCACGTGATAACCATCTTATTTCTTTACTTCTCTATTTTTCGGTTCTCGGGGAACGGGTTTGGAACAGAAACCTGTTTGGTAATGTAATTTCATTTTTCTATTTTTAGAACAAATGTTTTTAGTTTAAAACTTTTACATTTACGGAACAAAAAAAATAAAAAATCTTCTCATCGCTTGCGCTCGCCTCCCACCGCACGGTCCTGCGCCCTCCTGCCAACCGCTGTCACCCCACATCGATCGTCGCCTCCTCCGCCGGCCGCCCACCCGTCGATGTATGGAAAAGAGCATAAGAGGTGGAAATTTTGTGTCGTTATCAAGAGAATTTATGTTCTAGAAAAAAAATTGTGCCATTATTAAAAAGCTCGTCTAGGGAACTGAAATAGAAATTTGGCCACAAATCTATTTCCGGAATAAAATGGTTATTATTCGCGCCCTTGGTAGTTTAGAAAAAAAGATTTCTTAAAAATGATCGCCTACAAAAACGAATCGATGAAAATTATTTTCATCATCCGTGAAGGTATTTAGACACGAATTATTATCGATAACGAAAACATTTTCCATTGGTTGATTGTTTCAAGCGATACGGAGCTATCATTTTCGGGAAAAATGTTTTCCATGCCATTCATTTTTCGTGAAACAAACGAACCGTAGACTTTTATAGTTTTACTCTTGGTCGTAAAATTTAGGTGTATATAAATTTATCAATTGAAAATGGTATATTTGTATTAATTATATGAGCGTGTGTTTACGGAAAATAAAAGTTCATCATGTAATTACGTGAATAGGAAATTTGATATAAGCGTTGCGTGATAATTTATAATTACGTGGAGGTTAATTTTCGGGAGAACTGATTGATTAAAAAGCATCGACTTATTTCGTTTGGGCTTTGGAGCTCAAAGTTCAAACTTAAGCAGCTCCCTGATTTCAAGCGTGCGCCCACGATCTTATCTAAAGAAAATATTAAAACCTAAGGATGGGTAACGTGATATGAATAAGTCTTCAAAATTGACATCATCACTGGCTCGACATTGTCAAACATGAAAGTGATCATTCGATAGAAAAACCTAATCGACAAGTGATAGAAAAGCCTAATCGACAAGTGCACGATTCTAACGTAAGCCGTTGGTGTATCGGGTCGAGTGGCGTTCGGGCCAGCCTCGCGTGTTTTGACCGGTCCACCCGCATGGGGCGATGTTAAGGTTGCAATCCCCCTTATTGACCAATTGTGTTCGGGATTTCGCTTTCGAAGCACTCCCAACAGGGTTTTAACTTGAGAGACGAGCAAGCTCTCTTACCATCTTAAGTCGATCCCTTATCTCGATGTCGGTATAAGTTTTCGAAATCACGATGCATCACATTAAAAGATGAGTGACCTATCAGGATGCATTTTGAACAAGATTTGAACTCAAGAGATGAACAAACACTCTTATAGTGTCTAAGTCAATCCCTTATCGATATTGACATAAGCTTTTGAAATCACGATGCATCACACTAAAAGACGAGTGACCTGCTGGGATGCATTTCCAAAATAGTACGATCGAGAGGACTCCTAACCATCACAGAGACACTTATTACTCGTGTTTTTTGGACCACTTTGCGGGTCCATGTTCTGGCAGCAAAGAGATAGAAGGTTTTCATTCATACGATTTTCGCCGAGTTTATTTTTTGCGAAAAATAAACGATTTACAAAGCACTATTTAAAAGACGATCGCCTGTATTTTTTATAAATACGAACGAAGAAAACGATTTTCATCATTCCCGACAAATATTGAGATGGGAATTGTTGCCGTTAATGAACACTCGTTCAATCGACTAGCGATCATCTTTAGGAAAAACGTTTTCCTAATCATACATTTTCGGCGGAATAACCGGAGCCCCGGTTCCAATTTGAAAAAAAGGAGAAAAAAAAACAACAACATCAAAATGGGTTGGGAATTTCATGAAAAATTGGAGCTCAACCAAAGTCAAGAGAATACTATGTGAACAGGAGCTGGTCAGCACAAAGGTGATTGGGAAGTGCTTGGGCGGTGTGCGACAGGGATGGATGGAATCGTTGCGTGCTGTCCATTTCGCAGGTCGTCCCCAGCCCCGTAAAAATTGGCCCCATTCCTTGTCTTGTCGTTGATGTGCGCGCTCTCATTTTCTTTCGTGATTCTTTTGGAAAATTTAGCCAAAAAAAAGCGTACATTTCAATGCACGTGTATGCACTTCTCTTTTTCACACCAAAAAAAGGGCGGATATAACGTTCGATTATCTATAAAGATGATTGCATCTCCAGTTTTAAACGAAATCAACCAGTTGCAACTCTTTATTCATCATACTTAATAATGAACGGATTTTTTTTTTTGGGTAAAGATGATGAATTTTTTTTTTTTTGATAATCGAGGTGTCCATGTGACCGTGACGACGATTTCGGTATAAACCCCGTGATGATGACGATTAGTCCTCGACGTATTAGCAGTGACCCACCACCACCTGGCGTCACACTTAAGAATCCCTAACGACTCTGTTGGGGTTTGAACTCCGATCCTTCGCCGTGGCCAAAGCCTTAAGCCCAACCAGCCCATTGCGGGCGGTGGTGAATGGATTTTTTTTGTTCTTGCTGTTTAGAAAGAAAAAATCTCCTCGACGGATCAAGTTCACGGACTACTCGAAATATCGAAGAATTTTTCCCTCGACAGCGGTTCAATTTCGGCACTGGAGGACCGGACATTGGACTAGGGGGTTCACGGCCTATTTTCAACCGATGGTTGTGATTGACCCGATTCGAGGCGAAAAATGTTTTCCGTAAAGATTATTTTTAGGGAAAGTAAATAACTTTCGATTGTTCGGAGGTGTCCTTAAAAGCGAGACAAAAAAAAAAAATCTTCCCGTATCCATATTTTACGTTGGAAATTTATTTTCTCCGGAATGACTGTATGTTGTTCTTAAATGTAATTAATTAAAATGTAATTGCCTTCCTCGATCGTAAAATATTTTCCCCTCGATTATTCACTTTCATAAAAAATTTCTGGGAAAATTAATTTACGAAAATCACCTTCGCGAAAAAAACAAACGCGTCCTACGAATTGCAGCGCGGCACGCGCTCGGATTTGGCGGGAGAACGTACGCACGTGCCGTGGGTGCCACCCTCTTTCGGATGAGCGGAGCTGTCAAGGCGGGAATCGTCGTAACGGTCGTTCAAGACACCAACTAACGGTCAAGGTAAAGGCGGGCGGACAGCGGCCCACGCTGTCAATAATCGAACGAGGTCCACGGACAAACGTGACAAGTGATTTTACTAATCAGCAAACATCAAGTTTTTAATTATTTCTTTCCATTGAATCGATCAAGAAGTGCTCACATGCTTAAGACTGTAAAGGAGGGTAAAAAAGAACCTTGGCGAAAATAACTGGAGGGTAAAATTGGGACATGATAAATGGCTTGTAATTCCTTATGATGGTAATAACTTGTTAGCATGTATATTATTGGATTTTGAACTTTACGACGTGCAAATCATTGATCGGGGTACATTGTTGATACAGTATATAGTGATCAGAGGTAAATTATGCGAGCGAAACCCTAAATAAATTGTCAAATCAATTCTAAACTTTTCGATATTGTCAAGTTAGTCATGAACCTTTGCATGGAGTTCTAATATGTTCTGATTAATTTTTGCTAAAAGTTGCCAAAGTGGCGATGTACCATATTGGATGACCGATCATGATTGAATCGCCACGTCAAATATGATAACTAAAGCCATGTTGTTGGCTAAACGATTACGAACCAAAAGCATCACTAATCACCATCCACCGAATCTAAATAACTCATAGCTGCACATTTTCTTCTTCTATCTATTCAAAATTATTGTGACAACCCTAGCATAATGTCCCCTCCCCCTCTCTCTCTCTCTCTCTCAGACACTCCACGAGATTTTACTAATGCTCCTCCCCGAATTTTCGAAAATTCAGACATATTACTACATCAGAAAATGCCAAAGACGACCCATTATTTTGAGACTAGACATCAGACAAGGCAGGGCCATCCCCATTCTCAAGAGGACCAACATGCAACATCAACATGACCCAAATCTAACAAAGGCTCAACAACGTGACTCCAAATCGAAGTCCTGTCCCCTTTTGTTGCTAGGCGACTGACTTATATCATTTTACAATTACAACCAGAAAGTCCACCAAAATGTGGCGAGGCATCAACCTACGTGGCGATTTCCCAGCCGCCCACATCGCCCGCCCCCTTGAAGCTTCTGGTGCCCCCCCCCCCCTTTATTCTCTGCCGTTGGATAAGATCGAGCCTCTTGTTATTGAACATCGGCCAAATTTGGGTGGACCGGAAATATGAACCGTCGGATCGGGTGGGTTGGTCCTCGCCCCGTCCATCGATCTAGGGATCCGGACTGGGGAGGCCAGGGGACCGATAAGTTTTGCTTGGGGACGGAGCCGGGCGGTGCCCCGCCAAGTCAGCACGGACTGGGGCGGTGGTTGGCGTGGGGAGGGATGCTGGGGATGCCTTGCCTGGAGAGCTCGGCTAGGACGCAGTCCATGGAAGGAGGCTTGAGCCCCAGGGGCAAGGGCAACCACGGCTTGCTTATTGCCTCCTTCACGATGTTGTCAATAACTTCCTCGTCCTGCAACACAAAAACGTCACAATCATTTGCATCGCCCAAGGGGGAAATTTTAATTGTCCTTTTTGTCCTGAGATGTCTGATAATTTCTGTATGACAAGTGACGGGTCGAGACTTTAAAGGAAAAAAAGTACGAAGAACCAAGCACAGGATCCTAGGACTAGGGATTTAGGCACAAGCTGCTGCATTTTTTTGGGGGCCTAGGACTAAATTCTGCCACATGAAATTATTGTAGAATGTTGATGAGAATTTCCCGTTTACCGGATGATAATCGAACGAACTTCTGGCGAAGCTGTTTTCCAATGGGTCGGGACAATGGCAACCGGGTGCACTCTGCAATTTCCCATGAAAGACCGAATCAAATTCAGCATAACCAGGCCAAAGGACAACCTTCTATCGATTGTTTAGGACACTCACTTGAGGAAATGCAAAGCCAGGACTGTGATGAGAAGGCGGCATCACTGGGCAACCCCACACGTCGGCTTGCATCTGAAACCGCAGATACATGGAAACGGTCACTCGTTGAAAACCTTTGTGTATGTCACTGTTAAGAGTGACAGCAGTTACTTACTACAGGATAGGCAGGCTTCCAATGCCAGTTTTCAGGAGCATGCCATGGCGGATAGCCAGGTGGCCCCCACATCTGCACGCCGGCCGGATGATTACTGGGCGGCACCCACACAGGATAGGCTGCTCCTGGTGGAAGGGGGGAGACCAGTGTGGTGAGGCGGATAGGCCATGATGGGCCGATGCGGATAGTAACTCCTGGTGACCCCATCGCGAGAGTGCGGCCATCTTTGTTCATCTTCCTTGGGCAAGATGTGTCTCCTATGCATTCGGTATTTCTGCAAAATGCAAATTCACGTCACTTATCATATGGCCTTTAAGACCAATCGTGACACAAAAAAACAGAGTGTAAACTTGCTCGAGTATAAGTAACACTTTGATCCTACTACAGTGAATTGCTGATAACATTGCATGAATCTTAGACAAAAGCGGTTCGCTAACCTGGAGATGACTCGCCACATTATGCCTCGTTAGGCCTTCGACTTTCATTAGGTCGAGTATGCGAGAAGGTATGGCTTGGTCCACGCCTAGCTGCTCCACCGCCTGCACAAATTTCTTGTGCAGATCCGGCGTCCAGTCGACCTGAAATGGCAAACAAAATGGACCAAACGAACTAAGTCACTGAATCACAAGGCTCTCCTACCAGATTGTCAACTGAAAGTTTAACTAGCACTCATATAGCACTAATAATTCTACACTGGAAATCACAAAAAACATGCATTTACAAAACTTATGGAAGCTCTGTAGGAAAATTTAAATTTTTTTTGAACCACGAGGATGGCAAGGAGAAACAGCTAAACCAATGTATGGGTTCGCCGATCAGCATGTGCAGTGAGTAAAGAAACATCAGAAACAAGGGAAGATGGACAGGGATGGATTTCAGTTGGTTCAATTTCTGAACAAAACAAAGTGGACGCACATATTTGAGATCAACTCAGCAAGCGAACTAAATCTTTTGCAACAATTATTGGTCCTACATCAAGGCAGGGGAGGTTGACGAAACAAAGATTCTTTCCATGCATACTAGGAATAGATGTTTTTCATAGAAAAGATGATGTTAAATTTTAAGCTTATCATATCAACTATCTGAAGATGGATCAGATCAAACCCATTTAGCTAAAAGGACAGCAATCCTCACAAGCATACCTTCATCTTCTTCCTGTTACCCCGTGTTCCGACAGAATTACGAAGATTGGATGCTTTGCTTAGATTATCATTGCAACCATGTAAATCGCGAGACCTATCTTTGTTTTCGGGGAGCGGAGATATCATTCTCTCACACTTAGAGTTGTCGGCGGAATCGTCCTCCTCTTTTACCAGATCCTCCCTAACTCTCTGGCCTCCTTTAGCTTCCTGGAGATTCTCAGACATTGAATCATCGCAAGTTGTTTCGACGAATTTTGACTCTCCATCTTGCTCCCCGCTCTCCTTCTCCACCATGCAGTTCGTTTGATCTTGGCAATCCCCATCATCCAGGAGCCGCGTGCCTTGCTTCAACTGTGGAGTTGATGGCGCTGGATACTTATCACTCGCAGCGGACATCTCTTGATCTGTTTCATGAACAGACACTTTTCTCGTTTCCACTGACTCATCATTGTTCTGTTCCTCATTTTTCACTGGAAGCTGCAACATGGAGACCAAACTTTCTTTGACAGGTTTCAAAGACTCCGAGACCTCTCCGACCCCTGCATTAAATGCCTGCTCGAATTTCTTCAGAATGATTATTTGCTTCGTGCTCTTGCACAACAAAAACAACAAACTCGGCAAAGAAGAATGAAAAGAACACAGTCAAACCTTGTGGGCGACATGCTGCCAAATATTTCTGAGTTTGTCCTCACAGAGCGGTTTGTGGAGGAACTCGACCGCACCAAGCTGAAATAAATGTGAACTTTATGCATTAGTACCAAGGACATCTGACCAGTGTATCATAGAGACTGCTAATATCTGATTTAAATTTTGCAAACAATGGACTGTTGCAGCAGTAAATATACGATTACCCAGGTTACAAGATAAAGAATCCAATTGTAGGTGAATACTATGAGAGAAATCAATTTCAAGTATTAAACAAGTGAAAAAGCAAAAAACTTACAGCTATGCACTTCATCATGGTGCTGAGACAATGATTATTTGACATCACTGCAATAGAAGATGTCACTCATTGCGTGAGAAACTGCACAAGGACTAATACTTCAATACAATGCATATTAGCTCTATGATGATAACAAGGTGAGTTGTTATGAGAATTTGCTATGGAGCCCGCAAAAGCAAATTGAAAGTTAAATCTACTTAAAATTAAGGTCAATTAAGGGGACAACAAAAGAAACTCCACAAAAGGGTTCATCATTGGCACGCTGATCATACATGATTGTCAATATGAAAACTCAGGCACATAAATTCAAACATACTGATGGTAGGCAAGTCTCTAGCAGTTTCGAGGAACTTGAAACTCCCGTTACTTCTTGTATTCACCTGCACCCATCAACGCATATCAGATAAGGAATAAAGGAATTAAATGATATGAGATCAAAGTCAGTTTTTCTTCATTGTAGTTTGTAAACGAATCAACTGAGTGGTTAGCTTGATCCAGCTAGAATGGTTAGACTGTTGCAACAATGTGATACAGAGATGCATTCCGAAGGAAGTAGCATCCTTTGTCACAGAATTCCACTCTCACAAAAGGTGTTCATTAATTTTTAGATCTCAGACTGAGAAATTGATGGTACTTATACCTCTACCATAGCTATGTGGAAGCTATTGGGTTTGCTTGCAACTGCCGATAGAGCCTTGTCCTCATTGCAGAATGTAAAAACTGTCAAAACGAAAGGAGAATTAAAAGAACATCAAAGACATGGAAGTAGGCTGGAATACGCAGGGTAGGTACTAAAAGCTTTCAAGATATCCTCGCTTTAAAGAATGAATTTAGTAGCATCACTGAGGAGATAAACGATATTACAACTCAAGGAAATTCTCAGTTAAGAAACCATAGGATCACCCGAAAGTTTTAGTGAATGCAGTCACAGGAAACACCTTTTACATAGTACAAAACGAGCTGTTCAGAGACTTAAGAACAATGGAAAAAAGTCAAATTAGCATTTGGAACGTGCCTAAAATAGGATTTTGGCAACTCCCACAACTGCAGTGCACCAAATAAGGATAAGAAAAATTGAAACGTGGAACTGGGTATGTGTTTGGATCTTCGACTGTTGCATCCCTATAAAGTTGGATTTACAGCCTTGCAAAATGGTAAATCGTGATCCACAAATGACATCATTCACGATCGTTGTAAAGTGTTGTGCATAAGTTAAATTCCAAGACCACTTTGGCATCAAGAACCAAACTCCACATTAACTAAAGCAGTGAAGCTCCAATAAAGATGCCTTGACGGAAAATCGGGGACCAGCTCAGTATTGTCATAAAAAGATTAGTTGAGGCAGGGAAGGTGAAAAGGGTGAAAAGGTACGAATTTTTCTTATACAGGAATCAGAATCTGTACATTTATGGTAACTACAGAGAAAGGAAAGAGAATAATCTAACCAACATAGTCCATCAACTCCAGCTTTGATCTTATCTCTGAAGCAGAATCAGAGTCTTGGTCAAGAAGAAGGACCTTGAGTCCCTTTGGAAAGTCCTTCCATTCTTGTAGATCACTGGCAGTGCAAACCATAGCTGGTTTGGCATTGTTTTTCAGGCTACCAACATGTCTCTCAAGTCACGCTGCACCAAAAAGATTCTGCATAAACCCAAATGAAAATCAAATGCAATTCCGAGATACCTTGAGTTTTATGTTACTACTTGTGACAAAATCGATCCCAGAGAGAGGAGAGCAGGGCCATAAGTAAAGAAACTTCTTATGCCAGAAGGGAAAAATGTATGAGTCCTCCGGGATCTGATGAATCTAGACAGAAATGAGTTGAGGAAAGAATTTTATGACTCACCCACCAGATCACTCTGATCTCATTGCTAATGCAACTTTCCAAGATAAAGATTCCTCTAGCAGGATGAACTCATACGAGCATGGTGATAATTCAGCTGAGACTGACCAAATCGTGAGTGATCGCCATGTAAGCATGTACAATAACTTCAGCAGAAGAGAAAGATCTTCGTTCAAAAGCAAGGATTTTTCCTGCTTGATGGTTTTCTGCAGAACAGCAAATAAACAGAATCACATGTAAGATCACGAGAATGGAAAAGATGAAGAAACAAAAACTTAGCCGGAACGCTAAAGAAGTTAGAAAGCCCAGAACACCAACATAGATGGTTGTAAAAATCTTCAAGGTGACTAGGAAGGAAGATGAACAACTATGAATTCCCAAAACTTGAAGCAACATACAAATGATAGAATCACCAGAGAATCAACAAAGGCTGAAAGCAGTCAAGTCATCACTGGAGTGGTCTAAGAAAATAAAAGAGGAGGAGGAGGGTCTATTCTTTTTTCCTTTTGTTGTTCAGTTTTCACCACCATCGGTGAACAGCAAGCAACCCTCTTCCTAGTTTCACCACACGCTGCTTTTTCACTTTGTTACTTCACCGGTTTGGGCGCATACAGAGAAGAGTGAAAGAGAAAGGGAGAGAGAGAGAGAGAGTCTTCAGACGATGCCGTTGTGTAGCAGCAAGATGAGAGAGGAGGGGTGGTGTTTGATGTAAGTGCACTATCTGAAATAGTGTCTGTGACTTTCTGAGTAGTTGCTGTCAGTTACTACAGGCCGCAGGATACGGGCAAAGAAAAAAATGAATTTTTATTCATTTTTTCATTTTGGAAAAGGAGGGTCATTCCAAAGGGAAATGAACTTTTGTGTTTGTGTTGAAGGCCTCCTTTTTAGGTGAATATCTAAAGAATCCCCAAAAAAAAGGTTGACAAAAAGTCAACAGTGGCAAGATGAACGCCTAAGAGCTTTTTGCGGAATGCTTGTCTATCGCGTTGTGCTCATGTTTCTAATCATTACATGACGCAACATTGGGGGCTGTTATACGATAAAGTTTATCGTAATAATAGGCGGGTTTATGTTATTGTAGTGAAAAAAAATATCGAATTCAATGTATTTGTATAATAACCCGTTCCAACAAGAGCGGAGAATGGTTATTGGAGCCAGAAGGGTCTGGACAAGGAGTAGCTCCTATACAGTTTCTAAGATGGCGAAAGAGACAGAAATGAACCTAGTTATGCACTAAATGGAGAAAAGAGATTTTAAGATATATATGTAAAAATTAGAATTAACTAGGGGAGCAACGACAAGATTTACTTTGAAACTTCAAAGTTAGGCACGCTCATGCTAGAACACTTCTAGGATGGGTGACATTTATGGGACAATGTCCGACTATATGCCAAAGGACAAATCTTGAAGCTTGGTATAGGACAGGCTAAAATAGATAATATCTCGAACGAATTAATCTAGATATGTCATGATATGGTACTAGAGTAGGATCCTCTCCGGTACACGGAAGCTAAGTGAGCCAGTAATGACTCGGTCCAATGAGGTGGGGAGTGGTTGTTGGGGCTGAAAGGCCTAATCAAGGATCGGCTCTTGAGAGGCTTTTAGAATGACGAATGAGACATGAATAAATCGAACTGTGCACCAAATAGAGAAAAAGCGATTCCGAGATAACATATGAGCCTTTTGATGTAATGGAAAGCACACTATCAAGATGGTTGATCCCTTGGGATATCATAATTGATTTGAATTTGTGCCCATTTTTTACTTGCAATCTTCTCGTATTTCAATTATATGATCTTTGTATCCATATTGACGAGATTGATTCCGTAAATTCTCAATTATTATTGTCTTTTCTTGGATGAATTCTACAACTTGGGACATTATCATATCATTGTTCTCGATCTAATCTCTTAATGTTTGTACTTATTAGCTTTTGATTGAGCATGCACTTATCTCCCAACTTTTTTGTCCCTCCCCTCGTTTCAGTTTGGAAAAGGCAACACACGTGGTGATTAAGTTGAATTTATCGGGTGCGCTTGAGCGCATTTTTCTTTATCGTGCATTGCCAATTAAGTAGATGTCACCGTTCACTTTTTACTATTATTAATTATGAGATTTTACCGAGTTTTTCTCCCGAAAATGGAAAACGGGTTATCCTCTACTTAGGAAATGCTAATGATGCTCAAATTGAGAAGTGATTTTTCATCATTAATTAGCATTAGTAGTGAAAAAAAAAACACAAATATTCACAAAGCACCGTTAAAGAACCATAACGAGAAGGAGCCGATGTGGGTTTGCTTGGGTTATGAAAAAAAACATGCCAAAACCGATTTTTTTT
The DNA here is from genome assembly GCA_024733475.1 of Syzygium grande. Lineage (NCBI taxonomy): Eukaryota > Viridiplantae > Streptophyta > Magnoliopsida > Myrtales > Myrtaceae > Syzygium > Syzygium grande. The sequence continues at coordinate 39,337,646 of JAMXDD010000001.1, read as the reverse complement.
TTTAATTTTTCCATCAAATTTATATATAATTTATATTTCGAAATCTTATGAAATATTATACGTAATCCTAAATGCCGCTAAAAGAATATTTTGACAGGTTTCGAGCATAACGCATAGAAAAGCGAAAATACACGCACCCTAAAGTTTGAAAAAAGAATAAAAAATATTTTCTTTGTAAAGGTCGATATATGGATCTTGAAATCTGGTACTAAATTGTTTAGATTTAATCGTAGTTGAATAAAACGTCTCTAATCTTACCACTTAATTATTCTCGTTATCTCTAAATTGCGAAATGCAAAGTGTCTATAAAAACATTTACTAAATATGATCTACTAAGTGAACATATCAAAATATAAACAAAAAATTTATTTATTTTTACAAAAAAATAGGGTTAATGCTACGAAAAACCTAAATCGGTACACCTATGATAAATTTAATCAAAACTAATTTTTTGACCACAAAAAAATTCAAAAATGGTATACTTATGATAAATTTGTCTAAAATTAATTTTTTAACTACCAAAAACCCCAAACTGGCACATTTGTGACAAATTTACCCTAAGTTAAATTAGATTAATACTGTAAAAAATTACCAACCGGTATGCTTGTGACAAATGGAGGGTAAAAAACCCAAACTGATACATCTGTCAATTGTCACGTATCATCTAATTTAAAAATTTAACGGTAAAATTTAACGAAAATTAACAAAAAGTAAAATTATCACAAGTATATCAGTTTGAGATTTTTTGTGATAAAAAAATTAATTTTAGATAAATTTATTATAAATATACCAATTTGAGGACTCGTGGGGTATTAACCACAAAAATTGTCCGTCGGGTTCAATCTGCACAAGATAGATGCGCCACACAATAACGATTTCTCAAAAAAAAAAAAAAACGTAATCCAATGTAATAACGAAAGCAGACGAATGACATGTCATCCTGAGCAGGATAGGAGTAAGAAACGGGGAACTTGACATCGTCACGAACCCCTTGTGACTCAATTACATACACATCAATTACAAAGCATCCTAGTAAGAAAATTTCCGTGACATATTTATTAATTTACTAAAAATAATTCGAAATATTTTGACCATTGTCTGTTGTATTAAATAAGTCGCGGAGCTATTTTAAAAATAAGATACCAAGCAAAGTTAATTATTCGTACAAATGTGATATAGATGAACGAATTGATACCTCAATCACGATTATTTATTAGTGGAACAAATTATCCTGTATGATCACGATATTTTGATGAGGAAAAAAAAGTTTGGGAGAATGACACGAATATCTCTAAACTTTGATTCAATATGCAATATCGTTCTTGAACTTTTAATTTATTCAATGCGGTCTTTAAACTATTAGTATATATTCAATATAGTCTCTAAACTATGAAAATGTTCAATGTCGCCATTCCATTAGTTCAAGTTAACAAAATCTGCTGACATGACTTCCAATCTGTTAAGTTTGAACGGTGGGCAAAAAAAAAAAAGCTACATGTGAATTATTTAAGTGCGATATTCATTTTAAATCAGGATACATAATCTACAATGTAATATAATGATGGACATGTTAATGCCCTAATTTTTTTTTCCTTTTCTTAAGCATATAAAATTAAAAAAAAGTGAACATGTTGACTCATCATTATTAAAAATCTGACTTAGCATATAATAATCCATGTCATCAAATAACGTTCAATTTGTCATTTGAGCAAACGGAAAGACTGCATTGAATATTTACCAATAGTTCATGGATCACCTTGAACAAATTAAAGGTCTAGAGATAACGTTGCATATTGGATCAAAATTCATGGACCGTTTGTGTCATTCATCGAAAAAGTTTTACACTTTTAAATGTATAGACTACATTTGGTAAGTGAAGCAAATGAGTTTAATACATCGTGTTGACGCCGTTGTAGGTCGGTCGTGGTCTATTACAAAGTAATCACGTTTTGGACTCGTAGAGATTGAGATGGAGAAAATATTAGCAATGCCCCAACTCGAAAGTGAAATATAAAACTTTCACATGAAATCATAATAAATTATAATTGTATAATTACTAATACAGCGGGGAATTTGTAAAATTACTAAAAATTACATGACGGCAAATTCAAATCTCTATTTTATTTTTTTGGCAAGAAAATTCAAGTCTATTGTCAAGCCATAGCACTGTCATAATCTAAGCTATTGGCGACTGCAAATTAAGGTTACGTAAGAAGGTGGAAGATCATCTACCCGTGGCGTCTCAAATTTGAAATTTCCAAGAAGGATTTTTACAAGATAAGGATCCAATTTTCCCACCTTCATGTGACCCTCGTGGGAAAAAGTACAAGCTTGCTGCTGTCTCAATGCTTCCCACGTTTCCAATCGAACTCTCTTTTTCAAGAGTCAGAAGAGATCTGCTGCAAGAGTCCCATGATCATCATCATGGTCCTGGTCCTATGTATCTCCATGTTCAGAGCAGAGACGATTCCATGCATCAGGAACTGTAAAAACCTGTGGACTTTGTAAGGAAAATTTGAAGGTGAAGATTGTCGATTCACCGAGAGAGTTATCGATCCTGAGAAAGAGTTGTCGATTCAGGCTGTTTGAAGGTGAAAACTCTCATCATCCGACCAGACCACCTTATGCAGTTCCACGTACTGCAGCTTGAATAGAGAGACCATTGTGTCGGAGACCTTGCAACATGCCCCAGTTCCAAGAGTCACTTCTTTAGGGTTTGCGATCTCAGGTAGTTTAGAGCGTTCAATGACATCTGCTCCCTTGCCCAGCGAACGAAGCCCACATGATTCAACAAGAACATGTTACTCCTTTTGCATCTCCTGTGCTATGTATCAATACATGCGTTTAATAGCACAAAAAGAAAGAAAGTACATAAGAATCCGCAGCAGCGACCCTTTTCAAGGCATCATTTGCACGATCGAGTTCTTTTCTTTGGCTGGGGGTATCTGTATTCTCTCTTGCTTGGCCATGCATGACGGAAAGTAAATTCATAATTGCATGGATCGCAAAAGCATGACCAAAAGACCTACCTGAGCTCTGTCATTATTATGCAATTATAGTTTTCTCTGGCACTCGCTTAGTCTTTATTAAATGCGTTTTCCAAATTTGTATACTATTTGAAGTAGGTCACTCTGTTAAGAAATGCGATTCGTTTAATTTTCAGTACCTTGGAAACCCACCCGGTATTGACAGTGATGGCAAAGAGCATTCTCATGCTTTCAGCACACGGAAATGGGTAATGGTTTTTGCCCGAGACAACTGGATAGGGACCCCAATATGAAATATCGTGCTATTAATCCTCTTAGTAATTGGTTAAACACAATCGTATAGGGCATGTTGGAAATTGTTATTTCCTTTTTTTTTAGATGGTTTACACTGACAGCTAATTTGATGTCAAATGAATACAGAAATTCGACGGAAGCGGGCGGTCCCTAATCTCCCATCGTGAGTCAAGTAAACACAGACATTGGACCGACCATAGATCACGATCTCAAACCTTTATAATTTATTGTCATGGTACTTTTGTGTCCAATAATTGCCACGCTAGGACTGAATTGGTCCTGTCTCCAATATTATGTAACGTGTGGCTAAGAAGACAAGCCCAAACCCAGATTTTCACCCCCGATTTGAAATTAAGCTGGCTCTCTCTGTCAATTCGAATTGCCACGACATGTCCTCGATTATTACGACCATTTTCTAGATTCTTCCCTAAAACTTGTCCTCTAGTTTCAAAAGGCCAGCATACGTGGCAAAACGATATGTCAATGCGAAAATTTGGAAGTTAGAATAAGTTTATTCCAAGAGATAATGAAATTGACTTTCGACGTAATCATACCATTAAAAGGTTTTATCTTATACCTCATCGGACCTTGGGGATCCCCAAATGTAAAGCTTTAAAAAGGTATTCCTTTCTCCCACGAAAGAAAAAGATTTGGGGGGAATTTGAGATATAGGGCATGCGGGCATCGATAGGTTAAAATAAGGAACGAATCGGAAAAAGTGTCAAAAAAGTCCTAAACCTTTGGTATTGGTACCAATTTAGTTCTAAATATTTTTTGTGCTAATTTAGTCCTAAACCTTTTACATTTATGCCAATTCAATCCTAAATCTTTTATCTTTGTACCAATTCAGTCCTTCTGATCAATTTTGGCTGAATTTTGCTGACATGGACGCTGATCGGCGATCGACGTGGACAACTTAATAATAATTTAATATTTTTTTGAATTTTTATTTTTATTTTTATCTTATTTTTTCTCCCTCCCCTCCCTCCTCCCTCCAACTGATCGTCGGACCAGAGACTGGCCAAAGGCTAGAGGTCGGCGAGGTTGGGCCTCGCCTAGCCACTGGCGATGCTCGAGCCCTCGCTAGAGGCCGCGAGGTCGAAGGCCTCCGGCGAGGGCTCGAGCCTCACCAGCGGCTGGGCAAGGCTCGACCTCGCTGGATCTGGCGAGGTCGAGCCTTGCTAGTGGTTGGGCGAGGCTCCCCTTGGCCGTCGCTAGCGAGGGCGAGTCTCGCCAGTGACTAGCAAGGTCCACCTCACCGGTCACCGATCCGGCAACTGGCAGGAGGAAGGAGGGAAGGGAGGGAAAAAAAAGAAATAAAATTTCAAAAAAATATTAAATTATCATTAAAAGTTGTCCACGTCAGTGTCAGTGCCGGTTGGCATCTACGTCAGAAAATTCGGCCAAAATTGACCGAAATGACTAAATTGGCACAAAAACAAAAGGTTTAAGACTGAATTGGCACAAATACAAAAGGTTTAGGACTGAATTGGCACCAAAAGAAAGTTTAGGACTGAATTGGCATTAATGCAAAAGGTTTAGGACTGAATTGGTGCCAAAAAAAAAGTTTAGAACTAAATTGACATTAATGCAAAAGGTTTATGACTTTTTAACACTTTTCCCGAACGCATCCATGGAACCTATCTTCCTAATATATCAAACGGATAGACCATGAAGGCTCCTATAAAAGTTTCGACTCCTCTTATGTGGTGAGGTTACCTTTAACCAAACACCAATGATAGGTCAATGTGAAGATTTGGAAATTAGAAGAAGTTTATTCCCAGAGATTATGAAATTGACCTCCTATCCTATCGAAGGTTCCATAGTTGCAATTGAATAGTAGATGGAAGGACCAGTTGGTTTCTTCAATTGGGTGATCTTTTTTTTTCTTTTTTTTTTGTAACATAAATGTTTATTTTTTCCTCTTCCGACAACCAACCTCCCCCACATTTAAATCTTATAAATCGCACAACACGGGCACTTTGTCTATGATCAAAGCCAACACAGGATGAGGCAACGGGCCCTCGGAAGTTCACATCATGAGCTGTTTCACATCTTTGCCACGTAATTTGAGTTAAGAGGCAAAGTGATAGCCACCGGGCCAAAATTCCCCGTGCAACAAATTTTTCTAAAAAAAAGAAATTACAATGAGAGGGCAACTAGTTTTGGAAGGCTCGATCTTTTTCCACCCCGAATATGGATGGAGATATTCCTACCATTTTAAGTTGAGGACGTTATCTTTTTCGAGTCCCACTTTACTACACTGTTGGAATTAAAAAAATTTCATATTGAGAAAGCTAAGTTAAAATGTGGGGCCCACTCTTAATTCAAGATTATATCTTGCATTTTTTTCTTCTTTATTTTTGCTTTTTTTTTTCTTAATTGGAATGAAACTGGTGATCCTCTTTTCCAGAGAAAAAGGTAGGTTTTTTATGGAACTAATTATTGTGTTGAAGAGCTGTATATATTTTTTTTTGTACTAAGAAGCCTTTATTCTAAACATAACCTAAGCATAAGAGTGAAGAGAATCATCTACAAATTTTAATGAATGCATTTGGTTTAATTAAAACTTTAATATATGTTGCTACTATATGTATTTTAACTATTCAACTTTCATTTTATTTGGTGAATCTAATAGTCCAATTATTATTGATTTATTTTTATATCATTTCTAAAATGAAACTTGAGCAGTTTAATACTTTGACTATGACGTAATGACATATATTAATGTATTAATCATACAAAATTCTTTCATTAAAGCTAGTTGATGATTCTCTAGTACTTGTACCTAGGATGGTTTCCTAGTTCAAAATAAAAGGAAAGATTTATATATATAACTCATTTACACAATAACCAGTTCTCTATCCACCAAATAAACTAATTTGTTTGGAAAAAAAAGTCACCCGTTTAATCATAAATGAAAAGAAAACAAAAAATATAAGGAAGAAAAGGCAAGAAATAAGCTTATGTCTAGAGTGGGCTCAATATTTGACCTTAGTATTACGGTGGGTGACCTCCTAGAATTCCTCATGTTGCACCCTTTTCAAAAAGTACAAACCTTTCGACCAAAAAAAGAAAGTGCAAACCTTGTAGGAATTACAACAATTATCATATTATTCTTGGGCCCTGCTAAATGTAATTAAAGATACGTTAATCTATTAATTTGATGATAAGTCACACAGAAACAAAAAGAATTGGTTTTTGTATTAATAATTGGCTTTATATACAACATGATGAAGAAAGCACCTATAGGCTAATTGTAGTTACCCAAAAGGGAAAGATTTATAGGAGAAGGGAAAAAAATTCAACACGTGGAGATCGGAGTGATGATAATTTAATAGAAAATAAACCTTTAAATGATTGTTTTGTGATCCTTAGGCTTTATCTTCATTAAATAGAGTGATCTTACTAGCTCTATTCATTTTTAGGAATTAGTTTGAGGTAAAATTATTATATGTGTATCAATTTGGTGTTTTTCGTGATATTAATAATTTTTTTTTTATCAAAAACGTATTAGCTGTCACTTGAACGAAGTATTATCATAGTGACAGAAGCCTCAAACTCAACATGCAGATGAGAAAAGTAAAGCTTATTCTCTTTTTTTTTTATAGAATTTTTTGAATTTGTTCTTGCTGAAGACTTAGTGGGGGGAAGCCCCACATTACTGTTCTGTACATCTGTCTCCTCAATCAATTGTTCAAAGAAATATGGGGGAACCAATCATTTTCAATCTTGAACGAGCTCTTGTCTTAAACCCAAAATTTAAAAAAAAATGAAGAAGAATTATTTAAGCTCATGTCTCATTACAGATAAATAATGAGACTATAATGGGGCACACACCTTTTGATCTGCCTTAATCATCTTTTTGCCTTATGATTAAGAGCCACAAATTGCTTAATGACACATCTTGCACTTATTTTGCATTTCAAACGTGATAGGCATATCTCTCTCTCTCTCTCTCTCTCTCTCTCTCTCTCTCTCTCTCTCTAGTGCCATGTCACTTTATGAGCACACAGGATCATTCTGATAACAGTTCCAGCAAACTGATTGCTACAAAAGTACAATCCTACTCAGTAACGTCTATACCAGATGGGAAATTTGAAACTTCATCAAGATTCTCGACGTGTAATGTCCAGACACGTATTATCTCCCTACGCTTTTGGCTTCTACTTTTGTAGATTATTTGAACATAGACTAGCGAAGAAGGTTGAACTCTGAAAAGTGCAATGCAAGTGCGTTTTTCCGCCCATATCCTGCTTAACTGTTGAGCTCACAGACATTGAAAAATCATCACATAAGACCAACATGACCTGAGTGAGTGATTCGTCTACTACAGAAAACAGATGCAGAAAATGGTAGGTTACGTAGGGAGATATGCTTCCCTAGTTTTGGTTCTGAATTTGCCGAACTTGTCAAGCGACCATTCTTTACTCTTTAGGCGCATAAAGGATGACAGACTATTTGTGGAATGACCCATAGAGTTTCTGGACTTTAGTCTTTTTGCAAACCCTAAGCCCAAACACGCTTTCTCTGAATTTGCATGGTCTATTTAGTTTAGTGCTTAAGGAACAAAGAGGGGTACAACTAAAGCACATGATACAGGTTCCATGTTTTACTAGTGTTATTCCCATGCAATGCATGGCTCACTTCATTCTTTAAAGAAGGATGATGCTACACATTATAGGGTTATCATACATGAACAATCTAATACTTTGTATGTTGAAAGATATTATACATGCAATCTCACCTTTTCAAGTCGTTGACTTGAGTTTCGGCTAATGTTATAATAAGACGAAGAAGATGAAACTTGCGGGTGGAAGTGGAAGTTGCATCACTTCTTCTTGCTTGCAAAGTTGCTTTGTCCCTCAGCATCGATGACGCGATTTTTTAAAGCAGCTGCAATATCTTAACCGATGCTATTCAATACAAAGGTTTTCTGTAGTATTCATCTTTTCATCGTCGACTTTTGCTTCCTACTTAGTAACAACCCAAGATTGGCTTTGAAGTGGACCAGTAGACCTAATAATGGTGCCACTCATGAACTTGCATATTGGGCTTTTCATCAAATAGAAACCATCTATTTGTTTTAATAATTTTCCATCTAGAGTTAAAAATACAGTATTAGTAAAATCTTCTTTGATTTATCATTTTAATGTAGGCAACGGTTCCTCTTTGTAATATTTCGACCGCTTTTGATGGAACGGACTGTTAGGTTTAGAAAAAAAAAAGTCACGAGGATGATGAAGATTCAAGGCCAAGATATCTTTAAGGGAAAAGAATGTGGTGTCTCAGACATCCAGGATTAAATCAAATGCCAGGTGGCCGCAACAGATGGCCCGAACACAGGACCCCAAGTAAGCTTAGGCAGATACCCATGTAATAAGATTTTCATTGTCTCTTGATAAGATCCTGAACAAAATCATGTACTCAACCCACAGATTTGGGTGTGTCAGTGGACGGATGATTTTGAAATCAATGTTCAGACAATGATGGCTTCGATTTAGTCAATTACTGTTCTTGATGTTTAAGTTGACGCAAAAGTGTCAAATTCAACAGTGTCAATGTTTGGTATGCTTTCACTTGATTCAAATGGCGCGAGCATCTAGATGACATTGACTTTTGCATGCACAAGCTGTGCCATTCATGAAGGGTTACCGAGGGGATGGTTAATTTCTGACTTTGGGATTAAATCTTTAATGCGAATAAGTGTATTACAGGCTTTCACATTTCACTGATCTTGATAGTAGAATCTAGGCTTTAGCAGGTTTCTGTGTTTCCTTCGAATGGTAAGTGGAGAACTCGACATCTTTTCTCTCCTTTGGTAGGAAGGAATCGGATCATAGTGGAATCAATACTCTTATGTGGGATTCATTTCTTGGTGTCTCTAAGAAAACAACCGCAGCAAAAAAGTGTGTTATTTGCCGTTTTGGCCTGTGTTTTTCTCATAAATGACGACTCTCTTGGGGTGTTGCCTGGTGCACAAGCCAAACCTCAGCCACAAAGGAACCAAAATTTCCGAAGATCAAAGAGTGAACGGGTAATTTTGAACTTATGACCAAAGACGCTCCAAACCGTGTGAGAGCAAGCATTATCCAACTCGATCAACTACCTTGACAGTGCTAGTCTAGTTAAATTGGAAAATTTATTACTTTAACCCCAAAAAAGACGGTGAATAAACTTCATGTGACCTGAATCTAAGTTTAGATGTCAATATATTTACCTCTTTTAAAGATTTAGATTGGTCAATATTATGTATATCAAGTGCTAAGATACAAAAAATTAAAAGTACAAATCATTTCAACAGACCCCCCAAGTCCAAACCACAAAGAGGAGTATTCCATTCTTAAAACACTGCATTTCATTCCACTCACAAGCATTTAGTTCACTTGCAGTTATTCCGAGTGCAATGTATCATATATGGTTCTATCTCTCGTAATTTATTTCAAGGAGAAATATTTTCTGATTGGAATTCTCTTGCCACACCAACAACAGTCCAAAGTCTTAATCAAAGACAAGGAAATCAATGCTCTGTCTCTTGCTTTCTTGGTAGCCAATTTTGTACAAGTAGGAATCCAAATTTTGTTTTATTCTCGATTCCATTTCATTACACGATCCTCTGCATTCTGACATTATTCCATTTTATCATACCAAACACACAAAAAAGTGAGCCACAGAAAGTTGAGACTAACTGCTGTATCTTGATAACGTTTGGTGGCCTCTGTCTCTGTCGGCCATTGCAGGAAAACAGAAGGGCCATTGGACCAACACCAGATGCGCAGGAAACTTTAGGTCAATATGTTATGATGCCTTCATTTCCTTTGCGCTGGTACATGAGAGGGTCCAAAAGCAACAGTGAAAAATAAAACAGCAACATTTTTCTCTACAATTATACAAACCACCATCGATTCACTAGCCGGAATACTTTTACACTCAAAAGACAGTGAAGAATAAAGGTCTGTCAAGGAGTTGCATTTGTATTTTCTAGTTCTTAAGAAAACTTCAAGGGAAATAGTTAAATAGCATCGCTCTATCAAGAAGAAGAAGACTTGTGTTCCCAAAGCACAAGCAGCAGCCAGCTCTTTGGTCTTGGAAACACTATGTACCATGTGTTGAGTTTGATCCAAGCTGAGAACTTCAAAAAGATCATACACAATCCCATGGAAGTTAATTCACCTTATCATCTTGAGAATATTTGGCCAGATCCACATGATTAAGGGCGGTTTTTCATTATGAATGGATTGCCTTGTGTTCATTGATAAAATGCGGGCTGGCTTGAAGATCTGTTCAAAGAGTTATTATATCCATCATCCCATTTACAAATATAGCATAACAGAGTTAGGCGTTCGCCAATTTAAGTATCATAAGACATAATCGGGGTTCCTATAGTAAACTAGTTACACGCTATAATGACCCATCTAAAACTCTAAATAATCTAGCCATCTCTGTGTGACGCATAGCAGCCTGATCTTAGCTGTTAGGCTCAGAGTAGGCGTAACAGTCCAGGCCATCTTAACTAGATCTTTCTTTGGTTCTATTTGCGCAACAGAAAAGAGACCTATTCTAAGTGAGATGTCCTCAAGTGGGCTTTATGTCAAGTCATCATCCTTGACTTCCAATATGCTTACATGACAATGCAGAATGCCTTGACCTCTCCAATACCATTCTTTATGAGTACCTACTGATCTATCAATGTCTAAGTAGGTTCTCATTGTAAAACAGATGCATGTCCATGCGATAAATGATTCTGAAGCAGAAGTGCAATCATCAGATTTAAAGAGAAGTCAAAAGCATATATCCACAATCTAACAGCTCACCTCTCTTTGATTCATGGGACAGTTGATCAAAATTTGAATGCCTTCCGTGACTAAACCTAAGTTTTCCTTGTTCTCCCTTCTTTTTTGATCTTGAGGAGCTCAGAGAGCCTTCAACTAACGAAAACAAGAGAATTGAGTTAGGAATAAATCAGAGGAAAGGGGGGGACTTCTTTAGATTAGCACTATCCAGTACGAAAAATCTTATCCATACCAACTCAACACGTCAAATTAAAATGAGATCCTTTAACATTTTGCATATACTACAGACTACAATGGTTATATGTGGCGTGCATAGTACAGATAGTTCATCAAGTCCTATGATATACCTCACATGAACTCCTCTTCCTATTCTTATCAGTAGAGCAAATGAACTCTTGTTCTGCTGCAAATGAGATATGCATTTGTAATTGTCCATTCAGCGGTCATACATGTCCAAGTAAATTTGATGCTTCATAGTCCTTGTACATAATGATTACCCTCAACATATTTTGCTGATATATTCACAAGCATTAAGAAAGGCAATTCTGCTTCAAAAACATCAAGTTCTACATTTAATTGATGAAAGATTGCCTTGTAGCTATCTCACAATAGAGTTATATGTTCATCTCCTCCTTTCAACCCCTTTCCTTCTCCTTCTTTGCTTTCTTGTAAATGAGACCATAATCTAATACCCAGAAAAAGCTGAAACATATTTTACATCTCACTGCTGTTATCACATGATTGCATAGTTATTGACCTTCTTGTCTTTGTTTTATCTGTCACATTAACATTGAAATAAAGGATCAGATGAGTTTTTCTATCTAGGAAAAGTTCATTTTGTCCAAACACGCAATTCAAGTTAGTAGGCAGAAATTTCCATAATATTCAATGGACACTTCAACTACACACAAAGCTGGTTGATATCATGTTGACTTTTCTTGTGAGGCACAGAAATGCAGAAACTACAGAACCTAGAAAAGTACAGAACCAGAGAAAAAACTGTCAAAGCATTTGCAAATACAATGGCGTGGAATTTTCTCTGCACTGCGTTTCTGGTAGAGAAATGAGCTAAAGCATTTATGACAGTGCTTTCAATATTTCAATAGTATATCTAACCACGACAAACGACCATTCTGCTATGACCCTCTTCAGGAGATCCAACTTGTGGAATTATGTTACGAGTTACATAAATTAAGCTCGTGCAAATTCCAATACCTTGCCACTCCCAGACCACTTTTGATTCACCCTTAACCAGCTTTGGGTATCTATCTATGCGAGAATCTTCCTGGACCAACTCCTCAACCTGCCACTCAAATGGATATTAATACAGACAGCTACTCTTTCTCATTTTTTTATTGGAAAATGAACAAGAAAAATAAGAAAAAACACGCTATCGTAAAATGCCACAGCACACAGGAAAATTTGTCAATAAAATGTTTATCTGTATCCAGAACTGTGGGTGTACGAACCTTCTTCCACAGAACACGATCTTTCCTTTCTTTTGGTAAGAGAAGGTGATCTCGTAGCCTAGCAGCAACTACCCATTGTTCAGTTTCGCTGTTACCCTTCTTTGATGTCAAGGCATTCTCCTCGAGTATGTCACAAACCTATCGGTAAGATTGCAATCAATGGTCTGACATGAAGTTGCAAGTAAAATGAAAGAACAGTATGAGATCATTAAATAGCAAAAATAGCCAATGAAGCTTGGCCACCAGACCGATGTTATAGGGTTCCATGTACAGTTATTCTGTTGACAGCATAGACAATTCTTGTCACACTATGTGATCAGATATCATGCCCCATCTAAAAAATTTTCTTTGCAGGAATATCAGCACTTGAAATATGGGCGATAATAAGTCAAAATTCTTTGACTTTGATTCCACATTAACCATATTACTTTTAATTACCCTTCCGAGCAGAATAATCATGCCACAGCCAGAAGAACAGGGAGATCTAAATCTCTCGAGGTGTCTTATTGTTGGCTAGCTAATGTCTCGATTGTTTAGGAGGTTGGAAATCATTCTACAGAATCATCTCTCTCAATGTTCATTATGGAAGAAAAAATATGCGCTCAAGGCCCTAATCATTTCAAAAACAAGCAATTGAAGTCCTCATTTAAGTGCAGTGCCTGAAAAATACATCTTATGGGGCAACAAATTGCAGATTAAAAGATGGGACACGATAACTAGTGAATTCTTCCAGATTTAAGCATGTTCTCCATAAGGTCAACTGGACAGGAGTACTAATATAGCAGAGACAGCTGTAATGAGTACAAAGCATGCGTTGACTCCAATGAACCAAATCACACTTATGTCTCATCTTTAATTTTAGTTATCTCCAATGAACCAAGTACTTTTTTTTATAATCAGCCAGATATATCCCTTGACTACCTGATGGTAAAGCTCTTCCACTCTGGTTGACAAATGCCATCTGCGACGGACTTTCCAGATTAGCACTGCAGAAGCCACGAGCTGTATACCTTAATACAGTCAACAAGCTTTGGTAGTATAGATGGTAAAACATAAACAGTGAGAACTGCCCAAGAACAGAATACCAGCAAAGAAACTGGCACAACCAATAACACATGCTTGAAGATCCATAGACGGATTCGGCAGGTGTATGGCTTGAAAAGTTCCGCTACTGAGTCTGGACACTTCAGCTCTTTCATTCTGCGCATAAGTACTGAAACACATAAGTGCAGGATCCTCATTATACATACTTCATCTGACTTTTCAATAAATGTAAACAACATACCCAGAGAGATCTGTCCTGCTCTCCATTATTTTTCCAGCAGCTTCTACCGCCTTCTGTTTTGTATAAATGAAAATAGCAGTGTCCCAGCCAAAGTTCTTCATCAGTTGGTGTCCGTCCAAATCCTTCCATATCTCTTCAGCTGGAACCTGACAATACTTAGTTGTTTAAGTAGACAAGTAATGTGGAGCATTATTTAAAAGCAAAGAGACTTAAAACGAGGATGTCATTGTCCCAAAGAGACAGAGGAAGAGATGAGCAGCAAGAACATACCCAAGCTGTCCCAGTCCCATAGCATAGAAGCTGCGCATTCGCTGCACAAAGATGATTTTCAACCCATTCTGACTGAAATCAAGAAGATAAGTTACACGATTCACATCAAGATATTACATCCAACCAAAATGACACTATAAGTACAGCAGAATCAATGACTCTGATAACGTACAAGTTTCCTGGCTGTTTCATTTATATCTCCATCTTCCACACATGACCTCCCAAGCTTTCTGTATCCATGAGCACAATCAAGTTCGCCCTGATGGCATTCTCCGTGACTCGGACAAGGCTCACAATCATCTGCAGTCATGAGAGTTAATATGACAATACTGCCGAAGTGAGCTTTACATGATAATTTCTAGCCCCGCACTGGAAGATCCGCCAGAAAGAGCTTGGATAAAAATCATTTGGTCTTTGTAAAATGAAACACCGAAACACCTTCAAGAAAAGAACACATCAAAATGCCGACGCACAGCATGTCGGTACGATGTACCAAAGAAAAACCCCTTCAGTTTTCCGGTATGGAATGGAACACAGACACCAAGTGGGCCAACAGTTAGATGATCAACAGTTACCCAAGCAATTGCAGCTACCTGATCTAGCTAAAGATTCTACCTTGAGCTTGCTACAAAGAAATTACATTACATAAAAGCGAACTCGAACGCAAGCGCCAAAAACAAACGGAACCCACGAACCAGGCACCGAAAACCCACGACTGGGGAAACCCGTCAACATCGAAAAGAAAGGAGGAACCTGCGAATGAATCGAGCGGGTCGGAACCGCTGCCGCAGAAGGGCCTCGCCTGGGGGCGGAGGAGGAAGCCGGCGAGGAGGTGGCAGGCGACGGCGACAGAAGAAGAGATGGCGAGCACAGCCACGAGCCTCAGCAGCTCCTGCTTCGACGGGAACATGAATTGCGGCGGCTCCAGGGCGATCGGCGATCTCCGGGACGAAGAGGAAGAAGGAGAAGGAGAAGGAGAAGAGAGTTTGGGTTTTGGGCGCCTCCTTGGCGTGGACGACATTTTTTCTTTTTCTGCGTCCAAACGTTTGAAGCTCGGAAATGCATTTTGTTCTTATTCCGGCTGTTCGGTGGGACAAGAAATTATTAAATTAAATAAGTAATAAATGAATGAATGAATGTATGAATATATTAGATGTTCATTTTCAAACCAAGAAATCAAATTTAAATACTAGAAATGATTTAAGGCTAGCGGTTTCTTTTCGAATAAGCTGTTTTATTTTCAAGGAGAACATTGGGTGAAGTACTTTTTTTCTTCATTTTTGTCTCTCAAATGATGAGCATAGAACCTAGTCAATTCTCAAACAAAAGGAGTAAAAATTATGAAATCTTCAATTCTTTTTTTTTTTTGGGATTGTTTGCATAAATTTGTTACAATAGTAATTACAAGCTTGAACAGCATTATAGAATTTGAATTAAGCATGCCGAAAAAATAAATGAAGTGTTATGATTCGTGTTAGGTACAAATGAGTATGAGGGTTTGGGCAATGCTAAATGAGTATATGGGATGAAAAGGATTGGAACAATAATTTGAACTCGTTTGTTTAGTTGTTAGAAAAATATATAATAAGAACTCATTAAATTTTAATTGAGATTTTACCTTTTAGTTGCATTTACTTAATGCCACAAAGTTGGTGATGTTCGTGTTTTAGATAAATAATATACAGAGTAAAATTTCTTTCAATTATTAAAATAGAAATTATTATATGTATTAACTCACTTTTTTAAAGCTACCACTGCTTTATATCACATGAAAATATCATTATAAAATTGAATGAACAAATTCTTAATTTTAAGAGATAAAGTTATATGAGAAGCCATAAAAAGATAGAGCTATATTACGGATAATTTTGAAATTTACATTTAAAGATGATTTAGTTTTGAATTTTTTTATTTTATCGATTTTGGTCATATCACTGTAAACGCTATATTTCAAATTAAAGTGATTTAGCTTTTAAACGGACATAAGCTATTTATCTATTTATAATAAAAAAGGACCAAATACCACCTAAATTTATTGTATATAGTCTCTACAAACTATTTTTGAAATGAGACCCACCTGTGGGCAATCATTTGGATAGGGCGTCCTGGGGGTCTTTACCTGTGAGACTTGGGATCGATTCCTAAAGATCGCTATCGCGATTTAAGTGGAGAGAAATGGCGGTGGGTTCTTTATCTTAGTTTCCTCGAGGTATAGTCGCAGTTGGCTATCGGCCGTACGTGCGGATCCTCAATTATCAAAAGAAAAAAAAATTATTTTTGAAATGAGAATTCATTTTTTATTTTCAAAACTCAAAATGTGCTGAGCAAATATGCATTAAGATAAACATTCAATTCAATCATATACACCCAAAGTACAACGAAAACTAGGGGTGGCAATTTCCTCGGCTCTCGGCTAACTGTCCGTTTCTCTCCCGCAGCTGGTTCCTTAAAGAACCCGCAAATTGCACGGTAGATTCCAGATGGGCAAGGCGTAATCCAAGCTTCTTCACCTTTTCTTGAATCTTCTTTGCAGTTCCGACCCTTTCCACCCTTTTGCCAGGTGGGTTTCCGTTTCCTTTTTCGCAGCTTGACCCGACCGATTTGGGTCTGGAATTATGTCGGGGTTCGCTCGTTGTGAGCAAACCTTATTCAACTATGTTGTTTTGCGGCCCTTTTTGGGAGATCCCATGTCGCTGTATGGTTGCATCTGGAAAAAAGAATGTCGGAGAGGGTCGACGTTTGCTGCGAGGTGTGGGATTCGATCGGAATCTTGGAATTCGAGTGGCTTCGTTGCTTTCGGGATGAGACCCAGTTGGGGATTCGATCTTTTTGCTGGTTTAGAGTTACTGATTGCATGATCTAATTGTAGATAGTTGGCTCATGGTTAGTGAGATTAATAAGGATGAAGCAGAAGGGACCCAGTATTTGCATGATTCATTGAATTCATGAAACTGGGCTTAAAGTTGTGATTTTTCTTCTTTTTTTGGTAACTGACTTACAGTTGTGAACTTCATGAGCCAAATTTGAAGACTTGAAGTTAAAAATTGCTTCAGTGCTTGCATTGTGCCTCTACCAGATGGTCCGAGTTCTTGAATGACAGATGAATCGATTGCTATCATGATGCAGTTATTTTGAGTCATTGGATTGAATGTTTTTCACATGGTAAAATGGTCGTGCCTACATTTTCTCGTGATTCGTACGTCACAACTAGACAGTGTTCAGTTCGGTTACTATTCAGTAGTTGCTTTCTTGTGATACTTCATTGAAGATTAAGGTTGCTGAATCACTTGGTGAGAGGTGTCGTTATAGTCTGGAGAATGAAAATGTTGGGTTTCTAGAATTATAGGCAGGCATGCATACTTTGCGTTCTTGTTTTCGCCTTTTTCTGCTGCATTTTGATAGTCCTCCTGTATATGGAATGGCTCTCTAACATGTTACTCTTGAAATTGTCTTCATTTCAGTCTTGATCCCTTATGAGGTGAGTGGAACTGGATTTGCTTAATGGCGGACTTACCAGGGTATATGCGTGCCTGCTTGCATTCAGGGAAACTTGCTTTCTTGGCAATTTTTGTCTCTGGTGGAATTGTGTTGCAAATTTTGGTTAGTATTGGTGATTGTACTGGAACTTTGTTTGAGTAAATAATCAAAAAGATTCCCTGGCGAAGTACTGTGTGTCCTCTGACATTCTATATGATGTGCTGCAGGCATGTGCTTTGTACGATAACTGGTGGCCGATGCTAAGCTGTAAGTGACTGTATCTTGGAGTAGCGGATGTCATAACCTTTATGTGCATCAGCCCATATTCAATAGGGAATTGGGATTCTCCAGTTCTTCTTTTACTGTACAGCATCTTAGCTTTTAAAAAGATTAAATATGGTCATAGTCGTATGAGATCGAATCGATTATCAGTAAGATTGTGTCCTAACTAGTTATCGTAATCGGGAATGCTTCATCTTATGGTCCATTGTCATACTAACATTTCCAGAGACAGACAGAACTGCAAGAAGTTACCCTAACTGACTCCACTTCTTTTGTACCCTAGGGAATCAACCTGATCTAGACTTTCTAGTTGATACTACCTGTGATAATCTTATATTTTGACTCCTGGGTAAATTTTTTTCAGAAATCGAGAACTGTCAAAGTGAATTACCTTTCTGTCAGTAAATACTGTTTAGAGTGTATGTCTCTATGTTGAACTTCTCCTTTTTTTTTTTTTGGTCGGAGTTGAACTTCTCATCGACTAGCGTATCTAGTGACAATATGCCCTGCATGGTTATGTAGCTTTGCTAATTTATTGGCCATTTTGTTTGCTTATCAACTTGTACTTTTAGATCCTATAAAGATTTTTTGACTCAGAGAGAGGAATGTTGTATGACTTCATATTCCTTTTGCAATTAGAACTTCAGTCATATGAAAACCCATTTTACATATGCTGCGGTTCAAGTTGCTTGAGTACATGCATGACTTACAAGATCCTCATCCTTGCAGTAATCATGTATGTGCTCCTGCCTATGCCACTGCTCTTCTTCGCTGGCTCTGATAGCTCTGCTCTATTTTCTGAATCTGATAGCAGGTTAGTCCAATTTCCTTGAACAAGGAGTCCTTACCTTTTTTTTTAATCCTTTCCATTTGTTTCAGCAAATGCATGAGAATGACAATTCCTTGTTTGTTCTTTGGTGACCGATAAATTAGATGGGTGAATGCAGCCAAGTTCCTAACTGGAGCTTCAGCAGTTGGAAGCATTGCCATACCTGCGATCTTGAAGCATGCTGGTGTCATCGGCTGGGGAGCTCTGGCTTTGGAGCTGTCGTCATTCTTCGTGATTGTGCTATCTATCATGTGCTACATTCGGACGAGCGATGATGACGAATACAGGATACTGTGAGATATGATGCCACGGTAGCAGCTACAAAGAACCCCTTTAAACCATTTGCATCTCGCATGACGGTGCATCTTGTTACCTCGGATAAATTATTTGTCCGTGTTGACACGGAAATCGTTATTGTTTTGAGTGAGTGATTCTTTTGCTTTGTCCGACAAGTGCTTTGTCGCACAATGACTTGTTAACCTCTTGTTGTACAGACACTGGCGATGTTCATGAATTTGGAAAGAAAAACAAGAAATACTCTGTGTTTCTCCATTTGCAGGAGCGTAACTGCAGAGAAGAACTTGGTGCGCTCCTATAAATTGACGGTTGACACAGGTGCAGCTAAGAAAAATTTAACTTGATGGGTCATTGCTAATAGAAAAGTGAACTGAAAGATAACTCTTTATACTCCGTTTTTAACTATCGTAAGAATCTCTTTTAAAATTTTATCATGGGTCAATTTCGACCGGATAGATTGAGTCGTGGATCGTTTCTTTGAGAAATATGTTCTCACCATACACAATGAACATATAAATAGATATAGCTACCAGGCAACCGATAGGGTGCGGGGTTGGTGTCGGTCCGCATCAAAACAATAACAATTGCAATTGCCCAAGAAAAATGCCAACAACAAATATGCCAACAACAAATGGGAAAATGACACAAACAATTTTTGAATTTTAGTCCAATGGGTAATGTGGTCCCTGAATTTTTAATTTGTTCAATATTATTCTAGAACTTTAACTTAATGTGTAATGTGGTTTCTGACCTTTTAATTTGAATAATATGATCACTGAATTTTTAGCACATGTTTAATTTAGCTCCTAAATTATATGAAAATAGTTAATGTAGTAATTTCATTAATTCAAATTCATGGACTAAATTTTAACATGTTCATATAATTCATGGACTACATTGAGCATGTACCAAAAATTTATGGACCATATTAAATAAATTAAAAGTTTAGAA
Organism: Syzygium grande; assembly: GCA_024733475.1. Lineage (NCBI taxonomy): Eukaryota > Viridiplantae > Streptophyta > Magnoliopsida > Myrtales > Myrtaceae > Syzygium > Syzygium grande. The sequence continues at coordinate 39,317,712 of JAMXDD010000001.1, read as the reverse complement.
ACCGCATCATATATTAGGTTAAAGTTTAGGGACTGAATTGAATAAATTAAGAGTTCAAAGATTATATTACACATTAAATCAAAGTTCATAAACTGTTTGTATCATTGTCCGCAACAAAACCACATTCATGAACGTCGGAAGAGAAGCACCAAGGAAACAACAATATCCACCGCAAACACCCATTGCGGTAGTTTGAGTCGATAGCGTTTTGATGCCATCGAAAGTCGACAAAATCAAGATATATGCGCCTACTTTAGATCGCTCGACGAAATCCCAAGTAAAATGAAGCACCTTTTCTGACAAAAAATCTTCCTTTGACCATCCCGCCGCTTTGGTAGTATCTAGTTTAGTTTAGGTTTCTCTTCTTTTTCTTCTTCTTTCCTTAAAAATGAGAATGTGTTAAGAAACCAAGTTGAAATACAGTTGATGCCCGCCTCGCGGTCGTATTACCTCAACAGTCGTTTTGCTGTAAAATCTATGGAAGATTCAAAATCCTGCATCGTCTTCTCATTCTTCCCCTTTTCAAAACCAAGTTGACAAAGCTCCGCACTTTGCCACACCAAAGCACTCTTCCAATGATTCCGAGATACTGTTCTCGCTCTTTTCTGGATAACGTGATGGGTTCGACCATTCGATGGACACTGTATTATCTCCGCAAGGGTCAGCTTCCAGATGCACGGAACATGCTCGAGAGAATGCCCGTCAGAGGACCTCATGGCCGAGTCGGGCACTGGACTTCGCTGCTGTCGAGGTTTTCTAGATTTGGTTTCATTGATGAAGCTAAATCTCTCTTTGATATCATGCCGCAGAAAAACCAAGTCACCTATAATGCGATGTTGTCTGGGCTTGTTCAAAGTGGGAGAATTAGTGAGGCTTGCAGCTTTTTTGAGCGAATGCCGGAGAAGAATGTCGTGTCATGGACTTCAATGCTTTGTGGGTATGCAAATGCGGGGAGGATTGACGAGGCGAAGAGGTTGTTCATTGATATGCCGGAGAGGAATGTTGTCTCTTGGAACGCCATGGTTGTTGGTTTGATTAGGAATGGCGATTTGGACGAAGCGAAGTGGCTTTTTGACACAATGCCTGTAAGGGATGTAATTTCTTGGAATGCTATGATTTCAGGGTACACTGAGAATTTCAGGATGGAAGAAGCTAGGGTCTTGTTTGAAGAAATGGAGGAAAGGAATTTTGTTACTTGGACCATTATGGTAACTGGTTATTGTAGAATTGGAAATGTAGAAGAAGGTTATGATTTGTTCGAGAAAATTCCCGAGCAGAATGTTGTTTCTTGGACTGCCATGATTGGAGGGTATGCCTGGAATGGCTTCTACAGAGAGGCTCTGTCTATTTTTCTTGAAACAAAGAAGAATTTCAATCTCGAACCGAACAAGGAAACTTTCATCTCACTCGCATATGCCTGTGCTGGAGTTGGATTTAGTCGCCTTGGCAAGCAGCTACATGCAAACTTGATAATCAGAGGAATGGAGTCTGATGATGATGATGGGAGGCTGAGCCAAAGTTTGATACACATGTACACTCTGTTCGGATTAATGGACTTTGCTCATCACATTTTTGTCAGAAACATAAAGAGCTGCTCTGCCCAGTTGTGTAATTTGATGATTAGTGGTTATATTCGGAGTGAACAGTTGGAAAAAGCTAAAAATTTCTTTGTCACGGCACCCATGTGTGATAGGATCTCATGGACATCCATGATCGATGGTTATTTGAGTGTTGGACAAGTTTCCAAAGCACGTGAACTCTTCGACGTCATGCCTGATAGGGATGCTGTGGCATGGACAGCAATAATATCAGGTTATGTCCATAACGAGTTGATCGCAGAGGCTATTGACTTGTTCTCTGAAATGCGGACTCAGGGGTTTCATCCTCTTAATCTTACATACGCAACTCTTATTGGAGCAGCTGGTGCAGTGGCAAATCTTGACCAAGGAAAGCAGTATCATTCCGTCTTGCTGAAATCTAATTTTGAGCTTGACTTGACCGTTCAAAACTCGCTAATCTCTATGTATGCAAAGTGCGGGGAGATAGATGAGGCACATAGTATTTTCATGAGCATGATAGATCGGGATATTATTTCATGGAATTCCATGATCATGGGTTACTCAAACCATGGGTTAGTGAATGAGGCTCTGCAGGTTTTTGAGTCCATGCTAAAATGTGGAAGCCACCCAAATTCTACAACCTTCTTGGGGATTTTGTCGGCATGTAGTCATGGAGGGCTAGTCGACCGAGGATGGGAGGAGTTCAATTCCATGAGGGATGTCTATGCAATTCCTCCAGGCCTGGAGCACTATATCTGCATGATTGATCTCTTGGGCCGTGCAGGGAAACTAGAGGAAGCTGAAGACTTCGTGCTGCGGCTACCTTTCGAACCAAATTCTGCTGTTTGGGGGGCTCTGCTTGGTGTATGTGGATTGAAGAAAAATTCCGAAATTGCTGCCCGTGCTGCCAAGAAGCTCCTTGAACTGGATCCTTTAAATGCACCAGCCCATGTGGTGTTGTGCAACGTATGTGCGGCAAATGGATGGTACCTTGATGAGAAAATTCTGAGGAAGGAGATGGGTCAGAAGGGCGTACGGAAAACTCCCGGATGCAGTTGGATACCACTGAAAGGGAGAGATCATTTGTTCCTATCAGGGAGTAAAATATCTTTGGAAGCCGATGAAATGCTATCTCTCCTGCTTGGAAATCTTGATGAGCGAGACTGTTTTATATATTAATAACTCACTATGTGTCTATTCTGAACCGCATCAGTTAATGGAGTTCTTGTTGGTACACGCCCAAATGGCATTGGGTTTGCAAAATCAGTCTTATTAACGTGCTGCCAGTTGCACAGTTTGCATATAGGATATTAATCAATGGAGAGAAGATATAGCTGGTTCGTGAAAGCATAGGGAGAAACCAGCTGAATAACAAGGTGTAAACGAAGCAAAGCGGTGAAGATCAGAAACTATTCCAGCGAAAAAAAGTTTGCGACATTAACTAATTTGGCGAACGAAGGCAACTGTCATTCCTCAGTTTTGGAGTGAGATTCTCATTAACAAAACAGAAATGCAATTGTCGATTTTATGTTCTGCAAAAGGCGTGAACCAGCAAAGGGACTGAGCTTACCACACCCATTCCACAAAATGAGAGTAAGTTGTAGGCTTCTTGCATTCAATGTTGAAATTGAGGAATGTGCAATATCCATCTGGGAGATTCTAATGACAGGTACAAATCTTTCCCTGATCCGTCATCATTGCAATCTTTTCCCGTTGTTTCTCGGGGGGGTGTCAGATGTCATACTTGATCATTCACAGTTTTGTCGCTTCCATTCACATGTTTGACATTAGGATTAGTCTGCTGGAACTAGGGATTTCCCTGTAATAGGATATCTGTTACATCACAGAGGACTTCGTGTTTGTACTGACAGACTTCCGCAACATCATATTTATTATCAAGATTAGATAAAAAGCATTCGTTCTTGTGCAAGCACTGCTGATGACTAATCAAGTCGAATGCCACTAAGCTTATGATGGGAGCCTCTCTTCTGTGAATCTTGAGCATTGATAATGCAGACATCTTGCTTGGAGCTTCTTCTCACTATGAATCATAATGAATTACTATGCAGGAAGAATGCTGATTTTGCTAGATCTCACCTTGTTCTTCTCTACGTCTTTTTCTGGTTTACCGATGAAACATCATGAAGATCGAAACTTCGACAACATTACGATGTTGTAATGCAGAATCGAGAGAATTTCTGCATCTACAATGTGGCAAGGTAACTGCAAACTTTATATATCAGACTAGTTCATTTACAATTCATCTTTTTTAATTTGTATAATTTTAGTGTGTCGTTCGCAGGTTGTTGATCTGAGAAATCGTGCAAGTGCAAGAAGCAACGCCATTTCGTTTGATCAAATGATGCTCATCGATGTCGACGTCCCTTCAACAGCACTCAAAACTAATTTCAGGAAAATTGCTCGTGTCCTGAGAGACTATCATGAAATCAAATATCTTACCCAATCCAGAAACAGAACAAGAAGCTCATTTGAATTCATCATCATCCTCAACAGTCATTGTCTATATATAAGCAAAATCACATCCTTTTCCCCCCTCAATCCCAGACACCGAACGAGAATCTCCACAAATTCGCACTCTTATTATACAAAGCAGGTCGCTTTCTCCTCCTCCTCCTTCCTCCCTCCTCCTTCCTCCTCAGAAGACCACGCGGAACTGCGGCGCGTCGGAGCCGGCCGCGGGGAGGACCTCCCAGCGGCAGGGCTCGAGGTCGTCGGAGACGGGGCAGTACCCGGCGAGGGTGACCTTGTCGGCGGTGGCGGCCACGGATCCGAACTCGAAGACGGTGACGTTGGCCGGCCGGGGGACCTCGACGGCGCCGTTCATGCCGGGAGCTCCGGGGGGCGGGGTCGGAGCGGCCGGCGCGCTGGAGGGCTTGGGCTCGGATTGAGGCTTGGGAGAGCCTCTGAACCAGGAGAGAAGACCCATGGTTGTGAGCACGAGATGCTGGGAACGTTTCAGTTTCACTGTGGGATTCTGGTGGATTAGGGTTTTGCAGGATTTTGGGGATTGTTTTTGTGGGGGAGGAAGGAAGGTCGTGAAAAGACGTCATTGCCCTTCGCGCTTTTGTCCCGCGGCAAGAAGTTGCCTCTCGAGGTTGAACGTTAGGCTGCGAATGCGAATGATAACCGTTGTTTCGGAAATAAGTTTGGTACACGAATTTATTTGGTAATTCAATTTAATTTTTTAATTCTTTGAACAAATTTTAATTTCAGAAATATGTCTGGAATATAAATGAGAAGTTAAAATTTTATATTTTTCTATTTCTGGAATAAAAATGAGAAATAAAAATTGTTCTCATTGCTCATCCTTGCTGCTATTAGCCGATCGTCCACTGACCACCTATCGTTGCCCACTTGCGGCCGCTGTCACCTCTTCTTTGTTTCTGTCTCTCTCGCCGGCCATCATCTCCGCCGCCTACTGCCCTCCTCCCGCCGCCACCCTCCTCCTCCCGCCGCCCCCCTCCCCCTGGTCATCACCCTTCGCCTGTCGCCTCTAGCCGTCGTCCTCCACTCTGGCTATGTCGCCATCTGCCTCTGCCTCCCCTTGCCTTCCTCCTCTCGCTGTTCGCTGTCACCGTCTGTCGCTCGCTGTCCACTTGCTGGCCATCCAAGAGGGAGAAATTTTGTGCCATTATCAAATAAATTTTTGTTTCGGGAACATAAATTATCAAATGTGTATTTTTGCTCAGAAATTCATCCATAGAACAGAAATAGAAATTTATTTATGGCCAGAAATTGATTTCTGAAACATGTTGATTGTCATTCACAACCTTAGCTTTGCGTCGATCAATCACCCCTAAAAAAGGGGGGGCAAAGTGATAATCATTTTGTTTATGGAATATATTTGTGGCAAGAAATAGATTTTTTATATATCCTGGATGAGTTTCTGAGCAAAATTACACGTTTGATAACGACATAAAATTTCTCTTCTCGGATTAAAACTTTGTTTGATAACGATACAAAATTTCTCCCACTTACACTCTTTTTCATTCATTGATGGACAACGGCCCAGGGTGGGGGCAATGGCCGCATGCAACAGGTGGCGGGAGACAAGGACAAGTGATAAAAAGAGTTTTTATTTCTCTTTCTATTCCAGAGACAGAAAAGTATAAAATTTTTACTTTTCATTTTTATTTCAAACCTTTTTCGGACTAAAAATTCGTTCCGAAAATAAAAAAATGAAATTACATTATCAAATGAACTTCTATTCCAAACCTGTTCCCGAGAACATAAAAATAAAAAAACAAAAGAGTTATAATGTGCACCCTTAAAGCAAACTTATACTTTTTCGTATTGACTCTTTTAATCAAATTATTCTCTACTAAGCAAGCTTACCCAAAAAAAACCAATTAAATGCACACTCTCGATCTAAAATTATGATAATGAGAACTACATTTAAGTTTGAACTTGTCCACGGTTCCACCAATTCCTAGCAGTAGACACTAAATCATATGTATGATGCCAAAACGAATAAGGGCGAAACATGGATGTTGTCTAGTTGTCGATATTTCATCGTGTGGTGAATTCATCTCGCAATCTCAAGACAACAATTGGTATATTTGTCATTAGGGGTGATCGGTTTTAGAATAGGTAGGTTCCAAACTTGAAACCTAAAACATACCTTTTATAACAAGTTTTTAGTTTTTGGAACCTAAACTCTATCATGTTTGTTCTAGAACCTATTTTGGAACCTACCTTATTTTTTCGATCCGGTTTCAGGGTCTACGCGAGAACCTTTTTTCCTTTGTACTTTTTTCTGGTTTCATTTTTTCCAGCAAAATAATATGAGTAGAATGAAACGATTTAAAAAAAAAAGATTAATAAAAATCACTATCCGCCAAAAGCAACAATCCCTATGATGAGCGATAAAAATTACTATTAACCAAAAGAAACAATCCAAAATATAGTAATAGTATGATCTACGACTTTTTTTTTTAACACAAGCTAAAAACCGGTTTTAAAACCAGTCCGGGTGGGTCTTCACTTAGAACCCGGTTCCATTTTTGGAATTGGTTCCCAAACTTTTTTTTTTCTAGGTGGTCGGTCTGATTCCCAGGGAAACCCGATCTAATTGCACACCCTTATCTGTCATCTCTGATTTTTATATGGGGCTAACTCACTACGGAATATTAGGTTTGAATTTGGGCTATTCTAAACCACCCATGACTTGAAAGTGTAGATTGGCGAGCCTGTTACCGAAACCCCCCACCACAATGCTAGCAGCCGGAAGATCTCTTTGGACAAGGTATGTCGCAGCTAGGTACCACAGCATGAAATTTCCGGAATTTTCCACATGATGTGAACGAAGCTCTTGACCTTGTGGATGACAGGTAATCTCTTTATCACTAGGCCAACCATCTTGGTGGTATTGATACGAAACTTCAGTCAGACTTCAAATCTTCCTATCAATTGCTAAACGGAAGCCTTGGATCATTGTTTAACTCGAGAGGAGCAGGCCTTGAACACTTCCTGATGTGGGTAAACTGATCAAAATGGTTGCCCATCGAACTAATTTGGTCAATTGGGGGACATTGTCGAAGCCGAAGCTTCTTATCAGCATTTCTCTATCATAGAGACATGTTCGGGTGTCGAACATTGTGATTTCGCCCCTGAGAACATTCGAAGCATTCAGCATAAATCCATCCCACGATTCGAAGTCCAATAAACTGAGCGAGATTGTTAAAGCATTGCTCCACTCCGTCTGAAAACGAGTCCCAACTGTTTTTTTATATTCACGTGGTTTTCATCTACCTATCAATTAAATTTTTGAGTTGAACTTTTTATCATAACATCATAATAAAGTTATACCTTTTGTAAATTTTAAATATTATTCGTATTTCAAAATATATTGAATTTCGTGTGGATTTACGTGTCGATATCTGTACTGAAATAAAAATTCACCTTAGATAGGCCAGAACTCGACAGGTAATTCTTACTAGCCCTCAGAATCATTTTGGCTATGGCGGCGGCAAAAGCTTGGACACTAATATTTGTCGTCTTGTATGAAATGTCGGGAGAGAGCAAATGGATATCTGTCGTCTTGTGGGTTATTGTGTTATCTTGTGGTATTTTTATGAGCTGGCAATGTGGTCTTCTCGACCATCCTTTTGTTAATGAAGTTAAGACTAAAGGTCCGCATGGAAATAATTTTATACCCGAAAATAAATTCTGCTAAAGAATAATTTTTTTTATTCTATGTCCGAAAACTGATTTTGAACATTTGAAGGCGTTTGGTAATGACCCAAAATTTTTATTACTGGAATAGAAAAAGAATAAAAATGTGTTTGGTAATGGCACAAAATTTCTTTTTATTAATAATATTTTTAAATATTTAAATATTTCTTTCTTTCTTTTTTTTTTTTTTTTTCTTCTCCTTCTTCTTGGCCATGTCCCTAGCCATGGTCGGCGAGGGCATTGCGGCCCTTGCCATCGAGGGCGAGGGTTGGACCCTCGTGGCCTAGGCGAGGGTTGCCCTCGCTTGTGTCGTCGGTCGCCCGGTGGCGGTGGCCGACCAGGCAAAAAGAATGAAGAAGAAGAAGAACAGAAAGAACGGGAAAGAAGAAGAAGAAAAAAATAATTTCTTTTTCAATTTTGATTCTTGTTCCCAAAATCAAGAAGCTATTTTTTTTTTGCTTGTTGATTTTGTTCCAAAACTAACCCTTGCCTGTGGCCAGCGAGGGCAACGCTGGCTCTCGCCTGTGTTGCCGGCCCTCGCCTATGTCACCGGTGGCCGGCCAGGCAAAAAGAACGAAGAAGAAGAAGAACAGAAAGAACAGGAAAGAAGAAGAAGAAAAAAATAATTTCTTTTTCAATTTTGATTCTTGTTCCCAAAATCAAGAAACTACTTTTTTTTGCTTCTTGATTCTATTCCAAAATTGATTTTGGAAACAATTTTTTGCAAATTTGTGCTCGGGAACAAAAAGTTTACCAAATGGATTTCTGTTCCAAAACTGATTCTGAAAACAAAAGAACATAAATTTTTACTGTTTGGCAAGTTGCCAAACGGGCCCTAAGAGTCACAGCTTTGGGTAGATACTTACAATGGAATGGTGAAGTAATAACAACAAAATGAAAATAAAATAAAATGAAGATGCCTCTATAAAAACACCTTGTTTGATAGACATGAAGGCCAACACAATTTGCATTCACTGCGAACTCTTTCCCTCTCGGGCAGATGTGAAAGTAAGCAGCAAACTGTGTGTGTTCCAAAGCTAAGCACATATCAATGTCTAGAATCAACTTGACTTCAACCGAAGCTCAGAGGTCAGTTTTGCATTCAAACCTTCGAGATTTACATTGATTACTTCTCTTCATCGTGTGCATATGTTTATTTCGTTCCTTGTGATCTACATCCTCTTCTGGGTCACAAGCATTTGGTGCTCTTGGCTTCCCATGTTTATTGGAGATTTGGAACTTCTATTTGTATCAATTTCTCAAAATCCAGACTGCAATTAACCCGTTTAGATAAACTATATGAGCTTTGCGTGTCATTGATGCTCAGCTTTAGTTTGTAATATTGGATTCGCTCACGACATGTTGTAAGGCAATTTGGGAGAAATATGTACAATTAATTTTACTAATTGTATGGTTTTGCGTGTGGCTAAGCAAGCTTCCGTCGAGCAAAATTTGAGCATGCAGGTAGACCGATCCTGCTACAAGCTTGTATCATTTACTGGCCTCATATTATGATTTCCGCTTTCAATGTTCTTTTTGGTAGGCTTGGAGAACAAGAAGATGTCATCGTTGAAATATCGAAAGATTTCTTGATATCCTCACTTACATGGTCATTTGCTCTTCTTGGAGTTAAGGATTTACTAATAAACATGCAAGCCACCTTCATTGCGATAGCTGTAGCTCTCATCATGCTCTTTGGCATCAGTTCGCGAACAACACGAAGCAATCGGGGAACGACATTCATCAATTTTGCGTTTCTCATCCTGGGGTGTCTCGTTGTCGGAATAGCAATCGATTTGATCGTATTGAATTCTTACATCAAGTGGGTTCTCGATGGTATGTTCTTTGCCATGGTAGCTGCCAATCCCGATTACCAACAAATTTTTCGGGAGATGAAACGAATTTTTAGGTCCACATGCGAAGCAACCTTTTGGAGATTCGGAAATTTGTTCATTGAATCACAAGTGATTATCGAAAATCTTTTGAAAATTAATGTTGTTGACCGAGGAGAATCGTCAATGAATAACAATCCCGTGGCTCGATCAATTGGCGGCGGAGGCGGTCAATTGGCAGTGGCGGCGGTGGAGCCGGGGAGGACATTGTGTAGTTGAACTCATCCGAGATACAACACTTAGGGCTTGTTTGGCAATTTGCCAAACATAAAAAAAATTTTTGTTCTTTTGTTCCCGTAATCGGTTTAGGGAGCAATCCATTTGTTAAAATTTTTGTGGCCGAGCACAAATTTGCAAAAAAATTGTTCCCAAAATCAGTTTTCGAACATAATCAAGAAATAAAAAAAATAACTTCTTGATTCCGGAACAAATTTTCCATTTTTTATTCTTTTTGGTTTTCTTTTTTTCTTGGTTTGTTGTTGTTCTTCTTCTCAGCCTATCGTCGGTCATCGCCATCGGGCCATAGGCCAAGGCCGCCAAGGCGGCTCTCGACACGACGGCGAGGGTCTTGCCACCATGGCAAGGCCAACCTTGCCAAGGACACAGGTGGCGATGACGAGGTCGACCTCGCGCCCGGTTGGGCAAGGTCGAGCCTTGCCCGACCCAAGGCGAGGCCGACCTCGCCATCGCGACCCGGCGAGGGCCGTGGACGCCTTGCCTATTTGGCCTATGGCCATCCACCGGCATTTGCGACCGCCATGGCCAAGGAAGGGAAGAAAAAAAAAAAAAGAAAGAAAGAAATATTAAAAATTCAAAATATCCTTACAAAAAAAATTCAAAATATTATCAAAATATTATTAAAAAAAAGAAATTTTATGTAGTTACTAAATGCATTTGTGTTCTTTTTCTATTCTAAAAATGGAAAATTTAAATGTTTAGAAATTGTTCCCGGCATCTTGAATAAAAAAGAATCATTTTTGAATAAAATGGGCCAGGCACGTAATCATTGTCATCGCACCCTTAATATCTTGAGTGAGAGAAGAGCTACTTAACTTTTAAATGCAAAGATACTTGGAAAAAAATAAATAAAATCTTGCTAATTATTTTGTTGAACCTATCATTAATGTGCACATGTCGCAGGTCTGGTAAGAAAGTAATGATAATTAAAATTGAATTTTCTTATTTTACCAAACAGTCTTTTAATTTTATGTTCATCGTTTGCCATGATTACCTTCTAGAATGGTGTTTGGCATATGAAATGGAAAGGCATGGGAGATTGAACCTTGAACCATACAGGCAACTTAGTATATGATTGTCTTTTAATATGATTGTCTTTTAATATATGTTCCTACCGAAAATTTTTGTTTCTTAAATTAAGAAATAAGTCACCACCAAAAAAAAAAAAAAACAAAAATTAAGACATAACTTTATTTTGATTCGGAGTTATTATTCACTGAGCTTGGTAACAAGAAATTGTTTCTCATTTCAGTTCCAACAAGTTTAGTCCGATTGGTTCTCTTTCATTTTGATTGTGTGACCCGTATTCCCTAAGTAGGCTTTTCGGTTTTATATTGGACAATGAATACCCCGATCATAAGACAAATGACGACCATTTTCTAAGACAAAAACTGATGTGAATGACTATGCCTAAAAACGGATAGTGACACACTATATCTATAATCCCCGAGAAACCATTTTTTTTTTTCTGAAATTATTGATCATCGGATCACAAAATAATGGGAAAATTATTTAAAAGTCTTAAACCTATTGCAATTGTATCAATTCTATCTTAAACATTTGTTTTTGCCAATTGAGTCATAAACATTTTGCATTTGTACTAATTCAGTCAATCCGCCAATTTCGGGTTGAAAATTGCTAACATGGATCTTGGCCGTCCCCACGTGGTGCGCGGTTGGCGCTAACATAGAAAATTTTAATAAATTTTCAATATTTTTTTTTTTTTCTTTCTCTTTCTTTTTGTTCCTCACTAGCCATTGACAAGGGTGAGCCTCACCCAACCATGGCAAGGCTTGCCCCCCAGCAATGGCAAGGGCAAGCCCGGCTATGGTGGGGCGAGGCTCACCCTCGACCTTGCTAGCCAGGATGAAGAAGGGAAGAAAAAAAAAAAAGAGAAAGAATAAAAGGAAAAAGAAAAGAAAACGAAAAATGGGATTTAAGCGTTTATGTCAGCGATTGACGATCAAAATTAGTCGAATGGACTGAATTGATACAAATGCAAAGAATTTGGTTGTAAAAAAAATATTTAGAATTGATGACACATTGTAATAAATATATGTTTTTTTTTTGTTAATTCTCACAAAAATAACATATATTGACCATTGGCTGAAAACTTTTAAAACTTTTGATGTTTTAAGAAACTTTGTACGGGAACGAAAATAATGTGATTACGATAAGTTATGACTGCAGAATAGGTCTTTCATAGAAGTCCCTCATTTGCATTGAAGAGAATTTTCGCATGGCACGCATACTTGACTTGACTTTTAGAGAGGTTCGAATCAATCGTCATCACAACTCACAAGCTCTCAGTCTCATTCATGAGCCTACATGACTAGAATTCTCAAGCAGTGAGACGCACACGCTGTAAGAATTACATCACTATCGTTCCCATTAGCGTGGAATCCGTGGATACATAAATACTCAAGTTGATCTGCAGATTTTCGGTAGATCGGTCCCTCAAGAAAAGCCGTTGCACAGTTGACAACATACACTTTGAAAGTCGGTAAGTTTGTAGGAGCCGACCCCTAAATTTTTGCCTTGTGGAGGGAAATATGAAAGCAGACCGTTGGAGAAAGGATTTGATTTGATATCGATTGTGCTTCTAATTGATACATTGTGATTCTAATTGATACATTCTATCAGTGATGGAATATTATCGGAATATTCAAGAGATAGAATAGGAAGGAAAATATCGTGTATGTTTTTTCTGATCTCCTTTTCTGTACTATAAATACACTCTTGTACATGTATAATTTATTCAATTCAGAAATACAATTACATTTCCCCATATTTTCTATCACAGACAGCTCACACAATTAGGAGGAGAATGACGCGAAGAGAGAGCAGCATCAAACATCAGCAGTGTCACGTAACTACCAAGACTATCTTCAGCTCCGAGGATTTCAGAAGATGGTCTAACTAGATAAGAATGTGCCTGGATTGGAGCACCGCCTAGCCATCGTCCATCTCTGTCTTTCTGTCAGTCTGTCTCTATCTAGACCCGTCGGATTAACGTGTTCCGACGCTCTAGGCCTTGGATCTAAGCCTTGCGACCTTGGATCGAAGGTTGCTGGCCTTAGAACCCCTGAGCTAGGGTCACCTGAGGTTGGGGCTTGTGCTTGGCGTCAGCCGTGGCCAAAGGTAGAGGTCGCAACCACGAGCCCGTATTTGTCGAGACTAGGGTCCGTGGCCAACGCTTGAGGTCGCCTAAGATAGAGCCTCGTCCTCACATTAGTCATGTGTCATGGTCAGTGGCCTTCACGATGTTCACCTTCATGAGAGGCTGGGAAACGTTGCTCCATATAATTTTGGAAGAAAGCGAGAAGGGAGAAGATTGCAATTGAGACTTGAAAATATTATGATTTTGCGAAAAAAGCTGTCACATTGCTAATTGTTCTATGTGTATCACGTTCAATGAACTTGTCCAATACAAACACCTGTATTTTAGGGCATCATAATACCCAATGATATCCTATACTTATTAGTGAAGCTAAGAATACATCGGTCTCAACAGAATCATCAATATCCATTCAATGATCTATCAATTACTTAACAATTTAAAGATTCTGTCGGATTGTAAATCTACCACATATTCATAAGGCCTTAAGAATAGGTCTAGACTCAACTGACTTTAGGGAATCATTCTTATAAATAATGGACAATGAATGAATATGTCTTTGTCATTGATGCAAAATCTATTAGTGAAGCGTTTGGACCGGTTGGACAAGGCAGAAGTTCAAACGGAAGGCGAAAACGGTGATGCAACTAGAACTAGCGGACCCAATTAATGATATCGGATTGGGCTCAAATTCGGTCGTTTTTAAGCGAAATGGCGTTCTGAACAAAACTCATGCCTTTGGCTGTAACTAACGATGGATTTTAGCGATTCGAGATCGTTTACATGGGTTTTTCTATTTTTAATAATTTTTGTGGGTTTAAATTTTAAGGGCAATTTTGTAATTTTGATATTTTATGTTTTCTAATCCTAGTAGGGTTTGGTTTAGTGATATATAAGCTTGTTTTAGAGTTCTTTTTGAAGAAAAAATATTATCATCAATATTGAATTTCGAGATTTTTTCTCTAAGCAAGGTTTTGCTTTGAATTACTCGCTAAACGCCACGTTAGGTGGTATCAAAGCCTATGGCAACTAGTGGTGGTCTTCATGACGATGATTAGGAGACCGGAACCCCAACCTTTGGGGACGACGGCTGCAACGTTTGGAGCAGCGTTTAATGGAACACTTGGATCAACAACTCAATCAAGGTCTCCGTTGTTTCAAGAACGATTTGACAAGTTAACGGATCGATTCGAAGGTCTCGGCGTTGATGTGAACCGGAATCGATGAAATGGCGTAAGACCGGTACAAATCTTGCTCGCAGTGATCCCTGTTGATAGGCCTTTTCATGTTCGCAGCAAAATAACCCTCCATTTTCGAGAGAGTTCGAAGAAGAAGAAAACGATTATTTTGATGAGGAATGTGTTGATTATGGCGGCGACATCGTCACGGAGGATTTCAAAGAGGATATGATAGGAGAGATGGAAGACGACATTACGATGATCAGAAGGTAACGACTTTAAATTGAAAATCGATATTTCTTATTTTAATAGAAGTCTGTATATAAGAATTTCTGAATTGGATTGCTGATATAGATAGATTTTTCGATTATATGGAGACCCCGGTAAGAAAAGGGTGTGATTAGTAGCCCTGTAGATTAAAGGGGGTGCATCTGCATGGTGAGAGAGATTGCAGAATAAGAGGGAGCGAGAAGGGAAAGAGAGAGTTCAAACTTGGATTAGAATGAATGAGGAGGCTCTTGAAGTAGGAATTCCTTCCACCCGATTATGAACAAATTATATTCCAAAGTAGTACCAACATTGCCAGTAGGGCAATTGGATTGTGCATGAGTATACGGCCGAATTTATGAGATTAGCAAAGCGGAATAATTTATCGAGACGGAGAGATAGCGGTGGCTAGATATTTTGATGGTTTGAAACCCTTTATTCGAGATAAAATTGGAGTGCAGTTTTCTGCGAAATTTAATCAAGCTAAGAATATGACGATGAAAGCAGAATTGATGCAAGCAAGACTAGGGAAGAAGAGGCTACGAAAATTATCAAGGTAGCATTCGAGCAGTTCGTAAAGAAGGGCAATTTCAATAATCGCTTTAACGGAGGGCTAAAATCGAAAAGATAAGGCGGTAGGAAAGTGCCCTATGAACGAGCCGAGGGATAAGGGAACGAAGCACAGAAAACCGTGAACCCTAACCCTTATGCTAAACCAGCCGCGATAAAGTATTACTGGTGTGTAATCAGCCCGGCATCGATCTAATGAATGCCTTCAGAGAAAAATCGAAACGTAGTAGCGAGAGAAGAGAAGTAGGATGGATATTGCTGTGCACCGGATGGTGAGGGCGATGATTTTGAAGATAAAGACGAGGAGCAAGTAAACTGTGGTGGTGTGCAGGATGATGTTGGCCCCAAAACAGGAAGATGATTCGCAGCGCCATAAGTTATTCGAACAAGGTGCACCATTTCGAGAAAGATATTTGCTGTGGTTATTGATAGTGGAAGCATGGAGAATATCATTGGAAATGAGGCAGTGAAAAAGTTGAGAATACTCGTGAAGAAACATCCTAATCCCTATACATTAGGATAGATTAAATCTGGAGCGAAAAACATTCGGGTGATGAACAAGACAAAATTCCATTCTCTATCGGTGAGTATCATGATGAGCTGTAATCTGATATAGTAGATATGGATGTATGTCATGTGTTATTTGGGAGGCCTTAGCAATTTGATGTAGATGCTCAACATTCGGGAAGAAGCAATCAAGATAACCTTGTGAAGGTTGGAGTGAAGTATACATTATCGCCTAATCAAGAACAAAGGAAAACAAGTTGCTGAAAATAATTTCCTTACCTTTATAAGGAAATTTGAAGCTGAGGTTAAGGAGACCTGACATATTCACGTGCTAGTTGTGAAACAAGCAATTGAGACCGAGGCTGAATTGCAAGTGGAGGAACGGTCGGAAGCAATCAGGCCTTTATTGAAGGAATTTAGTGAACCGATGCCTCAAGAGATTCCGGATGGGTTGTCGCAGATAATGAAGTTATATAGTATCATATAGACTTAATTCTTGGTGCTAGTCTGCCTAATTTACCGCACTACAAGATGAGTCCTAACGAGAGCGAGATTTTAAAAGAGAAAATAGAGGAGTTGTTGCAAAAGGGGCTTATTCAGAATAGCATGAGCCCATGTACTGTTCCGCCCATCGACTCTTAAGAAAGATGGGAGTTGGCGGAGCCATTAATAAAATAACCGTGAGGTTACAAGTTTCCAATTCTAAGATTGGATGACATGTTGGATATGTTACACGGTGCTAATTGATTTTTGAAGTTGGATTTGAAGAATGGATACCATCGATTCGAGTTCGTGGGCTCGGAGATGAGTGGAAAACAGCTTTCAAAAGAAAGGAAGGGTTGTATGAATGGTTGGTGATGCATTTCGGACTTTCCAATGCTCCGGTATTTTCATGCGGCTTATGAATCGGGTTTTGAAATCTTTTATTGGCAAATTCGTTTATAGTTTATTTTGATGAGATCCTGATTTATTGTCACGCCGAACCCCACGGGCGCGACACCCCGCTTATGATCGTTAAGATGCGACGCTCGAGGACTCATCACGACCCTTTATTTTATCTTTTAATTACGCATGCAGAAACGATCACAACAATCCCCGGACAACAACAAATAGGATAGTCAGGAAAACAAATTACAACAGTCAAACAACACTATTTTAATTTTCATTTGATTAATCCCCGAGAATATTCTTACAAGCCCACTTCGGTGCTACCACAAAAAGCTAGCAAAAGATATCAGGGCTGGGGGTCAATCTACTCCACCAACAGGTCGAACTCCAAAAACCAGCTTCCAAACGCCTGAACCAAATTGGGGCGTCAATATGCTAAGGGCCTAAAAAAGGGGTTAACAACAACAAATGAGACGAAAGTCTCAATAAGTTAATGGCCTAAGCCCCGCTTTTAGGAGGCCAACTCTCATAAGGGTCCCTAACTGTGCAATATAGTGTCAACGGCAACATCATTAAACAACCACAGGCATCCTTACCCGCCTTGGTACACACGTTGATGAATGCACATATCACATACCAAGCATTTCAAGAGATTTTTCCATGCATTAATGTATCACAGTCACAAGATGTCTCGATTATAAGGT
The DNA here is from genome assembly GCA_024733475.1 of Syzygium grande. NCBI lineage: Eukaryota > Viridiplantae > Streptophyta > Magnoliopsida > Myrtales > Myrtaceae > Syzygium > Syzygium grande. The sequence continues at coordinate 39,300,597 of JAMXDD010000001.1, read as the reverse complement.
AAAACCTACTTGGGCACGTCCCATACCATGCTTAGCGCGTTTTTATCCCATAATCAAGCACTATGCATCACACGTATCCAGTTATTACGCCCCTCGGGGCCACTACATATCAAGCGCCTGCAGTAAGATGGTAGTTTAACGGTATAATCGGGTCCGCCCCGCCCCGCCGGGCACGGGCACGTCAAAACGACACGTGGATGACGGCATTCCAATACGGCAATATCAAACGATACACAGAAGATGGTATCCCGTAAGGAGCATCAAGTCCGCCTCGGCCGCGACAAGGCATCCGAGGTATCGGTACTCTAGATAATTCCCAAGCATCCGATAAATCGGGCAACATCAAGCGATACACAGTGAGACGGTTTTAACATGTGACCACACGAGCACACAAGCATACCGCCAATTATTATCTTTTTAATTAGTCCATGCGCCCATGAATAGTGCTCACACAATGCCGCATAATAAATTAAGTGGTCACACATGCAAACAGTCAATCAATTATTGCAAACTTCGATGCTAAACATGTTTATCAATTACAAAGCATCACTACCAATTCTTGGCATGATAATAAAAAATAATTTAATTCAAAAAATCCCATAAATTTTCCTTGAAAATTCCATTCAAAATAATTTGTTAAATAATCAATTTAATACAACAATTCACGACATAATCGTCACCATACAAGCTGGAAATCATAATTTGAGAATCAAGATTTTCCGAAATAATAATAATTAAATTCGGAAATTAATTATTTAATAATATCCGAAAATAATTTATTTTCCAAAATTCAAAATATTTTCTCGAATCGAAATCATTCAAATCATTTTCTAAATACGCCAATTTATACGACAAAAACTAATATTGGCATCACAATTTGACATTGGAAATTTTTCGAAAATAATAACATTTAATTTCGGAAATTAATTATTTAATAATAAAATAATAATATTTAAATCCGAAAATAATAAAATAATATTTAATTCCGAAAATAATAATTTAATAAAATAATCAACAATAATAATATAATTGATAACCTATCACCACATCGCGATAACCCATCACAACCCAACAATAATCTATCGAACTATTACCGATAACTTATCGCCTAATTTTAATTAACTAAATTCGGAAACTAATTATTTAATAATATCCGAAAATAATTTATTTTCCAAAATTCAAAATATTTTCTCGAATCAAAATCATTCAAATCATTTTCTAAATATGCCAATTTATACGGCAAAAACTAATATTGGCCTCACAATTTGACGTTAGGAACTTTCCGAAAATAATAACATTTAATTTCGAAATTAATTATTTAATAATAAAATAATAATATTTAAATCCGAAAATAATAAAATAATATTTAATTCCGAAAATAATAATTTAATAAAATAATCAACAATAATAATATAATTGATAACCTATCACCACATCGCGATAACCCATCACAACCCAACAATAATCTATCGAACTATTACGATATAACTTATCGCCTAATTTTAATTAACTAAACATAATCTTAATTAAACTACCCTAAGCAAATTTAGCACCCTAAACACAAAATTAGGAGTTAGGAGTTAACTTACCCGGCTAATGCCGGCGACAGCCTGTGAGGACGCCAGCCCGGCAAAGAAGGGGCGGTCCATGTGTCCTTGGAATGCTTCGCGAAGCGACGGCGGACAACAAACGGCGCGATTAAGGAGGCTACTATGGGGTTGCTTTCGGGTGAAATTGTTCGAAGTGAATAGCAGCTGGTGATGGTGGTTTAGGGTGCTGGATGGCAACGGATGTTCGGTAGTAACGGCCGAGCTAGCAACGGCGTCCCGTGCGCGGCAACGACGAACAACAGGAGGGAAAGGGGCGGCTCGGCCGGAGAGGGAAGGTCCGCCGCGGTTGGAGCGGCATGGGCGGCTAGGCGAATGGGGCGGCAACGTCGGGCTATGGTGCGGCGGACAAATACTTTAGCCGACGACGAAAAGAACACGAGTCACTGCCGCTGCCAAGGAAGAGGAAAGCGCCACGGAGGTGGGTGGCGCCAGAGGGGAGTTGGGATGGCGCCGGCTCAAGGCAGTGAAGGCGGCGCATGTTGTCCTCGCTAAGATGCATAACGATGCAGCTGAGAAGAAGCAAGAAGCAGAACGAAGAAGAAGCACATGCACGAAGGGGAAGCAATTGCCAAGAAGAAAAGAAGGAAAAGAAGAAAGAAATAAAAGAAAAGAAATAATGGGGCTAATGGGGTAGGTGGGGGGTGTCATTATGTCGGGGAAGGAAACCAGCGAGAAAAGAAGGGAGGAGAGAGAGAGAGAGAGAGAGAGAGAGAGAGAGAGAGAGAGAGAGTAGTCAAATCGCAATAATCGCGATTCAACGGTCACGATTTAAACTAGAAAATGATCCGACGGTCCTCAAAAATCCTAATTAATAATTTTAGGATTTGGCCCACTTGACACTAGAAAGATACACTACAAAGGAGGTCTACTACCTAAATTTAACCCGATCAAAATTTCACTTTTCACCTATCCGGGTAATGTCATGGTTGGCCATGATAATATCGACACCGCCCAATTAAATTCGTTCGAAATTCCGAGAAATTCGACACCAAAGTTTGGGTTCTAAATAACGGCCAAATTTGATCGAATGCGATTCTAGCAAAATCTCAATTCTAAAAACAAGAACTTGGGGAGTAATCAATTCCTAGGTGAGATTTTACTATAAACACACCGAATTAATTATACATTTTATAAATTTTAAAAATGGGTCTAAATTTGAATGTCACATTTATAGTAAGATCGAGGAGGATCATCTAATACATCTAAGGAAGGTGTTGATAGCTTTGCAGATTAATAAGCTGTATATTAATCTTAAGAAGTGCGGTTTTTAACTAATAAGTGTTATTCTTGGGGTTTATTATTGCTGCTGAAGGAATAGAGGTAAATGAGGCGATGGTAAGAGCAATCAAAGAGTGACAGACTTCTAAAACAGTTTCGACGTTATGAGTTTTTTTATGGGTTGGTTACTTTTTATTGACGATTTATTAAGAATTTTAGTATTACCGCAGCCCCAATTACTAAATGTATGAAGAAAGGCAAATTTCTATGAAGAGAGGAAGCTGAAAATAGTTTTGCTATTTTGAAGGAGAAGTTATGTAACGCACCCGTTCTTGCTTTTACCCGATTTTGATAAACTGTTTGAAGTGGACCGTGATGCTAGTGGAGTGGGTATGGGAGTTGTTTTTATCTCAAGAGCGCAAAACCAATTTGCTATTTCAAAGGAGAAGCTTAGCGAAATGAGATGTAAGTGGAGCACTTATGATAAAGAATTTTATTTTGTCATAAGGGCTTTAAAGACTGGAGCATTATCCGATTGGGAAAGAATTCATCATTTATTCCGATCATAAAGCTTTGAAGTATCTAAATAGTCGAGGAAGAGGATTAGTAAAGATATGCATATGCAATGGTGTCAATTTTGCAAAAATTTTTTCGGATTACAAAGACAAGTCAAGTGTACATAATGTCGTAGCAGATGTATTGAGTAGGAGAGCTGGATTGTTGATTACATTAAGCCAAAACATCTTAGGGGTTTGAGCGGTTGAAAGATTGTTATGTAGATGATGATGACTTTAGGCAAATTTGGAAGTCATGTGTTGCTGGTCAACTTTGTGCAAGAATTTTATGTGCAGAATGGCTATTTGATGCGTAACAACTAGCTTTGCCTTCCTCGAACATCATTACGAGAGAAGGTAATTCGTGATTACATGATGGTGGATTAGCTATACATCTAGGTCGTGATAAAACTGTTGTTGCAGTCCGAGAGCGATTTTACTAGCCCTAATTGCGTGAGATGTTAGTAGGGTACGTATCAAAGTGTTATATTTGTCAAACTGCTAAGGGTCAATCTAAGAAATCGGGTCTCAGTATATGCCTTTTACCGTTCTCGATAATATATGGGAAGATCTGTCCATGGATTTTGTGCTTGGTTTATCACGGATACAAAGAGGCGTGGATTCTATTTTTGTTATGGTTGATGATTTTCCAAGATGGTGCACTTCATTCTTTATAGGAAAACTTTTGATGTAGTAAGTGTGGTCGGATTATTCTATAAGGAAGTGGTTCGTTTGCATGGTGTGCCCAAGTTTATTACCTCATATAGGGATAGTAAATTTCTAGGGCATTTTTGCGGACTTTATGAAATTGTTTGATTCATCTTTGAATTTCAGTAGATGTACCGCTCACCCGTGTTGATGGACTTGATTTGAAACATTTGTGGAGATAAGCGAAGCAATGGGATGTTTCTTTATCACGAGCGTAGTTTGCTTATAATAATACAGGTTTATAGTTCTATTGGCGATTGCCTTTTTCCGTTGTTTATACAAAGGCGCCTCAAGATACTTTGAATTTGGTACGGTTGCCTAAGTAAGCGAATAAAAGTGTAACAGAGGATCATATGGTTAAACAGTTGTGGAGGTGTATCATGAAATCAAATGTGTTGGAGGAAGCCAATTAGAAGTATAAAGCTACAAGCAGATAAGCACAAGCGGAAACAGATGTTTGCGGTGTAGGTGATTAGGTCATGGTTTTTCTTTGTAAAGAACGATTACCAATTGAATCTTATAGCAAATTGCAGCAAAAGAAGTATGAACCTTATACCATTAGCAAGAAGATCAACGATAATACTTATGTTATAGACCTACCACATAATATGGGCATATTTAACACTTTCGGTGTTGATTTATCACCATTTCATGAGTCTACAAAGCCGTTATATCCGGATCTTGATTTTAACTCAAGGACGAGTTCTTTTCAAGCGAAGGAGAATGACAAAATCTATTAGTGAAGCGTTTCGGACTAGTTGGACGGGCGTAAGTCCAAGCGGAAGGCAAAAGCGGTGATGCGACTAGAACCCGTGAGACCAGTTTGGCGACATCAAATTGGGCTCAAATTCAGTTATTTTAAGCAAAACCACATTCTAAACAAAACTCATGCTTTTTGGCGTGACTAACGATGAATTTTAGTAATTCGAGATCGTTTATATGGATATTTCTATTTTTAATTTTTTTTATGTATTTTAATTTTAAGGGCAATTTTATAATTTTGATGTTTTCATGTTTTCTAATCCTAGTAAGGGTTTAGTTTAGAGATATATAAGCTTGTTTTAGAGTTCTTTTTGAAAAACAAAATATTATCATCAATATTGAATTTTGAGATTTTTCTCTCTAAGCAAGGTTTTGCTTGAATTATTCATTTGAACGCTCGTCGGTCATTAAAAAATACAACTAAAATCCCTAACATGTAACTATTACATGATTGTTTTAGGGCATACGACCAATTGTCACGACCTACCCTCGAGGGGCCGCCTTTAGGTGTAGATTTAGAGATAAGTGTTCATAAAACAGTCCAAATGACACATTATAAAGACGGCTTATCAAAGCATCGATTTTTATTTATCCATAAGGTCCATTAATCATGAACGTGGATTCTTCCTCAATCCATACTTTGACACGAGATTGATAAAATCTTTTTAACAAATAAATTTGCCACTAGCCTTTGTTGGGGTCGGCTAGATTAGCCAATCAAAACACTGGGATTTTGTTTCGATTTTTACAAAAACTTGAAATCATGAGTTCGAGAACTAGCTTACATTAGTGTTTTTATGAATGCCTTTTCGATCCCGGTAAACTTACTTTTGTTGTTATCTAAATGACCATGCATTTGTTTTTACCATCTTCATGTTAAAATCTTAATCCACTAGGTGATCTTGCATCTTGTTTTTATGTTTTCCATTTGAAGTTCTAAATTAATCCTATCTTAATCTAGAAAAGAAACCAAACAAACAATTTGTATTAAAAAGCAGAGCGTAAAGTAAATACCCAATGAAATTGAAATGGCAAGCTAATCTAAGAACAAGAAATGAAAATTTGCAACTCGTTGGATGTTTATTACAACACTAATGGAAAAACTTGAGACATAGTCGGGTATCAAATTGGGTACAAAAATTAAGATCAAATTGGACATTGGTTACCACCTTTCAAGAATTTGGCCTCCTCCACCATGGATCGCCTCTTGAGTATCGGTTTTACATTTAAACTCATATGTTGCAAATAAACGATGCAAAGATGCAATCAAAAGCAAAGCAATTACATTCAATCAATCAAAACATCGAATTGGCCTCGAAATTGACCTTTGCCTTTCAAGCATTTCGATTGCCCAAACCTTCTAATCACCTATAATTGGTTGATTTGTGGTTAATAATAATCAGCCACCATTTGCATTCATAAAACAGCAGTCGATATCAATTAACTCCTAAAGTAGGTTCTAAGTGTCCTCGAGATGTTACCCTCTAAACATGCATCACACTTATGCATTCATCTAACAAGCGCATGCATTAGCATAAAATCAAACATGCATTTAGGCAAAATGACCTTACTTCTCAATCAAACAAGCAATGAGAAGTGAGCCTTGAGAGGATCACTTAATTCAACTAAAATTTGTCAAACTCGGACATATTTTGTTTAAATGCAATTAACCCACTAAACGATGTCAAAATGAATTGAATTAGGTTTCATTGCAAAGCTTAGGTCATGAGGATCAAAGTTCATGCAGACCACTTTGCCTAATTCCTGCTCTATTTATCCGAAAATTGCGATTTGACCTGGATACTCCTGACTTGACCCGGTTTTGGCCCGAAATTTCAAAAAAAAAAAGGAAAAATAAGAAATGTTATCCAAATCACTCAAAATTTTACAGGTAGTTAGGGAAACATGTGCTGAACAACTTTCATGTTTTGAGGTTTTTCCAAAAGCCCCATGATATTTCTCAGAAAATTGATTTTCACCCGGGACTTAGTTACAAATTGTTTTCAGAAACAGATTGACCTTATCCAAGTTTTTTACGAAATTGACCCCCAAATGTTGCAGTCAGGTCCTCAAAATTTCCAGTTTTCAAATAAAGACCACAATAAACAACTTTAAATCTTTGAATTTTCGCAAAAAAGGACATCAAGTTTGATGAAATTGCAAAACTACGTTTGCATACACAGAGGCTTGAATTTCTGGATCTGAACACAGAATCTAATCAACACAACGATCAAACCTTTGAGTACTCGTACGAGCTCCGATTTCGACAAAATTGATACCATTGGAAAAATTAAGATCTCAGCGAAAAATTTTATGAGAACATTTTTCGAGATTTTGAACACAAAAATTTCTAAAAATCGAAGAATGGACAAAGGTTAGTCAGAAATCGATTTTTACAGAACAGAAGACGGTACTTTGCTCATCAATCGTACTGACCTAATCAACATGAAATTTTCTGAAATTTTTATGCTAAACAGATCTGAATGTCCTTTACAACTTTCATGAAAAAATTTTTCCAAACGAGGAAGAAAAAAAAATCGTAAAAATCATCGAACCGAGAAAGGTCAGACAGACTGGAGTTTTTCTGGAAAATGCGATCAACTTCGAACTTGAGTTTTATAAACAATCAACCAGCTCTAAGCCATCTTCAACCTATTTCCAACAATAACAGAGCATTTTCAAGTCATATTAGATCTCATTCATGATCATTCAACAACATTAAAATGTTCAAACTCGAAGTGAACAAAGAACCACACCGCAGCATATTCTCAACAGCCACCACTGAATCCAGCGATATTCTCTGATTTTCTAGCATGTTAAACAACCCCATAGCAAGCCAACGGCATTTCCAGCGTACAAGCAACTGATTCTAGTGAATTCTATTTCGTGACAACCAATCCTAGCATACTAGATACAAATCTAGCAAACATCAACTGAAGCCGAATGGGTTTAATGAAATTTACGTTGATTGAACTTACCACCAAACCGTCCATCTCTTGTATGCTTCATTTGTATTTCGCTACTGAACTAAGCTGTCATTGAATGAAAGAATACACTGAAATTAGTGCAAAGCTTGTGCTAATTCGGAATCAACACCAAAAGAAAGAAAAGGAACACTTGGTTTTAGTCTTGCTGCTGTGATCGCTGCTCACGGACCAGCAGGGTACGCAGTTGCTAGACTCGCTGAAGAGAAGATACTTCCCACCGACGAAGAAAGGACTCGCCGCGGAATGGCTGAGCAGAAGAGCATATCACGGTGATTTAAGGCGATTGGAAGTTTGGTTAAACCAATTCTTTGATTTTTGCTACTGGAACTGCGGAAAACTGAATCAGATTCTCTTCTAGCTTGGTTCAGCCAGACTTCCTCTCTCTAGGAGGAAGTTGAAGAGAGTGAGACAAAGAATTAGTGGACTACTCAGCTTGACTTGGAAGAAACCAACTAGAGATAGAATTAGTGGAGAAAATCCGCCAGAGAGAGAATTTGCAGAAAGGGACAAATGGAGTATCCATGTGTTCATCCAAGAAGAGAACACGAAAGAGAAGACTGAGAATGAATGGGAGTTGCAGAGAGAATGAGTCAGTGAGCTCCTCCTCAGAATGGTCGAATGAGCTCTCCGTTATCCCTCCAATGTGCGCCCAAGAGGAAGAGAGGCAAGAGAATTGGAGGGAAATTCAAAATAATTTCCAATCCTAGCCTTCCATTTGATCCCTTGGCTCTAATTGATTCCTTCAAGGTTAAGCATAATGGCCAAGCAAACCTCTAATTGGTTGAAATTCTATCACATTGATTGATGACATGCCACCATGGATGGTTAAGATTAATTGCTCAATGAATGGCTAAGATTTATTGCTTATCTATTAAGAATTCCCCTGTTGGTTGGATTTTGATGACATTGATCAAGGGCAATTTTGTAATTCCACAAATGGCAATTTGGTAATTTCTTGAGTGAAAGAGAGCTGGTTGTGGCTGGTGATCCAGTGTCGTGGGCCAGTCGGACCATTCAGGTTTGGCCAATCTCACTTAGGTCGGGGCCAATTCAACTGGGTTGGCTCAAGGTTCTCCATTTGTTTAACGTGGCCCCAATTTTACTAATTAACCTTGACATTTTGTTCAATTGAGCTGAATTGAGGATCGAATTAATGATTTGGACCGAATTGGATTCAATCGGATCGGCTTGATTTGAGTCGAGTTAGCATGGTTCAATTGGATGGACTCACAGCACCTCAATTTCTCTAATTTTTCTTGAATTGCATTATGAGTTAGACTAATGTGTACAATTGAGGTTCAATTGGCCAAATTGAAATTCAATTTATCAAATTGGATGCTAGTCTAGTACGAGTCATGTTGAATCGAGTCAATAAAGACAACCCATCTTTGATTTTTCAAATGCATGTTGACTAATTTGGTCAAATTAAGACAAATGGAAGTGATTTTGTTAAAATTGATATTAGAATTGAGTTGCATATAAGAAATCAGATTCATTCACGATTTAATTGCACAAATTATGAAGAATTGACCTGAAACCCTAATTATGGCTCAAATTGGGGGTTTTTACCTTTGGGTTGGAATTCTGAAATTGGCTTGAAAATTGAATATAAAACAACCTTTAGATCAAATGTCGTAAAGGAAACTTTCCTAGAAAATGACTAGAATCAAAATAATTTCATTTTTTGGTGATTTGAACCAAAATTCACGAATTGGGAAAAATTTGATTCTAAATCGATTTTTGTAAAATTGATGATGCCAAAGTAAAATTAAGATAAAAAGAAGTTGATTTAGGGGTTTTTGAACTTTTTGAACCGGTCAACATTTTAGTAATTAATTACTAAAACTCAATTAATGGGCCAAATTTTGAATTTTTGAAAATTGATGATGCACAGGTGAAATCGACACTATTTTGGGGTTTTCTATTAAAAAATCAAAAGTCAACTCAAAAGTCAACATTTTTGACTTTTTGAGATCAAAGTGCAAAAATCTAGAAAATGAGAGGCTAATTCTAATTCAAATGCTAAATGACTCTTTTTGGTTGAGAGATAGGTTATGTCGGGATCGGAAACCCTAATCTTAAATTTTTAACTTACCAATACTTGCTAAAAATCATATATCAACACCTACATGTGCATGTATTTCTTTTAATAGATATGTTCTACAAGTAGAAGACAATGGAGACACATTTAGGGATAGACTATGCATTTCAGCCTGAGGTTGTTTTATGTCATCTGAAAGATGGCTCTCAACTTCTAATTACGTTGATTATTGATAGATATATGTTGTGTTGCTCTCAACATCGGTCTCAACTAGATCATCAATATCGTCATACGTGACTTTAATAACATTAAGTATATCAAACCATCTAGCAATACTTCCTTCAAAAGCATTGGTGTACTTATTGCTAAACACTTGACTAAGCCATTTTTATTAGGGTACCAAGCATATAATAATATGTTCACCAATTTGCACACTGAGTTGAAAATCCGGGACCCCCCATAATAGAAATTGACTCCAAAATCGGGCAAGTCCGCATTGTGTAGTAAGTCATAATATTCAGGTCTTGTCACATCCTTCCCGAGATTCTCTGGGTCTCTCTCAATGAATTTGTCATCGACGACTTTAAGATTGCGGAAATAGGACACCTTTCCAAAGCCTTCAGAAGGGAAATGGCCGCTCCCCATTTGTGTTGCCGTATGACTACCACCTAGTTTATTGCTAGCTATCTCTCCACCCCAAATAACTCGATCGCCAGGGCCTTTCAGATAAGTGAAGATTTCCCTGGGCCAGTATCCTACTTCTATGTCCAGAATGCGTAGCCACCACCACCCGGTAAAATCATTCTGAAATACTTTTATTAAAAGACAGAAGGCTCAAAAATATCCCGTGTATATTTACTTTAAAGATTGTTCCATTACCTTCGTAATGTCTATAGTTAGGTCATATGGCTGTCCACCATAGGTGGAAACTGGTCGAATCAAACCACCTAGAGCAATCTTCTTATTTGTTTGTACGAATCCTTCGCATTCAAGATTGTAGCAACCGGTTTTCTTATAGCTATCACTCTATAATCCACCCAAGAAAAACATGTCAATGTTTGATATGTTTGTGAAAGTTTGATGAATTGCAAGCGGTTAGAACAGTTAAGAACTCACTGTCCAATATATGAAAATCTCTGCCTCCATGCTATCACTCCTCCGTTTTTTCTATTAACCTATAATAAAAACACAAACCACTTAAAGTTTTAAATCACGCACATTTAGAACGTCAATCATGCTAAAATCTGCAGATTCGATCATTCTAAGTTCTTACCATCCATCCAGCCTCCACAGTGTTCACATTCTCATCGGGGCCTGATCCGAGCCAAATTACTGTAGGATTCCACACACTAAATCGTGCATGACCTCCCATCAAGTTACCACCTTGCATAAATGCAACAGCATACTGACCAATATACATTAAACTCATAAGGAAGTGAAACTTAACAATCAATGCATAAACAAAAATGCAACTCAAAATCAACGCGGTAAGTCATATTGTGATGTATTTGCACTTACTTCATGTCTATATGGTGCACTGAAGTCATTCCCGCTCAAATTGAGTCGCTTCACGTGTGGAATCAATGGTGTAACATGATGATTGGTATGATTTTGTGGTCTTTTGATGGGAATTGTTCCTTCTGGGCATTCACCATATTTCCACCAAACTTGACGGAACGCACCTTCCACATGTCCGGCTCCATTCGCTTTTCGATTTGAGCTTGGTTTCATCTGTTCGTAAACGTGCCAGCTTTAGCATTTGTTAAATAAGGTGGACGAACATATCTAAGGTTGCATAACAATACTTCTGACATAGAACAGCCCGAAGTTCTTATACATCCTGCAATATTGAAACAGCTTCCTCCTAGAACTGCTCTATGATGGCCCTATAAGGCACTTATACCGTCATCGCCGCACTTATTCACTTCTACTGCTAACTGCAATTTTTTTATGGGAGGCACGGGAGAGAATACCTGCGCAAGTTACAAGTCAAAAAATGAGGGGACACAAACCTGTATGGTATGATTCTTGAGAAGCGGATGATCAAAAGCGGGTTGCCTGAAGATGTCAACACAATCGATAACTCTGCAACAGCTTCTCATACATTATCTTAGCAAAGAGAACATATTTAAAAGATAAAAACAAGGTGAAATAGCAATAGGCAGAGTTTAGGAATGACCTCAATGGTTTTCACCGTTCCTTTAGGCTTATTGAAACCTGTAACTTTGTTTGATATAAGGATTCTTGCTCGAGCATGCCCATCGCTTGTCGTACCGATAATACTTATAATCAAAACCAACCATTTGGAAAAGTGAATGCGTAGACTTACCATTGCCATTGTAGAACAGACCGGAGCATTTTTGAAAATGAGACAAAACAATGTTCTTCCTTAAATACACATAAATCGTATCCCTATGGGAGATCTGAAAACTGACTCAGGTATTAATCATTATTAGCCTGCCATGGATCACCATTTCCACAAGCAATAAAATGATTCTTCTTTTGGCAAGTATGAATATTTTTGCACATGAAAGGAAATGTTCAAGATTTGGTTATCTAAAGGAGATATGCATCAACGATTTATCCTTGTCTTTCTACATATGGAAACATAAATAGAAAAATAAGGGGTTGAAATGTCATCGTTTTCTCAAGTTATAACATCCCCAAATTTGGATCCCAAATGGAACCGAGATAACCCAAGGAAAAAGGCATCGGAAATGGTGTGGACCAATCCAAGGGTCGGCCATGGATTGGTAAGTATAGACGGAACAGTATCTAAATGATCGGTCATGGTTCGATCGAAGGATCGCCCATGGATCGGCTAAGGGATCGCCAATGAAATGATTTCCTGATCATGCAAATCGATTGAGTGATTCAATCATGGATCAACTATTTGACCATAAGGGTTGGCAGTGGAACGATCCCGTGCGGTTGTGGATTGACATCGTGTGGGCATGTGTTGATCGCAGGTGATTCCGCCGCCATGCACCGTTACGAGCATCCATGGGCCAACTTTGTGGTACTTGGTTCCACGTGGCTACATAACAACCGAGGGTCGAGCATTGATCGTTGATACTTGAACATATGCCGATCGCAAATCGGCCGTGGATCGCTATGCGTTGAATTGGGCTGTGACATTCAAATTTTCTTTGTAGTTTATAATATTTAAAATATATAGTAGTGAGAGTTATTAAGGTAATACAATTAGTTTAGTAATTGTCAATGGGGACCAATACGCTCCAAATTACGATCGAATGATTTCAAGCATTAAAAATTTTATTGAGTTAAGGTGTTACTTCTATACTATACTTTTTATTTATGATTTTAGTGGTTTCAAAATAAGTTTATGATTTCTGGGCATTTCAAATGAATACCGATTTCTCTGTTTATTTACCGCAATGTATAGTATATACCCAAAATAATTTAATATCTTCCTCTATTCAATTAAATTATGCTATTTGTCATTATCTTAGCATGAATAAATGTCTTAATTTTCACCCTATTTTGTCACATACCCAATTGAAATGCTTGGAAACCTAAATTTATGACATCATGCATGACCTATTACATTTTAACTGTAGTAAGTTTTTATCTAAATATAACTATAATTACTTGTCATTATAGTCTTTAACCCAAGTAAATTAATGTGACCCCAAAATGTTTTTAATTATGGTAAAATTTTGGGAGATAAGAGGCTTCAGAACACTTCTTCTTATTCTTCTTCTTCTTCACGCACCACTCCCTTCTTCTTCTTCTTCTTCTTGTCCGTCTACTTCCCGAGCAAATTTTCTTTTCGCTTTCTTTTCAATATATATATATATATATATATATATATATATATATATATATATACATATATCAAAGTTCAAGCTCACTTTCAAACTAACTTCTTGACAAGGTATATTGTTGAATTTTCCTTTTCCTTTTCTTTATCAAATATGCTTTGTTGTTTTCACAAGAATAAGATTTGTTACTTTTAGTATCTATTTTGTTTTCAAGGTGGTTAGAGGTTTGCTTTGTTGAAGATTTCACTTGGGTAAGTGAAAACTCTAAGGCTAAACTAGAATGATTTATTTAGTACTATTGATCTTGGTTGGTTGATTGTTTATTATTTAGTTTGGATTTTATGTTATGTGTGAGTAAGTTTCAATAGTTTATGTTATACTATTGTGATTGTTGAGCTTGAATTACAAAGTTCTCTGCATGCCAAGGTGTCTTTAAGAGATTATTAGTATGTTTTGTTGCATCATGAATGAGAAAGGTGGGAAAATGATAAAATTAGGCATAAAAGGGTATTTTGGTAAATTTTGTTGTCATGGTAAGGAAGAATTTCGAATTTTACAGAAATAAAGAGAGGCTGTGAACAGTGTTAATTTATGATTTTAATGTTAATTAGTGGGTTATTAAGTTTTATTAATTAAAGGAAATCAAATCGGTTGAAAAAATGAGTTTATAAGCTTTAGGGGCAAATTTGTAATTCCGCCAAAGTTGAGGGGCGAATTGTAACGTCATGAATTAGAGCCCACTTTCATGATCAATGAAATTGATGTTATTTCTTATTTCGTTTTAGTAAGTCTCGCCCGGGCCGATCATTCTTGGGATCTTGACTAATAGGGAAAGGCTAACTAGGAAAAGCAAGCGTAGACCCAAGAACTCGATCGTGAATTGAGTCCGATTCCGAGATACTGACGAAAAAATATTTTGTGTCAATGTGGGCTGATCTAAGGAGAGTGACGAATCAATTTGGCCAATGACGTACGATTGGATCAAGGGTGATGCCGCACGACCAGAGTACACGTGGCGAAGGTCCTGAACTTATTTGAACGATCGCGACCCCGGAACTAGTGATAAATCCTTGTGTTCTTTGGGAAATCAAGACCATCGTGACTCGAGTAAACTTAGGTCGATACGCCGTAACTTCCAAACCGGCCGCCCGTTAGTGAGAGACACTAAAAGCGCAAATTGAGCTAAATCAATCGTGGAATTGAGTTCGAACCGTGTCGAATTTTGTGGGTGTACGCGACTATTTTGCAAGGACGACGTCATTTTTATGTGGCCGCTCATATTTGGGATCGATAAAGTCAAAAATTGAAATCTTGACCCGGGGACTGGAAAATTACCAAACTGCCCCTATGCTCCTAACCTTGTATTCCGAATTTTGGGGATTATTTAGGGAATATTTTAGAGTTTTAAATGAGTCTATCTTAGCCCAATAATGCTGGAAATTATGGTCAAGAATGCCCCCAAGATATTTAGCAAGTATTGATCATAGCCTTTGGATTAGGGGTAAGATGCACATTAAGGGAGGTTGGTCACCTAACCCATTAAGTCCATTTGTGCCTATACACTCCCACTGTCTTTCTCTCTCCCTCATTTCACCCTTATCTCAGCCCGGCCCCCCCTCCTCCCACACATCACTCTCTCCCATTTCCTCTCCCTTTCGCCGCTAGAGTGCCCGCCGCCCGCCGCCCGGGGGCTGCCGTTCACCACCACCAACCCTGACCATCTTTCTCTCTCTCTCTCTCTCGTTGCGCCTCTGTCCAGCACCACCGCCTCCCCTCTTCGCCGCTTGAACCGCCACCACGGAGAGCCGTCGCTTATGTCGCCGAGGAGCCGCTGTGCCTCAGCTCAACCCGCTATTTTCCCAACTTGTTCAGCCTTGTTGGGAGCTTAGGAATCAAGTGAGTACAACCCTAAACCCTAATTAGGCTAATGCACATTTTTAGATGAATTTTAGGGGTTAATTATGGTAATTTAGGGATTAATTTGTAAAGGATGTTAAGGGCTGACTTTAGGCAAATTGGGTGGCTTAGCGTGATAATTTTAATGAGGTTTAGCGGCCTAGAATGTGCTGTATGATGGCTGGAAATATTGGATTGAATTGGCCCGAGTTTGGTTAAATTAGGGTTCAATTGTGGAATCTCGGCGTGCCTCGCATTGTCCTCATGGTGGCTGATTTGAGTGATGTCTTGGGGAGCCTAATGGAGTATTTTGAGGATAATTATTTTAGAATGACCAAGTGGCTGTCTATGTCGGGAATTAATTGGGCTAAGAGCGATCAATTTGTGGTTTAATTGTGTAATTGCCGGGAATGTTTAGATTGACTGATTGGGTGGCTGAATTGTCCTTGGTTGTGATCAATTTTTTAATGACATGTCATATGCCTAGTGTGACAAAAAATGGAGTAGCATGGCAGGCCTCGTGTCTTGTGCGAATTCATGTTGATCTAATTGTATGATTTATATGTGTGGATTATGTATCATGCAAGAGTGATTTGAATTACTTAAATGGACGTGCTAATATGTTGGTTGGGCATATTGAAATGTGGATTGAGCATGTTATGACATTGTTTGGAATAAATAGCCAAATCTTATTAAGTGCTCGGTGTGAATTTCACGAATGCTAAGTGTGGATATTATGGCCATGAAGCGTGCATACCGAGTATGGGCATATTATGTGCATTACGGCGTGTGTGTGCATGAAAGGCATGAGCATGTGATTACCTAATCACCACGATGCGCTTTACGCTGGGTTCGGGATAATAAGCGGTGTATGTGAGCGTGTGATCACATAATGCCCACGATCGTTTTACGAGGGTAGTGAACCCGTCCCGAGGCATGTTATACGGGGACGATGTCCGAATTAGGTGAAGATGACAAACTGATCGTTTACGCTGGGTCAAGATCAATCTCAAAGTTATAGACCCGATGTGTTTTACGCGGGTCGATGAAATTTGGTAAATTGCAAGTGTGCAAAAGTGCAAGTGTGCAAAAGTGCATTGATGAGACATGAGCACGAGTATAAGCATGAGCATGAGCATATGCCTGACACGCGTTGTGACCAAGTGATGTTGTGCTTATACCATGACTGGGTTCCGTGTTATTATTGTAAATATATATAAAATGTCTAAACCCGCAGGTCGGGCTTGAGTATTGGATTTGGGGCCCAAGGCCCAAGTCATTTATATTTTGGATTGTGTGTCGATTAATACCTGTCAGGAGGTGCATGTTAGCCTAGTTTAGGTTTAGGGGCCTACTTGTTGAGATTTATTCTCACTGTTGTATAAACCCAACTTTTTAGACCCCGGCCTTGAGATGTTCGCAGATCTATTCGTTTTGGGATCCCTTACGGATAGACCGGAAGGAGACGGAGTATCCCATTGGGAACGGGATACATATGTTAGATATCGACTACAATGCGGGTTGATGCGCGGGCGGCGGGCGGTTCGGGATCGATACCGAGTTGGAGTCCATGGAGTCCGAGCCGGAGTTGTCCGAGAGTTTTTCCGACTCATCGAGTTTTGACTTAGACTAGGAGCCCTAGAGTAGACCCTTAGACCTTAGTTAGGTCGGGCCAGTACCTTTTTGACCACAGCCTCACCTAGTTCTAATACACTTGACCGCCTGAGCCACTTACCCCTTTTTGTCAGTAATGTCTATTGTCCAGCTTTTGATTTTGAGTGTAAGTTGTAAATGGATGTTGTATATGTTTCCTAATGTTAATGCAAGTGTATGTTTGTTCATGTTGGTTGTTGTGTGGCTATCCTTGGTCATGTGGTTTTAAACTGTTCGGGTATCATATTGCTTCCACGTGTGCTTTAGTCTCTGTGTTGGGCGTTGGGTTGGCAACGCGTCCTGGAACGTCGCACTTGAATCGACCGCAGCAAGGATGTGGCGTGCCGCAGGGTTTGGGGCGTGACACGAATCTGTCAAAAATGGAAGTTCTGGGGACTGATTACAGTATGTGGAATCTCACTTTGATAAGTGTTTAAGTTAGTTTTTAGAGATAATTATTTAATTAGGTCATATGTTTAACTATGCAAAATTGAAGCACTTTTGTAATAATTAATTAAAAGTGGGCAGTTTTGAAAATTTTGTAAAATATGTGGTGTCTATAGTGTAATTAAAATGTTTGTGCGTTTTAAAGCATAAAAATATTATCATTTAGTTTTTATTTTAATTATTATGACTTCGTTGGTTAAAAATCGAAAATTAGGGGTAAAATTATAAAATAAGAAATTTTACCAGAATAATTTCTAATTTTAAGAATTAGGAATAAGAGAAATGATCGCTTTTATATGTGGTAAAAGTTAGCTTGATCAAGGGGGATTAAGATAATAAATAAATAAATAAAAATTAGATGAGATACTCAATTATGGAGTAGTAGTATTTAAATGTTATAGAACTTGCAAAAGTGCTCTTCTAAATTGATATTGGCTTGGCGAAAAGAAAAGGAAAGTTCTCATGTTGAAAGGTGCATAATTAATTGATTGTCTTATATATTATGTTGAATGACAATAGATTGACTTGTTATTTGCGTTTGTAATTATGAAAATACGTGATATGTTTTGTGTTATAATTAATCATGTATGTCTTTGATGTTAAGTGATTAAGACCTTTGTTGCAGTCTATTTATCGTCGAGTGAATTCCCTTGTATGAGTTATAGATAAGATTCTGGAGTCAGCAAAATGTTCTACCGAATGAAACGGTTTTCTACGAGGTTAAGATGATATGAAATCCTATGATGACATGGCTCTTGTGGTTATGATATGACATGACTTTGCCATGGTATGATATTAAGAAACGACCATAATCACGCGGATTTACAGTGGTGTATTTATCCTCACTAATGAAGATGATACCCGTGATGAATGAGCTGAGGTGTGGCAAAGGGTATGAATGATTTCGTTTCCCATGAATTAGTGGTGACGATACCTCGTTAGTTGAGATGCCTTGTGAATCGATATGGTTCTGGCCAGTGACGAATATGAATTAATGAGATGGGGAAAAATGCTAAAAAAGTTATAAACTTTTTGCAATGATGGCAATTTAGTCCTAAATCTTTTTTTTTTGGTGCCAATTCAGTCATAAACCTTTTGCATTTGTGTTAATTTAGTCCTAAACTTTTTTTTGTACCAATTCAATCCTAAACCTTTTGTATTAGTGTCAATTCAGTCCTAAACATTTTATCTTTGTTTCAATTCAGTCCTTTCGATCAATTTCGACCGAATTTTGATGACGTGGATAACTTTAATAATATTTTAATATTTTTGAATTTTTATTTATTTATTTATTTCTTTCTTTCCCCTCCCTTCCTCCTTCCTTCATTTGGTCACCGATTCGGCACTGGTGAGGCTCGCCCTCTCTAGCGACTGGACGAGGCCGGCCTCGCCCTAGTGGCCAGCGAGGGCGACCCTTGCCCATGGCCGGTGAGGTCAACCTCGCCAGCCTTTGGCCTCTGGCCGGTCGCTGGTCCGGCAATCGGCTAGAGGAAGGGGGGAGGGGAGGGGGAAAAAAAGGAAAAAAATAAATAAAATTTCAAAAAATATTAAAATATTATTAAAATTGTCTACGTAAGCAAAATTTGGCCAAAATTGGCCGGAAGGACTAAATTGGCACAAAAACAAACGGTTTAGAATTGAATTGGCACAAATATAAAACGTTTAGGTTTCTATCTCCTTGTAAGTTCTTGCGACTCCACCTTTGACCTCATCTGGACATCCCATGTCCTAATTGGGTCGAGGCTGGTTTTGGCTATAGGTTGTATTGGTTCTATGAAAAGTAATACATATTTACCTTTAAAAAAAAAAATATAAAACGTTTAGGACTGAATTGACACCATTAAAAGTTTTATGACTGAATTAGCACCAATACAAAATGTTTAGCATTGAATTGGCATAAAAAAAATTTAAGACTTTTTTGGCATTTTTCCCCGATGAGATGTTATTCCATATATATGATATATAATATGCCATCTATTTTCACCTGAATGATTGATTTTATGCAAAATTATTGTTGTTTCATTGACATGTCATGATTGGAAGGGAAGTATCATTATTCATGTATTTTGTACTGCCTTGGACTTATAATTTTTGTTGATACCAGGTTGAGTGGTGAGTGAATTTTTTATCTTAGACTTAGAGATTTCAATTACTAGGCCTCGGCTCACTCCTTATTTTTCAAATATGTAGGATGGATCCCTCACCGCTGCTACGTTTTGGAGCCCCTATGTTTTTTGATTATAATTATGAAGACAATGTTGTACCTGGATTACCAGTGGTTTATACTAGGTGTACTACTGTTTTATGGGTCGACATGGGGTTACTAGAATATATAATCCATAGTTATGTAGCTTAGTATGTGAATATCGATGGTGAGTTAGTTGGACCACTTAGAGGCTTCGATGGTCCTTAGGGTTTGGCGATGATGGCACGTCGTCGGGTGAAGTCATCGATCCTTAGTTGATGGTCCGTTAGTGTACAGGCAAGTTTTTTGGAGTAGTAGTTAAGTGCTGAAGTTAGGCAACTCTGACCTTTCCCAGTAATTATGTATTTTTTTTTTTTTGCCAAATGTTGTATTGTAAAATTTGATGTTAATATTTATAAAAAGATGCATATGTATTTTATTATACATGTTTGGGAATGGTGTGAATGCTTTATTATGCTTTCGCATGTTTTAATAATTATAAGAAAAAAATTGGTAAAGACACGTATCATACGTGACGTTCTGGGGCGTCACATGGGTAAGCCATAGATAGGCCATGTGCCAGGCCTTGCGCCCGGCCATGGACCAGTAGGAAGCCATGTCGGTCAGGCCCGCAGGGGCTAGCCATGTATACTGTTTGTGTTTTGTCATTGTGCCCTACCATTATGTCGGGCTTTGTGCCCATGGGTTGGTCCAAACCTAGTTTTGTGCCTGCCAGACTTGGCCATGGGCCATGTATTGTGCTGCCCTTGGGCCAATGAACCGATCCCTCGTTTGTGTGTCCCGTTCGTGCACTTGGCTCCTTGCTCATGCAGCTCAGTTGTGCGCTTTGTACACCGTCCGTGTAGCTTGGTACCGTGCCTGTGCATTCGGCCTTGTGCTTGTGTAGCTAGCCGCGCGCTCATGTGGCCCAAGATTATGCCCAGAGCTACGCCCGCGTAGCCTGACCGTGTGCTAGGCCCTGCTCCTGGTTAGGCCCGATTGAATAGGCCATGTGCCAGGACAACCCAGTTGGTTTGGCCTTGTGCTGTTTGGTCTTTGGCTCGATTGTGTCCAATCATACTCGGACATATTTTTACACCGAACCTCGGTTCCAAATGAGAGGGTTGATCATTTATGGCACTTGAGAACCCCTAATTACCTTAATTTCTTGTTAAGTCAAGTTTAGTAAAAATTGGGTGTTCAAAGAAAGATATGCCAACAGAACTAGCAAAGACCCTAATTATTAAGTGTTTCTTGATAAGGCCACGTGATTCACGCCTATAATGCTTCTTGGGACAAGAAGACAAGTTGATTTAGTCAAGTCAATGGCTTTATTAGAAACTTGTCTTGCAAGTTGGATAACTTACCTTGCAAGTTGGCTAACTTATCTTGCAAGTTGGCTAACTTATCTGCAAGTTGACTTGGCAATATGCCTATAAATGCAAGTTGGCTCCTCTAGCAAGTTGGCAATATTATAAATCTTTGAGCTCACCATTTCATTTTCACCTCTTTGGCTCACCATTTCACCATCACTACTCTCTCTCTCTTACACCCTCACTCTCTCTTAGCCGCCCTCTCTTACTTAGTCGCGCCCTTGCCTGCACCCATGCCCGTGCTGCGCTGTGTTCTTGCCGTGACCTTATCGCTCGACTCACCTCTAGGTCACACTCGGCCATGACCTTAGAGGGTAGTAAGTATACTTACTAAACCTTGGCTAGGATGATGTGTTACGTTGTTGGGCGAGTCATGTGCTTGTGATGCTTGCGTGTATTCCGTTGTTTGTGACCACTTGATATAGCTTGCCATGCTTGCATATACATTTGTAAGGTTTGCTAATGTGTTTGGCATTATACTTGAGAGCACGCCTTGGGCCATGAATGAATCTCACTTAGTTTGGATCGGCGTCGAGCATGTCGGAATAAGCCTTGCTTGGAGGGTCCGTACTGAGGCATATCAATCTAAGCCTTGCTTGGTGTAGGTCAGTGCCATGACCAGTCGGTTCGGATCATGAACTTGGTTCTGTGCCTAGCATGACTTAAAATTTTTGAGGATTTATGGCATGACGCTCACTTTGCGTAAGGTACTCAAGTTGATATGATGCTTGTTGGCATGGTCACACAAGGGAAAAAAATAGCCGTCGCCCTTGATTAGGGGACGTTGCCTCATTAAGTTCGGATAAAAAGCCGCCAGCCTTAGATTAAGAGACATTGCTCGGAGAATTTCCGGAAGAACCGTACCAACGATTAAGATAATAAATCCCTCGTGTGCATGCTTTTGGTTGAGATATTGTTGCTTGAATAGAAAGACATGTTAACATAATCTTATGCACAAGAACAAGTGTGGTTGAAGCATCTTTGCTATTGATTTGCTATCAATTGATGTGGCTATTACATGTGCTTTGTTTGATGGCGAGGCATCCTCCTATCCGGAGTTTAGTGAGTTTTACTTCCTGAGTCCTTGACTCACTCTGTTGTTTTTCATATGTTTAGGCATGAAAGTGTCACACCAGTTTTGGGAGTTGTAGATATGCTAGAGGAGATAGGAATTTCCGCCAACCTACGCAAATACGTGTAGTGTATTGAAAAGGGAAAACAGAGCCCGTAAAAAGAAAAGGGGCATGTAAAAGTTTGGCTTGTAAAATATATATGTTATCATGTAAATACAAGATTTACTCATAATACTTGTCGTGACCCCGTTGTTTTTTCTGATTGTGATTATCCTGAATTCATGCTTTCGCTTGTTCGTAAAGAAAGATAATAATGAACGGGACGTTGCAAGGTGAGCCATGAGTCACGGTCTTGGCCAGGATGTGACAGTGTGGTGTACATCACATCAATAACCCCAAAGTGGGGGTGTTACATGAATAAAAGCCCGAAGTGGATCTTTATCTCAAATAAGGGTCTGAAGTGGATATATTAGTCTTAAAGAAGAGCCTGATCTTGTTAGATGAAAGGCATTTTCGTTCGTTATTTTTTTCCCTTTTTTTCTTTCTTTTTTCCTTAATCTATTTTTTTTCTTTTGCTTTTCTTTTTCTTTCCTTTTTACTTTCCCTCTTTTCTCCATCGGACTCAGGTGAGGCCCACCCTCGCTCGCCCAATCCAGGCAAGGTGACCCTCACCCTCACCTGGGCTGGCGAGGCCAAGGGTTGCCCTTGCCAGCCCAAGCGGGCGCGGCTCTCACCCGCCCAGGCAGGGCGGCTCTCGCTCGACACTGGTGAGGGAACCCCTTGCCTAAGGTCGACAGAGGTCACCAGTGATGGCCGGGGAGGGGAAAAGAAAGGAAAAAGGAAAGGAAAAAGAAAGTAAAAAATATACTTAATTTTTTGACTAAAATACCCATTCTCTAATGGCCAGAATAGGGACTTTTGAGACGATTTGGCTATTTTATATCTTTATTTTGAGACAAAGTCCATTTTAGGCCCTTATTTGAGAAAATGAAAGTACTCCTTGTTCTTATTTGAAATTTTCCTAGGAAAAATAGGTCAATTTTCATAGGTGTAAAAAATTCTCATTTTGGAGTAACCATCAAAATGTCACGTTGATGGCAAGTATACATACATACATACATATACATACATATAATACACTACAAAAAAACATGTTTTTTCCGACGAAGTTTCCAACGAAAAATTTGGAAAAATTCGTTGGAAAACGAATTTCAACGAATTTTCCAACGAAAAAAATTCGTTGGTAATAGGTCGTTGCAAATTTTTCCAACGAAAAATTTTAATTTTCGTTGGAAATTTAAATTTAATTTTTTTTTGGAAAATTCGTTGAAAAAACTCATGGCTAAATTCGTTGGAAACGAATTTTTTTTCCGATGAATTTTTTCGTTTGAAACTGCAAATTTTTTTTTTTGGTCGAAAAATTGTGGAAATTTTTTTTTTTGGTCGAAATTTTTTTTGTTTGAAAAATCGCCCTCGCCACCGGGCGAGGGCTAGCCTAAATCGTTGGCAAGGGGCAGGCCTCATCGCCGGGCGAGCTTGGCCCTCGCCATGGTCGGCGACGAGCTCGAGCTCGCCCAGATCCGGGTAAGCTCGGCCCTCGTCCCGGCGAACAAGGAAGGAAAGGAATGGAGCATGAACCGGGGCTCCCACGGGCGGATGAGGTCGAACTCGGCGGACATGGACACGGACTCGTGGGGGGGGGAGCCAAGCGGGCGGTGCTTGGGTCTTGACGACGAGGGAGAAGGGCCGGTGGAGTCGAAGGAGGTGTCGAGGTGGAAGGCGAGCTCCCGAGGCTACGGTGAACCCGGACCTGGAAGGGGAGGCCGAGGATCTTGAGGGGCGACCATGGGCGCGGGAGGCCTTCAACTGGGTTTATGGGGAAGGAGGATGGAAAATGGGTGGGGGGATTTTGGGGTGATTTTTGAATGGAGAAAAGAATTGATTTTTTTTTTTTGGCGGGTGATTTTTTTTTTCAGTGTGTACAATTTTAGGTGGGAAAATTATCCCAATTAATTCAAAATATATCGGTTTTTTTGAATTAGATTTGGAAATTTCCAACGAATTTTCCAACAAAAAATTGTACAAATTGAAATAATGGCCCGGAAAATTGAAATTGTTGGAAAATTCATTGAAATTTCAATGAATTTTCCTACCTAATTTAAAAAATACCGGTTTTTTTTGAATTGTTGGAAATTTCGTTGGAAATTTCAAATCTAAAAATTGTACAAATTGAAATAATGGCTCGGAAAATTGAAATTGTTGAAAACATGAAATTTCCAAACGAATTTTCCCAATGAATTTAAAAATACCGGTTTTTTTAATTCGTTGGAAAATTCCAAAAAAAATTTTTCGTTAGAAATTTCCAACGAATTTTCCAACGAAAAATTGTACAAATTGAAATAATAGCCCGGAAAATTGAATCTCACTTAATTTAAAAAATACGGGTTTTTTTTAATTCGATTTGGAAATTTCCAACGAATTTTCCCACGAATTTAAAAAAATGCTTAAGCAAGATTGGTTTTTTGAATTCATTGGAAATTTCGTTGGAAATTTCCAACAAAAAAATTTTTCGTTGGAAATTTCAACGACTTTTCCGTTGGAATTTCCAACGAAATTTGCATTTAATAATGTTTCGTTGAAATTTCCAACGAATTTTCCAACGAAAAATTTTTCGTCACTAATTTCCAACAAATTTTACTTTTCGTTGGAAAATTTGTTGCAAACAAAAATTTTCTCGTCGCAAATTTTCGTGGCAAAAAAAACCCAGTTTTTTTTGTAGTGATATATATGGTAATGGCAATGAGGTGAAATTGCTTCGGTGGCAAAGGGCAGAGAACTCTCAATTCCTTCTTTCTTTAGAAATGATAACGAAACTCCCGTATCCCAAAAATTATGTTAACAATACATAAAATTACCAAAACCAATACACATAGATGTAGCAAAAAATAAGGCAAACTTGCAAAGCCTCTGCCAAGAATTTACCCTACTTATATACTGAAACATGGAAGAAAAATAAAATTTTCAAGCTTAACGTTCTAGACATAATATGCTATCTCTTATGGGAGAAGTGCTAAGACATGAACTTCCCAAGGCTCTTGTGGGAACCCGCAACTGATTTTCAAATTATCGCTAGCTCATCCGTTGAAATCCCAACCCGACAATGCATCTGAAACCAATGTGATTGTACTTTCAAAACAATAATGAATAGCAACTTCCGGACACCATTTCGAAACCATTTGGACATAATGTACTCGCCAGGGAGGTTTGTTCTATGGCTTGGCCGCTATTTACTACTTCACTAGCCTGAAAACCCAGAACCACCGTAAAAGAAATTGACCCCGTATTGCGTAGTCTTACCCATGATTGCAAATCATAGCACTCAGGGTTTGTCGCCATCATTACAAAATTAGCTGCATCCCTGTTCATCAAATTGGCATCAACATATTGAAGGTTGTAGAAATGGACGATTTCCCGAATCCTTCATAAGGAAAGTGGCCGCTGCCTATTTGCGTTGTCGTATGATGCCCGAGGTTCAATGTTGACTATCACTCTGCCCCAAGTTACCCCTTCAGCAGTTGTGCTTAAAGAGCTAAATACTTCTCTAGACAATATCCTTTGTCGACATTCGCCAATTGAAGCCACCCATGTCTAATAACATGATCATGAGACATCTGGTAAGAAGACAAATATCCACACCCAAATATAGTATAATTGCACCTTTTGATTTCCTTATAAGTGAGAGCATCATACGATCTATAATGACAAGAAAACTAGACAGGGAATACGAAAGAGCCTATCATTTCCGTAAATGGACGATTTTAGTTACCTAAGTTACAGATATACAAACATCATATTGATTCCTGTTAAGTTGTTTTAGAGATCCAAGAGCAATTTTATGGTCCACTTGCACGAATCCTGGTTGGTCGAGATTGAAATGACTAGTCTTTCTAGTAGTTATCACTCTGAAAATCATCCGGAACAAGCATGTCAATTGTCAACCATTTGATCCTGACTCTCATGAGAATCTCAGATATCTGTTAGAGTAATTTAATATTAAATCACGTCTCCATCTAGCAACTTAAACTTTTAGAATAATCAATGGTGGTTTCACAAAATCTCACATGATATTAGAGCTGGAGGTCCTTGGTTTGAATCTTTCCAAACCCCATTTGCCTCATTAATTAAATATGTCAACGCTTAGTACCAAGCAAAAAGATTAGACTAAGCGTGAGGGAGAGTGTTAGAGTAATTAAATATTAAATCACGATTCATATAACAGTTTAAGTTTTTAGAACAATTATCAGTGTCTCACAAAATCTCACAATATCATAAAAGACAAAGGAGAACTCATAGTCGAATATATGAATGACCAAGCCTGTTTGCTAAAATTAGCAGATTTGCTTACCTGAAACCAAAAAGAGAGAACCATTTTTCCCCGGGCACTTCGAGAATGGAAATAATGCTGATACAGCTTTTATTCTGTACTCACCGTCCATCCCTCCTCCATAGTATTCAAATTCTCGTTTTTCCTCCCCACAACCCACATTTGAGAAAACATAGCTCCGTCGACCAATACTATGGGATAGGGATTCCGCACAATTACATACGCATGTGCTCCGCAGTAAGTCCCACCGGGAAAAGACACTTAGGCGTACTGTTCCATATAATCTTACATCATAGTCATTAAGAATTCTACAATTGGATCCAGTCAAGTTGGCTTGGATTGACTCTCTTCATTTGTTGAACGAACGGATTGGCTCGTTCTTTTATCTTACTTTTGCTGGCTTTAATGGGGACCGTTCCTTCAGGGAACTCTCCATATTTCCACCATACCTGACTGAGCATGCCTTCGGATGATTCTGCCTCATTTAACTTTTAGTTTACGTTGAGTTTCACTTGTAAAGTATCGAAAATGGAAGTTTCAGCTTTCGTTATATCGGAGAAAAGAAAATTTACATGTTGCTTCTTTCCTAGATAAAGCCATCTAACTGGCTCATCGTCCTAAGAAACTCAAACTACTGTTGCTTAGAATGGCTACATGATGGCCTGAGCCTCCTAAAACATCTTATGCAGTTGCCCACATTTGTATGTTCATATTGAGTTAATTTTGTGCCTTTCGTCTTGGTTTTGAGCTATGATAGAGCCACAATGGCGGTGATGGATTCGGCTTATGTTAACCCAACTAAGTGCTAAAAACAAAATCGTAAATAGGAAAATCACCGAAAACCATCAGGATTGGTTTGTATCCCTGAAAATTGACTTCTCTTGCAAGGGCTACATTCTGGCCTTCAATAAGATGTCTCAAGCGGTATGGTTTAACCGCATTTAGGTTTGCTTACTTGGTTCGGTCTCCATAACATTTCAACAGCATCGGTCCCAAATTAAACTACATTTAGCAATACCGGGGGAATAACACTAGAAGTACCAAAACTTATGTACGACGCTCATTTTAGTGTCAAAAGTTTTCGCGGGATTATTTTAACTTGTTAAACTTTTTGAAACTCCGATCACGGAAATCCAGTGTTAATTTCTGAATCAATTTGGCGGAGGTTTAGTAAGCATGCAATTCCGAAATGGCAGTTTTTTTTTTTTTTATTAATTTCTGAATCCCCGCACGGCCGACAAGCAATTTGGAGGGGTAAACCCGGGAGTGATGTGGCTTAGGACCCACTACCACGGAGGTTTAGTAAGCATGCACATTTCAAAATAACGTAGTTTAGCATGTACATTTTGATTTTTTAAATATTTTTTTATGATTTTTTCCTTTTCTTTTCTTTCATCTTCTTCTACCTTTGGCCGGCCCTTGCCCAGGCCACGGCGGCCTCACCGAATCTAGCGAGGGGAGCCCTCGTCTCGCCCGCCCTAGCACAGGTGAGGGTCGGCCTTGCCTTGCCTCGCTAGATCTGTGGTGGGCGAGGCTCAGGCCACGGCGGCGTTGCCAGGTTTGGGTGAGGCGACCCTTGAAAGCCATAGGTGAAGGTTGGAGGCCGATCCTCACCTTGGCAAGGGCGAGCCTTGGCAAGGGTTCCCCTTGCCAGATCTGGTGAGGCCGGGCCTTGACCAAGCCACGTCGGCCTTGCTAGGAGTCACCCTCTTCCCCGGGTGACGCCCGGTGAGGGCGTCGTGGCCTGGGCGAGGGCTGGCCTCAATGGATTGGCCATGGCCAATGTCTGGTCACCAGCCAAAGGTAGAAGAAGAAGAAAGAAAAGAAAAAAAGAAAAGAAGGAAAAAAATTAGAAAAAATATTTAAAAATCGAAATATACACATGAAAATGCCATATAGACTGATTTTTTTAAAAAAAAAACCCAACTCAAATTAAAATTTTAATTATAAAAGTCACGTATTAATTTAGCCGAAATTTCTCGCTATTGGCAGTTAAGTGATTATTTTTTCTCCGATTTGGCACTTAAGTAATTCGGCGAAAACTTTTGGACTAAAGTGAGCGTCGCACACAAATTTTGGTACTTTTAGTATTCTTCTCCCAGCAATACCTGTAAGATGTGATTCTTTAGAAGTGGATGATCAAAGGCAAGTTGCTTGAAGATGTCGACGCAATTCATCGTTTCACTTGTATCGTGACACTATAGTATAACATTGCAATTCAATTTCAACATTTCACATCGGGTAGACTATTATGCAGACTAAGGTGGTAGAATCTCAAAGAAATAACCGAAACGGCAATAGATCTATGCTTTTCACTGTGCCTTTAGGCTTAGCTAATCTTCTCTTCCTGCTTAAGGATTCTTACTTAAGCAAACCTGTTTCTTGGCATATTAATCGTGACACTCAACAAGGGTAGCAAAGCATAAGAAGTTTTAGTAGGGTTTGTATTTGCCATTGCAAAACAGTACTAATGAAAGTAAGATAAATGAAATTCTCTGACCTATATATGTATAGTGCTCCACACAATAATCATACCCAGATTAAATCATCAACAATCTTCGCTGGATCAGGCAATACTGTGAAGGCCACTAGCGGAAGTTTCGGATTTACATTCCAATTAGGAATGGAAATCTTCCGCATTGAAATAGATCGGATCATTTCCACGAAAAGAATGAGATGGAAGGAAAAAAGCAGGTGCTGCAGCTTTACAGTCTACGGGAACTCTGCTAACTAATTAGACAATTCAAAGATGAAGTGCAAAGAATAATTAAAGGGCAGATATTATTCCCAAATTTAAGGAAAATTAAGATGGATTCTCGAAAAAGAAACAAAAGAAACAATCAAGGACAACCCTCGTATCCAATAATTTTCCTCGTATATGTCATTTCCTTTCTCTTGTATGCCTTGACTCAAATCATCCAACTGATCATCGGTAAAAGCTTGCATTGCATTACCCTTTATCCACCAGAAAATTATCCAAAAAGTTCTAAACCTATTGCACTTTTACCAATTCAGTTTTAAATCTTTTAAGTTTACCAATTGAATCCTAAACCTTTTCATTTCTTGTCAATTGAGTCCATTCGGCCAATTTTGATCAGAAATCGTTGACGTTGACATTTTTATATAATTTTTGAATTTTTTTCTTTTCTCTTTTTTTTTTTTTGGATTTTGAAGCTAGGGCTGGCGAGGGTGGCCGGCCAACCCTCGTCGGCTCTGGGTGAGGGCATCACGACCCTTGCCGACCAAGTGAGGGCACACGAGCCTTCGCCCAATCTGGCGAGGGCTTACGACGCCTCGCCCAAATCTGGCTAGGCGAGGGCT
This sequence comes from Syzygium grande, assembly GCA_024733475.1. Classification (NCBI taxonomy): domain Eukaryota; kingdom Viridiplantae; phylum Streptophyta; class Magnoliopsida; order Myrtales; family Myrtaceae; genus Syzygium; species Syzygium grande. The sequence continues at coordinate 39,270,600 of JAMXDD010000001.1, read as the reverse complement.
TGGCAGCCCTTGCTGACCCTAAGCAAGGCGTTTGGTGGCCTCGACGGCCCTAGGCGAGGCCCAAATCTGGCTAGGCAAGGGCTTGGCGGCCCTTGCTAGCCCCACGCCCTTGCTTGGGGCCGGCAAGGGCCTCGCCTAGCCAGATCTAGGTGAGGGCATTGCAGTCCTCATTGGATCTGGGCAAGGGTTGCCAACCCTCGCCCATGGTCGATGATGGTCGGTCGGCCATCCTCACCGCCCTAGCTTCAAAATCCAGAAAAAAAGATAAAGAAAACGAAAAAAAATGAAAAAAACATAAAAAATTTCAAAAATTATTAAAATATTATATAAAAATGTCCACGATAGCGCCACGTGGCAGCCCGGCGTTAATGTTAGCAATTTCCGGTCAAAATTGGCTAGATAGACTCAATTGGCAAGAAATGAAATGGTTTAGAACTCAATTTGCAAAGTTAAAAGGTTTAGGACTGAATTGATAAAAGTGCAATAGATTTATAACTTTTTGGACAATTTTACCCTTTATCCATTATAAAAGATGGAGTTAGATTTTAGTTAAAATAATGGAGAATATTTCTTGTCTAGGCATGATTTGCTATTAAACTGGAAATAGTAGTCATTAATGCTTTTCCGCACATGCAAACAAAGCTTGAGATTGGGCATATGAAAACAAAGCTTGAGATTGGCATATGAAAGTTTTCCTATGATCTCAATTCCCAGAGAAGGCTTTGGGATACTAATGGTTTGATTTGATTTCCTTCGACGGATGAAGAACTTCCATACAAGAGTATTGCCATAACTTGTCAGATTTTTAGCATTTTCATCAACTTCATATCTAAAAGTTAATTACCTATAGTAAATGTAATATTTAAGTGGAGACAAAGCTTGAAAATGCAGCCACTTTCACAGGAACACATGAACACAAAGATGTAATGCTGGAATTTAATCGATGGCACAAATCGGAAAGCTCCAACTAAGGAAAAATAAAGTGCAGTACGAGAAAGTAAAGATAATTGAAAGATAAGATTTTGATTAATTTGTCGGGTGTTCTCCAGTAGATGATATCTATAGTAGTTGTGTGGTAGCTGCTCCTTAGCGGTTTCCAATGGTTGTGTCCATGTTCTTCTATTTCAAAAATCTTGTCTTCACGTCCATGTGATGTCATGATCCTGCTTTCAAACGATAACCATTCCATGATCTTATACATGCCAATCACTTCATAACCTAATTACTCAAAATCCTATGGCTTTAGGCCTCTAAATGTGCTGTGACGTCGCCTCGATATCTTTCGCTTGCTTTTTTGTGGGTTTTGTCGATCATATATACCTGTATTCTTCCTGACCATTTTAGAACCTACATGGTTAGTCTTTGATAACCGGATTGTTATCAATGTGTTAACATTACCATCGATTGCTATCTATTGACCATGCACTTCCATATCAACTTGATGATGTTGGGTCATATACATGACACATGCCTCTAACATATGTCCTTTATGTTGGCAACTTGATAATATTTGCTTCCACGTTGCTTATGCCTGTCATTTGTCTCTTAATGATCCTTGCTTCCACGTAGCCTCAAGCCTCTGTCATGCGTTTCTTATGTTGGCAACTTGATGATCTTTGGTACAAATACTTGTCGACCATCTTTGATCCTACGTCATTATTACCAAACCATCATTGATACACTAAAATGGATATTCTACAATTTGTTGACAATGGGACATGTAATTCATGCCTCCATCATGCATGTGTTTCCCATGTCAACAAATTGATCATTTTTTGGTGTAAACAAGATTCTATAGATTCATTGGAAGATTTTATTGCGGGATTCTATAATCCCGAGAAACCGTTTTAGGGAATTGGTGACCATTGGATCACAAAATCCCTCGATGGACCTATTCCACGGTCATAACTCATCGTAATCACATTATTTTTGCTCCTGTACACAGAAGTCGCCTTGTTTACTTTAAGAGAAATTTTCATATGGCACACGCACTCGACTTTAGAGAGGTTCCAATCAATCGTCATCATAACTAACAAGCTCTCAGTCCTCATTCATAAAGCCCATGTGACTAGAATTCTCAAGTAGGTGAGACGCACACACTGTAGGAATTACATCACTATCATTCCCGATGGCGTGGATACATAACACTCAAGTTGATCCACAGATTTTCGGTATATTGGCCACTCAAGAAAAGTCATTGGACTGTTAACAACTGATACTTTGAAAGGCGGCAAGTTTCTAGGACCAGACCCCCTAGATTTTTGCCTTGTGGAGGGAAAGATGAAAGCAGACAGCCCACACACTTAGGAGGAGAATGACACGGAGAGAGCAGTATCAAACATCAGCAGTGTCATATAACTACAATGACTATTCTTCAGCTCCGAGGATTTCTGAAGATGGTCTGACTAGATAAGAATGTGCCCTGATTCGAGTCGCGGCCTAGCCATTGTCCCTCTTTGTCTCTCTCTATCTAGACCAGTCGGATTGACGTGGTCCGACACGCTAGACCTTGGATTTGAGGCTTGCAACCTTGGATCGAAGGTTGCCGGCCTCAGAACCCTAGAGCTGGGGTCGATTGAGGGTGGGGCTCTTGCTTGGCGTCGGCCGCAGCCAAAGGAAGAGGTTGCAACCACGAGTCCGCACTCGTCAAAACTAGAGTCCCTGGCCAACGCTTGGAGGTCACCTGAGGCTGGGCCTCGTCCGTGCATTAGTCATGTGTCGCGGTCGGTGGCCTCTACGATGTTCGCCATCCTGAGAAAGGCTGGGAAACGTTGCTCCGGTTAGCATAGAGAAAAAGTTTTAAGTAAAATGACAAGGTCTGAGAGAGTAATAATTTTGGGAAGAATGCGAGAAAGGAGAAGATTGCGATTGAGACTTGAAAAGATTGAGGTTTGATTCAAGCGCGTCTATATCCGTGTTATATCCAATAACTATCAAAATTTGTATAAAATATAACAAATCCTATTCCTATATGACAAAAAAATCTGGATAGTATTCAACTTAAAATACATGCACAAAGCAATTGCATGCGTTTTGATAGAAAAAAGTCTGGAAATAGTGTCGATTTGAACTACTGCCTATGTTGCACCAACACCGACACATGACACGTGACAGGCCATTTTTCAAAAAATAGAGAATTCCGACATGTTGGGACACGTTGTAAATTAAATATATATTTTTATATATACATAATAAATTGTTTTTTTTAAATTTGATTCAAATAAGTAAATAAGTGATACAAAAAAAAAGCCTAGAATGAATTTACCCTAAAAACATTATACACACGCGAGCTTAGTAAACATAAATTTTCAAAAAATAATTATGTGTAAATAAATATATTAGTTAAAAAACTAAAATTAGATAATCAAATTAGAAACAAAGGAAAGTACAAGATCAAAAATTAAAAAAAAAAATAGTCCATTGTTGGAAGCCCAGCCCACTTTCATTTGTGAAAACCCTAGTAATATCTTCCTCTCTTTTTCTCAGCCTCATGCTCTCTCCAGCTTCCTCCTTCGCGCGACCCCAGCCTCCTCTCACCTCTTCCTTCTCCTCCGTCGCCGGCGAAGCCAAGGCAAAGGAGATGATGGCGTGAAGGGTGTCGTCCTCGGCGCCGGAGAAGCGGGAGGCGAAGGAGATGACGGTATGGAGGGTGTCGTCCTCGGCGTCGGAAATCTGGCACCTTCTTCCTCATCTATCTCTCTCGGCTGCACCTTCTTCCTCATCTCTCTCGGTAACGAAGGACACGCGTGTCGCGGGCGTGTCTGATGCGTTTACCACGTATCGGATGTCCGACACCTCTTGACCGCGTGTCCAAGCATGTCGAACGCGTGTGTCAGTGTCCAACACCGACGTGGTGGCTCTTAGAGCGTGTCGGTGCAACATATACTACTGCGACTAAATATTGTCGAACCGGTAATACTAGCAGGATTGGAAGGTGAATCCGTAGCTTTAGTAACGTAATAACTACACCTTCCATTTTTGAATCTTGCATTTCCTCAAAATCCAGAAAATACCAAAACTCTGAGGCATCTATATAGAACCCATGTTCAAGGCTGGACACGGCACGTATCACCGTCAACAATATCGGTCTACAAGAATCATCATAACCCAATCCTCCATCTGCAAACAAAACCTAGGAAAAATGGAACAGTGTGCAACGAAGCTCAGTGCATTGGCGATTCTGCTGGTGATTGCATCATGTAGGTGGCCCCTTTCATTCATTTTTCTCTGATCCCTCGCTAGTTATTACAATATCATTCCTCCTCCTTTTAAGGTTTCGTGGACTCGCATGCTGAGGATGTGCGTTGCCAGATTGACACGGATTGCGGTCCTAAGAAGTGCGGTGCTGGGTTTGTTCCCATCTGCAGAGGAGGCATATGTGTGTGCAAGTTATCCGTGCATGGCTCGAGTTGCGACAAGCCTGAGGATTGTCGCTATATCTGTGGTCATCCAAATGACCCACAGTGCTTCACCTGTGCCCAGAGAAAATGTGTCTGCTTGTGTTTTTGAGCGTTTGATGGATATTGTCGAATGAATCGATCTTCTTCTCAATAAGACGTGTTGTCCGACATGAGGTATTGACTTATTTTTCAGCACTTGCTTCATTCGTGGGTATGTAATGGCTATGCCCCATGACATTGAGCTCCTCCATCGTGAGAAATGATGCTAACCCAAGTATAGACACTTTGAGGTGCGTTTGCTTAGCTCAAAATTTCATGATAAAAGAAAAGATTTTTCTTTCATCTGTTTGGTAATTTCTTTATAGTAGATTAAAAAGTCTGTTTTCCCCTATATAAGCTCGTTTTCAATCCATGGAAAGGTTTTCCGGTCATGACGTTTTAAAACTTTCGATGTTGCAAGACACTTTGTACAAAAACAAAAAAAATGTGGCTATAACCTATAATAAGTTATGACCGCGGAATAAGTTTATGGAGGGATCATAGAAGTCCCCTTGTTAGCATTGAAGAGAATTTTTTTGACACGCTTACTCGAGTTTAGAGAGGTTCCAATCAATCGTCATCAGAACTCCCAAGCTCTCGGTCTCATCCATAAGCCTGTACGGCCAGAATTCTCAAGCAATGAGACGTACATACTGTAGGAATTACATCATTGTCATTCCCAAGAGCGTGAATACATAAAAACTCAAGTTCATCTACCGATTTTCAGCATATCGGCGACTCAAGATAAGTCATTGGCACTGTCAACAGCAGCCATTCCTTAAAGGAGGACTCGTGAGTAGTCATTGCACTGTCAACAGCAGGAATTCCTAAAATGGGGCAAGTCTTTGGGGCCAAAGCCCCTAAATGTTTTCCTTGTGAGGGAAAGATAAAAGCAGACAGCATACAAAATTAGGAGGAGAATGACACAAAAAAGAGAGCAGTATCAACATCAGCAGTGTCATATAGCTACAAAGACTACTCTTCAGCTCAAGGGTTTCTGAAGATGGTCCAACCAGATACAACTGTGCCCTGATTCGAGCACTCGACCCTCATGCAGAGGGAATATAAATGGACGAAGAATAGTGAATATGACCGAATTGGAGGAGTTCACTGTCCAACAATAAAAAGAAGAGACCAAATTGGAGGAGAGAAACATAGCGAAGTGAAAGCCGAAAGGTAGCTCCTTTATGCTGGAGCTACAAGCTAGAGACTTAATTCGTTCAATCTGGTGGCGTCATGGGAAAGAAACAAGCTAAACTCTGGAGTCTGACAGCTTAAAACGGCATCATGTTAATGTTCATGTCATGCCGCGAAAATCTGTAAAGTGACAATCTCAATCTACCTGATGTCCAGATAAGTCACCCTTTGGAGATTTGTACTGATTCATGAAAGAACACATCGCTGTGGCTTGTGAAGAGCTCGAGGGATGCATGGAAGAGAAAACTATTTACTTCTCTCCATCTAAAGCTTGCCAGTGCAGCTATACATTCGAACGTGAAACTAGGAAATGCACTGAAGGTCTAACAAACTACACGAACACAGCATTTGACAAAAGATTTTGTCCCTTCAAACAGTGCCCAGTGGGAGATATTAAGGTGTTACGTATAGCCATTCATTCCTCAAAAGTCGGTGTCCAACTTAGTATCCACCGTAATTGTCGTATACAATACAAGTTTCTATGTCTAGTAACAGCAAATGCAAGAATACCTCGTAGAGCTAAACAAGGTCAATAACAAGAGGATAATTTAGCGGCAAAACAACATGCCCATCTTATTGGGAGTGTATGGTGTATAGAAATTCCAACAGGACTGTATGCTCATGATCACTATCTTATTCGATCCTCTAATCTGGCTACAACAAACCAGTCAAGAACTCAATCTGCTGAATCAAACAATGGTAAATCGAAGTCAAAATTGATCGAAACCTACCGATCCTCATTCTTCCATCTGTCCCTCTTTGGCAGCTTTCGAACTCCGAAAATCCCTCTTCAGCTCCGACACCCTCTTGACACAATCCACCTTCGTCTTCCCCGGAACGGCAGCCGCGATTTTCTCCCACCTCATCGGCGTATCCCTTGGAAATGCCTTCAACGCATTGAGCAGCGCAACGTCTTCCGCGCTGCTCCATTCGCTCTCTCTCCTGACCTCGCCGCTGCCACTACCATCCTCCCCCTCATTCAGCCTCTCGTCCAGAGGCTTCCTGTTCTTCAAGAACTGCGCGTACGAGTCCTTGTCGCTCGACTTCTTATCGGCCAATCCCTTCGCTTTCTTGATCACACTCTCCACTCTGTGACCCCCGTTGAACGCCTCCGCGATTATCTCCCACCGCCTCGGCTTCCCCGCCGGATGCTTCACCAGCTGCTTCCTCAAGAGCTCGATCTCATCCTCACTCCAATCCTTCTCCTTCCCCTTCTCCTCCTCCCGAAACCCTAGATCACTCTTCCCCTGAACCGCCACACCATTTCCCTCGATCTTCTTCCCCAATTGACTATCAATTTCAGCAATTGGCGGCGAAACCGCAACGTTATTACCTGGAGGCGGCTGCCCTTTCGGCCGCTTCTGAGACGGCTTCTTCTTCGCTTCCTCCACGACCTGGGGCTGCAGATCCGGGGGGAACTCGACGACCGGGCCGTGGCCGACGCGGACCGAGCCGCCGGTGAGGGAGGACGGGGCGAAGGGGCCGACGAGGAGCGAGAGGGAGAGCCAGAGGAGGAGAGATCGGGAGGGCTCGGAGTGGGCGTAGAGGAGCGCGAGAGAGACGAGGACGGCCGAGAGCGCGGTGGTGGCGACGAGGAAGGGCTTGGGCAGCTGCCGCCGTTGGCCGGAGGCTGAAGAAGAAGAAGAAGAAGACGACGGCGGCGGCGGCGGCGGAGGAGGGGGAGGATTCGCGCGCGCTTGGAAGAGGAAGCGGCGACGGTCGTCGTCGACGTACTCCATGGGATCTCCGACTCCTCCGAGACTCTGTACGGTCAGCCATTTCTGCAGCACGCGAGTTTTGGTAGTCAAGACGGCTGGTGATTTGGGCGGGCCGGGCGGGTTTCGAGCGGGCTTGACCGGGCCTCCATGGATAGAATTTTCGATTTCTTTTGTGTTAAATATTTCTGCCCCATTTTTTTTTGGTCTTTATCATGTTGTTGTCAAAACATTTTTAATGTAATTTTGGTCGGCATATTATGTTGTTCGCCACCAAAACATTGTCAAAATGTAATCGTGGATTAAACAACATTAACTAAAAAAAATCATATTAACGATTAACGAAGTTACGGTACAGTCATTTTACTTAATTGACTGATGATTATAGCCGAGGAAGGAATGGGGAATTGGATTACGAGTTTATTATACAGTGGGACCATAGTCGGTTGAAATCATCTGGACAATAATATTTGACGTAAAATATATGGAAAGAGCAATTGTTGATGTCGGTCAGTTAATATAAAAATAGTGGGTTTTAATATAAAAAAAAGAGTGAAAATAGAGTCATCTTATATACCGCAAGTAATTATTTCTTACTAGTAAAAGCAAATATGCATTTCGATGAAGATCCAAGAAACGATAACCCAAAAGAAAAACCCAATAATAATAATGCCAGGATTAGAAGATGAATCTGTAGAAGTAGCAACTTAATTACTATACCTTCCAATTCCATATTATAAATCTTGCATTTATTTACACGAACTCCAAGAATACCAAACTCGAAATATCTATATAAAACCCATTGCCAGGGATGGAGATGACCAGTATCAACCACATCCCTCTCCAATAATCACAACCCAATCCTCCATATCTGTAAGCAAAACCTAGGAAAGATGGAGAAGGGTCAAACCAAGCTCAGTGCATTGGCAATTCTGCTGGTGATTGCAGCATGCAGGTGGCCCCTTTCCTTCATATTTTCTCTGATCCCTCGCTTATTATCCTAATACCAACGATTGCTCCTTCTTTTAAGGTTTTGTGGTCTCGCATGCCGGGGAACTGTATTGCCAGACCAACCTGGATTGCAAACCCAAGCAGTGTGAAGTTGGGTATACTCCCATCTGCGTGCAAGGCCTATGCATATGCATCAGATCCAAGAGCCTGGATGGCCCGATCGCACCTTGCGGCAAGCCTGAAGATGGTCTCCCTATCTGCGGTCATCCGACAGAGCCATGATGCTCATCTGTACCGAGGGATATTGTGTCTGCATGTGTTGATGTTGTGTGCGTGCTTGTGATTGTGCTGGAGATTGTTTGAATGCATCGATTTTGTTCTCAATAAGACGTGTTGACAAACGCAAGTATTGCCTCGTCCTCCAGCACTCGCTTCATTCTTGCGTGTACATGATGGTTGTGCCTCATGAGATTGAGCTTCCTTTATCGTGAAAAATGGTGCCAGCCGAAGTTGAGACAATTTAGGGTGCGATTTGTTTCACTAAAAACTTCATGATAATTAAAAAATAATTTCTAATGAAAATGATTAGTTTTTCTTTGTTTAATGGTTTAAGAAAAGTGATTTTCTTTTCATAGATGGGGAAGCCATTTTTTCCCAATTTAAATTCGTTGTTTTCATTCCATGGAAACGTTTTCCGTCGATCAATTAGTTCTCCGTCATTCAAATACTCGAAAGTCAAAAAATAATTTTTCGGAAATAGATTTTCTTTCAAATTGTTTGAGTAAAAGTGTTTTCTAGAAATTAATTTTTTTAATTTTCACTTGTTTGGTTCTCCGAAAATGACTAGTCAATTGAAAACACTTTCCGGTCAATAAAAATATTCATGCATAAATTAAAGGAAAGTGAATTCCTAAATCTAAAAGGTAAAAACATTTTTTTGAATTGCTCCTCTCTCAACTCGAAATCTAGTCATCTCTCTCTCCTCTCTCAGTCCGTGCTTGTCTCTGCTGTTGTCAACCTCCTTTGCTCTTCACGCTGCTCATCTCCGTCGGCTCACCATTCTCGACTCCATCCGAAGATCGCAGATCTCTCTCTTCTCTTTGTGCTCACGCCATGGTGGTTGCGCCTTCTTTGAGTGCGGCGAGCATCAAATCTATGGACGCCGTGCCTTCGATATCATCTGCCGAAGCGGCTTCCGATCCCTTGCTGCCATTGCCTCCTGCCTCAGGCTTGAACGAGTTGCCCACGAGGGAGTGTGCCGTAGTAGTAGTGTATATATAACGCAAGAGAAGAAGAAAATGTTATTTATGAGATCATTTTGCAAATGAGACCCCGACACTATAATACATTTCCGATCACATATAATCAAGAAATCATTTTCTTTTAGGGATATGTGCACTAGAAGTCCTAAAACTTATCACTAAAGTGCAATTGAGTTTTAAAACTTGCAAAAAGTATAATCAAGTCCTAAAATTTATTAACTTGGTTTAATTGAGTCATAAAGTTAACATCGTCAATTTTTCTAATAGAAAATGCTGATGTGGCATATTTAAATCAATTTCTCTCTCCTACATGGCATTTATTATTATTATTTTTTCATTCAAATCTTATTTAAATTAAATAAAAAAACTAAAAAAAGCTAAATTTTTGTTTAAAAAACAACAAAGAAAAAAAGAAAGAAAAAGGAGGTCTTGTCAATAGTGCACTGCCGTTGCTGCTGCCGATCGTTGGCCTTGGGCGATGGCAGCCGGCATTTGCCTTTGGGCAGTTGACCCTAGGTGAGGGCTAGCGACCCTCGCTAGGCCTGAGTGAAACTCACCCAGTTGGGCGAATCCGGCCGTCACTCGGGCCGATGAGGCCTAGCAAGCTTCATCGGCCCTCGCCTAGGGTTGGTTAGGCCTCACCCGGGGTTGGCAAGGGTGGGCGGCACCTAGATCTGGGCAAGCAACACTGGCCCCATGCGAGGGTCGGTGAGGGCTAGTGAGACCTCGCCTGAGACAGGTAATGGTCATCAACCGCGAGAGCCAATGTTGCCTAGATCTAGGCACCTCAACCCAATTTTGGGCGAGCCTCGCCGGCCCTTGTCTAGGCCGGTGAGGCCTCGCGTCACCCTCGCCTGTGGTGGTCGATGGGATGGGCAAGGGCCGGTGACCTTTCAAAGAATGGGCGTGGCGGCAAAGACTCTACCGGGCGCGAGGACTCCTTTCTTTTTTTCCATTATTGTTTTTTGAAATAAAATTTTAGTTTTCTTTACTTTTTTAATCCAATAATAATAATAATAATAATAATAATAATAATAATAATAATAATAATAATAATAATAATAATAATAATAAATGCCAGGTAAGATAGAGAAATTGATTTAAATATGCTATGTCAGCATTTTCTGTTAGAAAAATTGACAGTGTTAACTTTAGGACTCAATTAAATTAAGTTGATAAGTTTTAGGACTTGATTGCATTTTTTGCAAGTTTTAAGAGTTAATTACACTTTGATGACAAGTTTTAGGACTTTTTGTCAACATATCCCTTTCTTTTATCATGAAGTTTTTTATGAAACAAATGCACTATTAATATTTGAACTGAACTCACCTCTAACGGTGGAGCTCCATATCGACTCCATTTTAATCATCAAGGTTGAACTTGGCTTGATAAAATGTTTTGTTCCCTTTAGCTCTACTGAAAATAAAGCTGAAACTCGGGCTTGAACTAGAGTTCTTGGAAATGATTAATACTTACTTTTAGCACGAAACTAGTAGCATCAATAGTTGTCGCCCTTGGACAAAGGAAAAGATAAAAGCGGTTTAAGGAATTGCAACCAAAAGAAATAATGATTAAATAGGACAAAGTCTAAAGTCTAGTCTATTTTGCACTTCGTGTGGAAATCATCCAAAGATAATAAGCCATCACGTACATAGCCATAACGCATATACAAAACTGCCGCACGAGAGAACTGAAGAGAGTTGTCCATTAACGTGTTCATTACATCGTCCATTAAAGCGTCCACAAAACTGGTGTAGAGAGTTAAAGAGACGCGTCCCCTTAACACGTTCATTAATTCGTCCGTTAATGTGTTCATTAATGCGTGAATTAATGTAGAGCCATTAATAACTTATAATTACAACAATCCCCCACATTAATGTTTCAACAGAATATATTTTACCCGAAGAATTTTATATATGCCTGTGAAGATAAATTGCATCAATATAGTTAGCTTTCGCTTTGAACCTTCCTTAGCGAAAGCTATCGGACTTACTTAATCAGTTGATGGATTAAGCTTTGAATCACTAGTTTTTGTAAATATGAATTAGATGCGAAATTCAAAAGTTTGCTTTATCCTAATTATAGAGTCCAAAAAATCCGAATTAAGTTCCTTAGCGAGGCATGCAAACTAAGCAGCCAGTGAAGAGAAAAAGCTTAAAACCCAATGAGTTGGATTTCTAATGTTCACACTTTGCACTTTGTGCGGTATTATTGAATTTTTGCATATTTTAATCGGGTCAAACAATGATATTTTAGCGAAAAAAACAGAGTATTTATCTAACCAGGAAATATATGCATGTTAGATATCTTTCCTTATATTATGGTAGAAGAATCTCGAATTATCCAATTGCATACCGCAAGTACTTATCGTCTTACCTAGTAAAGCAAGTGTGCATTTCAATTGAGATTCGTGAAATAAATGGAACAAAAAAAAACCCAATACTTAAGTGCAATTGAATATCAATATATAGCAAGTAAATTATTATTCATCCAATTTCGAATCTTGCAATTACCCTAACTCCAAAAATATCATATTTTAAACATCTATATAAACCCACTTCAAGGGGCTCATGACACATATCTTCCACAGTTATCCCTAACAATCAAGCCGAAATTTCCTCTCTATAATCCTAAAAAAAAAAATCTCTGCGCAATCATACCTCAGATAATCAAGCCATCATACCTGGATATGGAGACGGGTCAAGCCAAGCTCAGTGCATTGCTCATCCTATTGGTGATTGCATCTAGTAGGTTTCTCTCATCTCTCTTTTATTATTATTATTATTTCTAAATGTAGAGCCTGCACTAATGAATTCTCTAGGCTCCCTTCTTTCAAGGTCTTATTGTATCACAAGCTCAAGAAGGAGGCGCTTGTCTTCCAGAGACGTGCCCCCAAGGGTCTCGTGCCGTCTATGTACACGGGAAATGTAAATGCGCCCCGCCTTGTACATCAGCGCAGTGTCCTATTGGGTCTCAAAAGGTCTACACGCACGGTAAATGTTTCTGCGTTCCATCAAAGCGCCAGGATGTCTCGGTAAATGGTGGAGTAGGAGGCTATTGTATTCCAGAGATGTGTCCCGAGGGGTTTCATCACATCTATGCACATGGCAAATGTATATGTGGTCGATTGGAGCCCAAACATTGATTGGGGTGTGTTGTGAGTGTGTCCGCGAGATGGAGAGGAAGCTAGAATAAAAGGGAATAAGAGAGAGAGGTGGGTTGCATGTGTAGGAGGTTTTTATGAATCAAATTTTGCTCTTCTTAAAATGGGTTGATGCTATTGAGTAGGGGTGTCAACGGGTCGGGTCGGGTCGGGCTTTCCTAATATCCAACCTGACCCAAAACGTAGAGGGTCACGCTTGACCCGCCCCGTCCCTACCCAAGACCCTATTCAGCATTTAGCTCAGGAGATGGGTCGGGTAGGGTCGGGTCAGTGCCGGTGCCACAACGCCAAAACATCCTCCCGCTTAGTCTTTGTCCCCGCATCAACACTCCTTTCTCTCGCTTGAAGGGTCTATGGATGGGCGGCTCCTCCGCCTCGCGCCACCGTTTCCAGCAGATCCCAACTTCTGGGAGGGCATGAACCGGACGTGGTCACCGAGTCCTCGCTGCTGCCCTCCTCCGACCCCTGGCCAGCACTGCGGGTGACTTAACCAAGATCTACGGCCATGGAAGCCTCCACTGTCAGGGCGAGCTCTTCCACCGTGACATCAAGCCATAGAACCTACTCCCGAATCTTTGGAGGCGCTCAAGGTCTCGACTTGACCTCTCGGCACTTCTGAGCAGCTCGGGACGGTTCCTCCAGCACACGGCTGTGGGACCCCAGCCTGCACCGCCGGAGGTGGTCTACCGCTATGGCCATAATGGCTCCAAGGCCGACGCCTGGTCCTATGGCGCCATCCTCTTTGTCCTCCTCGCCGGTTTCATGCCGTTTGACAGACCACAACCTTGTCTAGATCTAGGGTTAGAGAGGGAGAAGGAGAGAGAGAGAGGAGTGGGGTTTGGTGGTTCTGCAACTTCTGTCTAGATCTAGGGTTAAGGAGAGAGAAAAGGGAGAGAAAGGGATTTTTACGTGGAGAGAGAGAGAGGAGAGAGAAAAGGGAGAGAAGGGGGAAAAGGGGGTTCTGGAAGTGCCAATGGATCGGGCTTGACCTTACCCTAATTTTAATAATACCCATATTTAAAAGCCCTACCCTAAAAAAGTTGAAGCCCAACCCCAAAATACCCTAAATTTTAGGGTCGGGTTGGGCGGGCGGCTCGGGTCTTTTTAACACTCCTACCATTGAGTATTCGACTTATATCTTTGGTGATCTCGAAAAATTTCCCAAACGGTCGAAATCAATAATGGATTTTGGGCGTTGCCATTGATTGCACTATAGTAGTTGATAACTTGGTGATCAAAAGCAATGATCATATTCCTTACGTATAGATTAGACGAACAATTGAAGATCAATAAGAGAGAAAAATTTCAATATTTGGTCTTAAAAGACAAAGTCCTGGAAGAGCGGCACGCTCAATATCCTCGCGTCTTCATATTTGATGGCAAAGAAATTCGAACGTAGTTTGAATATTGCACTTTGTGCCATATTATTGAAATTTTGCATATTTTAATCGGGTCAAACAATGATAATTTAAAGAAAAAAGAGAGCATTTATCTAACGAGAAAATATATACATGTTAGGTATCTTTTTTTGTATTATGGTAGGAGAATCTCGAATTATCCAAAGAATATATTCTCGAATTATGGTAAGAGAACCTCGAATTATTTAATTGCATACCGCTACTACTTATTATCTTACCTAGTAAAGCAAGTGCGCATTTCGATCGAGAATATGTAACAAATTATATAAGCACTGAATATGAATATGTAGCAAGTTAATTATTATTCATTCAATTTTAGATCTTACATTTACTTACACCCCAAAAATACCATGCTTTAGATATCTGTATAAACCCACTTCAAGGGGACTCGTCTCACATATCTTCCACAATTGTCTCTAATAATCAAGCCCAAATTTCCTCTATATTATCCTAAAAAATTCTCCGCCCAATCACAGCTCACACAATCAAGCCGACAAACTTAGAAATGGAGAAGGATCAAGCCAAGCTTAGTGCATTGGTCATGTTATTGGTGATTGCATCTAATAGGTTTCTCTTATCTCTATTATTATTATTATTATTATTATTATTATTATTATTAAATGTAGAACTGCACTATTGAATTTTCCGAACTTTCCTTCTTTTAAGATCTTGCTGTCTCACAAGCTGCAGAAGAAAGAGTTGCGTGTCTTCTAGACAGTAAGGGCAAAGCTAATGTGTGTCCTGTCGGGTAATTCCCGTCGTTAAAAATAACGATTGTTTCTGCGTTTCATCAAGGCGCCAGGTCTACGCAGACGGCGCATGTATTCCAGAGTCGTGCGGTACCGCATCTCATCCCATCTTTAAAGACAACAAATGTATATGTGTTCCAAATGCAAGGTGAGGCAGCGGAGACTGTCGAGTGAATCGATCTTGTTCTCAATAAGACGTGTTGAACCGTCACAAGCTATTGACTTATTTTTCAGCACTTGCTTTGTTCGTGTGTACATAATGGCTATGCCCCATGAAATTGAACTCTTTCATCGTGAAAAATTGAAAGAAGTTGAAGAAGTTTTTTTGTACTGTTTTTCTTCTCATTGTATTGTTTTCATGTACAATGTCAAGTATATATAGTACAAAATGTGATAAATGAAAGGAAACAATATATCTATTCTAATCCTAGATTGATTTTTATCAATCAATTACAATCATTGATTGATTATGCATATCAATTGTAATCAGGATAGATGACAAATCTTCGACATATCTTCCAACACTCCCCCTCAAGCTGACGACTTCTATATGTCCAAGATGCCCAGCTTGCTCAATAGATATGCATGTTGTCTTTGACACAAAGGCTTGGTGAAGATATCTGCAGGCTGTTCTGTGGTCCCAATTCCTCTTGTCTTGATTATTCCTTCTTGGATCCTATCTAGAGTGAAATGGCAATCAACTTCTATGTGCTTCGTTTTTCATGTACTATAAGATTTGTTGCAAGTTTGAGTGCCGTATCGTTGTCACAAAATAGTAGGGTCTAGAAGAAGGCCTCGTAACCATACTATCTCACAAACAGTTTTAGCCATAGCTCGGTACTCATCTTCAGCGGATGATAAGGATACAGTGGATTGCTTCTTTGTTTTCCATGAAAGTAACGATTCTCCAAGTTTAATACAGAAACCAGTGATAGACCTTCGGCTCATAGGACAAGTCGCATAATCCGTGTCATAGTAAGCTGTCATCTCCATATTACATTTTCGAGAAAGAAGTATCCCGAGTCCAGGGCATTTCTTCAAGTACTTTACATCCTTCAATGCAGTATTCATATGGGATTGTTTTGGACTATACATAAATTGATTGAGTGTCTGTACTGCATAGCATATGTCCAGTTTGGTCATAGTGCGATAGATAAGCTTTTCAACAAGTCTTTGATAGCTTGCCGGGTCTTTGAGTAATGGATCATTATCTGGAGACGATAAACCCGCATCATAATCAGCCAAGGTCAATTTGGCATTCTGCTCGATGGGAATAATAGCTGGTTCACATCTTGATTAACCTGCTTATGATATAATTTTCAGTACAAATTTTTGTTGGCTAAGGAAGATTCCTTGTTTTGATCGAGCAATCTCAATTCCAAGAAAAATATTTTGGTGATCCCAAGTCTTTAATATGAAAAGCAGAATGCAGGTATTCTTTAAGATGCTTGATAGCATATTCATCGCTTCCCATAATGAGTGTGTCATCAACATATATCATTAAATAGATGGATGACATACCTTTCGCCCATGTGAATAAAGTATAATCATGTCTGGACTATTTGAATCCTGCAGCTGCTGTAAGTGCATTGGTAAATTTGGTATACCACTGTCAAGAAGCTTGTTTGAGACCATAAGGGATTTACGGAGACGACACACTCTAGACTCCCCCTGTCTCCGTAAACCCTGCGGGAGATCCATATAAATTTCTTCATCCAAATCACCATGAAGGAATACATTATGAACATCCATTTGATGTAATGGCCAATCACAAATAGCAGCAATTGATAAGAAAGAATGAATTGTAATGCCCTTCGCCACTAGGGAGAATGTCTCATGGTAATTAAAACCTTCTCGCTACGTGAAACCTTTAGCCACTAATCGAGCCTTGTATCATTCAACGGAGCCGTCTGCTTTACATTTAATCTTGTACATCCATTTGCAACCAATCAGCTTGCGATGAGAGGGAAGTGGCACAATATCCTATGTCTAGTTTTCTATCAAGGCATGTAACTCTGTTTCCATAGCCTTTTGCCACCGTAGATCAGTAATTGCCTCACTATAACAAGATGGTTCTTGTTAGGGGTGAGCATAATGGACCGCCAAAACCGGGACCGGACCGGACCGGCAGGTTTGGTTCGGTTCTAGGGAGTAACGGTCCGGTTCCCGGTTCCTAAAAGTGGAACCGGTTCCCGATTCTAGGGTGGGAACCGGACCGGACCGGATCAATTAATATATATTTATTTTTTATCAAAAATATAAATTTATTTACTTTTTAAAATTTTTGAAAAAATAAAAAGCCTAAATATATAGACTTTCACCGGTTACTTCTACGGCAAAAGACTAAAAGTCCCTTCTGGGATGTTCTGAGAGTTAAAACTAGAAGCCCTAATCCATTATCCCCAATTTACTCTCATTCCTCACTCAGTTTGCCTCTCTCGCTTCGTCGCTTGAAGCCTAGAACATCTTTCTCTCTCGTGACCTCGCTCACGCCTCGCTCGACACCATTCCCTCTTGCGGCCTCGCTAGTCGCCTCACGCCTCGCTCGACGTTGATGCCTTTCCTTCTTGCCTTAAGCCTCGTTCAACATTGACGGCTTTCCCTGTTGCTGCCTCGACTCATGCCTCGCTCAACATCTACGCCTTTCCCTCTTGCTTGATACCTCGCTCGACGTCGACAGCACTTAGTCTCCGACGGACAGCCCTTGATTTCCTGTAATCGGTAAGTTTTCTTGCTCGACTTTCTATTGAATTGAGGGTTTGCATATAATTTCTCCTAGGGTCAAGCCGTGGCATTCTTCTTTAAGATTTTCTCATTTAAATTCTATGAATGTGATTGAATTTGGTTTTTTATATGGAAAAGTGAAGTCCCATGGATTTTTTGCTCTGTTTGCTTTGCTTGTGCTCTGTTCAATGGCTCAAATCTAGTTCAAGAGATTTTCTCGTATATAGACAGAAGAAGATAGAAAAACAGGACACAATCGAGAATATACACTAAAAATCTGGTTTTTTTTCCCACTGTATCCATTTATTATGGAAAGCTCTACCCCGCAATAATTGTTTTCAAATATGCAATGGTGTATAACATGAACTTATGCGTTCTACCAAAAAAAGAAGAAGAATTTTATGGTACTTTTGAAATGAAATTAAGAAACAATACGTGTCCTTGCATCGACATATGCGACTCCAATCCGCAAATTAGGATGTGTTGAGTCAAGTCAATCCATCCTCTATTAGAGACCAAGTTAAGAAGCTTAGATACGGCAAATATTTATAGACTCTGTGATTTACCTACATATTTAGGAATTGCCTTGCTAAGGACATGCCCTGTGTGCAAACATAGGAATAGATGTAATAGCGCTCTCTATTCTAAGGCAAAGTAGCTAAGGATTGAACCTAAAAATATGAAAAACTACAGCTAAAACTTGTGTAAACCAACCTTATCTCTAACGTGAGCAAAGGCCTCTTCAGCCTCTTTCTTGAAGATATATAGACTTGCTGTGTATCTAATGGTACAATTCTTACTGAATTTGGTGGGTGTTCTGGTTTGATGGCTCCAATTATGTTTTGCTTGATTCAGGAAATCTATTTAAATGTCGATGGAAGTGGACAAATCCAATGATTTTATGAAGCCAGTAATTGACTCACTAGAAGATGAAGGTGAAGAAGACTTCGTAGAGGGATCCGACACAAACAAGGTATCTAAAACTTGTTCTTCCGGTAAACAAAAATCAAGCTTTGGCTTCATTTTCGAAAAAGGAAAAACTGAAAATGGGAAAATGAGATGTTTTGCAATTATTGTGGGGCACACTATATCCAGTGTTGCTAATGGTACTTACGCTATGTTGAAGCACTTGAAACGGTGCAACAAGTATCCTTGCAATATAGATAAGAAGCAGAGAGTAGATGGGACTCAAATGACAAGGGGCATACCAATACCGAGATAGTGCTAATGTCTTATCGACATGGACATTTAATCAGGATCGATTTGTAGGCAAATGCTTGTTCGGACGATCATAATGGATGAACAACCTTTTTCGATGGTTGAGCGTATCGGATTTCGTGATTTTATTAATCAGTTACAGCCTCTGTTCAATCACATCTCACGATTTACAGTGGCTAGAGATTGCATGAAGTTGTATCTTTGCGAAAAAACAAGTTTGAAGACTTACTTTTGCAAGCTTAAGTCTAGGGTTGCACTCACAACCGATACATGGAGTTTCATTCAGAATTTGAACTATCTATGTCTCACTGCACATTTTATTGATGACGATTGGAAATTGCACAAAAGAATCATCAATTTTGTGGTTATGCCTAGTCATAAGGGGAAGGATATTGGGAAAATGGTTGAGAAATGCATCTACGAGTGAGGAATAGAGAAAAAAAGTATCCACAATCACTGTGGATAATGCTAGTTCGAATGATGTTGCCATTGGTTTTTGAAAGAAAAATTATCAAGAGATAGGCTATTGATCTTAGATGGTGATATTCTACACATGAGATGCACGGCTCATATTTTAAACTTGATTGTGAGGGATGGATTGACCGAGGTACGTGATTCTATTGCACGTATTCGAAACGTGGTTAGGTATGTAAGAAGTTCTCCCATGAGAGCCAAAACATTCCAAGATTGCATTGAAAGTGCAAGGATCACTTACAAGGGTTCAGTTTGTCTTGATGTCACAACTAGGTGGAACTCCACTTACCTCATGTTAGACACCGCCTTAAAGTTCAGAAAAGCTTTTGAAAGGATGGAAGAGGAAGATGTTTCTTTCTTAACCGAGCTTGATTATGAAACTCCTAAATATGAGGATTGGGAAAATGCCAAAATTCTTTTCATATTTTTGAAGAAGTTTTATGATGCCACCAACAAGATGTCTAGGACTTTGTATGTCACTTCGAATGATTATTTCAACGAGATAGCTACTTTATATAAAACTTTGAAACAAGCGAAGAAGGCTTTGGATCCTAGGGTGAAAGCTATGGGTGCGAAGATGAAGGATAAGTTTAACAAATATTATGGGAGTTTCGAAAAAGTAAATATGATGGTGTTGATTGCAGTAATATTGGATCCAAGAAAAAAGATGAATTATGTGCGGTATTGTTTTAGACTAATTTATGATGATAGTGCGAAAGTTGATGAGATGTCCGATAAGGTGAGGATTGCCTTGGAACATTTGTTTCATTTTTATGAAAAATCTTTTCTTGGTTCTAGCAATGGAAGTTTGGGTGGTCAACTTTCCATTGATATTGTTAGTAGTTGGGATCCTGATATTCATGAGGAGGGTGACAAGGATGAGCTTGATTTGGTTGCGGATTTTGATTCGGAAAAGGCATACGAATTCTTTCTTTACGAGGAGAAAAAAGTGTCCGCGGGCAACTTATCTGAGCTTGATAAGTATCTTAAAGCCGAACGCGAAGAAGGTCGTGATCTTGACCTTTTGATATGGTGGAAAACTGCTGGCCAAAAGTTTAAAATCCTCTCTATGATGGCTCGAGATATTTTGTCTATTCCTGTGACAACCGTTGCTTCGAAGTCAACTTTCAGTGCATCCGGTTGTATGCTTGATGGCTTTCGAAGTTCCTTGACTCCTAGAGTGGTAGAAGCTTTGATTTGCACTCAAGATTGGTTAAGGGTGGCTACCATGCCGATTAATGTTGAAGAGTGCATCGAGAATGCAGAAAAGTTTGAGTGGGGTAAGTCTAAATATATCTTTTTATCTTGTAATTCTTTTCAGATATCTAATGTTTAATGCTTTATTTAATATTTTGTTTTTGTTAGATATGGACGATGTTCACTCGGAGCTTACCGGTAAATAGAGTTTGCAAGTTGAAGTGGAAGAAATATATGTGGTGAGTTTTCCATTAATTATTTGAGTTCGATCACTGATAATTCTAATTCAAAACTAATGTTCAATAATCATATCTAATATATTGCAGGACTATCAACTAGTTGTGGTTTTTTGGGCTCTTGGATTTGATCATATTTTGCTTACTTAATCAAAGAATCTGTTCTTCCAAGGGTACACAACAACAGTGAGTGATTCCGTGAGATTTGTGGAGTTTGGTAGTTTAATGTTGAACGTCTTTCCCTTGCTCTTAATGTAAAATTTGATTTCGTTTTTTACTCCTCAAAGAGTTTGTTCTAGATTAGTTATGACTATCTTTTTTTTATTGTTTGTATTGGTGATATGGTGATTGGGCTGATGCTTAAAGTGTGTTGGGAAGAGTTTCAATTGGGATTTTCCTTTAGTTATGTATCTAATTCACTTGCATTTAGTTTTGTTAGGCTAAGTTCCACCATCAACCTTGGATACTAGCCGTGAAAGCTTTACTACATAAAGTTTCAATTCATTCAAATAAGTGATTGGTTCCATTGGAACCAGACCGGACCGATGGTCCGGTCTGGTCCACGATTCCAGGATTAGCCGATCCGGTCCTCGGTCCTAAAAATTGGGAACCGGTCCTCCCGGACCGGACCGGGAACCGCTCATCCCTAGTTCTTGTTCCTCGGATATGCGGCTAATACAACACATATGTTCTGACGATGGCCGATGAAATGAAATATAGGAGGAAATAGGATAATGAGTACCTGATGAATTCAAGGCTGTACAAACATAATCTTTAGTCCAGGTGGGTGGTTGAGTAATACGGTTAGAGCATCGTGGTGGATTATCTCGAGGCTCATAAGATGACTCATTAGCATTAATGGGTGCTCAAGGAGACTCCATTGAAGGAGAGTTTGAATTATCTTCGGTTGGCATGGCAGAATGTTCAATTGAATGCTCCAATGTTGATGTGGATGTAGAAATCTCATTAATCGTTGAAGGTGATACTGTGGCTAGAACTTCTGGAGATACAACAATAATATTTTGTTGATCACGAGAAAAATCCTCTTCAAATAGAAATCTTTGAGAAGTGGTCGTCAAGCTAGAATGTTTAGATGAAGATGCCTCATCTTGAAAAGGAAATATTTTCTCATGGAAAATAACATCCCTGCTCACAAAGAAATCACCTATGGATGGTTCAAAAACATGATATCCTTTCTGGAGACTTGGATATCCTATGAATATGCATCGATGGGCACGAGGGCCCATTTTGTCACAAGGGCCCAATGTGGTGACATAGCATAAGCAACCGAATACTCTCTAAGTGATGAAGATCTGGTTTCTTCCTGTAGAGCAATTCAAATGGAGTCCGTCCATCAAGAACATGAGTTGGCATGCGATTGATCGGGTAAGCTGCTGTGACCACATAATCTCCCGAAAAAGTTTCGGGAATGGAAGCTTGAAATTTAAGAGTATGTGCAACTTCTAAGAGATGACGGTGTTTTCGCTCAACAATTCCATTTTGTTGTAGAGCGTGAGTGCATGAGTTCTCATGTAGGTTTCCATGAGAAGATAATAAAGATGTACACTCACTATTGAAGAATTCTCTTCCGTTATCAGTACGAATGCGCTGAATAGATTTCCCAAATTGATTCTTTGATAGGGAAAAGAATGATTTCAGATGAAAAGGCACTTGACCTTTAGATTGTATGAGAAAAACCCATGTGGCTCGAGAGTAATTGTCCACAATTGTAAGAAAAAAAACGAGAGTCATCACGATATCGAGTGTGATATGGTCCCCAAACATCAGCATGAATCAATGAGAAAACACTCTTGTCACGAGTATTGCTGTTTGGAAAAGGTACATGTGATTGTTTTGCTAGAGGACAAATATGGCACTAAGGATAAGGAAAGGATGTACTGTGGCCCAATCTTTGATGAGAAAGAAAAAATTTATCATTGGTAGTAGTGTTACACAATGATTGGTTATTTAATTGAATACAAGATAAATTGAAATTGCTTGGAAAATTGATCCAGAAAAATAGCCCTTGAGAGATACTACCTAAGCCCATCAGTTTGCCAGTCAAAATGGCCTCAAAGAAGTAATTATTAGAATTGAAGAGAACTTGACAAGAATTTTCTTCACAACCTCTTGAGACAGAAATGAGATTGAAATGGAAATCCGGAACATAAAGGACGTTCCGAAGTATAATGTGGGGGCTAAGATTTATCTGTGCCAATCATCGTGACATACGTCACATTTCCATTTGGAAGTTGTAATGGGATGGGAATAGCTAATTCTTTATTGATATCAGAAAAAAAAACTTTTATCGTGGATAATGTAATTACTAGCACATGAATCAATTATCCATGCATTATTGGAAATGGAATTCATCAAGCAAAAAGAAAGAAGTACCTGAAAAACTTCCCGTTTTGTCAGAAAAGTCTAATTTCCTCAAGGTCTTCATAAGTTGTTGGTACTGATGATGGGTAATTGGCTGATTAATTTTGTCTATGCTTTGACCAATAACTTGATAAGCTGATGAAATTCCCCTTTTCCTTTTTCTATAGGTTTGCCATATAATTTCTAACAAGTATCAACCGTGTGATGTGGACGGTTACAATAATTGCAATATAGTTTTCCTTTGCCTTTATAATTATTCTTTGATGACGTGGCAGAATATGAGCCATTGGATGGCTTCAAGATGGGGTTTGTCGTGGCTTCTTGAAGACCGTCCGATCCAGATGATGGTGGAGCATTTCGTGAGCCATCTAATCGTGTTATGCCATCTGAGCCATCCATTCCATCCCCCCTTTAAAGCCTTTTGTTTCCTCCTCCAGAAAACCTAGTGTCCCCTTTTGCCTCCCTCCTTGTCCTCTGCTCATGGTGCCATTCTGTGGGGCGTTTGCATGAGCCACGAGCACGACTCCATCTCTGATCTTGACATATTCCGACGAGGCACTGGCTTTCCTCTTGGACGGCGAGCTAGTAGATCCGCCAAGCGTCGACATGGGCTCCATGGCCAAGATCTGGGATCGGAATGATAGTTATGATTCATTCAAAATCAAGAGAAATCTAGTTACCTTTTCTTTATCTTTCATCGCTTGATACTGCCGTAGGGTTGATTCTGGCCTTTCGGGTTTTTCCTTGACCGCTTCTAATTCATTCTAAAGTGCTAATAGTTTGTTGAAACATGCGGCAATGGTCATGTTTCCCTACTTTAGATCCGAAAGTGCTTGAGTTAATGAAAAAATTTTAACTTGATCGAGTTTTCCATACATTTATTTGATGTTTTCCCACATTTTCTTCAAATCCTCCGTTGGGGAAGTCCGACCGCTACTTCAGGAGTGATGCAATTTCCGATCCACGTTCGGACTAGTTGATTGCATTTTCTCCAATGTCGCGCTAGATGCTTGTCTGACGGAATTGGGATAGTCCCGTCGATAAATCCGTCTTTATCCTTGATGACCAATGCTCGTTGGAACTCCCGCGACCAAGCTGAGTAGTTGTCGAGGCCAGATAACTGTTGGGTAATGAGCCACAACTCCGGTCCGTCAGCCGTTGATGTGTATAATGGGTCGCCGGGTTTCGGGCGACCATTGGTGGCGGCAATATGGTATGGCAAAAAATTGGTTTGTGGAATCGGGTAGGGATTTGCTCCCAAACCCGATTCAGATGCTTGACCCGTGGGAAATGGTTGACCAGCATGAAAAAAATTCTGCCCGGTGGCAGGGCTTTCCCCAAACATGGTTGGTGGGCCTCCATTGGGCTGGATCTGTTCTCCGTGGCCTTGATTTGCTGGCCATGGAATAGGTTGTGTTGACCCATAAAACCATGGGCTGGATGGTATCTGGATAGGTAGCCACTGGATGGATTGGCCGATATTGGGTTGACCTTGAGTGGGTTGGCTCGAGATGGGTTGTCCCTGGTTTTGCTGGACCTGAACATGTTCCTGATTCAAGACTTCAGCAGGTGGGTCCGAGGTAGATATCTGGACTGATGCATTTCCTTGTGGAGTGGACTCTTCTGGAGTTCGTTCCTCAGAACTTGATGAGTGATCTTTTGTCATGGTATCGGTAAGAAAAAAGCGATTTTCTTTCTTTTTTTTTGAGAAAGTTCAAAAACTAATTCCTATGCCGGAGTGCTAACCTTGTTTTGCAGGTCAATGTTCCCACAATAACGAAGGTGCAAAAAATCCGGACAGCAATCAAGGAGTGCGGAAACTAGGCCAGGAAGAATGGCTCTGATACCATGAAAGAAGTTGAAAAGGAAGTTTTTTGTACTGTTTTTCTTCTCATTGTGTTGTCTTCATGTACAATGTCAAGTATATATAGTACCAAATGTGAGAAATGAAAGGAAACAATATATCTATTCTAATCCTAGATTGATTCTTATCAATCAATTACAATCATTGATTGATTATGCATATCAATTGTAAGCAGGATAGTTGACACAAATCGTCGTATCTTCCAACAAAAATGATGTCAATTCAAGTCAAGACAATCTAATATTTGAACTCGACTAGCCTCCGACTGTGGAGCTTTGCGTTGACTCCATTTTGATTGTTGGGCTTAAACTTGGCTCAATGAAACGTTATATCCCTCGAGCTCCACTAATGTTATAAAGCCAAACTTGCGCTCGAATTAGAATTTGTAGTTACTTTACCATGAGGTTAATTAATAGTGGCTATTTAATACTAACGTAGCATTGTCTTAAAAGAAAATCACTATTTAACAGCGGTAGTGTCTACGATGGCATTTTTCATCCGTGCTTCAAACAAAGGCCTCATGTGGAGCCACATTAGAGAAGTTGAAATTGATTGAATAAAAAAAAATTGAGGTGCTCCCCTGTAAAACGGACAAAAATTCAGGGTTATTATCCCGACAAGTAATTTTAACAAAGACACCATTCGACGATATTTCTCTGATAGAATGGCTCAAGCGAGAACAACGTAACCATGCAAATAGGAAATACAACATATCGAGCATGTTGCTTCGCTGAGAAATATTAAGTAGATCATCAGTAGCCTTGCCAATCAAAGTGGATGCTCAATAGCATGATCTAAGCTCTCAAAGTGTGACAAGCCTGGATTAATTCACCCGAAGTTGTTCGCTTTGGCCTGTCTCATATTGAGTCTAACGGTTTGTTCTTTGATATATAGATGGGCACTATTCCTGGATGTCACCCATCCCAGTAGCGCTCTCACATGAGTACACTTAACATAGGAGTTTGAATTTTAAACTTAACCTTACGTAAAAAAAAAAAGCATCTAATACCTCAACTAGTTGCGCCAATAGTCACAATGGTGTCTATGTTTGTGGCCATCCAAAGGAGCCAAAATGCTCAATTTGTACCCGGGACAAATGTGTATGCTTGTGTAATAGAGGTGAGCATGATGGATCGAATGGATGAGGAACTGCCCAAATCGGACCGGTCGAGCCAATTTGGTCCGATTCTCGGCTCCTAAAAGTGAAACCGATGATCGGGCGATACGGTCTAGGGGTGAGCATGGTTCCAGAATAGAACCAGGAACCAAAGAATCGGACCCGATGGATCCAGTTCGGTTCCAAGTTCCATGGACAGAGAGTCCGGTTCCCGGTTTCTCATTTTTGGGAACTGGCTATTCCGATTTCTATAGGAACCGGAATCAGAACTTGGAATCGAAAATCAAAACTGAAATTTGGAATCGGAACCTTGAACTGAAATCGGAACCAAAAATATAAACTTAGTATTAGAAACCCTAATTCCCAAACGCTCCATTCTCCTCCTGAATCACACCCGATCCTCCAAAGCTCTGTCCCACTTCCGCTTCTGCCTCACTCCCGCTTCCGCCTCACCCTTGCCCTCGCTCCTGCTTCCGCTTTCGCTTTCACGGTTCTCTCCCACTTCCGCCTCGCTCCGCCTTCTTCGCCGCAGGTCCTGTGACCTCCCCACACGTATTCGCTCCGATTATTCGGGCTCACCGCCATCTTCCTCCTCTGAAGGTCCGTTGCTCCGATTAGATTAAACATCGACCCTACCTTATAAATACCGACCGCGCTGCCCCTTCCCAAATCTCTCATATTTTCTCTCGGGGCTTAGGGTTTGTGCTCTCGTTTCAAGAACCGTAGCATTGTTCATCGATCTCGGTACATATTCTTGCTCTCCTTTTGATTCTTGAAAGACTCGATTGGGCTTTGTTCGTTGATGCATTGCTAATCTCTTCGTAGATTGCGCATAGTTCGGTGTTCACGATCAAATAGGGAGGTTTCAGTCTTCTGGGTCGTTTTTGTCTTTCGATTTCTTGTGAAAAACCAGGCACTGATTGCGAAATTCATTGGAATCATTGTCTTTTCTGCGTTTTTGATTGGGACTGAGCGGGTATGGAAGAATCAGGGGAAAGAATTGTTCTTTCGCCTTTTTGGATCGATAGAGAGATTAGATTGAATTGTTTGAGGCTTTTCGTGGAAGGGTAGTCTGACTCTTATAATGGCATGATAGAGGAAGACTTTTGTCTCTTGATCCTGTGATCTTTTTGATGAGTGAAACTGAATAAAAAAGGGGTTTTTAATGTTTTCGCGTAGTGCATCAATTTCCTTATCTTTCCTGAGAAACTAGAGTAGAATCAGAAAGAATTTCACCTGAGGCATATTTTCCATTCATCACAATAGTAAGAGTTCTCAATTGGGTTTTTATTATCAGGTGGAGATTACTCTTTCCGGGGCTTCTCCGTTTCTAATTTTATTTTTCTTTGCTTAAATTGACTTTTGAATGCCCTTTTTTATTTTGGATTACAAATCTTAAACTTTTGTGTGATAAGTAATTCTGGCCTGTATTATTGACCTGAACTGCATAGATTGAATGCCCAGGTGCCAGTGTTAGGCCTGTATGAGCATTACATTTGGGATTTGTGGATTTATCATGTTTGATTGATTGCAGACTAAAAGCAGAAGGAACTAGAGCTATGGGGAGGAGAAAGTCTCGGGCAAAGCCACCTCCTAAGAAGAGGATGGACAGACTTGATACAGTCTTTAGCTGCCCTTTACGCAACCATGGCACAAGTGTGGAGTGTCACTTTGTAAGTTTCAAAGTTCCTTGTGTTTCTGTCTTTTTCTCCTCTCATAGGAATGAGGCTGTTGTAGGTTTATCCTATGAACACTAACTTTGAAAGCTAGCGACATGTTTTGTTTTTGAAACAAAGTGCATGATTATATCATAAGAAGCTTTTTATAGATTTAAGACCATTTCCCTACTTTGAAGTGTGTGCTGATATTTTCTTTAAAGTATCGGATGAGGCCCTCACGGTGATGTTGTGCATTTCAAGCATTTAACAATCCTGGTGTATAATAGTAGTACATGGAAGCGTAAACTAATCATTGAATCTCGCTGTCATCTAATTCTCGATGTTTAATCTAATCAACATTATCGTGTTCTCTGTTAATCCGTTGGTACTTCTTTATTTTGCGTGAGCGTGTGACTGGAGATATTATACAAGGTTTCGGCTTTCTTCTTGCTTTGATCATAGTGAATCATCTGGGGATGATTTGGTGATGTACCTTTATTGTGAATGATAGGTTTTCTTCTTCTTCTTTATTTTGAGGGGGGGGTGTTTGATTGTATTGTATGGAATGGAATTGTAACCTGGAACCGAAATTAAAAAAAAAGAACCTGTTGGAACCTGGAACCGACCCTGGAACCTGTGACAATGTAGGTTCCACGCTCCACGTTCCGACGGGTAGGTTCCAGGTTCCTTATTTTAAGGAAACTGTACCCGAGGGTAGGTTCCAGGTTCCAGGCAAAATCTACCCGAAACTTGGAACCGCTCACTTCTAATACGGTTTTCGATTCCAAGGGGGCACTGGACTGAATCGGACCAACTAAACCGAACCAAAAATATCATATGATATGTATAAGGGCTCATCCACATTCAACCAGAAGAGGCTCATAAGAATGACAATTTTTTGCCAAATGAAGAGACTTTACACGGCATATGGCATTTGCTGCTGTGGAGTATGCTCCAATTCTCACAGGGGCATGTTTCTTTTCTTGGCTCCAATCAAATTTCACATGGTTGGATGACAAAAGCAGCATTTGAATCTTAAAAAAGGGGAAAAAAACAAAATGAACCACAAGGAAAAAAAATGTCCCATGACAACACAGAAATAGAAGGAAGTGACTAAACCATCTCCTCTAGATTTATGCCCGTCAGACCAGGATAACTGTAGACATGGCCACGGGCCAATTTTGGCCCGGAACCGGACCGGAACCGCCCGGTCAAATCCGGACTCGGCCCGTTGACCGGGCCCATGATTCGAAGCGGGGCCCGTGCCCTACGGGCCCGGTTCCAAAAAAAAAAAAAAAAAAAGATCCATCCGGCCGGAGGGCTCGACCACCGGTAACAGCGGCGGCCGCGCCCGTGGTCGACGGGCGTAGGTCGAGCCTCGCCTTGATGCCGGCGATGGTGGTTGTTGGCCTTGGCCAGTTGGCCGCCCGTTGCCGGCATTAGCAACGGGAAAAAAAAATTGCCCGTGGCGGGGGCCGACGGAAAAATCGCCCCCTCGCCACGGGCATCGCAATGGGCCCATTCCCATTCGGGCAAAAAGCCCCAACGGGCAAAAAGTACAAAAAAAAAAGGAGATAACCGTTGCAATTGCAACGGTTATCTCCTTTTTAAAAAAAAAATTTTCTTCTCAATTTTTTCCTATAAATTCTCCCAAATTCTCTCAATACTCACACAATTCTCTTAAATTCTCTCAAATTCTCTTCTCTCAAGTCTCAAATTTTCTGAATACTCGAAATTCTCTTAAATTCTCTAAATTTTCTCAATTCACACAATTCTTTCTTAATTCTCCCAATTAGTCCGCTCAATTCTCTCAATTCACTCGAAAAATGGCAAGTGGAAGTCGAGTGCCATCTCGCAAAGGTAAGAATATTGCGACGGAATTCCATCATTCTTTTGATCCTCGTGAATATGTAGATTTTCAAGATGATGAAATCAACATTTTTTCTGATATGGAGCGCGTCCCGACTCAAGAAAGTTTTCATCCTCCTGCCGAAATATCTACAACAAAGGAAGCGGAGCGAGAATTTACATCTGACATTTAGAATCACTTCACGAAAATGGAAAGGTTTGATATTGGTGAAAAAGGTATGATATAATTTGTAAATATTGTGGGAAAATATATAAATATACAGGTGGACAAGGATATGGAACATTTAAACGACATCTTAGGAGCAAACATCCAACCGAAACAGGAATCGATATCGGGCAATAACAAATTTCCGGGTACGTCAATCCTAACACGTCCCCTTTATTTCGCTTTTAATGACAAAACTTATAAGGAAGAATTAGGCAAATTTATTTTTTGCGTTGAGCATTTAGCATTTAATTTTGGAGAAAGATTTGGTTTTAATGAATTTGTACAAAAAGCACAGCTCCATAAAGCAAAACGTGTTTCTAGAAATTCAACTAAACAAGTAATTAAAGATCTTTACAAAAAAAAAAAAAAGATTTACAAAATTTTTTTATGCAATTTAATGGATGCGTGCATATAGGTAGTGATATTTGGAGTGATCCTTGGTAAAATCATTTTTACATGGGCATAACATGTCATTGGATAGATGATGAGTGGAGTATTCAAAAAAGAGTTATTGCATTTAGAATTTTCGATGATAATCATACGGCAAATAATATTTATAAAATAATTAGGTAAATTTTAGAAGAATATTATTTGCTTAACAAAATTTTTTCAATTGGTTTTGATAATGCTGCAGCAAATACCGCTTCAATTGCCGAGTTAGAAAATATTTGTAAACCCGCTTTTGGCGGAAAATTTTTTCACGTTAGATGTGCTTGTCATGTTTTAAATTTATGTGTACAAGATGGTTTGAAAACTCTCGATATTTTTTTTCAACCAATAAAAACAGCAATTCAATTTTTATGAAAACATCCCAAAAAATGAAAGAATGGGGTAAATTTTGTAGAGAAAATGGCAAAAAGCCAAAAAGATTTCCAAAAGATATTCCAACTCGTTGGAATTCTACTTTCCACTTGCTTACTGAATCTTTAGTATATAAAGATTTATTATGTGCATTCATTTCTAATAATGTACCTCTGATTAATTTATACCCACAAGAGTGGTATATTTGCCAAAAAATTTTAGATGTTTTAAAGGTTTTTAATGATGCAACTTATACTTTGTCCGGTGTTTATTATCCTGCTACACATTTATTTTTAGTAGAGTGTACTAATATTGTTGAAATTTTTTATGAATGTGAAAATGATGTTGAATTACAACATACTATACTTGCAATGAAAATGAAGTGGCTACATTATTATAGGAAAATTCCCATTATTTATTTAGTTACTTGTGTTTTTTATCCGCGTTGCAAATTGGATGGCTTAAATGAATTTTTGCGTGTGTATTATCAATGTTTACATTGTGATGAGATAAATGTTACAATTATAGTACGTAATGTTAAAAACGTAGTAATAGAATTATATAATGAATTTTATACTAAATATAATTCAGGTGATATTGGATCTTCTCAATCTATGGAGATACAAAATGACAGTACAAGTAAAATTAGTAGAGGGTACCAACTTTTATTACATAGACAAAAAAAACAAAAGGGAGTAATATGAAATATTTCTGAATTAGAGAGTTATTTAAGCGTTTCATTTGAGTTTACTGAATTCGAAGGTGATATAGATTTTTTAATTTTGGATTGGTGGAAAGGGCACGCAAGCCGATACCCAATCCTTTCTCTTATTGCAAAACAGATTTTTTCAACCCCTTGTTCCACAGTTGCGGTCGAACAAGCATTTAGTGCCGGAGGTAATATTTTGGATGAATATCGTTCAAGATTAGATCCAGAATCAGTGGAGATGCAAGCTTGTGTTGCTGATTGGACGAAGGCTCAATACCGGCAACAAGAGATAGATCGCAATACTAAATCCGAATTCTTTAACGATGGAGATACTACTGCTACCGGTACTGGAACGGGTAATAACGATTGAGGGTAAAAGAACTATTGGAGTTGACAAATATTTCGGGAACCCTTGTTTCTCATACCGGGTACGCCCACATGAGCTTAGGGAAACCCAAGTATAATCCGACGACATGTGACCTCTGCTCCCCTGTGAACGGAATGTTTAGGTTTTGGGATCATTTTAGAGCATATATATTGTACTCCTTTTTTTTGTAGATCGTTGTAACGAATTGTAATGTGCTTAATGATAATTTATTAAGTTCAAGCCCTGTCTTGTCTTTTTGTCCTCAAATTTAATTACAATTTACATTTTAATCACAATTTATATTGAATAATGTTTAAATCACCGGAACAATAATTTTTTAGTTTTTTTTATTTTCTTTTCTATTTTTTTTTTTTTTTTTTTTTTTTTTCTTCCTCCGCCGGCCTCAAAGCGAGGCGCCTCGCCGGGGGTCGGGGGAGGGCGAGCCTCGCCCGACGCCGTGTGAGGCTCGCCCCGAGGCTCGCGACCTCACCCCGGTGGCTCACCGGGCCAGCCCACGAGAAGTGAGAAGAGAAGAAGAAAAAAAAATGTTCGGTTCGAACCGAACTCGACCGAACCGGAACCGCCAAAGGCAGTTCCGGTTCTGGTTCATTCTTGGCCACAAATCGGAACCGGTCGGTTCCGAACCGTGGCCACCTCTAGGATAACATATTTGATTTAGATCATCAAGGGCAATGATGAATTCTAAAATAGAAGGACCCTCAAACAAGTGTTAAAACTAAGTTATTGGTTCCATTGGACTGGACCGGACCAATACCAGGCCATCGGTTCGGTTTGGTTCCCAGTACTAGGACCAATCGGCCCGGTTCATGGTTCCCAATTTTGGGACCAGTCCAGTTCCTGGTTTCTTGGAGGAACCGGACAGGATCGGGAACCGACCACCCCTAATGTCTAACCATTGATTGATGCGCGTTGCGAGTGTGTCTGTGAGAGGAGAGGAAGCAAGAATAAAAGGGAATAAGAGAGGGTTGAGTTGCATGCGTCGGAGATTTTCATGCACAAATTTTGCTCGTTAATAAAATGGGTTTATATTATTGAGTATTTGACTTATTTTTGGCGGTCTTGAAAATTTCCAAGGGTCGAAGTTGATGGATTTCGGGCATTGCCATTGATTCCACTATAGTATCTGATAACGAGGTGATCAAAAGTGGTTGATCGTATTCCTTATATATAGGTTAGATGAACAATTGACGATTAAGAGGATAAAAAATTCGATATTTGGTCTTAAAAGACAAAGTCCTGGAAGAGTGGCACACTCTATATCCTCACGTCTTCGAATTTGATGGCAAAGAAATTCAAACATAGTTTGCATATTTAAAATACGCTTGCTCTAGGTTGACAAGAAAAATAAAGTGCTGAAATTGAGGATATAAAGGGAAATTTGAAGATATCAAAGATCCATTTTGGGTCGGGTTCATATTTGACCATCCTTTTAGATCACTCGACAATGAAGCTATTACAAATACACGAAGGCTCGTCCAACAAAAGTCAGAAAAGCTGATTTTTACATATTTCCATTTAAATGTAACATTACCTTTTAATAAAAAAATTCGTATCCTCATGAGAGATCCATGAATAAGAGGTAAATGCACTTGACACGCCATAAGAGATGTTGAATTAAGGTCAAAAGCTTTCGCAAAACTGGTCAGGCATATAACACATCCGATAGCTCTGGAACTTCAGATGTCGGCAGCACAAAGCTTCCCGGGAAAAACCAAACACAACCCAGTAATGATATGTCCATTGCCCGGAAACTCACACCAAACACCAGATTCTCATCCCTATCTCTCGACAAATTCATCAAATCCCGGAAAAACCTCTCCAAGCCCACACCGAAACTCTGGCCTGACGTTGTCAAGCGACATAATTCTAATCACAAACGATGAAGAAGTTGACGTATTGACATTAGCCCATCCGATTTTGCGCAGACTGGAGTCGTGCAATAGCGTCGGAGAATTCAACCAAGTCCATGCTCAGCTAGTTGTCACTCGTCTCTCTAAGCACTCTCTTGCCACCGGCCGAGCAGTGAAGAAGCTCTGTTCTTTACGTGAGGTTGCTCATGCAGCTACGTTCTTCAAGTGTACCCAAGAACCCGATGCTTTTCTGTGCAATACTATTATGAGAACTTATGTCAACATGAGTGATGTGTGCAGTGCTATGAGATTTTACTATGATGAGATGATGGGGAATGATGTCGCATCAAATCACAATACCTTTCCCATTGTAGTGAAAGGGTTTGTGGCGATTGGTTATTGACCGATGGAGAGAAGGTTCATGGCAGGGTGTAAAAACTTGGGTTCAAGTCGGATTTATTCGTGAGGAATGTGATGATTCACATGTATTCGATTTTTCGAAAGGCCTGGAGTGCGTGCTTGGTGTTTGATGCAGGGCCTGTTGGATTTGGTTGGATGGAATTCCATGATTGATGGTCATGTGAAGAATGGGGAAGTGGATGTTGCTTGCGAACTTTTCGATGAAATGATTGAAAGGGACGTCTTCAGTTAGAACTTGATGATTGCAGGTTATGTTGCGTGAGGGGACATGGGCGAGGCACGATGGTTGTTTGATGGAACACCGTTTAAGGACATCATGTTGTGGAATTGTACGATCGATGGGTGAGCAAGGATTGGAAACGTGTCAGAGGCTCGCAGTGTTTCTGATTCGATGCCTTTCTGGAATGTAGTTTCATGGAATACCTTGTAGGATCTTTATGTACGTGTTAAAGGTTATACAAGGCGTTTAAGTTTGTTTGATAGTATGCTACAAGAGGAAGAGATTAAACCCAATAGGGCTACTATTGTGAGTGTTTTCACAACATGTGCCAATACATGGGACCTCAATAAAGGCCACTCAGTTTATTCTTACACGAAGGACAATGACATTGAAGTCAACGTGCTGCTTTCGACTGCGCTATTGACAATGTATGCAAAATGTGGCACTATGGATTTAGCCAGGAAAGTGTTTGATCAGATGCCCAATAGAAGTGTTGTCTCGTGGAATGCTATGATCATGGGTATGGATTATATGGGCATGGCGAGAAAGCCCTGGAAATGTTCTTGGAGATGGAGAAGAGAGGTCTAGTGCCAAATAATGCTACCTTTGTCAGCATATTATCTGCCTACACACATTCCGGAACGGTTTTGGAAGGTTGGTGGTGTTTCAACCTGACATCTCGGGTTTACAATATCCAACCTAAGGTGAAGCACTATGGTTGCATGGTCAATCTTCTTGCTCGAGCTGGGCTGGTGCTGGATTCAGGAGAGTTGTTTAAAGAAGTACCTATAGTGGCAGGATCTTCACTATGGGGTGCTCTGCTTTCTGCCCGTAGGACCCATTCTCACATGGAACTAAGAGAGATGGTGGCCAAGCATTTGATTGAGTTGGAACCAACAGATGTTGGGCCCTATGTACTATTGTCAAACATGTATGCAGCCAAAGGTAGTCGGGATGCAGTCGAGAATGTCAAGATGACGATGAAGGCAAAGGGTTCACAAAAGGAAGTCGGGTCCCGCCTCGTTGAACTTGGAGGCATCAAATCTACAGAGTCCGCAAAAGATGGCATGCACCATCAGAGAAGTATGATTTACTCGATTTTGAATGAGATTGGTTCACAGATAAAAGTGTCCTGTAGAGAATCTACAGCAGTAGAGGATCAAGAATAGAGAGATATTAAACCGTATCGTTGGATTTTGTTGAAGATCCGTGTTGTGCATATTCTGCAGAATTGAAGGTGAAGACTTTCTCTATGCCTTGCTTCTATATGTATGCCTATACACCACATCTCCAAGTTAAAAGGAAAATCGCGGTATGCGAATTCATGAGTGCACCCATCTTCGAGTTATTGAGAGTTGTTGCTGGAACACTACTTTGGAAGGAAGGTCCTGCGGCAAGTCTTTACCTACGATAATTTTACTTTAAACTAATTTTTTACCGTAAAAAATCCTAAAATAGTACATTTCTAACAAATTTACCCTTCATGAAATTGGATTTATACCTTGAAAAATCACAAACTGGTACACATGTGACAAATAGAGGGTAAAACCCTAAACTAGTACACCCATCAACTGTCACATGTCATCCAACTTAAAAATTTGACGGTAAAATTTAATGAAAACTAGTAAAATATAAAATTATCACAGTTGTACAAGTTTGGGGGTTTTAGTATTCAAAAAATTAGTTTTGGATAAAATTATCACAGGCAGACTAGTTTGGGTTTTTCGTGGTATTAACTCCTTTTAATATTCACAATTTGCATTTGTACCGTATTATTGAATTTTTGCATATTTTAATCTGGTCAAATAATTATATTTTAGAGAAAAAATAGAGCATTTATCTAAACAGAAAATATATACATGTTAGGCGTCTTTGCTTATGTTATGGTAGGAGAATCTTGAATTATTTAATTGCATACCGCTAGTACTTATTATCTTACCTAGTAAAGCAAATGCGCATTTCAATCGAGAACATGTAACAAGTAATATCAGCAGCTTAATATGAATATGTAGCAAGTTAGCTACTATTCATTCAATTCTAGATCTAGCATTTACTCAGACTCCAAAAATCCCATGCTTTAGACTTCTCTATGAACCCACTCCAAGGGGACTCATGACACATATCTTCCACAATTGTCTCCAATAATCAAGCCCAAATTTCCTCTATATTATCCTAAAAAACTCTCTGCACAATCACACAATCAAGCCGACATACTTGGAAACGGAGAAGGGTCAAGCCAAGCTTAGTGCATTGGTCATTCTATTGGTGATTGCATCTAGTAGGATTCTCTCATCTCTCGTCTATTATTATTATTATTTCTAAATGTAGAACTGCTCTAATGAATTTTCCGAACTTTCTTTCTTTTAAGGTCTTCCTGTCTCACAAGCGGCAGAAGAAAGAAAGTGTCTTCTAGGCAGCAATGGCTTAGCTAATTTGTGTCCTATCGGCTATGAACCCGTCATTATAAATACTGAATGTTTCTGTGTTTCATCAAGGCACTGGGTCTACGCGGACGGCTATTGTATTCCAGAGTTGTGTGATACCGGGTCTCACCCCATCTTTAAAGACAACAAATTTATATGTGTTCCAAACGCAAGGCGAGGCAACGGAGACTGTTGAGCGAATCGATCTTGTTCTCAATAAAACGTGTCGAATTGTCACAAGCTGTTGACTTATTTTTCAGCACTTGCTTCATTCGTGTGTGCGTAATGGCTATGCCCCCATGAGATTTAGCTCTTTCATCGTGAAAAATGATGTCGGCCCGAGTGGAGACAATCTAATATCAAAACTCGACTCGCCTCCGATAGTGAAGCCTCACGTCTACTCCATTTCGATCGTCAAGCTTAAACTTTGGCTCGATGAAACGTTATATTCCCTTGAGCTCCATGTCGCGACCTACCTCTCGAGGGCTGAACTCAATGAAGCCGATTTAAAGGTAAGTGTTCATGAAACGGTCTGAATGGCACATTATAAAAGACGGCTTACCGAAATATCAATCTTTTGGTCATCTATATGGTCAATTAATTATAAATGTGGATTTTCCCAAAATTCATACCTCGCATGACAGCGAATTGATTTTATCTTTTTTTTAGCAAATCAGAGTTGCCACTAGTCTAGGTCGAGGGTCAACTAGAATACCCAACCGAAAGGCAGGAGTTTCATTTTGGTTTTTACGAAAATCAGAGATCATGGGTTTGGGGACTAACTTACGTTAATGTTTCCACTAACGCCCTTTCGATACCGCTAAACTTAACATGTTTGTTATCTAAGTTGTCATGCATTTTTTTTACCATTTTCATGCTAAAGTCTTAGTCCACTAGGTGATCATGCATTTTGTTATGTGGTTTCCATTAAAGTTCTAAACTAGTCCTATATTAGTCTAGAAAAGGAAACAAACAAACAATTTGTATTGAAATGGCGATGCGTAAAGTAAACACGCAAAGTGTTGAAAAGACGAGCTATTCTAAGTGCGAGAAAAGAAAAACTAGCAACTCTTCGGGTGTTTAATACAACACGAATAGAAAGACCCGAGACATGATCGGATAACATGAATTGTGTACAAATTGAGACCTTATTGAACATCGGTCTTTAGCCACCATCTTCGAAGTTGTTTGGCCATTTTCTCCATGGACCACCTCATGGGTGTCGATTTTACATTCATGCCATACATTCAAGTGGCACTCAAACAAGATCAAGCACGAACATTCAAGCATCAAGTCAAAAACGAGCCTTGTGGTCAGCCTTTACTTTACATGCATTCCAATCATGCCACCCACTTAATCAACTAACATTGATTGATTAATAGTTAACGATAACGAGTCACCATTTGCATTCACAAAATAATGGTTCATATCGGTTAGCCCCTAATATCGCGTCTAAGTGTTTACCATGGCATATCCGCCGAACATGCATCGGGCCTAAACATACATCTAACAACCACATGCATAGCAATGAATAAAGCATACATTTAGGCCCATAGGCTTTGTTTCTCGATCAATCGAACAATGGAAAGTGGGCCTTATAATAAGACCACTTATTCAGTTATTATTATTAAATTCAGACCCCTTTTTGTTCAGATGTGATTAATCAACTTAATGATATCCAAATGATACAAATAAGGTGTCTT
This sequence comes from Syzygium grande, assembly GCA_024733475.1. NCBI lineage: Eukaryota > Viridiplantae > Streptophyta > Magnoliopsida > Myrtales > Myrtaceae > Syzygium > Syzygium grande. Next base: position 39,232,245 of record JAMXDD010000001.1, on the reverse strand, counting down.
TAGAAAGCTTAGATTGTGAGGATCAAAAGTCAAGAGGACTATTTTTCACAATTCCCACCCGGTTTTTCAGAAAATCAACATGTAACTCAAAATGACAGACTAGATCCGATTCTGTTAAGGATTTTAAAATAAAGGTGAGAAAAATAACAAACAATATCCAAACTGCATGAAAAGTTTTAGACAGTTAGGATTCCCTATGTCTAACAACTTTCATATTTGAGTTTTTGCTAAAAAGCCCTTTTTTTTTTTTTTTATAAAAATCGGTTTTCACCGAGGACACATTTGCAAAACAGTTTTGAGATCAGGAGAACCTTATCCGAAATTTTTAGCAAATTGACCCCACGTTGCTATTAGGTCCCCAAAATTTTCAATTTACATAATGAGACCCTAATGAACAACTTTTAAGTTTTTGCCAAAAATATCCCTAACTTTGTGAAAATTGTAAAATCAATTCGATCATTGAAACTAGAAATTTTTGGATCAAAAGACAGAATCTGAATGTCTTCATCAAGGACAAATCGGACCACCCAAATCAGCATGGAATTATATGAAATTTTGAGGTTTTATAGATAAAAATGTATTCTGCAACTTTCATCGAGGAAGTGTTTCCAAAAAATCACCACAAAAATTTATACAAATCGTGGAACATGCAAAGGTCGGTCTAAAACTGATTATCACAGATTAGAGGACATGACTTTTAGCATCAATTGTATATACTAAATCAGTACAGAATTTTATGAAATTTTTATTTCAGATAGATCTAGGTGTGTTCTACGACTTTCATGAAGGAAGTTTCTTTAAAAAAACAACCCTAGAAAATCATAAAAATCATAGAACCGAGCAACATCAGTCAGGAAATCACCAGAACAGAATGTAAAGTCATGATTCCAAATTCTGATCCTAACTTACAAAGTGATTTTCACCTAGCAAACCAAGTCCAATTTACACATATAATCTATCAAATCGAAGCTTAGGAAGTATAGATCGAAGCTCTAGTTGAACATTTTTTCAAATTCTAACATTTTGGAGCTCAAATCAGCATCGAAAGCATGCAGGTTCCTCTGTACACGATTTCTCAGAATAAGATTTGAGAGTGCCTACCTTGTTGAATGAAGTTGCTGAGCTCAACTGAGTTATTTTGGCCACCAATGAGCTCTGGAACGGTGCCAAATATAGCTCTCAGTATCTACATCACAACATGATAAGATCGACGTAAGATAACGATCCGAGGAAGAAGAATGAACAAGAAGCAAAATCAAACAAGTTTAGGAAGTTCCGGTGGATTTTCCAACGGAGGCCAGCCACCACGGTCTCAAGGAGCCTCTAGGGGACGTCGGAGGTGCAGTGGTCCACTGGAGATCGGCCAGCATGGGCAGTAGAGAGCACCAGTCGAGAGAGAGGAATAGAGAGGGAGAGAGAGAGAGTTTTTAGTGAGAGAAAGTAAATCTGAAAAATGAGCCCCCTCTTAATTTTTGGAGGGGCAATCTTTATATACCTCTCCCAAGTTTGAATGCTAGCGCTTGAATTAATCAAATGAACCAAATTGCTTCATTAAGAGTTAAGGATATTTCTTAAGGGCTAAGGATAGATAACATGACATAATAAATAACTATGATGCACTCTTAATGGATGGCCATGATTGCTTGCTTAATCCCTAAGGAAATTTGCTTATTCCTTAAGAAAATTAGTTAAAATTTGATTATAAGGGGCATTTTTGTAATTTCACTAGGGGTATTTTTGTAATTTTGGGCATAAAGGGACCGGCTGGCCTTGGCTGGTCGAAATGGACCACCGGCCGCTGGAATTTTCATCGAGAAATGATCGGTCTGATCGGGCCGATCATTTCTAGTCAAACCTGGTTGATTCGGTTCAACCGGGTGGAATCGGTTTGGTTCTTGGCTCAATTTTGTTCTAATTTCATGAAATTTAATCTCTATCATGGTTGATTGACCCAATTGAATTGAACTGGATTGAAACATTTGAAATACAAGCATAAATTGATCAAATTTAACTTGTTTGGCCTAGTTACTCTTCAATTTACGTTAAATTGCATTGCCAAGCTAGAATAAAGAATTTAATTGAAGTCTAATTGGCCAAATTGAACTTCAATTCATCAAATTGGATTTTAGTCTAGAATTGACCAAGTTGAATTGCACTAGTTGGACCAATTACTCTTAGATTTTTCAATCATTGGATCACTAGATTGGTCATATTGACTCAAATTCATGTGAATTCATGTGAATCTTCCAAAATTAAATTTGAATTTGAGTTTCATATAAGAAATTAGGCGCATACAAGTCTCAATTATGCAAATCAGGAAGAATCGACCAGAATCCCTAATTAGGGCTCAAATTGGGGGTTTTCACCATTGGCTTGGAATGCTAAAATCAATTTGAAAATTGAATGTAATACAACCTCTAGATCAAATGCGTGAAGAAAACTATTCTAAAAATGACTAGAAATGAAGTAATTTCATTTTTGATTGATTTGAACCAAATTCCACAAATTGGGAAAAAGTTGATTATAAACCGATTTTTGTAAAACTAATGATGCCAAAGTGAAATTAAGCTAAAAATGAAATGATTTAGGGGTTTCGAATTTTTTCAATTTTTTTTGGATAAAATACATTTTAGTACTTATATACTAAAATGTCAATTAATGGGTCAAACTTTGAATTTTTTGAAAATTGATTGGGCAAAAGTGAAATTAACATTATTTTGGGGTTTCTCATGCAAAAAATCAAGTCTTGACTTTGGATTGGCTTTTCGATCAAAGTTTGACCAAAAGTCAACTCAAAAGTCAATGTTTTGACTTTTTTGAAAAATAAATGCAAAAAGCTAGAAAATAAGTGGCTAATGCTAATTCAAATGCTAAATGACTCTTTTTAATTAAGAATTGGGTCATGTCGTGATCAGAAACCTTAATCTCAAATTTTTACCTTTCAATACACGTTGGCTAAAAATCAGGTGTCAATACTCCACTAATGTAATAAGGGCAAACTCACCGGAACTAAACTTTGTAGTTACTTGACTATGAAATTAGTCATATTAATAGTGGCTATTTAATATTGACGTGGCATCGTCTCAAAAAGATAATGGCTATTTAACAGCGGTAGTGTCCCCGATGGCATTTTTCATCTATGGTTCAAACGAAGTTCTCATATGGAGCCACATTAGAGAAGTTGAAATCGATTGAATTAAAAAAAAATTGAGGTGCTCTGTTGTAAAACGGCCAAAAATTCAGGGTTATTAGCCCGGCATGTAATTTTAACAAAGACACCATGCGACGATATTTCTCTGATACAATGGCTCAAGGGAGAACAACGTAACTGTGCAAATGCCAAATACAATAGATTGTGCATGTTGCTTCGCTGAGAAGTATTAAGTAGATCATCAGTAGCCTTGCCAATCAAAGTAGATGCTCGGATCCAGTTAGAGAACATGTGCAATTTTTATATAGCAAAACAGCTTGTTATTAACATTGCACTCTAAAAGTGTGACAACTCGAGATTAACTCACTCGAAATTGTTCACTATGGCCCGTCTCATACCGAGCCTCGCGGTTTCATCCTTTGATATATAGCTGGGCACTTTTCTCAAACGTCACTCATCCCGGTAGCACTCTCATCTGAGTACGCTTAATATTGGAGTTCAAATATTAAACTTACCATTACGTCAAAAGGCACCTCTCATACCTCAGCTAGTTGCACCAACAGTCACGATGGTGTATCTGTTTGTGGCCATCCGAAGGAGCCAAAATGCTTAGTCTGTGCCGAGGGCAAATGTGTATGCCAACGTAACCATTGATTGATGCGTCTTGCGAGTGCGTCTGTGAGAAGAGAGGAAGCAAGAAAAAAAGGGAATAAGAGAGAGGTGCCTTGCATGTGTCGGAGATATTCATGCGTCAATTTTTCTTGGGTTGATACTATTGAGTATTGGACTTAATTTTGATGGTCTCAAAAATTTCCAACGGTCGAAGTCGATGGATTTCAGCCATTGCCATTGATAGCACTATAGTATTTGATAACTCAGTGATCAAAAGCGATGATCATGCTCCTCATGTATAGGTTAGGCGAACAACGGACGATTAAGAGAATAAAAATTTCAATATTTGGTCTTAGAAGACAAAGTCCCGGAAGAGTGACGCTCGATATCCTAACGTCTTTGAATTTGATGGCAAAGAAATTCAAACTTAGTTTGCATATTCTAACTACGCTTGCTATAGGTTGACAAGAAAAATAAAGTGCTGAAATTAAGGAAATAAAGGGAAATTTGAAGATATCAAAGATCCTTTTTGGGTTGTCTTCGTATTTGACCATCCTTTGATATCACTCGACAATTAAGCTTTTACAAATACACAACGAATTATCCAATAGAGGTCAGAAAACCTGATTTTTGCATATTTCCATGTAAAATATAACATTACCTATTAATAAAAAAATCCGTATCCTCATGAGAGATCCATAAATAAGAGGTAAATGTACTTGACATGCCTTATGAGATGTTGAATTAGGTAAAAGCTATTGCAAAAGTAGTCATGCATATAACGCATCTGAGGAACTTCAGAAATCGGAAGCACAAAGCTTCCCGGGAAAAACCAAACACAACCCAGTAACAATATGTCAGTTGGCCGGAAACTCGCACCAAACACAAGATTCTCATCCCAATCTCTTGACAAATTCATCAAATCCTGGAAAAACCTCTCCAAGCCCACACCGAAACTCTGGCCTGACGTTGTCAAGCAACGAATTTTAATCACAAACGATGAAGAAGTTGACATATTGACGTTGGCCCATCTGATTCTGCGCAGACTGGAGACGTGCAATAGCGTCAGAAATTCAACCATGTCCATGTTCAACTAGTTGTTACTCGTCTCTCTCAACACTCTCTTGCCACCAGCCGAGCCGTGAAGAAGCTCCGTTCTTTACGTGCGGTTGCTCATGCGTCTATGTTCTTCAAGTGTACCCAAGAGCCCTATGCTTTTCTATGCAATACTATTATGAGAACTTATGTCCACATGAATGATGCGTGTAGTGCTACGAGATTTTATTATGAAGAGATGGTAGGAAATGATGTTGCGCCAAATCACTATTCGTTTCCTATTGTAGTTAAAAGGCATAATGAGTGGGCCACCCAAGATGGGTCAAATTCGGCCCATGAATCACAAAGGCCTACAAGGTAGTTATTTGCATCTTACTATAAATAGTAGACCTCCTTAGAAAACTAACATGATTTTTCATATATATGAAATAACACACCCATTCGAAAGTAACATTTTCTCTGATTTTTCTTCGGAACGGAAGTAGGTATGAAAGACGATAAAAAATCACTCTAATGTACAAAATGGCATTTAATCTGTGGCAATACCGGATATGTTCTTTATATGATATGCCTATATGATCAGTGATATAAGTTGATGATCATTGGACACGTTTCCGTGTTGATAAAATATATTTCAAGTGTGTCAATTGTGGAATAAGTTTTCCCAATAGTATTGAAAGGGTTTGTTGGGATTGGGCCATTGATGATGGAGAGAAGGTTCATGGTAGGGCGTAAAAACTTGGGTTCGAGTCTGATTTATTCGTGAGGAATGTGTTGATTCACATGTATTCAGTTTTTCAAAAAGCCAGGAGCGCGAGCTCAGTGTTTGATGCAGGGCTTGCGTTGGATTTGGTTAGCTGGAATTCCATGATTGATGATCATGTGAAGTATGGGGAAGTGGATGTTGCTAGCGAACTTTTGGATGAGATGACTGAAAGGGACGTCTTCAGTTGGAACTCGATGATTGTAGGTTATGTTGCACGAGGGAACATAGGTGAGGCGCGATGGTTGTTTGATAGTGTAAAACAATGAACTAACAAGATGAGAATGGGTGGCAATTGCCAATACGTATTTTGTGTTTCAGTAATAGAATTTTTTGTTACATTCTTCGGCTACGTATTGTGATGTCTTTATATAATACAAGCTAGGGTTACGGAATTAATGAAGAATAAAATCATGATCTCTTCTCTTTGGAAAGAATTGATCTTGCTTGATGAGCGAGTGGTGAAGAGATTGTGGCTGAATCAAGACACGTCATCGTGCTCTTTTCTCTTTGGAAAGAATTGATCTTGCTTGATGAGCGAGTGGTGGAGAGATTGTAGCTGAATCAGGACACGTTATCGTTTCCTTTGACACCCCCCGCAAGCTGATGTGGCGGAACACACAATAAGCTTGGATTGTAGAAGTCAAAAGTGAGCCGTGGAGAGCCCTTTGGTGAAGATATCGGCAGGTTGATCGGTAGTGGAGATGTACTGATCATGAAGTTGATTTTTGGCAATCCGTTCTCGCACAAAGTGGTAATCAATTTCCACGTGCTTTGTCTGAGCATGAAAGATAGGATTCCTTGTTAGACAAATGGCTGAGATGTTGTCACACCAAAGAACCGGAGGGCCTTGCCAAGAAACACTAAGATCACGTAAGAGAGCCTTGATCCAAATGAGTTCAGCAGTTATGTCAACTAAGCTTTTGAATGCAGCCTCTATGCTAGATCGAGCGACCGTCTGTTGCTTACGGAACTCCATGAGATAAGATTTGAGCCAAGGAATATGCCAAAGCCGCCAACTGACCGTCTTGTGTCATGGTCCCCAGCCCAACCTGCATCGGAAAAAGCATAGAGATGGAAATTGCGGCTGCGAAAGTGAAGAGTATGCCATAGTCTTTGCATGCCACGAACGAAGCGCAATATGAGTTTGATAAACTGCCAATGGACCTCCGTGGGTGCATGCATGAACTGACAGGCAGTGTTGACAGCGAAGGCAATGTCGGGCTAAGTGAGAGTAAGATACTGCAATGCACCCACATTACTACGATAAAGTGACGGGTCCGAGAACAACTCACCACAATGAGAAGATGGAATATCCGAGCCCGCTACACATGGGGTGGTGACAGGCTTCGCATCTTGCATTTTTTCTCGGGCAAGAAGGTCGGCTGCATATTTTGTCTGGTGAAGAAGAATACCATCTGAAGTGCGTTTTAGTTCGATCCCAAGAAAATAATGAAGTTCACCCAAGTCTTTGATAGCAAATTCCTTTTGTAGAGACTCCAGGAGAGTAGACAATGGAACTGTAGGGGATCCTGTAATAATGATGTCATCGACATAGACGAGCAGGAAGATACTGTATTGGGCTGTATGCAATATAAACAGTGAGGAGTCAATAGTAGAAGCTACAAAACCTATGGAGACGAAAGAAAATTACTAAGACGTTGGTGCCAGGCACGTGGAGCTTGTTTCAAGCCATAGAGAGATCGTTTTAGGCAGCAGATATGATGAGGATGGTGGGGATCAATGAAACCAGGCTGTTGATCCATGAATATTCCTTCGATGAGATGACCATGGAGAAAAGCATTCTTGACATCTAGTTGTCGGAGTTGCCAACCCCAAGAAAATGCAACTGCGAGGACTGTACGAACCGTGACATGTTTCACCATCGGACTGAAGGTTTCATTATAGTCGATTCCCTGCTGTTGATGAAAGCCCTTTGCGACTAATCTGGCCTTGTACCGTTCAACGAAGCCATCTGCACGAAGCTTGACACGAAAGACCCATTTGCAGCCAATGGGCTTACCATGCTGAGGAAATGGTACAAGCTCCCATGTCTGATTTTTTAGCAATGCGGTGTACTCTTCGGCCATAGCTACCCGCCAATGCGGGTCTTTTACCGCTTGACTGTAACAAGATGGTGTAGATGGGACGGCTACTGAAGTGGTGAGTGCATAGGTGTGATCCTTTTGCACATGTTGGCGGGGAACGGTGCCGTCTCGAAGTCTAGTCACCATGGGGTGGGCTAGTGGCGTCGTTTGTGGTGGCGGATTGGTAGCCTGCTGGATTGTGGTCTGTGTGATAGCTTCAGTGGTAGGAGATGGCACTTCTGGTTGTAGTTGGAGAGATATTGAGCGGGAGGTGGAGGTATTGTCGCGCATAGGTGTCGACATATGGGATGCATCAGCCCTCGGCTCCTGCATATGTGCGTCATCAGGTTTCAAATGCGTCAGTGGGGGAACATAAAGGGGTAACTCCAATGATGCTGGTGGGGACACATTTGATGATTCGTCGGTGACGAAAGCAGCAAACAGAAAAACAGTCTCATCAAAGGTGGCATTTGCAACTGTATAGAACCATTGTTATTATGGAGAATAGCAGCGATAGCCCTTGACACTTGAGGGATATCCCAAGAAAATACATCGATGTGACCTGGGCTCTAGTTTGTGTTTGGCTTAGGTTCGTAGGGTCGGGTACACAACACAGCCAAAACCGAAGATGCTCAATGGATGGTGCGGTAGAAAAAAGTACTTCCTAAGGGCTGCATTGCTACAGAAAGGGAGTAGGCAGTTGGTTGATAATGTGAACTGCACTTTCAAAAGCAAAATCCCAAAAATGAGAGGGAACAGATGCATGGTGCATCATGGCCAAACCCGTTTCAACCACATGTCTGTGTTTGCGCTCAGCCGAACCGTTTTGAAGGGCCAGGCGAGGACAGGATGTCCATTTATAAATGCCACACTCCTGCAATAATTTTTTAAAAGATGCAGAAAGAAATTCTCCGGCACAATCACTTTGGATGGCTTTAACTCGGGTATTGAGTTGGTTTTCAACGAAGCTTAGAAAAACCACGAAGATATGTAAAAATTGATCATGAGAGTTGAACATATAAAGCCAAGAAAATTTGGAGTAATCGTCAATACAACAAATATAATATTTATTATTTTGATTAGACGTTACAGGAGCTGGCCCCCAAATGTCAAAATAAACTAATTCTAGGGGAGCCTTGGATCTATGAAAAGTGGGAGGATGAGGATGAGGATGACAATGACTCTTACTAGAGGCACATGCCGAGCAAGTTGGTTGAACAACTGACGACTTATTAATCATGCGAGAAATAGTAGAATATGCAGCATGGTCTAAACGATGGTGCCAACAGACAAGGGAGCTGGACTGAGATAGGTAATAAGCTAAAGGAGAAAGCTTGGATTGATTCGACAGTTGATAGAGTCCCTGATTAAGGTTCCCTTGGAAGAGAATCTTGCCCGTACAGCGGCACTTCACAGAAAAATAATTAGGTGAGAAAATGAAATCACAATTGTTTTCCTGTGAAAATTGACGAACGGAAAGCAAGTTTTTCTTTATAGAGGGAACAACTAGGACATTAGACAAACGAAAATTTTGAGAAACAAGAGTACCTATATGGGTTATCGGGAGACTAGACCCATTACCTATGGTAACGTATTGGTTGCCTATGTAGGGCTGAAGAGAGGATAATTGAGATGGATTATTTGTGACGTGGTGTGTAGCATCGGAATCTGGATACCACGGGTCCAAAAAGACTGATGGTGGTGGTGGAATTTCAGCAATGTGGAGCTGTGGTGCCGAGCCTAAAGATTGTGGTGGAGGCCCACGATCTCGGCACACATTGGCTCGATGGCCAAAACGATTACAAATTTGACATCAAACACTACCCCTCCTTTGATTTCTGTAATTTCCTGCATTTGGAGAGTAATTTGGGGCTAAATTTCGAAGGCCAAAGTGTTGTCCACTTTGCGGAAATTGTTGCCCAGGTCGTGGTGACCTATCCACACGAGAAGAAAGCTGTTGAGGTGATTGGTGTGCTGTCCGCGTCATCAACGCTGCTGGAGGGGAGGTGATGGGCTCAAGCAAATCAAGTCGTGCCTCATGAGCCAAGAGCAGCCCTTGTAGAGACTCATGTGTAAGGGATTGGTACTGACTTTGAATGGAGATCGACATTGCTAAATTTTGATATTCCGCTCCAAGTCCCATGAACAGATGAGTTTGATATTCTTGTGAAGAGATGTTCTCACCAATCGAGGCAATGATCAACAAGGAAGGCTGCTTGCTGTAGATATTCCATGATTGTTTGATTTCCCTTGCAAAGAGTCTGAAGTTGCATTCGTAGATGTGTGGCGCGAGCACTGTTACGTGCTTCATATGATTGAGCCAAGAGGGACCATACGGCTGCTGAAGAGCCTAAATTGGAGAGCTGTGCAACGATGTTGTCAGCTGTGAAATTGAGAATCCACCCCAAGGCAATTTGATATCGGGTAAACCATGTTTCGTATGCTGGATTTGGTAAACTTTTGGTGACATCATTCTCACTAATTTCAGTGATAGTGTGTGGAGGGCATGGTTCAGTTCCGTCCACAATTGATAGGAGTCGACTAGCCCGAAGAAAGGGGAGGAGGCATACCTTCCATATGATGTAATTGTATCTGGTTAATTTGATACCAACCGCAGGACATGTGCTTGATCCAGATGAGACCCCTGTGGCGGGATGAGAGGACATGGTGGGATAGCATTCTTGATGAGGTCAGTTGGATTAGCAACACTTGGGCTTGGGTTGCTTATTGTTTGATTGCTTGCTGCTGCGTTTGGGGAAGATGGGGATGAATTTGAATCTGATTGGTTTGCCATTTATGCTTTCGCAAGATATGGCTCTGATACCATGTAAAACAATGAACTAACAAGATAAAAATGGGTGGCAATTGCCAATACGTATTTTGTGTTTCAGTAATAGAATTTTTTGTTACATTCTTCGGCTATGTATTGTGATGTCTTTATATAATACAAGCTAGGATTACGGAATTAATGAAAAATAAAATCACGATCTCTTCTCTTTGGAAAGAATTGATCTTGCTTGATGAGCGAGTGGTGAAGAAATTGTGGCTGAATCAAAACACGTCATCGTGCTCTTTTCTCTTTGGAAAGAATTGATCTTGCTTGATGAGCGAGTGGTGGAGAGATTGTAACTGAATCGGGATACATTATCGTTTCCTTTGAGAGATAGAACGCCGTTTAGGGACATCATGTCGTGGAATCGTACGATCGATGGGTGTGCAAGGATTGGAAACATGTCAGAGGCTCGCAGCTTTTTTCATTCGATGCCTTTCTGGAATGTAGTTTCATGGAATACCTTGTTGGCCGTCTTATGTACGTGTTAAAAGGTTATACGGAGTGTTTGAGTTTGTTTGATAGTATGCTACAAGAGGAAGAGATTAAACCCAACAGGGCTACTCTTGTGAGTGCTTTCACAGCGTGTGCCAATACAGGGGACCTCAATAAAGGCCACTTAGTTTATTCTTACATGAAGGATAATTGCATTGAAGCCGAAGTGCTGCTCTCGACTGGGCTATTGACAATTTATGCAAAAAGTGGCACTATGGATTTAGCCAGGAAAGTTTTTGATCGGATGCCTGATAGAAGTGTTGTCTCGTGGAATTCTATGATCATCGGGCATGGATTACATAGGCATGGCGAGAAAGCCCGGGAAATGTTCTTGAGAGATGGAGAAGAGAGGTCCAATGCCAAATGATGCTACCTTTGTCAGCATATTACCTGCCTACACACAATCCGGCATGGTTTTGGAGGGTTGGTGGTGTTTCAGCCTGATGTCTCGGATTTACAATATCCAAACTAAGGTGGAGCACTATGCTTGCATGGTCTATCTTCTTGCTCGAGCTGGGCTGGTGATGGATTCAGGAGAGTTGTTTAAAGAAGTACCTATAGTGGCAGGATCTTCACTATGGGGTGCTCTGCTTTCTGCCCGTAGGACCCATTCTCACATGGAACTAAGAGAGATGGCGGCCGAGCATTTGATTGAGTTGGAACCAACTGATGTTGTGCCCTATGTACTATTGTCAAACATGTATGCAGCCAAAGGTAGTTGGGATACAATCGAGAATTAATGTCAAGATGATGATGAAGGCAAAGGGTTCGCAAAAGGAAGTTGGGTCGCGCCTCATTGAACTTGGAGGCATCGAATCTACAGAGTCCGCAAAAGATGGCATGCACCACCAGAGAAGTATGATTTTACTCGATGTTGAGTGAGATTGGTTCACAAATAAAAGTGTCCCGTACAGACTCTACAGCAGTTGAGGATCAAGAATAGAGAGATACTAAACCATATCGTTGGATTTTGTCGAAAATCCGTTTTCTTCATATTATGCAGGATTGAAGGTGAAGACATTCTCTATGCCTCGCTTCTATTTGTATGCCTGTACAGCACATCCCCTAGTTAAAGGAAAATCGCAATTTGCGAGTTCATGAGTGCATCCATCTTCGAGTTATTGAGAATTGTTGCTGGAATACTACTTTGGAAGGAAGATACTGCGGGAACCGGTCACAATTTTACTTTAAACTAATATTTTTACCACCAAAAATTTCAAACTAGTATATTTGTAATAAATTTACCCTTTATTAAATTGGATTAATACCATGAATGTACACATATGACAAATGGAGGGTAAAACCCCAAACTAATACACTCGTCAATTGTCACGTATCATCCAACTAAGAAATTTGACTATAAAATTTAACAGAAACTAGTAGAGGGTAAAATTGTCACAGGTGTACTAATTTGAGATTTTTAGTGATCATAAAATTAGTCTAGGGTAATATTGTCACAGGTATACCAGTTTTGGTGTATTTTTTTGTGATATTAACCCTTTTTAATATTCACAATTTGCACTTTGTGCAGTATTATTGAATTTTTGCATATTTTTAATCTGGTCGAGAAAAAATAGAGCATTTCTGTAACGAGAAAATATATACATGTTAGGTATCTTTTCTTAAATTATGGTAGGAGAATCTTGAATAATCCAAGGATTGCTCAACTTTTGATAAAAGAATCTCGAGTTATAATTGCACACCACTCGTACTTAGTATCTTACCTAGTAAAGCAAGTGCAGATTTTGATCGAGAATATGTAACAATTTATATCAGCAGCTTAATATGAATATGTAGCAAGTTAGCTACTATTCATTCAATTTTTTTTTGGGTAAGAACTATTCATTCAATTTTTGATCTTGCATTTACTCACTTTCCAATAATGCCATGCGTTAGACATCTATATAAAACCCACTTCGAGGGGACTCATGACACATCTTCCACAATTGTCTCTAATAATCAAGCCAAATTTCCTCTATATTATCCCAAAAAACTCTGCACAGTCACAGCTTACACAATCAAGCCGACATACTTGGAAATGGAGAAGGGTCAAGCCAAGCTTAGTGCGTTGGTCATTCTATTGGTGATTGCATCTAGTAGGTTTCTCTCATCTCTCGTCTATTATTATTTATTATTAAATGTAGAACTGCACTGATGAATTTTCCGAACTTTCCTTTTCTAAGGTCTTGCTGTCTCACAAGCTGCAGAAGAAAGAGTAGCGTGTCATCTAGACATCACGGGCAGAGGTCAAGTGTGTCCTGTCGGGTATCATCCGGTCATTAAAAATGCCGAATGTTTCTGTGTTCCATCAGGGCGCCAGGTCTACGATCACGCCTTTTGTATTCCAGAGCAGTGTGATACCGGATCTCATCCAGTCTCTAAAGACGGCAAATGTGTATGTGTTCCGAACGCAAGGTGAGGCAACGGAGATTGTAGAGTGAATCGATCTTGTTCTCAATAAGACGTGTCGAACCATCACGAGCTATTGACTTATTGTTCAGCACTTGCTTTGTTCGTGTGTGCGTAATGGCTATGCCCCCATGAGATTGAACTCTTTCATCGTGAAAAATGATGTCAACCCGTGTCGAGACAATCTAATATCAAAAGTTGACTCGCCTCCGACGGTGGAGCCTCACTTCTACTCCGTTTTGATCGTCAAGCTTAAACTTGGCTCAATGAAACGTTATATTCCCTCGAGCTCCACTAATGTTAGAAGGGCAAACTCGCACTAGAACTAGAATTTGTAGTTACTTTACTATGAAATTAGTCATATTAATAGTGGCTATTTAAAATTGACGTGGCATCGTCTCAAAAGATAATGGCTATTTAACAACGGTAGTGTCACGATGGCATTTTTTATCCATGATTTAAACAGAGGCCTCATATGGAGCCACATCAGAGAAGTTGAAATCGATTGAATAAAAAAAAAATTGAGGTGCTTCCCTGTAAAACGGACAAAAATTCAAGGTTATTATCCCAACAAATAATTTTAACAAAGACAACATTCGACAATATTTCTTTGATAGAATGGCTCAAGTGAGAACAACGTAACCGTGCAAATAGGAAATACAACATATCGTGCATGTTGCTTCGCTGAGAAATATTAAGTAGATCATCAGTAGCCTTGACAATCAAAGTGGATGCTCAATAGCATGATCTAAGCTCTGAAAGTATGACAAGCCTGGATTAGTTCACCCGAAATTATTTGTTTTGACCTGTCTCGTATCGAGTCTCGCGGTTTGTCCTTTAATATATAGATGGACACTTTTCCTGGATGTCACCCATCCCAGTAGTGCTCTCACATGAGTATGCTTAACATAGGAGTTCAAATTTTAAACTTACCCTTACATAAAAACAAAACCTCTAATACCTCAACTAGTTGTGCCAACAGTCACGATGGCGTCTATGTCTATGGCCATCTAAAGGAGCCAAAATGGGTTTGTGCCAGGGGCAAATTGTGTATGCCTGTGTAACCATTGATTGATGCGTGTTGCAAGTCTCTATGAGAGGAGAGGAAGCAAGAATAAGAGGGAATAGTAGAGAGATGAGTTGCTTGCGTCAGAGATTTTCATGCATCAATTTTGCTCTTTAATAAAATGGGTTGATACTATCAAGTATTCTACTTATTTTTTGCGGTCCCGAAAATTTCCAAGGGTTGAAGTAGATGGATTTCGGGCATTGCCATTGATTGCACTACAGTATCTGATAACTCGATGATCAAAAGCGATGATCGCACTCCTTATGTATGGCTTAGACAAACGACTGACGATTAAGAGGATAAAAGTTTCGATTTTTGGTCTTAAAAGACAGTGCTGAAATTGAGGATATAAAGGGAAATTTGAAGATATCAAAGATCCTTGTGTTTGTATTTGACCATCCTTTCATATCACTCGACAACTGAGCTATTACAAATACACGAAGGCTCGTCCAATAAAGGTCGGAAAAGCTGAATTTTACATATTTCCATTTAAAATATAGCATTAGACTCCAAAAAAAAAATATAACATTACCCATTAATTAAAAAAAAATCGATATCCCTATGAGAGATCCTTAAATAAGAGGTAAATGCATTTGACATGCCTTATAAGATGCTGAATTAATTTAAAAAGCTTTTGCAAAAATGGTCATGCATGCAGTGCATCTCCCGAGTGTCGGACAAGTGCATAACATCTTAGCATGATCTGGGAGCTCTGGGACTTTAGATATCGGAAGCAAAAAGCTTCCCGGAAAAAACCAAACACAAGCCAGTAACGATATGTCCGTTGCCCGGAAACTCACACCAAACACCAAATTCTCATCTGTGACGCCTCAGAACGTCACTCGCGGCACTTGTCCTTTGTAATTATATTCCTTAATCGGTAATAGCATGCGAAAGCTCAATTAAATTTTTCCTCAACAAAATCCCATGCAAGAAAATCACAGGAGTTAAATATGGATATTAATTTTGTTTAAGTTAAACATCAGTTTTACGACTTTACTACATCATCTATGCAAAATAAAAAACACGAAAGCTTTGGGATAAAGGCGGAGGTTGCATATCTCTATATTACATTATGCTCCAAAAGCTTGCCTGTATATAGGTAGACTTTACATCATGGACCGTTCCATCTTCCCCAATGATGACAGTCAAAAACTGGAACTCATAGTGTCTAGGAAAACCAGCAAGCATTGGCGGCAAATTGTCCATTCTTATACATCTAAAAAATAAAGAAATGAGCCGAGACCCGATAAATGAAATCTCTAGTTTTAAGTTAGGAAGGTCATCTTACCACTTCACCCGGCACAAATAATGTACATGCATAACAACCAGTGTGCACAGAACTTGAATAAATTATACCTTTTCCACTTAGATATGCCACAATAATCCGGTCATTTCATTATTTCACAATATATTCATTCCGACACAAGCATATGATATATAGCATTCATACTCATGCATTAGGTTCGTTACTTCCCCTCCCGATCACTCTCGGGGCTTCTTGACCTACAGGGCATCTCAACTCCTGAGACATCTCGATACACCCTCCGAGCCATCTCGACTTTCGAAGCATCTCGATACACCCTCTGAGCCATCCCAACATATGAGGCATCTTGACACATGGGGTATCATCACCGTTGATTTGTAGGTGACGGAAAATATATTATTCTCATGCAAACTGTGAATATTAAGTATTTGCATGTATATACCCACCTTCTTGTTACATCACATATCCCTCAAGGCAATGAAATGCATTATTCAATAAATTAAGTATGAAGCAATACGTGATCAAACTCAAAAGGAAAAAATCTACTTAAGTTCAGAAAGTAAATCTACTTGATTCATAAGGCACATCTATTCAAATTTAGAAAGTAAAGATATTTTGGTTTAAGAGTAAAATTTGTTTGCGTTCAGAATATACATATATCCAGATTTAAAGAGTAAAATCTACTCGGTCCATAAATACAGAGATATACAGATTTAGAGAGTAAAGTCTACTCGGTTCAAAAATATATATATCCAAATTCTGAGAGTAAAATCTACTCAAGTATTTAGATTCAAATTTAGAAATAGAAATATCCATATTTAGAGAATAAAATTTAATCTATATCTAGATTATGAAAGTAAAATCTATTTGGGTTCAAAATTAAGTATGTCTAGATTGTGAGATTAAAATCTGTTTGGGTTTACAATTAAGTATGTCTAGATTTTAAGAGTAAACTCTATTTGGGTTTAGAAATAAGTATATCCGATTCTAAGGGTAAAATCTACTCTGGTTCAGAAATAGACACATACAGATTTTGAGAATAAAATCTACTCAGTTAAGAAATATATGTATATCCAGATTCAGATTTAGAAATAAGTATAACTAGATTTAGAGAATAAAAATCTACTTGGGTTTAAAAATATATATATATATATATATATGGATTTTGAGAGTAAAATCTACTCGGTTTAGAAAATACATATCCAAATTTTGAGAGTAAAATCTACTCGAGTTCAGAAATAAATATATCCAGATTTTGAAGGTAAAATCTACTCAATTAAGTATATATATATATATATATATATCAAGATTTTGAAAGTAAAGTCTACTCGAGTTTAGAAATACATATATTCAAATTTTGAAAGTAAAGTCTACTCGAGATCAAAAATCAATATGTCCAGATTCAAAGGGAAAAATCTACTCAATTCAAAAATCAATAGATTTTACAAACGACGATTAAGCCTAAACTTACAAATATGATTTGTATGAGTTCATATTCATCATTTCCACTTATTAAATGTACTCCACTTTAAGTAAAATGATTAATTACCTTTTAAACATGCATAAGACCAGCAAGATGAATTCAACAATCACCTCAAGGATATCATTTCCATGCTCAGATTTAACGATTTCACTTGCCAATTATACCACACTTTAAGAAAACAAATCACACCCATTTTTAACATGCTTGAGACCAATAAAAAAATTCCACATATCACTATATTCTCGATATTGTAACACATCAAAATAGCATATTACAACCATCCAAGTTAAAAGTAACAAGTAGATTGATCTAATTTAACTCTAAAGTCTTCGCTTACCTCAAAAGGAACTTGACCAATTCAAAGCTCTAATCACCTTGATGAAGTTGTTCCTTTCATTTTTAGAATTTCAAAAGTAGCAAAGCATTTCCCTTTGAAGTCTTTTTGGTAAAAAGGGTTTGGCTATGGTAAGGATTATGCTTCCTTTCCTTAGAATTAATGTTCTGACTCTTAAGTGAAAGAAAACAAGTGTAAGCTTGCATGTAGAAGGAAGGCTACGTGTGATAAGCTCGCAAAAATTTCATCTTTTCATACCATTTGTTGTACAAATAAAACATACCAGTGGATTAGCTAATAGTAGAAGAGATGATGCCTAACCTATATGTGCAAGTGTCTCCACCTTAAGAAGACAACTAATCCATTCATGCAAGATTAGAAGAGAACATGTGGTCATGTCTCACCTAGTGGATGGTCAAATGGGAGAAGAATTTGATGACTAATCATTGTAATGATGACACTTAGTCTTTAGGTGTCAAGTTAGCAAGAGTCTCACTTTGGGAGAGACACATGGCTTGCATGTATCCTTATAACGCCATGAAGGCATTATGTGTCCAGGTTGGAAAAGTCCTAATTTTGAGAAAGACACTTGGCCTTGCATGAAATCTTAGAATGACACATACGTATAATGTGGTCTCTTATGCTATCTAAGAAAACAAGTTAAAAGGTAATATTGTGAGAAACTCTCCTCCCGTGGCCAAATGAGTGGGTCTCTATAAACATGAGTAAATGGTTTTTAGAATTAGTTAACTAGGATAAAAAATAAATAGCGAAACCCATGGCACTTGATATTACCCAAAATTATTGATAAATCATACCGAATGCTAAGAAAATCTTGGTTTAGTAAATTCAAACTTGATAATCATATAATTTCAAAAATAACCATCCCAATCGACAATTAGCATCACTTTAATAATCATCGTACACATCATCATTATCAATTGAATTTCAACACGTTAGACTCGGAATGATTGTGTTCGCGGAAAATCATCCTCCACATTTCACAAGATTTACAAACCATCTAAGATTTATACGTGTCCATTCGAATTTCAAGCTAAATAATATTTAGTTTTATCATCTAATTATTATAATCAAACACCGAAAATTCCTAATGCCACTAAATATTATTACGGAGATTCCGGATGTCGCATCATGCCAATCTCTCGACAAATTCATCAAATCCCGGAATAACCTCTCCAAGTCCCACCGAAACTCTGGCTTGATGTTGTCAGGCGACGAATTCTAATCACAAAAGATGAAGAAGTTGACGTATTGAAGTTAGCCCATCCGATTCTTTGCAGACTGGAGTCGTGTAATAGCATCATAGAATTCAACCAAGTCCATGCTCTACTAGTTGTCACTCGTCTCTCTTAGTACTCTCTTGCCACCAGCCGAGCCGTGAAGAAGCTCTGTTCTTTAGGTGACGTCGTTCATGCAGCTACGTTCTTCAAGTATACCCAAGAGCGCAATGCTTTTCTGTGCAATACTTGTTGGGATTTTGGCACAAAAAATCCCATAGAATTGAATGAGAAAAGTGTGGGTGAAAGTGTCCCACATAAGGTAGAAGAGAGATGGGAGATGGGTTCAAATAGTTGAGCCTCACAAATGGGTTTAAGCCCCAAGGGGTACCCCACTTTTGTGGAAGAGAGAAGACTTACGTCAAGCTCGGTCCACGGGCGCATGCGCGCGCGCCGCCGCCGCCATCCGGCCGGCTTGGTTCGGTTCCGGGTCCACCCTCTATCGTTTTTTCTTTTTTATTTTTTCCGAACAGACATGTTGTTTAGAATTTATTTATTTATATTTTTTGGACATACAAACATGTCTGTTCGAGGTTCGGTTCGCCCGAACGAAGAACCAAATCCCTTCGTGACTGTTCACGAACCGAACCGGTTCGAACCTTCGCTACTGTTCACGACTTTGGGTGGGAACCGCCGGCGACCTTTCACTCTCGCAACTCTTCAATTTTCGCCATATATCCAAATGGTTTAGTTCGGTGTGTGACACTTCGTGACATTGGCATTCCGCAAGACATTTTTTCCCGACGCACTCTACGCATATTCACTTCATCATTGTCATTTCATGCGATTGTTCTGCAAAATTGCGTTCGTCGGAGTCCTCCGGATACGTACCGGTTCGGAGGAACGAGATCCGTTCTGTCCTGGGAGACGATTGTCCAATATCCTCGGGTACTGATTGAGGGGCCAAATTCGTCTTAAGGACACGACGTCATTTCATCGGGCTCGGATCAACATTTTGCTTTAATTATTTGTGCTGTTTTCAGGTTTGTTTTCTTAACGTTTGTTCTTTAATTTTTGGTATATGAACTTAGCCGAACTACAATACCGAAATACATTCTTCTACAATACTATTATGAGAACTTATGTCCACGTGCATGATGCGTGCAGTGCTACGAGATTTTATCATGACGAGATGGTGGGGAACGATGTTGCACCAAATCACTATACATTTTCCATTTTATGAAAGGGTTTGTGGTGATTGGGTCATTGACCGATGGAGAGAAGGTTCATGGCAGGGTTTTAAAACTTGGGTTCGAGTCGGATTTATTCGTGAGGAATGCGTTGATTCACATTGAAAAAATTAGACAAGAAGACACGATTTAACGAGGTTCAGCAATGTGCCTACGTCCTCGGGTAATCCTCTCTCAAAGTTTTTCTTTTTGTTATATTGTCTTTGAGAGAGGGACTACCTTTTATTGATGAAGTACAGGAAAGGAAGACAATGAGAAAACCTAACGCCAAAAAGGCAATTCCCAGAATTACAAAAATCAAACAAATCTACATAATTTCTTCCCAAAAGAAAGAGAACCAGCACCAATCACGCCAACACTCCCCTCAAGTTGGAGCGAAGATATCATCGGAGGTCAACTTGCTCACTATCTCTTGAAATGGCCCCTTAGGAAGAGCTTTGGTGAACACATCTGCCAATTGTTCTCCACTCTAGCTGTAAGTTGTCTCAATGGTTTTGTCTTGAACCTTTTCCCGTACGAAATGACAGTCCACCTCAATGTGTTTAGTCCTTCATGAAACACAGGGTTCGAGGCAATGTGAGTAGCGGCTTGGTTGTCACAGAATAATTTCGTAGGTGAATCTGAAGGCCTACAACCCAATTCATGAAGTAGCAGTCGTAGCCAAACAATTTCACTAGTAGTAGATGCCATTGCTCGATACTCTGCTTCAGCACTTGACCGGGCAACCACGGATTGTTTCTTACTTTTCCATGTGACAACATTACCTCCTACAAACATACAGAATCCGAAGGTGGACTTTCGATCATGAGGGCTTCCAGCCTAATCTGCATCTATATATCCGACTATTTCTGTATGACCATTGTTCTTCATCAATAAACCTCTACCTGGTGTGGCCTTTAAGTACCTTAGCAGATAATCAACTAAACACATATGTCCTTGTGTAGGATTTTGCATGAACTGACTCACGAAACTAACAGCATAAGTAATATCAGGTCTAGTAATAGTTAAGTAGATTAGTCTGTCGACAAGACGTTGAAATCGATCGACATCCTGCAAAGGAAAGTCATCCGAAACCATTTTCTTGCTATAGCTTATGGGAACACTAGCTGGTTTTGCACCTATCTTGCCAGTTTCCTTCAATAGATCTAAAACATATTTTCGCTATGAAAGAAACAAGCCTTTGCTAGAATTTGCCACCTCAATACCCAAGAAATATTTCAGTCGTCCAAGATCTTTAATATCGAACTCCTGGCGCAACTGAGTTTTGAGCACATCAATCCCTGACTGATTACTCCCAGTGATGACAATATTGTCGACATATACAAGTAATACCACAAGACCATTTTCATCGGTCTTGGTAAACATAGAGGAATCTGCTGCTCCTCGCTTATATCCAAACTTAAGAAGAGAGGTGCTAAGTTTTCCATACCAAGCTCGAGGGGACTGTTTGAGTCCATATATAGACTTCCTGAGTCTACATACCATTCTTTCTTCTCTTTGCAAGCGGTGCCCAGGCGGAAGATCCATGTACACTTCCTCTTCGAGATCACCATGAAGGAATGCATTCTTCACGTCCATTTGAAATAAGGGCCACCCGCAATTGACTGCAATTGACATAAGAACTCTAACAGTATTCATTTTTACAACAGGAGCAAAAGTTTCCTTATAGTCAATACCATAAAGTCTGGGTGTATCCCTTAGCAACCAACCTGGCTTTGTACCTCTCTACCGAGCCATCACTATTATATTTAACTTTATAAATCCAACGACACCCAAAGTGCGCTTTTCATTAGGCAAGCGAACTACATCCCAAGTATTATTCTTATCAAGTGCTTGTAACTCATCTTTCATGGCTTCAACCCATACAGGCTGCTTGCTAGCTTCCTCAAAACTATTAGGTTCTGTGGTCTCTTCAAGAACAGATAAAAAACCAACAAAACTAGAAGATAACTTGTCATAGCCAATGTGATTCTGGATGGGATACTGTACCGTGTGATAAGTGGTGAAGTCCCAAAGTCGTGTTGACGGTCTAGACACACAGGTAGATTTTCGAACAGGAGCTGGAGCTGTAGGAATAGGTTCGGAAGCAGTGGGAATCAATTCGGTAGCTGTCCCATCTAAAGCTGTCCTTGGTGTAGGCATTGATTCAGGGCTGTTATTGTTGATTACTTCTTCAGTCTCATCTATTCCTTCGAGCTCATTTCGCGGGATACTTCTAATTCCATGGCCATTGTTCAACTCATCCACCATAGGAATAGGAGCTAATTCAACTGTCAACTCATTGTACTCCCCCTGAATTGGACTCCTAGAATGAAAAAACATAGTTGATTCATCAAATGTAACATCACGCGATATATACATCCGCCTAGTGGTTGGATCAAAGCACTTGTACCCCTTTTTTGTTGATGAATAGCCCATAAACACACACTTCTTGGCGCGAGGGTCAAGTTTACCTCCTCTTCGAGAGTGCACATAACAAACACACCTAAAAACTCTCAAATGCCAGATATTAAGTTTGCGCCAGTAAAGGATTTCCATAGGAGTCTTGTAACCCAGAACATGACTAGGAAGACGATTAATAATATAACAGCTAGTTAAAACAGCATCATTCCAATAAGTCTTCGGCATGCCTCCAGAAAATAATAATGCTCAAGTCACCTCAAGAAGGTGTCGATTCTTTCGTTCAGCCACCCCATTCTACTGAGGTGTATCTACACGTGAAGTTTGATTAATAATTCCCAAGCTGCTCAAATAAGATTGGAAGGTTTGATTGGAATATTCTGTGCCATTATTAGTGCGTAAGACCTTTATGCATGTTTTGAACTGATCCTGAATCATGCTACAAAAATCTTGAAAAATAGTGACCACATCACTTTTAGCTTTGAGAAGGTATAGCCAAGTAGCTCGCGATTTGTCATCAATAAAGAAAACAAAATACTTAAAACCATCTCTTGAATCAATTGGAGCACTCCAAACATCCGAATGTACTAAATCAAACACCTCAGAAGCTAAATTAGAACTTTGAGGAAAAGGTAATCTATGTTGTTTAGCATAATGACAAGAGTCATAGGTACTGCAATTATGAAATAAAGTTTTACTAATAGCTTGTAGCACACGGTCAGAAGGATGACCCATGCGCATGTGCCACAACCTTGAAGCCTCCATTGCATTTTTCCTTGCAACCATGGCATTTGTATGACAGTCAAGGACGTAGAGACCATTCTGTAACCGTCCTTCACCAATCGTCTTCTTGGTGCTGCAGTCTTGAAACAACACCTTTGACGAAGAAAAGACAACATTGCAATTTAATTCTTTGGTGCACTTGCTCACAGAAAGTAAATTAGAAGACAAATTTGGTACAACCAAAACATCAGAATTCTGTGAGAACAACTTAAGCTGTCCTGCTCCTTTCGTTGGAACCTGCATTCCGTTAGCCACAATAATGGGTGGATACGTGGCATTTGAGGAGACATTAAAAAGTAAATCTGTAGAGCTGCACATGTGATCGGTAGCTCCTGAATCTATGATGAATTGAGTACTAGATTGGGTTAAAAAAGCAGTAACCAATGTCTTAACCATGTTGGCCGAATATGATGAAGGGCCAGGAGATCTCGAACCAATCACCCCCTGTCCTTACATTTGAAATAGTTGTTGAAACTGTTGTGTCAAGGACTCCAGTTTTGACTGAAACTCTGTAGAGTTTCCTAGAACAACAATTTTTGCTTCTTGAACCTTATCTTTGTTGGCACGAAGATGAGGATGGAGTACCCAACACCTATCTTTGGAGTGACCATCTCTATTACAATGGTCACAATGAAACTGAACGGGCCTTTTATTTTTTCCCTTCACCAATTTCGCCATAGATTCGCCATGTTGGTTGTTCATCACAGCATTATGAGCTAAATTTTTAGAGATTGGCTTATCAAGGCTAGGCGAGACACTCATCACTCGACGCCTTGTCTCTTCTCCTTGAATCAAGCCACAAACTTCATCAAACGTAGGCAAGTTTGGGCTCATCAGAATTTGTCTTCTCACGTCTTCGTACTTAGGTCGAATGCTGGCCAGTAACTGGAAGACACGATCTTGCTCTTCCCGTCGAATGTAATCAGCCACTCTTTGGGTTGCTGGCCTATATAGACGAAGCTCATCCCACCTTCTCTTCATACTTCCAAGATGGTTGGTGAAAGATTGAGATGACTCTTGCTTAGAGTTAGCAATCTCTTGCTGCAATTCGAATACCCGCGACGCATTCTGAGCTTGTCTATACATCTTATTCAATGATTCCCACAAGATTCGAGCCGTAGGGGAATATGCAAAAATCTCATACACTTGGGATTCCATAGAGTTAAAAATCCAAGACATAACCAAACTGTCGTTGGTTTGCCATTCATCAAATTTCGCATCCCTCTCAAGAGGTGCTTTTATTTGGCCATTGATATGACCAAGCTTTGATCTGCCCCCAAGGGCCATTGTAATAGCACGAGACCATGGAAGAAAGTTCTTCTCATTCAACAATATGTTGGTGAGTCATTGACCGGTGGCGGTGGAGTTGGGTTCGGGATTGTTCAAACTCGAATTAGCCATGATTTGAACAACAACCGTGGATACACAAAGAAGAAGGAGACAGATAGATCAAACACATAAACAGGTACGAACCTGCTTTGATACCATGAAGAAATTAGACAAGAAGACACGATTTAACGAGGTTCAGCAATGTGCCTACCTCCTCGGGTAATCCTCTCTCAAAGTTTTTCTTTTTGTTATATTGTCTTTGAGAGAGGGACTGCCTTTTATTGATAAAGTACAGGAAAGGAAGACAATGAGAAAACCTAACGCCAAAAAGGCAATTCCCAGAATTACAGAAATCAAACAAATCTACATAATTTCTTCCCAAAAGAAAGAGAACCAGCACCAATCACGCCAACACACATGTATTCAGTTTTTCCAAAAGCCAAAAGGGCGCACTTGGTGTTTGATGCAGGCCGTGTTTGATTTGGTTAGCTAAAATTCCATAATTGATGGTCATGTGAAGAAAGGGGAAGTGGATGTATCTCAGAAACTTTTCGATGAAATGACCGAAAGGGACGTCTTCAGTTGGAGCTCGATGATTGCAGGTTATGTTGGGTGATGGGACATGGGCGAGGCACGATGGTTTTTTGATAGAATGCGGTTCAGGGACATCATGTCGTGGAATCGTATAATCGATGGGTGTGCAAGGATTGGAAACGTGTCAGAGGCTCGCAACTCTTTTAATTCTATGCCTTTCCCGAATATAGTTTTATGGAATACCTTGTTGGCTCTTTATGTACATGTTAAAGGTTATGCGGACTGTTTGAGTTTGCTTGATAGTACGCTACAAGAGGAAGAGATTAAACCCAACAGGGCTACTCTTGTGAGTGCTTTCACAGCGTGTGCCAATACGGGGGACCTCAACAAAGGCCACTTAGTTTATTCTTACATGAAGGATAATGACATTGAAGCCGACATGCTGCTTTCAACTGCGCTATTGACAATGTATGCAAAATGTGGCACTATGGATTTAGCCAGGAAAGTGTTTGATCAAGTGCCTGATAGAAGTGTTGTCTCGTGGCATGCTATGATCATGGGGTATGGATTACTTGGGCATGGCGAGAAAGCCCCAGAAATGTTCTTGGAGATAGAGAAGAGAGGTCCAATGCCAAATGATGCTACCTTTGTTAGCATATTATCTGCCTGCACACATTCCGGAATGGTTTTGGAAGGTCGGTGGTGTTTCAACCTGATGTCCCGGGTTTACAATATCCAACCTAAGGTGGAGCACTATGGTTTCATGGTCCATCTTCTTGCTTGGGCTGGGTTGGCGAAAGATTCAGGAGAGTTGATTGAAGAAGTACCTATAGAGGCGAGATCTTCACTATGGGATGCTCTGCTTTCTGCCTGTAGGACCCATTCTCACATGGAACTAGGAGAGATGGTGGCCAAGCGCTCGATCGAGTTAGAACCAACAGATGTTGGGTCCTATGTGCTATTGTCAAACATGTATGCAGCCGAAGGTAATTGGGATGCCGTTGAGAATGTCAGGATGATGATGAAGGCAAAGGGTTTGCAAAAGGAAGTCGGATCCAGCCTCATTCAACTTGGAGGCGTCGAATCTACAGAGTCCGCAAAGATGGCATGCCCCATTAGAGAAGTTTGATTTACTCGATGTTGAGTGAGATTGGTTCACAGATAAAAGTGTCATGTAGAGACTCCAGAGCAGTTTAGGATCAAGAGTAGAGAGAAACTAAACTATATTGTTGGATTTTGTCGAAGATCCGTGTTGTGCATATTCTGCAGAATTGAAGGTGAAGACATTCTCTATGCGTTGCTTCTATATGTATGCATGCACAGCACATCTCCCAGTTAAAGGAAAATCGCAGTATGCGAATTCATGAGTGCACCCATCTCCCAGTTATTGAGAATTGTTGCTGGAACACTACTTTGGAAGGAAGATACTGCGAGAAGTTTTTACCCTTGACAATTTTACTCTAAACTAATTTTTTGACAATCAAAATCCCCAAACTGATTTATTTGTGACAAATTTACCCTCCATGACGTTTTATTAATATCACGAAAAATTACAAACTAGTACACCTATGACAAACGGAGGGTAAAATCCCAAATTGGTAAATGGTACACCCGTCAACTATCACTTGTCATGCAACTCAGAATTTTGACAGTAAAATTTAACGAAAACAAGCAAGGTGTAAAATTGTCACTGATATACTAGTTTAGGATTTTTAATGGTAAAAAAATTAGTTTAGGATAAATTTGTCATAGATATACCAGTTCGGGATTTTTTGTGGTATTAACTCTTTTTAATATTCACAATTTGCACTTTGTGCAGTATTGTTGAATTTTTGCATATTTTAATCTAGTCAAATAATGATATTTTAGAGAAAAAAGAGAGAATTTATTTAACAAGAAAATATATACATGTTAGGTATCTTTTCTTATATTATGGTAGGAGAATCTCGAATAATCCATGGAATGCTCAAATTATGGTAAGAGAATTTCGAATTATTTAATTGCATACCGCTACTACTTACTATCTTACCTAGTAATGCAAGTGGGCATTTCGGTTATATCATCACTGCATATGAATATGTAGCAAGTTAATTACTATTAATTCAATTTTAGATCTCGTATTCACTCACTTTCTAATAACACCATGCTTTAGACATCTATATAAACCCACTTCAAGGGGACTCATGACACAGATCTTCCACGTTGTCTCTAATAATCAAGCCCAAATTTCCTCTGTATAATCCTTAAAAACTCTTGGCACAATCACAGCTCCCACAATCAAGCCGACATACTTCGAAATGGAGAAGGGTCAAGCCAAGCTTAGTGCATTGGCCATTCTATTGGTGATTGCATCTAGTAGGTTTCTCTCGTCTCTCGTCTATTATTATTATTTATTATTAAATGTAGAACTGCACTGATGAATTTTCCGAACTTTCGTTTTCTAAGGTCTTGCTGTCTCCCAAGCAGCAGAAGAAAGAGTAGCGTGTCATCTAGACATCACGGGCAGAGGTCAAGTGTGTCCTGTCGGGTATCATCCGGTCATTAAAAATGCCGAATGTTTCTGTGTTCCATCAGGGCGCCAGGTCTACGATCACGCCTTTTGTATTCCAGAGCAGTGTGATACCGGATCTCATCCAGTCTTTAAAGACGGCAAATGTGTATGTGTTCCGATCGCAAGGTGAGGCAACGGAGACCTTTGAGCGAATCGATCTTGTTCTCAATAAGAAGTGTTGAACCGTCCCAAGCTATTGACTTATTTTTAGCACTTGCTTCATTCATGTGTGCGTAATGGCTAGAGGTTGTCAAAATGAGTCTTAAACCCATATATAACCCATTTAAAAATAAATAGGTCATATATAGATCACTTTAATTTTAAAGAGTCAACCTTAAATGGATTTTAAATTTTAAAGCTTAAAAATAAATGGGTCTAATCTACCCATTAAACCCATCCACACACTCTCTCCCTTTTTATAAAAATGTTAAAAAAATTGAAATTTAATTATTTTTATTTTTTCTCTTTTTCTTTTTTCTTTTCTCTTCTTTCTTTTTCTTTTTTTTTTTTTTTAATTTTGACCTATGATTTTCCACCGACCCCCACCCAAGGCGGGATGACCTCGCCGGAGGCCGGCAAAGCTCGAGCTCGTCGGCCTCAGGTGAGGCTAGAGCCTCGCCAATCTGGTGAGCCTCGAGCTCGCCCGATTCCGACGACCTCAAGGCTCGCCCGATCCTGGCGAGGCTCGGCCCTCGCCAATCTAGCAAGACTCGAGCTCGCCAGCCTCAGGCAAGCTCGACCTCGTCCGGATTTGGCGAGGTGGAGCCTTGCCTGAGGTTGGCAAGACTCAAACTCGCCAATCTCGAGCGAGCTCGACCTCGCTAGATTTGGCGAGACTCGAGCTCGCCAGCCCTCGGGCGAGCTTGACCTCGCCGGATCTGGCGAGGTGGAGCCTCGCCCAAGGCTAGCAAGGCTCGGCTCGCCGGAATCGAGCGAGCTGGAGCCTCGCCAAATCGACGAGAACGAGCTTCTCCGGCCTTCGGCGAGCTCGTCCTCGCCTATGGTCGATCGCCAACCACTGCAACCGGCGATCGACCAAAAATAAAAAGAAAAAATAAAAATAATTAAAAATTCGAATTAAAAATAAAAATATATTAATATTATTAAAATGAATGCACAAAGTAAAATCAAATCAGATTTTATATACCAAATATCGAAAAATATTTTCTAATTTATTTTCAAGTTTCAGCCAAACATCAAAATTTTTTTTATTTTCTTGGATAATGACTTTATGGAAAATATTTTCTAGAAAATGTCGCATTTTTCGCAAAACAAATATAACCTCAATTTCAAAAAAAAATTATAAAAATTTTTCACTAACTTTGTATTGCATAAAATATTTTAGCAATATAATTTAAAAAAATCATAAAAAAAACAAGTATTCCTAGATTGGGTTAAATATAAAAGTGTTTTAGCAATATGAGTCGGGTCGGGTATGAGTTGGATCAGGTATGAATCGGGATATTTACGCTACGAATAAATGGGTCATAAACAGGTTAATGGGTCAATGTGGATCGAACCATTTATGACCCGACCCAAACTCAACTCGACCCACCCATTTAACAGGTCTAGTAATGGCTATGTCCCCATGAGATTGAGCTCTTTCGTCATGAAAAATGATGTCAACCCAAGTCAAGACAATCTAATATCTAAACTCGACTAGCCTCCTACAGTGGAGCTTCGCGTCGACTCCATTTCAATCGTTGAGCTTAAACTCGGCTCGATGAAACGTTATATTTGCTCGAGCTCCACTAATGTTATGAGGGCAAACTTGCGCTGGAAGTAGAATTTATAGTTACTTTACTGTTAAATTAGTCATATTAATAGTGGTTATTTTATAATGACGGGCATTGTCTCAAAAAGATAATGGCTATTTAACAACGGTAGTGTCACGATGGCATTTTTCATCCATGATTTAAATAGAGGCCTCATATGGAGCCACATCAGAGAAGTTGAAATCGATTGAATAAAAAAAAAATTTGAGGTGCTCCGCAATAAAACGGACAAAATTCAGGGTTATTGTCCCGACAAGTAATTTTAACAAAGGGCCACGGGACAATATTGCTCTGAGACGATGGGTCACGTGAGAACGACGCAACCGTGCAAGTAGGAAATACAACAGATCGTGTCTATTAGTTCTCTGACAAATATTAAGTACATCATCAGTAGCCTTGCCAATCAAAGCAAATGCTCAGTAGCATGATCTGAGCTTTGAAAGTGTGACGACCCTATATTAACTCACTTGAAGTTGTTCTCTTTGACCTGTTTCATGCTGAGCATCACAATTTATCCTTTGATATATAAGTGGACAATTTTCATGGACATCACCAATCCCAAAGGGCTCTCACCTGAGTGCGCTTAACACTAGAATTCAAATGTTAAATTTGCCATTGCGTCAAAAGACGCCTCTCATACCTCAGCTAATTGCACCAATAGTCACGATGGCGGCTATGTTTGAGGCCATCCGAAGGAGCCAAAATGCTCGATCTGTGGTGGGGCATATGTGTATGCTTGTGTAACCATTGATTGATGCATGTTGATACTATTGAGTATTTGACTTATTTTTGGTGGTCTCGAAAATTTCCAAGGGTCAAAATCGATGGATTTCAGGCATTGCCATTGATTGCACTATAGTATCCGATAACTCGGTGATCAAAAGTGATGATTATACTCCTTATGTAGGTTAGATGAACGATTGACGATTAAGAGAATAAAAAATTGGATATTCAGTCCTAAAAGATAGTGCTGAAATTGAGGATATAAAGGGAAATTTGAAGATATCGAAGATCCATTTTAGGTTGCGTTCGTATTTGACCATCTTTTCATACCACTCGAACAATTAAGCTATGACAAATACGCGAAGACTCGTGCAATAAGGGTCAGAAAAGCTGATTGTAACATATTTCCATTTAAAAATAGGGAAAATACCATCAAAAACCCCAAATTATGTCACTTATAATAAATTTATCTTGAACTTTTTTTTTACACAAAAAACTTTAAACTATGCCACTCGTGACATATTTACCCCACATTACTTTGACCCAAGGGCATTTTCGTCTTTTTTCTTTTTATGTTTGTTTTTCCTTTTTTTTCCTTTCTTCTCTCTTCTCTTCGCATGGCCGGCGAGGGCAGCCCTCACCGGCATTGGGGTGGGGTGAGGGCGACTCTGGCCCGACGCTGGCAAGGATCGCCCTCGCCCGATGCTGTCGAGGATTGCCCTCACCGGATCCGACAAAGGTGACCCTTTCTGGCGTTAGGCAAGGGCAGCCCTCGCCCGATGCCGATGAGGGCAGCCCTCACCCAACCCCAACTGGCGGCGAGGGTGGCCCTCGTCGGCTTCCCTCCGCCATGGCCGGCGGAGGGAAGAGACAAGAAAGAAAAATATATATATAAAGAGGAAAAAGACGAAAATGCCCTTGGGTCAAAGTATTGTGGGGTAAATGTGTCATAAATAGAATAATTTAGAGTTTTTCGTGTTTGAGGTTTTTGGTGGTATTTTCCCCTTAAAATATAACATTACCCATTAATAAAAAAGATTTGTATCCCCATGAGAAATCCATAAATAAGAGGTAAATGCACTTGACAGGCCTTATGGGATGCTGATTAAGGTAAAAAGCTTCTGCAAAAATGGTCATGCGTACAACGCATCCGAGACCTGTGGAACTTTAGAAATTGGAAGCACAAAGCTTCCCGGGAAAAGCCAAGCACAAGCCAGTAAAGACATGTCCGTTGCCCGGAAACTCACACCAAACACCAGATTCTCATCCCTATCTCTCGACAAATTCATCAAATCCCGGAAAAACCTCTCCAAGCCCACACCGAAACTCTGGCCTGACGTTGTCAAGCGACGAATTCTAATCCCAAACGATGAAGAATTTGACGTATTGACGTTAGCCCATCCGATTCTGCGCAGACTGGAGTCGTGCAACGTCAGAGAATCCAACCAAGTCCATGTTCAGCTAGTTGTCACTCGTCTCTCTAAGCACTCTCTTGCCACAAACCGAGCAGTGAAAAAGCTCTGTTCTTTACGTGAGGTTGCTCATGCGGCTACGTTCTTCCAGTGTACCCAAGAGCCCGATGTTTTTCTGTGCAATACTATTATGAGAACTTATGTCTACATGTATGATGCGTGCAGTGCTATGAGATTTTATTATGACGAAATGGGGGGGAATGATGTGGCACCAAATCACTATAAGTTTCCCATTGTTGTGAAAGGGTTTGTGATGATTGGGTCATCGTCCGATGCAGAGAAGGTTCATGGCAGGGTGTTAAAACTTGGGTTCGAGTCGGATTTATTCGTGAGGAATGCGTTGATTCACATGTATTCGGTTTTCTGAAAAGCCAGGAGTGCGCGCTCGGTGTTTGATGCAGGGCCTGTGTTGGATTTGGTTAAGCTGGAATTCCATGATTGATGGTCATGTGAAGAATGGGGAAGTGGATGTTGCTTGCGAGCTTTTTGATGAAATGACTAAAAGGGACGTCTTCAGTTGGAACTCCATGATTGCAGGTGGTGTTTGCGCGGGGACATGGGCAAGGCACGACGGTTGTTTAGAAGAACGCTGTTTAGGGACATCGTGTCGTGGAATTATATGATTGATGGGTGTACAAGGATTGGAAACATGTCAAAGGCTTACAGCTTTTTGATTCAACGCCTTTTCAGAATGTGGTTTCGTGGAATACCTTGTTGGCTCTCTACGTACGTGTTAAAGCTTATACAGAGTTTTGAGTTTGTTTGATAGAATGCTACAAGAGGAAGAGATTGAACCCAATAGGGCTACTATTGTGAGTGCTTTAACTTCGTGTGCCAATACAGGGGACCTCAATAAAGGCCACTTAATATATGCTTACATGAAGGATAATGAAATTGAAGCTGACGTGCTGCTTTCAACTGCGCTATTGACAATGTATGCAAAATGTGGCACTATGGATTTAGCCAAGAAAGTGTTTGATCAGATGCCTGATAGAAGTGTTGTCTCGTGTAATGCTATGATCGTGGGGTATGGATTACATGGGCATGGCAAGAAAGCCCTGGAAATGTTCTTGAGAGATGGAGAAGAGAGGTGCAATGCCAAATGATGCTACCTTTGTCAGGATATTATCTGCCTACACACATTCCGGAATGGTTTTGGAAGGTCGGTCGTGTTTCAACCTGATGTCTCGGGTTTACAATATCCAACCTAAGGTGGAGCACTATGGTTGCATGGTCGATCTTCTTGCTCGGGCTGGGCTGGTGAAGGATTCAGGAGAGTTGTTTAAAGAAGTGCCTACAGAAGCAGGATCTTCACAGCTCTGCTTTTTGCCTGTAGGACCCATTCTCACGTCGAACTAAGAGAGATGGTGGCCAAGCATTTGATCGAGTTAGAACCAACAAATGTTGGGCCCTATGTGCTATTGTCAAACATGTATGCTGCTGAAGGTAGTTGGGATGCCGTCGAGAATGTCAAGATGATGATGAAGGCAAAGGGTTTGCAAAAGGTAGTCAGGTCCAGCCTCATTCAACCTGGGAGGCGTTGAATCTGCAAAGTCCACAAACGATGGCTTGCCCCATCAGAGAAGTATGATTTACTCGATTTTGAGTGAGATTGGTTCGCAGATAAAAGCGGCCTGTAGAAACTCTAGAGCAATTGAGGATCAAGAGTAGAGAGAGACTAAACCATATTGCTGGATTTTATTTAACATCCGTGTTTTGTATATTTTGCAGGATTGAAGGTGAAGACATTCTGCAAAGAATATATATGTATGCCTGTTCGGCACTTCTCCGAGTTAAAGGAAAATCGCAGTATGCAAATTCATGAGTGCACCCATCTTCAAGTTATTGAGAATTGTTGCTGTAACACTACTTTGGATGGAAGATACTGCGGGAACTCTATACAGGTTGAGTTAATTCTACAAGCATCAATCGATGAAATTAAAATTTCAGAGCAGTAGTTGGACGGCAATATACATCAAGCAATCATCTCTTAAGTTGAAAGGTAATAAGCTCATTGATTAATTTTCCCTGAAGATGTTTTAGCTGTCGATATATTTATGTTGAACATTTAGCTGGTCTCGTCTCCTCCAGGTTAATAAATTGTACTCTAAATTGATTGCTTATTTGGACAAAAAAGCAAAGAATATAGGGTTTAAACGGACAAAAAGAGTTCAGGGGCCCGACTGAACTTTTGTAAAAATTCAGAGACAATTTATGCATATATCTCTTTACTGTTTTGGAAAATTTTTGTAATGGAACGAAATGAAGACTTTTTGCTTGACCTTTTTTTTGGTTGTAACATCAATATGGTGGAAGATGAAATGTAATGAGGATTCAAATAAATCTAATTTAAATTGGAAATATTTAACACACTTTTAGTTATTTAAATTATAGTTTGAACAACACAGTTGTGATTCGTTATGAGATAATTGATCAACCATCATTTGTGAATCGTGGTTATATATCTAAATTGATAATAAATACACTTTTATTGCCAATGCTTCATTCAAATTTGTAATTATGCTTTAGAATGCTTCATAACAAATACACATTTGATTAGATACCTTTTCTCAAAAGAGCATTCAGAAAGACAATTGTCTCAAACGACCTCCTACATTAATTAGCCGAGTTCCAAAAAACCCAGTGCCTCATCGCCGATGACAAGCACATCCCGATGGCCACATGTCATTCATGTGCCCCATTTTTTTGCTGTTGGATAGTGACATTTGGTCCCAATTTCTCCCCAATGAAACCCTAAAATTTCTAATTTCTTGGCTGAACAAATCATAAATCGAATTTGAGAGAGAAGAATGTGAGATTGCAACTTTAATTGAAGCGATAGAGCAACTTGACCTCTGCAAGTTAAAACCTCAAATCTCCAACAGTGCACACATTCACCTACCCGTATTTTTTGCATACAAGAAATCACCTTCATGGGTTCGCCTTAATCCATGACATCTTCAATCGAGCCCTCCTCATTCCACATCCACAATTCAAGTTCTCCATCCCCGACTGACTCGGGCTCCAAAATTCGAAAACCCCCACTCCATCTTCTTTTCCAATTTCTTTCTCAAATTTCCCCTCTCAAACGACTTAAATTTGGGAAATTCATCCTACAGACCAAAATGCCCCTACGCAACGGTAACAAATGAGCACATGGCTGCCACGTGATCGCCGGGTGGTGGTTTTAATCGCTGGCAATGAGGCGGGAAGGGGTCATACGGAACAACGGCATTCAATTTGGGGTCATTTGAGATAAGCGCCACTTTGAAGTTTCTTATGAGAAGATGGGTCCGATCAGGGGTGTTTTAGGTGTTTTGAATATTTTCCTGTTTTTTTTCTTTTTTTTTTTGGCCACCGGTATTGGAGAACCTACGATCCAAGTCGGTCTCAAAAAAACTCACAAAACGAACGACCGCCACCCCGCCAGAGTCCCCTGCCTCTCCGACCAATGTCAAGCCCCGGGAGGTCCAAGCACTTCGTCACGTTGACCCACCCGCTCCTGCGCAAGCTAGACTCGTGCTGTAGCATCGTAGAATTCAACCAAGTCCACGCTCAGCTCGTCGTCTCCGATCTCTCCAACCACTATCTCGCCACCAGCCAAGCCGTGAAGAGGCTCTGCGCTCTGCGCGCGGTCGCTCGCGCGGTCCTGTTCTTCAAATCTACCCGTGAGCCCGATGCTTTCATGTGCAACACCATCATGAGGACTTACGCGGGCGGGAAGGATGCGAGTAGCGCCATGAGGTTTTATCGGGATGAGATGGTGGGTCATGATGTCGTGCCCAATCATTACACGTTTCCCGTTGTTTTGAAGGGGTGTGTGGGAATTGGTTCGTTGACGGAAGGAGAAAAGGTGCACGGCAGGGTGTTCAAACTTGGGTTTGAGCTAGATTTGTTCGTGACGAACGCCTTGATTTACTTGTACTCGGCTTTTCAGAAGACCCGGAATGCCCGCTTGGTGTTTGATGCTGGGTCTGTTCTGGATTCCGTCAGCTGGAACACGATGATCGATGGTTATGTGAAAAATGGGGAAGTTGATTCTGCACGTAAGCTGTTCGATGAAATGACTGAGAGGGACGCTGTCACTTGGACCTCGATGATAGGGGGTTACATTGGGAGAGGGGAGATGGAAGAGGCGAGATGTTTGTTTGATAAAATGCCATCTAGAGACACCCCATCGTGGAACTGTATGATTGATGGGTATGCAAGGATTGGCTGTTTTTGGGTGGCTCTTGAGTTGTTTAATTCAATGCCTTCCCGGAATGTGACCACTTGGAATACCTTGTTGGATCATCTTGTCCGTCATGAGCACTATAGGGAGTGTTTGAGTTTGTATGATACTATGCTACAAGAGAGAGAGATTAAACCCAATAAGTTCACTCTTTTGCCTGTTTTGACTGCATGTGGCAATCTGGGTGACCTCGATAGAGGCCAAATAGTCCATTCCTACATCACGAGAAATGACATTAAGTCTGATGTGGCACTTTCGACTGCTCTATTGACAATGTACGCAAAATGTGGGGCTGTGGATGTGGCTAGGAATCTGTTTGATCAGATGCTTGATAGGAATGTTGTATCATGGAATGCTATGATTCTGGGGTATGGAATGCATGGGCATGGCGAGAAAGCCCTAGATATGTTCTTGGAGATGGAGAAGAGAGGTCAAGTACCTAATGGGTCCAGCTTCGTCAGCATCTTATCTGCCTGCAAGCGCAGTGGGATGGTTTTGGAGGGTTGGTGGTGTTTTGACCTAATGTCTCGAGTTTACAAGATTGATCCCAAAGTACAGCACTATGGTTGTATCCTCGAGCTTCTTGCCATGGTCGGGTTGATGAAGGAAGATTTAGAAGAGTTGGCAAAAGAAGTCCCAAAGGGGGCTGGATCTACCTATTCTACCACTGAACTAGGAGAGCTTGTGGCCGAGCGATTGATCGAGTTGGACCGGACTGATGTCGGGCCATATGTGCTCTTGGCAAACATGCACGCAGCAGAAGGTAATTGGGACTCTGTCGAGAACGTCAGAAAGATGATGAAGGAAACAGGTTTGCAAAAGGAAGTCGGGTCTAGCCTCTTTCAACTTGGAGGCATCGAGTCCAAAGATGCCAAAAAAGATAGTTTGCCCCATCGAAAAGTTATGATATATTCAATGTTGAGTGAGCTAGGTTCTCATTTGAAAGTGTACTGTAGAGGCGATAGAGTTGTAGGGGAACTAACATTGTGTTTGGTGGAGTTGATTAGAAAGGAAAAAGAAGATTTTAAATAATGAAAAAGTAGAAAATGGATGCTGAGGGTTGAATTACAACATTGCTTGGATACTAGCGAGGCAAAAGCATGGAAAGGAACACATTATGACCTAAATATCATTTTAGGTTTCTAGAATTAGAGTAGCGGATGAGCGGCGATGGCGAGCCCTGATGAAGACAACGGGGGCGATGGTCAAGGCAATGTTGATGCAAGGTGATGCAAGGTGACACCGGGTGCGTGCAGCAACGGGTGTGTGGCGATGGAGGTGGGGCTCTCAGCCTCAGGCTGAAGAAAGAAGATAATCCGAGGGGAGAAGGATGGAAAAGAGGGTTGGGGATGGATTCTATTTACCCTTTTTAAACTCCTTACTCTTCCTCCCAATGCCTTTTACAAACACACTACGACAACAGGTGAAAGTGCTACTTTGAAAATGAGAAAGATGAGCCACTTTCATTTGTGAATTAATTTGTGGCTTTCAAATGTACGTGGCCGTTCAAACTAGTGATTCTGAACAGCAAAGGATAGGCTCCACGGTTAAGGAACGAGCTTGGGCATGTAACTCCATATTGCAAGTTCGATGCCCTCTGCCCGCGGGCATAACTGTCCATGAAAAAGAAAGGGTTTTAACATTAAAAACACGTGGATTGATCTTCAACATTGGACCCAGGTTGTTGAAAACAGATGCGGAAAAACAAAGTATAGAACATAAGGATTTACGTGATTCAATCATAAGATGATTTACGTCCACGGGCAAGGCAAGACAAGATTCCACTATAATCAAAGAGAGTACAGTTTTCAGAAGTCGAAATAACGACAAAACCTCACGGCTTACAAAACTCTTTGAAAACAAAATTCTCTACATCAATGGAAAAACCTAGCCGTAGTATAAAAAGTGCTCTCGAAAAATTTTCTTGGGGGCGTAGCCCTCGAACCCCCCCAGATATTGGCTCGCTTGCTCCAGCTCGGGCGGACTGCCATAGCGATTTGTTCGCTTGCTATGAGTTGGGCCTATCGGCCTAACCCTCCACGTCACGAATTAAATTTCAATTTTTTCTCCACTTTTGGGTCGCACAAAAAATATGTTGGGTCAAGTCATGAACCGGACCGAGTACATAAAATTCAAGACATATTTAACACGAGCATTGATTCCTAGGATAATCAAGACCCAACCTTAGGTGAATGTGCGGACTTTTGATAGTTTATGACATCATGTAAATATCATAGTCACGTCTCTTAACAAAGTAGCGAGAAATTCTATATAAACCCCTTTTGTCATTTCATATCGAGGCAAATCCACGAGAATTTCTCTTGTTTTTCGAAATTCTCTCTCTTCTCGTTCTTCTCAAGATCTCTCAAACATTTTGGTTGATTGCATATGGTTCTATTAAGTAAAGTTGATGGATCATTCTACAAAATCCGAAATTTATTGCTTCATCGATAGTACATGAATTTTTCATCCAAATCTGGAAGACTATATATTAAGCATTTCTCTAGCTAAGCCATTGCTCATCTCCAAGGAGAATAATTATTCTATAACTCATTAAAAGAACAAGAATGCTCATGAGCGATGATTTCTATTGAACATCCTACAAAACAATCAGCTGTACTTCCACGGCTTCTTACTATTAGCTGATCTGCACTCCAGTATCGTATGTTTCTCCAGCTTTCCAGTCTTGATGTATGTTGTTGACAGGAACCAACCATGTCTCGTCTCCATCATTGCTGCGGAGCAACATCCTCAGGGACAATGGACCACTAGGGGGCGAGGTGGTTGTCCAAACTGCACCATAGTTCCGGTCCAGGAGCTTGCAAACAAAGTTCTGAGTCTGGCCAAGTTTTGATGATATAAAGTCAGAAATACCATCGTCAAAGTACCATTGCTATTGAGTGTGGTTCATTGTAGAGCAATCATCAGCGAATTTTTGTTTTTTGATGCACACGATTCCAATTTTTTCTGTAAGAAGCCGGTGTGGATGACTGTTTGACAAGAGAGAAATCTTGCCAAAAGCATGGGAAATGCGAGATTAGATGGACAAGATTGACTTTAAACAAGTTCATATATCTTATAAACCTATGGTTTAGGTTAACTAGTGTCGCATGCTCCTTCATGCAACAACAGGAACAAAATCACTCAAATTGACAAATGGACAGGACATATCAGCACGAATTGTTAGGTTCGTAAGGATATAAATTTGATTTTCAAGACAAAGGGGACGGGTTTATCTTCTCCCACAGAATGACAATAAATGCAAATTTTAGCTTCTAAATGTCTGAAAGTTCATGAGGATCTGAAACGTGGTTGCAAGGTGGTTCATGGTTCCTCATGGAATTGACTGGTTTGATAGGTGTTACATGGAAGAGGGGTCAGTGCATATTATGAAGTACTTGTTTGATGTTCGAGAGCAATCTTTGATAGAAAATGAGTGTTACCTCACATAGCTGCACTGCGGTGATGTCCTTATTGCCCTGTTGATACCATATCACAAAAGCCAAATAATGGGGATTATTGCTGCTCTCGTCGATCTTGATGGTTATATTCTTGTTTGGGTAGCTGCAGGAAACACTGTGGAAGATTTGAGATTCTTGGATTAGGTCAAACATTCATCCGCATGCCGTTAACTTCTCAGCACATCATCTTGGAATTATTAGGTGTTACTTGTACTGTGGACAGGCATCTCTAAGATTTGTTATGAATACAATCTTCGGCAAGAGCTTAACCATCATACCAGAGGTATGTGTATAAGAAAAGATTTCCAGTTACCTCTTTTCTCTTATCTCTGGTTTTAAGCATAAGCTATCACAGATCCACATGCTACAGTTAAAAACTTTCCAATAGTGTACATATCAAGCACTATCTATGGTCTCACCGTCTATATTCGATGTCAACAACACCAAGTGCAGATAAGTAGCTGGCTGCATCGGCGGTTTGAGCCATTTGGCTGTAGGCACGTTGGCTTAGAATGAAATCTGTGCGATCCCCTGAACCTTGATCAGTTATAACAACGGTTACACCTTTATCCGAGCAGTACTTACTGCTGGTGCACCTCACCTGAAGTTGTTATCCATGTATTAACAACTTTTACATCCTCATAATCACTAATTATAGTATGATATTCAAAAAATTCGGTTAAACAGGATTCTCACTTGGTAGCAAGCGCCACAACCAACACCGTTGCGATAGAGATCAGATGCTGCCGACACATCCCCGCCATTAATCATAGCCCCAAATGAACCAAACCCACATGCCCCAACTGCGGTTGAAAATATCCATTTGTCAAGCATTCAATTTATCATAGTATCTACTACAAAAATCTACAATTTTACTCATTTTAATATTCCTTACTTTCTGTTCCTTGTTGACTCGAATTCGGGTAGTAGGAGGCACGAGAAGAGACAAAGCAGTTGCTGCAGGTTGCACCGTTGGCCGGAGTTTGCATGAGAAAGAGGGTGGCTGAGAGAGAGAGAAGCAACTTGAGCTTAAGAGCCATTATGTGAAAGCAGAACCAAGCAACTCTCAAGCCCAAGAAAAGGAATGCGGTGATGCAAGAGAAGCAGTGAGCTTTCGAAATATTTATAGAGAACATTCAATTGGTCTGGTAAAAATTTCCAGCTTTGACATTCTGCAAGTAGTATTGACTTAAATGAAGTAGACTGAAACACAATTTTTTTCAGCTAATAGTTAGACTTGTAATTTCGTCTTTATGGAAATAGCGTCCAAATGTGCTTTTCTGACTCGAAGAATATTTCCTTAGTGTTCCATTCTTCCTTCTCTTCTTGTGTCCAAGTTTCCTTGCGTAACGATATAAAGTCGTTGGGTCAAACTGTTCCCATTGTGAAAGTTCAAATTAGTATGCATGTTCTTGAACCAATACAGTAGCGGCTATTTCACTCCTAGTTTGGAACCAAGTTATGCTTAAACAGTAGAAGGAAAAAGAATTTGACTGCCAAAATGTCATCTAATGTATTCATGCT
The DNA here is from genome assembly GCA_024733475.1 of Syzygium grande. NCBI lineage: Eukaryota > Viridiplantae > Streptophyta > Magnoliopsida > Myrtales > Myrtaceae > Syzygium > Syzygium grande. The sequence continues at coordinate 39,191,418 of JAMXDD010000001.1, read as the reverse complement.
AGAGACAGTTGACCGCTAAGTGCTTCTTACCTAACTAGCGGCATGCGAGAGAGAGAGAGAGAGAGTTTGACCTGCAAAATGTCATTTGATGTATTCGTGCTAGGTATAGTTGACCGCGAAGAGATGTCGATCCTTACTAGGGGTGAGCATGGTCCGACCGGGAACCGCCCTTTGGTTCCATGGATCCACCCAAGAACCGGACCGTCGGTCCAACCTGGTTCCCAGGTGGGTCCATGGAACCGGTCCCACTAGCGAAGGACAGAGACGGAAAGACGAAGACAAAGATAGAGATAGAGAGTTGGAGACGGTGAGGTGAGCATCGACAGAGAAAAGAGAGAGAGAGAGTGAGTGTGAGGCGATTGCAAAAGGAGGTGTTTCTCGACTCAATGTGAGACTGTGAACGTTAAATGAGTTAGATTTAGTTTAGGAATTTAGGATTTTTCTTTTTTAAAAAAATTAAAATTAAATAAATATATTATATTTATTATTATATTACCAGATTCGATCCGGATGGGCTAGCGGACAATTCCATGCCTGGAACCGGAAATCGAATCGGTACCCACCGATTCTCAAAAATTGAAACTGGGAACTGGACCGGTTCCCTTGGGAACCACCAGCTCCAGTTTGGTTCCGAGCGGTCCCAGGCGATCCAAGAGGTTTCGGTTCTTTTGTACATTCCTTGCCTACCTAATTTAAGAGAGAGAGAGAGAAAGAAAGAAGTCTAAAATGGCTATATGCTCTGAATGAGAAATTAGAGAGAGCAAGATTCAGAAGAAAAGGAAGAAAAGAGAAGTCTGGTAGGTGATGGTGCACTAGCAAAGATTTTTTAGGCATTTCTTGATTCTCTCACCGAAATCCTTTCAAGAGTCTAAAATGGCTATATGCTCTGCTATGTAGGTGATGTTCATATTGTTCTCTCTGGAAGTAGGCATTATGTACTCCGGCAACTTACCCGGAGAAAAATTATGCAATCCTCTGTAGAAATGGGAAGAATCACTTGAACCTGAACATGAACCTCAGCACTTCACCTACTAGGTGAATTTGCGCGTATGCCGGAACAGGAAATCGACAAATTATCAGTGTGTTGAGTGATAGACCTAGCAATCCTGTAAATATGCTGCTTCCCTTCCAAAGTTGATGAATCTGGCTGAAGTTGTAGTGCGAGTACTGCAGCCTGGGTGCTCTCTCCTCCAAACACCATCCAAATCGAGGTTGTTCTCTCATGAACATTTATTTTCTTTTCTTATCTAGCTCTGTTATTGCGCTACACACATCAAACTGAAAGAGTTGCGAGGAAAATAATTCACATTGTCTTGTCCCAACAACACGCACATGATCCTAACAGGCGGATGGATAGTCTACCCGGCTAGTCTATACGAATTTCCTCTATTCAGTTTAAAATGTTAAGGTGATTCTTAAATATTAGTATCGAAGGAATCGAGTGCTGATTAGCCAAGATTCCTTTATCTTTTTGGCCAAATAAGCAATAATTAAAATGTGACTGCTTTTTTGAGCGTGTCCTTATTCTAGCTAATCCCCCTTGATTGAACTTTGAATATTGGGTAGCGGACGTCCTATGGCAGCCGAATCGGACTGAGATTTGAGCATTGAACCTCATCAGCAATGACTTGGAAACCATGATGAGGTTATAGACCCCGAGTTCCCACGCACCATCAACAAATCGTCATTTCTCAATGATGAAAACTAGCGAACAAAGAGCCAAAGCAAGAACCATGTTTAACCTTAGAGGTGGATATATTTACCATGAGTGCAAGATGTACACTGTTTTACTGCCGATGTCATTCTCATCCGCAAGGAGCCTTGGAGTTTCTTCACACTAAAAAATTGAACGCCACGTCGGCATATCGTAACAACTCCTCTTTTAAATGATATGCAACCAGTTTTAGGGTGGGTCAGTTCCCACCCTAGAACTCGAAACCAAACCGAGCAAGGTCGGTTCCTACCTTGTGGAATGGGGAATCGGCCAACTTGGTCGTGGAATTGGACCAGCTAGTCCAAACCGGTTCCAAGGTCGGTTCCGAAACCGATAATTCCTTCTTTTTTTTATTTCATCTATCCCCTACAAGTGAGAGTTTCCCAGCATTAACAGAAAAAAAAAAAAAAAAAGAGATGTTTATATGATTAGGGGTGTGGTGCAAATTAACGAACATTTAAATGATCTGGGTGCAGTGCTAATTGACGATCGACTAGTCTTCCACTTGGTTTTGTAGTCATTACCCCATCACATGACATTGTATCAAGATGTGTTAAATAATGAAAAAATGTACGTATATAAACATACGAAATTATGAAGGAATGTGTAGGGTTTGATTCTATATATATATATATATATATATATATATATATATATATATGAAAGTCATTGCTCTATTTAAGTGAAAATTAGAACATAATTTACTAATTTAAGATTTGTTTCAAAATAAAAAATAATAATAAGTAATATGAACCGGTCCGATCGGTTTCTTACGTGGAACCAGGAACCGGACCGATTGTTCAAGAATCCAAATTTTTGCAACCGAAAACCACCCAGAACTGACTTGTTCCGGATCCCAGGTTGGACCCTACCAATGCACGCCCCCATGCAATAAGTCTCTGCCATAAAGAGTCTTCGGTATATATCGGACAAAAAACAGTCATGGAATCCTCATGACTACGCCGCACAAATATGGACACCCTTTTACTTTCTTTGATATGATGCTCGTTCGTTGTCAGAATATATTTCCTCAATAAGCTAGTTTACGCATGCTAATCTTTTGTGCAGATTCGAATTAAGTACGATTCTCCTGATGGCTACAAAGAGAAGATGCAGAGAGATGCCATTACAGCTACAGCATTTTTGTTCAGATAACAGTTCATCCAACTGTTAACATCTGAGTACCCATCCAAGCCGGAGTATACATATGTACACCACTCAAAAGTACAAGCGACAAGCCTAAAAAATTGTAACAAAGTACATATATTCATCGAGACAGCCCGAGCCATTCATCTATTCCACGAGCCACCAGCGATCTTCATCATCAAGCATGCAAATCTTTTCATCTTGACCAAGAAACTGAGTCTATCTCATCCCGAGCAGATTTATATAACTCGAGCCTCCTGGTGCATTGCTGCCTTCTTTCCATCAGTGCAGGATCTTCATCCAACAACTGAGCAAGCTGATTGGCCTAGAGGATAGAAAATGAAGTAATCTGTGATCATGTGGCAAAATATGCACTGGGATTATCATGTCATGCTGGTGATTGTGAGCGACAAATTGACGAGACATATACCTCCGTTTTCCCCAATTGAGTATAGAAATGGTCTAGTAAAGATCGTTTTGCTTCTCTCACTTGGCAATGGACCACAGCCTTCGGGATCGTGTTCCTCAGCGTCTCAGAAACCATCCCAACGTAAGAGGATACATTTGATCCGATCCTACGGTAATGCCCCTCTGAGTACCGATCTGCAGAATTGGCAGCTTGATTTCCTCCCTTTTCTGCTTCCTGAGGAAGTCTCCTAAAGAAGTCCACTGTCAGGTATGAAGATTCCATGTCCACCAGCCGCAAAGTTGTCTTCTTGCCGTCTTCACGGAACCTCTCCAGTGCTTCACTCGCAGCTGCTCGGATTTCCGCTTGAAGAGTTGGAAAGCGTTTCAATTCCTGCTTGAATAAACCATTCCTTAAGGTTTATGCTAAGACAATATCAGAACCTTCTGCATAACCTATTCCAGACCTGACCTGAGTTTCTCCTATGGATATTCTCACAAGCTCCTTCAAGATGAAATGAACCTGCAATAACAAAAGATAAAGGGTGAAGAATTTATTCAGCAACAGAAACAAAAGAGTACTCCACGATGGCACTTACAGCATCCACTGATGCTTCAGCTGGCCCTCTAAAATAATTAAGAGCGCCATCAATAAGCCGTCGATAACCCTGCTCAGGAGCGACAAGATGAGGCTGGTAGCCATCTGCCTCTGACACCACCTTCCTCACATTTTGCAGTGACAGGTGCCGATCGAAAGGAAGCTTTCTTAAAGCAGCAGGGAGTTGATTGTCAAAAACACCATAGATTCTAGCACCACCAGGTCGTCTAAGAAAACTCAAATTAACAAGAAAGAATCAGAATTCTAGCTTCTCAAGACAACTTCTAACTCTAATGACACTAATCACACGTATTTTGTTATAAGCATATCCAAGCAGAAAAAAGCGCGAAATTTAGAGATAGTTGATTCTGAGAGCTGTAAAAAATCAAAGAACAAAACTAGTAATAGTCTGCCTCATCTATTTTCAAGCATAGTGATGTAATATGATGATAAAAATGATTACACCATGAAGAAGCTAAAAAAAGGAGATTAGTTGAAAGAAAGAGAGCACACTATTACCCTCCTTCCAAATGCTCCTTGAAAATTCGGTCAAATGCGCGGCACAACTCTAATATGGTGTATAACTGGGCCTGTAAAATGCCAATCATCAAAACTTAATGTTCATGCAGAACCCATACCTATCCAGATGTAAGAGAAAAGGATGGTCAGAAATTCCTCACCCCAGCATCAGCAGCCACAGATCTACCTAGATGATTCAACTCTGCTTCAAGTTCATCAATTGTTTTATTGATCAAAGATGTTATGTCCGGTATGCGAGCTCTAATGACAGACTCAAGATGCTGAAACCAAGTCAAGTTCCATCATGTAGACATCTCAATAAAAATCTCCGGGAAAAGTCCCAAGGTCAAAGACTCAAGCAGGTTATTGTTAAATGGGGGGAAAAAAGAGGAACCTTTGAAAGGAGTTTGGCAAGGTACTCTGAGCCCATTCTACTAGCCAAGTGTCCATAATCAGGGCTTGTTGCAAAGAACTCACGTTCCTTCCTCCGAGCAAAGATCATGTCTACGCTCCTATTTATATCAGCTTGGGAACGGTTCACTATACCAACCCAAGGGTGTTGAAGCCGATAAGACCTTCCTTCTAGGACCTTGTAACAACCGCAAAGGTAAATGGATGTGAGAGAGAGAGAACTAATGCTTTAGGATCAGATACCAAGATTAAATGGTTTATAGCGGAAAATCACTTACCTCAATGGCATTAGTTCCCTTGTCCATCAAATCAAGCTTTGTCAAGACGCCAAATGTTCTCTCACCTATGATCATCACAAAGTTATTGAAAGTTCCATGCTAGGAAACCATTTGCATAGGCTGTACCTGAAGGATCAACTTCTCTTGCAAGCTTGATCGAATCAGATGTAGCAATATCTTGATTCGCTGGAGTAATGGCCAAGATAATGCAATTTGGCTACAACAAAGAGAAAAAGGAAACTAACTAATGCTGCAGTTATGGCTAATACGATGCAGTTAGGCTACTTATATGCAATTAAACCATGACATGTAAATTTTGACATAACAGAAGCTATTTCAATTCCAAAGGACACTGATCATGATGAAAAATGAACAAAAACATGTATAGTCAATATAGCAAATTCCTCGAGTCAACTTGATCCACATGATCCATGACATGATGGGTTAACCATGAAAATGTCTACATAGAAGACAGACTTTGAGCTTTAAGGAGATTTGATAATATAATTTGACAGTGATATTCGAACTTCTATGAGTCCTAACTCCAATACCAGTCATTCCTACTAGTTTACAAGGTAGTACATTATCAGGCCATTACTATCGTGCAGGAAAGTTGAGCTCACAAGTGTGACAAATGTGACCAGAATAGGAATTGCTCTCACTGACTTCGAGCTCATGGGACCTTCTTAGTAGATCATAATTCATTATGTGGAAAATAATTCTTTGAATATGATCAAGAATCTAAATTTATCTCTCTCAGAAACTTAAACCTATTACACCTGTTGCTAAGGCCCTTTGATTTCAGAGAGAAATTGCTGGACCGAGGTCAGCTGCCTAGAGCTAGACTAGCAAGAATCAGAAGGAAGTTTTCCGACCAACGACAGCTCAATACCACAACTGGGCACTTCCAGCTGACAGGTCCTTACTTAGATATCTTCTCTTGTTAACTTTAAAGGGACACTCATCATGATGAAATATGAACAAAAATATGTATTGTCAATTAAAATAGTAATTTTCAAATGTCAACTTGAGCTGTGTGATTCAAGACATAATGGGTTAACCAGGAATCTGTCAACCTAGAAGACATTCTTTGAGCTTTAATAAGATTTGGTAATATAATTCTACAGTGATATTCAAACTACTATGCGTCCTCATTCCAATACCAGCCATCCCTACTAGTTTGCAATGTAGTACATTATTCGGTCAGTTCTATCATGCAAAATAACTGAGCTCACCAGTTTGACAGAGGTAACCATAATTAGGGATTGCTTTGACCGACTTTGCACTCAAGGGGCCTTCATGATAAATCATTAATTCATTATGTGGAAAACAATTCTTCTAATTTGATCGAGAAATTAAACTCATCTCTCTCAGAAACTTAAACCCATTACACCAGTTACTAAGGTCCCTTTGATTTAAGAGATAAACTGCCAGACCGAAGTCAGCTGCCTAGAGGTAGACTAGCCAGAATTAGAATGAAAATTCCGACCAACAACAGCTCAGCACCGCAAATGGGTACTTCTAGCTGATAGTTTCTTATTTACAGATCTGCTCGTGTTACTATTTCCAAGATTCACCAGCAAAATTCAGTTGAGATATAGATGCCGTGATGTACATACAAGCCTTTCTTCTTTAATTTCCTTGATAAGGAGAGTTATCGAAAGTAGAGAGCATCCTTGCCATAGAAGTGCAAGTTTTGATATACAGGCAGAAACATATATCTTACCTTTTCGACATATGACCGAACCATAGTTTCAATGTCTTGAACGATACTCTCTGGCTGTCCCTCTATCAGCAATAAAGGATATCAAATACTCTGGAGATCAGTAAATCAAATACGCAATATAAAGCTTAAAGAAATGCATTTCACCAGAAATGGCTGTGTTCACAAGCATACCTACAGCAACTTTGGTCAATCCAGGCAAATCTATCAAAGTTAAGTTGACAACTGCCAGCAAAAAGAAGCTGTCAGATAACTCTAGAAATGAGACAAAGAATATTTAAGAAGTTATCAAACTGAATAATGAGAACAAGAATACGTTTTTTCATAAAAGAATTACAGAAACGGAATATGGATCCAGATGAAAAACAAAGGGGGGGGTTGTTGTTGGGGGAGATGTATCTAATGCACATTGTCTTATAAAACAAAGTGAAAAACGTAACTTTTGAGAGGCGACTCCAGCAAAAAAAAAACAGAAGTATGACTGTTATAGGGTTGGATCTTGTGACCGGTCAAACAGACCAACTTTTTCCAACTAGAGAGCAAGGATCAATTCTTGCCCTCCCTCATATCTTGTATCCTACTACCACCACACTAGTCCATGGGCCTAAATCATGAAGATGCTGTACTTAACGCTCCATTAATCCCTTCCAAGGCACTAGCGATATTGATAAGACTGGGATTCAGACATATTTTCAGGAAGCTGCTCACTGTTGCTTCTGGAACCACTCATAATTGTTCCTTTACATGGGCAAGTAAAAGTACCCGTATAATGAATGATGCATCCCAGTAACCAAAACGCTATGGTCCAGAAAAAAATGATTGCCAATCTACAACTGTTAGATTTAAATTTTGGGTGTTATTACCATTTGGAGAATATATGCTAAGATGGATGGGAACCGGGGATATCTGTTTCGACTTTCCAGTCAATCTATCGGTCTCATCTTGAATTTCATTGCGAACCATAGCTGCATAAGAGCAAGCAAGAGTCAGACAAACTGCTCCTATTGACACCAAACTCAGAAATGCCAGAGTATGTAGAGCACTATCAATCTCATTTCACACAATTTTAGAAAAAAATTTTGCAATCCAATTGACTGTTGATCAGAAAGGAACATAAAAGGAAGTCGATCCTTCACATAGACTAAGATCTACAACCAATTCAACATGCAAGAGAACAAAATTTAGGATGGCTCTCAGCTAACCTTGTTGATTAAAGTACCAGAACTGCCAATGGCGTGCATCTTTAATGTGGACATCAGGCAAACTATCACATGAATGAGCAGATAGACAGCTATCACAGGCAATCTAAAGGTGACAAATGACACTGATCTTGGAGTCACAACTCAAACTTAAAGATAGTAAGCGAATTATTCATATCAAGTTAAGTGTGAAAAAAGATAAAATTGCAGATGGTCTCAAGAATCCCAACTTGAACAGTGGGGTGTAGATTTGATCTCAAGATGCTTCACTAGGCCAATGCCATTGCATTAACTTCCACTGCCATCATAAAATAGTTCGCTGAAAGCAATACTTCCGGATGCAGTAGTGAAGGTTCATGAATGGAATCGCTTTACCCAAAAAGCTTCAACATTTTGGCCCTTTTTTTCTTTTTGCTGATGGTGCTAACATAGGAAAAACTCAACAAGTTCAAACAGCAGATGTGTGATATCGTCATTCCAACAAAAGGCTGACATACAGAAGTCGGTGAATCTTTTCTTTGGCAAATGTAGAAATTGTGCATATTCTTGTAGACCAGACTCTGTCTTATGCAGCTGCAACACCAGAGGCCGCCTGGTCACAATTCCTGGAAGCAAGTGACAAGAAAAAATAAGAACCCAGAAGGCTTGGACTGAAGATTAAGGAGTGCCAACACGAACTGCAAAGCACCTAATTCTAAGACAGCATTATCATATAAAATCTAGACGAATCAGTTTCAGCTTGATTGAAAACCAGAGGTACGGCACCTCCAACCCACTTGTTCAAATGCTCCATCGCGTCTCCTTATAAACCAATTTCACAAACTGGACCATGCATCCCTAGCATTACATGCCAATTTCAACGACAACGGATAGAAAAAGGGATTCCTTTAAGATCATTCGTGTCTCCTTTCACTAATTGCTAACCCAAAAGTAACGCGAAAGCAACTAGCAGCTATATAAGCACATACCTGAACCCCGAGGGAGAAAATCTCGGCCAACAATGCTCTCTAGCACGGACGATTTACCCGAGCTCTGCATCAATAAATGTCAGCCACGACATCAGCCATCACAAGGCCACTTCAAAACGCCCAGTTCAAAAACTAAAACCCACAAACATGTACTGACATATGCACGCCATAAGAGAGAGAGAGAGAGAGAGAGGGAACCTGGCCGCCGACAACGGCGACGGAGGGAAGAGCCTCCCAGAGGGTAGGCAGGGCGCCGCGGCCGCCGCCGTGGTCGCCGAGGACCGTGCAAGCGCGCTGAATCCTGTTGACCAGGCCGATCAAGCCCTCCATGGTGGCCATGCGACAGGCAGGGGCAGCGGGCCCACCTCTGGAGCACGAGCTCGAGTTCGAATTCGAACGGATAAGAGGGAACACGAGGACGAGTGCGGTGATGGCGATGGCGATGACGGAGATGGAGAGAGAGACGGAGCAGAGAAGAGAGAGAGCTATCTTCGCTGCTTGCTTGCCTTCTTAAAAAAGCGATTTTTAAAAAATTCCTGAGAGCGACGTTAGAGAGTGAGGATGATAGAGAATTAGAGATGAGTGTTGGTGGGCGCGCTTGGTTTTGTTCCTCGATTTTGGTTGTCGGACCCGTGTGCAGCTTTTTTCAAAATTGAGGTGGTCAGCCAGAGGTCAACTCATTTTCTCTGCTGTTTTGACCTTTTTGGTGCAGCTCCAACATGGAGTCGATTAGAAATATGCTTGTTGTAATGTAAAAAGCTATGGCAAAATTTATAAACGATTTCACATGTTGATACCTTTTCAGCCGTATTGTATTAAATTAAAGTTAGAGTTTCGAGAAATATAAAGTGTAAAAAGAAAGAAATTATTCTAAAGAAATCAAAATTTACAAGGATAATAATATATATGATTCATAAATTTTGGTTTAATATGCAATATCGTTCTGAACTTTTAATTTATTCAATGTGGTCCCTGAATTATTTAATGTAAAACTTTAATTTCAATATACAACGTAGTTTTTGAACTTTTGATTTCTAATGTACAACAGTTCAATGCGATTCATAAATTTTGGTCCAATGTAAATAAAAAAGGCCAAAACAAAAGAGCAAATGAGTTGACCTTAGGCTGACCACCTCAATTTAAAAAGGCTGCTCATGGGTCCAACAACAAAAGGCTATGACAAAATTTATAAATAATTTTATATGTCCATACCATTTTCAGCTATTTCGTATTAAATTAAAGTTAGAGTTTCGAGGGACGTAAAGTTTAAAAAAGAGAGAGAAATTATTATAAAGAAACGAAAATTCGAAGAGATAATAATATAAATGGTCATTGAACTTTGATTTAATGTGCAATATCGTCTCTGAACTTTTAATCATGCTCGTGTCCTCTCAACACCATCCCAATTGTCTTTCTAAATTGTGATCCAAGTTTGATGGCAAGATGTGGCCCCTGAATTTTGATTCAATGTGCAATGTCATCTCTAAACTTTTAATTTATTCAATGTAGATTAAACATTGGCAATTTGGCATATTGAAAATTATACATTGAACTAAAGTTCACGTATCATATTAAATAAATCAAGAAATTCATGAACGACATTGCATATTGGTTCAAAATTCAAGGACCGTTTTAAATCATTACATTAAATAACGGTAGCTGTTTGGATGAGCATTCTCATGGCAATGAGTCATCTGATTACTGATAACCCACATGTCTAGATATGTCAAAGTAACACTTACAAAAAGAACGAGATGACTTGAATGCTAGTGTTTATACATTTCTAATGAAAGAAATTCCTAAAGAATTGATTGCTGAGCGCTTGAAATTTGTGCTTTGAACTCAGAGTAATCACAGCAAACCAACACGCCAGAATAAATTCCGTGTTAGGTGGCTAAATCATAGACAAACTTTGACTACTTCCTGTTTGTTCTCTTCTCACCAGCCACCTTTTTCTATCGAGAATCAAACGGAGTTCAGGAAATGAAGGCTACAGCAAAAGACAGCTGCAACGAAATGGAACATTATGAATACAGGAAGTTTTCATCACCAAAATGCTACCTGCTAATTGCCCTTCGCGCCAATTTGTCCTCGTATTTGATCGTCCCACCACATGCGGATAAATTATGCTCCTGCTAAATGAAGCAATCTTGCTGAGTACGTCGCTGCTTTTTCTTGTATCAGACCATCAACACATCTCTGTGGTACCCCCTGCAACCTCAGTGACATTGGTTTCATCTTTTCTGGATTTAGCATCATCCAAGTAATGCTGATAGATGTAAGAAATGAAACCCCAGATTGCCAAAATCATTGCCATCACCTTAATCCCATCCATCTTGTCATGAAAGAATATCACCGCAAGAATCGGAACAACTGGCAATGCCAAGGTACTAATGACATTGGAAAACAGCGACGACACCTCGAAAATCAACCCGAGCAGACCAACCGAGGAGATCTGCCATGTCAGCGCTGTCCAAATTAATGTCATCAAGTATGACACTCTTCCCTCCTCATATACCTTCATCTCGTCGCCTAGTTTCCTCCACTCTCCGCTCGCAAAAAGCCCAACAACGCAAGAGCAAGTCGCCACAAAAGACGGGTATATTTGCATATCCAACACAGCAGAAAATGTTTCTCTCTTGATCACTTTCTCGAAGGAAAGCTGAACTAATGAAAGGTACAACGAATAGGTCGCAGATGCTCCCAGGGTACACAGGAATCCGATCACATACTTCGCTCTCGAGATCTTTGTGGTGTCCGAGTCCGAGTGAACCGCAAGGAGCGAGGCTGACACGGTGAGCAGAACGAGGGAATTGAGAATGAATGGGGTGAACTTTTGGGAGTTAAAGAAGAAGGAAAAGAGTGCATTGAAAGCCAATTGAGTTGCACACAAGAGAGAGTAAGTAGAAACGGGAAGATAGAGCAGACCGTATGAGTACATCAGGTTGTCACCAGTCAAGAGCAGGCCAAAGATGAGGTAGAGGAAAGCTAAGGAAGAGAGCTTTGGTTTGGTTGGAGATTGAGTTCTTGTAGACTTGGTTGGCTTGGAAAACATTGGTGAGAAGAAAATTAGAAGAGGTATGAGAATCGGAAAGCCAGCAGATTGAACGAAAGTGGCCATCCATTTGCTATTTCCGCCTTTGTCATAATACAATCTGCCCAAAAGGGTTGCCGCGGATTGGCCTGAGAGGAGGAAGAGGATGTAGGTGGCTACCCGTATCAACCATTTGTAACTTCTGATACTTGGATGCTGAAGATCGTGGTTGTCCATATCCACAACAGGTTCTTCTTCATTCAATTTCGGTTCTCTGTGCTCTTCTCTCAAAGAATCAGCAAGAAAAAAAGATTTTGCAGAGTCAACTTGGGTGCATTAAAATGGGGTTACAGTAATGAGGACATCACCAAAATACATCATGTATTCAAGATCGACTCAAAGTTCTCAAACTTTTGTACATTAGCAATCTTTTTGCTCAGTGACTAACCTCCAGTTTGTAGTCGCAGCTCTCTTGCAGTCTCCATGATGAATCATTAGAAGGATATGAAAGGCAAGATCTTTTTGTTGGATAGCTATATGAGACAAGTTGATTGCCACAAATAAGAAGGTTACTAGGAGCTTCAGCAACCTTTACAAGAGATATGGAGGTTGAAAAATTGAAAATGATCACTTATACTTTCTCCATCACATTTGAAACTGGAAATATTCACTGTTGTGACCTCTTTTATGTGGCTGTTGAGGCGCCAAGTTACAAGTCGAGTCCAAAGCACCGATATTTAGTGAGGATCAGACTGAAGAAAGTCAAAAGTGGCTCCTTTCTAATGTCAAATCTTGTAAAACTAGCATGTTGCCTTGTTGAAATTTACAATGAACTGCTTTTCCTTTGACCGCCTTTTCTGTACTTGTAATCTTTAGCTCTTTTTGGAAGTTCCACGGAATGTGACGTAGTTTAGTGACCCACCAACACCATAATAGTCTAACGACGCCCGTCTATCTTTTATGTTCTGTTGAATCATACTGCATTTTCTCCGTGAGGAGCTATGTCTTCATTTATTTTGCTGTATCTACACTCGAAAAAGGGGTGGCAAAGTTGAGGGAAAGTGCGAGGAAGATGCATGGCCAGGCCCACATGTAGGTTTTGTCATGTAGCAACTAGCAAGTGACAGAACAGAAATGACCTGTTATTATAATGGTGGGGTTTAACTATGCAACAGTTCTTTCCTCTATTGTTGGCAGAAAAATATCACCAAAAACTTCAAATTATGTCACTTGTAACAAATTTACCCTAAACATTTTTTTGTGACACAAAAAATCTCAAACTATGTCACTTGTGACAAATTTACCCTAAATTTTTTTTTGTAACACGAAAAATCCCAAACTACCCAACGCCAGCAAGGGTCGCCCTTGCCGGATTTGGCAAAGGCAGCCCTCGCCGGGGCGGAGGGAAGAAAGACAAGAAAAGAAAAAAAAGGAAAAAAAGGGAAAAAGGAAAAAGACAAAAATGTCTATGGCCAAAGTATTGTGGGGTAAATGTGTCACAAGAAGCATACTTTAGAATGTTTTGTGGTATTTTTCCATTATTGGCTCTTTAGACACAAATTTCTCTTTGATGAAAAACTTCTGGTGAAATTAGTTTTAGCTGCATTTAATTAATGATAATATGAGTATGGTCATTAAAAGTTGTGCTATGGGCGGTAACTTCCGTAGAAAGTATAAGAAGTCCCACTGCATTGCTTAGCTTCCAGTACTAGCAGAGGCGAAGATATCATTGAGGTAAAACCATACCGGGTTGATGTTCAAAATATGAAGATTTACTTTCAACACAAAAATTGTAAACTTTGGCTGGCTAGAAGAAGACCAACCTTTTGGTTTCTCCAAAATTAACTCCATCAGCCAATCTTGTTTGCTAAACAGGGTCATAGATTAATTTGCATCTCATGAGGGTGACATAGCAAGAACACAGAGAGAGACTAGAACATCAAAGTCAAGTAGTACATTACTGCTTAAAAAGCGACACTTAAAGAAAGCAAGCGAATGATGCATAGAGCAATATCACACAGCTGAAACAGGTCATAATTCTCCTCTGTCAGTGCACAAACTTCTCCTCTCTCTTCAAACCCATCCTCACATGTTGTTGCTGCTTCCATGGCTGCACTCACCCCCATGCTAGCAACCCCGTATTTCCCTACCATGAGAGCCCCAATTGCACCTACCAGCGTCTTTGATGCATCCGAGTAAAGCTCCAAGCAATCCCTCAAGCAATCCAACTGAAAAGGATCAAGACTCCCATTACTTAGCATTTTCTCTATGCTTGAGATGGTGGTGGTTGCATTTAACAGAGCTAGCTCCATAGAAATGATTCCTAGGCCTTGGAGGTTAGTGAAATGACTCACCGGGACGGCTTGGAGAGACAACGAACAGAAGGTGTAGTTAAAGACAGGTGATTCTTGCGAGCATTTTTCGCAGGTTAGGTTCACTACGTCCATGGTGTTTGCGCTCATTGTCAAGTGGGTTGTTGCTAGGAGAGCGAGCAGAGAGAAGAGGCAGCAGCAAGATGCTGGGGAGAACAATGAAGGATCCTGCATTTCTCGGTCATTAGTTGAGTGGATTGGGCAATATGTTGAAGCATTTATGAGCCTGTGGACATGGAGTTTACATTTGAAGGAAGCTTCCTTAGTGTAGCAGATTCTTGTACTTGGTACTTGAAAGAAAAACAAAAACAACTATATCACTGTTCAGAAAGGGGAGAAATTTTACAGGACCAGTACAACAGCTTAATTGGGATTTTGAAATCACTAGCTCAGAGATTCTTAAGTCGACTTGACCTGCATAAACTGTACTTCTGTGAACCATTATCATGGGCAACCCGCACGTTTAAGTTTCTAGCAGCGCATAAATGGATGTTAAATTAGGTATACCCAGTCTATATAAAGATTACATTATCAGAAAAGACTAATCCTTCATCAAAAGCTCTGAATTTTATAACTCTTACATGTTGAGATTCTCGTGCTGCAATACAAATTATTAAGATCATTGTAGAACTTGAATTAGTCCAAGCGAATGTTTACAGCCACATCACTTACAGCCACAAACTGAACAATTAACAGCTACCATGTTCCTCGGTCTCATATATATGCAATAATTTATAGTTACTACTAAATTACTCTTGCCTCAGACCTAGGCACAGGAGTCAATGACTCAGAATGAGGTGGATGCTTTGTGTTGATTCTTGTTGAATTCAAATTGGAAAACTCGATTTTAACAGGATAACACAGACTGCCTTTGATATGTTGAAGGTGTACGTTGTAAGTCCCAGCAACTTCGGGAGAACATTCTAGTGAGCCTTGCTTTGGTAATTTTTGTTTATCAAGTAACGCTTACCAAAATAATAATAATAAGGAATCAGTATCCAATACAATCCCTGTACTTTGAACAATCTTAAGAAACACAGAAGTGTTATTTTGATCAAGATATCAAGTATTGATGATTTAGTATAATTGGAGTGGATTCGTCGTACATCCGAAGGTATTATAAATATAAGTGTATGAAATTCTTTCCAAAGAAACACACTGAAATTGTTCTGTACACAAACTTCATCAAGCTCAAGCCTACATAATCACCAGCTAGAAAATGCATCCGGTGTTAATCAATTTCAACGTAGCAATTCGATGAAAGCAAGGGAAATTGCATTCATTTGGACAAACATGTCGTTCTCTTTGGTCAAAGGAGACACTACACCTTTCCTCTCTTTAAACCCATCTTCACAAGTGACTGCAGCATCCAACGCTGCACTTATATACGCATTAGCTGTGTCATAATCTCTCGAACCCAAATCATCCACGACGCCTCTCAATGTAGAATTTGCATCTGAGTACAGCTTCAAGCACGTCGTCAAGCAGTCTCTAGCGAAATGTCCGAGCCTCTTGTTCTGAAGGAGTTTTGATATGCGGGAACCAATCTTGGTGGCATTTGAGATGGTGAGATTGAGGGACATGAGAGTGAGATCTTCAATATTTGCGGGCTGGCTCATCGTGTCAGCCTCAAAACATGCAACGCAGAATTCGTAGCTTATGTTTGGATCACCATCAGCGGCTCTTTTGCAGCTCCCATGAACAATGTTGTTGTCTTGATCATTGGCCTGTGAAGGATGAAAGAGAAGGAAAACAAGAGTTGCTAGAGGCAAGAATGACTTCATCTGCTTTGTATTCAACTTCCTTTTTTCTTCTTGGTGTTGGGAAATGAAGGAAATCTTTTGAGTCTGAGGAATTAAGGTGCATAGTTTGATACTTATAATGAAGTGAAAAAGGTTCGGGAAATTTGGCAATTCAAGGAGTCTTTGTTCTTGTTCGGCAAATTCGGCAAAATAAAAGAGCCTTTGTTCTTTCTGTTTTCTGTTGTGATCTTGTATTTGTCTAAGGAGATACGTTAAGTGTATTGGTCGGGGAAACTCAGCACGCAATCCATGCACATGCCTCATGCACGTATGGTGGAGAAACTATTTTAATGGGCCTGCCATATTGAACCTTTCGCTAATTCAAAAGTCTAGCACATTTCACGGGCAGTTCTTAGCTTTTGCCTAGAATGTTCTGTATTAAACCATTTCACAGTTCGTAATTTGAGTTTACAAGGGGTCATGTCTAGAATCATAAAAATAATCTCGATTACCCATATGATTAATTCTACTTTTGTGATCTATCTAATCTATCAGTTCAACTGTATATAATCATATCAACTTAATTAAACTGTTTTTCATGTGTCGTGTATATGATCCACTAATTAATCATGAGGTCCGTAACCATCATCCTCACTGTGTCTCATCCTTTGAATGTCCTTTCACTATCTTATGAAGCTCTTTCGTGGAGTTTTCCTATGGTCCAAGCAACCCTCCAAATGTTTCTTTTCATATTTTCTTGTCGTTGTCCTTAATGTTGTCTAGGCAACTAGGCAATCATCAAATATAATCCAACATTGCAAGTGCACAGTAGTCTTCAAAGCTAGATTCATTCTTAATTCAGCCATCCTTTTTGCATGTGGAGTATTGTGGCCATTTTAGACTATCCGCTCAAGCAACTATCCTAAAGCATGGTTGTACACGATCCTTCCTATCATTGAAATCTTACTCTCTCTTCCTATCGTTTCCTTTGGAGTATGGGCTCGATAGGGACCGTTCAACATGAATTGTTTCATAATTTATACTCGCAACACGTATTTGTACGTTTTATAGCAATCACAAATTCGAGAGCATGAAATATTTGGTCATTATGGTTACGTGCATTGGAAGTTAATTTCCATTTTAATGAATCGACCGAGTCAAGTCATTGCACTCTACCACGTGATTTCCTTCTATTCCCAAATGTTACATTTGGTCTAATGTCACTCAAATTTGGAATAAGCTGGTGTGTTTGTTTAATGGGTATGGCCAGCCGAACAAGTAATAGTGACCTGGAAAGGATATGGCCTTTTGAAGAGGTGGTCAGGAGGGGAGTTCTATCAATTTAAGTTGAAGCCCATAAGTTTGTTTGGTGATATGGAGAAGATAAACTTGGCTGATGCAAGAGATGGTGTTTGTTTGAAAAAAGAACGATACCAATGGTACTCGAACTTTGATTTAATGTGCAATGTAATCCCTGAAGTTTTATTTTATTCAATGTGATTCTTGAATTTTAATCTGATGTGTAATGTGGTCCTTGAACTTTTAATTTATTCGATATGGTCCATGAAGTTTTAGTACATGTTCAAACGAGTCCCTAAATTATATAAAAATATTCACTATTGTCCTTGAACTTAAATTATTGGAAGAACAACAGTGAATATTTTCATATAGTTCAGGAATTTATTTGAATATGCACTCAAAGTTCAGAGACCATATTAAACAAATTGAAAATTCAAGAATCAAATTAAATATTAGATTAAAATTCAGAAACCACTTTAAAAGAATTAAAAATTCATAGATCATATAACACGTTGGGCAAAACTCATGAATTATTTGTGCCATTTTCATTTGTTTAAAAGCACAAGTTTATCTCTTCGGACAATTTCTCCCCCGAGGACACATTTATCTTCCAGGGAAGCACAAGTGTCTGCTTCACTTGCAACGTGGGCCGACCGTAGACAAAGCTCTCTAATTTAGTTTGGAGTTTGGACCGACTAAATAACACTAAAGAGACGAAGCAAGGCAACCACCGATTGCAAAAACATTCAGCTCGCGTTTTGCAACTGCGGTCAAACAACGCCCGGACGTTGACCCGAAGCTGAGAGCGGAGTTATACGGGGCAAGAAGAAGAAGGAGAAGAAGAAGAAGAAGAGAACAATGTCGGCCTCATGGGTCGATCCGCACGACAAGATGAGGTCGAGGGACGTCAACAAAGTGGCCAAGGGCAAGCAGGCGCCTCAGCCCGCCCATGAGCCCGGCACCGTCTATCGAACCCCTCCTCCCAAACAAGTGGACAAGGAACTCTCCAAGTCCAAGGTCCAAGATCTCTCCCTCTCCCTCGAAACGTTTCAAAGTTTAATGTGAATTCGACACGGTACGAGTATGGAATGATTAGCTCGAGATTGAAGTCGTTGATGCTTTGGCGAGGCTTGAATTGTTGATTTTCTATCGTTACGGCAGAGGATATGAGCAGGAAATTCAGCGACGAGATGATGTGAATCATCACTCCGATAAATTACATTCTATTTAAGGAACAATATGGCACATGCAGAGAAAATTTTGTACAAACAGTCACGTTCGCTCTTAATTTGAGAACCATGATTATCCATCCTCTTAGATCAATGGTTCACGAGGCCGTTTGTGTAAAGAAAAAATTTGTATGCTATAATTACTCTTAAAAATTTGGTTTAGGATCGGGTTAGGTAACATTATGATATGAAGGGTGCGTTTGGGAATATCTTTGGGAAGCGACTTTGGACGTCTAAAGCCCTTTGGGCTCAAATATGGTGTTTGGGATTTTTAACGTCCCATTAAAGCCCTTTGGGCCCAAAGCCTATGGTGCCTTTGGGATTTTTTTAAAATTTCTTTCAAAACTCCATCTATTTTTTTTGATTTTGCCCTCTTTTGTCACTATTCATCAAGCTTTGGCCTTTTGAGCCGCCTAGAGCGTGACAAGCCAAAAGCCCAAGGGCAGCCTCCTTGGAGAGACCGTAATTAGCTTGAGGTCATTTCAAATGACCCTCGAGGACGCTTAGCGACTTTTCGATAAGCACGAACGACGATAGCCCGGCGATCGATTAGGATCGCTAGGTGGTAATAAACATTTCTTTCAAAACTACCTCGAGCATCCCCGGCAACCACCGACTAGGGCCACCTTGCTTTTTTAGTGATTTTTCGTCGACCTCACGGCCAATTTTGCCCCACCGGGTTTGTCACTATTCGAGGGTCATCTCGCCGCTGGTCTCTGCTCGCTATTCGACCTCAAACGACGGTTACCACGAAAGTGCCAAATTTGGGTTACGCCAAATTTGGGTCGCTAACATTGCCCGCCTTTGCCAACTTTGGCAAAAGATTTCAACTTTTCTTTAATAAAAAATAAAAAGAAGTACCTTGTAAATATAATTTTTCCAAACGTTATTTTACTCAAAGTTGCTTTGTAATAGATTTTTAAGTTACAACTTATCAAACACAATTTGCATTTTGGAAAACTGCTTCAACTTAAAGTCCTTTGCATTTTGCCAAAAACTTTCCCCCAAAGTGTTCCCAAACACAGCCGAAGTAATTGAATATTGTTGTTTGGACGAGTTGGACCAGTAATTCGATTAAGGCCCTTTAATCCTATATTAGTTTGCATGGTCCCTCCTTTATTACCGGAAAGCACTACGGTTGAGCTACAGAAATTAGATGGATTGATTAAGGGTTAGTTGTCGGGTACTAGGCTTTTAGATCTAGCAACTTTGTCAAGTATAGCACGTGAATTTTCATTGAAACACTCAATATGATCTGTCTACAAGATTCGTAAAACTAAATTTGGTAGAAAGATTTGGTGTTGTTCTAGATTATGTTTACGTAAGTGTGGACCTGCATGTACATATCTCAGACACATGTACATTTCACGTCGTTTTTCGTGGATTCATGTACCTTCTTTCCCCTAAAAGAGATCTGAACAGGACAAGCGGGACGATGAGGAGGAAGAGATGGTAGATCTTGAAACAACACCGGTGGACATGCGCTTCCCATTTACTAACCAAACGCGCCATTGTTAGGCGCGGTACCTTGAGTACCACAGGTAACCCTAGCTCGTGCAAAGCTTGGTTCGATCATATATTCATTAAGGTGTGCTCTTAAGGAGAAGCACTGTTCAAACACCAAACTCCACCAGTCAGTTGCAGTGTGTGCTGCTTATAATGTCCTAAATAAACCTTCATTGATTGCTGCCTCAATTTATTGGATAAATAGATGCTCTTGATATCACTTAAGTTTCTCATATCTGGTGAATCATGTCTTATGGGAAGGTGCATTCAAGAGAAGGGCGAGAATGCGCCAGAACGCGAGAGATTCGCGAGACACTACCGGTCACTATGCCCTTCCGAATGGGTAAATGGGCACTACAGCTCATTCTCGGATCCTTCTGATCAATTTTCGAATTGGCTATTTGCTTTGAAATGAATGTTGATTTCCTGCAGATCGAGAGGTGGAATGAGCAGAGGGAACATGGAACATTCCTTGGTCCAATCTAAGGTGGGGGGCTCCTGGACAATTTGGACACGTTACTTGGACGCAAAAGAGCGGTCGAGAAGCAAGGCAAAAAGTCAACCGTTTGCTTCATGGGTGTAATAACTAATAAGTGTCTTTGTCGGGCCTCAGCATCGAAAACCGACTGCAGGATGAACAAGGGCATATTCTGATAGCTTACGTCTTCACACCATAGAGTCTCATAGACTGTACTAGAAACCAGCCATATTCATCGTTTTCAGAGGAAGTCGGACAAGCTTTGGCTCCTTAGGACCATTGCTGGTTAGCGTCGATCGAAAATCAAATATACCGGATTTATGTGGTTCGGCAACGTTCTTCTTTTAAGGGGGAGTGCTCTATAATCAGCAGGTTTCTCAAAATTAAATACAAATCCATAAGAATTAATTATAAGAAAAGAATTTTTTTACAATTTTAAGTCTCTAATTTAGTCCTGGGTTTTGGACCCACAAGTGTTCATACGTTAATCTTGAGGGCTTTTGGACCCACCGATCTTATAGGGCTTTAAAATATAGATATATATAGAAAGCCTTATAAGTTCGGGACTCCCCTTAGACGATGTGGGACAAGAGAGGGCTTTAAAACACGTTACATGTAAACCTTATAAATAAGTCCAGGACCCCTTAGACGATGTGGGACAAGAGAGGCTCCCCCTCCCCCTCCCTTTCTTGCGCACGTCCGAGGACCGAGACGCGGACATACCGCCATCCCTCCTTTTCGCGCACCGCTGCTTGGGCTGTCACACTCTCCACCCCTTACGGGCACAGCGCCCTCGTTGTGGCCCCACACGTGATCGGGAAATTAGCTCGATACCATATACCAATTCCGGATCTACACTGTGTAATATTATTCGTTTTAGGTCCACTGACCCTCACGGCTTTAATGCGGATAATATTACACAGTGTAGATCCGGGGAGTTACAATATGCGAAAAATTATGAGCTATTTTTCAACATCCTAATAGACTTAAATGCGGCTTGCGTTCCCTTCCAATTTAAATTGCGGGGTCGGGCTTCGTAATATTCGGGGTAACTTCAAGCCATTATCAACATGTGAAATACATGCGCCTTATTTTGCATTGGCAGCATCTCAACAAATCATGAATTGAATTAATTCGGACGAGTTGAAGTAACGTCGCATGCGTTCGGTGAACTTCAACGTGATTAAATGATTTTAGCTCGCGACCTATTTGATTAATGAATTAATTAACCATATTATAGGCTTAAAGATTTATCGACCTAAAGTAATTATTCTCATCATTGAACATCTCGCGGATTAGCACTAGGGGTGATCGGTTCTCGGTCCAATGGAACCGGTTGCTTTTTTTTTTTCCTCACTACTTGATACCATATATTTTGAAACTAAAATTGTGTTCCTCGTGTTAACTACACGTAATCACAAAGAAAAGTATATGCAGTTGGTCCGGTCCGGTTGGTCCAATTCGGTCCTCTTCCCTTTGGAACTGGGAATCGGATCGCCCGAACACCTATTCTACTTTTAGAATCCGGAAATCGAACCGATACTCCCAAAAATTGGACCAAACAAGCTAATCCAATCCAATCTAAGTGATTTTCGATTTGGACGGTCCGTTTTACACCCATAATTAGCACGATGTAGCTGCTAGATAGGTTGTTTTCGTGCTTTCGGGTGTAGAATGGTCAATGGGCCGGAGCCTAGGTGTCCAATTAAGAGGCACAAATGTTTTTTTTAGCTGAATGAAAGGCCTTTTTACTTTTACCGCTCGAGGGTAAAAAACATGTCCTTGTCTAAAAAGTAGTGCGGAAACTGAGGTGATTTTTGAGTGATCGGATGGGAACATTACGGAAGAACATCACTTTTTTTAATCAACAAACTTTCATAACTAGCAAAATCAAACACATTTTGGGTAAGCAAGAAGCAAAAATGTCTGTTTGATTTCATATCGTAGCTTCTTTTACTTAGTTTCGTGAATTTTAAGAATAGTATTTTGTTACATCAGTACATACATAAAGGATGAAATGAAAACAGTGTGATTATAAGCACAAATGAGTGACAGGCGAAGACTTGAAATATTATCTCTTTCGAGTCATCAACACAAGTCCGGCATTATCCCTCATACAATATAAATGATCTATCCATAACCTCACTCGACCAATTTCATCTTTATCATATACCACATACTAATCGAGAACGGTGCAATCTTATAAAGAAATATAACATACTACTAGCAATTTTGACGAACTCCATCTATAGCGAACTAAAACAATGTCGATTCGTTCTACTCACATATATCCTCCAAAAAAAATGAGGTTATATTCATTAGAATCAATTGGGACGAACAAACTTCTAACGCAAAATCGCACAAGACTAACAACCTTTTTCTACGAGGCACGCGAATCATCCTCCCCTCGAACATCTGTCGGGTGTAGCGTTGACCCACGTGAATACGAAGGTTGGATGGAGCTCGAGCTCAGCTCCTTCACACGAATCAACAGCATTCCTGATGATTTCTTCTTAATTTCGAGTTAAGAGAAGGTCATTTACCTAAATTTCAAGCGAGAGTGTTGTTGCAATCCACGGTACGCAATTGGTCGGATGCGTTCGCGACGTGGACAATACACGATGGACCGTCCACCGAATGCACTTTTCCCCGCGGGGGACGGCCCCACCGTCGTCGCGTCGCGGGACAGATTCGCGGGGCGCGTGAGGGCGACGCGCGCATCTCGCCATTTTCATCTCTTTCGTTGCTTTTTCGCAGCTTCCGCCCGACGTTAATAGGGCTAACCTCCTAAATCACGCTCGCCATCTCTCTCTTTCTAGTTTCCCTTCTCTTTACCAGTGCTCTCTCTATCTCTCTCTCTCTCTCTCTATCTCTCTCATTTTACTTCTTCTGACCAAACCCTAACCCCCGACGCGGCGTCGCTCCTCGGAACCGCGGCGGCGCATCGGCACTAAAACCCTAATCTGTCGCCGGAACCGGGGCGGCGTTCGCGTCCCTTGGGTTCTCCGTCCCGGAAATCTGCCCGATGGACGCGCAGCAGAACAGCCTCTTCGAGACCGCCTCGCAGCCGGACACCAGCAATGACGCCTACACCTTCTACGAATTCAACACCCAGGGCGACGGCGATTTCGATTACCCCGAGTTCCGCGACCCGATTCGGTCCGCGTGGCCGACCCCGTCGGACTCCCTCGCGGACCCCGCCGGCCCCTCCGCCGATCAGCAGTCCGACAATTCCCCGGTCTCCGCCGCCCCCGGCGGCGCCACGAAGAGCCGCCGCGGCGGGGGCGGCTCGGGGAGCAGCAGCGGGGGAGGTGGGAATCAGACGGTGGATGCCCTAGCCGCGGGGATGAGCGGGTTGAATTTTGAGGATACGGTGGATGATGATAGTTATGAGTACGGGAAGGGTGATTTCATGGAGCACGCGTGTCGTTACTGCGGGGTTTCGAACCCATCGTGCGTGGTTAGGTGTAACGTGCCGTCGTGCCGGAAATGGTTCTGCAATTCGAGGGGGAACACATCCGGGTCACATATTGTCAATCACCTGGTGAGTTCGCGTGCTTCGTTTTTTTTCTGCGGTTTTCGATATTTTACGAAATCGGTAGGTTGGTATTCGGTTCTCCTTCTTTGCGAGGGAATATGATCTTGGCCGGATAAGTAATAGAGTTCCAGCAATGTTGGGTTTAGCTGGTTGTCGATAGCTCTGGTCAAATGGGCGGTTGAAGTAAATTTGGGTTTTAACATGCTTGTGCGTGAATTTCACAAAAGGACATACACATGTGTTTTTTTTTTTTTTTTTTGACAAAGATAGGAAATGCTGAAGACCGTAGCTTAAGCAGGCTTCTGGTTTTTGTTTTTGTGTCAATCATTTGGAATTTGTTAATAGATGCACGTGGAAGTTGGAAAGGAACAACAGGGGAAAGCCTTGGCGTCTTTTGGAAACGAGCCCGATGGTGGTGGTACCTGTACTGAAGCATTTTATTGAGACATCTTGTTCTTTTGAAAGGAGAAAATGTTTGAGTTTCTTATGAGATGAAGATATAGGTGTGGAATTTCATCGAGACTCGGGGTTATAAAATAAGGGACTTAGTCTTCATTGCCATTGGCTGTGTACATATATGTTATTTGGATGGTAATCCTGTCAGTCAGTACTTCAAAGTGGAATTATAGTGGTCATCTAGGATCGAAGCTTGTGAAGCTGTGTTGTCCAATCAATTAAATGTAGATTGATGCGCATTTTTTACCCTTTTCCCCAAGATGATCTGCAAACACTAATTTTTTGCCTGTTGGGTGTTGGTAACCTACAGAGATTTTTTTCTCCTTTGCTACTTCTAGTTCTCTAGACTTCCAAAATTTTGTTTTCCATTATTGTTTCCAGACCAAATAAGCCGAACCAAATAGGCTCTTGGTAAAGTTTGAATGTTGCCAATAAACTGAATGATGTAAGTTTTTGCTGGTTATGTTTTTGTTACCCAATGCAGTAATTATGCTGCTAACTGACTTGACAGATCCAGATAGATTGCCTATTCAGCTTCACTTTCTGTTTTTGTTTATAATTTGGCATTGCTTCATTGTTTCTTCTGCAGGTTAGAGCAAAGCACAAAGAAGTTTGCCTTCATAAGGACAGTCCTTTGGGGGAAACCATTCTTGAATGTTATAATTGCGGATGCCGCAATGTTTTCCTTCTTGGATTCATTTCTGCCAAAACTGAAAGTGTTGTTGTTCTACTTTGTCGGGAGCCCTGCTTGAACGTCAATGCTTTGAAGGACATGAACTGGGACCTGAGTCAGTGGTGTCCTTTGATTGATGACAGATGCTTCTTGCAGTGGCTTGTTAAGGTCAGTTTTTCTCATTTTTTACTAGAGATGATATCTATCAAATGTATTATCTGGAGAGCCTGCTCACACTCCATTCCTCACAGGTCCCATCAGAACAAGAGCAGTTGAGGGCACGCCAGATCAGTGCACAACAAATAAACAAGATAGAAGAACTGTGGAAGACGAATCCTGATGCTTCCCTTGAGGATCTTGAGAAGCCTGGTGTGGACGATGAGCCTCAGCCTGTAGCCCTGAAGTATGAAGATGCATATCAGGTTCCTACATTGACTGTGGTTCAGAGAGTGTTCTTGATTACTAATTGTGACTAACTTATGGATGGTGCTGTCTGCTGCAGTATCAAAATGTATTTGCTCCGCTCATCAAGCTTGAAGCTGATTATGATAAAGTATGTGCCCCTTTTTTTTTTTTTCGTGCTCTCTATTCCTGTGTTAGAAACTCTAACAGTTATTGGTGATGCCTTTTATCTTGTAAACAACTACTCACCTCTACTGTGTATATTCTGTTAAGAAGACATTTCTACTTACCTGTTCGGTAAAGCTTAATACCGCATCTGTATTACCGAATTTGTTGTAGATGATGAAAGAATCTCAGAGCAAGGACAATGTCACTATTCGATGGGATATTGGTCTGAACAAGAAGCGCATTGCATATTTTATTTTCCCAAAGGTGATTCAAGATGCGTTTATTCTTGCAAAATACGCTGTGCTTTTTCTTTGCTTTGCTGCAAAGTTAAGATGCATCTGTTATCAATATAGGAAGACAATGAGTTGAGACTAGTGCCAGGTGATGAGTTGAGGCTCCGTTATTCAGGGGATGCTGCTCATCCAGCATGGCAATCTGTGGGGCATGTGGTATGTCTTTTAAATTGTGTATCTACCCAAAAGATATATTAACTCTTCTTTCTTTTTTTGGGTGTTGTGGGGGCTCACTTAAATACCTTTTAATTTCAGATTAAGCTAACTGCTCAAGAAGAGGTTGCTTTGGAGCTTCGTGCCAGTCAGGTTTGTTTTTAGAGACCTTTCTTTTACTTTCTTATGTGTGTTTATTTTTGCTTATAGGCTACTTTAATGTTTAGGGCGTTCCAGTTGATGTCAACCACGGTTTCAGTGTTGACTTTGTTTGGAAGAGTACTAGCTTTGACAGAATGCAGGGTGCAATGAAGACATTTGCTGTGGACGAAACAAGTGTTAGTGGGTGGGTTAATCTCATTTTATTAATATTTTTTTTGTTCTAAGATTCTTTATTTCTTCAGGGTTGGATTTTAATAGCAACTTTTTATAATTCCTGTTAATTTTGAGTGCGTAATACCTGCAGATATATGTATATGTATCATTGTTCAGTCCTTTAGACATCTGGATATGACAGTGAATATTGGTTATGGATATCAGAACATGTGTTGGTACACATTGTAGAGTATTCAAGATTATGCTCTACTGTCCTCACTGTGGGGATGTCCTTGCCATGAATGGAGTTGGGGTGTTTGATGCCTGTCAGCCTCCTGTTATATAATGATGGAGCGTTTTGTCATATCTGCTCTTGTGCCTTTGCTGGCTTCTATGCCTTATTCACACTTTATATATGCTACTTGGGTCTGTTTAATGCTATGACTTCTTACAGGTATATCTATCACCACTTGTTGGGCCATGAGGTTGAGCTTCAAATGGTCCGGAATACATTGCCTCGTCGATTTGGTGCACCTGGACTTCCTGAGCTCAATGCATCTCAGGTACTTTCATCTGCTGCCTCACTGTCTATCATTTATGGCTGAGGTTTATAATCCATTCCGGCATAGTGTTTCACTGTTTTACCCTGTGTTAATGTTTGGTTATTTTGGAGTTCTGGCATGGTTGATTTTGTTGGGTGTAAACTGCTTTTACATTTCCTTATTGGGTAGAATAGGTTTACTAATATCATTCTGACACTGTTTACATAAAGCACAGCAAGAAGCAAGGGTGAATTGGAAATTCTCCTGAATCTATTGATTGCTTGTGTTAGTCAGTCACCCTAATTAACTATGGGATGATGCATTCATTTTGTAACATGGCTGTTCAATTACTTACTGGTTTCTCCTTGCAACCTCCTCCCTCCTTTTCTTTGTGGATGTGCATCCATTTGTTTTTAACATGAATAATATGTGAATCACGGGGCTTAATTCAAGTTTCTGCTTTTTCTGTGTTGCTTCATTTCTTGCTTTCACTGCATGCTTACTGAATGTTTGTTGCGTATTAGGTTTTTGCTGTGAAGAGCGTTCTCCAGAAGCCCATAAGTTTGATTCAGGGCCCTCCTGGCACAGGCAAAACAGTTACTTCAGCGGCAATAGTTTATCACATGGCTAAACAAGGACAGGGGCAAGTAAGCTTAGGGACTTTTCTCTTGAATCCATATCTCTCTCTTTCTCTCTCTCTCTTTCCCGTATGTGTACATTGACACATGGGATCTCTTATGCACATTTTTATTTGTATGTCTATATATCCTTGGAGATCGTACTTTTGTGCTAATAAGAGTGTACCGTATATATAGAACCACAGCCATTGGTGCTAGTAAAATTGTCTCATGAATATAGAACCACACCCATTCTTACCTATGCATGTCTCCGTCTAAATTACAAGGTTCTGGTCTGTGCTCCAAGTAACGTTGCTGTGGACCAGCTTGCTGAGAAGATAAGTGCAACTGGATTGAAGGTAAGAGATTTTGTTATTGTTGCTCGTTCTGTTTTGGCATCATTACTGGATAATGGTTGGCACCCAAGATCATTTTTTATGGGTTCAGCCTGCATCGTATCCTTACTAATTGACTAGAGGTGATTTTACTGAAGAAGATTTACTTTTATGCTACATAAAGTTCTGGGGCTTAGTTTTTTGAATAGTCCTATAATAGTGTCTTCATTTTCTTCACTTGCCTGTGTTTTTTTTAATCCGGTTATTATTTCATTTGAAGGTTGTTAGGCTTTGTGCAAAATCCAGGGAAGCTGTCAGTTCTCCTGTTGAGCATTTGACCCTTCATTATCAGGTTTGCAAACTTGTCAATCATTGATGATTTACGATATCTTCTATTTGTGTGGCAGTGTTTTTGCTTAGTGATCAATGCATCATCTGTATTATAGGTTCGACATCTTGACACTTCTGAAAAGAGCGAGCTTCACAAATTACAACAGTTGAAGGATGAGCAAGGTCAATTTTTCTGGTCCTGCAATTCTAGTTTTCCTTTGTTGTTGACTTTCTTTGGGGTTGCGTTCTTTCATTCTTATTTTCAGTGTAGTTATTTTATCATGTGGGTATTGTGTAGCTTTTGGTATATGAAAGTTGTTGACTAATTCTGTTTAATTTAGCCTCTTTTTGCCTCAATTTAGGGTTGAAAATTCTTTTTGAGTGCAAGAAGAGGTATAGTACTCTTAAGTTGTAGCTGATGGTTAAGAATTGTTGGACCTTTTATGCAAGTTAGATAAAAAATATGAGAATCAAATGACCTTTTCCCCGAAGATTGTGTATATTATGTAAAATGTTTGAGGTTTCTTTTCATTAGTAAGATGATGGATTTAAATTTGGAGGGACTATATCAAAGGCATAATATAGATGGTTTAATCTTTAGAACTAGCACAGCCTTCTTTCCCCCTGAAACTTCAGTGGCATGTCTAGTTGTTTTAATTGTTTTGTTTTCTCTTTCTTTTTCCTTGTAATGTAGCTCTCTTGACATTTATTTTGATATATAACCAGGGGAACTGTCAAGTAGTGATGAAAAGAAGTACAAAGCTCTAAAACGTGCCACTGAGCGAGAGATTTCTCAGAGTGCTGATGTCATTTGCTGCACATGTGTTGGTGCTGGAGATCCTCGATTAGCAAATTTTCGCTTTCGTCAGGTATAAGATAGTTCGCATGAATTTTCTGGTGTCCATTTAACTTTGAAAGAAGACTAAAACTGACTGGTTATTGTTACTTTAGGTTCTAATAGATGAGTCAACTCAGGCTACAGAACCTGAATGTCTGATCCCCCTGGTTCTCGGTGCCAAGCAGGTGCTGGAAGTTGATGATAGTTGTGCTTTATGTATATATTTTTTGCTTTACCTTACTTTGAAAGTTCTACTTCAGGTAGTGCTAGTTGGTGATCACTGTCAGCTTGGTCCTGTCATTATGTGCAAGAAAGCCGCTCGAGCTGGACTGGCTCAATCGTTATTTGAACGTCTTGTTCTTCTTGGGGTAAAACCAATCAGGCTGCAGGTAACTGTTCTATTTTAAAAGTACCTACTATATGATGTTTGAAACTTGGACTGAGGCGAAGATGGCACAGTTAGCAACTCTTGCTAGCAATTCTTGGATCTTGCATATCATGTGTATATGTACTGATCGGAACGAGAGGATGGAGTTCGACTGGTCCTTCTTTGTAGGTTTAATGAAGTTTGTACATGGTATGCATAAATTGGGCACTTTTAATTGCTTTCTCATCAATTACCACCAGATGTTGGGGTTGCAGTTTGACTGTGGACAACCTGTAAGCACGAGTCTTATCGTGGCGTTGTCCATTCAGGACAGAAGATGGTTTGGATGCCCTTTTGCATATAGTGCTTGGCATAATGCTCCCCTCTTTATTTGGGGTTAAGATTGCAGATATGCGGCCCTGCCTTTACTTGATATGGTCGGATCTTTGAAGTGCTGTGGACACTTTTTAGTATGTTGATACCCTGTTTCAAAGATGTTGAAAATGCTTTGGAATACTGTGAATTGATATGAAAATGTCTACAAATTCCCTGTTTGAATGTAAAGAGTTTTAATTTTGCCATAGATATCAAGATTCATTCCTGTGGATGCACTCTGGTTTTCTGTGGTTGACACAACCTGTTCTCTTCTTTTACCTCAGGTTCAATATCGTATGCATCCATCTCTGTCCGAATTTCCGTCAAATAGCTTCTATGAAGGTACACTGCAAAATGGAGTTACAATCAACGAAAGGCAGTCTACAGGCATTGATTTTCCTTGGCCCGTGCCAAACCGCCCCATGTTTTTCTATGTCCAGGTATGATTGTGCAAAAATGCACTTTTGCATTTCACTATATTTTAATAATTTTGGTCATATGGTTGCCTAACAATTTAGGATACATTAAATAATTACTGTGAGGAAATGGAACAAAGGGAGGGGTTATTTCAGTGCTGGGCTGCTTGCCAATGGGCTATGGACGTGGCTTCTTTCAGTTTAATGTGGGCCGAAATATACCTTAAAGGTTCTTTTTTTTTAAAAGAATGCCAGGAGGAGTTGGATGAACCATCTATTTTATAAAAAATGAGAGTACATAACCATTGGTTTTAGTTAGTTCTTTGAAGTAGTGGTAGGGCTTCTAGCTCCACCTATGCATCAGCTGTTACATTTTCTTTTTCTCTTTTTATTTTTGCCTTAAGTTTCTCAGAGGCCGCATTTAATTTTCAAGCTGTTGTTTAGATGGGACAAGAGGAGATAAGTGCCAGTGGAACATCTTATCTTAATAGGACTGAAGCTGCAAATGTTGAGAAAATTGTAACAACTTTCCTAAGAAGTGGAGTCGTCCCCAGTCAGGTATAAATACTCCTTTTTGAATTTGCATTCCTGCCCCATTGTGTTATTGTAATGGTCTTTTCTCCAGATTGGAGTGATAACACCATATGAAGGACAAAGGGCCTATATTGTCAACTATATGTCAAGAAATGGTGCTTTGAGACAGCAACTCTACAAGGAAATCGAGGTGAAATTGTTATCTCAAGTTATCACTTTCAATGCCTTATATCTTAAATTGGGACTATATATGAACTTTATACCCCTCACAGGTTGCTAGTGTAGATTCATTTCAAGGAAGGGAAAAGGATTACATCATTTTGTCTTGTGTGCGCAGTAATGAACACCAGGTTGGTAACATTATTCTTCTGGCCTACATAATCGAAGCAACTGCTTTTGAATCTGCTGCACAAATACCGCTCAATGTGATACATTGTTTGTCACTCATCTTTCCCCTTTGGGTTCAAATACTTGTACGCTTATTATGAACTGTATCTACTGGGCAGTAAGTCTAGTATAATTTTAATCGACTGCTTTTTACCTTTGCACTAGTTTGTGCAACTCAGTTGCAACTGCTTCCTGTATAATCATAGTTTTGTTTGTTCAGGGAATCGGGTTTCTGAATGATCCTCGCAGGCTCAATGTTGCCCTGACACGTGCTCGATATGGAATTGTTATCCTGGGAAACCCTAAAGTTCTAAGCAAACAGCCTCTGTGGAATAGTTTATTGACTCACTACAAGGTACCTTTAACTTTCTACTGTTGTGAATGTCTTGGCAGATTGGCATCTTCTAAAGCTGATTGATAGATGAATTACTGAATTACCTGGAGTCTGTTTCGATAGTACATGATAATAGTTAAGCTCTTATTCTCATGTTGTATCTTTATGATAGATGGAGTTGGTAGTACCTGCTGAATTTGTAATAGTTGTCTGCTAATTCTCTTTCTCTGTTGTCTGAAAATGTCTCATCAGGAACATGAATGCTTGGTTGAAGGACCTTTGAATAACTTGAAACAGAGCATGGTTCAGTTTCAAAAGCCAAAAAAGGTAGGCTATTGAATACTCAAGAACACTCCAAAGTAGCGTAAGATGCCATTGTTGTTTTGATGCATATGAATATTTGATGTTTATTTTTGGTACTCTAATTTGGAGTAGATCTACAATGATCGGAGACTGTTCTTTGGTGGAGGGCCTGGGGTTATGCCACATGATGGTTTTGGTTCCATTGCATCCTCCAGTCCAAATGCTGATAGGAGAAGCAGCCGCGCTAGAGGTGAGTAATGATTTGAGTAATGATTTAATGATTCAATTACAAAGTTGGTTCATCTCCCCCCTTCCTCCCAAAACCAAAACAATACTATACACATTAGTAGCTACTAATTTAGGTAGAAAATAAGCAACGGTATTTCCTCTTTAGGTCCATGGTAGACATTTTTTTCATCCATCCGGAAGTGTTTCTCTAGTACAAAGTATGCTAATGCCTATAATGTGAATGTTGTTTCTGTAAATAAAATTATTCATTGTGAAAGCAATATGTTCCTTTGAACAGGTTCTTATGTGCCACCTGGCCCACCAAATGGCACTCACAAGGCAGGAGTGCATCCAGCCGGATTTCCAATGCCTAGAGCCCCCATCCATCCGTTTCCTGGTGGTCCCCCTTCTCAGCCATATGCTATACCAACTCGAGGAGCTGTTCATGGACCTGTTGGAGGTGTTCCTCACGGCCCTCCTCCTGGAAGTCGTGGTTTTGGGGCTGGACGTGGTGGTGCTGCTCCTATTGGTAGTCATTTACCGCACCAGCAGGGCACACAGCAGGCAATTGGTGGTTCTAATTTCAACTTTTCACCTCTGGAGAATGCAAATAGCCAGCCATCCGCGGGTGGCCAATTGTCTCAACCTGGATTTGCCAATAACGTATGTAGCTATATGGTTGCTCCATCCTCCCTAATAAAGCCCTACTGTTTTTTCCTACTTATCTTTACTTCTGCCACTGTTTGTACATTCATTGAAGATATTTGTTGTAAGAATTGCTTTGTCCTTTCATCACAGCTACCTGCGCAGGGATCTGGCCAACCTTTCCGTGATGGTTTCTCCATGGGGGGCATGTCACAAGTATGTCTTTGCTTTACTGGCTGAAACTTTCCTCATCAATTCACACTCTCATTTTCTTACATATATATATTTTTTGGTAAGGATTTTCTAACATAGATTTGTATGGCTGATAATCAGGATTTCTTGGGTGATGACTTCAAGAGCCAGGGATCACATGTTCCCTACAATATGGCTGATTTTTCTACACAGGTACGTCTGGAACTTACAATTCTTATTTGAATTGGTACAATGTTCATGCATTGACTCAACATGGCACTAATGCCGTGTTTGGGAAATGAAGGAAAATGGGGAGAAATGAAAGTTTGAGTGGATTCTCCCTAAATTTTTCTCAACTTTAACCTTTGAGGATGAGGGAAAATTTGAAATTCTGTATGTTCTCCTAAATTTTTCTCATCCCCCCTCCTCTCAAATATAGCAGGAAAGTTTCAGTTTTTCTCCACAATCTCTACTTCCTTAGAAGCGATTGAGATAAAGATTTGTCTGGTTGTTGAAACATTTTAAAGTAGTGCATTAGATGAATTAATTGTTGCTATATCTATGTTTTCCGATCATTCATCAGAAACGGTTGATGGCTGCTCCTTATTGCTTTGTGTTCATCATGTGTGATACCATATGTTCATCACCGTGGAATACTGACACTGTTCTGGAATTTCTCAAGGCTTCTCAAAGTGGATATGCAGTTGATTATATGACACAAGGTGGACAAGGTGGCTTCCCTGGGAATTTCCTAAATCAGAATACTCAAAATATGTATTCTCGTTTTGGCAGTGGAAATGATTTTATGTCTCAGGTGTGCCACTAATTTTTCTTATGCTATGCCTGTCCTTACAACATAGTTGTGTAGTGTCATTGATTCTGTGGATCTTCTTTAGACTTCTCTATTTTTTTGTTGTTGCAGGATTATATGACTCATGGATCACAAGCTCTATTTACTCAAGTGGGTTTTAGTGAACCCTCGCAAGATGATCCATCGCAGAGCCACTTTGGGATGAGCAGCCAACTCCAGACTCAGGTTTTTACCCCTTCTCTTATGCCATCTGATAAGATACTGATGTCAGCTTCATTATAGTGTTGTTGCAAGCACCCAACTGTTAGTTTTCCGTCCCTGCATCCATTTATTGGGATAACTTCGACTCAAATTTGACCAAAATTTCTCTTGCTCATTTATGGTTTAAGTCTTGTTATAAGTCTAGCGGAGCTTTTGATTGGAAAGTAAAGGAGCAATAACCAACGCTCTTGGTAGAATAAGAAATTTGGTTCTTTATTCCTTTATTTTGGTGAATTTTTTTTAACACGAGTTTTTCTTACCTCAACGTATATACTCCATCTCCTTGAATTCACCTGGTATATGACTCTTTTGCAGGGCTTGATGAATTCTCTTTATTCTCAGCCTTTTACACAATATGGCATGCAACCTCTGAACTTGCAATCTTCTCAACAGCCGCAATCTCAGCAAGGTCAGAGCTCACAGAATCAGAAGATTCACTACACCGGTTAAGGGTTGAAGTGTGGCTATAGCTGTGATGGGTTATACTCTTTTTGCATTCAGCAGCTTGGTCTGTGCTGTTCTGTCTGCGTAAAAGTATTGGCTTGAAGAATGAGGAAGCAGAAAGGTGTTTTTTGAGGCCCATTGGATCCTCTTGATGATGAGGCTAGATGGATTTTGGATTGTGGAAATAAGGAGGTAATTTGAGGACACAAGTGGTTATTAGCCATGACGCAGACACAGCAGCACATATTCACGGCTGACAAAAAAAGGATAACCCCAGTAAACCGCTCTTATCCTTCCTCTCATCTCCAAAGAAAGTGCATTTTTTTGAGAGATACAGAGAATTTTACATGGATGGTTTTGTCAAAAGGGTTTCCGAGGCTTTGAAGGAAAATGAAGCCACTTGTCTTGCGGGTTGACAACGTAACACACAAGCAAGCGATGCCAGCAAGTTGTACAGCACTGCCAGGAAAGTCGCCGGACCCTTTTAGCTTCTCCTGACATGTAATTATACTCTCTAGACAATTACTCAACAGCGATTGATGGATATATTGAGTGTGCCAAGGATAGTATAATGATTTGTGCTGGTGATTTGTTAAGTGGTATGGTTTCCGGGACACGCCCACTTGGTATGCTATGCTTTATTAGAGTGGGAACGGGCGATTGGTTGACTGGAATTTGGCAGTACTTTTTAACGTTGTATTTGTGGAGTTGTGAATGGGTGCTTGAGTTGTTTCTTGCGTTTTTGGCGGAGAGACAAATGGGCAATGGTTGACGAGTGGAAATATCGTCAATTCCCTTTGCTGTAGATATCACGTTTACTTTACCGTTGTAGAAACGACATAAAAAGTGCAATGAATCAATTCATAATGGTTCAAAATGGTCCAGCCAAGAAGAAGGATCAATTGACAATGAGCCTCAGTCTGTTGCTTTCCTTTTGTACGTTTTGTATCTCCTTTTCTTTGTCAGCCAAAATGAGAGCGTCGAAGAGCACAAATCGCATCATCTTCCAAAATAAGTGACGTTAATGTTGTAACAGTGGGAGCGGTAAGAACTCAACAGCGTGCGTAGAGAGCCTAACAGGGCTCCGAACACGTACACGTACATGTACACGTACACTCGGCTTCTTCACTTTGTGCCATCCTTACGATCTCATACACCGCGAAACTTCCATCCCCTGGACCGCCGAGTCGAAACGCCAATTCAGCCGCTCCAAGCCCCTCCCTCCCCATCTCCTCCAGGCAAAACCTGGTCCAATCCCTAGCCTCCCTTGCTGCCCACACCCTGTCCTCTCTCCGCACAACCCCCAAAGGGTCTTCCCCAACTCCCTTGCCTCCTCCGCTTTAAAGAACACGTCGCTTATCGACACAACATCGAAATCCTCCCTGATTCCCCTCACCGACTCCAATCCCCAGGCCAGCTCCCTCGCCTCCACTCGTTCGAGGGTACATTTGTTTCACTAAAAATTTTACGATAAAGGTTTTCCATAAAAATCATTTTCAAGAAAAACGATTAGTTTTCATTTGTTTCGTCGTTTATGAAAAGTGTTTTCCTTCTTGCCATAAGGAGAAATCGTTTTCTCTTAATCAAAAGTTGTTATTTTAAGTTAATAGAAAACCTTTTTCTATAGATCGATTAGTTTTCTATCATCTAAACACTGGAAAACTCGGAAAACAATTCTCCAGAAAATGGCTTTCCATCATACGAACGGATTCATTTGATCCACAGAAAATCCAAATTCTCGACATCTTTGTAGCTTTCTCCCCATGAGAAGAGCATATGGACCATCATGGACTCCAACATCTTCTTTAGACCCTTTGTTCCCCGTGAGTGGCCTCGTTTACATGGGAGAACGCAAGAGTCCACGCTTGCCCCCACCTTTCCCACTGGATATAGCATAAAAAAGAATCAAAATGCGCTCTGGTCGGTGCCCGATATGGCCCCTACGCCTCTCCCCTCATCAACTTTCTTCTTGTTTTTTTCCTTTTATCAAGCTTATGATTCGATGCATCGTGGATCGGGTCGAACATATAATAACCGGTGAGCTCAAACGTCGTACGTTCTCTCGTGTTATATTGATGAATCCAATCCGTGTATCACTGCCCAGCATTAGATTGTGCCGATATGACCAAATGATTCATTGTACATTCCGGAGCACGCCTAGTCCTACTACTTCTGTAGAAGAACGGGGATGCTACCTAGTTTAGTTTTGCTGTCTATTTCAAGAATATGTTGATTTTGATTATATTGATCATCGTCATTTGAGTTTTAGACTTTGCTTCTTTTTTTAGAAGTAATGGGTAGAATGGTATGCTGGTACTATTTTACATGGTGCAGTGTAATACACGTAATATAAAAAAAAAAGATTGTCCAAAAAAAGATGCCTCGACGATTAGATAGGTGCTTCCAAAGTTTTACCCTCTCAAACTTCTTGTAGTAGGACAAATAAGGGGAGACGTGCTCTGATAGCTTAGGAGACATGCTCTGATAGCTTGATTTCTCATATTTTGTAATGATTTTATGTTTTTCATGAGATTTCTATCGAAAAGTTATGTAAAGAATTGAATGCTATAAACAGAAATGAAACATTGCTATAAAATCTTTCCTGGAGTAAAATCCACATATATGGCATGCTAGACATAACCACGTAGGTAATATTCATACAATAACATGGACAAGGTCAACTTTTAATAGAGAATATCCAAGTCCTCTTCAAAATTTGAATGGATATTGTGGTGAATCAAGTCGGTCATCGTTCTATAAACAAGCATGTCACGGAAATTCAGGATATCTATTTTAGAATTTTGAAATGTTTTTCGTGCTGTGAATTTTCTTTTTTTTTCTTTTTTTATGGGTAAGGGGAAGCCTTCAATTTGGTCATCCACATCACGTAGCGGAAATTATCCAAAGGACCGGAAATCGCGGCCATCGCGAAAATAGGACCAATGGGAAATGCCACCACAACAACCACAAAGGACAAAAAATCTTCAAAGAGCAGGAAAAAAAAAAGTAGGTGAGATTAATTTTCGGCTTTGTAATAAATTCAAGTCCGAGGAGGAACTTCTCGAGAAACGCCAATTTTAAATAATGATTAATATTACGAAAAATTTTAAATTAATATATTTATGATAATTTTATTTCAAATTAATTTTTTAACCACAAAAAATTCTTAATTGGTATACTTGTGATAAATTTACCCTAAACTATTATTTTGATTATCAAAAACCCCAAACTGATACACTTGTGATAATTTTATTCTAAATTAGTTTTTTGATTACCAAAAATTTCAAATTGATACACATGTGATAATTTTACCTCAAACTAGTTTTTTTGCCACTAAAATTCCTAAACTAGTACATTTGTTACAAATTTACCCTCCGCTAGTGTTAGTTAAATTGAATTAATATCATGAAAAATCACAAATTAGTAAACTTGTGATAAACAGAGGGGTAAAATTGCAAACTGGTACTCTCGTCAACTATCACGTGTCATCAAACTTAGTAATTTGACAATAAAATTTAACGGAAACTAATAAAGGGTAAATTTGTTACAAGTGCACCAATTTGAGATTTTTGGTGATAAAAAAATTAGTTCAAAATAAAATTATCACAAATGTATTAATTTGGGATTTTTGATGATTAAAAAATTAATTTGAGGTAAAATTATTATAAGTGTACCAAATCGAGGTTTTTTATAATTAAAAAGATAATTTGAGATAAATTTATTATAAATATATCAGTTTGGAATTTTTCGAAATATTAATTTTTTAAATAAAGAGTAATTATTATTATTCTTTGGCGGCATCCAATTGACGACTTTGTCGCCATCTCAATAACAATAATCAATGCGAGACCCAGACGGCGAGCGGGAGGCAACATTCCAAAGCAACAAAAAGGCGCGCGCGCCGGCCCCTCCACGTCAGCGCGTCCCCAGGACTCGCGAAAGACCGAAGGCCCACGCCTCTCCTCGCATCATAACCGATCGGGACGAACACCCTTCAATCGCCATCAAATAAAAGAAAAGGGAAAACGAAAAGAATGTGAGCGAGCAAAAGCAGAGAAGCATTTCCGAAGAGAGAGAGAGAGAGAGAGTACACACGGAGAGAGGCTCCTGAAGAGAAGAGAGGAGAGAGAAACGGAACGCGAAGCTTCGCTTGGACTCACTACGAACTGTACTCTCTCTCTCTCTCTCTCTCTTCTCTCTCTGTGTATGTGTGCGTGCTTGTCGATGGTTGGGAATAGCAGCGTCGGTTCCCGATCGGAATGCAGCTGAGGAAACGGAACTGAGCGAAGCTTGAAGGGTAGCGGAGAGATCGGAGGTGACGAGGCGGCGCCGCCGCCGCCCTTTACTGGTTCTTGAGCGGAGGAAGCTGAAGGCGAGGTCGCGCTTGAGAAGGTCGAAATCGATGATCCAAGCCTGACGTGTTTGTCTTGTGTTTTTGGCGTTTTCTGTGTTCCGTGTCGGAATCGGCTGAGGTTGTGCCGGCCGGCGGTGCTTAGAAATCGGTTGATCCGAGCATGACGAGTCCCGATAAGGCTCCCTCTGGAATCGTTCGGCCGTGGATTTTGCCGTGCGCCGGTCTGTCGGTGCGTCGGCTTGGCCGTGTGGACGAGAGGAAGTGTTCATAGCAAGCGTTTCTTAGAACAACAGTATCTGGTTGCGGGTTCGCTGCCGGCTGCATTTGATTTGAGGTTTATAGTCAGACTTCGGGCAGTGTGATAAGTTTCGAACCTGTGTGATTTTGAAAATAGAAAATTCTGGTCCGGTTTTATGATTCCTGTAAAAAATGCTGAGTTTAACAGCTCTTCGTGAAAACCTGTCTGTCGTGCCAACTTTTAGAGTCTTGAAGGAGTGCAACGTGCTACTTAAGAGTGTCATTAGTTTACTAAGTTCTGGTATCCATATTTGAGAATCAGTTCCTGTGATAAATGCATTCATCATTTACAGCTTATATTTACTATGACAAAAAGCTTTTCAGAGATCTACCATACATGCTCTAACACAGGTCACTCAGTAAAATGAAATTGACTTTCCTGTGACTTTTCTGGACTTTGATAATGCTTATTTTGGTCGCTGTTCATTTGACAATTGATAAAGCCAAAGCATATGCTATTCT
This sequence comes from Syzygium grande, assembly GCA_024733475.1. Classification (NCBI taxonomy): domain Eukaryota; kingdom Viridiplantae; phylum Streptophyta; class Magnoliopsida; order Myrtales; family Myrtaceae; genus Syzygium; species Syzygium grande. The sequence goes on along the minus strand of JAMXDD010000001.1, from coordinate 39,151,727 downwards.
CACTGTAGTCAGGGAATGGAATAATCTGAGTGGATGATTAAACAGGATTTTCATCTGTCATTTAACTGCAAATTCACCTGTCATTCTCATAGATCTCTTTGGGTGGAACTGCCGTGGTGTATGCTAGTCTGTAAATTCCTCATAAGTCTTTACTCTGTCGCCACTCAATATCTTTGGAATTTTACTTCCACCATATAAGTCTTTACTTTTTACTAGCAATAATGGTCACCAAGTGGTGTTTTGATGGCAGGTTCAAATCATGGGATACCGTGGACCTGGCTGAAAGGGTAGCACCTGAGATTGCATGAAAGACAATTAGTTTGAAGTAAAGATGACATTGTGGTAGGAAGAACTTGGGCGACATCTTAACAAGTCCCTGGCTAAGGGGCTGACTATATTACCTGATGATCTCCCACTCCAGTACTTTGGGGGGTTTAATATCAACAAGGATGGTGCAGGCAGTTGACTCTTTGTAACAAAAGCTACCTCTCAACCTTGATATGAAATTTACAGATCAGTATGCACTCATGAGTAGTATGTTCTGCTGATAGAGTGGCTTCCATAACCTTGACCCCTGTGGTGCAATCCTACTCATGCGTTGCTTTATTATCTGGTGGTTTTTTTGGGGTTATATCTATATATTTCTGCCATCTCGAGGTTTGAAGCTTTATGGAAGAGCAGATGATAGGTCAGGTTATTTGGACCACCCTGGGTCAGTTATAGGCTACCGTCCCTGGGTCACCAGCTTTACCGACTCAGGGCCATTGACATTTTTTCCTTTGAATGATTCAGTATCCTGTGAAGATCTGGAAGGTGTAGGATCATTTAATACAACATGTTTGCTGAGCTCAAATTTGTATCTGAGTTCTGATATATACATATACGGTACAGGAAATATTGAGATACTCCCTCGTGTCTCAATTGCTTGTCCAGTTGAAGGCTGCACGATTACTTTCAATGTGTCCGGCAATGTTAAAGTAGGTCATCATGCAGCTATAATCGCAGGTTCCGTTGTTTTCTCAGCAGCAAATATGACTGTGGAGGATAAGGCTTTGATGAACACTTCTTCTTTAGGTGGACCACCACCTCCTCAAACTAGTGGTACACCAGTCGATTATGATGGGGCCGGTGGAGGACATGGGGGTCGAGGTGCTTCCTGTATAACGAGTAATAATAAAAGTAATTGGGGTGGTGATGTTTATGCTTGGTCCACTTTGTCTGAGCCTTGGAGTTATGGGAGCAAGGGCGGTGGAATATCCGACAAGAAAAAATTTGGAGGGAATGGGGGTGGACGTGTTAAGCTTTTGGTGAAGGATACACTATATTTAAATGGATCCGTGATGGCAGAAGGTGGGGATGGAGGGTTAAGTGGGGGAGGAGGATCTGGTGGAAGTGTTCATATTTATGCCGTGAAGCTGTAAGTTCACAATCCTGCGCGCACTAGTCTTAAAAATTTTCTGCGAAATGCCCGCTAGTTCAAGTCTGCACATGTGCACACATACAATTTTGTAGCTTGCCTCTTTTTTTCTGTCAACAATCTTAATTTGTTTGCCCTTACTTTTGGTGAAAAAGAAGTTCTTTCCAGATTCTTTCTTGCCTGGTGCTCGTTCTTCATGGAATCCATGCTTTTTGGGCAGCTTTCCCCTTACTTTTATGTGCTCTTGCAAATATCCAGGAAGGGATATGGTACCATTAGTGCGGCTGGAGGGAGAGGATGGGGCGGAGGTGGTGGAGGAAGAATTTCACTAGATTGCTACAGCGTACAGGAAGATGTGATAGTTACTGTGCATGGTCTGTGCTCATCAGGATTCTGTATTTTTAGTAGCAGAATTGGTTAATTATGTGCTAATGTTTCTTCCTTCCAGAAATGTCTAAATTCATATAGAAATCCAAAGTAAGCATATAACTGCAACCATTGCAAGTTTTGTATGAATGTACTGAAGAATGTATACACATTTTTCATCTGGGCTATACCTAAAGTTGTCACTGGTTTGAAATCCTCTGGATAAGCTGTTTGCATTACTTAGATGTGAACCTCAATCAGGATATGTATCATCTTGTTAGGATTTGTAAGCATTGAGTTCTTGAAGGACCGCTAACCATTGTTCATTAAATAACTAGTAATATTAATTACTATCGAAACTTTTCAATGAGCCTATTCGTGCAACAGATCAAGGCAAAGTGTGACAGCGTGTCTATCTTCGGTTTGTTCTGTGTCTACAAATAACATTTTGTTATCCTTGGCAGTTATATCTATAGACATAGACAGAGAAAAGGAGAGGGTACCGGTTTGGATAGAGGTAGGGGAGGTTGGAGGATCTAACTAGCATGAAATGACTGTACCCTGTCTATGTACTTGAGGTGATTTTTGGAAATATAGGGGGTGTTTTGAGATTCTATAACAAACCTAACTAGGTCATCTTTCATTTCTTTTGTGCATTTTTTTTATAGTTTCAGATACTTTCTTTGCATGTACATTGACCAGAAAAAAGAGCTCTTCATTTATTTTCAATAATTTCTTCAAGAGCATTTCTGGGACGTGTCAAACATTTCTTAATCCTTTTTTGTGGAAGGTGGATCAAGTATTGGCTGTCCGCAGAATGCTGGAGGAGCCGGGACATACTTTGATGCATATTTTCTCAGTTTACGCGTTGGCAATGACTATATTACCACCGAAACAGAGACTCCTTTGCTTGATTTTTCTACAAGTCCCATATGGTCTCACGTGATTGTGGAGAACGGCGCAAAAGTGCTGGTTCCACTTGTTTGGACTAGAGTTCAGGTAACTTAAAAGTGTCCGAGTTGTGGATTCTTGCTTTTATTTAGTTAATCTTTTTTTTCCTCTGGATGCGTAATTTAAATTGTAAAGTGCTTGTAAAGCACCTTCAAAGTACCTAAAAAATTCTATTTGCTATTAGGATAATGTATGATAGTCAAAGCAGTGGGAGACAAGTTTGGAAGTATTTTAATTGATATTGTTCTTTGAAGAATTCATTTTGAATCTGTTATGACCACTTGACACTTGGCCCTGGGGTGAGGATTTCTCTCCTGCTGTCGTTGGATCATGGTGGAGTCTAGGGAAGATATAGGCCATAGTATGTGGATGTAATGACTGAATAAGACACTTCCACATATTGATGAAATTTCTTGACTAGTATGTTTAAATTTGTTAATTTGTAAAATGTTTCCTAGCATTTATCCTTTGTTTATCATAAATTTATTAAGTTTCTCCTTTACGTTTCTACATCTGCTATCTACTTTACATGCAAAATCTTAAACGAGTCTCTTACCTTCTTGTTAAATTATTATCTCTTAAGGTTAGAGGCCAATTCAGTGTGTACCGAGGAAGCAGCATTGCGTTTGGATTGGCCAAATTTCCAGTCTCAGAATTTGAGCTTGTAGCTGAAGAGCTTTTAATGAGCGATTCTGTCATTAAGGTACATCATTTGCAAGTTTATGCTAATTTGCCTTTTGTCAATCATGCTTGCAAGCAAAAGGAGGAATCATCGAAAACAAAAATAGAAGACGAAAGAGTTGCGCAAGCATTTCATGCTGAGGTTATCATACAGATTCTAATGTTTTTTTGCAAGATCATGTCGTGGAAGTCTTCATGAATATGAAAACCATAGTCTCAAATGGGCATTATAGTCACTATTTCTCTAGCGTCACTCCTAATGTGTGTTCATGGATACCGAATTGATTTCCAACTTCTTATGTAGGAACATCTCCATGTTCTTACTTTAGGTATTCTTTATGGCCTTTTATTTATGGCTACAGAAAATTTTTTGTGAATGGGGTGAATTGCTTTGTCTATATAGGGTAGTGGACAATTACCTCCATAATGTATAGCTTTTCATTTAAGACATGTAAGAAATGCAGAGCTTTCATATATGCAGATGCATTAAAATTATGTCTCTACTCCCAAAAGACTCAGAAAGGCAGAAAAAATAAATTGAAGAATCCGATGAAGTTAAACGTTAGCAGAACATTTCAAGGTTCTCACTGCTTATGTCTTCCGATGCATAGCCTCTGCAGGAAAGTTCATAATTGGCAAGTTATTACGTGACTATTCATAATGTTAACAAGTATCCTTCTATAGTACCAACTTTCTGGAGAGATACACATATCTTAAAACGTTGAATGACTCTATGTTGACTGAAAGTTGGAAAGACCTATTAAAGCTCCCTCGTATGTTCTGAAGTAGTGGACTACAGATGTGTGCTAAGAAGTTGAGGCAAGAAAAACCAGAAAATTATGTTACATTCGACGCTACTAGAAAGCATTTAGTGTTTCAGCTGATGACAAATAAAATAGAAGCTTTACAGGAGATCTGATAAAGATTGAAAACATAGACATGGATGTTCTGAATGATGTTTGTAAACGACTTAGAGCGGCAAACATGCAGTAAGGGTGTGTATATTTGGCTAATATTCTTACTTGCTGAATAAGAACCACTAAGACAACTTATGATTTCCTGAAGGCCTATTTTTCTGATTATAGGGTTCCTTGGTTGCTCTTTTGGTCTTACTGTTGTAGTTACTTACTATTTGCCTTGTCTGTATAATAGAACCCCTTTCTTTCAATGAAGGTTTATGGTGCACTTAGGGTTGCTGTCAAGATGTTACTTATGTGGAACTCAGAAATTCAAATTGATGGAGGTGGGAATACTGTTGTCACCACCTCCGTCCTTGAAGTCAGGAATCTGGCAGTTTTAAGTGTATGACTTCTTATGGTTTTTTTGTGCATGATACTCCAAAATGCATATTATTTTTCAGATGCATGATTGCATTTGTTGTCCTGCAGCATAACTCCATTATTGGTTCGAGCACAAACTTGGCCGTGTATGGTCAGGGATTACTGCAGTTAACAGGTCATGGTGATGCAATCAAAGGCCAGCGACTTTCCCTGTCTCTCTTTTATAACATAACTGTAAGACATTGGTAATGTAGTTTATGCCATTTCTGTGCCAGTGCTTTTCCTTTAATCTTTTCGTTTGATATTGTGTGCGAGAATCTCCTTCATTTACAGTTGACTTAGTGTTAGATATTAATGTTTGGGGCTTTTATCCAATTGTCTCTCCAAAATTGCGTCAATTCACCTGAATAAAAAAAATAACACGTACAGTTGAAAGTGTGCAAGCATATCTGCCTGTGCGCATTGGGAGTGTGCCCCCGCATAGCCAGGGTGGTGGTGGGGAAAGTATTGTAAACAACATGGTTAACCAGTTGCTATACTTACCCAATTTCTATAAGTGCAAAGAAAATATTTATATCAATAAGCTTAATGCATATAATAAGAATTATGTAATAAGGCTAGGCCATGTTAATAAGGGTATCCCATGCACTCATGCCAAAGTACTCTATGCTCTTGCAAGTGCATTAAGGTTTTTTTAGCGTTAAAGGTCATTGCTGACTTAGAATATAGTACGTTTTTGTTGTCATGAACAACATCAGCTCATTTTTCTTCCCTTCGTGATGCCCACATGTCTTACGTGTGAGAATTTGTGCATTTTGATGTATTGATTAGAATTGTTGCATTCCTAATTGAAGAACCGCAACTTGTATCTTTAAGGAAAGGAGTATCATAGTGCTTTACTTGTTTTGGTCCTGTAACATGGTTCTAAAAAATGACACAATTTAAGCTTCAGCTGTTACATCAGAACATACAATATGCTATCCTTACCATGTCACCATCATTCCTGTATGATTCTTACAGTTAGTGGGATGCCTACCTGTCTATATATCTTCCAAACTTTTCTTTGCTATAATTGTTCTATATTGACAGGTTGGGCGTGGAGCAGTACTTCAGGCTCCTTTGGATAATGACGCGACTCGGAGAGTGTGAGTATAATACATCGATTTTTTCCCGGAGTTCTGATGGCATTTTTCTTACATTGCGATGAATTTTATTTTAACTACTTCTTTACCTTATAGGGTAACAGACTCTCTTTGTGGGAGTCAGATGTGCCCAATAGATCTCATTACTCCACCTGATGATTGCCATGTTAATTACACGCTATCCTTTTCTCTCCAAGTAAGTATATGTTCAACCAAGTCTTTGACACCAAAATACATGCATGTGTGAACATATTAAAGAAAAAGCTTGATTTGGAAAATCCTTTTATGAAACATGCTATTTGTACGAATTCCATTCGTCTCCCCATTGGTTTAGTTTCTCTACTTATTCATTGTGCATTAACTTTCGGCACTTCAGTCTGCAATATACTATTGTTGCGTGGATGAGGTAGTGTAGCCCAAAGGCTAAAACCCTGTTCACCTTGGCAGATCTGTCGTGTTGAGGATGTCCTCGTGAATGGTCTCATCAAGGGAAGCATAGTTCACTTTCACAGAGCAAGGACAGTCATTGTTGATACTGATGGCATGATTACTGCATCAGAGTTAGGTAATGGATACTCTACCTGGCATTAGCAGCTCCCATTTACTTTGTTGTTTCGCTAATTCATTTCTCCTTTTACTATTCTGGTCGAAGAAGTGAATCTCTTTTCTAAAATTAAAGTACACTACATGTTCACCTTAGCAATATATTATGGAAGAGTTCTCCAGGTTGCAATGGCGGTGTTGGAAAGGGGAACTTTTCTAGTGGGGCCAGTAGTGGTGCAGGGCATGGGGGAAAAGGTGGCACTGGATATTTTAACGGGATGGTGTGCAGTGGTGGTATAGATTATGGTAATGCAGATCTTCCATGCGAACTGGGAAGTGGAACGGAGGGTCCTAACCAGACATATGGACAGACGGTTGGAGGAGGAATAATTGGTAATTTTTCTTCATTCGTTCATGCAATCATTGCTGCTAGTGGTCCCTTCTCTGTAATAAATAACAGGGTAAATTGCATTTTTGATTTGTCAACTCACCCTTTAATTTATCTTTGGTCAATACATTTTATATTGTTTAAATTAGGTCATTGCCTTCGTTTTTTTTTTTTAAATCTCAATTGGATACTTCTACTTCTCTGATAGTAAATGGCATGTTAAAAGTGATAAAAAATTGGGAAACAGTGGCCCATCAGTTGGTCTGGAGATATTAGGGTGCCACATCGGTTGAACATCAGCTTATTTTGGCCAGTTAACTTGCTACACTGTGGCTATGTTAATTAACCATCAAGGACTCATTCATTGACTGACGGAGTCCTAATTTCACTTGAAAGCCCACATAAGGCTGATATGATTGACCGATGTGCCTGCGGAAAATTTTAAGGTAAGACAGTGTGCTTAACCATTGTTTTTTGATAGTTGAGCATTTCTCGTGAAAATCTTACAAAATTGACTGAGTGAAATATGAAGCTGATTCCCAGTCCAAATATATATATATATATATATATATATATATATATATATATGAAGCTGATTGACCTAATCAAAACAAATTGAATTTTCATCACCAATTGAATGAAGTGATAAATTGAGTACCAGAAGTGATCTTTGGTTAATAACCGCACTTGTGGGAGGTCATAGGTCATTCATACTTTAGAGCTGCATGTTTGTAATAGTAGAATGTTAGTGTGTTATCACTAGTTTGTGTGAACTCACATTTTTCTTTTTGGTGCCGATGTTTTCTTATTCCTATAGTTATGGGATCAAAGCAATGGCCACTTCTTAGACTTGAAGTTTGTGGATCTTTGAGAGCTGATGGTCAGAATTCTGGAACTTTTGGTACATTTATAAGGAACAGTAGTAGTTCTCTGATTGGTGGACTTGGTGGAGGTTCTGGGGGGACAATACTTCTTTTCCTTCAAGAGGTTGTACTTGGAGAGAATTCATCTTTGTCTGTTCTTGGCGGAAAAGGTGGCACATTTGGAGGTGGTGGCGGGGGAGGTGGTAGAGTCCACTTTCACTGGTCTAAGATTGGTATTGGTATGGAGTATGTTCCAGTTGCAACAATAAAAGGCTCCATTAACAGTAGGTATGACCAACGATTACATTTCCACTACAAATGGTAATGATATTTGAAGTGGGTTAGTGTCTGTGCGGACTCAGATGTTTTTTGCTGTCAGTTTTTATTTCCAAATAATTTTGTTTGCCAGTAATTTCCCATAAAGTGAAAGCACAGTTAGAGAAGAGAAAAGTTTTTGCAGGGAATGATGCATCAGGAATTGATGTCTCTTAAAGTCGGTTCTATTGTCTGTAGGGTGTTATTAATCATGGGTGATTCTAATCTTCTACTTTCCTCTGCTACTTTTGTTTATCCATGAAATTTCACAACATGCATTATACACATCATTTAGAGATTGGTTTGGCAAAGAAATGAAAAACGTGTTGATGCAATGCCCTGCTTGCAGAGATCTGGTGTATTTTATTGGAAACAATACAGTGGAGTTCTGAATCCCCATTAGCTATTGTATGCTCATGGGTTTCCTGGAGATTTGTTCAACATAGAACTTGTATGTGATGTCTTTATTTTTCTCCTATTGGTGGGGGTGGGTGGGCTCTTTGCTTGTGCCTTTTGTACTCTTTAGAGAACTTGTGCCCAGCTTAGGTTTTCATGGATGATCAGCCTATGGATTATAGTTTACATTTCCATTGAGCCATGATGTTGGGGTACTGGATTCCCCCTATCCACTCTACTGTCCAGCAGGTGATGTATATCCTAGTAAAGCAGCTACATCTAGACTGTTCTCTATTTCACCCGCATAAGGCTTTGGGGAGAAAGTCGAACCTTAGCATACCCATCATGCGAGAGATTTCCTTCATGTTGTGAGGATGTAAAGGAAATGCTATGGTTATATTGCAAATCTCTTTGTAGAAGCTTAGAATTTGTCTGAATCTGTGTTCGTAGTGGAAAATGCTTATAACCTCGTGTTCAACAGTGGAGGTGCTGGTGCCAATGGTGGTTCTGATGGAGAGAAAGGTACAGTTACTGGGAAAAAATGTCCTGCAGGCCTTTATGGTACATTCTGTGAGGTAATAAAGTTTTCCAGCTTGCTCTTGTTGCTGTTGATATCCGTTTTTCTCTGGTGCCCTTTTTTTCCTGGACACCTGAGCTTGAGAAATATCTTGTACGATTTTCCTATTTCTCTCCAATTTTTTGTCAATTCTCTTTATATATTACTTAGGCTTATTCAACTCATGGAAGCATGACATGTTATAGCTAACATTTCATGCACTCAAGCTCGTATAAAAATATTCTTCATTTTATAATTCCAATAACAAATGTATCTTCCATGGTCCTTAGGGAGCTAAATGAATCATAAGATTTTGATTGTTCCAAAGTGGTGAGTTATATTGAATCACTTGCATAAGTTTTAATAATAGAAATTTGATGTTCCCACAAGTAATTGAAGTAATAATGCTGCTACCTGACAGGAATGCCCAATTGGTACTTACAAAGACGTTGAAGGCTCTGATGCAAGTCTTTGCATGCCTTGCTCACTTGACCGCCTTCCTTACCGAGCAAATTTCATATATGTACGCGGTAAATCTTTCAGCTTTTTTAGCTTAACTCTGCTTTCATTCCTTGCCCTTCTTTTCTTTGGTTCTTGCATACTATGAGAGTTCATGCTTGCTGCAGGAGGAGCTATTCACCCACTTTGTCCCTATGAATGCGTATCTGGCAAATATAGAATGCCAAAATGTTATACACCTCTCGAGGAGCTGCTCTATACATTTGGAGGGCCATGGCCTTTTGCACTTCTGTTATCATTCTTATTGGTGCTTCTTGCCCTATTATTAAGTGCTTTGAGGATTAAAGTAGTTGGACCCGGGCTGTAGTTGCTATAAGGAAAATGCAAATGAGCACCCGAGTCGTCATCATTCTCCCTATCTTCTTTCCCTGTCAGAGGCATGTTTTTTCTCAAATTTTTTCTTGCTTTGACCTTCTCTTCTTGCAGTTATGGCAAGTTCAAACTTAAACATATCATACTTGGTAAATCATCTCTAATTTTGATTTTAGGTCCGTGGAACAAGAGCTGAAGAAACGCAAAGCCATGTACACAGAATGTACTTCATGGGTCCCAATACCTTCAGGGAACCGTGGCACCTTCCCTACTCCCCCCCCCAGACTCTGTTATTGACATTGTGTAAGCAGATCTACTTATTTGAGAACGGAGCTCATGTAAAAAGATTGGCAGCAACAATGAGATTATATATATCTAATGTAAACTTCATTTCTTCACTAGGAATTTTTCACCGTGTAAATGCATTGAAGTAGCTTAATTGCTAATAGTTTCCATCTGCCAAGATAATTTGGTCGATCTAGCCATTGAATGTGGAAAGGATATCGTCACTGACATTTAATTGTTACAGAGGCTCACATGCTCCTGAGTGATGATTTTGGGTTTACTGATATCATTGTTTGGTAGGTATGAAGATGCTTTCAACAGATTTATTGATGAGGTTAATTCAGTTGCTGCATATGATTGGTGGGAAGGCTCAGTGCACAGCATACTGGCAGTTCTTGCCTATCCTTGTGCATGGTCCTGGAAACAGTGGCGGAGGAGGAAAAAAATCCACCGCCTTCAAGAATATGTCAAATCTGAATATGATCATTCATGTCTTCGCTCTTGTAGGTCGCGAGCTCTCTACAAGGGGATGAAGGTCTATCTCTATATTTGTTATTTTTACATGATATTTGAACTTATAAATCATTACTCAATGTGTTAACTGAGTTATGGTCATCATAGATGCTCACTCATCAATACACATTTCTTACCGCTTGACTTTTTCTGCATGGTGTGGAATGAGATCCACACATTTCATTTGAAGAATAGCATGTGGCTTTTAATTTTTTTCTTTTCTTTCTACAAAGTGTTCAAGCAGTTCATCACAAATTCTACATACTCCGATAGTTTTCAGTCCCTTCTTTCTCAACTGTTTATATGCAATTTTGAGTATCCCCATGCAGGTGTGCATGTGTCTATACACATAGCTTGTGATTTATGCAGTTTGCATATCCTGAATATCTGCTATGCGGATCAGCAACATGTTTTGTGATTCTTGCATAGATAGTACTTCTATGTGCTCTTGTCAATTATAGTCTATTATGACCATTAAATGATTTGTTGGGATACAGTCCCACGTAGTGTATGTTTCGTCTCAGTTTAAGTGGGAATTGTTGCAGCTTGGGGCAACACCAGACCTCATGGTTGCATATATCGATTTTTTTTCTTGGTGGTGATGAGAAGCGCTTGGATATCGTGTCAATCATAGAGAAGAGATTCCCGATGTGTATACTTTTTGGTGGGGATGGAAGCTATATGTCACCTTACAGTCTTCACAGTGACCTTCTCTTGACCAATCTTCTTGGCCAGGTTCATGATCTCTTTTTTTATTCTTTTAGAGCACTTTTCACTTTTTAAATATTCCTTCAATTTGCTAATTTATGCTACTTTACAAATAGCATGTCCCAGCATCTGTTTGGAATCGCTTGGTGGCTGGTCTGAATGCTCAGTTGAGGACAGTGAGGCATGGATCATTACGTACTTCATTATGTCCCCTTGTTGATTGGATTGGCAGTCATGCAAACCCTCAGCTTGAGTTTCATGCCATTAAAATTGAGCTTGGATGGTTTCAAGCAACAGCTTCTGGTTACTATCAGCTGGGTATATTGGTAGCAGTCAATGATTATCCCTCTCATAGCTTGAGCTCCTGTGACTTTCTAGATAGGAACAGTGACTCTTCAAGGTAACTGCAGTATTTCATGTGAAACATTCTTACTTGAGAACATTTTCATCTGGAAGAAGATAGTAAACATTGGTTGCGATATCTCTTTTTTTATGTAAATAATTATATATTTCTTTCTTTAGCAAAAAAAATCATATGTTTCTTTCACTCAATTAAAGCATGAGCAGCAAGTCTTCTCTGTGTTCTCATTACTATAACTTAAGTAGGGTCTTGGCCTTCTCTTGCCTTAGAAAGCTGAAGGAGGATTTGCACAGTGTTAACTTGTAGTCTCTTGACGTGATTTTTTCCCATTCATAGCATAATTGCAAGAGGATATCATGTCCCAAAGTTTTGCGTGAACTTTCATTTTGCTCTTATTCCTCCCTAGATAGGGGAAGGATTAGGATGTATGAAGGAAAAGGATAGCAACTTAAACAGCTTTATATCTGCGGAGGTTATTAGCATGTCTAAATCTTAACAGTTGATCTTCATTGTTCTTGTGCTGAAACGACCGTAGAAATCACCATTGTTTTGAACTCAGTGGTGAAAGGATTGCAAATGGAATTAATTCCATTGGCTATCTCAAACCTTTGACTAGGGTTTATGTTGCTTATGCTGTCAGCTATTCTGCTATGGGATTAAATATTTATGAATGTCATGCCTATAAGGGTTGTTCTTATTTTCCTTTCAGTAGCCACATTTAGCCGGATTAACTGCACGCTCTAGACTACAGTACTTCATTAGTTTCCATAGGAATTCATTCGTATGGCAGTTTCAACACTAACTAACCAAATGGTTCTCTATATACATACAGCACGAATGCTGCATCTGCTGGACAAAGCATGAAGCAACTGCAACCAAGTCAGACTTATGTTGGTCAAGCGTTAATTCGTAATAGAAGAATTACTGGCGGAATCAATGGTGGTATTATCAATTGCGTAACCCTGAAATCTTTGGATTTTAAGAGGGACTATGCCTTTCCTATGTGTCTCTTACTGCGAAACACAAGACCAGTTGATCGACAGGTGCATTGATATGGATGATTTATGCCACTATGATACCTGATCATTCTAGTTCAATTTGTTCTTATGTTAAATCTTATTCTGTTTTTCAGGGCACTTTGCAGTATTTGATCACCATCATGCTTTTGGCAGATCTATCTGTCACTCTCCTTACGTTGCTTCAGTTCTATTGGATCTCCGTAGGGGCATTTCTAGCAGTACTACTCATTCTCCCTTTGTCTCTGCTCTCTCCTTTCCCAGCCGGCTTGAATGCCTTGTTCAGCAAAGAACCTAGAAGAGCTTCACTAACTCGCGTCTATGCTCTGTGGAACTCTACATCACTCTTCAATATCGTAAGTGATGCTTTCCCAGCCATGCATTCATTGATAAAGTGCATATCCATGGGAGAAGTTCATGGTGAAATGTATGTGCAATCCACATGATTGATCGAGTCACTGGGTATTAACAGGTACTCAACTTCTAGCTGTCGCATGCCCGGATGGCATGGCTGGTTCAACTAGTTAGTGAGTTATACATACGGTTAGAAACACCACAATACTCTTAGTGGACATGGAATGATTTTTAATGAAATGCTGCTACGCAACTTCTTGAGGTGGATAACTAGTTTCCAAACTGTAGATAATATCATGCTCATGTTATTTGACACCTTGATGTCCTTTCCCACACCAGATATATTTCGTTAAATTGCTCTTATGTACAGCGATGAAGCGAAGTTCTGATGCAATTTGCTGCTTTTCTTTTCTGCTTCTCTCAGATCGTGGCCTTCATTTGTGGCGTCATTGCCTACGCCTCTTCCTTTTTCCAGCCAACTTACAAAGCCCGTGCTTGGAACAGTAAAAGGTGAGGCAGTATGAATAGAAATAGCCTTGCCATAGGGAGAGGATAAATCTGCTAGACCACTAAAATAGCCCTATTACTTATCTGCCGAATCATCAACTGCATCAACCAATCGACTTATGAGTTCTCCCTACTCTTTAGGGGTTTCCTTTCGTAAGCCGAACACCCTAATAGAAAATGGAACCTATGTTTTTTGACAGGGACGACGACGAGTGGTGGCTTTTGCCGACAGTTCTCCTCCTGTTAAAGTGTGTACAAGCTCGCTTTATCGACTGGCACATAGCGAATCTTGAGGTCCAGGACTTCACTCTGTTCTGTCCAGATCCAGATGCATTTTGGGCCCACGAGTCTTTGTGACAAAGGAGCTACGAGCTTGGCGCCAACAGCTTGCTTTCTCACTTGGTAGAGGCGGTTTCCTGTTTCATGTGTAAATGCATTGTTAGTTCCTGTAGGAGTATTGTGTTCAGATGTGTGTGTGTGTGTGTGTGTGTGTGTGTATTCAATACACTCTTGAGTAGGAGTTATTTGTAGGATTTTTTTAGTCGGAAGTAGGTTGATAAATGTTTGCTACCATGGCTGGTGGCACGCGGGTCTGACAGGGCCCCTCAATGGTCAAGAAAGTGTTGACATGAGCGATGGATGGGCTGGGTAGGGATAGGCCCGGCCCAACTCGGGCCCGCAAGTTTTCTTAAAGCTGTGAAAAGGGAGGAAGGGAAAAAGAAACACGAAACAGAACTGTCGGACATGCTTGGACGGGCCAGATAGTGGGCAAATAGGGCTGGGTCGAAGAGAGCCTAGCGGGACTACTCTCGCTGGCTTTCATCTAATGGGGCTAATCTCTCCCACTGAACGGGCTATTCAGGCTGAATTGAATCTATGCATGCTGCACTGAGGCCCAATGATTGGATCGGGCATATTCTGGCCAAATATTTTCTTGTTTAGACTGTCTGTTCGGGCTAAATGGCGGGCTCATTGGGCCCATGGTTTTGAACGGGCTTTTGGGGCTGGATATGGTTTAGGCTGCCTAGTTTCAGGCTATTCGAGCCTGATATAGTTCATAGGCTGGCTAGTTTCGTGCTATTCGGGCCTCGTGGTTTAGGGACATTGCTTGTCGAGGATGCTCAGGCCTGAACAGATTGCCAATCGGGTTGTCTTGGCTGGATATAGTTTAGGTTGACTTGCGGGCTACTCGTGCCTGATATAGTTAAGGTTAGCTGGTTTCGGGCTATTTGGGGCTGAACAGATTGCTATTCGGGCAAATCGGGCCTGCTATATTCGAGGCAGACTGATTGTCGGGCAATTCGGGCCTATATATTCTGAACGGGCTATTGGGGCTGATTATAGTTAACGAAGATTGTTGATGAAGGTTAAATGGGCTAGAAGGCACGCTAGTCGGGCCCCATGATAATTAACGTGCTACTCGGGCCTAACATACAGTTTTGCACGTTGTCAATATGGGCCAAGCGGGCTAAATGTAAAGGCTGCTCAGGCTTAAGGTTTTTAAAGGGCTGTTCGGCGGCAAATTTGTAACTGAGCCCGTCCCAACATAGGTTGGGCTGGGCCTCTGGCCCAAGAACTGGTTTGTGTTGGACTAGTGGATCTACGCAAGGGGTACCTTGATACAACCTTTGGGCCTATAAATTGCATAAAACCCATATCCAGCACATCTAGGCCCAACCTTAACCTAGTCTCTATAAGCATCAGAGAACGGAGAACAGAAGCCAGATTAAGTGGTACAAATGATAATTTTTTAGAAAATATTTTTCAAATCATTCATTTTCAATGAAACAAACGGACCCTTAAAGGTAAATCTTTCTTTAAACCGAATCTAAACAAATTTACAGAATATAAAGATTCCACGCGCTATAAGATAGAAGTGGGTTTACATACAAGAAATAGGAGGGAAAAAACAGAAGACGGTAACACTGTCCCCCGACTTAAATAAATACAGCTCGAAGCCAGAATTGATATTACAGACCCAAGAGGAACTCGCAAGGCTCGGAAGAGGTGAGAGAAACCGAGCAACTTTGGAAAATGCCACACTTTCAATCGCTGTCTGAGAAGAGGCCAGATTCGACAAACTTCCGTGATACACAAAACATTTGCACTCGTCGAGAAGACAGGACATATAAAACCTTTAGCTCAAGGATTCTCGTACCAGTGATTTTCCTAAGTGGGCAAGGGTTATGGGGGCAGCTCGAAAGAGAGCTACATCGAAGTACATCGCCCAGGAAAGTAGCCAGATGATTCAGGACTCCAGAACCTGTTATAACCTCGAGTGCTGTCTCCAAGGGCAGCCTCCATCGAAAGCCTGCTCCAAGACTTCCTCCATTCTCTTGACTAGTATTACCTGTTTAAATCGAGTTTATGCTTGCAAATCAGACTAGAAGTTAAATAAATGCATCAGCGATCTTACGAAAGTTTATTTCAATCTATTCTTTTGTCCAGTGCAACGAACGAGTAAACCATCTTGAGTAACGCCATGCATTTGGGGAGTAGGTAGTTACAACTTTTAACAGGATACTTGAGTCATGCATCTGGCTATAAAGTATTAGTTCAGCAAGGCGGTCCTAAATCAGTATGGTGTAACTTCTCACTGATAGACTCATTCTGCAGATGCACCCCTACTGCTATAGTCAGAAACATACGCACCTAAATCAGTTGAGTATAATTCTCAAAGCTTCTGTATATATTCACCAAAAGATGCAAGTACATCGGGATCCCAAAATAGACAATTGGGAAATGTTAAGACAAAAAGCCCAAGCCAAATGAAGGTACCTCAAGATTGGCTAGCACAGCTGATGGTACTTCGACCAAGTCCTTCAAATTCCTCTCCGGCAGTATGACTCTCTTGACGCCATGGCGATGTGCCGCCAAAATCTGCAAAATAGAGAAGGGGCCTTTCTTAGTGAACACTAGTTCCGTGAACTCAGTCCCCTACGCATTGTTGCTTTTTCCATTAGATAAGAAAAGACCAACTAGTCCTAGAATGCTCATAAGAAAGTCTCACAGTAAAAGCAATTGAACTGTAGCTCTACCCTGTACATTCTACTCCAAGTAAAAAATTAAAACCTAAAACTAGACAAATTGACATCTTACGTAACCAAAAACAACGTTTCGCAGCCCCCAGAATGTGCATGCAGACCAAAATTCCAAATCAGTCCATTATCACTATCATTATGTACATGCATCAACAGATTATTATATTGATTTCGTGCGGCGATGGGGTGCTGTGCTTGCGCCATTTAATGCTTAACAGTGACAATTTACCCACTGACTAACCATAGACATGCAATTCCTAGTACATATATAAACAAAATCTCAGTCATAGTCCAATTTTAACCCTCAATAGTTTTAATAATAACAAGATAATAGTAATGGAGTTCTAAAAGCTTTATCCTAACCCTCCAATAATAGAATTTCCCCCTAATTTTGTTACCGCCTATGTATTACAAATTGCCTTCATGCATCTTTTAGTCTTCATGACCGTTCAACGCACGGGTCTTCTGCTAGTTACAACGGAAAACTGTCGCTTTACAAAGATATCCTCGTCCAAACTAAAATGACAACTTTCATACCATATATATGAAACGATGAAGTTCGATGTATTAAACAAGTGACCAAACACTTCTGATATGTACAAGCAAACCAGAATCCAAACAATTAAAAAGGATTAACGGATCATTTTCTGGGAGATTACTCAATATCAGTCCAACAGACTACGCCAAACAGTTCTGGAATAACTTGGGCAAGCACTGGACTATTGAAACCCAAATCAGGGCACAGCAGCCGCTTTTTATGAACTAGAACACATTCAGCACCATGTTTAAGATTTGACTGCCTCTAGCACATATTTTTTCAACAGCATAAGAAAGAGATGACCTATTTACTTGGTAAAAATGAATGAAAGGCTACTCCAGCATTGCCACAGATATGTCAACAACATGCTTCTCTTATTAAATCCTTCATTTTTTGCTTGAGTGCCCCCATACAACTGTAAGAAGCCATTATTAAGAAGAACCATCCTATGATACACAAATGCCGCATAACACAGAAATTCATGACCTAATGCACAATAGCTGTATGCTCTGTTTTTCAACAACACTAACTGAAATGATACTGAGAGGAAGACGAACCTTATCCTTAATGCCACCAACTGGTAACACGAGACCTCTCAAAGTCATCTCACCGGTCATTGCTGTATCTGCTCTAACACTCTTCTGACTGAAAAGTGAAACCAATGCTGTTACAAGAGTAATACCAGCCGAGGGTCCATCTTTAGGAACTGCCCCAGCGGGAAAGTGTATATGAACGTCCCTCCCCTGAAGTAAATTAATTTCTTCTGTAATAGCTAACTTGAGATCAGCTGCCCTGGCTCTTACCTGCAAAAGCCATGGAAAAGAGTTGCTGTTCATGTGAATTCTCAACAGAACATATAAAACAAGTCTCGCTATCAAATATTTCTAGTCGGTTTCAATTCAATAGAATATATATGCTCAGAATGGGTATAAAACATGACAGGAAGTAATACAAACAAGCTGTTGAACGTATTGATAGTTAAGTACTAATTAAATTGGCCTGTACAAGATACAGATCTCAAATCACATATCTTTACGCAAGAATAACAATCTTAACACACTATAATGATATAAAATATATATAAATCTGACAAAGAACAAACAGAATAGACAATGATAAACCACCACATGGAATCCCCAATGGAGCAAACACTAAAAATCCCAACTTTTGTGGCTACTTATCAAGACATACCTTGTTCTTTATGACAAGATAATTTTAACTTCTAATTATAGAGGAAACAGAAAATTTTCATCCGCTGTGCATCTACTGAATAAATAAATTACCCAAGTAAGCGCTATCTGTGCTGATTCCTTAATAACATCACCCAGTTGCCCAGTGAGATGTAGTTCACCCTTTCCCATCATTGCTGTGGCTTCAACAAATTGAACTTCTCCACCAAAATTGGTCCAAACAAGACCAACAGACACACCTGGAGTTGCAACGCGTTCTGCGGCTTCCATATCATCGAACCGCGGAGGCTGCATTTTGCACAAGTACAGACTTTAGAGCAATCAATAGATCTATGGTTACTGAACTTGCTCCTGAAAAACAAAACTATGCACAAAGAGATCAACAATAAAAACCACCTATTACCATAAGCTTCAGAATTGAAAGAATCATCACACATTTTTAGCTTTTCGATCATTGCAAAGGCTAGTGGCACATTATATTTTGTAGAAGCTACCATATCTGGTGCACCGGTAAAGTTATCACCATGTGACCTGGAGGTCACTGGTTCAAGTTGTGGAAGCAGCATCTTGCAAAAATTGCTAGGAAAGGCTACATATATTAGACCCAAAGTGGCCCAACCCTTCCCCAGACCTCATGCATAGCGGGGGCATTGTGCACCGGGCTGTGCTTTCTAATTATATCTGCTCATTCGTTCACAAAAGTTTCCACTTGAAGTCATGCCCAATGGACCCTTCTAACATCTAACCTAATGAGCATGACACGAATGCATGTGTTTTCGTTGATTCTCGGTACACACACACACACACACTGCTGCATGTTCATGAAGTTTGAGTGTGCTGTATGCGTGAGACTAGAGCAATCATCAGTAGATAAGCTCTTGATAGAACATATATGCAAAGATAAAGCAATTTCCTTCCATAAAAACATTTATCCAGACAATCTCACAAGAACGAAACCACCACACTGTGCAGAATTAGTTATCAACTATCAGTTGACTTATAAACATTTTGAATGCTCTGGAAATAGCAACATTTTGCAGAGTGCAACAGTGAAGCGGAGTTTTAACAGTTTTTATGTCACAAGGCACATTAGGAACTCGGAGATTATATGGCAGGAAATTACCCCAAGTACTTTTTCCAGCATTGGCTCATCTACTACCAAAGATGAGGCGATGTGAAATGCACCAGCTATTTCATGGTTGTTTTCACTCATTGGTATGACTTCCATTTCCACTTCACCTCCACCAGCAAGTCTATTTTCCACCAATGGTGAAGCCAGCCGGTGCATGTCCTGGTTTAATGGAACAACTTGTTCTTGCTCCGCAACTTTCACAGCTGCTGCCCGAGCCAGGGCAGCCAAGTTTCTCTCAAGACTCCTGACGCCAGCCTCTCTAGTGTATCTCTGAATGATAAGTGTCACCATAGCCTGCCAGATGACAAGGAAAACAATATGCACACATTCATCAAATACATTGAAAAGAATCGAACATGTAAATAGGGTAAACACACTACAGAATACACAAACAAACAAATGCACTTTTGTCAGGTTTTCTATCCTTAGTTTCTTTACCCCTTCAATGGGATCCATTAGGACAGTTCCCTCTTAATCTGCTTATGTTCTTCAGCAGATCATTAAGCACTTTTCATTACAACGTCTTTACTCCTTTTACTCATCTCTCTTCCAATGTATAAAATACAGCCTAGATACTAACTGCTGTGATAAGTCCAAATGTAATTGCATTTCAGTTTTACAGAACTAATTATATAATAAAGAGAAGCAACAGTAAGTGCTGTGATTTGAGGATCTTATTCAACATACAGTGACTGCTGTATTTAAAGAACTAATTAAATGTTCACAAGAATCACCAGTAATTCATCTGATAATTTTACGTAAATGACTCTTATTCAATGAGCTTAGCTTTGAATCCAGAATATCAAATTTCTTGCCTATGTAGGTCTAAAATTTCTGAATTCTTCACACGCAGGTTCTCCATCAAGGAAAGCCAAGATCCACTTGCACAGTGTACTGTCCCAGAAAAGGGCACACCAGTCATCATCACTAGATACGATTTGAAAAATGGAGACAACAAATCCCCATTATCATTCTACAGTATTCCAAAGCAACATAGGATATCATCAAATGCCCATCCTTGTCTAAACCTAGCCAAAAACTGCTAAAGTTGAAGTGCAGAAATATCACAACAACCCCTCTTTCTGAAAACAGTAAAGTGAATAAAGTGAGGCATTGGATTGAAATCAAGAGATGAAGATAAGCATCTGTCTTTCAAGAGAACCTGTGAAACTCATAAAAAAATATATAGATCATCAAACTCTAAAAGCATCTCGATTCCATTTCAATGGTAGGCTGCAGGCCAGATTGAGAACCTCGGGAATTTGAAGGAATTCAGAGCTCAATCCATGCTGATCAAGAACTCGAGGAATCAAATGTTGCATGGCTATTCTCAGCTTCTCTTCAGGAGTATATCCTGGAAGCTCAATAACTTCCATCCTATCAAGGAGTGGTGGAGGTATCGGCTGCAGTCTATTAGCGGTTGCTACGAACATCACCTTTGATAGGTCAAATGGCACATTCAAATAGCTGGGATCAACTAAGGAAAAACTGATACAATGCATAAAAAGTTCATGCAACTGAATGACACGCAGGCCATGGTTCAAACAACCTGAAAGTATCAATAATTTGAGCTCAATATAATCTGATATGATGAAAGATTCATATCAGAAGTCAAAAACCTTGTGCAGGATCAAGTCCACAAAATTATGTTCTGAAGTTCTCTAGTTATCCAACATAGAAGAAGGCAAAAGGAAATTGATATGGAAACACCAAGACCATTGGAAGAGCATAGATTTAGTTAAAGAAGCTAACCAACATATCATGCCACTATGACATTGCAATTACCACTATGCAAATGAGATTGAAAGATACTGCAAGCGCAGAACAAAACTAAGATCTATGTATTGTACTCTGCAGCAGTAATGACAGCGGGGAAGAACCCGTGGATAAAGCCACTTATAGAATGTAAGATGAATCAAATAACTTAAGTGCAGCACCAATAATGCACAACTAGAGAACACTTATCCAACATAATGCTCATTGAAAACAGAAAAGAACAATGGAGGATACTGATCGTTGAAAGTTTTGTTCTGTTCAGGATCAAGAACCTCCAAGAGAGCCGAAGCTGGATCACCGCGAACGTCAGACCCAGTCTTGTCAATCTCATCCAACAACATGACTGGATTACAAACTGCTACCCTCTAAAAGCCAAACAAAGAAAAAAATTATTCATAGCTTCAAAGCCAAAGCACATGCAAGCATTGCCAACCAGGCTCATTATCCAGATGACAAGGTAAGAATAGTCAAAGATATCAGAACCAATGCCAAAGGTGATATGAGAGGAAATCTTTCAAGAAAACCAATCAACAAGCTGTCCAAAGGCATTTTGACGAGCCATGGTTTAGATGATCAACTCATACTAAATCAAACAGTAGGATTGGGAAAGAAGCAAATTAACTCGCCATTATGACTATGATCCAGTTCTTTTATGCGAAAGAGACACTTCAAGCTAGAGATGACATTCAGTAACAGAAAACTAAGAGCAAGAAAGTATGAAGACACCAAACACTTGGAGCAAATCAGCATAACTGCCATGACATGATTTATCAGAGAATAGTCACTACTACCAAAAGAAAGTAAAGCAATAAATCTTCCTCACATTACTATAATTAAGGTGTACTCCGGCATTTAAGTAAAGTTCAACGAATAACTTTGGACTTCTAACCTAGAGAGTCATGTCTGGAACCAATTCTGTATAACACTAATGCTAGTCCGATAAAATCAAAAAGTTAAAGGTTCAAATGCATCTCATTGTTGAAATAGAGCAAATCAAAACTTCCCTAAAAGCCAACAAGATATCTTAAGTTTAAACTAAAGTACTTCCGTCGCTTGAGAGGCATTAAAAGCAGCTTAACTATGGATAGTTTGTAAAGGGGAGAGAGAAAGGTAGGGAATTTGTATGAGCAGATGGTAGACACAGTGAATAGATATCTGATTATCAAGGACCTTCTGTAGATGGTTGGATGATTACAAGCACAACTGCAGATCAATAAAGACTGGGCTGACAGCACAATCCTGGATCTAGGCATCTATGGACAAGAAAAGTCACTTCCAATTTTTGGGCATGAAGGAAAGAAACAGGAGATTGGAATGGTATAGAGACTCAATCTGTAAAGACCGCTATCTCTTGGCGGCATATAAGGAACAAAACCATTATCATTTTTAATTGCATAGTCATGTGATGCAAGAACCGACTATCTCTTGCACTGATTAAAATATCGACGGAAGGCCTGAATCCCCATGATGAAACTTGATGTCTCTTAAATTTAATTTACTAAGTCTACCAAACTCATCACGATGATATAACATGTCTTTGCATTGTTCTACACAAAACCAACAAAGGGAAGTCTCGACCTTCAATCCATCAATCAGACGCCCAGGCATGCTACCAATATACGTCCGCCGATGCCCTCTAATATCAGCCTCGTCCTTTACACCACCAAGAGAAATTCGAATAAATTTTCTTCCCAGAGCAGCAGCAATGGATGAAACCAAAGAAGTTTTTCCAACACCAGGTGGACCAACAAAGCACAATATTGGCCCTCTCGCATCTGGCTTAAGCTGCACTGAAAAGAATCATAATTGAAAAGTCTAATTTCAAGCAGATAAAACTAGTTTGTGCAGTCAAGTAATAAGTCAACCTTGCGAACAGCCAGATATTCAATAATCCGCTGCTTGACCTTGACCAGGCCATAATGGTCAGTATCCAGACGCTCTTTTGCAGCTTTCAAATCGAATTCATGTTCTTCAGTGGCCTTTTGCCAGGGAAGATCTGCAAGAAGCTCCAGGTAAACGCGAGAGCTGTTGTATCCAGGTTGCTGTGGTTGCATTTTTTTAAGTCTCCTGGAATTTAACAAAAGTAACCAAAACATTTCAGCTTCCAACTGTTCGTGGATTTTAAAGGATTGAATCAGCAACCTGAAGATGCCAGACAATTGGCTTCTCAGTCCTAATATGGTACAAGTTCACAAGGAAAAGAGAAGGGATTAAACTCTGACCCTAATAAGGAAGCACATTAACTTCAAAGTTATCATGAAAGCCTTGACTAAGTCTGAGAAGTGTTCAAAATAAGCCTTATGATAGATAGGAGAAGCAAGTAGCACAGAGAAAAACTTCCATCTTGTATGTTATGCCTGTCCAAAGAAAAATACTAGCTATAGCCAGATGATGGCAAGCACACATTTTCATCATCAACATCCGTTCAAAAGTTATAAGAGCATTTAAAGTCTCAATAATTGACCCAAACCTCAACTCTCTTTGTGCATGCTTCCAAATATTGGAAGGCATCCCAGCACTTTGCATTTTACTTTCTAAAGCAGCTAAATCATCCTCATCATCATCATTGTCACCAAGTTCCTCTTTGATTGCCCTCATCTGTAAACACATCGCATAGAGAGAACAGTTGCTGAATCAAACTGCTGTAATATGAATATTATGGATCCCTTGAATAAGAGTGTACAGACATCTATGCCACGAAACAAAAGAGGATCATTGAATACAAGACTCGCCACATCAAGTATGTTAGTCAAAAATTATTTTTTAACAACTTTATAGAATCATCCATTTCAGTTTCCTTGTTATCAGCAATTAATTCAAAAGACACTACTTATCAATGCCTTACTCATCTAAATTGAGTTGCACATAGATGACTCTCTCTCTCTCTCTCTCTCTCTCTCTCTCTCTCTCTCTCTCTATATATATATATATATATATATATATATATATATATATAGACACACACACACACACTTGATATCCTTGTTAATTGCTTCCATCAGAAAAGAATACTTGACTCAACGTTTCTAACTGGGCCAAGAAGGTCAATACCAATACTAACAAACCATCCATTTAAAAATTTTAGTAACACAATTATCCAAGTTTACATTGATTGCTTCGTCTTGAGCATATTACATGACAATTCAAACACATGGCATTCAATAAACATATTTTGCTGTCTATATATTGCTATATTAAACAAAAAATAATTAGCATCTAGCACTTTTCATTTGTTAGTTTCATTTTATCTCCAACTTTGCCTTTGCTAATTCTAATTGTACTATTGGAATTTCCAGTTTTGTTTGGCCAGGATAATCTCTGATGTATGCCCGACCAACAAAGTATAAGATTGACAGCAAAAAATGGAAATATAGTTGAGCCAAGGTTAAACGAAAAGATTGGAGCTGATTTAAGGATTGATGAAATTACCTGTTGACGTAAAAGAAATTCCTTCTGGGATTTTGATAACTGTCCCTCAACCTTTTGTGTGATCTTCTCTGCCACACGTATTGACTGTTGCATGAGCATACCAATGCATCATCCATCAAGACAAGAGAATGCATGCACAAGCTACAAAAATAATCAAAACAATACCTGCAAGTGCCTATCAACTAACTCTGTAGCTTTTGACAGGCGTACTTTCAGATCAACTGAATCCAACATGCACAACTGTTCTTCGAAACTTATTTCGAAGCTAGCAACAAATATATCGGCTAATTTGTGTATCGGAACTGTCTCCAATAGAACTTTTGTTCTTCCACCTGCTTTTTGTTTCTGGAGGCACAAACGAGAATCGAAGCATGATTATCATGCACCAAGGCTACAACCAAATGCCTACATCATGTCTACTTGCCAAATGATCAAAAGCATAATGCATTTGAAACCAAGCTCTAGAAGCATGCAGGACAACAGCATTCATATACTAGGCTTTAAGTGGTTGTAAACAGATTCTCTAGTTGCATCAAATGGCACTCGAGGAAGCAAGAAAGCCCCTGGGCATATCAAGTTGCCCCTTATCTCTCATCTTCCTATTGTCAAGTCACAGCTTACTTATTTATACTTTATTTTGACTTGCAAGAACTCAGTCTGTGAATTTAGTGCCAATCTGAGTCACGACTACTACGAACCATGCATGCATCAAGGACCCCCATGGTACTTCAAAAGGCTTATAATGCATGCACAGGTCTCTTTGTTAAAATGTTCACTTACAACATGCGACATAACTTTATAAACCAATATCCTTTGCATTTCTATATTAACAAAATTCAAAACGGAGTGGATCAACTACGCTAATCGAATGTAAGTAATAAAATCCATGACCTATTAAAAACACAATTATACGAGGACAAACGTTGCTCAATAACGCAAATTAAAAACAAAGAAAACACAATTTCATGATTTGCTCCTCAAGTTCCAAAGGAACTCTATCGTATATTTACCTGCTCTAGTATAGAAATAAGCTCCATTGCAGTGGCTTTGAAACGGCGAGATAACGTTATAAAATCTGGATCTTGCTCCACATGTTCCATCTCTAATATAGAAGACATATACAATACTTAGCATATTGAAGGAGAACACCAAGCACATTAGCAGAACTCAAGTCAATTTGACTTGACAATTCCCTCGATTATGGTCTGGTTTAATTTCAGTTCAGGAAAGTGACAATCTGAGATCTCTCGTCTATTTTACATAACATTGCATATAAATCGCCTGTAATGAAGAGTGTGATAGAAAAATCACCAGCTTTTGTCATCTCCAAAGGTGTTATCCTTGCAATGTAATATGTTCCTCTAGTGCCCAGCTCTTGAACACTAAATCTGCATAGACCCTCAAGGACAACCATATATGTGACCCTGCCGCTTGGTTTCTCCACTCCTCTTGACAAATGTAGAGCCCGAGCAGCAACTCCTCTTATTTTGGAATCACAGATAAGCATAAAGATCTCACCAAGTGAACAATTTATATAAGGGAAGGAAACGCAGAATCAACTCATACTTTAAATTCCAAAAAGCATAAAAGGGCACTGAAACTTTGACGAGTTATTATGGGAACTGCATGGTAAGTGTACCTGGCATGCCAATGAATAACTTCTTGTGGGTTTTTCCCATTTAACTTGGGAGAATCTGTGGGACCAGCTTGAGTTTTAGAGCTACGTTCAGTAGAATCAGCTCCCACACCTGAAGGACATGAAGGTTCATTTTCCTAAAACCATAAAATCAATAACAGCAGTGGTAGACACTAATTGCAGCAAAATGGAAGCAAAATGAGCACCCTGAGATATCACAGGGCTAACAGATGGCGTCTCTTCAGCATCTCGCACAGGCAGAATACCAATCAAACCCTTCTCCTCCTTCTGCCATAATTCCTGCTCCACCAGCTTCACACTGCAAAACCAACAAATGTTCATTTGCTTCATAACCATAAAATCACTTCACGATTAACTGTGAACATTCAATCAGCACGAAAGTTGACATAGAAGTGTCAATTGCTCAAACAAACGGAACTGTCCTGCCCTTTGATTTTCACCCCAAAAAGAATATGCCTTTCATGGGCCATTTGATGTTGGTTTCATTCAATCGAGAAAGAGAAAGATAACTGTCTCGAACTCTCAGCTCTACAGGGTCTGAACTCAAGATTACCAAACAACTAACACAGAAAACATTTTTTAAGTGCATAATGCACAATTTCTGCGACAAACTAGTAGTAATCCAATAAAATTTATGTGTAGACACATGGACAGTTTTACTCTGGTTTTCACGCTTCAGACGGTGGGCTTCCAGAGTATATGTAAAGTCCCTGATTATCAGCTCAGCAAAATATCATAGTTTTCGATTTCAATATACCAAACAAATAACACAAAAGCCATTCTTAATCTCCATCCTTTCCAGCACAAAAAATGACAGTAGAAACTCGCACATAAAGCGACGGTGTAAGTAAATTATTTCAAAATAATTGAAACAAAAACTCAGGGATAGAGAGACTGTGAGAATCTCGAACGTGAAGAACCGATAAGAAGGGGAGGAAAACAAGTTGATGTTGATCACACAAACAGAAGGCGCTTTGAGCCGACTCTGTTTTTCACGCTCGAGAGCAAATGTCACGCCACGGGAATACGTTCCGAGCCTAGAATTCTCAGCTCAACAAGCTATCGCGTCGAGCTGCGATCGATGATCCCAAGTCACTCGAGGCCACTGTTCCGGCCGATCGCGAAATCACGAAATCCCAGGTTAAAGGCACCATCGCCGCCGTTCGTCCACCGCATCAAAGTAAGCGGATAAACTCCACCGCAGTCGCAATCGAAGCGATCGGCACGACGAGCGAGAAGGCATCGGGGCGGTGGAAGAGAGATTGGCGGCGAGCGGGAGCAATACCTGCTCGGGGAGGTGCATCGAATGCGGATGATGGCGCCGGGCAGGAGGACTTTGTTCCGGAACGGGAGGATGGCGAGCCGGCTCGGCAGCTCCACCGATTCCGCCATGCTCGGAGGCGGCGCGCGAGGCTCCGGCCGCCGTAACGGAATCCAACCGCCGCGAGAGCGAGAGCGAGGAGAGAGAGAGTAACGAGGAGGAGAGGGAAGGGCTCTGGTGGTTGGTGGTGCGAGGAGGAGGTGAACAATAAAGGGCTGAGCGATGGCTCTCTCTCTCTCTCTCTTCGTTGTTCCCTGCCGCTGTTATTATAATTTTCTTCGTTTTTTTTTCTTTTTGTGATTTTTATTTTCCTTTTTAGTCTCGCACGTGATTTTTATTTTAAAATTAATCGAGGATGCGAAGCCACCTCTTCTTTACATCTTCTCCTTCTTCTTCTTGCACTAGGAATGGTCGTGTAAATTTAGTAAGGGATAATGACAAGGAAGATTCCTTAAATTTGGCCAAATGAGTCTTATCGTCCCCGAACTTTTTAATTTATTCAATGTGACCTATATAAACTTTATCCCAACGTGCATATATCGTCCATAAAGTTTTCGATTTATTCGATGTGATCCATAAATTTTTGTGCATGTTCAATCTAGTCCCCAAACTATACAAATATATTCAATATTATCCCTGAATTCGAATTAATAAAAAAATAATATTAAATATTTTCATATAATCCATGGACTACATTGAATATATAAAAACGTCTCGTGTATACTTTAACTTTCAATCGGAAATAAAAAACGATCGACCGATTACATCTAAATAGATAACATCTCAACAAACTTCATATTCTCAATTTGTTCCTTCCACTGCATAGCATAAGCAAATAGGTTAAGGCCAGTGCTTGCTTGTCGTTAGAATTCCAAGAAACAGTTCGGTGCTCTCAAAATACAAGATTTTCGTTATCCAAATTACCGTTTCGCTTTTATATACTTGTTTTGGAAACTTATTTATTCTAAAATAATATCGTTTAGCGCTAGATCGATCATTGTCTTGATTAAGAATGAGCATTATGAGAAAATCTAAAAATCTACCATAAAAATCGTCCTTGTTCGTTGGAATTGAGATGAAGCTGTTTTGTTTTACAAGAACGAAAGGATGGAGGGGGTGACAAGCACGATTACCTTTATGGGCGATCTTGTAATGTCTTGTATGCATTACCAAATGTTTTAGTCGGTCCATTTATGGACGTGCGAATCAGAAAATCTCTTCACACGAACTAACAAATAGATAAGGCACGATCCATTCAGAGATTCGCTCCCGGTATATTGTAAATTCGGAATTTCGTGAAAACAATGTGACCGTCTTGTCACCAAGCTCCACGCTCGATGGTGTGATGGGGAGACATGCATGACACTTAGCCCCCACATATTCGATGCAAATTGGAACAGAGAAATTCGCGTTTTTCTTAGATGATACGGGTGCATGTGACTCGATATATCTGTCGATGGGCCTCAGTGGGCTCGCGTGCACCACGTGGGTCCGTGAACGTGTCGAGAAATTAAAGCTTTTATAACGGAGGGCCCGGATTTAAAAGGCTGAGTTCAAAAGCTGTGGAGCCGTTGGATCTCCGGATAAGGTGGGGGCAACGCGTCTCCTGGTCGTGTGTTTTTCGTGCTGGTAATGCTCACGAGTCCTCGGCTCACCTCTCTCTTTTCTCATTTTTCTTTTTTCTGAATTCTTTGAGTGCAGGCGGCACTTGTGAATTAATGAATTCTTTAAGGCACTGGTAAATAGTAAGTATATAAAAAAAAAAAGTAGAAGAATTTCGGTCATTTACCCTACTCATGTCACGTAAAACCCGTGAAACCTATTTTTTTAATATCTTTAAATGAAAAATAAAAAATCCTTGCTAACAAAGCAATTTTGCTTTTTCATGTTACAGTGGGCCATTGTATTACAAAACTTAAAATAAGTACATACGTTCAAGTTAAAGAAACTACATCTTATTACGAGAGTTTACGCTTATAAATATACCGCGATAATAAAGACAAGCCTATTACTTTAAATAATGTCGATAGAGAATGTCACATCCACAAGGTATCGTATGTAACTCAGTCAAGGCCCCTCACTATCTCACATTTTTAATATGTGCGATCATACACTAACTTATGCTTCTACTTCTTTGCGAAGTGGAAAGACCACCAGATGCCCATTAGCTAAATTGCTCTCGAATGCGTTTGTTAATTCCATGAGGACACGCGTTTGATTGGAAAAATCAGAATTATATATAATCATAAGAAGAGAGTAGTAATCCGTCGGCAGAAGTCGATTATGGTTTTGTCAATTTTAAATTTTCAAGTCACGAGCAAATACGACTCAATTCTTGACATTCTAATTGGTGTACATTACTTTATTAAAATTGTCGACATTGGTCGTCCCTCTCCCCCTCGATGTTAAGAGAAATTTTTTTTAAAGTCGAGAGCTCGAACATAAACTCGAGATTGAAGCGGGTGAAAAAGCTCCACCGCGAACTCCCAAGCGTTATCTTATTACATGATATAAATAAATTAATCTATGTATCCAAGTACACAAAAAGGGGGGAAAAAAAAACTCTCATTTGACTTGCTTTTATATTTCTCAAATCGCCCGTATTTTTTTTTTCCTCATATGCCCACCCTTATAATAAAAAAAAAATCGCTCATTTTCGTTCTCTTTTTTTAAGTATTAGATTTTTCTAAATTGTTTTTACTTTCTTGTACCCACTTATTTCATTCATAACCACTCTTTTTTTTTTGGTCTATAATTACCAAATCACGCACAGGCGCTAACACGTATATATTATATATATATATATGCATATAATATAAATAAATAAATAAATCATATATGATATATATTAAATATATAATTAAAGAGAGGATGCGGTAGATGACGGGCTGAGCGTGGGCCGCGGGATGGGTGAGTGGAGTGGACGGGGGCGGCAACGCCGGCCGCGGGGTGGGGGCCCCGGGGAGACGCGTGACACGTGGCGGACGTGGATAGGGATGGGACGGTGGTGGCGGGTTCGAGCGTCGCTGGAGTCAACGCCGACCAATCGAAGCGGATGGGAACGGGAACGGGAACGGGTCGAGCAACTTCACGATCCATTTACAGCCGTTGGATCCAAATCAAAAACACCCTACCCCCACCCCCCAAGCGTCACGGGCGGGTCAAGTTGGCGGGTCTTGCACGCCTGCATATTCTGCACGTGCGCGTCCCCAGCTCGTTTGTTTTTTCCCGTTATTTTTTTTAATTGCTTAGCTCCCGCCCGTTGCAGTTCGCCCTCTCTCGCCCAGAAAGAGCACGAGAGCAATCGTGACACTTCAATCATTGATGACACTGTCGGGTCCCAGGATGTTTCCCAGAAGATCGTACCATGTGTTGGATTCACGAAAATTTAATGAAGCTTACCTCCTTGTTTGAAATGAAACGCTAGCCGTGGGCCTAAGCGTGACATAGACAAGGAACCTTGAAAAAGGAAGGGAAATACCAAAACCATGCTTGAATTTTCATCTGCTGACGAAAAATTACCTCTGTTTTTAGGAAAATGGTAAGTTTTGTACCTTGACTCGGGAGAAATTGTGCATTTGTTTTATCAAGATTTGCCGTTTCTGTGTTCACCCGTCTACGTCTAAGCCCTAATTAACAGAACACGAATCCTAACCGTTTTTATTTCAGTTGCCGCAGCCTCGCGGATGCTGCCAAGGTCTCCGACCACTTGCTCTACCGCTCTTGAAGCCCACGAAGCCAATGTTCATCCCGGTGCTCGCTGTCCTTTTTGATTCTCTCGCTTTTTCGCATCGGTGATGCGCCGCCATGTTTGGGCCCTAGATCTCGGCCATGGTGGCCATCGCCGAGGCCGGCCACGATATGTGAGAGAGAAAGGAGAGGGGTAGAGAGTCA
Organism: Syzygium grande; assembly: GCA_024733475.1. Lineage (NCBI taxonomy): Eukaryota > Viridiplantae > Streptophyta > Magnoliopsida > Myrtales > Myrtaceae > Syzygium > Syzygium grande. The sequence goes on along the minus strand of JAMXDD010000001.1, from coordinate 39,120,276 downwards.
TTTCAACGGAAAATTTCGAAAAAGCATAGAAAATCCCATCCTAGAAAAAGGGCAGGCAATTAAGCAGAAGTCTCCTCAAGACATTGCGTGTGCAATAACTTATTCTTGATTCTCGAAACATTTGTCATTATCTTTTCCTTGTTGAAGAAGCAAAATGAAAACGATCGAGTCAACTAACCCAGATTCCATCTTCTCATGCTCTAGATAAATGTAACCAGACCGTTCTTAAGGAGAATGTGTTTCGTGGAAATTTCTGCTGCGACACGATATCTTTCGTTGAAAATTGTTCTTTAGTTTTTTTATTGAAGAAAACAGGTTATGCGCCAACTTTGCACATGAAATATCACCGGCAATAAGGAAACTAACAAGCTCACTTCAAATAGAATTGTTGGAACCGTACAAATGCAAATCGTGCCAGAATACAATCGACAATAAAGTCTGAAAAATATAAATTCTACGATGAAATCGAGCGTGAACAAACTTTTCAAAATTTAATCGACGATAAAGCCCGAGCACGCAAAGATAATATGTTGGAATTTTAATCGACTACGTAACACCCGGCATAAAGATACATGCCAGAATGAAACGAATTTGGAAACTATAGGCAAGAAATGAACCAAAATTTAATCGATAGCGCGAGTCTGGAAAATAAAAGTACAATGCAGGAAAGTAAAGACACCGAAACCTAGTTGATTTGTTTAATTTGTGTCGGGAGCCTCTAAATAATACGATGTGGCTATTTAGAGTTTATAATCAACGGTTATCAATAGAGATTATGAAGGGAAGTTACAAATAGAGGTTACGAATTATTACCAACGGTTACGTTGTCTCCACTATATTGATAGTTTCCTCGACTCCATTGTTTTGACTATTGCTTTATTTCATCACGTCGACAGTTGCATCAGAGATTCTTGACTTCATCTTTTGTCGATTCATTTAAGTAAGCGATTTATCAAGTTGTCGATAATTTCATTTATGACCAAATTGTACTTTCATCGACTAAATCTATCACGTCGGTGCAAATACTAATATAAAGGACAGTGGATTTGATATCGAGATACTTTCATGCGATTTGCTTGATGAATGTCCCGGAGATATTAGCTGACGAGACCCAATGGAGTGGTTGCCTGATCGCATCAGCGGTTCATCACGTCGACGGCTCACGTAGATAGAAGTCTCGAACTGACGTCGCCTTCGTGTCGTCACCGCCCCTTCGTCACCGCCGGGTCCACCTAGCGCGAGGACAATCGATGGGGGCAGCGACCGAAGATTTTTCTCTTGCTAGGAGCGCACGTCTCTCCGCATTCTGTATCGCTTTTTAGGTAAAATGGTACGTGCACTGTCTTCGTGATGCGATCGTTTGTCTGAAAGGAGCAAAAATCAAAGACTATTTTGCATTGACTGGAGCCATCGAGAACGAGAAGCAGCCATTACCAACCGAGGTCGATTTGGCCGAGGGAGACAACAAATACATGTTCCCTGGCTTAACGGTGAAGTTATAGCCTCATAGGGGTAACAGAGTTGATGAACAAACGAACGTTTAGCAGGAGATTTATCACAGGTTCGTACCTTTTTTCTTCTTTATAACGTGTTATCGAACCTCAATTTATTATCGTTCGACGCGACTATTCTTGCATTCTTAGTATCGGCAGGCATGATCGCTAATCCGAGAATTGAAGATTGAAGAATTTATGGAGTTCTCCATTCTTGTGCTTGTTGGTAGAATGTTTGGTCGTTGTATTGACCATCCAATTCTCCGTGAATTGTGCTGATAATGGTCATCGATGATGTCGAAGATATTCATATATTATAGGGACACTCCAACAACTGAAGATCTAGGAAATTTACAGAGTTTCAGGTCTCAATTATTGCTCTTGCTGAGAGAATGTTTGCTTGTTTCCGCTGACTATGGTCATCGATTATGTTGATGATACTCGTATATTGAGTTGACGCTCTGAAAATCTAGATGGATACGATCTAACTTTCGATTGGACGACAGTTCATTCCATTAAAACACAGAAAAGAAAACTACGGAGGCCGGTATCACTAACTTAGACAAAAGAAAGAATCGATTCTCCATTTACACCACACAAGAATCGATCAAAATCAAGACAACCGATGATAGTTCACATCCTCTTCTCCCATTCGTGATTCTTAACATGCATTATGTCTTTTGGAACTTAGTTCTTTCTGGACCACCATCCTCCATCCTCTTTCCCAAAGGTACAAAGCAAGAAAAGGAACGTGACAAAGTAAGGATGATTCGACCTAAACCTAAATGTTAACGAGTTTCTGTCCTTGTCTTTGTTAGAACTTACCTACTTTCCTCATCGGATTCCTAAACTACAGAGGCATAAGACTATCAAAGACATCATCTCCATTGCACACTTACTTAATTGACAAAGAGAAAGAAAATGTTGGTTTGTCATCATTAGTCTACAATATCTTTGCTTCCCAGTTTTCAAACCAAAGGGTTAAACGACGATCGCGTTCACATTTCGTTCGCCACCAAGCAATAAACAAAAGCAGCTTGTTAACAACGAAAGGTTAAGGTAATTGACCATCGCCTTAGCATGTGCACATGACATGTGTCAGTGCGTCACCGTTGCATGGCTACGTGAATAATTAGCAGTCGATCCCTGTTCAGTAGATCTGGGGTTCGGTTCTACCATTGACCAAGACTTGTAACGTGTCCAACTGACGGATGAGAATCCAAGATCAAGATCGAATCAATTGTCAAGTCTACAATTGAATAAAAAGGAAATAAAGAAAAGCCCAATTGGAAGGAAAGATGCACCTTGCGGTCGGACTTTTCAATTTAATAAGAAAATCGAGCCAACCTGAGCCGAGACGAGAGAGGGAATACGTGTACTTTCACCATCCCTTCTTACATTACTTACTTTACCACGATTCCATTTCGAAGTATTGTACTGTCTTCTCCATTTTGAAGAATTGTACTGTCCTACGCTGTACAAGTTCGTCAGCATTGAGATGTCTGTAGAGACCTTTTCAATCCCGAGGTGCCGACCAATCGAAGCATTTTCGCGCTCTAACATCTAGAAAGACGAAGCAATGCTTGCTAAAGTTTGGTATTGAATGGTACTGATGAAGATGAATCGACCTCGGTTCATATTTTTTCTTATTGGGCTATGAAAGGGTTCGTAATTTTTTTTGGGCTATGAAAGGGTCGCATTTGGATCATAGCAAAAGTCAAATAATGTATGGCCCATCGACAACTGGACTTAGTGGACTTAGTGAGGCCGGTCTTAATGTGATATAATTTATCAGGGGTGATCGGTTCCGGGGTGGGTAGGATTCGGACCCCGGGAACCTGTGTTTACCCCTGTTGCAACCGGTTTCCAGTTTTTGAAACCTGGAACCTACCCTGTTTTCCCTAGACTCTGTTTTGGAACCAACCTTGATTTTCCGGTCCGGTTTTAGGGTCTACCCGATAACCTTTTTTTTTTTTTTTTTTTTTCTGGTTTCAGAAATTTGGAGCAAAATAAACAATCCACAAGCACCATGTCCAGCAATTGACATGCTTCCCTTGACACGTTCACAAGTGCTCTATGCTTCTCAAAGTAATAAAAATGAAAATGATGAAAATATATCAGCTAATGCATAATCCTGTCAATTAGTTTCAAGCGAAGAAAGTTCACAAAATATTCACCCATGGCGGATGGATAACACACAAAAGAAACTAACCATGCTAAAACCCTTCAATAACTTTGCACTTCTACAATTGAAAAGTCAGTGCTTTAGTAAAATGAAAATGATGAAAAGCACCACTGTTCCTAGGAGAAGACAATAACAAGACCCATCCTAAGAGACCAATTCAGCCACAACTCCATGAAAATAATGAAACAGCAAAACCCAACAAAATTCTTGCGTTGCAACCATCCAAGACCATCACGGGCATGGTAAAAAACCTGAAATTCATACATAAAGAAAAATCAACTAGAAATCATGCTCTAAAGACAAATGCAAATATGCCGAATAATGAAGTCTATTTACTCACCACAAAATCAGTGTTTCCACAAAAGAAAGTTTATTTACCAATGATAATATCCTCGATAAGACAATCCAAATCTAAAAACAAAAAAAAAAATTAAATAAAGTATTCACTCAATAGATAAATATGTGAATGAATTACAAGATAAAAAGAAATAATGAAATATACACGACTTACTCGACTCAAACTTTTCCGCGTTCTCAATGCACTCTTCAATATTAATCGGCACGCGAGCGGCTCTTAACCAATCTTGAGTGCAAATCAAACCTTCCACCACTCTAGGAGTTAAAGAACTTCGAAAGCCATCAAGCACACGTTCCGATGTACTAAAAGCCGACTCCGAAACAACGGTAGTCACGGGAATGGACAAAACATCCCGAGCCATCAAAGATAAGATTTTATACTTTGACCCACTACTCTTCCACCACATCAAAAGGTCCAAATTAATGACATCTTCACTTTCGGCTTCAAAATACCAATCAAGCTTAGATTTGTTTTCATTAAGCACTTTTTTCTTTGCGTGAAGAAAACTTTTTTGCCAAGTTTGGATGTCATCCTCATTGTTACCTTCATTGTTGTCAATATTAGCATTGGACCCACTACTAATAGTACTTATGCTTGAACCACCAAAATGTTATTTACTAGAACGAACAAATGATTGCTCATAAAATTCATACAAACGCTCCAAGGCAAGCTTTACCTTATCATGCATCTCATCAATTTTCGCTTCATCATCATAAATTTGTCCATAATAGAACTTCACATAATTCAGCTTTTTTGTAGGATCCAACGCAACCGCAATTAACACCATGATGTTTACTTTATCCAAACTCCCATAATATTTGTCAAACTTCTCCTTCATTTTTAAATCCATAGCTTGAAGCTGAGGGTCCAAAGAATTCGTTGCATGATTCAAATATTTATACTAAAAAGCTATACCCTCAAAATAATCATTTGAAGTAACATATGAACTTCTTGACATCCGTTTGGTGGCATCATAAAACTATTTTAGAAACTTAGAAAGAATGATGACATTTTCCTAATCTTCATTTCGAGGATCTCCCTTAAGAAAGATGAATCATCGTCTTCCATCCTTTTAAAAGCTTTCCTATGCTTTATGGCTGTATCTAACATTAGGTAAGTAGAGTTCCATCTAGTGGCAACATCGAGACAAACTGAACCCTTGTATGTAATCCTCGCACTCTCAATACAAGATTGAAATGTTCGAGCTCTCATGGGAGAACTTCTCACATACCTAACTACATTTCGAATACGTGCAATAGAATCACACACCTCATTCAATCCATCTTTTATAATCAAGTTTAATATATGAGCAGTGCGCCTCATATGTAAAACATCACCATTCAAAATCAAAAACCTTTCCTTTAAAAATTTTTCCTTCAAATAATCAATAGCCACATTATTAGAACTAGCATTATCAACGGTTATTGTGGACATCTTCTTTTCTATTCCCCACTCGTAAATGCATTTCTCCACCATTTTCCCAATCTTTCTACTCTTATGACTATGCATCACCACAAAATTGATGATTCTTTTATGCAACTTTCAATTTTCATCAATAAAATGTGCAGTGAGACATAAATAGTTCAAGTTTTGAATGAAACTCCACATATTAGTCGTGAGTGCAATCCTATAATTAAGCTTACCAAAGTAAGCTTTCAAACAAGTTCTTTCACTCAAATACAACTTCATACAATCTCTAACTACCATAAATCGTGATAAATGTTGGAATAGAGGCTGTAATTCAGTGACAAAATCACGAAAATCGACACGCTCAACCGTGGAAAAGGGTTGTTCATCAATAATGATCATCCTAGCAAGCATGTGCCTACAACATTCTTGATCAAACTTCCACGTTGTTAAGACACTACCATCACCAGTATTTTCTCCTACCTCGCCAACCACGTCTTTGTTACGTGGTGCAAACAACATTTGCTTCTTATCCATATGAGGATACTTTTTGCAGGTTCTCAAGTGCTTCCACATGCTAGATGTTCCATGATCAACAGAGTATTTATACTCTTTCCCACAGTGAATGCACTTTACCATAGTTACTTTCTTTGTGTTTTGATCTATGATTTTCGAAAAATTATCCCATGTCTCCAATTGATTAGCTCGCTTTTTACCAAGAGGAGGACGGGAGTTAGGTACCCTCACCTTGTTTGTCGCACTCACGGTTGTAGAGTTCACTTCAAGTAGCTTCATGGAATGGCAATTCTATGAGAGGACTCATTTCATTATATCCATCCGCTTCCATTGATATGCCTTTGTCTTGATCCATCAACTGAAATTAAACTATACAAAGTCAGGAATCTACAGAAGACAAATTTTACAACAATATAGGACTAACAATCATAGAATAAGAAGTCTGTAACTCTTCATTTGTGCAACAACAATTACAGCCACAAAGCATAGTGAACCAAAGTCAAACTCTTCGTTCTTGTTTCGCAATGGATTGCTCATTGATCCAGATCAAAGGGCATGCATCAAAATATATCAAAGCCGGACGAGAACAGGCAAGAAATAGAGAGGTGAGAACAAAAACCTCTCGGGCCCTTCATCAGACACATACAGAATTGCGGTCAAGACACATACATGAATTCTCTCCTACATGCATGCATGCACACAGGCAATTCAAGAGGAAATCAACATCAAGTTGCTACCGGTAGAAATATTCAGCATGTCTCATGACTATGAATCGAATGAATGCATGTCTCATAGCTATGTGATCAAAATCTTGCAGGTCCTATATAATATACTAGTCACAAATTCCAAGTAATGGTTATTAGCACATTCTCATCCTATAATTTAGATGCGAATCACACCTAACTATTGGACTTATATGGCTCTAACAACACTCGAGCAAAAACAGAAACTAATTTGAGAAACTACATGTTGCTGACTCCAGTAAGTCTTATCATTGGTACATCATAAGCTTATCTTTCATTAATTAGGTTTCACTCAAACATTCAAGAAGCTTTCGGGAACTTTAGCTTCTAGGTAAATTTCCTCCATAAATGCTACGGCACATAAGCATAAAAAGAGAACGCTAAACTGTTGCGAAGGCATCGGAAATCAAAATTGACAATCAGCTAAATTGTTGTGAAGGCGAAACGAGCTGGGTTGCCCAAAAAAAGTACCAAAAAATTCAATTGCGGACTCACCTTTCTCTCGATAGTTGCGTCGGAGTCGGCGACAACAAGGTGAGAGGCGACGAGAGGGGTTGTGTTATTGCGGGCCGCGGGCAACGAGAGGCAATGAGCTTGGTTGCGGCGACTGAGGCAGCGAGCAACCGCGTAGCACTATTCTTTAAAGCCTGGCTTTTTGTCCGCAGGTATTTGGCGCTTCTTAGTCACACAATTTCCATATCGTGCTGCCACGTCGTCTCCGGCGCTTGGACCGCTAGATTTTTTTTCCCCCGGAGAAAAACCACCAAAACACGCCCTCAAAATCTCACACGAGGCATCGAAAGATCCAAGCTTCGACAGGGGATCAAATTAAGCAAATCAATTCGTCGTTACACATAAATCGCTAGCTCTAAAAACAATAGTAGTAGTGGGAGCGGGATCGGGGAGGGGGGGAACCGTGAGCTGACCTTCGCGGCGGCGTAAGGGTTGGACGAGCTGGGTTGTAGCGATTGAGGTGTGAGCAGCGCGGCCGACAGGATTGGGTTGTGGCGACTAAGGCGGCGACCAACCCCGGCGGCGGGCGACAAGAGCTGGGTTCAATGACAGCGATAACGGCGTTCTGACTGACTCAAACAACGGTTACTATGGCGACATGTTAGGTTTCCGTGGCGGCCCGTGACGGCGAGCGGGTTGCGGCGACGAGGGGCGGCGGCGGTTGTGGTGATGACGGCGATCCACGGTGTGAGTTCTTACGAGCAAACTGAGAAGGGCCAGAAGAAAGGGGACTCGCAAACTGGAAGAGATTCAAGGGAGAGATTGAGAGTAACAAATGCTAGGGTTTTTTACAGTAACTTAAAATTGATTCTAAAACCGATCCGGGTCGGTTTTCACTTAGACCTGAGAACTGGACCGGTTCCAACCGATTCTGAAAAATAGAATCGGTTCTCAGACCGATTCAAATAGGAACTGGTTCCCGGACTGCATTTTTGAATTGGGGCGGTCCGGTTTAGGTAAACCCGGTCCGATTGCACACCCCTACAATTTATTGCCAAAATAGTTCTAAACCTATTGTAATTGTGCCAATTCAGTCATAAATATTTTTTATTAATTCAGTCATAAATCTTTTGCATTTGTGATAATTCAATCCATATGACCACTTTGACCTATTGACGCTGACGTGGACGCCGATCGTTTTACTGACACTAACATGGCAATTTTTAAATATTTTTTCTTCTCTTTCTTTTTTTTTTGCTTTCCCTCTTCCCCTGGCCGGTCGCCATCCGCAAAGCATTGATGTGGATGCCGATCGCCTGACTGAATGTTGACGTGGTAATTTTTAAAATTTTTATTTTTTCTTTGAATTTTTTAAATTTTTTCTTCTCTTTCTCTCTCTCTCTCTTTTTTTTTCTTTCCCTCTTCCCATGGCCGGTCGCCAATCGCCAAACCAACCAAGGGCTAGGGCCAATGAGATGACCTCGCTGGCCACTAGTGAGGGCGAGCCTTGCTTAGATCTGGTGAGGTCGTTGCCCTCACCATGGCCAACCTCACCCACAATGGTGAGCCTCACGTCGCCACCCCTAGCCCGTGGCTAGTTTGGCCACCGTCCAGGAGAAGAAGGAAAAAAAAAAAAAAAGAAAGGAAAGAGATAGAAAAAAAAATAAAAAAAATTCAAAATCTTTTTTCAAAATTGCCACATCAGCGCCGCCCGATCAAAAGCGGATGGATTGAATTGGCATAAATACAAAAGTTTAGGACTGAATTGACTAAAAAAAAGTTTAGGACTGAATTGGTACAATTATAATAGATTTATGACTATTTTGGTAATTTTTTCTAATTTATTGGGTTTACTTAGCCCATTTTGAAGGATTGGCACCATTGATTGTAGAATCTAATGGTGGGTCACGTCAAATTTGAGTATGGAACCCATCCAATTAAAAAATTGCGCCGATTCATGTAATAAATTTTCCTCTTCCACACCATCTCGTACATTCGTGAGAACAATGTCCCTTGCCAATCACATAGGTCTATTTATCATGTCTATTGTTTTAAATTTTTAATTCTTTTGAATCAAGCTGAGCACGACGAACGAGTGCTGATACAGAGAGCGTGGTTTTGGCACATACGCGATTCTTTTGTGTTCCTAGATTTTGGATCTCATCTCTGTAGTTCGTTGATAAACTCTAAAGTCTTGATCATCTTCAAGTATGGTCATACATGATTGCGAATGCTAGTCAGTCCATAGCTTTTTCTCATAAGACTCAACACGGGAAAAATACAAAAAAAGTTATAAATCTGTTACACTTGTGCTAATTCAGTATTAAATATTTCAATTGTGCCAATTGGTCCTAAACCTTTTGACAATTTGCCAATGCAATCCTTTCAACTAATTTTGGCTAAAAATCATTGAAATGAATGCTGACCGTCTTACGTGGCACAACTGATGCTAAAGTGGACAATTTTTAATTTTTTGTCCTTTTCTTTTTGTTCTTTTCTTTCCTTTATTTTTTCCCATGGGCTGGTGAGGGCCATAGGGGAGGGTGTCGGGCCCTTGCCCATATCCAAGAGAGGGCCGCGACGCCCTCGTTTGGTCTGACAAGGGCCACGATGCCCTCGCGGGCCTAGGTTGTAAAAAAAAACAATTAAAGAAAGAAAAGAGAAAAAAAACAGAAAATTAATAAAAAAATTCAGGAAAATATTAAAAATTTGTAAAAAATTTCCACATCTGCGTCGGTCATACCACGTAAGACAACCAGCATCCATCTTTCTTGATAGACTACATTGGCAGAAGTGCAATCGGTGTATGGCCTTTTTTGTACTTTTCTCAACTCCATACCATCTCATATGCCGACTTAAGTGAACAGATTCTTCTTCTGTTTCTTTTATTTTTTGCAATTTCGCCACAGGTAGCGTTTGGCCACTCGCGTGGAGATGGCAATCATATGCACAAACATACGCTCCGAGTTAGGCAGGCTACCGACGGCTCCAAGTGAGTTTAATCCATTAAAAAAAAATAGACTTTTAGTTGGGAACGATAGAGGAAATAATAATGGAATTGCCTTTGATTGATGACTGGTGATGAACACAGATAGGTTATAGGAAAGAATTGGAAGTGGGACGATGGCGACAACCGTAGCAACTAGTATAGCTCGACAAATTCCCCACGTTAATATCGTGGCCTCTTATGTCGATTTTCTTCTGTGATGGCCACACCATATATAGGGGATAGGCTTGGATTTTCGTCTAAAATAGCTATCCAAGATAGGCAGAATAACTTATGGCATAATATTTTCAGCCGCATATTTTTCAAATGGTGAAAACGTGTGCATAAAGGACCTGCTCCGACATAAAACTCCTCCTTTTACAATTTAAGGGCGGGGACCTGAAGACCCGATACAGATTTTCGAGAAAGATTATACCGTAATTACTCAAAATTGAATAACAAAGCCGCAAATTATAATTATTTTCCTTTAGAACAAAGATTGATTTGAATATGAAATTCGAGAGATATAGATATTCACACGTGTACGTGCCCAAATATATGCACACGCAGTTGGATTGGCATATGTTCTAGTTACCCTTCCTCATGTCTTATACGGAATCTCCAGTAATATAAATCCAATTATTTTGCCAACAGAAAACTGCTCAAAAGCTACGTGTGAAGACCCAATATAGATCTTCAAGAAAGATTACACCGTAATTACTCAAAAAGTGAATAAAAAGCCGCAAATTATAATCATTTTTCTTTAGAATAAAGGTCGGTTTGAATATGGGATCCAAGATATATAGATATTCACACGTGAACCGTGTCCAAATACATGCGCACACGGTAGGATTGGCATGTTCTAGCTACCCTTCGTCATGTCTTATACGCAATCTGCAGTAGTATACATCCAATTATTTTGCCAACTCAGAACTGCTCAAAAGCTACGTACCACCACCTGATTAGATCGGGCCAATAAAATTGGTGGGAAAGAGAAGGGAAGGAGGTGGTGGAAAACAATAGTTTCTCTCGCCAATTCAAACACAAATCATAGAATAAATTATTGCATCCACCTCTACCCGTTGCTATCGTTTGAAGTGACCATCCAGCAAAAAACAGCACAGGAGAAACAAAGCGAATAGGAGAAGGCGAGAAGGAGGAGGAGGAGGAGGAGGAGGAGGAGGAGACAACGAGAGCCCGTCCGAAATCAAATCGATGCGATTTGTTCCCACCAGCTTCGAGAGATAATGCTTGGATAACTTAGTTCCATCGTCTCCTCTTTATACTAAGAAAGAGTTTTAGTTCGCTGATTCTACGGTGAAGTACAGTTTTAGTTCTCAAACTTCGGTGTAGGTGCGATTCGTTATTCTAACCTTTATCTTATGCGAACGAGTCATCTATCGTTCTCAATTTGTGCAAGTTGGTCTTCTAAATTGTACTTTGTTCATTTAAGTCCACTGACGTTCTTGATATGTGCATTCTAGTGCTTCTTTTGCCCGTTGCGACTAACATTATCGAATTAGGGTTTCTTTCTTCTTTGTTGCCCGATTCATTTTTCGCTAATTTGGCACTCATTTGGCACTACATTAGCATTGCGCGACATTTTCTACCGTAACGATAATGCCAAGTCATTAATTAATTTGATGATCTAGTGAGAACATTGCACCGAATGATTGGATTGCTTGATAAACTTATATGACTTGATTGTACAAAATAAAAGTTAGAGGACTGCATTGTACAAATATAAGAAAGTTAGGGCACTTGATTGAACAAAATAAAAAATTAGAGGACCAAAATTGTACACATGCTAAAATTTAGGACTAAAACTGTCCCTAACCTGTGTAGCTAAAAAGCTTATTTGTTTAGAATTAGTGTTCTATTGACGAAGCGAACTTATTGACACATCTTTTTCTCTAGTAACTAACCGAGCTAGACTAAGGGACACTTAAGAGAAATGGAGTGATGAAGGCATAGAGGGGAGCCGATACAACGGAAACACATTTTATTTATTCTCCTTTCGGACATATTCTCAAATGGATTTTCATTTCAAGGAATGAGAATCATTTTCAATTGTTTGGATTGCATAAGACCTTGATCTTAAATGAAAGAATATTTTTCATCGGGAGCGGCGAAGCTCGGAGATCAATGGCCAGGTGACCAACTGACTGAGGACAGGTGTCGGAGTCTAGCTATCGGCAACAAAATCTGGAGTCTATCATCGACGACCGGCAGCCCATTGCCCCGCTAAGGCAAAATCGCCCCGCCCCGGCCCGCACAAGGCAGTGCCCGGGAAAGTTTTCCTCTCGCGGGATTGGGATGGGGGACGCGATCCCTACTCCCCTCGCATCCCGTGTCCATCTCTAGGAAAAATGGGTCCGTCCCGTTTAGAGCGGTACGTCGACGACCATCGATGCATCGCGCTAGCAACTTTCCATTGATTAGGCCTAGGAATGCAAGCGGGCCGGACCCATTTTTCCTAGTACGAAAAACCCTCTCTCTCTCTCTCTCCAGCTGTGTTTGGATTTCCACTTCAGCAATGGCCCTCGCCGGAGCTGGAGAGACGGCGATGTTCCCCACCACCTTGTCCATCATCTCTCGTTCTCTCTCTATTCTTTTTTTCTTTCATCAATTTTCCTTGTTCTTCACTGACACCATATCAATGGTATGTGTCGGTGTGCACCATCAATCATGTCATCTCAGGAATCTGATAGGAATAAGGTGAGAAAAGGAAGAAACTCCCAGGATGGAATGGGAAAACAAAATATGCTATAATGACACTTGAGAAGCCTAGGTCTGAATTTACAGTTGTTTTACCATAATAAAAATAACACAAACAGTTCATAAATTTTGACTTAATATGTAATGCGATTCTTAAACTTTTAATTTATCCAATATAATTCATGAACTTTAATCCAATATGCAATGTGGTCCCTAAATCTTTAATTTGTTCAATATCATCTCTCAAACTTTTGGTACATGTTAAATTTAGTCCTTGAATTATATGAAAATGTTTAATGCAGTCTTTTCATTAATTCAAGTTCAGGAATTATGTTAAATATTTTCATATAATTCATAGACTAAATTTAACATGTAACAACAATACAAAGAAACCATTGAATAAATTAAATGTTCAAAGACCACATTGAACATTAGGCTAAAGTTCAAAGGTTACATTGAACAAATTAAAAGTTCATGAATTAAATTGCATATTGAATCAAAATTCAAGGACTATTTGTGTCATTATCTCTTTACTATATGATGCCATGAAGGAAATTGCACAAAACATTAAAGAGTTTAAAAAACAAACCTAGTGCCACTAAAGGAAAGGAAAACAATAATGTTTAATTATTATTTTACTCTTAATCGATTTTACATCATCTAGATTTATAATTCATGTCTTTTGAGATTGACCCCATTTCATCAATTTGTTTTACAATTATAGTCACGACGTAGCTTTGATAACTAGGACTCCAGTGTATATAAGATAATGGGGATTCCTTGAGAAGAGAGTCTATGTCATGCGTGTTTCTCTCCCAACCTTGCTTATAAAAGCGCAGTGTGATCTAAGGTATGCTTCAGCCAGCTTAATGATGGATAAATGCACGCCAAATGATGAACCTGTTCTACTTTACCACTGTAAATTCAATTAAAGAGACGCGTATTTTGAAGTTCTTTTTTCTTTTCTACCGACGTATATCCGAAGCTTTTGACCGGGTTAGAAAGATAAAAACTTACGGGTAATCGAATGGTGTAGTTATGACAAGTTGCAGCCGACGGTCTTGACGTCTACATGTGATAGACATGTACATCCACAGACGTCGTTGCAAGAATGACTGAATATTATAACCTCAAGTTAGGTGGAGGAAATGAGGGGAGCTGCTTTGATTTGAAATGGGAATATGTGCCAAAGCTATTAAGTGCAAAGGTGAGGAAAGCATGAAATGATGGGCAAAGGAAACGGAGAGTCACGAGAGGGCAACCAAAGCAACGACGTGGAGGCAAAGGAAAGGAACGAAAGGACTTTGAAATAAAACAAGAAAAGTGGGTTGAAAACAAGGGTTTGAGATAGTGAATTCAACCCTTTCCCATGCCTGTTCTTGTATCAATCATCCAATTAGGAATTGCCGGCCTCTTCTTTCTCCGAGCCCCAACCCCAAAAGATGGCAAGATATACGCCAACCACAATACATTTGTCAAACTAGCTTTATTTGCTTTCTTTTTCTATTCTTAAAAATAAGTTAAAGCCCTTTTTTTTTTCATAACTAGGACACAAACATAGAGGTCTACTATCGAAAGGCCCGATGAACACTCTACGAACTCTACATCCCGGTCAATTTAGGCCTTTGCCCTGTATAAGTGGCTCTAATCAAGAACGGTTTGCACGTAATTGATGAGACTTGAACGCGTGACTTCAAATTCCGAAGTTAGAAAGTTCTTTTGACACCACAACTAGAAAAAGCGTCAAAAAAAGTCCTAAATCTTTTGCATTGGTGCCAAATTAGTCTTAAACCTTTTTTGGTACCAATTCAGTCATAAACCTTTTGCATTGGTGCCAATTTAGTTCTAACCTTTTTTTTTGTGCCAATTCAGTCCTAAACCTTTTGTATTGATGCTAATTTTGACCGGATTTTACTAACGTGGACCCCGATCGGCCAAAGGCCAAAGGCCGACGAGGTTCAGTCTCGCGCTGGGTGGGCAGGCTCGAGCCTCGCCAGTGGCTAGCAAGGTCAACCTCGTTGGCCTCTGGTCTTTGACCAGTCGCTGGTCTAGCGACCAATTGGAGGAAGGAGGGAGGGGAGAGAAAAAAAGAGAAAAAAATAAATAAAAATTCAAAAAATTATTATAATATTATTAAAAGTTATCCGTCGGTAAGTGACCAAATGACCAATTGGAGGAAGGAGGAGGGAGAGAAAAAAAGAGAAAAAAATAAATAAAAATTCAAAAAATTATTATAATATTATTAAAAGTTATCCACGTATTAACAAAATCCTAGCCGAAAATTGCAAAATCCGGAAAAATTGATTGGAATGACTGAATTGACACAAAGACAAAAGGTTTAGGATTGAATTGGCATAAAAAAAAAGTTTATAACTAAATTGGTACAAATGCAAAAGGTTTAGAACTAAATTAGCATAAATGTAAAAGGTTTAGGATTTTTTTAACACTTTTTCCCACTGTAACTAATTGCCTCGATCCTGGGTTTAAAAAGCGAATAGGCTCTCTGTGTTTGTGCTCCTACACGTGTATGGCAAAAGGGCTTTCCTCTTCAAGACAACTTAGAATATGAGGATTTTATCTTCAGTTGAAGTTCCTTTCGACCGACCAAAAAAAAAAAAGTTCCTTTCGAATTCCATAGAAGCAGGTCGATAGGAGGGTTTCTATAAGGAGAGTTTGAATAACAAAAGAGCTATATGGTTAGTCTTGGCATGTGTTAATTGTGACAGTCCTTTGTGCACTAAAAGCCCTCTTTTAGTAGGAATAGTAGATCTGTTGTCCCCTACTGTGCATTCATTTGCTGTTTACATCTGAATATCGTGACGCGTGTTCACTTAAATCTAGTTCGTACTATACTCAATCCAGATCTCACCAAACCCTAAGTAGCATCTTGAGATCTAAGCCTACCGTATGTGACTACCCCCATCGTCACCACCGATGGATTGCCGCCGACGTGTCCAAGATGATCCACCCCAAATTCCCTAGCTGGGTAGTCTCTATTAAAGCTTTATCATTGACTCGAAATAGGGACATTGGTAACCAACTTGGATATGGGCATATCGAACACATCTAGAGCAAACCCCGATCAAAGCTTTATCAATAACTCGAAAAGGTACCGCGTGTTGGTTTATTTTAGCGCGTTATCTTTGTTGGTCTTAAAGGGAAAAGTGTGATGTTAGCGCATGAGAAGGAAATTTTTCTTACGTGACCTAGGTACATGTGAGCCCAATGCATATGAACTCTTGATATTGGTGAAATCAAATAACGCGTTTTCAATGGAGGCGTCCGTTGTTTTCTTCGGGCCCAAATTGGGAGGCGGACTCGGTACCTCTTACTTTCTTTCCATTTACTTCTTGCGGTTAGAAAACTCGATGTTTTCACTTAGGTATTTATATTGAATTCGATAAAAAAAAAAAGAAAAGAACAGGAAAGAGGCCGCGGAGGATTTTCACAAGTAACAATTTTGACAGTCGGAGTTATGCAATAACTGAAATTAAGTTGGTTTAACGTAGCCACTTCCATGTGAATACAAAACAAGTTGGTTTCTTCTGCCTTTTCCTTTCAAGACATTTCTAAAGACCATATGTTAGAGAGAGAGACAGAGGGTCCATGTCCCGTCCATCTCGCCCGGTAGGGTTTTTCTTGGTCGGTTTTCCTTTTCACGGGTCAACTCTTGGAAAACCCTTTGTTAATTTTATTCGTTTTTGGGGAATTAAAAAAGAAATTAAGTGACTAGCTACAAGGTACGGAAGTTGAGAGTATGGTCCTCCTCTCCTCTTCTTTTGTGGTGCACAAAGTGGAAAGGCGCATCCTCAGCTAGAAATCATGAGGGTGGTGGGCGTTGGTGCCTTGGGGCGGTGCGCTTGTTTAAGCTAAATCTAATCTCCTTATGAGGTGGAAAAACAAAAGGGTTTTTGGCTTTCGCCGAAAGGGACATAAACCAAACAATAAGGCTCTTATGAATCCGTCGCACACATAGGTATAGCGAAGTAATACTCCGAACCACGTTTCAAAATATACTTTGGTAAGAATATACGTATGCGCACACATATACATATACCTACCCATGTACACAGAGAAGTTATGCTGAGAATTCCGTGAAGAGAGCAGGACAAACGAAAAAGAAAACATTGGTGTGGTCACCTATTCCTTCCAAATGATCGAACAAGTCACTAGGACATGGTTTGATTTCGATTTGTATCGCTTTTTTTTTTTAACGTTTGGCATGCTTTTCGCAAAGGAACAAGTCTTTTTTTGTTAAAGAAAAGGTGAAGATGCTGAAATCTTGATTGTTGCGAGCCTCTGTTTTCGATCTTTATTGGATTCTCACCGGAAATAAAAGAAGAGAGCTGCGGGAATCATCCGAGAGAGATTGTGGTGTTCTTTCGTTATGGCTTGTTCTGTGCTTCTTCTGATGCGTACACGTTTCTTGAGCTTGATTATCAGAGCAATCATATCATTACCAATTCACAGATGAACAGAAGCATCGCCATTGACAGGAAAATGGAAGCTTCCAAGATCTATTCGTGTGGGAACAAGGAAGTCAATAACATCATTCACGGGGTTCGCCTACTTTTGAACAAATCCAATAGATTCCACAACTCATGAAAAAAAGATCATGCCCACCCTTTGGCGTGATGCTCTTCATGCCATCAATTCTTTGCACACTATATTCCTAACCCTGGTCCCCCTTCTCTTGGTAGAAAATCGTGCAGAGAATCAGATTTGGAGGGCAGATTGTTCAAGTCTTTCAACCTCACTGTTCAAGCAAGACTAAAGTAAAGTAAACACCCTCAATAAAAAAATGTAAGAAGATCTATGCATATATATATGTATGTGCGTGTGTATGGATTGACAAGATGCTTTACATGCATCATCCCTTCTTCCCTCAAACACAAAAACCAGGAAAATTACTCAATCGTTCTTAAACCTATTGTACGAATGTCTATGTTGGTGATTTCGGGCGAAAAAATTGGTCGGAATACCTATATTGGGATTTCACACAAAAATTTAAAACTAAATTGGTAAAATTTGAAAGTTTAGAATTGAATTGTGATCCGCATAATAGATTTATGACTAATTAGGCAATTTCCCCTACAAAAATCGATATGCATCTGTAGAACTTGCATTCGATTAATGTCAAACATTGGATCATCTAGGATGCACATAATGATGCAACAGTTGACATACTCTATCTAGGTCGTGTTTACCAGGCTACTGGCTGGAGCATGCAAATTATCGCCCGACTAGGCTACTTTACATGCATCCGATTCAACAAATTGTGTTTTGGAGTGGCTCTGAGTTTCAGCGACCATTTAATCTTTCTCGAACTTGATATTTGTTTAACAGTTGACTATTTACTTTTTTACCATCCCGTGAATAATACTTCTATATTTAGAAACGTCCGAATATCATTTGTAGATTTCATTTTCTTATGTCGTGGAACATTGCAAGTAATTGTTTAACCAAAAGTCATAGGCCGTGACTTTGATGATAGAGATACCCCACTTTCGACTTGTAGGTTTTTGAAATCTTGTGCCGCGATCCACAAGGAGGAAAGATTCCTCAGACCCACGCCACAAACCAAGAAAGGGAAGGTACCCACTGGAATAACAACGGTCGAGAACGCAAGTTGATAAAAATAGGAATTACTTGTTTATTCATCTTATGATAATTGATCCGAATGGAGCATGTGAAGACAAATTTACGGGCGATTTTACATTTTAGACTTGACTCTTGCGGTAGAGAGATCCAACTCAACACGTGGCATTAGTCATTAGGGCGAGCAAACGGGCCGGTTCAAGGCCTATTCACAAGGGGATTAGTCCGGTTCCGTCTTTGGAAACTGAGAACCAACTGGTTTTACTCGAGAACCTAGAATCTGGAGCCTACAAGATTAATTTCCTCGAACCGAATTGGTTTTGAACCGATTTACCTCTAACTCTAAGTAAGTTCTTTTACTCTATTTTTTAAAACAGGAAAACATATGTTGAAATCGAATATGTTTGACATATTATCTCCGGGTGGAAAGGATTATATTCGTTAGAGATAGACCTGTCAAATGGGTGGATCGGGTCAGGTCGAGTTTGGGTCGAGTTATAAATGGTCCGACCCAAATTGACCCATTAACCTGTTTATAACCCATTTATGCGCAATGCAATTTTCTTGACTCATACCCGACCAGATATATACCCAACCCATACTCGATTAGACCCATAATTCTAAAACACTTTCATATTTATTTAAATATAAGAAAATTCATACCCAAGCTAAAATGAGAGTGCGGAATGAGTAAGTGCAAGATTGAGTGAGGACGAAAGAAATGCTTTGAGTTTAAATCAATTGTAAACTCATTTATGACCCATTTGCGACCCATTTACGACCCATTTAACACCAATATAAGACTTTTACCTATTTATGACTCATTTACTAAATATAACTAACCCATTTACTAATATATGGGTTAAGAAATGGGTTTATGACCCATTTTGATAGGTCTAGTAGAGATGCATGCATTTTGTCAAATCATATTCCTATTGAAGCAACTCTTGGTTACCCTAACTTGTACCCAAAATATTGTACAGAAAGATGAGAACTAAAGATAATTTTTAAAAAGGTCTCCTTTTAGCCATCCCCTTGAACTAAAGAAAAAAAGAAGCCTTAGCCGGATCCTAATTTTACCCTAAAATCGGCCGATTCGTTTCCAAGCCAGTTCTGAAGTCAACAGGGTAAATTCTAGGGATACCGATCATCCTTATTGTCCATGCTTAAACAATCGAACAATCTTAAATACATAAATACAAGCCATATAGGTATTCCTCTCATTTATTAATCTAATAAAATGAGAAAACAATGGGTGCAAGGTTATCATTTGGAAGGATGCGAAAGGAGGAAAGAAAAAAAAAAGATGCATAGGAAAATCTGTGATGTAAATTGCCAACTAAGCTGATGTGAGAGGTGAATTGCCTGACCTACACAGCAGATGGCCATTTTTACAGTAATATTTTCATAGTGTAGCGGGACCACCGATTTTGTGAATTTATTACTTTTGTTCGAAGCATAGGCGCCACCTATTCATTATTTCTGAGATTGGCAGTGCTTTCTTGCGCCGGAGAAATAGTGCAATTATATCTGGAAAACTTGGAGGTTGGAGAACATATATATGAACCCATTCAATTCCATCGTGGACCATCTATTCTCTTCACGTTCAAGCTACTCACCATCTACATTGTCTTCATTAGATTTAGCTCTAACCTAATTTTTATGGTTTAAATTTAACTCGCGGCCCGATTTAATTTTTTTGTTTATCACGTTATATTAAAGTAGATTATGAAACTTAATGTGCCAATTGGTACGAGAATTGATTGTCCGATGATTAGGGGTAAACATTATCCGACTTGGATGGATCTGTCCAAATCGGTGTAGTCCATGGCCATAGCAAAATTGATTCTTGTGTTTGGTACTCAAAACTTGACTTGAGCTCAATTGAGGTATTGAAATTTAGGCTCGAGCTCAAATTGAACAGTGCTTCCAAGTATGCGATTTTGATTAGCCTCATGAGTCTGTCGAGCTTACTATCGGCGAACTTGAGCATAGATAATCGAACGGTTCGAACTCAGGCCTTACTTGAAAGTAGGTGAGCTCATCTCGAGTAATCATAGAGTCGAGTCTGAACTACCATGGAATAGCTCCACTCGATTGCCCTAATAATCGCCATCACCCACTCTCTCTCTCTCTTTTTCATGTTGGGCTTGTCAATAATTTTCTTTTTCTCTGCCACTTCTCACGATTGCCATGATTCAGGAACCGATTGTGCATCATCCCCCACCCCCCAATGAATCGTACTCACACCTTCACAAAGTCTCTCGTAAATCTTTGACCCATCTTTCTTCTGACGCGATACATCTACTCCTCAACCTCGTCCCTGCCCTTCCGACGTGGATTGGTCAGGAACGACAGCACATCAACTTGGCTTTTTTTCTGGAGTTGTTCCTGCATCAATTCAACGGTCAACGGCGCACCTTCAAATGTGTATCGTGGGATTATTTTATTTCGTTTTTATTGTTACGGAGTATTACATCTTTGAGAAGGATAATGAAACTCCTTTGACATTTTGAGAATTGAAATAGTTTCCCATAGAAAAACCGTGCACCCCCATCATAAATCACGTAAAGACAGATTTATGTGCGTGTCGGAAAATAATTCATGTTACTCAAACACCGCAATGTTGCATAAGTGCTGCGGGGTATAACTAGCACCACCAGCCAAAGATCGTCACATGTGATTAATCAAGCCTATTTACATAGAATTATACGAGATTACACGGTATCTACAAGATATTCTAAAGAAGCCCAGACAAATAGGTCTTTGTATTGCAACTATGTCAACTATGTGGATGCCATGAAAAACGGAAGTCGTACAATTCTCATCAACCGAAACCCTAAGCAAGGACTTAACGAAATATCGCGAATAAAAATCATAGATCGACTCGAGTTCGACACTTAGCCACCGAGAAAGTGCATAATGATGGGGGACCTAAGCTGGTCCTAGGGCCAACTAACTCTCAACAAGATCCAAAAGGTCTTGATGATCCAAGTCTTCACCTTCTCCTTATTCAAGTTCACACAAGAAATGCCAAATGACAGAACAAAACCCATAACAAAGCTGTTGGTTGATGCTCACGCCTCAGTTTTTTGTTCATATTTTCTCTATCAAACCACTCTAACATTAGTTGGCCGCAGATTACATTACATGCATGATGGGCTGAGATAATATAGTCTATTGTGCACTAAGCAATTGCTGTAATAATTGTGGCAAGCACCCATGTTGGTCTTCCCCCCACCTAATTACAAACGCCCCCTCTTGCTTTCTTCTTTGGTAAACGACTTCCTCTCGATTTGATTCGATTCCTCTCTTTCCCCCCCTCTTAATCAACATGGAGTTAATTCCAATAGAGCATATCGTGCACGCAGAACCAACCCATTGGAGCATGCCTTCAGTGGAAACTAATGAACTTAAAAAAGCAAAAAATTGTCTAAAAGTCAGCACTACATTGCTGGGTCGTGACTAGGGTTTTGGCTTCTATATCTTTTTCTTTAGTCACTTCTTTGGCCCGAGAAGGGAGATTGAAAGCCACATGTATAGGGCAGTGGGTGGAAAGCAGAAGACATGAGTGGGATTTGAGGGCGTTGATAGGTCGAGGGAATAATGCATGGATGACTTACTAAGGATTAAACAAATGTGTCATCCTTATTCAATTTCTTCTTCAACCCGATAGTGAACATCTGATTCCTGCAAGCCTCTTGAAGTTTATGAAGATCTAGATTAGCTGAAAAGATTTAATACCGTCGAGCTAAAAAAAAAAAAGAAGGATTAATCTAGGATAGTGATATGTTGCCACGACCAAAATTTTCTTCCACCACTTTTCCTCTGTCAATTTCTATATTTTGATTAGACTAATTTGCCCTCAAAACTCATCCGCAATATTCACGAAGATTCTTGAAAGACATGGCGAAAATAACATCTACCAAATCAGGCAACAATCAAGGAAGTCCAAATTCCTTTTTATTGTTTCTGTTATTTCCTAGTTTTCATGTTATCGAAGTGAGTAAGGTATACCTCTATGGCCAGAAAAAGAAGTATGCCATGATTCTATAGAAAAATGTTTTCCAAATCATTCATTTTTTGCTGAACAAACATATCCATAGAATGAAAAGGGAAAGTTGAGTTAAGTTTTTCGCCATGAAAGAAAGAAAAATGTAAGTTTAATTTGTTTGATTACTTGCTTAATTTGTTAGAGGGTGAGTTTGTTTTTTTTTAATATAATTATCAAGAATCCTCATATAGATTGTGGATGAATAGTTAAGGACAAAAAAAATACTCCAATCAAAATAACATAGATAAGCAAAAAGTTGTGGAAAAGAAGGGTTTTTGACTATGGAAATATCATCCCCCTTAATTGACCGACTCAGCTTGTGTTACTGGATGACAATCGTGGAGGGAGAAGTGTCAAAAAAGTCCTAAACCTTTTACATTTGTGCCAATTTAGTCCTAAACCTTTTTTTTGTGTCAATTCAGTCCTAAACCTTGTTTTAGTGCCAATTCAGTCCTAAATTTTTCACATTGGTGTCAATTCAGTCCTAAACCTTTCACATTAGTGCCAATTCAGTCCTAAACTTTTTACATTTGTGCCAATTGAGTCCTAAACCTTTTGTATTTGTGCCAATTCAGTCCTAAACCTTTTGCATTTGTGCCAATTCAGTCCTAATCCTTTTGCATTTGTGCCAATTCAGTCCTAAACCTTTTTGAGCTAAATTAACTGGAAGGACTGAATTGGCACAAATACAAAACGTTTAGGAACTGAATTGACACCAATACAAAAGGTTTAGGACTGAATTGGTATAAAAAAAATATTTAGGACTTAATTGGCATCAATGCAAAAGGTTTAGGACTGAATTAGCATCAATATAAAAGGTTTAGGACTAAATTAGCACAAATATAAAAGTTTAGGACTGAATTAACATCAAAAAAAGATTTAGGACTAAATTGGCATCAATACAAAAGGTTTAGGACTTTTTTGATATTTTTACCCAATTGTGGACGTTGTTTATTAGGCGATGACACTACTGTGGAATTCCCCTCAAAGAAAAGCATCCTATCAAAGAACCTAAGTTGCATCACGGGACAAGTAAGATTTGCCCTATGAATGCAAAAGGATGGGGGAAGCAACATCTATGAAATTTAAAGCGTAGAAACTAGAAAGAAAGAGACACTTTCGGAAAATTATAAACCTCATAAAGAATTCGGATCGTTGGGGCGGAAAATATCGTGTTTCCAACACGGGAAAACGTATGAGACTATTACATCTATTGGCCCCAGCCAAGGGCTTCGTCTTTTTATAACCTTCTCGAAAAGGTCGTATAAGCTTTTACAGGATTTTTAGTTAAATGTCGACGTCAATTTATACAGGTACGTGATGGAGATGGAGATATATATTCGGAGAAAGACGATCCCTTCACCCCTTTCTTTAATTGCTAGGGTTTGAGTGGAGGAGGTAACCTTGTTTGTACCAAAGCAAAGATTTAAATTTGCAAGGAGAAGCGACGAGAGAGGATGCTTCACGCCAATACACGATTCTGATCTAAACTTCAATGTGCGAGGTCAAACCGAATGTGCTGTCCCTGTTGCTTTGGCTTTGGCCTTTGCTTTGCTTTGATTTGAATATGATGGGGGGATCGAATTACAATGGCGTTCCATAAAATAATCAAGAAAACGTTCAGCTCACTTGGTCCTCTTGGATCTAATCGAGAAAGGGTCATTTTCTCTCTCTCTCTTTTTTTCCTTTTTTTTTTTTCTTCTTTTTCTCTGGTGCGTGTGATTCTTGTTTCTTTCATGATTATGGCTCAGAGAAAAAAAAAATTTCTCAGCGAATGACATGTGCGTCAGATATCAATCGCGGCAGATAAGCTGAGGCATACGGCATCTTTTCTCGTGCGTTGGGGACACCAAAACGAGAAAGACAAGCTGAATGATTCCCATTAGCCATCTATGTGCAAACGCCACCAAGGACCCAAGTCCAAATTTGCCTAGCAAAATAATGCAAACTCATCGAGTGGAGGCACAAAAAGGAGCCAAATCTGTCACGAAAGCTTCTTCAGTAAGTTAGGTCATCAAAAAATTTAATTTTTGCGCGACATTATTTGATTAATGATAGGTATTTTATGCTAACACAAGCGAAAATTCTTAAATTGTGGCTAGATCGGTGTCACTTTCTAAGATAAATACACCGATTTAAAAAATGGGTCATTTCGATTTTGGTTAGCTATGATAGATGGAAAATAAAATCAGTTATGGAACTAAGTAAAACTCGAGAAAGCAATTCAGTGTGACAATCACGCTGATTTTCTTATAGTAGATGCACTACAAATAGGTGAATCAAGTCTCAGGGCAAAGTTTTGCCCCAAAACTCAATTTTCGCCTTGATGTCTAGTCTATTTGTGTGCCCCAATCAAATGCTAGTATACAACAAGTGATTATGCATTTCTTTCCTACTTATGTGGTGCCTTTTTAAAGAAATCCACATGTGCAACTTCAACCTTAGAATAATCGGGCTACTCAATGGTTTTACGCGGATATTAATAATGCTAGTAGATCTAGGGCGAGATCTTTGCGAAAGTTTCTCTACGTGAGTAGTTTGACGATTTTTCACCAAATGACGTGGCGATTTCTTATACGTCGATAAGAATAAAAGGCCAACAAATCTTGCATCTAGAGCGCATCACCCACAGGGAAACTTTGGGAGTAAGAGGGAAGTTCTTTCACGAGACAATAGATGAAGTTGCCGTGCGGCGATTTACGTTGTCAAGATGAAGCCACCTCATGTGGGTCACGACCCAAAAACAACAGACTGCTCTTGATTGATGCCATTCCATCAACATGCAACTGGCTCTCCCTTTGCTTTTGGTGGCTTCTTCCTCTCTTTCTTTATCAACTCCATTAATTAAAACACGTCCCCATCCATCTTGGGTTATTGGGGAAGATCGATCATCACCACCGACTCGCACCCTTTTTTCCCCCCTTGGGAGCTTCACCCGATTTTTCTTTTCAATTTCTTGCTTTGCACCGCGACAACCCATCCCAATCCTCTTTTTTCTATCTAGAAGAGATTAGGCAGGTTGCTTAGTGGTTGTAACTCTTCAAATTGTACTTATCTGACCCGACCCAGCACTTTGAAAAATGCTTTAATTTCCTTCCCAATATACATCATGTGAAGAGAGCAAGAAATCTTGAAAAATTCAGAAGACCTTAAAGATTTGAAAGGTCACACAACCAACCGGCCTAATGACAACCGTGGACGATGGAATCATCTACGTATTTCATTGTGTATGTTCCTCTTTCACATATTCTTCAGGATAACCCCTCGTGGTTTTGTCCTTATACCCGGATGGAGTTTCCATCAATTTGGCTTATTCTTTCAATGATTTCGGCATCCACGCAATCCCATCCCACTATTTTATTTGAATTCCCGTCCCTAGAAACTAGGGTTGATTAGTCCCACCAGGAAATGCTAAAATGATGTTGTGAAATGGACCTCGCACATCTCTATACACCATAGATGAACCCACGATCCCAGCCATGTTCAGCTTCTTGAATACAGCTTCATCCTGAGTGGAACACCCTCTCTCTTTAAATCTTCTCTTGTTCACAGATATGACATGATAATCTAAAGATATGCCCTTACTGTTTCGACTCGATTAACATGTGAAATAATTCGAATTTTATATCCAATTATCGCGATCATGGATGCAATGTTCCACTTCCCTATTCCCCCCTTACACAATTTCGATTTCGACTGGGAACTTCTCGCATTTGCTTCGAGAGGGGTCCAGCTCATTAAAGCAGAGCCTTAGCCCCAAGTTGCCTCATTACCTGGCAAAAAAAAACCGATAGCCACTCGATTAGCACTCATTCAATGAGCACTAGACAATAAGTACATCCTTTTGCTTAGTCAAAGCGGTTGAAATGCTTTGGATATCAAAGAGGTTTCAGTCACCTGTAGCTGTATTGAGATTGGGGACGGAAGGGCACAACGTTATTCGTCGTCTGCCTGAAAGAGAAGAGAAATCTCGATCGGACAACTTTTTTTTTTTTTTTTTTTTTTTTGGGGGGGGGGGGGGGGGGAGATGGACAAGAAGGGACTCGACCAACAACCATGTCTGAGTTAGGTTGCGAGTCTTGCGATGTCTTCTTCTCTGTTTTCTAAGACAAGGCATGAGAAAACAAGGGGAGGGCCTGCGGGTTGGGGAGCCATACAGCAACCTTCACGACCAAGTAAAATCCTAAAAAATCTAGCCCCAGAATCAGCAGTCTCTTGAGAATTTTTCGAGACCTATGTACTCAAATCAAATTCCAATTCAGCCGTCACAAACCTGTTTTTCTAATAGTAAAGTAAAGAAGAAAAGAAGTGGTAAAATTGACCGAAGAAAGAGGACAAAAAGGGAAACCGAATAAGCTAACTACGCACTTTCTTATCAAGAAAGTCCACTCGGTGAGATTTCTTCATTGTCCATCCTCTATATATCGAAAAAAATAGCAAAATCTTTATCTAATGATTCAGAATTTGTATAGTGGTCAAAAAAAGAGGGGGGCAACTTTTCCAATTCTCTGTAAAATTAGAGAACTACTAATATTAACTTATAATACAGCACGATAAATGAAGATTAATCGCGCATCCGCAACTATATATATAGAAAAGCAAATCCCAATCTTCTCTACAACACCATTTTGAGCACCTAAGCAAAATACCAACGATTTAACCATTTCTGATGAGTTTTCTTATTCTTATTATATTAACAGAAGGTAACTGCACACACACGCCCATCAGAACAACCACACAACTGCAGCGCAACCTGTTCAACCACGCCATCACCTCTTCGTCTTTCCCACCGAAACTTTCCACACACTCCCAATTTACTATCATAGAAAGAAAATTGGGAAAAATCAACCAAAAATAGAATATAATGATGATGATGATGATGGCTTAAGCGCTAATTATTAAAATAATCCCTAATCAATGGATGCAAGGGCAATTGATAAAGTTGGGTGGGGGTGTGCGTGGCGCTGTCGTTGCTGATAACAGGAACGAACGACACAAGGAGCACGAGACAAGGACCAGACTCTTCCTCTCGAAAGGGAAAAGCCTCCCCCTCACGCGAAAGCAGGAGAAGCAGAGGAAGGAGGAGGAGGAGGAGAGAGAGAGAGAGAACAAAGGCAAAACGAGCCAAACCCACAAAAGAAAGAGCACCCCCCACCAGCATCATCTCTCTCTCTCTGTCCGTCTCTGCGATTCGATTCCCCTTTCTCTTTCTCTCCCTCTCTCTGTGAAAACGAAGTCGGAAAAGAGGGCAAAAGAAAGGAACTTGGGAGCGCGACGGTGGTGGTGGTGATGGTGGTGGTGGCGGCGGCGGCGGCGGGTGGTGGATTATCTGCGGAAATTTATTCATCAGTTTCTTGATTCCCTCACGTCTCGAATACCGAAAGTCTCGAAGATTCCGCCCATGTCCTGACTGTGTCGTCATCGCCCCTTCACCCTCTTCTTCTTCCCTTCATTTCTCTCGGTCTTTCGCTTCCCCCCTACCCTTCGTCGCTCGTCAATGGCCGTTCAAGCTCAGTACCCTTCCAACATCCTCTTCCTTAACAGGTGGGTATCCATCTCCCTCCCTCCCTCCCTTTCTCTCTCCCACTCTCTCTCTTTCTTTGTGCGTGACATTTCGCTCTCTCTCTCTCTGCAGGAACGTGCAGGAAGGGCGTGATTACTCGGTGCAGGCACACCCAGGAGGATATCTCGATCAATCCAGCGCTCTGTTCACCAATGGAGGTGAGAACAGCGAGACCCGACACTCGAAATCCTCATTCAATGCCCACATTGAAACTGGTTTCTGATGCCCTGCATTGTTCGTGACAGGAAGCGCCAACCCACGCAAGAGAGGAAGAGAAGATGCGATCTCCCCCGACAACACATCGTCGTTCATGGACCTATACACTCTGCAACCTCAACCTCAACATCAGCCTCAGCCTCAACCTCAGCCTCAGCTCGTAGACCTCGCTCAACTTCATAACCAGCAATCAGCGAATGCAGTATCCATCGGCCTGCGATTATCTCCCTGCGACCTGCAAATCCAGCGTCTCTCTCACCCATCAGCTACTCCGAGCCCGAGCCCGAGCCCGAGTCCGAGTCCGACATCGTCGCTTCTCTCCAATGATTTCGCTTCCCTAATCAAGCAACAAAGAGAAGAGATGGACCAATTCCTTCAAGCGCAGGTCGAAAACAGAGAGCGCACCGACCGATGCGTTTTCTACTTCCATTCAAATTCATGCGCACGTTTTCCTTGACCCATTCGCTGAGGGTTGATGGTTCGATTTCAGGGAGAGCAGTTGCGGCGCATGTTGGCCGAGAAGAGGCGGAGGCAATACCGCGCGCTGCTCGTCGCGGCGGAGGAATCCGTCGCCCGGAAGCTGCGGGAGAAGGACGCGGAGGCGGAGAAGGCCGCGCGCCGCAACGCCGAGCTGACCGCGCGCGCCGCCCAGCTCGGCGCGGAGGCCCGGGCCTGGGAGGCCAAAGCCAGGGCCCAGGAAGCCGCGGCGGCGTCCCTGCAGGCGCAGCTGGAGCAGGCGCAGGCGATGATGGGCGGCGGGCGGGACCGGAGGTCGGAGAACGCCGGCGAGGCCGGCCCGGAGGCGCAGGCGGAGGACGCCGAGTCGGTGTACGCGGACCCGGACAGGGCCGCCGGGTCGGGCCCGGGGTGCAGGGCGTGCGGCGAGCGGGTGGCGACGGTGGTGCTGCTGCCGTGTCGGCACTTCTGCGTGTGCGCCGAGTGCGACAGGGTGGTTGGGGCGTGCCCCGTGTGCTTCTGCATGCGGGGCTCGAGCGTGGAAGTTTTCCTTTCCTAATGGGCCCACGCCCAGGCCCAACATTAGGCCCATTACTGGGCCCAGAGCGACGGGCGCGACGGTTCACGGTCAAAACAGGTGGAAGAGACCTCAGAGAACCCGAAAGAGGGAAATAAAACGAAAAAGAAAATATGGGAAAATTTTCATAAATCTTATTACAAGTTCGAGAATGAGAATCCTCGCTCTCACAGTTTTATTCTGTTTATTTCTTTTCATTATTATTATTATTGTTATTTTCTTTTTGGGTGTGTGTACAGGGCGGCTGCTGCTGAAGTTCACTCGCATTTTCATTTTGTTCCTTCTTTTTTATTTCCTTTTTATATTTTATTGAATTAGAGCAGTATATAAATTCTTTCATTAAGGTTCCCCACTCTCGATCCCTTTAGTCAAAGTCTTTTTTGGGGGGTCGAACGTCACGAGGCACTCCGCGAAGTTGGCCGTCCTTACAATGCTCCAAGCGATTATAGGATCAGACCAATCATATCCCCATTAGACTACAAAAAAGTCGTCCCGCGGCACTAATTCCATCTCGGGATTTCTCCAACTCTTTATGACTTTCAAGAATGTGACCCGAACCCGAGATCGGACCCTGGGCGGAGAACGTCTCGGGTTGGGTCTTTTTTCTCCCGAGCCTTGTTCGGCGGATGCCCCGAGAGTTTACCCGACGCCACAAACACACTAATACGCAATGACGGACTAAAGTGGCGGCTGTTGCGGCCTCCTAGGTTTCCCAACTCTTCCTAGTTTTGGCAACCTCCTAGTGTTTCTATACTTGAAAACTAGACTCGGGTTTTCTTGTCTACCTCTTTTAATTGAAGATTGTCGTGCCACCATGGGGCTACACCTAATCCAAGTGATATCCCACAATTGACGTCGACTATCGAACCCACACGGAAGCCCACGTCGTGTCACATAACAAAAAAAAAGGCCTGAAAAAGAATAAGCTCGTCAAGAGTTGGGGGCCCATTCACGACATTGGGCTTGAAAAGCCCATGACGCTATCCTATCAGTTTCTTTCGTTCCAAGCCCAAACCCTGTGCTCTTGATGATTCAAGGTCATGTGATTCCATCCACAGCGGACCTATCGTTAGTCAACGTGGTAATAACAATGTTTCTTCTTCTTCTTCTTCTTCTTTTTTTGTATTGGCTTGATGCGATTCGAACTAGGGAAAAGTAAAGGGCCGAAAGCATCGCACCAAAAAACATTGTGGGATGAAATCTACAATGATTGCTTTAGACAAGAGGAGGGGGAGATTTCTTTCCTCTCTTTCCTTTTTTCTTTTTTTTTCTATTTATTCCCCCCTTGTTTTGGAGATAGATAGATCCGTCAAAATGAGTACATTTCTTAATTCATGTTTGATGGATTGATTTGTCTTATGAATTAGTCATATTCAGTAAATGCGTCGTAAATGATTTTAGAATGGTAAACTCTAAAATAACACGAATGTTAAATGGGTTTGCAGTTTACTTGGATTCAATCCATTTCTACGGATCTCTTTTTACTTTCTCTCACCCTCACTCGATCTTACTCGTTCACTCCGTGCTTTTGCCTCAGTTTGGATTCCGAATCTTCCTAAATCTGGTTAAGCATGTAAGTGTTTTAGCAATATGGGTCTGATCGACAACGGATTACTAGATATTTTATGGAAACTGGACAATTTGCGACGGACCATTTTTTACTCGGTCCACCTATCTGACGGGTTTATATCAGAGAGAAGGAGCTAAGAACGAGCGAACATAGAAAGAATCGATTCGTTTTTTTCTTTTTTCACCCGAAAAAAGAAAAACGAAGGAGAAAAGAAGGGGGGGAATGCACATGAGTCCGAGGCCCACGGCGACCTTGTCAAAGGGGGAAGTGCGGGGGACAGGGTCCACGAATTCGACGGCTTCTTCCTGGCGGGAGGAGGGCGGGCCCCAATCCCCAAGTTGGCCGTCCACTTTTCATTCTACGGAAAAAAAAGTGGGAGAAAAAGCGAAGAAAACGACGAACGAATCCCCCTTTATTTCATTTCATCCCATTCCACCTTTTTTGGAGGGAACAAAGAAAAAAGGGAGAGAGATGTAAAAGGCGGAGTTGGTCCCGGAGCCCCCCCGAAAAACGGTGGGGCTCGGGCCGGATCTGATCGGGTCGGGTCGCAGCGTTGACGGGAGAGACCCGAGAGAGAGAGAGAGTGAGAGAGCCCCCCAGTTGCGGTCCCCTGGCGCGTGGAGTCGCGCACCCCGGATTCACAGGTCCGTCGAGTCCGTCTTCACGGGCGAGAATTTTCCATCACACCCCCCACCTCGACTCCCTTTCCTGGCGTAATAAATCCACCCTGACGACATAGGTAAGTGGTGATGCCCTATTTTCCAACCGTAAGTGGTGGGGAAGATGCGACAATTATTAGGCGCTCTCTTAAGTTTGCTCGGAACCGTCCGAACGCGGCCCATCTCATTCCTCAAAGGGAAAAAAAAAATGGTGTAGGCCCTAGCTAATTTGGACGCGTGAACGAGGAGAGCAGCGACCGATTTTACTTCGCCATGCTCGTTCTACGGCGGGGGCGAACGCGAGGATCCGCAACAAAACTGCGGTCGCCGGCCGAATTCCCTATAGGGCATCGCCTGGAATTCGGATGCATCTTCTCTTTGGTGGGTCTCTCCCCCCGTTTCCCCGTGCGGGTTACGTGAGATGTTCTTTCCAATTTCCTTGGGATCGGAAGAGAGGAACGAATGCCGGGTGGCGATCGTGACGCGAACGCGCAAAGTGCCCCGCGTGGGGACCGGCAAAACCGTCTGATTTCGTCGTCGTGGAACAGTTGACGCTAGGAAAAAAAAAGGTATGGGAATCAAGAAAATGGAATAGGAAAAAAGTGAAAAAAAAAAAAAAAAAAAGAGAGAGAAAACCTTAATACGGGACAAATCGTGTGCGGTGGTAGGTGGCGCGTGGGGCCCCCCGCTCCTCCTCTCCTCTTTTTTTTTTTTTTTTTTCTTTTCGAGAGATTGAGAGAAGATATAGTAGCATGGGATCGCCGTATCCTCCACCCTGTCGTCGGGCCTTATTTACGAACGCGCCACTCGCGCCGGGCGAAGCAGGCCCAAGACGCAGTGGCCGTTTCCGTAATTCGACGAAACGGAAGGGGCAAATCGGTAAGTTCGGCCACCTACGACTCCATTGTCAAATTTTTGATGATGCGGGCAGCGGGGTATCTTTTCCTCAGCCAATGGATTCTCGTCCTCGGTTTCTTGAAACCCGGCCGTGGTTTGCTCTCCCTCTCTCTCTCTCTCTCTCTCTCTCTTCGGGCCCATAAATCAAGAACGCTTTTTTATAGCTTCGTCTCCTCCGCTCCCCTCGAACCTTCTGCTAAAGAAAACGAAGCGCGGCCATTGAAGGGAGAACCAAGCGTGAGAGGAGGAGAGAAGGGTGGGCGAAAAGAAGGGTAGGGATTGAGAAGGGTTTTTATGGAGGCCGCTGCGACCACGAGGAGCGGTTGCTTCATCGCCGACGATGACGATTCGCTGGCCGACATGGAGGCCGGGTTCGCGGAGAACGTGCGCGCGCTGAGGAATGCGGTTAAGAGATCGTCGCCTGCCGCTTCGCCGAGATCCGCGAGGTTCTACGACGCGAGGTTTGAGGACCACCGCCCGCATTTCCTGGAGACTTGCTTCCTCTGCAAGAAGCGGTTGGGGAACAACAGGGACATCTTCATGTACAGGTCGGTTGTTGTTGGGTCTCGCTGTTTTTTCTTTTTCTTTTGCTGTTGCTATTTTTACTCTTCTAGTGTTTTCGACTCTCTTCTGCGAGGGGCGAAGACTTTTAGTGTTGTGGAATTTCTTGAGGGACTTCGCAATTTGAGTGCTTGATCGTCTTCTCCTATGATTTCATGTGGATTTTGGGTTTGATCTTTTAGATAGCGATCTTAAAAATTCATTGCCCTATTCGGTGGGGCAAAGAGTTCCTCTAGGGTATTGAAGTTCGAGAGAGAGAGAGAGAGATTAGAATCTGCGGAAGCAGCATGCCGTGTGCTCTTGGTGCCTGAAAATGATGTCCTTGACAACATAGTGCTAGAAATGTCCGATTTCTTTTGTCAAAGATTTGAAGGAACGAAAATCAATATATAGAGCAAATTTAGTCTCGCGTTTGCTCGGCCTCCTCCTAGGATATTTGACCATACGAGAAAGAATGCGCCTCAAAATTTTTCTGCACCTTTGGCGCAGCAGTATTTTCGGGTGAAGGTTTTTTCTTCTAGGGCCGGTGCTGATTTGTCGTTTCGTTGCAGAGGGGAACTCGCGTTCTGCAGCCCGGACTGCAGGCAGGAGCAGATAGAGATGGAGGAAGCCAATGAGAGGAACTGGAACCTCTCTTCCTCAATGAAAGCCCTGAGGAAGAAGGGACACGCCAAGTCCACGTCTCCTCCCGAAGCTCAGGACCAACACTTACCCAGTAGAACCGTCGTTGCTGTCTGATCGGAGCGTTTGATAAAGTTTGGAAATCGTATACATACGTACATATACATATACCCAACTACTACTCTTTTAGCCTCTAACTAAGCTTTGAATCGCGTGTATTATATCGAAAATGATGATGTTTACATGGCGGGCCTCTCTGGAACATGAAGAAGGCCGGGAAAGAGAATAGAGTGTACAGTAGCTGAAGTGGGAGATTGCTGTTTTTGAGGATCTTCCTAGTTTCGCTCTTGTTTTTTTTTTTCTTGTTTTTGTTGGAATTTTCATGTGTAAGCCCTCAAGTATGAACAATGAGTGAGCCTGGTTGTAGCTTTCTTTACCTCTTATGATGTTGCTCTCTCTTCCTTCCTCTTCCCCTTAAGGTTTCTTTGAAATTTAGATTCAAAGCAAGACAATTCTAATAGCAAAGCCAAGAACGGAAGTCAAAGATCAGTGCCTAGGATGCTCGAGGCGCTGTTGACCTGGTCGTAAGAGAATTATGTAGAAGTGATTGATCACACCACCAGGGAAGCTTCTTCGAAAATTCTTCGTTGCCTTTTCCGGTGCGGTGGGGGCACTGAAGAGTCAAAGTTCACGTGCCTGGTTTAGTTTCACCTCCTCTATAAGACTGGGGTAGTGTTTGGAAGAAATATTAGAAGATGATGAACATGGTGATGGTGATCGTGATCGAGGCAGTAATGGCGGTCACAGTACCTGCAACTGCAATAGAACCTAAATATGACCCGGGTGTTTTTAGGATCCTTGGAGAATGGATTCCCGACACCCTTGATGGCCGTCAGATGAAATAACGTGAATCTCATTCATTAACTGTAAAAACTTTAGCGTGTTATATATGACATTTTGCCGGGAGTCATAAACAAATATAAGGAATTACGACAAGTTATGACCGGGGGAGATAGATCCCCAAATACCATTAAATTGTCTAATATAGTCTCCATTGAAGTTGGTATCTAAGATATGTTACAAACATAACCGATTCTCGTGTTTTGGGACTTTCATCTATTTCATTGTATTTCGATTTAGTTCCTAGGCTCGCTATATCGTCATGATCTCACTAATATGATGGAAAATTTCAGATATGGGAAAGACGGGTTTCCTTTTCATGCTTAAGATTAAACCTAGACTTATTTTCTCCCCCAAAGCAAATGCGAATCACAGAAAAAAGCCGAGACAATCAAAATATATAGCACTTCAATTCAACGGGGATAATGCATCGTATCATCGTCAAAACAGCGCAATGCGATTCAAAACTCGAAATCCAGACGGTGTGAGCTGCTTCATTAGTTTTCCTTGGGATTTTGTTCCAGTTATATTGGCTCCATTTGTTCGCGAAAAATTGTAACATTTCTAGAAAATGTTTTCTGAAAAGTTATTTTCAAGAAAAATGACAACATTTCCCTATGTTTGGTTGAGACCCGCAAATGAACTAGAAAATATTTGCCGTCGTTTGGTAAGAAACATCTCATTTGATTTCTTAAATAGACATACACTAAGGAAACTCGGCACAAGCACTGGGGTCTCAAGCCTGAATCCCCGACTCTCAGGCACGAGCACGGGCACAAGTCTTGGGTCCACTAAAATTGAGCCCGAGAACTTGGTGTTTGTGCCCAGCTCCCTGGCGCCCTGCCCCGGGTCTACAAAGGTCGGGCACCGAGGACCCGGCCTCGCTACCAGGGGCCCAGGAACGAGCATTGGGGTTCCTACACCCAAGCGCAGAGTTTCCGGTCCAAGGACCATGATCTAGTCATATATCCAAATGCTAAAAAATTGAGAAAAATGTTTCCCGCGAAACAAATGCAGTCGCAAAGTAGAAAAGGAAAAGGACGAAGGAAGCGAAGCTTTGCGTGATCTTAGTCTCCACTGTAATGGCCTGCCAAAAACCAATCCTGGTCATATAATGACTCGGGCCCAATTTAATTGGGCCTGACGAGAAGACCTTGAAGAACGCACAAACGTGCTCCCTTTTCTCAGTACTTTGCTCTCAGCGCGAGGTTGGGTCGGGCCTCACGTCCGAGCCGAGCCGAGCCGTTCCTTTTTGTCGGCCGAAAGGATACCGTGCACTGCTTTGGGTTCGTCTCGTTCCCCCGAATGGCCGACGAACACGAAGCGAGAGCGCATCGTGCGGACACGGACACGCGACTCCAGATCCGAATGAATGGAAAAATCGTCACGATCCAACAACACGTAAAAGTCTAATCTGATCTTTTAATCTAATCGGAAGAGAAGAAGATCCAGCACACACGTGCCGTCGCATGACTGGATTTGCATACTGTCGGCAGAACCAGAGAGAGGAGGTGGCCACCACCAATTCACGAGACTGCCATTTACCCGCCGCGCCCCCATCCGTTTTTTTTTAACTTCATTCAACCGTCCTCCTCAGTCCACTCTTACTTCTCCAGATCACTCACGCACGCACGCACGCTCTCTTTCCTTCGCTCTGCGTAAGAAGATCTCTCCCGCTCCTCCGCAGAAATGGAGGGCTTGATCAAGGGCCTGATCGACGTGGCTCTCGGTGGCCTTGGCGAAGACCGGAACAACCAAGAAGACTCCGATGATCAGCGCTCGCGCGACGAGCGTTCCAGATCCACTTGGGCCGAGGTTGGTGTCGATCGAGCCGTTTCGTCTCGTTCTGTTCTCTTTCTTCTTCTTCTTCTTCTTCTTTTTTTTTTTTTTTGCTTCGGTAACGGAAGCGATGGCTGTTGGTGGTCGATGGTGACACGGAAATGGCTTTTTTTGCAGGTGGTGTCGGGAGATCAGGACGGCGACGAGGGACGGGGGAGTGAGGATCGACAGGGATATCGCCGTAGTTCGTGGAATGAGGAGGTTCGATTCCGACGTTTGGAATTGGAACCTTTCGGGTTCTCTCTTTGTTTTTTGAGAACGTTACGTGCAGGATTTGGAGTTACGGCCTGGTTGGGATTGTGATTTTGCAGGAGAAGAGCGAGAATGAGCACGGGGCGTGGGGGCTGCGGTGTCAAGGCCTTCGAGGCGACCCCAAGTGGTAAAATTTTAGTATTGATCGGTGCTGTTGCGTGGTGTCTACACGGCGTTAGAGTGGTCTGTCTGTTAATCCAGGCTTTTCTTCGAGTGGTTCGACTAGCGTCGGTGGGGTTTTTCTATGATGCAGGGGTTTTGCAAATTTATGTATGGAGCTTTACACGAATGGTGTCGGTTCTGCAATATCCTTGAATTGACGGAGAAGATAATAAATATTAAGTCCGTGATGCTTTTATATGTAGCTGGATTCTTTTCGGGTCCTTGTTTTCTTCATTTGCGTTGAGTAGTTATAGATGCAAGGCGGAATTATTGGCATTGTGTTCTGGAGCTGGCTGTCGTGGTTTTCACTTCATGCTTTTGCTTTTGCCTCTCCATCTTGTCATCTAGATTTTGTCTTCAAAATGTCTCCAATTGCCGCAGGCTGTAGATCAGGGGTATGAAACTCATGAAGATGGCAGAAGGCATGACTATGACCAAACCCCTTGGAACAGAAAGGTGTGCTGTTTTCTTTCCCCTGTTCCAGATACAAGCAACACTATAACGAGAGAGAAAAAATTGAAATTTTGTGTGTTCACATTTTAACAGGAGGACAACCAGGAGAGTAACGACGACTGGGAAGCTGTTGGCAGAAAGCATCAGAGGCAACCTCACAAGGTTTCCGTTATATCAGAAAACGGTTGTAGGATAGTGAAATGTATATTGCTTTCTAAAAGTTCCTTTCATCAATCGAATATGCAGTAGTGTTGGTGGCTTTTTGAGCTTCTTAGTTTAGTTCTCTATGTGCTAAGAGATCATGGCCGGACAAATTGACGTTTTGTGATATAGATGAAAATGATAGGAAGGAATGAGATAACAGCAGATAAAAAGCAAAACTGACTATGCTCATCTGTTTTCTGATAACCTAAGATAATATGGACATGGTCTGGATTGTGTGCGATTTGGGGACTGATATTTGGCATCTAAAGATGCTGACTCTATAGCCATACTGATAAGAATGAGTAATAATTGTAGATGAAGCTTCACTTTTGAAGGATTTTGTTTATCATCATTTTGCTGGTCCTTCATTAGGTATTTAACCTAGACAATCCACAACAAGATTTTGGCATTGTGTTATCATGTTAACCATCATCTATTTGATGCTTAACATGAGCATTTCTGAACAGAACATCTCTAGTAATTGTGTTCTTTGCCTATGGTGTTATTTCTGTCATAATAAGAACTCCGATCTACCAATTTTCAGGTTCAGATGGATCACTGGCATGGATACAAACGGCCTCCTAGTGAGCAGGAATACTCCAATGAGGTTGAAATCGGTCTTGGCATAGAACCCACTGAGGAGGAACTTTCTGATCTATCACAAGCCTGTAACAAACTCTGGGAACTCGACTTGAACCGATTAATACCAGACAAGGACTATCAGATAGATTGTGGTGAGGGAAAGAAGGTCTATCAAAAGGAAGACATGGCACAGGGAAGCTTGTTTAGCTGGCTGAGTGAAGATGTATTCAGAAGGCCTACTTACTCTCGCTTTTGTTCTCTTCTCGATAATTACAATCCAAATGGAGGTTGCAAAGAAGTTGTGACATCCGAAGAGAGGCAGGAGCAGGTTGCTTTTATAGAAGAAATTAACAGAACAGCACCAATCAAGTATCTTCACAAGTATTTGTCGTCCAAGGGCATGGTATCTGGTGACCGTCAAGAGTTCAAAAGTGTGATGATGCGGCTATGGTTTGATCTCTATGGCCGAGGTGGTTCATCCAGTTCCTCATCTGCTTTTGAACATGTTTTTGTTGGGGAAATCAAGCAATGTGGTGAGGAAGAAGAAGTTTCTGGCTTTCATAATTGGCTTCAGGTAACCTATCTAGCAGCAGTTTCCTTTCTTGCTCATATCTAAAATAAGAATCAGGTAAATGATTATAATACTTGGATCTTTATCAATTCTCAAACTAGTGTCCGGAAACTCCTTAGACATCTCTTGAACTTGTCTACGAGGAAATCCAAACTGGTAATCTTGAGAATCTCAGAAGTTTTGGCTTCTAGGTAATTATGTTTTGACTTGGAGGTAGATCTTTCAATTGGAACTGTCGAATTAGTTTCAGACTCTGCCATCACTTTGTTTATTCTTTGCTTGATAATGCACTTAAAAAACAGTGTAGGTTCATAGTTTTAAGAAGATGACTTTCGCTCTTACTGATAATTTGCACCTATATTTATCACTCAAATGTATTTTAAGATGCATCTTAACCAAAAGGGCAAAAAGTAGAAAGTTGTTTGTACATTTATTCCCTTTAGTACTTCTCTTTCTGTCTCAGACTTGGAATCATCTGGCATGTGTCTTTCCACCGTGACAGAAGTAAAATATAGTATATGATATGAACAAAGTAGAAGTTGCAGGTTTTTTTTTTTTTTGGTCTGAGTTGCAGTTCAGCTTTGTCTTATTTTTTACTTTCTTTTTTTTTTTCCTGCCTGTCCAGTTTTACCTAGAAGAGGCAAAAGGAAGAGTTGATTATCAAGGATACATTTTTCCTCGACGCCGTGGGGAGATTGTAAGTAATAGCAATCCTATCATAGCTGTCTGTAATTTAGGTCCGATATTAATTGGTGATCACCCAGGCTTTAGGGTATATGTTCTACTATAACTGGTTGTTCTATTTCGCATGTTTTTTTTCTGTTAGATTCTCCTCACAACTGTACTAAGCGTTCCCTTTTAACATTGAAGCACCGGGACAGCGCACGTGCACATAAGTTGGATGACATTCATCTAGAGTACTAAGCACTGTGACATGCTGCATTCTGTGGAGATCCTTTTCTATTGCAATATATTCATTGCATGATGTAATAATGCTATATACTAGATCAATCATATTTCGAGAGACCCCGGAATCCAGTGACTACAGGAATCTGTAGCCGCCGTGCCTCTTGTTTCATGTAGGTTGGAGGGCATTCTTTCTTGGAGTTGAGCTGTTGAACCAAGGGGCTATTAGAAGGGACTTGTACTGCATGTTGACGTTTTCAATGTTCACATGTTGAAAAATGAGGAATCTCTTTTGAGATATTTAGGGGGATTACGTAGTCCTTTTAATAACTCCATAGTGATATATTTGACAGTGTCATCCTAATCCAAGTAGTCAAGCCCCATACATGCTTCTTCTGAAATATGCTTCCATATGCAGCGCATCAACAGGGTATTGTTCAGTATGCTCTGTTTTCCATGTTCTGATCCCCTGATTTATCTAAATGCAAATTAACAATTGCCGTATTTCCAAGTGGAGCAGAGCATTTTGCCTTCTGTTAATATGGTATATATTGAATGAATTAATGAGGTAGATTACTCTTACAATTGATTCTGGAATGTTTAGCTAACGTGTGATCTTTTACTTAATTGCATTTTCAACTACTAATTTCTCTCGTCATTGCACTTGCAGCCGGACTCCGAAACCCAGTTGCTCACTGTTCAGTTTGAATGGAATGGGATTCTCAAATCCGTGTCAAGCACATTAGTTGGTGTGAGCCCGGAGTTTGAAGTTGCCCTCTATACTCTATGTTATTTTGTGGGTAGAGAGGACAACAACGTCCAGCTGGGTCCATATTCTGTTAACATCAAATGCTATAGGTTTGGGGATAGAATTGGATCGGTGTTCCCTGTATCTGAGTGCTGAAATTTGGTCATCGTGAGTACTGTTCTTTTGCTCTCGAGAGCTATGCTGTAATCATCAGAAATTTTCTCGCTGGAGGCTGTAGTGAAGAGAAAATCAGCTCATTCTGCTCTACAAACGTTTTAGTCTAGTGACATCAGGTGTTTTTGTAAAAAATGACATTGTAGTAATGCATGGCCATCATTTCGTGGACTTTCTCCTGTTAAGGATGTTTTAATATGCCTTGACTTTCATGCAATGAGAGTTCTCATGATGCTTCATTGATTTGAGTGTTTCCTAATGGCTCACGGATCTTTTCCTGAATCCTGCCAACAGTCAAGTAGCATTTCATTGTGAAGATAAGCCTATATGTTGTCATTTTATCTATAGACCTCATGTTTATCTCCACACGAGTTGACTGTCTTTTCGGTGTGTGATCTTTCAAATGATCGGGGCACTCGTTGACAAGCAGCGTATCGTAATATTAAGGAAGATATAGTTGAGGACGACTGATGATATGGCTCGGATAATTGGTGCAGTTCACTTGGAGGGACGTTGATCTTATCACCATGAATAACTTGTTCCGTTTCTATTTGAAATTCATATTAGCAAGTCGAATTTGGGTAAATGAGGGGCATAGTTCACATTTCCCGATGACTTAAACTCAGGCAGGAAGGCAGGATACTAGTCTCCGGAGAATCCCCTGGAA
Source organism: Syzygium grande (assembly GCA_024733475.1). Lineage (NCBI taxonomy): Eukaryota > Viridiplantae > Streptophyta > Magnoliopsida > Myrtales > Myrtaceae > Syzygium > Syzygium grande. The sequence continues at coordinate 39,079,187 of JAMXDD010000001.1, read as the reverse complement.
TCTTTCTTATGCTGCAGTAAATATACAATTTGGACATGTTGCTTAATGTCTTACAATTCTCTCTTTGAGTTTCCCTATGGATCCTTCTCTTTTTCTCTAGGCCTATGGTTCTTTGTTGCCAGCAGAACTAACATTTATCTTCAGTTGCATACTTTTGAAATTGGAACTATACAACGGACAAGGATAGATAAGGACCGCGTGACCCGGGTTCCTGAACCGGAGAAAAGAAGACGGCCAACATAAATATCCATGGCAAAGAGCAATGGATTTCGAGAAATATCCCGATATTTTGAGAGATAGTTTTGCAAACAAGGAGTGTGTCTCGATATTTGAATCTTACGTCGTTTGGCAGGAAGGGTTCATTGAAAGGAGGCGACATGGAATTATGTTCTTTCTTTTCGTTTTTTACCGGGTTTAAAGACGCTTGGTCTAGACGTTTATCTGTTAGAAGTAGCTGAGACACTCATTTGCATCCAAGTAACGCTTGATCGGCCGTGACCAAAAGAATGAAAGAAAGAACATTTGACGAGTCTATTGGGGATAGAATCGATATTGTTGGCTGTTTAACTATGGAGTGGCCCTAACAGTTTCTTCTCCAATTAATCGGTGTCAAGTTCAACATCACCGAAACACCTACTGATGCCAAACCTCAAGCTAAACAAACCCAAAATCTTGTTTACCCTACATTCTAATGTTAATCTAGAAAAATGAATTCCGTAACCCGGGTTTGTCAATCAATCTTGGTAGCCTAAGTTCTCTCTCTCTCTCTCTCTCTATCTGAAATTTTGCTTTCACGCTAAGGAAGACACACCAGAAAACACGTTAAGGCATGAAGGGACCGCGCGCTCGTGCGAAGAAGGAAGCGGATACGTTTGACAATGAGGAACCACAAAAAATAGGGGGGAAAAGAGGATGAAGGAGCAGGTAATTGAAAGTCGAAAGGTTGTGGGGACCCCTTTTGGAGGATTTGCTACTTGACAAAAATTGGAAGGTGTGGGATTGAATGCAAAAGGCCAATTTAAAGTTCTCACTTTACAGAGACAGAGACATGCAAAGTTCGCGGATCCAAAGAGAAAGCAAGCAGGTTAACTGTCATTAACGTTTGCTATTTACTGAAGAAAAGTACTGTGGACCTTATTATAGCCAAAGGTTCGAACTGAGTCTCCGGTCAATTGAGTTACAACCGTTTTTTCCTATCAAGAATCCATATCGTTTTGGGAGCAAAACCCAAGTTTTAGTAAGAATACGATAGTAATTCGCCAATAAAAGCGAGACAGACCGACATGAGCCGTTGCGTCACGTAGCAGCCAGCGTGTTCAATGCTTTGTCGAATTGACCAAAGACTTCTTAAGATGTGTTGATGCTCGAGATTAAGTCGACCCAACTTTCGGTTCCCAAATAGAATATGACGTATATACATACGCGGTAGCCCAGAGGGAGACCATATGGGATATTTGTCAGAGCAAAGTAGTTCCTCAGGAAGCAAATTTTGGGGGCCACAATATCCCTCAAGAGCGTTCTTGCTTAAAGAAAGCTCCTGATAGTTTACCTGTTATACTTTTTTTTTTTTTTTTTTTGAAACAGTTGCTCTTTATCATAGTTCTTCTTCTTCTTGGCAGTCATAGAACTTATTCTGAAGGGTTAATACCACAAAAAACCATAAATTTGTACGCCCGTGACAAATTTACCGTAAATTTGACATAAAAAATCTCAAATTGATACACCTGTGACAATTTTATCCCAAACTAATTTTTTGACCACCAAAAACTCTAAATTGATACACTCATGATAAATTTATCATCTGTTAGTTTCCGTTAAATTGGATTAATACTATAAAAAATTTCAAATTGATACACCTGTGACAAACAAATGGTTAAACCCCAAACCGATATACCTGTCAACTGCCACATGTTATCCAACTTAGTAAATCGATGATAAAATTTAATGGAAATTAACATGGAATAAATTTGTCACAAGGATACCAATTTGGAGTTTTTGGTAGTTAAAAATTTAATTTTGAGTAAATTTATTACAGGTGTACCGGATTGGAATTTTTGGTAGTATTAACCCTATTTTTGAACACAAACATTTAGCACCATGACTCTCCCTTTCTATCCATAATGGCACTCTATCGTTCTCTTTCAATTTGAAATATTTGACAGTGCATGATCCTAAGGTTTCAGCGTGAAGAGATAAGGCCTCGCGTCCTCCACAAGAAAATTGCAAAATGGTAGGCCTAGGGTTTACGTGGTGGCAACAGCAAAACCCTCCTTTGAATTAGGACTATTCCATCCACATCTACCTGCACAGAAATTCCAAGATATCACCTCTTAGTTCAGGTCCCACCCTCTCTCTATGCACTTGATCGTCGGCGCGAATATATCTCAGGACGTGAACTGTTCCTAGGCAAAAGCAGTTCCTTTCATTGCCTACTACAATCTCTTGTAAATTCTAGTTAGAAGTCTGATACCATCAATATTTTGGTTGCATCCTTGTGTTGTATTGTGGTGAAAAATCAAAGCGTTACTCGGCCCCCAAGCAAAACATCCTGTGTCCGCCACTGTGTATATATGAAATTATAGATAGATTGGGAAGAAAAAAACATATCATAACCCAATAGAACTAGTCAATCACATTGCAAAAGCACGATAAATTCTACACTAAAAGCTAAAATAAAAGGCATAGCCTTGAATCAGCTCCATTTCATCACATTATTCTTAAAATGAGTGTAGCATCCCCGAATTTTTATATGAGGTAAGTAATTACTACGCTAGATGAATAATACTTAAGGTTTCAATCTCTTATAAAGCTCTAGATATTATGTCGACATGAGAAGAGACATGAGGACTGTTTCCATATCTTTTGAGTTGAATTTCTTTAATTCAAGAGATTTGACTTTTCTATTGATAATTTTTCATGGGGAAGTCGTTATTGGGTATGTTGAATAGAAGGAGATTATTCGCTGATCATGGTGGTAATCAAGAAGAGGAGCAGTTGAGGTAGTAATCACAACGAGTCCACTTCGTACCCGTAGATTTGCGTATGAGAAAAAGATGCGACTTTTACAATGAAGGCTACGGAATGGCTGGGGACTCTACAGATCTACACTTTCTGAACATCACCATTGATTCTATTCACCGTGTGTCATCCGTTGAACGAGTCCCTCTGATATTCCTAGATTAGCATGAGAGATGCGACTTTTGATCCTTTCATGGCCGACCAACGACTTACAAGCCCCAAAAGAAAGAAAAAGGGTCCTTAAAACGTGCACAAGAGAAGGTTAGATGGTGAATCAGTTGAGAAATTGAGCTTTGATAGCTCGAAAGCGAACAGGGACAAGAATCCAAGAACTGAAGAGCATAGAAAGGGAGCAGCGTCATTGTCAACCGCAAGCTTTCCGTCCTGAAAAGGGCCAGCCATGCATTCTTATCTTAAGCGAACCAAAACCAAGGAAATCTCATAAATCTCTACATTTTCTTGGCAATAACAAATCCTCAATTTTTTTGTCCGCAAGAATGGAATTCCAAGGGAAGTAAGGAGGAGAAAGACCCAAGAGAAGGAGGCTCCTTTCGGTGACGTTTGCATGGACCTTGACGAAGCAAGGCCACCCGTTGATTATCACGTACAGGAGATAGAGTTGAGCATTCTATGGAGGGTTTCACACAGTGTGGACTTGAAAAGTGCACCCCGCGCATAATCCAAAGGACAAGAAAAACGATGAATTTACTAATGAGTTGGAACGAATTTAAAGGAATAAGAATTCATTGCAAGAATGTATCCGATGAAGAATGAACCAGAAAAGCAACAAGAGGTGGATTTTACGCAAAAGTCGCCGTATTTAAAATGATGAATAAAATAGCACAGAGAAGGCGTAGCTCAAAGTGAAATTACGACATCATGAAGCAATCATCAAATGCGAGATTATGCTTGCGTGCAAGCAATCCATGGAGTAACCAATCATTTCAAGCAAGTCAATCAAAGTTTGGACATTCTTCAAATTTCAAATAACAAATAATTTGTTTGCAAAGGCCTCTCGTTGCCCAGTGATGGCCTCGCAGCGACGCCCCCATCACTTCAAAACAAGGGGCGGTGCCAAACTTTGTAAAGTAATTTTTGTATCGACAGTCACGCAGAAGAATGAATCCTCGGGCTGAAGGGTTTACGAAAATATATTGCTTCCAAGGCCAAGCAGGACGATATCATGTGCTTTTATGACTACTTCCATAAGTACTGAAAAAGTTATTCCCACCTTTCACACTCTTATTAGTTGAATCAAACGCAACATACACTTAGGATGAGGTTATTCTAAGATATAATTTAAAATAATAGGTTCCAAGAGTCAGAACGCTTTGTGTGAGTTTTAGACATTTAAATAACGTTTTTGGCTGAAGGATACTCATGAGAGGTAACTGGACAGAATCGTTGACTAGTTAAAAGCCGAACCTTACGAGAAGTCTTTGCACTCTTATCATCAGAATGAGTTTTGAGAGGATACAATACACCAACCGACAGTGGATCAAACCAAATGACTCTGATCGAAAAGTTGGACCTGACTAGGATTTGAATTTTTTGCGCCTTTTCACTCTTAATGCGCCGGAGCCCACCATCGTTGTCTCCTTCAAAATGCCGAACACGCTTTCCCTTTATAAATAAAGACACATTCTTCATCCATTTCTATATTCCCCCCACTTGCCACAAATCTTGAATAAAAAATGGCTCTCATGCTACGTTCTTCCACGTCTTTCAACAATCCAAAAGATAACAAATCCTTCAAAACCCCCGATGACATCTTGGGCACGGTTAGCTTCGCACAGATAAAGCCCTCACGGCGTCTCCGAGTGAAAAGTTCGATGCACGAAGTAGTGGAAAGAGGCATGATTACGGAGTCAAGGAGGAAAGATAGATCGGCAAAGCATCAGGCTTTGTCAGTTTCTCATGGCCAAGATGGCACGAAGGTTCCGGTGTATGTAATGTTGCCTCTTGACACGGTAATGCTCGGAGGGAATCTGAACAAGCCGCGGGCTATGAACGCGAGCTTGATGGCCCTAAAGAGCGCGGGAGTTGAAGGGGTAATGGTGGACGCTTGGTGGGGATTGGTGGAGAAAGATGGACCGATGAAGTATAACTGGGAAGGTTATGCGGAACTTGTGCAGATGGTCGCAAGGCATGGCTTGAAGCTTCAAGTAGTCATGTCCTTTCATCAGTGCGGAGGCAACGTCGGTGATTCTTGCAGGTATTGGGTTAAATTTGATGCATCTTTCCTCGTTCATCTATTTACTATTTTAAGTCGAGAATCAAAATCATAATCGCTTCTTACTTAACCATCAAGAAGAGACATCACCTTGGCTGAATTAGTATTAGAATCATCAGAATCTTCTTGTTGTCAGGTAGGTTCGCTAAGTTGAGCTAGTGTCTCAAACAGAAAAATCTGTAATTACCCAATTCGTGCAATTTCTAATTCCTTATTCGAGAACTTCAAATCAATACCGTCTTAAATTATGGATGACTTTTCCCTTTGATGATTCTGCCATGGACGAAGGTTGTAAAAACTTTTTCTTCATTGATTATAGCATTCCCCTACCTCCGTGGGTGCTCGAAGAAATCAGTAAGGATCCGGACCTGGTCTACACAGACAGATCTGGCAGAAGGAATCCCGAATACATCTCCCTAGGCTGTGATTCATTGCCAGTGCTGAGAGGAAGAACACCCATTCAAGTCTACGCAGATTACATGCGGAGCTTCCGGGACAGGTTCAGTGGTCACCTGGGCAGTGTTATTGTGGTAAGCATCAATCACATCCGAGGATGCTTGATTTAGTAGCTAAGAGCACTATTTTAATCCAATCTTTATAAGCAGCAAGTAAAGTACATATTTCAGGAGCACTCTTAACTTATAGCATGGAGATCTATTATGGAGACAAATCGTTGAACCATTTCTGGAAATGAAAACGTTGTAGCAACATCTTCGTATTCATTCCCCTGAATATGTATTGACCCCAGCAAAATATTCCCACCCTAAAGCTAGAGGCTTAATCATCAACCAGGCTTTTGCCTTAGAATTAGCATTAAGAATTCACCTAGAGAGGCGCAACCATCACTTCAAACTATATAGGAGTTCAAAGTTCTGCAAGCTACTTGGACACAGTTGAATGGATCCTACACGAGCAATCAAGCAGAAAACGGTGCATCTGAATAATTAGTGAAGATTTAAGAAAGGAACAAAACATACAAATCGAGTCGTGAAGAGATAGCATCAAAATATTACAAGACTAGTGTGCTAATTTTCAAGTGGTGGACCACTGGCATCTGGAAACATGTCTAAAATATCGTCAGCTTACTTCATAATAATAAGTGCCAACATTTTCCTACCAGGAGCATAACTGTATTTCTCAAGCATATATATTCATCTGGGTTTTTACTGCAGGAAATTCAAGTTGGAATGGGTCCTTGCGGAGAATTGAGATATCCATCGTATCCTGAAAGTAACGGAACTTGGAGGTTTCCGGGAATTGGAGAATTCCAGTGCTATGACAAGGTAATTGTTTGGAAAAATGATTCTCAATGTACACTGACTGCACCGTTCCTGGAAATGTCCAACGATTAAATTATAACAATGACCACTTCTTGCTCAGAATCAAATAGTAACAGATAAACCATAAAGTACTATACTGAGAAATTAGTCAATGATTAAATCAAGAAGCATGAACAGTCACTTCTATTACTGAATTTTGGTAAATCTCACTGTCAACATCTTTGTCTTAATGCAGTACATGAGATCTTCACTGCAAGCATCAGCGGAGGCACTAGGGCACATGAACTGGGGAAATACTGGGCCCCATGACTCTGGACAATACAACCAGTTTCCTGAAGAAACTGGGTTCTTCAGACGGGAAGGGACATGGAACACTGAGTACGGACAGTTCTTCCTAGAATGGTACTCTGAAAAGCTATTAGAGCATGGTGACAGAATCCTAGCAGCTGCCAAAGGAGTATTCCCAAGGAACCCAAGCAAAACTCTCAGGAAAAGTGGCTGGCATTCATTGGCATTACAGAACAAGATCTCATGCAGCTGAATTAACAGCTGGATACTATAACACCAGAAATCGTGACGGGTATCTACCAATCGCCCAAATGATGGGAAAACATGGAGTTGTATTGAACTTCACGTGCATGGAAATGAGAGATGGAGAACAGCCTGAGAATGCGAATTGCTCTCCAGAAGGGTTAGTTCGACAGGTAAAGGTGGCAGCTAAAACTGCAGGAGCAGACCTTGCTGGGGAGAATGCACTGGAGAGATATGATGCAGGTGCATATGCACAAGTTCTCTCAACAAGTAGGTCAGATTCTGGCAACTCATTGAGTGCTTTCACATATTTGAGAATGAATAAGAGGTTGTTTGAAGAGAATAACTGGCGAAACTTAGTTGGGTTTGTGAAAAGCATGTCCGAAGGTGGTCGGAACAGACTATCCGAGTCCGACTTGGGCAGGACTGACCTCTACGTTGGTTTTATCAAAGAGAAAAGTGTCACCAAAATCAAGGAGGCTGCTCTTGTGTAGAAAACAATATATGGGCATGTTAATGTATGATTATGCAGCATACTGAGGCAAAGACTATACTATTATAGCGAATATACAACAGATTTTCTGGCGTGGTATGCCAAGTGTTTAGAAAGAGTACTACGAAAAATGTACGGTTCAATCGTGTAATTTTTCGAAATCACGTCAATATACAGGAAGAGGGGTAGACCCAATGTCTGGGTTTACTATAGTCCATCTTTTTCTCTCAAATTTCATTTGCTCTTTGGCTGACAGATCTGAACTACAATAGCAACTTTTGTATGCGAGACTGATTTGTGTTCCATATTTTTCTTCTTCAGTCCGTCTTTCCCCCAAACAACTCAGCAGTAAAAAAATTTGTGAGCGTTTCTTCTCTTGTTACCTTTTTTGAAGGGTTGTAGGGAGTGGCTGCTACTTCTCTTTCATCCATTTCAAAAAGATGACACTGACCATGTCAATATGTTAAACTAAATATCCAGAACTCTTAACTTTCCTGGTCTGTTGCAACATCCCTAAGACCTTCCTCTCAGGGTCATACCGAACATTAACCGGATTTGCTCATGAAAGTATCAGCAAGATTGCAGGTGTGTAAAAAAATCATTTATCTAATGAATACAAAGACACATTTGCACAAGGGCTTTAAGCTTCTGACCTATTATTGATATCACACTTTGACGGCCAATGTCTACAATATGGATGACCTGCACATCTATTTTTACAAGAGTACTCTCCTCTATGTTAATCAGCCTAACCCCACTTATCAAATGTCCACATCCTTTTCGAGGTTAATGCATTACATGATTGACGCTTGTTTTACAGTTGGTCATTGTATTTCTGATAAATAGGTTTTATCTGTTCTTCCAAAATAGGAAGAATGATGATGTGGGCCAACTTTTGAGCAGTAAAACTCTCTTCCGCATACCAGTAGTAAGACTAACTGACTAATTGTGGATAAAGACGTAAGATTGAGAAGACACAGCAAAGGGGAAAATTCCTTCAACTTGGAATTTACAAGGATGCAAAGCTTCTAGCCAAGAGATGAACTATCTAGAGTACTTTAGATATGCTATTTCTTAGCACCGGACGATCAAAATCACACAGTTTAACGGAGAAGCATACAAAGACATGAAAAAATATGTTCCAATCTGATAATAAACAGGGAACGGCATCACTATTACGATATGTAAAGGGAGCAGTGCAGCCTCGGTTAGAAGCTTGCGTACATTTCCATGACTTTTGACAGTAGACGGGGGGAAAAGAAGCACGAAATCCAATTAAGCTAACGGGATCGTGTTTTCAGATGAGACGTGTTCGAGCAGAGCAGATGAGAAACTCCGTTACCGCACCTTTTCCATCACGATCCCCACCTTAAATTCACCGAAAACCGGAATGGACATTTCTCGTTCCGCTCATAGTCGCCAAATCCGAACCCATTTTCCGCCCCCCCTCCCTCAAAATGCTAAAACCTACAGCAACGACCGAACCGAAAAAACCAGCACACGGCCAAGCTCCGAACTGAACCTGGGCATCAAACGAAGACGTACCCTCACGCGGGAGACGTGGAGTCCGCGCCCCCGTCGCCGTTCCTTCGAAGACCATCGATCAGATCGCCGAGCTCCTTGCGAGCCGATTCCCTCCCGAACATGAACCCGTACCTAAAGACCAGGAAAAGACGCCCCGATCAGAACCATCATCGGAGGAGCTCCGTTCAATGCGATGAAGAGAACAGGGAGCGGGACGCTACCAGAAGGAAATGGCGGAGAAGACCCCGGCGGTGGCGACGGTGTGGAGGAGCGTGAAGGTCTTCTCCATCGGGAGAAGAGATTGCGGAGCGCAGTTCGAAGAGCCGGCGAGCGAGAGGGAGGCCCGGGAGGAGACAGCGAGCCGAAGTCGGAGAGGATTTTGCCGGGGTTTAAAGGGGCAAACTTGAAGGCGTTGGGGAGCAGTTACGTTTAGCTGCAATTCCCTCTCGCTCTCTCCGCCTCGCGGAAGTTTTTTGTCGCTCCATCAGGATTTTCCGGGAAAGCTGACGAGAAAGAGAAGCCCGAATGAACTGGGCCCAGGGCCCAAATTGACCGGTTAAGCCCAGTCTTCAACAAACATCTTTTTTTTTTTTTTAGGGATGGTTATTAATTCCTCGAGCAAAAATATTTTACACTTTCACCCCTGAATGATTAACATGGGGATAGACTTTAATTGCAAAATTAACTCCAGACACACGTGTCATCGACATCGACCCAACATTGAATGCAAATGACTAGTTTTACACCGAAGGTGAATCTAAGGCTTATCTTATTTCTTTGAAGTAAAATGTTAGAAAGTGCTCTTGAGACTCCTAACGAGAAGTATTAATTATGCTGTGAAAGTTGCGTTTTATTATAAGCAAGTGAAAAAAACGAATATGTTTTCAATATCCAAAGTTATTTATTATGCATTGAGAATTGCTATTTCCATCTTTAAGTCCTGACACTTACTAACATGACCCTCTTTGAAATTCAAGCTTAGCTACTGCTACGGTTATTGCCCAACAATCCCACGATTGCCGTAGGCCTACCGACGCTGTAAGAGTAATTATTGCAGTTATCGTCAACTTTTTATTTAAGGCAATTCAGTCCAGAATTTTTCACAAAGGTTCTTCAGTTGGGAATTTGCAAGTGCGACGTACCTAGAGATTGCGCCATAGTAAAAATCGGAGGCATGGTGACTAGAAACACTTCGTTGTAGCTCCGTAAAAGATTTTTTAGACTTAATTGCACTAATTACAAGGTATAGGTCCACTTTTGTGGAGTTGCTGATCCCACATATGTAAGTGTACCAACTCCATCCCAGAGTCACAAGTCAAAGGAGGAGAAAAAAGTCCAAAACACGACGACCTCAACAGCAACAACCACAGATATAGGTCCTCCTATGTGGAGTTGCTGATCCCGCAAATGTAAGTGTACCAACTCCATCCCAGAGTCACAAGTCAAAGGAGGAGAAAAAAGTCCAAAACACAGCGACCTCAACGGCAACAACCACAGATAACAGAACGAACAAAGGACCAGAAAAAGGTTTGATTTGCACAGCAACGAGAACAACATTCCCCAGATTCTCAATGACCACAGCAAAAAAAAGGAAAGAATATAAATTAATCCCCTCAAATTCCTCCCCGCAAACTCTGTAATAACTCCTACATTTACATCTCCATGTCGCCTCTCTCTTCTTCTCGCATACTTTTGTCTTCCACGATTCTAAAGATACTTTATTTACCTGTACCGATCTTGACATGAAACAAACACACCTCTTAGGATTAGAGTGATTCATGTTACTTCCTCCTTTGACTGACTTTTCTAGTACCAGATGATTCAGCATTCCCAGTGACAGAAGTTGCTGTCTCTCCTGATTGCTCTATTGCCTGCTTTAAGGTCAAGACCACCTCACTCATTGTGGGTCTGTCTTTTGCATTCTTGCTCAAGCAACTCTCCGCCAATTTCATGACTGTCCTAGCTGCAGCGAAAGAGTACTGGTTCCGTAGCCGTGGATCCATTATCATTATGAACTTCTTGCTGTCCGCAGGGTAATCTTTCACCCAGTCGAGGAGCTTCTGCTCCTTTGGCGGTCGGCTCCTTTCCACCGCCCGCCTCCCTGTGAGGATCTCGTAGAGCACCACCCCAAACGTCCATATGTCGCTCTGGATTGTGAGGTGGCCCGTCTCGACGTATTCCGGTGCAGCATAACCATATGTTCCCACCACCTGATTATCGTTATCACAAGAAAGGAAAATGCTGTCATGTCTACGATAATGGTGATTCTCAGTTTTTTACTGACTATTAATCATGCTTCGCATTGATGCCTAAAGAACAGAAAATGTGTCTTAAACACAGGTTTGAGTCGATAACTCCTTACCGCTGTAGTCACATGAGTGCGGTCATCTGCCGGCCCTTCTCTTGCCATCCCGAAATCAGATAGCTTCGCGTTAAAGTTTTCGTCCAAAAGGACATTCGATGATTTAAAATCTCGGTAAATCACCTGCACAATCAGTCAAGGGAATTGCTTCAGCGATACATAGAAATGACGGTTGACTCCAGCTTAATAACACCTACAGAAGCCGTGCTGCATTCTTTTGACTAAGTAGGTGCATTGGATCAGAGGAAGAATTAGAGATGGATAGGGAAATTCCAATCCTGTTAGTAAATTACCAGTCTCACGTGCCTTAAAATCCTACCGAAAATGCTAGTCAGATCATACCATCATATATATAGACATGCATAGATGGAGTTAGAGCATCATATATTCAGACAGCAAAAAGACAGCCCAATTGAACCAGATACAATCATGTAGTCAACTAACTTGATTATGTTGGCCATAAGTTGTACCTTGGGTTCCATGACCTCATGCAGATAAGCCAGTCCCTCGGCTGCTCCAAGAATGATCTCTAATCTAGTTTTCCAGGGCAAAGTAGGCAAACCCCTGTTGAAGAGGTGGTCGTCCAAGCTCCGGTTTGACATGAACTCATAGACCAACAAGAGCTGCACGCCCCTTTCATGTTCCACAGAGCAGTATCCTACAAGCTTCACGAGGTTCGGGTGATTCACTACACTAAGACACTGAACTTCCGTAAGCCATTCTTTACGACCCTGCACATTGAAAGAAAACGCCCATTAGAATATGAAATCGATCCGCAAGTCTGGAGGGTAGATAGTAGATACAGCTAAATTGAGAAAATGAAATTGTGCTGATGCTATTTTGCCATCGAATTCAACCTTAGGAAACCAAAAACAGTGCCTTAGAAAGAGGTATTCCTGCCAAGTAGGAGCCACCATTATCTCCAGAATTTAATGCCAGAAACAATGCTGGCAACCGGATGCAAAGGCTGATGATCCTCTCAAGTGCAAAATATTTTTACCGATTTTCACATCCTCGCTCATTTTTCAGAATTTTTCCTAATTATTCCTAGGCATAGGCACTCGCACCAACTTCATCAGCTGTGTTCATTTACAGTATTGTTTCGAAAATTTTCACACTATAGGCACCAAATAGGACATCGACTAGATTTACTCCGAATTAATTGCTGTTAGCCATATCAGATCATGCACTCTACATCAATAACCAAGACAAGTAGATAAGATTACGCATTATCCAAATGCCATTAGCCAAAACAATTATCAAACTGCATCTTCACCAAGTGAAACACCTATTCAATATCCTCCATCTACTATAATTTTGTATTTTATCTGTCAATCCACATTCGCCATCTACTGCAAACAATATCATTGTTCAGGAGACCAAATGACTCATTAAATCAAACTGTCGATTACAGAACCAATGCAATGATAAGCAACATCGCAGAAAGACCCGACTTCCGAAAGAAGGCCAGCGCTACAAAGATGTAAGAATATCTACAAGCACTCGACAGTGATAAAAATGATTGAACTACAGAAGCCATCATCACCTGCAATCCATTCTGATTAAGCTTTTTGATGGCAACCACGAGAGGACGACCTTTACCATCGGGAGGGCTAACGGTGCCCTTATAAACACTCCCGAAACCCCCTTCACCGATCTTCAACAGCCTGCTAAATCCATTTGTGGCTTGCCTCAGCTCTTCGAAGGTGAAAGCCCTCATAGTGTGTTGTTTCTCTTTGTACAATTCAACTATGCTTCTCCTAGGGGATGGCAATGAGCTCAATGACTTTGTCGTCCGATTCGCCGCCGAATTGCCGGGTTCTCGCTCGGTTCCAAACTCCGGGGTGGATGCGGCTTTGTCCTTGCACTTGGATTTGTTCTTGAAGGAAAAACACTTCATCTTTTTTCCTTTATCGATTCGAATCTTCAAGAAAGTCCTAGGACAGAACCCAAGTTCCACCTTTTTTGGGACGATCAATCTGTCTACGACAGAGAGAAAGCAAATGGGTTGCGCGGGAGAGATTCTTTGCAGCGAAAAAGAGGAGTATACAAGCGAGAGAAAAAGAGCAAAGCCCCCCTCCCCAAGTTGATGAATCCGTGGAAGTGCCTGAAATAGAGCGAGTTATAATGGTGATTTAGCTCAAAAAAAAACCAGACTCGGATGAGAATTCAGCTCAAGAAATTGTACAGAAGAATATTGACATTTCAAAGGGGGTGAGCTGTGAAAGCCGTGTCATCGAAGAGAAAGTGTGGAGTTTGAACGTGAACCCCCAAAGGGAAGAAAAGGACAGAGAGAGAGAGAGAGAGAGGGAGGAAGAACCGGCAAAAGAGAACCCAGACGAGAAAAAGTAAAACAAAAAATGAATTTGTCTTGCAAAAAACTCATCAATCCATTCAACGGCCATCCGCGGATGAGAGAGAGAGAGAGAGAGAGAGAGAGAGAGAGAGATTGACTCGATTGTTCAACGATGTCAAGGCCCAAGAAGACCAAGGAGACCTTTCATGCCTGTACCTGCACATCCCTTTACCACCATAACCCTCCCCATCCTCCTGTCTCTGTGATCATCCATCTAAAGCGCGTTAAGGTTTTCACCGGGTGACGATGCGTCCCGAACCTTTGAATCTTGACTCAGGAAAGGAGTCGTGTCGTCTTGTCTGGTCCGGACAGTGGACGCCCGGTGAGAACGGGGGGCACTTCGGCCTTTGCGTTTGACACGACGGCAGGAAGCAGGAAATTTGCAAGAGAATGTGGTTGGCCGTTTCTCCAGTGCAGTCGCCGTCCATACAAAAAAAACAAGTAGGGCCCGCTGGCGTATGGATCGAGAGCAATTTGATATTTGGCGACGATGAATTTTGTTACACGAGATCATACTGTATTGGCAAGATTCTACGCACAGCATGAAACATGAGGCAGAGGCCGCTTAGGATCGTGCGTAAATATTAAACTCTACATGTGCAATGCACGTCAAACCCGTCACCAAGAGCACTGTTTGCGGTTCACATGACACTACTTTTGAGAGGTTGAATTATTGTACATCCCCAATCATATCCGAATCGATTAATAAGGTGAAATAGATCAGATCTTCAAACGAGAGACCGACCAAACTCGCCGATTGATGCGTGCATAAAATTTACGTATTGTTTTCCAAATGAGTCGGGTGTGCCTAAAAATAATGTATAAAAAAAATCTTATGTGAGTGTAGCCACTAGGCGTGTTACTTAAGGGTGAGAGGTTTCTGAATTGGTTCAGTTTTCAACTAGAACTTACCTTGTTAGAATCGATTTTCCAGTTTTGGGAACCTGAAACTTACCATATATACACTGGAATTGAAAAGGGTCCACCTGGGAAATCGGCCAATTTCTTCTTCTGTTTTTTGTTTCATTTTTAGTTAAGCAATAAAAATGAACCCAACAACAAAAATCCACATTTATCATTAGCAACAATCCGTAAAAAAAAAATGCTGAATGCGTTAAATAAAATAAATAATAAAAAGTTCAAAATACAAACTAGTGCCAACGGGGAAGGGGCTCTTTAGCTGCATGCTCATAGTGATTGGACCAGAGCTACAATTCTTGATGCGATGGAAATCCTACCGAGCGCTGGGTCAAGCTTCCCTTTACCCGGGGTAGATGATGAAGCATCATCATAAATTTTTATTTGTTAAAAAATACATTAGTTATAGTCCCAATATCATTCTCTCATAGCCTAACTTTTTAGAACAATTTGTACCCTACACGCCAACTTCAAAAGCATTCAATTAAAGATGGGGACCTTCACTACCAATAGAAAAGGCGGTGGGTGAACGAAACCATGAGAAACTAGATATAGAGACGAAGAAAACAATGTCATCTGACAACAATATAAAATGTTGAGTCAGTGGGTATTGGTTTGTTATTAATATATGGCAAAACCAGAAGATAAAGAGGCGGATGAGACTTGAGACGCGGCTTTTGTTATTGTTAGCAAGAGTTAAAAAAGAATTTAAGGTAACTCAGTTCCGGCTCATCGGTTCTTGGTCTAGTTCTTTGATCCCTGTTTGGTTCTTACCTAGGAATCAGGAACCAAAATGGACAGTACCGATTTTCACTTTTTTTTGCATCGGGAACCAAATTAATAGCTGCGGGACTTTAAAATCGGATCGATTCCTATGGGTGACTCCCAATTCTACCGTAGACTCATGCTTGGCCCTAATGCAACTCAAGATCGTAGTTTGCTAGAATTGTGCTCTCCTTCTTGGAAGCCGAATTTTTGGTGCTTTCTTCGTTGAAAGGAGCACTACATATGTGCACTAATTTATTGCCCTCATACTTCCCCTCTCTCTTTATTATTTAATTATTTAATTGTGACTCATTCATATTAAATAAATATATTTGTTTAAGATTATAATAACACAATCTCATGCTTTTCCACGGTTAGGTAGACAAAAACTTCCATTATCTATATGCATGCCAATATAATACAATATTTGTGATATATTATAATTGTGAATTTTTCATTACATCAATTAGTGGCTTTGTACTTTCATCAAATCATTTTACGAATAAATTTTACAACTAATGATACGGTAAATAATATTGTATTTGTGCCAAAATACCTCATGCTCCATTTTAATTATATTTATGGTAAAATGTTTCCTTTATTGAGGAGTTTTATATAATAAAAAAATTGGTTCTTCTTTTTATAAATTTACATTTCCCGAAAAGGCCACTTACAAATAAATATCTTAACTTTCTCATTTTAGTTCAATGCTTCTTATTTATCTAGTTTTTCTTCGCAAATGTAAAATTCCACGCGACGCGTGGGTAAACGTTTAGTCGAATGGATGTTTTGCCCTAAAGATGTAATGAATGAGAAGGATTATGAGCACCCGTTGTCCTGAAAAGTCAGCACAAGTTTTGGAAAGAGCAACACGACTTTTCGAAAAGTTGATAAGTTAGGGATGCACTTCCGTGAACGATTGAGCTCCTTGGCAGTCTGAAGACCCGCGACTTTACTTGTATTGGTCTATCTGATATAAGTCCTTCAGGAGTTTCTCACA
This sequence comes from Syzygium grande, assembly GCA_024733475.1. Taxonomy (NCBI): domain Eukaryota; kingdom Viridiplantae; phylum Streptophyta; class Magnoliopsida; order Myrtales; family Myrtaceae; genus Syzygium; species Syzygium grande. The sequence continues at coordinate 39,062,707 of JAMXDD010000001.1, read as the reverse complement.
AGCTTCTTTACCTGATCCTGTGGACCCTTTTTAACTTTTCCTCAGCCTCTTCCTCTTCAATTCGTGGAGTACCAAAAGACAAGAGACTGTCCTGAAATGCTTTGAAATACCATTAAGTAGACTTAGGTTCGCAGAAGCAGATTTAACCCCGATTAGAGCCACGACATGTTCGCTTCAAATCCGCCGCGTATGTGCTTATGATGCCTAATGTCTCAGTTGAGTAACGAGTCTAATTACAATGCCTCTTTCCGGGTAGAGGCGGGACGAGGAGGAGGAGGAGGAGGAGGAGCCTCTTTGAATTACGTATCGACCTTATGTGGAGCTGGGTAATTTGCGAGTCAAATTTGCGCGTGGATTACCTTTTTCCTTTCCTAGGAACATGGCTAATTGACGAGTCCATAATTTTTTTTTTCCATTGAAGTCAAACGCGTGGACTAAGGCTATAGATGCACATGTTATGGTTTGTTCATGTTGGGGTCAATTTGCTCTAGTCAAGTGGACGTTGGTGGACCAAAGCTTCTCACCAGACCACCAACTTACGCTGTTAATGATAATTATTATATTTCTATTTTTTTGTTTCAAAATCAAATTTTAAATAAAAATATGTTTGATAAGGCAATTTCATTTTTCATTTTTTGAAATAAATTTTGATTTCAGAAATAGGTTTGGAACAGTAATAAAAATTAGTAATTTTGTGTTATTATCAAACGTGTTTTTTTACTCAAAAACTCGTCCAGGAACAAAAATAGAAATCTGGCCAAAAATTGATTTCTGAAACAGAATGGTTGTCATTTGCAGTCTTAAAACTCACGTCAGGAAATTGCAAACCAACGCATTGAAATATTATCAAGGTCCATTTTTTTGACAGGAAACTATTTTCAGGAAATTGTTTTCCGACTTTTCGGTGTTTTAATGGCGGAAAACTAAACGATTTACGGAAAACGCAAGCTTACATTAAAGGAAAACGACATTCATTTCTGGCAAGAAGGAAATCGATTTTCTCAAATAATTAAACAAATGAAACCTCGCCAATTTCCTTGAAAATGATTTCTACGAAAAATATTGTCCTTTATTACGAACGCATCCTTAAACTCTAATACACAACCATCTGTTTTTAAAGTTTGTGACATGTTAAACAAGCCCACTTTCTTGATGATGTCTTCCCGCTTGTGACCCCGAGCTATACAGACGCGAAAAGCGGAATAGGAGTGTAATCACACAGCGAACGGACAACCAGAAAAATAAAGAGAGTCGCCGGCGAAATGGCCGTCGGTAAAAGAATTCCCGACGGTTTGCGCCGGCGGTCGAGTTGCCGACCCATGCTCAACCGCCCCGTTTATCCCGAGAGCTCGGCCTATGACGTCCAAAAAGCAGTATTGTTGAAACTGCCGAAACAGCTCCGAAGGTCATCGGTTTTCAAAGTCAACAGCTCGGTCCAAGGGCAACCTCAGAACGTCACTTCGATATTTATTTTCTTGATCACCAGAGCTTGTTTTTCCCTCCGACGTCGGGCCAAGGGGGGGGGAAGAACTAATGCGTCAACAAGGGCTTTCTTCGCGTTTCTGATAAGGACGGAACTGGTTTTAATATGGCAACGAATCGAGAAAGAACAACCTCAAGAAGGTCGAAGGGGCCCTACCCAAAACGAAAAGGTCAAAAGAAACGAGCCACGGGGGCCCAGTTTTGCATCGCACGACAGTAAATAGCATTGACACGTCGATTTCTTAGGATGTACACTTGCTTGATGACTTGGGGAATCGCCTCGCGCCTTCCTGGAAGCCACACCATGTCGGAACGCTGTCATCCAATCTAAATCTTTTGATTAATTGCCACGGAAACGGGTCATGGCATCTTCGGCTCCTCTTATTTTTCTCTTCCACACTTGGAAAGCGACGCCACTCGTCCGCGAATCGAAGTCAATCCGGCTTATTCGGCGACGAAACTGGGATTTGTACATATGCTATGATGCCAATGAAGAAAAACCCGAAGAGAAACCAAAAGGACCAACAAAGTTTTGTGAACTTAAATTGACCTGGGGCGTTTTGACCGTGGAAGAATTGAGGAGGAGAAAAAGAAAGGGTTGACCAGCTGCCGTCGTCGCCCTAACGCAATGCTGAGTGATGGCACTTCGCTGCGTTTGATTCCGCTACGCTATTCTGGTCTTGTTTTCCCCCCGCGAGCCTTTGAAAATCCCTCGAACATACCCCGGCAAACGATTCACATCTCTTTTAACAAAGTTACTGCAGATTCACCTTCCCTTTTAAGCTGTCATAGGGTACTGCAAATGGACTTTGCAGACGAAGCCAAGATATTGCCAAATCGAATGACAACTGGTATCCATTAAGCAGCCAATCATTAAGTCTAGCTAATCACCGATGAGCATTGCAAAGTAGTTTCCCTGGAGACTGTTTGGGTGCACCAGCTGGAGAGCAATACAAGAAGTGCAGCAAATTGGCAGAAAATGATGGGGCGGAGCAAAGCAACATTGAACCTTACACATAGCTTGAGACTGTAGTTTTCGTGTCCCGATCCTGTAGGACTTCAAATGAAAGGGGTTGCTTTTCCAAAAGACACAGTGTTTGTTACATCAGGACAAACCGGCCGCTTCCATTCCAGCTCTGTACCAACTTAGACTTCAACCCAAAACAGGCATCAAGTGGAATTCAAAGGCTGTAAATAACCCTATCAATTTTACGAACGATGCAAACAGCGCGTGATGGACAATTTTAAGGCAAATTCCGAGTGGACTGTCTGTTTTTTGTCAATAAACATCTCGTTCTTGCCAAGTAAACTTTAGCACCAAGATTGCACCGGTCCTTGACTTGTCGCCATCAGGTTCCTCGGTATAACTCGCGGCATTTGATCGTCAAAGGGTATACAGGGAGACAAAGACTTGAAAATCAGCAGTAGAACATTAAACATAGTTAAGCTTGACTAAGTTCAGTAATAGTGGATCTACACTGCCTGGAAGGGAAACATGCACAGAAATTCAACTTTGACATCCCCTCCTCTCAACAAGGTCAATTCCACAATACGCATTACAGTAATAGTGGATCTAGACTACATGGAAGGGAAACGTGCACAGAACTTCGACTTTGACATCTCCTCTCCTCAACAAGGTCAATTCCACAATATGCATTAAGGACTCAGCCTACATTTGAAGAGAAAGGGAGAGACGGTTCCTACCTGTGCAGTAATGATGGCCATGACTCCACTCACAACGAGGACAAGCTATGCCGCTATATACCACCCAGTTGCAACCCAGTGTTTTCCCAAATTAGAACAAGAAATGTTACTTGGTGATTCTCTTAAAAACCCTTTTACTTAATTTGCTTTTTCAGAAGAGGTGGCAATTTCCGACACAAAACAAGACACAACTTGAACACGACAGGAGTTTACTGAGAGAAACATCCAACTTGAAATGATAGAACACAGCCCGACTTAACTCAAAATTAACATATCAACATGTTTTAATCCATTTTTCATGGAAAAAAAAATTCGTAATCATATTGAATGTTATTAATAACTGAAAAGGCGTGAACAATCGAAACGAATATGACATGAAAACACAAATCGTCAACCTTACTTTTGAGCTTGGAAGAAATACTATGATGGGTAGCATTTTCAGTTAGCTTTAGACTGATTAATTCCAAAGTCCATGTCTCAGCAAAGTGTTCCCATTGTCGTTACCGTACCATTACAATGTGAATGAGAGATTTATGTTTTTTTGTTTATAACTAAGTACATTAGCAGTTGAAATTGTTAAGATACCAATGAATGCATGATGTGAGGACAGAGGATCTTTAGCCAATTTCAAGTGGTCTGCACTTGTTTAAAATATGATCTTTGGATATGTTAACTGTTGTACTTTGGGGCTTTGTCAAATTCTAAGTGACCGAACTTCAGGTGTCTGAAATTTTGTGGGGTCAAACAAATATTCAGGGAGTTACATTACCGTCCATCCCTGGAGTTCAGTTCATGGACAATCCTACTCATTTTCTGTCTGAATGAAGAATTCACTCTGTTAGATTCTTCTAAATCCACATGCTTCCCACATGGGAATAAGAGCGGCAAGACCTAGTGAGAAATAGAATCTGCTTTCAGAAACAAACCTGACCCTTGAGACTTGCTGCCATCCAACATCAATAGTGTCTTGCGAGGTCTGGAATGTGGAAATGAAAACTCGACTCGTTTTTATAAGCCAACAGTGGAGGGCAAGCATCCAGCTCAGACTCAAGAGTCAGGAGAGGAAGAAGTAATTGTCAAGCTTCAAGTGAGTAGATTTTGCCTCTATTGCAGATGCTCCAATCACTGCATATACCTCTGCTTCCAGCTTTGCTGGAGCCCATGTCTATACACATAGCACCCTGTTCAAAGAAATTCATTAACTCAATATCAAGTCTATCTGAAGGTTTTAACTTTGAGGATAGGATTTAGTATCTTGTTCACATCAACTATGCATCAAACAAGAGAACCTGCAGATATTGAGCCATCGTATATTTAGAATCTTTATAAGGGTCATTTGGAAGCAAATGAATCTTTTTTGACCTCTCAATGGCCTGATCAGTCTTGTCCAATTCCATTGTCCGTTTCCACAATCTATTAGCTGTTGATTAGTCATAGCTGCAAGAATTAACATAATTGTTCTCATATGGACTTATATGAAAATTTTAAATCCTTTCAATACCAAGGACGAAGGAAAATGAATTGCAGTTTTGGAACTTATTATGAGTTTTCAAATTAGCAAGTAAACTGAAGGACTAGGGATTTAGGGTAGCACAGATGTAACGATGCTTTTGAGTTTTGAGCCAAATAGTCTCATGAAAATGTCCATGGTCAAAGGATTGCGCTATAGAAGTGCAAAACTAGTAAATTAAGGATGGTCAAACCAACTTTACTGGAGCGTCATTGCTTCGGTAGATTGAATGAAATTGGGAACGTGGAAGTGGAACTTCCCTGACTAAAAGGGGATATGACATGCGTATTATGGAAAAAATTGATCATCTGCTGTTCCTAGGACGACCTATCCAGGTCGTACTTGGGAAAACCAACATTTCTGGCACATTAGTCGCTGCGGTATAAAGAACGAAAACAGGAACAAGAAACTGAAATTTCACAAATCGAAAATGTGATATGATAAGGTTAGGCTGTTTGAGATTGTGTAGCATGGAAATAATTGATTAATTACAATCAACGCGTTGGATGTTTGATGCTCCCCTAGAAGACCATATATTTAAAGCTTCAGGACCGCTTCCTCTAGGACCAGGACCTTCTCTTTTTTTTTTTTTTTTTTGCTTTTTTTTCCCTTAAAATCCTGATTCAGGACTTGTGATCATCAGTGTAAAAACCTTGAGTACTTGCTACCACCCAGATTACAAAAGTGAGAAACTTAGCATTCAAGTAGTTAGCAAAATATATTCTGGTGACTGTTGTGCTAACAAAGATTACTTATCATGGCAAAACACATTGAATGAGCTGGTCAAGAATTTTGTCCCCGACTCCAAGAAGGATCCTGCACGCTCAAAATGCCATCACAAACTTTACAGGTTGAATAACTAGATGGAACAAAGCCAAAACAGCATACAGAAAGAGCACAAGTTCACTTTGCATTTAATATTTGCCAAAGAAAACATTTCATTAACCACCACACAATGCTCTTTTAGAGGATAGATCGTCAAGATGAGAGGTGAATGCACAATAACAGCAGACTTTCCTAAGCAAAAAAGCTGCACTAAACATTATCCGTCACATTGAACTGGTGCACTGCCCTCCAAATTGAAAGTGCAATTGGTTTTAAACCTTGCTATTTATAAATGCACCCATATTTGTCAAAAGGAACATGATGCGAATGTTAAAATGAGGTAGCCAAAGGCGAAACTCTATTTGCAAGCATAAAGATTTTGCAGTATAGTAGAGCAAGAAAGTAGATGAGAACGACACTAAGATGGTGAGGGGGGTCGCCTTTGCTTGAATGGAGCTAGCAAGTTAGCAACCCATTATCTTCACCAAACCCTTCGTTGTGCTGATCGTTTATCAATTTGTTGAGATTGCTTGGGTATCTGCATCAAAATAAGAATGGCGTGAGCAAGTTCAAGAAAAAGGATAGAAGAGCACATCACTCGTGATTTGCGAAGCAAGTACTACAAAATGAGATGCACTAATGCGATGCTGCCTGGAATCTATAAGATGCCTATTGCATAGTTACCATTAGCAACAGCTTGGCATTATTAGAAGGAAATACACGATGAGGAGAAAAACTTTAAACTAACAACATGCACAATGAAAGAGCAACACTCACATAGATTTGAAATATTTTTGTGAACAGAAACTTTTCCGTCGATAATACCTATTGCTTCTTTGGAGCAACGTAAGAATTGAGCTGCTTATCTGCAAACAAGGTGTAAAAATATCAGCAAATTGACTGTCATCAACTGAAACAGAGCGGCAGTAAGAAGCGATTTTGACATCAGAATTTAAGAGCCGAAAAACAACCAATGACTGCTTTTCTTGTTCGGGCATCTCTTAGTGTCCGAATCATTTGCGTCATCCAACACCTTCACTTGCTTGTCAAACCCCTCGACAAGCCTGACCAGACAAGGCAGCATCTTATTTATGATGCAATAGGAATAAGAATTTAACGAAGTCATGAAGAATGTCCTATAGGAACTCGTAAGGCCTGCGACTGAAACTGCATTTGAGTCTGTTAGAATTGCACAACTTCCAATGAAGCACCAGCCGTTAAGCAAGTGTAGGGAAATCTTTCGCTGACAATTTAATTCCAAACACAAGAGTTGCAAGCATTGATCCTAGAGCACACGAACTCCTTCATACTAAAACAGTTCATTAACCATACTCAATTAGTCCAGACACCTGCAGCATTCAGGAAGCATGAATTTCCACAGTGAATGACAGCAACTCCTTTTCCTAATCAACATTACAGTAGTAACTTTACAGAGGAAGCATTTCCAGAGAACATCCAACACAAACCAGTATCGCCCCTTGATCAGCCTTTGTCTTCCATATACATTCATTTTTTCAACTTGACTGGTCGTGACTTAACAATATGATCAGCTCATGAGGAACAGAGCTGATTGCAATGGACCAGTGATTCTATCAATACAGGTGTCACATCTAAGGGTGAGTGGTTCCAGGTTGGAACCGACCCATGGGAATAAGATACTCATTTTTTAGAACTGAAATTTACCCTTTCACAGATTTCAAGGTTGGTTCCAGGATGTACTGATATTCCACCTGTATTATTAATTGAAAAATTACAGTGAATTATCACTTTTAATGACCACCATTTTTATTACGATCCACTGATCACAATTTATATTTAGACACACAAAAAAAATAAAACGTTAACAAGTCATAAAATGAAAACATAGACTAGTGGTTCTAAATTATATACTCATTATCTGACGTCATGAAACATCGCAGGATGAGCGAAGACATAGAAAAAAAAAACCCAAAAAAATTTGTTTAAGGTTTAAGGTTTCAGGTTCCACCTACTTAGAATCTCTAACCCACCTATTATATAATATCGGCGACGCGGCGGAAGTGGATCGTAACTTTGCAATTAAGCCGGGAGCCGTAGAGATTCGATAGAGAAATAAAATAAGGAACGATAAAAGGACACGAGAAATTTACGCTGTTCGGTCTAAATTTCGGAACCTACGTTCACGGGGGAGAACCGGCAAATAATCTACTAATAAATCATAAAATTATAAGATTACAATTACTCGCACACTCGAATGTTTTTCCAGCTCTAGTATATATCAAATATACCCACGGTGTTCAATAAACTCAACCCAACGGATTCTCTCCACACGCACGAGTCCCTCCGAGCTCACGCCTCTCTTCTCTTGAGCTCTCGACGTCTCTGGACTTCTCTTCTTGCTTTCGATGAGAGCTCCCTCCTAATATAGAAGAGCTTGCGGTCAATGAGGAAGAGCGGCCATCATTAAATGGCAGCACAACGGTGGATGACAAAATACAAGAGGACGTTCGGCGCCCGCAGGACAAGCCTCTGGAGCAGCACGGGCACCCTTCAATGTCTATGGGCATGCATGCACATGATGCATTAAATGAGGAAGAAAAATGGAGACGTTCTTGCACACGGCCCTTCCTTCCTCTTTCGTCATTTATTAGCAAAGACGGAAGAAGGGAAGAGAAGATAGCACGGAGCAAAAGTCAAGAAGATGGAGGCGTCGTTTCTCATTGAATGCTTCGCGGCCGTGCTCCCTCAAATGTTGCGAGTGTTGATCGAGATATCGCACGCGAATTCAAACTCGAAATATAATTTAATACTATCCATCGAAATAGGTTCCTTAATTTTTAAAATTTTAAATTTTTTTCACTGAAACTATACTTAAATGTGCTTGAGACGCCAGTTCGTCTCTTGAAAAAAAAAAAAAAGGTACATATCCGTATGAATCCATGGGGTCACCTTAAAGTAAAGAGGATGCCCTACTCCCAGGAGATATTCAACATACGCTATTCAAATATCTTCAATTATTAATCCACAAGTACTGTATCCGTGAACAAATGCATAAATTCATGGTTCCATCCTGTTTCTCAAGTGTTTCGAAATTAAAATTTGGATCTTTTGTATCTTATAGAAACCGTTTTTAGGAAAAGTTTGAATCTAGAAATGTCTTTCTCTTTCCATGTGTATATATACAATTTCTTGGTATTGTGTACTTTGTATCAACAATTTCCACCGATTACCTAAAGTTCTAATTTTTTGTAGTAAAATGGTTTTCTTAGTCCTCGAACTGTCAATTCGCCTCTATCATTGGTTGGGAAAAGAGGAAAGGAGAATTGATGCACGATGTCCATAAATGGAACAAATCCTCTTTTCATTGAGTGGTGGGGAAAGAGGAAAACAAAATTGATGTCCAAGAAGCGCAAAGCCTCTCTGTCTTGAACATAAAAGCGAGGACCCGACATGTTGATTGCCATTCCTCGTGCATGCATGAGCTTGACCATTTTTTAGCTCTCCACACGGAATGCGAACCCGATATTTATTAAAATAAATTGCTAGGAAATATCCTGAAGATACTTGTTAAGTACATCTTATATAGAAATAATTCAATTTTCGTGATATTGATCGCGCATCATGTGATGACAATTAATGCAATGAAAACTGCAAGACTTTCTTAATTGGGTGCTTAACAAATGCATCGGGATTATAAACACGCATCACCGGTCAATCTGTATACTAAGAATAACCCTGTTTTGGAGCACGTGTAGATGGGAACCAAGAACCCAGAATAAGCAAATGGTCCCTCTCACACCTACAAAAGCACACATTCCTTCGTGTTCAAGGCAATATAATGTTTGACCAAAAAAGAAAAAAGCATAGCTCAGGATGACCTATCCGGTGAACGAGAATCATTAGAGCTAAGAGACTCCCATCTAACTCTGGCCAAATGCGTGCGCGTTGAGAGAGAAAGAGAGAGAGAGAGCAGATGCACAGTTTCTGATGGCAGCGATGAATCACTGCACGTGACATTCTCCCACCATCTACCCTGCAGCGGGCAGTCTGCGTAGCACCATCCACCTATCTGAGTGGTTACTACTTTAGGGTACAAAACACACTCAAAATCATCATAAACAACCATGGTTGCGCATGAAACATGGAGGGTCCTCCTCCTCCTCCTCCTGTTCATCAGATGAAGATGTGAAGTCCAGCTGTTTCATGTATACAGAGATATGAGCTATCGACCGGCATTAGCAGATCTTCGTGATTCCTTTCCCTCCGCACCAAAAGGTTTTCCTTGTACTCGGTCGCTTCTGTGCAGATTCTCCCGTTGTTCAACTCTGTTCAAAAATGAAAAAAAAAAAAGAAAATTTTCATTTCATAGACCAGCATTTAAAAAGTATTTGATTTAGATGGATTCTTTTTAGAATCTTGAATTCGGGAATTAGGCCCTATGCAAGCTTATCCACGCTATAAGATTTTTCAATTTTGTAGCGGTATAGAAGAATAAAGAGACGTAAAATATATTAAAACGGAGTGACTTAATCATCCGACGAGCATGAAACGAATGATCATAGTAGACGGTGTAAAAGTATCATTTGGAAAAATGTGAGCACAAATCTCAACAAACAAGACACGAATCTTGGTGCACCCCATGCGATGGTCGTGTAAATGCCATTGACCCGTCAATACCGATTGCTCAATATATTTCGAAGCATAGAACGAGACATTCCTTTCACCAAAGAGCCGAAAAAGCCTTGAAATCTATCGTGAGCAATGGTGCATGGCCAAATGGGCAAATGGTATCGATGAGTGAGTTCAGAAAATGTTGGCCTAGGAGCTAATTAAGATAGGTTAATTTCAGTCGACCAAACATCGTAATCGATGTTATGAAATTTATTCTTTTGGCCAATTAGAGGCAAGGAGTGATACTTAAATTTTTTTTTTTTTGGGGGGGACAAATTAACATTGGTGGACTCGAAAGTCAAACCCTCGACTGTTTTTTTTTTTTTTTTGGTCAGAAACATTCATTGGTGCCGCTTGCCTATAGCAAGGGGGCTAGACGACAGGATTCCTATTTATAGCAATTGGTCCGAAGACGGTAATTTCTCGGCAAAATCCCAAAGCTTCCTTATCCTCCACGACCGGCGCGGACGCCCGCGTTCAGTTTCACCCACGACGCCCCCCACTCGCTTCCCGACACGACGCCGTTCCCCCGCGCGCGGCCCCCCCTGCGGCAGGGGCAGCCTCGCCATTTCCCTCGCCCGGAAAGGAAGTCGGAGGGACACTTTTTCCTCTTAAAACTTGGACCAGTCAAGGTACGACACAAAGACGCGACAGCGTCCACGCCGATTCCTCTGCCGAGCTGTGACTCTCTTCTCTTGCATGCACTGTTCGTTCGCGCTCTTTTCCTCCTCCTCCTCCTCTCTTCCCCCCTCGCGGACTCGCCGCCGGCGGCTCCCCGGCGACGGCTCTCCGTCCGGCGCGCCCCCCCGCGCTCTTTCCCGGAGGCTCTTCTTCCCGCGCGCGCGCGCGACCGAGGCATTGAATTTCTCCCCTCTCTCTCTTTTTCTTTCTTTCCCTTGGTTGCGTTTTTCTTGAGAATTGTCGGTCTAGTTGATAATGCGGTTGCGCGCTCCTTGACTTTCTTGTGCTGAGAGACTGATGGTTCGTCGTGTCGCTTCGTAGATGAGGTATAACGTGCCGGTCGCGAAGAGGACGCGGGCTCAAACCCGTTCGGGACGTCGTGATCGGCGTCGGAGGGAGGGAATCATCGCGGAAGGAGTTGATGGGGATGTGGAATTTCTAGGGGAGGCGGATTTGACGTCGGAGAAGGGGCGGAATCGGAGTAAGGGTTTGGTGGAGGCGGAGGATGTGATATCGATTGACTCGGTTGATTCTGCTGATTTGGGCAGTGGTGACGCGGTGCCTGCGGTTGCAGAGAGCGGGTTTCTTGATTCCGCGCAGTCGAGCTGTTGCGGCGCGAAATTAGGTAGGCGGCGCGAGGATTCTTCTCGTGCTGATGGCGACGAAGGGGATGTTTCTAGTGAAAAGCCAGTTGAGGATCGCACTGTGTTGAATTCTGATTCTGCATTGTTTAGGAAGCAAGAGGGTGCTCTTAGGAATAGTGGGGCCGCTGTCTTTGTGCAGGACGGAAGCATGGGCGAAAGTAGTGGCTCCAAATGTGACAGTGGAAAGAAGGAAAATTTGACCTCCTCCCCTGTTGGAGAAATGGTAGAAACGGGTGCCTTGAAGGTTGATGAGGAACAGAGCTATGTCGAAATTATTGAGGTGTCAGATGAGATGGAGACATCCTCTAATGAGGATGAGATGGAGACGTCCTCTAGTGAGGATGAGATGTTGTCCAGTGAAGATGACAACACAGATTATGAGGATGAGGATTACGTGGGCGAGACGGCGAGTTCTGTTAGCACGGATAACTCAAGTTCTTCTAGTGAGGAGGAAGTAGGAGATGGGAAAGATGCAAGCAAATGTGAGATTACAGGAGAAGAAAGTGCTTTTGATGGACCTCGAGAAGGGAAACCCGTGCCCGATTTGAAGAACAGGAAAGCAAGCCAATGTGAGATTACAGAAGGAGAAAGTGCTTCTGACAGACCTCGAGAAGGGACACCCGTGCCCAATTTGAAGAAGAGGAAAGCATTGGGTGTGAAAATACTGACCGGTTCTCTTAGAGATGAAGATGACGACAAAGAAAGTGCTGTTAATGTCGGTGAAGAGCGCAATTGTGTGGCACTACGAACTCGATCACGTTTTGGTAGGCAAGGGAGAGATATGATAAACGTTGGCACTTTCAGCCATCCATTCTGTCTTGATGATGATGATGATCTTGGCTTATCTCAAAAGTACTGTGTCAAAGATGAAATTCTCATTAATCAGGACAGCCATCGTGTAAGAGATAAAACTTATTTTGCTGCAGTGTCAAACTATAGAAAAGATAGATCAAAGTCGGGTATAGATCAATCTATGGATGATAAAGACGACGATGTCTCCGATGATGAAAAGCGCAACCCGGAAAACTTTTCATCCAAATCCATTAAGAGAAAAGCTGGTTCAAACATCAATAATGGCGCCGAATGTCCACAAAAGGAATGTGGGAAAGGTGAAGATTTTCCATTCCTATCCAAGAGAAAGCGCGTTCGTTCTCCCCAAGATTATGACGTCATCAAAATTCTGGTGGATTCTATTTGGGATAAGGGGGAGATAACCCCCCAGGAAGCAGATGCTTTCAGAGACGCAACTTGTGAAGGAGAAACCAATAGGCAAAGCAGTGAATGGATTCTTCCATTGAAATTTACTTTTGGAGAAGAGGAACCAAAGCAACTGGAGAAATCAGAAAATGATAAAGAACTGGACAAGCTGTGGGATGAGCTTGACTTTTGTCTCCGGACTTGTGAGATCGACTCCTTTGATGCTGATCTGGTAGGTGGAGACCAAAACATCTCTCTTCCTTTTAAATTAAGGATGCTGTAACTTATATCGTTGTTGTCATCTTAAGACCATTTTGCTTGGTTTAGAGTTAGTTCAATTCTTATTTTTTTCTCACATTATAATGGAGCCATGTTATGAATTAGTTTGTCATTATTACTTTAAACTTTGGTCTAATTTCACATGGAGATGATGTTAGTTTTCCTTCTGAGCTGGGATGTTGTTAAATTTCAGCATTCAGTTGAAATATGCTATATCCCTCGCAATTATAATGGTTGTCATGCCCTAAATAAACACATGCAATTCCCAATGAAACTTAGGCTTGTGTTTGCATGCCCGGATGACTAAGCAGCCTTTAGTGCATACTTCCTTCTAGCTCTGATAGCCAGGACCTCCAATGTCCTTTTGACACATATGTGAAAGACATCATTTCAAGTTGGAATATATTTGATTCATCGCATCAGTAGTTGCTAATTTTCTGTGCTCTGGGTTGCCTTAATTTTTGCATGATTTAGTGAAACATCGTGTCTGTTTGCACAAAACTGGTGTTTAATACATCTGTATTGCTCTCTCCATATGTGATTACAAGAAGCAATTCTCTTGTGCATGTGCTAAAAGTCGAACATAAGTCAGCGGTATCAGAATGATAGTATTCTGGCCTGGTTGTTTGATATACCTCAGCATCTAGAAATCTGCATTTAATTTGTAATATGTTAATTTCTTAGGTTACATATACTGTCACGTGAGCTTTTTTGATGCCATGAGTTTGACTGAAATGTTAAAGTAGCTCATCTTTGCTCCCAGGTTGAAAGCGAAGATGTCGACCCTCACCCTCACTTTGATGGAGTGAGCCTTTGTAGTCAGGGGAATCATGAGTTTATTCTCGATGAAGAAATTGGAATCAGATGCAAACATTGCTTCTTCCTGCAGCTGGAGATCAAATATGTTGTACCACCATTAGTAAGCCCTGAAATCCTTTTCTGCTTGAGTCCTGGTTGTTTTGATTCTTCTGTTTTGGCTACTCTGTGTGTTGGCTCAAGAGAGCATTATCTTTCGATGTGCAATCCTGTTCCACTTAAATTGACGTAGATTTTGAAGTTTGGACTCATGTTCTGTGGATTTGGAGAGAATTTTATATTTCCATTAGATTGCGCTGTCCGTAAATTTCACTCTTAAAGAATTTAGGAAAGGTTGGATCAAATGAATCCAGTTGAGATGATCTAGCTGAAAGTTTAAGGAAAGATACTTTTGCGACTTTCTTTCTTCATATTTTCTTGGGTTCACTCGTTAATTAATTAACCGATGATTAAAGAAAATTAATTTAATTTCACTTTCTCTTCATCTGCTTTATAATTTTGAAACTTTATCAGGCTTATTGACTTCTACCTTTATGCCTACACTTCTCAGAGTATTGATCCTTTGGAAAAGTCGGGGCGAAGAGTCTTGGGTAGATATTACCATGAGGACTATTTGCTTGAAAAACTTCGCTCTCAAGACTCCGGTTGCGATCTCCAAGCTGGCCTTCCGTCGGCCAATGTTCATGGTACGGTTTGGGACTTAATTCCTGGTGTGAGAAGTGACTTGTATCCACACCAATGTGAAGGCTTTGAGTTCATTTGGAAGAATATAGCGGGAGGAATTCAGCTTGATGAGCTGAGAAGGCAAGCAACTGTTGGCTGTGATGGTGGATGTATCATATCACATGCTCCTGGAACTGGAAAATCTCGGCTGACTATTGTTTTTCTTCAAACGTATATGGAACTGTTTCCAAGTTGCAGGCCCGTGATCATTGCTCCTCGGAGCATGCTCCTCACGTGGGAAGAAGAGTTTCAAAAGTGGAACAAGGATATACCATTTCATAATCTCAACAATCCCGAGCTTTCTGGGAAGGAAAGCAAGTCAGCTTTGAGTCTTCTAAGGCAATTTAAACATGGGGACCAAAGCCAAAAATATGTTCGTATGGTGAAGCTGTATTCATGGACGAAAGAAAGCAGCATTTTGGGAATAAGTTACACACTCTTCAAGTCCCTTACGGGGCAAAATAGGAGAGACAGTACACCTCGACATAAAACTGAAGATGAGCAGAGGAAAATACTTCTAGCGCTTCCTGGTCTTTTAGTTCTTGATGAAGGACATACTCCTCGCAATGACCGGAGCCTTATCTGGAAGGCTTTGTGTAAAGTGGAAACGCAAAGACGCATCATTCTGTCTGGAACTCCTTTCCAGAATAATTTTGACGAGCTCTTTAATACGCTCTGCTTGGTGAGGCCAAAATTTGCCGAAAGAATTTCATTGGGACGCTATGTTAATTTCCCTAGGAAGCGTGGACGCAAAAGAAGCAAGGTGAGAGGGGAATGGGATGTGATGGCCCAATCCATAGTAAAAAATGACAATGATGGACTAGAAAAGCTCAAAACTATGATCGACCCATTCGTGCATGTACACAAAGGTACCATACTTAAAGAAAGACTTCCTGGTTTGCAGGACTCTGTGATTGTTCTACGGCCAGGAAAATTACAGAAGAGCCTCCTCGATAATGTGCAAAGCTTGAAGAGCCCGTTATTGTTGAGTCACCTTGTCTCCTTAATATCCGTTCATCCATCTCTCTTCTCTCGGTGCTCTGTACCTGAGAGTGAAGGGTTAGCAGTTGACAGAAGTAACTTAGAAAGCCTTAGAAAGAAACCAGAAGCTGGGGTCAAAACCAGATTTCTAATGGAACTCATCCGTCTTTGCGAGGCAATGCATGAAAAGGTCCTGGTTTTTAGCCAATTCATTGATCCCTTGAGCTTTATAAGGGATCTGCTCAAGTCCAATTTTCGTTGGACAGATGGCGAGGAACTGTTGTACATGGATGGACAGGCTGACATCAAGCAGCGCCAATCCTCTATTAATGCCTTCAACGACCCAACGAGTGAAGTGAGGGTGTTGCTTGCTTCTACAAAAGCATGTTCCGAAGGGATTAATCTGGTGGGCGCTTCGAGGGTCGTGTTACTGGATGTTGTGTGGAATCCGTCAGTTGAGAGGCAGGCCATAAGCCGTGCCTACAGACTTGGACAGCAGAACAAGGTCTATATATATCATCTGATTACTTCCGGGACAATGGAGGCTGAGAAATACTGTCGACAAGTGGAGAAAGACAGATTGTCCGAGTTAGTGTTTGCTTCATCGGACAGGACTGGCAATCCTAGGCAAAAAGTCACATCGACGGGACCGGATGATAAAATTCTGGAAGAGCTGATACATCATCCTAACCTCACCGATATGTTTGAAAGGATAATTCACCAGCCCAAGGAGTCTAACTTGATCGAGACATTTAATTTGGTGGACAATTCTCAGACGTCTGTTTAGGATGTCTTTGTACAGATTCTGCCAGTTTAAGGGGAAGGAAAAAAGCTACAAACTGTGGTCTTTTTTACTTATAGCTTACAGAGTTCTCTTCTGTTTTTGGGTTGGGGTTCCAAAGACATTTTGGTGGACCATTCACGGACATCTGTTTAGGACGTCTTTGTACAGATCCTGCCATTTTAGGTGAAGGAGAAAAGCTACAGACTATGGTCTTTTACTTTTAACTTATAGTTCTCTTCTGTATTGGGTTGGGGTTCCATAGACATTATGGTTGTGAGGTCCCTGACCATTCTTTTGTAGATATACAGATGTTTAGATGACACCACCAATGTGGCTTGGCATGCCATGTGGCTCCTTTTGAGAAATTTCATTTCTGCTGTCATCTTATTAAATGTCTGCGATGCCTTCAGTGTTTGCCTGGAATTACGACCAAATAGAAGTTGTCGACAAGGTGCAAAAAACCGTGCTAAATTGCTATCATTTCGGTCGAATTCAATTTAGAAAGTGAACCCTGAATCTTAAATATTAAATTTTACTCCAACCACGAGTCTTCACAGATTCATTGTGCTTCCTGAAATCGGAAGAATTGTCGCTCTCTCAACCCATGATGGACATTTGCCAATGGGACAAATTGAGTAATAAAGTTTGTGATTGCTAATTTTTCGTTTCGAACTTCGGCAACTCACTCATGAGTGTTTGAATTTCTAACCAAATCGTCAACGATTCTGTCCTGCCATTGAACTTCAGC
Organism: Syzygium grande; assembly: GCA_024733475.1. NCBI lineage: Eukaryota > Viridiplantae > Streptophyta > Magnoliopsida > Myrtales > Myrtaceae > Syzygium > Syzygium grande. Next base: position 39,045,683 of record JAMXDD010000001.1, on the reverse strand, counting down.
AACGCACATGAGAGTAAGGACGTGGCGACCTCGATTCGACCCGATCTCCCCGCCCGAATAGCGATCAATTTAGACTCGATTGAGACAGAATTTCTAGAGTTGATGCACAGAAAAAAAATAGCCAGGGGGTCGATTGACATGGGGCCAAAACTTCAGGGGCCAAATTCGAAATATCCCAATTTACGTCGTCGGTAATAAAAGTTCGCGACTGCATCTACGTACATAAGCGAAACAGAGCGGTTTTGGCCAAACCCTAACAGCCTGCTCTGCTCTGCTCCGATCGCCGCCGCCGCCGCCGCTCGTTTGCTGCTCGCTCTCGCACGCCAGCCATGGGTTCTCTCTCTCTCTCTCTCTCTCTGTGATTCGATAGAGACGCAGTGTAGCTTCGTGTTCGTGTTCTAGCGCGTCTCCTTCTAGTGCAGTGATGATTTTCTGTAAGCGTGTGGTGCGATTTTAGAGGAATGACATGGTTGTATAAGGTCGAACATCAACCAAACTGGGTTGTGCGCGTGCGCGTGCGCGACGGGTCTCTTTCGGTTTTGGAAAAACTCAAATGCATTTCGCACCGTTTGCTTTTGTTTGCAGACCAAAAGAACGAAGAAGGCAGGCATTGTCGGCAAGTATGGTAAGGATCGTGACCATCTTATTAGGCAATTCCTAGGTGCAAACAGCTTATTGTCCAATGAATGAATATATGGCATCGACCGTGCCTCGTGAATTATGGGCATTGATGTCCGAAAGGAAGACATGGTGTGGAGGCCTATTAGCACTGCTTTCTTCCTGATTTAACCATGTCGTGTATTAGGCAATCTGGCATTCTTTATGTGGCATATTTGTGAGGATGATTAGATTTGTGGCCTCAAGATTAGGGATAGGACTTGGGTGTAGTGGAAATTAATTTGAAAGTCCAATGCCGTAGTCATTTGCTTTACGGGAATGTTGCTGAATGGATTGAATTGCTCCGGATTGCAGGCACCCGTTATGGGGCGAGTCTGCGTAAGCAGATTAAGAAGATGGAGGTCAGCCAACATAGCAAATATTTCTGCGAGTTTTGCGGGAAGGTAAATCTTTTGCTGCTCTTTTCGTGTTATCGCTTCTTCGTTATGCTTCTAACCTGGGCCTTCGCAGTATGCTGTCAAGAGGAAGGCTGTAGGAATCTGGGGATGCAAGGACTGTGGTAAAATCAAGGCAGGCGGAGCTTACACCTTGAAGTAAGATATCTTCTTTTGATACCTTTTCTTTTGTGCTGCTCGTGCTCCATGTTAGGACGGATGACCGAATAACTCTTTTCTCATCCTTTCTTTTCTATGCTACAGCACTGCTAGTGCTGTGACGGTAAGGAGTACAATACGGAGGCTGAGGGAGCAAACTGAAAGTTGAATGGCCCATTCACCACTTCAACCATTCTTGTTAGCAGCTTATAGCTTAGATAACGAACAGTATTTTCTTTGAAAGCATCCTCTACTTCGGTTGTTGTTTCGCTTTCGTTCACCTTTTTCAATTGAAGAGCATGCGCCAGGATCATAACTAGATAGAGCAACTGTTCTATCTCCTGCCTTTTGTCTAATCGGCGTAATGTCGTCATTTTTGGAGTCTCTTATTGAGCAGATCGAACTGGTTGTCAATTAAAAAATTCTATTGGAAACTTTTGATTTCTTCATTGATGTTGGGTCCTGTTGATAGACTGTATTCCGTGATGCAGGCCATGCAGATTCCAATTTGCTCCCAGTATATAATATCTTCCACCTGTCTTGCTAATTTTTCATGAATTGGCCTTAGGCAGATGCTATGTCCGTGTATCGGAATTTATTTAGGGACTAATATGGCAACTTTTTACGCGTGCAAATGAAGTCGCCCACTTTGTCTAAGGTCCCGTGTATTGCAAACATCATTTAGCGGAACTCATAAGTGACACTTTCATTGACTCTTGTACTCTTGACAAAACGGTCCAACAAAGTACCACTACATGGCCTAATCACTGCCTAACGTGGCTTCTCGTGTCAAAACATTAATGATGGATTAAGCCCTCGTGAGTCCTGTCAATACTTTCTGTTCAACGTGAGCACAAGCATTGTCTTTTTATAGGTGTTGCACGGTAATTGTAAGAATTCCAAACCCCATTCAAAAGAGGGTACTAAGCAATTTGAGACCGCAACTTTTGCTGATAAATCTAGGTAGAACAGTGTGGTGGTGTGCAATTAAATTTGTTTCCAGATTTGTCTAACATCGTCTGTATATCACCAATACCTAAATTTTTTCCTTCTAATTCACTACACAATTTTTACCAAGAAAAAGGCTTTAATATTAAAGTAATTTCAGTGCGACCATCCATTGTAGGCAACACCCTAAGGTAAGGAACAATAGAGATCCTTGCGACCAAAAATAAACAATCTATTTGGCAATACACGAATCATTACGACTATTCGCATCCAACTCTGGTCAGATGAGAGGAGAGCGTGAGAGAGAGTCCCTTCCAGCATACTCAAAATGCCAGATTCATCATCAAAATGCCAATAACATCATCTACACAAAATGGAGAGAACGAAACTAAACCCAAGGATGGGTACTTGCTACACCCGGCCAGCAGAAAGAGCAGATGCATAGTTTAAGATGGCAATGATGAATCACTGCACATGACATTCTCAATCTTCAGCAAAATACTTCTCCTCGGCATCGTCGTCGGCCTCCCTAAGCCAATGATCATCCAGGCTCACATCCTCATCTATTTTGGAGTAATCCAAGTGCTGATGATCTTCCCCTGACAAAAACTTCTGCTGCATAATGTAAGTGAACTGATCCATCTGGTCTTGAATTTCCATAGCAGATAAAGTTTCGCCCTCCATCTGCTCTGCAGCGGAAGTCTGCATAGCACCATCCAACAATGCAAGTGGTTACTATTTAAGGGGACAAAATAAACTCAAAAACATCATAAACGACCTTTGTAGTGCATGAAACAGGAGGGTCTTCACGACAGTTTCTAATTTGTTTTATGAAATTATCTATCTTCATGAAAATATCTAATCTGTCCATGCCACCAGTTTCAGTTCTTCAAATTAATTAAAATTGATGAAAATACTGCTTCAGGTCTTACACTGAGGGTTAGTATTGTTTTGAAAAAGGACAAACAATAAGGAAACTATTAAGTCCTTAGGAGGAGTTTTAAGGGCCCAAGAGGATTACAATTTTCACAAATTACCTCCGCATGATTTGAAGGAGCGGCAGATCCATTGGCTTTCATGTTGTGTTCTCCTTTTGCTGGCTCCAAATCCTCCTCCTCCTCCTCCTCCTCCTCCTCCTCCTCCTCTTCTTCCTCCTCTTCCTCCTCCTCCTCCTCTTCCACTTGTTTTCTATCATGACCAACCCAGTCCCTCTCAGCAACACCTAACCTTTGCTGCTCCCTCCGTATCTCCGCAACCAAAAAAGCTTCTTCTGTCCTCCTCATCAATGTCTCGGACCACCTCTCCCCTGGCCTGGCCATACTCCTCCCACTAGGATCCTGGAACTTCCCCACATACTCATGGTGCAAATATGGCTCTCTCTCCCTCATAGCATCCTCCGAAAAGTACTGTCCATCAGATATTAGCTTATTAAGGTAAGCTCTCCTGCGATTTTTAACAGTGATTGATCTCGACCGTAACTCATCCGAGGTTGGACTCATGATGGTCCTCAGGTGATTTAGATGCCAGTTTATTTCGTAGTCATCCTTGAGTGCATCAAATTCTCGAAGCTCATCGCTCGTCAATTGAGTTCCATAACGTTCTGTATATCAAGAAAAGAAGGAACGACGGTTATTTAGAGCACTAAATCTCTCATATACCATCTAGCTCTAGAAAGGCCTATAATGTAGGACTTTGACTGCCTAGGTTTGGACCTCTCATGCTAGAACAAACACAGAGTCATACAAAAGAAGTAAAAACGTTACACCTAGTCCGACCCTCATCGTATGGGGCATCTCAAAAAAAGAGAAATCAGTGTCATCAGAAACAAGCTTATAGAGAATCATATCGAATCCAACAGTTCATTGCTTTGAGAACACTAAAAATAAAAGCAATCAACTCGCAAAGAAAGGATGGAAATTCTAATTGAGGATGGTAGATTCAACAAATAATCAGTACAATGACCATGGAGTATGGGTGCATCGATAGACAGAAAAGAGCACGAACACATTGAAAGACGAGGTAAGGCCACTGTATCGAGTCCTACAACCCGAAGAAACTGGACTAACACCACAGAAGGATGATGATGAGATCACCACTCGTCCCAAGATAACAAATTTAAGCATCAACAAAATCAAGCGACCATAATATTTCGCAATTCCGCCAAAACTACATCGCAAGCGCTCAATTTGTAACATCCACCTCGTTCTTCTTGAGATGGTGTCATAAATATAAAAGCATCCAACTAAAGCCGCCCCCAGATTTTTCCTTCCATTTTCACACAGACTTCAGCACACAAACGCCGGCTTAACATCTCCGGAACTAATTCGCCACAATCAGTCGGTAGCAGCAGGGACACTCTCGATTCTCCGCTCACAATCGCATACATATCCAAACACACCATCTCTCCTTCACCTTCCTAATCGAACTGATTCCGCCGGAACAAGAACATACGATCAGACCTTAAAAAAGAACAGATTGGCGCGATCGCTTGCGCACACAGAGACAGAGCGAGAGCGAGAGAGAGAGAGAGAGAGAGAGAGAGAGAGAGACCTAAGAAGACGGCGGTGTCGCGGGCGAGGAGGTCGAGGAAGATGGACTTGCGCTGGGAGGAATCGGAGGCGCGAGGCTGGACGGCGCGAGGGAAGTAGAGGTTCTCGAGGGACGACAACCTCTCCGCGATCCTCTCCTTCGCTTCGCCATCCATCTCCCCGGCGCTTCTGCTCGTGCTCGTCTCCGCCATCGTCGTCTCTCTCTCTCTCTCGTCGCCGGCGTCTGCGCGGAGTGGTGTGCAGAAAATGTTCTTCGGTGCTTCGGAAGTCGGTGTCTTTCAAACCTTCGGAAGCTCACGTGATACGCGAGCGACGTCGTTTTGAATTCTTTTGATTTTGCTTTTTTTTTGTTTTTTGGACAGAGGAAACAATTAATCCTAGGGAAAATTCTAAAAATGGTGCCCGAAGTAAAGTTATTTTATGAAATAAGAGCATGAAGTGTCATTATTTTATCAAATAAGGACCTAAAGTAAATCTTGTTTCAAATAAGCACCTGAAGTGGCTATATTGATCTCAAATAAAAATCTGACCTCACCAGCCAAAGGGTATTTTCGTCTTTTTACTTTTCCTTTTCCTTTTCCTTTTTTTTCCTCTCTTCCCTCCGCCGACCATCGCCAGAGACGGCAGAGGTTTGCCGGCCTCAAGCGAAGGCTACCCTCGCCTAGGTCGCCCTCCTCAGCGACAGGCGAGGGCTCAACGCGGCTTGGGCAACCGTCACCCAATGCCGGCGGAGGTCACTAGTCGTAGCAATGACGGCTTTGGGAGGGAAGAAGGAAAGTAACAAAATATATACTTATAACTTTTTTTTTAACTAAAATACCCCTTCTCCGACGATGAAATAGTCACTGGTCGGCCAAAAGTTCTTATTTGAGACGATTTGGCCACTTCAAACCCTTATTTGAGACGATTTGACCACTTCAGACCCTTATTTGAAAAAATAACTCCACTTCATGCCTCCATCGGAAATTTTTCCTTAATCCTATAATATTTCATTGGGCGATTAAGATATGAAAGATTTTTAATCTTTTCAAATTGTTCAATCATGTATCGTAGCTATTTTTTTTTTTATTTTATATGATTGAATCTTTGAACTTTTTATTTTTATTTTTTCAAATGAGTCATTCCATCAATATCCAAATTCACTCCATCTTACTAAAATACTTGGGAACGCATGAAAATGAGAGCCACTCAAAATCTTACCTTCCTAGCTATGGCCAAGCCACACGCCACTATTCTCCTGCTTTGATGAGAATCGGATCCGAGACACACCTTGATGCATTATAATTCCTAGAAACGAAAATGAGAGAAAGAGAGAAGAAGGAGCTGCTCGGGGCGGGCCAGCGAAGGCGCCACCCACGCGCCAGTGAGGGCCGCCGAGCCCTTATCAGCTATTATCGGGATAGGGCGATGCCTAGCCATGGTCACGTGACCTCCGCCAAATTCATATCTAGCTTGGGGCCACCGGGTAACATGTAGGGTCGTGTGACCCTAACTATTGACGATCGCCGGGATTGCACGATCCTCGATTAGCAGCGACCAAGGTCGCGTGCCGGCAGGGCCGCCTCTCTCCCAATCTGTGGTACTTTTTTCTTCATATTCCCTTTTCTTGTCAATTCTTTTAAAGTTTATTTGGTTCCTTAATACATCTTATTTCGAAAGTCGTTAAAATTCTTTTAACGACGTCTCGACAATCACGTCAACATTTCTATCCATAATTTTGACAGAAGAACCAACTTAGATGAAAGAAAAAACCAAAAATAAAACAGTTCAAAAACATAATTCGACAATTTGAAAAGTTGAGAAATCCCTAATGCCTTTTTCTCTATTTGATTATCATCTCATGTGTAAGTGTAGCGGCTTTCCAAGACTTGTTTGTCATTTGAATAGGCTCAACTTCTCATCACTGTTACTCCCTCGCGATTCTCACTCAATACGGGGACAGAGCAAGTTAACTTTGTTGTCCAGCGAACCAAAACCGGAACCAGACACATATCCATTTCAATCAAACAAACACAACTCTCATCTCGATGCCTCCACGAGGCATGTCATCACAGCACAATCGAAATGCTCTTGATGTAACACCAGTGCCGTGCCATGCCGTGCACATGTTGACTGCATTAGACATAAGAACACTGACTACAAATTGCCAAACCGATCAATGAAGCTTTACAATTGCTGAACACCTCCAAGAGATAATCCTCTCGCCATCAGGAAATCGATACAGGGAAAAGGAAAAAGAAAGGTGTTGACCCCGAAACACTGTTTATCTCCATATTTTATAAATGAAGGCATCTCTAGTACTAAATCTATGTAGCAATCTCGTCCACTTCAGAGTTGAACACGAAACTAGGAAAAGTAGTTGTTATGTCCCTGAAGTTCAAGAGGAGAGCACGATAAATATATTGAAGATGACCACGTACGAATGGACGAGGGTATGGGAAAAGGGAATCACCGCAAATAAGGGAGGGTCATGATTTTTAACAACGATGGGTTCTTGGAAACAAAGTTCTGCCATTCGGACTTGTCGATTTTCCCATCCTCGTTCACATCAGCTTCCAAGAAAGTCTGCAAACATTCAAAGAATTAGATCTCCACAAAGACATGGATTGGGACACATAGAGTTCCTGCACAACAGGAAGGACATGCACGCCTTCCTGGGAGGACGTCCAATGCCCCGCTTAAATAGGCGACACAGTTGCCCATCACTAAGCTTCATCTTTTATTACTTTAAGACGTATAACTACTCAAATAAGATGCATCAAAGTCATGGATATAATTGGTTCTTTTCAATCCTTCCAACATAGTAAGATCTACTCCTATCCGATGCTACTCCTATCCAAGTAAAGGCGACTTACCTTATCGAGTATTATCTCAATCGTGTCATCAGCCAATTTCATGTCTGATTCACATAGAAGAGCAATCAACATTTGCTTAACCTGCCAAATCAAGCACCGAATGAGAATCCTCTATTAAAATTGGTAATCCATATATCAATCAGCGAGACATTCTTTTCTACAAATTACCTAATGCTTGCACCTTGAGTAAAGCATTTAAATTCAAAATTGAATCACTTGGTTTACAAAACCCTATAAATTGGAGGGACAAAGTCAACTGAATAGGGTATTATGACCTTACGTATAATTGACACAGAATGTAAACACCAAGTACAGTTAATCAAAATGGTTCCCGTTGAACTGAGATGATTCAAGTGTAATTTTCATTTTTCGATTCTGCACTCTAACATAGGTATTTATTGGAGAGAAAGCAGTTGGGGTATTGCTAACATATAGCAACCGTAACTATCATTTGATGAACTTTGCATCTCAATTACCTCTTGACGTTCGATAAATCCAGTACCATGCAAATCATATAGCTTGAAGCAGACTGCAATTGAGCAACAAACGTGTCAAAATTGAAGGATAATGTGCATAGAAAAAAAGTGAGGAACAGGTGAAGGTGGCACTTGAAACCGAATTCTATGGCAGCCAGCACAAAATCTGCACTTTGTGAACTTACAATCAATCTTATCTTCTTGAGGAGCATTAGGATGGAAGACATTAAGGGATCTAACAAAGTCACCAAAGTCAATGGATCCCTTATGCTTAACATCAAAAAGATCAAAGATCTGCACACAAGGGAACAAAAATTAGGAGTCCAAATCGCTAATTACTCAACAAAAGGTATTATGCTTAATGGGCACGGAGTAACTGAATTGGAGAATTGAGTTACTTAATGGTAAATCCAATTTAGAGGCAGATTAATATTTTCTCGTAAAGTTGAAAATTTTATAACCAGGATTTTGAAATTTATCCAAATCAACAATAATATCTGGAGGATTTTATAACAGCAAAGTGGAAACGCACGGATAACTCATGAACAGACATGGCATGTAAAGGGACGGGCATCATAAGAGTAGAAACAAGCAAAACAAGTCAATTACCCGATTGGCAAAGAGATTCTCTTTCTTCCTGTTCTTGAATAAAGCCAACTGAAACTCTTCCTGGAATACACGGTAAGCAAATTCATTTTCACAGATGAACCGGAATTTGCGAACAAGAATAAATCAAATGCACAACAGAAAAAAAGGAAAAATGAATATATTAAACATACTATCTAAAAATAGAAACTTTTCTGATCATCATCCCCCACCCCCTTCCTCACCCCCAATCAACAGTACAATATCAGTTGCTTCCAACAATGCTTTGGATCCACGTGTCATTGGATAAAAAGAACTAAGAGAAGGGGACATGCATGAGGGTAGAGGGCATTATGTCCTCCCTACCATTGTATCTCCGTTTTACTTTAACTGAAAATTTTAGCAGAACATGCAGAAAAACCAAATCTATGCTACCGAACTAATCATGAACTTACCAGTCTGCTTACAGATTACTATGAATTTCTGAGATTAACTATTCACTAGTAATGACCATGCAATTATTAACTGATATAGAAATGAGTGTCATCTAATTTTCCACAAAATTGGCCAATGGAAAGGGAAAGGGGGAAAGCGCTTTTAGCTCACAGACTTATTAGTTACAAGACCCTGAGACATGATACCAAAAGTGCATAGTTTACACATTATTGAGTCTTCTACTCAAAGAAGGGACTATAAAAGTAGGCAAAATGGCATTCCAAGAAAGGCCCACCGGGTCAACAAAGCAAGAGAAATTTGCTGGGTCTGGCTGAAGAGTGCACATTTCCTTACCCTCGGTAAAGTCTTCTTCTATATATTCTAGATTTTTTTAGGAAGAAGACATCTAAGGTGAGAAAACGAAATGAAGTGCAATGACACAAAGAGAAAATCAAGCGTTGCTTCCCAATCAGAGGTGCATCTTACCTTATTTATTAACCCATCATCAACTAGAGAGCCGCTGATGCTCTTGTATAGCTCAAATAGTGCTTCAACTTCACTGACACTGACTGAGAAACACAAATTGACAGGAGTCAGTGTGTTTAAAGGAAAAAAACCAGTGAGCAGACAAGCATGAGTCTCACCCATAGCCTTCATGATCATTTAAGGATGATGAAGCACGTGTTCAGATTTCTCACCAAGAAATTTGTGAACAGATCACAGTCAAAATATTCCTATTGTATCTCAAACCTAAGCAGAAAGTTACATTCCGTCCTTCAGTCGAATGCAGGCACACTAGTGAACTTCCTCAACTTAGTGCAAGAGAAAAGCTGACTGCTTTGGTATAGAGGTTGGTTCCAAGAATTAAAATTACCCATTCAATCTGAATTATCACTATTGTGCAACTAAAGCAGAACTAAGAAAGCACCAGAATGCAACAGAAATTGTTTGGCACTGGTGAATTCTGAGAGATACTCACAAGCTGTCTGCGAGGCAAGAGTCACGGGGTCCTCGTAACCAGGAAATTGTCTTCTTTGTGTAGAATGGAAGCAGCCCATTTACTGAAAAAGTAGCAGAGAAACAGCTGCAACTGGAGTGGGCGCCTAGGCCTCAACACAAATTATCACCGAAACCATCGTACTTTAAACTGGAAAATCACAAATCAAATTCAAAACCGAACATGCAAATCAGTTAGAGACTAAATCGATGCCACCTGATTTGCAAACACACAAGAAAAAGAAAACGCAATGACCAAACCAAACCAGAAGATAAATTCTTGTTATGATCTAAAAATACCAAGGCATTCTCTTCTGGCCTCCCAACGCGAATGGTAAGATTAGCAGGCACACAACAAGTGGGACAAGCAAAAAACGCTGACCAAAACAAAGCCAAAGCCTTGATTGTTCCACCACTCAATTAAGCTACTTGACAAATACAGCTAATCACAAAACCCGTACCATTCTATGTATCCAGTTAACTTTAACACTTTTCATCTGGAACGAGGTGACAAAACCAGGAAAAGAAACCCACCAACAATCAAGAAGTGTCCAAATCTCTTATCAACCAGACATACAGCTAGAACCGGCACACCAAACACTCCAAAGACATCGAGAACAACCCCACTTAAGCCGTAAACTAAAGCACATGACATCAAGGGCCAAACACATTCGAGACAAGCAGATCCCACTAATCAACCCACAAGAGTAATATCCCAAGAACAATCGATGGAAAGAGCAAGAATCAAACAAAGACAGACCCGAGATTACTTACCCTGCTCGCCAAATCAAACCCTTTGTTCGGACAGTGCCCTTTTCTTCTGAGCAAGAAAGAGACGGTGTCTAGAGCGAGAGAGAGAGAGAGAGAGAGAGAGAGAGAGAGAGAGAGATCTATCGACGATAAGCTGCTTTGTTGTGTTGATGGTGGCAAAATTTTCCTTTTTGAAGGGGCAGGGGAAAGGCGAACCAGAAGCGCGTGTTCTACCGGTGACGTGAGATAGAGAGAGAGAGGGGCTGGGGGGCATAATCGGTGGGCTGAGGATGTTTCGATCGGACGGACGGGAATCCGTACGAGGAACTTTGACCATGTGGAAATCAATTTGAATCTGTTTTTCGTGAACGGGGATGTCGGAAGAAAATGTTGGGAGGAGGATGGACGAAGCAACCTAGAAAAGAGACGGGGGATGTCGATTAATTTGGACTTAAAGAGTCCTCTGGTCTCATCTACGGATGACCCGCAATTTATCGGACGGCTAAATTGAATTTGCTTTTGTGCCGATTTAGAATATCACGAAACCTCTACACTAAAGCCACAAGTTTTAGGATTTGATTTGATCAATTTAACAAGTTCTAAAACTTGATTCTACTTTTCGAAAGTTTCAGAACTTGACTGTACCTTTCAAAAGTCTTCAGACTTAATTATATTTTTGTGATAAGTTTTATGACTTAATTGCACTTTTTGAAAATTTTAGGATTCGATTGCACTTTCATAACAAGTTTTAGAATTTTTAATGCATTTATCCTGAAAAATGACATTAGACCTTAATTAGGTAAGTATCGCCCGTCATTTCTATTGTACGAGAATGAAATGGCATAATTAAGATAATGGTTCTTTTTTTCTTTTCTAGAAGAATGGTAGTTTACTGACGGTTTCGAATTTGTTTTGGTAAGAACACTTCCCATACTTTTATAAATGATAATTTAAGTTTTTTTTTTGTCAAAAAAGGATAATTATTTGAGTTCAGCTAGTCTAGTTTGCTCCCTGAAATGCTCCCAAATTGTCCATTAGTTGCTTCAAATCTCAGAAAAAAAGAAAAAAAGAAATCCTCCAATATCATATCAAAGCTTCAGAATCAGATATAAATATATATATATTTGATTAATAAAAAGGGGGCAAAAATCCGAGTGTTAAACCATTACTTTTTTAAATGACCATGCATTTAATCTGGTCTAAAATCATAAATCTCACACGCAAAACGATTAGATGTTAAGCCGCAGCCACAAGCCCATGCATGCAAATGCATCGGACACTTTCGTTGAAAACGCACGAGCAAATGACAACGATGACACGCAATCATGCGGATTTCACCGACCGACCCGTTTTGTCCCTAGTTCGCCAAAAGTACACACATGAAATCCAAATCGATTCAAAATTAGGAGGATATTAGTTTATATATTTAAATTTTTTTTTTCTTAGCCTTAGTCGCGTCGGGTTTAAGAAAGTCATTACGGATCGAATCACCCTTTTCTTCAATGGGGACGTTTGCGTTGGCCCTCTCTCATTCGCCGCTTAGCGCCATCCCACGTTCTTTCGGTGGTGGATTTATCTAAGACGACCATCTTACGTGGCGGGCGACAAACGATGCCACGTCGGAGCTTTAGACTCGAGACCAGATTGGGCGGCGTCGCTAATTGGCTCGATCCCGTCAATCGGGGTTCGGTCTCAACAATAATTCACGCAAAAGAGAGCGGCAACAACCGTATCTTAATCTCGGTTTTCAGCTCCCGGAAAGGATCGGCAAGGCCCATGCCGATACTTTGTTCTCGAGAGAAATAATTGCGGGAAGAGCCAGATGGTGGGCACAGGTGGCTCCATCAAATGGGTGGATCAGATCATACTCGGGGAGGGTTGAGGAACTCAATCGGACACTCATTTCGCCGATTCCAAAGCGATAGAATGCTTATAAAGCCGAGGGTTGGCGGGCCTATTAGGTCGTGTAACGTCGCTTCTAAATGGATCTCGAAACTTTTGGCTAACCGTCTCAAAACTCGAGTTAGTGTCCGAGAATCAAGTTGCTTTTGTTCTTGGCCGCTGGATAACAAAGAATAAAGAGATAATCATAAAGATATGTTAGGTTTAAGTAAGCGGTAAACTCATTTATGATCCATTTATAACCTGTATAACAACTCAGCCTATTATATATGAGTTAAGAAATGGGTTTATAATTCATTTTGATAAGTTAACAATGTAGGATCAAATTTTTTGTTAAGAGTCCTAAAATCTGAATACGTCAACTACCAATTTTAACCAAAAATTAGGGTATACTGTGCTACCGACCAATAATTTCATCGTGGACCATACATATGGGTACTTTAGAATATCCTTCCCCGTATATATACATATCTATATTCGATAAGTACCAACCGTGCGCGCCTTCTCTCGAGGAAAAATTGGAGCTACCTTGTTCGAGATCCATCGCTCATGTGGCATTGGGCCTAAAAAATAATTAAAAATTTATTTTTTTAAAATTGTTTGCAGTATCCGTCGCTCGAGTGGTGCCGAGTATTTTCATCCATTGTCATATGCTTAAGGAACTCAATCGGACACTCATTTGGCCGATTCCAAAGCGATAGAATGCTTATAAAGCCGAGGGTTGGCGGGCCTATTAGGTCGTGTAACGTCGCTTCTAAATGGATCTCGAAACTTTTGGCTAATCGTCTCAAACCCCTCTTACTCGAGTTAGTGTCCGAGAATCAAGTTGCTTTTGTTCTTGGCCGCCGGATAACAAAGAATGTCGCCGTTGCTTTGGAGTTATTTCATAGAGGGAACCATGGAATCCGTGGAATAGAAAGGGCGGTTGGAATGGATTCGAATAGGAATGCATTTGTTAAAAATTACGAATGTAATGCGAGAGAATGGGAGAAAATTGGAATAAAAATGCATTTTAAAAATCAATTCAATTCCAAACTTTTCAATTTTGTGAGTTTTGGGCAAGAAAAAAGAAGCTCCTAAATCTTCTTTCTTCCGTGATGCATTTCTCCATTCTCTCTTTTTCTCACTAATTTTTTTTTTAGAAAATGCATAAAAATTGAAAAATTCCAGAAAAATTTATAAAAATTTTCAGAAAATAAAAAAGTCAAGATTTTAGAAAATAGGAAATTTGGTGAATTTTTTTAAAAAAATATAAAAAATAAAAATTTCAAAATTTTTTTTGGCTTAGAATACCTTTGGGTACCTACTTTGAGTGAAATTTAATTTTTTGATGTGCCCAAAAAAAAATAAAAAAAATCAAAAATTTCAAAAGACAAAACGATTTAAAATAACCTTTTAAAAAATAATTAAAAATTTAATTTTTTTTCAAAAAAATAAAAAAATCAAAAATTTCAAAACTTCACAAAATGATTTAAAATACGAAAGACCCACTTTGAGTGAAATTTAGTTTTTTTTTGAGGTGCCCAAAAAATTAAAAAAAAAATTTCAAAACTTTACAAAATGATTTAAAATACCGGATGGGCACCCACTGGAAAATGTGAAAAATTTTTTTTTGGGCCCAAAAAAAAAAAATAAAAATTTCAAAACTTCACAAAATGCAAAAGAATAAGCACCCACTTTTTAGAAATTTTTTTTTTTTTTTAAGGTGCCCAAAAAAAAAAAAATTAAAAATTTTAAAACTTTTTGGATAATGTTCCCACGGAATGAATGAAATTTATTTTTATCCCCGCTAAAAAAAAAAAAAAAAAAACGCCCAGCTTGCACTTGGATTTGATCGGAGAACCCGGCGGATCCCGTCTGACGATTTCGCGTACAGTGCCGATTCAACGGATTCTTCTGGTCATCTTCTTATCCAACAGTCGCGCGTTAGCCTCTGACCTGCGGACTGTGCGAGATCCGACGAGCTGGGAAGTTAGGGAAGCAAGTTGTCCCGCAGCAGCAACGTAAACAATAGTGTTCTCATCCTGCAGTATATTCCCTTGGTGGGCCGCTGTTCATCCTGCGTTTTTTGAAGAAGAAAAAGAAGGGAAGCAGCATGGAGTTTCTTGCTCGAATTATTTGTGGTCCACTTGCTTTTCTATTGTCGGCGACGCGATCATGATTGTCGGATTCTAAACAACAAACACTGTGCAAGTCACGAGGTTCCGACAGAAGAGAGAGAAGACTCGACAGGCTATGATGATCCTAAGTTGGTTTGAGAGGATTTCATTTTGCCCCGACACGAGAGGATAAGCCCGCTTATCTTGTACGAGCATGCTCAATACGAGTGGTTAGATGGTGCCTTCGAAGTGTCTCGTTAGATCTTGATGATGTGGTATCTCCAAACATTTTGCTAAACCAGGTCGAGGATACTGAGATTTAGTAGTTTGATAATTGGGTGGTTAACACTAGGCGCGCAAGAAGAATTGAGATGAATCTAATTCGACGATGAAACATTAACTGGACACAAAGTAATCGGTTTCATCTATTATGAGATACTTTTCTTCCGTCGTTTAATGCATGAGATATATTCATTATGTTTATTCATGGAATGGTTAGTTCACGATTCTTTTACCTTCTTCGTTATTCTGACAAACAAGCAAGGTATCATCTCAATATATATATATATTATATACACGTTTCCCACTATTCCTCCAAATGTAACCAAAATTATGCTGGAGAGGAGTGATAAAATTCAAATCCAGCAAAAACATGGCATTTAGCTTAATTTGAGATACGTGGAACAATTCAAACATTTGAAGCTTCTTCGTATTGAGCCTTTTGCGTTTGGCATTTCGCATTCTATTTGCAAACCCCATCATTTTCCTCTTTTGGTTGGCCTATTAAATGGCCGACAGGGTGGTTGATTTGCGATTGGGCTCATCTTTCACGACCAAGGCAATTTGTCCACCCACCCAGCTAAAGTAGACGGAACACTTCGGCCATTCTGGGCTTCCGATTTTTTGCTTCATCTTAGCGATTTGGACTTTATCATTTGCCTTCTCTCTAGAAGACGATTCGCTTTGGCAACGGCACGAGCTCAATCTCATCTTCCAAGTCGGCACCACTATCTATGTCTTTGCGCAAATGTTTTCAACCACAATTTGCTAATGATCCCAACAACGCTATCGTTTCTTGCGATGGTCATAAAAATGCGGAGAGGACAACGACACTTCATCTCTCGAAGCTCGGCGAATCCATGCTCTTACGGTAGAATAACGACTTTCCGGAGATCTCATATGATGAGTCGGTCGAAGAACTCAATGTTCCGGCGGATGACGTTCTAAAGAAGGAGAAGCAAAGCTTGCCAAGAGCATTGTGGCGAAGCGTGCTTACAACTTTCAAATCTTTTGAAGGTCTTCTTTGCATACTTCATGTCCATACGACAAGAGCGCGAAGCGAGCTGCAAATACTTCCTCAAAACTTCGGTGGTGCATGCGTTGAGAGGGCGATATCTGTCAGGCTCCATTTCATTTACGAAGTGGTGCTCCACATAAAAGTGTCGACATGACGTATCTACATTTTCCCCTTCATAGCCTTCACCGACTCCAATGGCTTGAAGTAGCATCAACACCCCAAACTCAATATGGAAGTTACTTAAATCCTTTTGTTTTTTTCAAAGGGATTGCTCTTCACCCGATAGCTCTGTTTAGTTTGCATGTGGAGCCAATAATCGGTTTGTACTTTTTCTAAAAGATAAACCTAAACCAGTTTAAAATGAATTTTTTTTTATATTCATGTTTAGTAGGAAGAATTTGCTTGAAACAAAAACGTGAGTAAAATTTTTTAAAAAATCGAATCGATTTAATTTTGCAACAGCTTGGTGGAGACATTTGCTAACGAAAACCAGTTTGAATAATTTCTTTTTAACTAGTAGGAAGATTGCGTACAAAAGTAAAATTTTAAACATTTTTCATGGCGATGAGTGTCCGGATAGGGGTGTAATCGAGCCGAGTCGATTCAATCCGCTGCCAAATTCGAGCTCGACTGGCATTCTCGGTGCTTGAGCTCTTCTTCCAAGTATTAATTTTCCTGCTCAAATTTTTTACTCGGTTAGGGTATCAAAAAAACTCGAGCCCAATTTGATCGCGATCAAACTTACGAACAAAAACCCTAGATCACGGTCAAGGTCAGAAGCAAAACTCGAGCTCGAGTTTTATAAGCTCGAATATTATATCTTCATATATCGAAAAGCTCGACCTCGACTCGATAAGATACTCGAGGAATTCGAACTCGGGCTCGACTCGGAACTAAGCGAGCCGAGCTCGAGCTGTCCCCGAGTAACTTGACTCGGTTTTAGCCACGTGCGTGAGCGAACCCCCTTCATAGGACATTGTTGCAGATTACAACATGGGCTCCAATTGGGGGCATCTCTTTCGGCCCATCTCTAACGTCAAGCCCGGTCGACAAAAGGGGCTTGGCTAGGGAGTGAAGAGTAATTTCCGCGGGACTCATCTCTCGTGCCAACGTTGTCATGAAATTCATCATTGCATGTACGAGGGCATTGCCCACCTAATCCCGTCGGATTATTCGTTCTCGTTTGGTGGGCCTAGTTCAATGCATGCTTGTAGTTGTCTCCTAGTCCCCCGCGCGCTCTTCTTCTTCTTTTTAAATGAAAAGATAACACAAATGATTCGTGAACTTTGACCTAATATTTAATATAGTCTTTAAATTTTTAATTTATTCAGTGTGGTTCATGAACTTTAGACTAACGTGTAATGTATTCCCTGAACTTATAATTTGTTCAATGTGATCTATAGACTTTTGGTACATATTTAGTTTGATCCATAAACTATATGAAAATTTGTTAATGGAGGGTAAATTTATCCTGAATGTACCAGTTTGAGATTTTTTGTAGTAAAAAAACTAGTTTGGGATAAATTTATTAAGAATATACCAATTTTGGGTTGTTCGCGATATTAATCATTTTATTGAAATGTGTAATTTTTTTAAATTTTTTTTTTCCAAGTGTTATTTCCACTTTTACCAATATTCTTTTTTTATAAAAATTAACAGTTTTTACACCAATTGTTCAATACCTTAGGAAGTCCCAACATCATCAATGCTCCAAAGACTTCAGGTAGATGGAAAAGACGAGCAAGGCAAACATGACTACCTACCCATGTCGATCACAATGAACCTGGACAATTTCACGAGCCACATTCGTTGTTACTTTTAATAAGTTCAACAATTTAAAGATTCCTTTTATTAAATCAGATACCGCTGCAAAAAGCCAATTTACATGGTTGTCGTTACATATATGAACAGTGGAAAAGTTCAATTGAAATTACACAAGTTGCCTGTTCATTCATTGGTTCAGAACTTCGGATGAGATAGAAGCATCAACGCGACTGGCTAAGGACTGCCATGATGTGCCGTGGATGGAATATTGCCTACATGAACACCCGCTACGTATATAACGAAAAAAACACTCGATTAGAAAAATTATGGAGAACGAAGCTCGGGAAAACTCAACTACCGTGGGTTTTCACATGTAGTCATGGCCACGGGCCGGTTTCGGCCCGGTCAAATCCGGGCCCGGCTTGTTGATCGGGCCCGCTTTTCGGAACCGGCCTAGAACAGCCGGTTCCAGGCCCAATTCCAAAAAAAATTTAAAAAAATTTTAAAAAAAAACCTGCAGCAGGGCCTGCATCGGAACCGGACCTAAACCGACCCTAAACCGGCCAGTTCCGGCCCGGAACCAGCGGTTTTTGAACCGTGACCATGACTATTCACATGGCAATATGATCCACATCGCATTTTGGCATCATTTGATAGCCATGTTAGGTGGACTTAGCCGGATTTGGTGCCGGAGAGATCGATCGGGCATGTTGTTTGAATAGAACCACTTGATCAGAAAAATTAAAATTATAGAGACTTGATTAAAAAAGTAGCGAAGGTACGTGGATGAATTTAACTTCGAGTGCTTAATGGTACCTCGAAAATCTCCTCATAATTGAAACTTGTTAATGTTTCAAGGGCTCTTATAGGCGTGTGGAGCCAACAAGATGAAGAGAAGGCCGATGCACGATGAACCTGGACAATTTCTCGAACCAAATTCCTATCTCTAAGCCCGACCCTTTGCGGACAGTGGGCTGAACAAATCAATCATTTCGCGCACCCTCCTACCGACCGCCGGTCGCGGATTCTTGGGTCCTTTTTCTCGACGACGGTACTGTGAAATACCTCGCTAACTTTATAAGCTAAGTAAAAATGCAATTTTCAATACAAATGGACCGTCCGGACTTAAAATCCTTCACATTTAAAGAAAAAGAGATTATCGCGTCGCGTGCCTAATTTGCTTACGCCGTGTTCGCTCTTCAATGCCCGAACAAATCTAACAAGGTTGCTCTCCTTTCTTCTTCTTTTTTCGAGAAGCTGTGAACTAAATATATAGTAAAGTTTATGTAGGCCAAACATGGAAAAAACAGTAGTCTCGTGATCTACGCATGCATGTGCTCGTTGTCCTTTCGTACCATTTTGACAAGTTCTTTTCAATACGATTAGGTAAACTTAAAAAGCGATTTTAACTTTTTCCTTATCAGTCACATGAAAAATCGGTGCAATCGAGAAATAAAATCATAATATGAAGCTAATTCGAGTCTCTCGTACTTTGAACTTATATGATTATTTAAATCTCTAGCACCATCCAAACTCGAATTTATATTTTCTTATTTTGGCTAATTTTTCCACTTGCCATATTTGACCTTTTTCCATGGGATTTGCTCTATCCTATTTACTATTAAGTGAATCATAGTAATAAAACCGGATATTTTCACGTCTTGTCATGTCCATTATTTGTTATCAACGATATATAAGTGTAAATGAATATAAAAATTGTATAAATGGAGATGGTAAAAATCTCTAATGACACTCTTGCTTACTTCATTTTTATTTGCTTATTTTTTTCCCTTTGTTAATAGTTTTATTTTTTATTTCTTTTTTCCTCTTCCATCATTCTCTAATAAAATTTTGTTAAATAGTAAACTATATCAATATACCTAAAATATGTAATAAATATAAAGAATAAATATATATGGAATATATATCATAAATAAAAAAAATGAAAATATCAATAAAAAAGGAATAAATAAAAACGAAATTGTTGTTATTTTCAATCTGTTAATATTAGAATTCAAATATTATTTTAATTTTATTAATTTAACAAGTTTGTTATTCGAAAAAATAATTCTTATATAATAGATATTAGAATTCCTATTTACCTTTATCCCACCTTCCCCATAGGATAATTTTATCCTTGTTATATCCCTCTTATATCCGATTGTATTCTATCTTGGATAGGTACCAAACACTGGATAGGATAAATTTTATCCAATCCTAAATTTTATCCTGACTATCAAACGTAACCTGAGAAAGGTTCCCACTTCATCGATGCTTCATAGACTTCCCTAGATGGAACAAGGGGAAAAGGCAAACACGGCTACCTACACCTTTTGAACATGAACCTAGACAGTTTCATAGACTACATTCCTTGCTATCTCCGATTAGCCCAGCAATTTGAAGATTTTTTTTAGCTAAAGTCACTTAAATCCCATAGTATGATTACCGTGACACATTTATCTCTAAACTTTTTCATGTGATGTAAAAATTCAAAACTTGTACCCATATGACACGTTTAAGAAACAAATAGTATTGGCATGGCAATCGCATGGCTTAGGTGAAATGAAAAGCGATCTTGTTTTGACTAAAAAATTATCTAATAGAACCTTGAGAGATGAGGGTAAATATGTCACATATGTACAAATTTAAGGTTTTTAATGTGTTAGAGTGGACATAATATGTGATTTTTTTATATAAATTTTGCCTTTTTTCTTATTATATCAAATACCGATTTTTTTTTTGTCGAAAACCATTTTAAAAAGCCAATTTATATGGTTGTCGTTACATAAATGATAAGTGGAAAAAGTACAATCGAAATTGCACAAGCTGCCTGTTCAATACTAACCATGCAATATTTTCATATTTTTATGAAAGGTTCATACTTTTGCTTCATGTACTTCACTACTTTTCCGATAAAGTCCTCACACTTTAAATTATTCTAAAGTCCTTTTATTTATATAAAACATATAATCAAGTTTTTCCAGCATCAAATCTGAGTGACGCGATCGTTGAAGGACTCCGAATTGTGACATTGATCAAATATTGCCTATATAAACACCCATTATGGATATAAAAAAATATTAATTGATTAGAAAATTTACGAAGGACGAAGCATTGGAAAAAAATTTTCGCAACCATCGTGGGTTTTCACATAGGCAATATGATCCACGTTACATTCTGGCATCATTCGACAAACATGTTAGCTGGTAGGGGTGTCGATGGGTCGAGTCGGTTCGGATCGGGTTTTCAGGGTTTTGTGTGTGTTTGTGTTTTTTTTGGGGGTTCAAGCTAATATTTGACGATGTGACTCGAAGGTTTCCCATTTTTCTATTAAGACTATAAAAGAATCCTAAATATAAGCAATTACTAAAAGTTGCCGCCTTGATGTGTCTAACAAAAAAGATCCATACTTTAACAGCCGCGAATGGAGAAGACTACAATTACAAATATGGTATCAACGGGTTGGATTTCTATGTGTTCCACATGGAAGGTTTGGTGTTGCAATCACACTTTCTAGGTTAATGTGCTATAGTTGTAGATTCTACATTTTGACTGTATCACTTTGTTTATCTCAAAAGATCTTTGGTGGTTTAAAAATGTTGAAGATGCCATCCAAGCTTGAATTTTCACATTCAAGGCGATTAGCATATAAGAAAATTAGTTCAGATATTTTGACGACTGATGATTGCGCAATTTTGCTATTATCACAATTTACGAATATGTAGCACACATATTGGATGTACATTCATCATCGGTGGTTAATGGAGAATGTTTATGTCGTTAACAGGATGTATATTGCATCCAATTAAGCATACAGATAGGATAATTGCCTGCTTAAAACCTTCTTAGTAGAAGAAGCTTATTTGGTCGAGATTCACTGCATGAGATTGTTGTTAATATTGGAGTAGTTTGTGCTCCAATCCGCTATTTTTTCCACGTTATTGGAACCTGGCAGGAATTTATAATTGAGTCAATTAAGAGAAGAGAGATTATTTCGAAAAGTTTTGACTAACATAACCCATTGAGAAGAAATGATTTTAACTTTGGGTTTTGGTTCTAAAAACAAAAATGAAAATAACGATTTATGTGTTTCGGTTCGGTTTGTATTCATAAACACGAACCGAACCGAACCGAAACCACTGTGATGCCCGTTTGCTTAGCTAATACCCAAACATAAAGTAGATCCGGCCCGAAAATACCCGAAACATCTGGTCGGGTCGGGTCGGGTCTTTTCGTGCTCCGGTTCGGGTATACCGTTCATTGTTGACACCCCTATAGTCGGACTTGGCCGAATTTGGTGCCGCCCAAGAGATCGATTCGGCATTTTGTGTGAAAAGAACCACTCGATCGGAGAAATTTAAGCGGGTTCATGAATACCTCCAAATATTGGACTCTTATAGGCGTGGAACCAACAAGAAGAAGAGAAGGCAGATACACGATGAACATGGACAACTTCTCGAACCAAATTCCTACCTCTAAAGCCCGACCATCTGCGGATAATTTTAAAATTTCTAGTGCACGTGTCCCAAATAAAGTTTGATGCTTTACCGTGAGGACGAGAATCCATCTTTTCTAGCGCTCTCTCCGCAGTTACGGCAGAGTTGCCTTGGAAACCGATCGAGTTCGCCGGGAAAAGCCGCGCCTCCGCCGTGAGAGCCCTCCGACATGGCCGAGAAGAACAAAGTCCTGGTGATCGGAGGCACTGGATACATCGGAAAGTTCATCGTGGAAGCGAGCGCTAAGTCCGGTCACCCTACCTTCGCTCTCGTCAGGGAATCCACTCTCTCCAACCCCGCCAAGGCCAAAATCGTCGAAGGTTTCGAGGGCTTAGGCGTCAATTTTGTTCACGTGAGTAGCTATTCCCGTGCGATCGTGTTCGTTTCCCCACATTTGTTGCTGCTTCGTGGAATCGAAGCGTCGCCTGCCGTTGAATCTTGTTCGTCGTTCCGAGAAATGTCTCTAGCGGTGGAATCGGAGTTGATTTCTATCTCGATCTTTGTCCTTGTGATAGTGCTGAAATTGGAAACGATCTCCCTCCCATTTTTCGCACCGACAGACGGATTATCTCAGCGTCGCGTGCTGATGCGAACGAGCACATTTTTAGACAAATCTTACGAAAACTTCCATATCTTACCTACTGTGTAGATGATGAATTTTTAATAGATTTAAATTTGGCTGACCTGTTATTCTGATGTCATGGTAAGATACCTTGTTCATAATACTTCGTCTCATCTGATGATGGTATTGATGTTATATCTGCATCGGATCATGTATTTCTCCTTTTCTTAATCTTCCATATCTTACGTACTGTGTAGATGATGAATATTTAATAGATTTAAATTTGGCTCGCCTGTTATTCTGATGTCATGGTAAGATACCTTGTTTATAATACTTCGTCTCATCTGATGATGGTATTGATGTTATATCTGCATCGGATCATGTATTTCTCCTTTTCTTAATCTTCCATATCTTACGTACTGTGTAGATGATGAATTTTTAATAGATTTAAATTTGGCTCGCCTGTTATTCTGATGTCATGGTAAGATACCTTGTTCATAGTACTTCGTCTCATCTGATGAAGGTATTGAAGTTTTATCTGCATCGGATTATGTATTTTCCTTTTCTTAGTCTTCCAACTGTTCAAAATAGGATTTTTTTTTTTTGATGATTGGGGACTGACTTTATTGATTGTTTGTCCATGCTCCTGATTATTTGATTCTCAGGGAGACATATACGACCGAGAGAGTCTGTTGAATGCGATTAAGCAGGTTGATGTGGTAATCTCTGCTGTGGGGCATGCACAACTAGTGGACCAAGACAAGATTGTTGCTGCCATCAAAGCAGCCGGGAATATCAAGGTCGTGCTGTTCATAATAATTTCATCCAAGTTACTATTGTTCGTTTAGCATTTGACTGATGATATGGGTTGTTTCTTCTGGTGTAAGTGCATCGCCTTTTCCTTGTGAGCTTGGCTTTGATGAAATGGGATGGATTGACTTATTTATCTGTAGACTTCACACTTCTTTTTCTTTCTTAAATGGTCACGACTTTGCGTAGAAGACATCAGTGAAATTCGAGGATAACTATTTCAAATCCAAGTATAGGACAGGGTGGGCTTTTAAGTGGACTACTCGAAATCCACACTATTGCTTTTTGACGTATCGAATTGGATAGGAAATTCTGTCATCATGGATGCATGGTGTACCATCTACATGAATTCATACATATTCGTATGTATTTACTCGGAGATCTACATCTTTACACAAACAAAAAGGGTTTTTGACCCCAAACTCGTGTGCTCCCTAGTCTCGATCCTTGTATGGATATTGGGCTTTGGACATACTTCAGGGGGCATTATTTGTTCAGAACCTGTGTCGAGTTTCTTCTAGGTGAGGGAAAAAAATAAAAGTTTGTAGCACTCAATATGGATTATGGTCATCTACCCAGCCCTTCGATCATGGATGCGAAACGTGAACTACTTAATCCTTCAAATGGTGTATTTTTTTGGTCGCATTATTATTGTTGCAATTAAGTTATTAAAACCCAGTCAGTGGATAGTTTATTGTTGTTGCTTTGGGGCGTTGACGGTCCATAACGGGTGGAGCTCAGCAGGCTGACAAAAGGCAATGGACTTAGCTGATATTTTATTACTTGTGAAAGTATCCAAGCAAGCCGCATGTTTGCATATTATATACTTGACAGATTTATCTGGCTATTGCCTTAGCAACTAAATCTTCACTTTTCTTTTCTTCTATTTTTCTAATAGCACTTCGGGGTCGAATTTGCTTCATTGCTTGTATTGATTCACTTGTAATCATTACTCTGTTATAGTGACATATTGAAGGAAAAAAAAACGTGAAATTCAGTCTCATATAAGTTTGTTTTGTTTATTTGTCAGAGCTCAGGTAAGTTTGTTGGATAAGGGAAAAATACTCTAGTTTTTTGTTGCTTTCTATTATGAATGTTTTTTCTGATTCAATTAATTTTCTTCTCAGAGATTCTTTCCTTCGGAGTTTGGAAATGATGTGGATCGTGTCCATGCTGTGGAGCCAGCAAAAACTGCATTTGCTATCAAGGCCAAGATACGCCGCCTTGTTGAGACCGAGGGGATCCCTTATACCTATGTGTCTTCTAACTTTTTTGCAGGTTACTTCCTTCCAACGTTGTCACAGCCCGGGGCTACAGCTCCCCCTAGAGATAAAGTTGTTATCTTAGGGGATGGAAATGCAAAAGGTAAGGAGCAATTTCTTGAAACACGCATTTTGATTCGTTAAGATTTTTCTGTACATTTGTCACAACTTAATTACGGTAGTGATTAGAGTGGGGCAGTTCTTGAAGGTTGAGAATTCCAGGCAACTTCCCTGTTCGGAGATGTTGGGCCTTTTGCATCCGTTAGTCTTTCACCTTCAGAGACTGATTGATGATATGAATGTGATGTGGTTTAACTTGGCACAATACCACCTAGTTGGCAGATCACGAAGGTTATCTTTTAGTATTTGGTTGAGAAAGGAACATGTGGATGCATTTGTCTGCTAGTTGTCTGATGAATCTGTTTACGAGAGGCTTCTTCTTCAATGTGAGGCGAAAGTAACTCTAGGAAGATCAATGGCTCCGTGATTTATTTATTAGCCAAATTCTAAAACTCTCCCTGTCAATACACAGCGGTGTTCAACAAGGAGGATGACATCGGCACCTATACCATCAAAGCTGTGGATGATCCAAGGACCTTGAACAAAATTCTATACATCAGACCTCCTGCCAACACCTACTCTTTTAATGAGCTCGTGTCTTTGTGGGAGAGAAAGATCGGAAAGACCCTGGAGAGGGTGTATGTTCCAGAGGAGCAGCTTCTGAAGAACATTCAAGGTTAGGAATGCATTTCTATTAGATTTAAGCACGCAAAATCGTCTCTACTTTTTCTGAGATTTAAAGCTTCGATTGGTCTACTTGTCCGGTCGTATTGCAGAGGCGGCAGTTCCACTAAATGTGATATTGTCCATATCACATTCTGTTTTTGTGAAAGGAGATCACACCAACTTCGAGATTGAGCCATCGTTCGGAGTGGAAGCATCGGAGCTCTACCCCGACGTCAAATACACGACCGTGGATCAGTATCTTGATCAGTTCGTCTGATAGTCGAAATTGAACTTGCTTGGTAGATTTCTCACATCAGTTTGAATCATGAATAATCTAGGATTTTGCTTTGTTAGGACCTGGCGCGAAATGTCGCTCTTGCTTATCATCTCATGGCATGTACAACGTCCAAATATAAGGACATAATAATTTTTTTTTGACTAGATAAGGACATAATATGAACATTCGATATGTGCGCATCTATGCAGTGCTTGGAGAAGTAATTTCTGTTTTGAAGTTGATATGGGTTTATGGGCGAAGGTGAAAGAGAGACATGAGTTCTCTAATTTTGTATATTATACGTTGTACGTCCTCGGAGTGGTTAATGAATTGGAGCCGCTAATGATGAGTTCGAGGCTCGAGCCTTGCCCCGGGCTTGTGAAGTTGACCCTTGGTGAGGGCGTAGTGCAATTGCCCGGCCGTCGCCAGCCATCTCTTTAAAATTTCAAAAATTGTCTACCACAATATCGACAAATCACGTGAGAAGGCTGGCATTCAGCGATACAATCAGCGATTTCCAGTCAAATTTGATTGGAAAAATTACATAAACAAATCATTAAAATTTTATAATTAAATTGATGAAATCGAAAAGTTTAAAATTAAATTAATTTTCGTATCATAGGCTTAGGACTTTTTGATAGTCATTCCATGTATCAATAATCACAATGTTGCTCTACTTTTTTTATTTACTTATAAGTTGTGAATTACATATAAAGTAATCTCATGTGGGCTAATAAATTAAACAAGGGTAACTTTGTAATCAATCCTCCTTGAAAATGAATTTATTGCACCTCAAAACAACCGTATAACGGCTATGAAGCTCTATGATATCATGCTAGTGTCACGGGTTGGTCGATTCACGATGATTCCACACCTGTGCAGCCTTAGAATCTCTTCCAATTCAGCCGTGCACACACACATACACACTCAATTCACAAGAATAGAGAGAAAGCGGCGTAGTTGTATTTCTTGCAAAATGAGCATGTATAAATGAAGGGAGTCCCCTATATATACAAGTGCGAGTCTAATCTGATTCGTTGATCCCCTCATGATCCAACGGTGGTGTTTGAACCGATACAATCATTACATAGTTACACCAGAAGTTCCAGAGGCCCTAGGGGTGGGGAAGTTCAAGGGAAAGGAAGCCAGAGGGTCGTGTGTCAGAGACAACTGAAAGATCACGAATGGTGCTCGCGCCTAGTCATGGATGGGTCAGGTCCCATGCATGTAAAGGGCCGCGTCTCGTTCACGGATGGGCTCGGAGCCCTTCGCTCCCTTGGGCCGTGTCATTCTCCCTCACTTAATCGGGCGACGCTTTCGTCGAGTTTTCGGCGTGAAATGCGTCAATGTGCCTTAGGGGTTCCCAGCTTTGCTCTTTTAGGACACTCCCGAGCCATGTGCGGTCCTTCGTAAAAGAAGCACTTAAAGGTGCGTACCTTCTGCTGTCCCCATCCGCTTGACTCCGATTGGGCCATAGGTGGTGCCGGTGTTGGCTTGTCTCCATTTGGGTGTTTGTACTTGTTCCGGTCTCCCCCACCATTGGCCCTATCCTCGAACGAAAGTCGATCTTAGCTGTGAACAAAGCTTTAGGTTCCTCTAAGGACTTCGCCACAGAAGTGGGATCATCGTGAATCGACTGATCCGTGACAAGTGGTATTAGAGCCTTTGTTAGCACAATGGCTGACCCACGTTCCAGTGCCGTGAATGTCCAAGGTGAGGATTGCGAGGATCATAGAAAGGCAATCGAAAGAGTTGGCGTCTAAGCTAGGAGGAGTCATGCTACCTCCAGCTCGAGGGATAAAAAATGGGTGACTTGGAAGATGTCCAAGGGATGGTTGATGACTTACAAGAGACTGTCGAAGGAGTAAAAGCCAGAAGGGAGGAGTGGAAGCTGGAAGGAAGGAGCTCTTGGCCGAGATGCAAGAGCTCAAAGCCGGCATGAGAGAGCTCCGCGACAAGATATTGGGCCCCGTGACTCACGAGCTGTTGCAGTGGGAAGAGACTTGGGAGGCCGCGATGGCAACCATGCGCGTGGAGATCGCCGAGCTCAAGGAGAAGCTCGCAGAGGTAGAAGCAACATGCGTGAATGGGGTGATTACCGTGCAACCACGTATGGACGCATCCAAGCCAAAAGAGTTCAAAGGCTCGCGGGTGGCCAAAGACGTGGACAACTTCCTATAATATATAGAGCGGTACTTCCAGGCCACGGGAATGAACGATTTATTACGACACGACCAAGGTAAATACAACAGTAATGTATTTAGCTGATAATGCTTTGTTATGGTGGTGTCGCAAATCAAATGATAGGAGTGGCGACCCTATCATGACCTGGGCCAAGTTCGTCGCGGAATTTTGGCGGAACTATTATCCCGCCTATGCGGAGGAGGAAGCTCGCGACGAGCTCATGCGCTTTGAACAAAGGGGCACCGTTCGTGAGTATGTGAAGCGGTTCTTGGAATTGCTACTCCAGATCCCGTCAATGAATGACATGGAGGCATACCACCAATTCATGAGTGGTCTCAAGCTGTGGGCCAAACAAGAGCTCAAACGGTATAACGTGAAAGATCTCACGATGGCCACTTCTGTGGCGGAGTCCCTAAAGGAACCTAAAGTTTCGTTCACAGCCAAGTTCGACTTTTGTCCGAGGGATAGGGCCAATGGTGGGGGAGACTGGAATAAGTACAAATGCCTGAATGGAGGCAAGCCAAAACCTAGGGCCCAATCGGAGTCGAGCGAGTAGAGACAACGAAAGGTATGCACCTTTAAGTGCTTCTTTTGCAACGGGCCACACATGGCTCGAGAGTGTTCTAAAAGAGGTAAGCTAGGAACCCTTTGAAGCTACTTGGCAGTTCTAGAAGTACATTGACACATTTCATGCAGTAGATGCAACGAGGGCGTCACTTTAGGTGGGGAGAATGGGGCCCAAGGGATGAAGGGGAGCCCGTTCTAGAAAGAGGTGCATGGGATGTGGGCATGGAACCTGGCCCATTCGTGACTAGGCGCGAGCATTGGCAGTTCCCGACATACGAGCACCTTCCCTTGACAGGTGTCCCTTGATTTCATGCAGAAGATGCAATCCGGAAACGTCGAGATCTTTTTTTTTTCCTTTTGGAAGATAGAGGAGAAAACAATCAACCTATTGATATTGGAAGACCCAAAAGATTCTTCCAATGTATCATTTCTGGGTCCAATGGAATTCATAGGTATAGGAAGAAGCCCTGTCAAATAGAGATTTTTTCTTTCGACCATATTTCGATTGTTAATACGATATATAAGGACCGCTACTACAAATAGTACTACACCCTTGATCGTGAAATATCGAGCTTGTTTGTTAGGAACCCAAATTGTAGGGGTCCAAGAGTTTTATAAAACCTCTTGGATGAAATGAAAGATCCCAATGAATTGGGTCCCAAGATTCTTGATCTCTCTCAATATTTTTAAAACAGGATTTTTGATGGTCATTGAAAATTGCCCTTTGAATGTAGCTATGTAATAATTGTATCGGTTCAAACACCACCATTGGATCATGAGGGGATCAACAGATCAAATTAGATCTGCACTTATATATATGGGGGACCTTCCTCCTTCATTTGTACATGCTCATTTTATAAGAAATACAATTACGCTGCTTTTTCTCTATTCTTGTGAATTAAGTGTATGTGTGTGCAAGGCTAACATAGGAGATATCCTAAAGCTGCACGAGTATGGGATTGTCGTGAATCGACCGACCCATGACACTAGCATATGAATGTACAGTAGCTTATTGCCCACTTCAAACCATTTTTTCTTATTTTTTTTCATATGATAAAGTCAACTTAAAAAATTGGTTTCAATTACTTCCTCATGAATTACACAAAAAATCATGGTGAATTATAATAGTTTGATATTAACCGAGAAATAAAATCACAATATTAAATTGATTTCACATTTACGATCACTTAAATTTTATAGCAGCATCAAAATTAAAATTTCCTATTTTTTGGTAAGGTAAAATTTTCTTAGTTCACAATAATTTAAATCATCTCCCAAACTACTAACTAGGCAAAGTCGTTGTCTTCTGTTAATTTCCCCACTTTCGATGTACCCTTTTTCCGGTGAAGGATGATACCGACAAGAAAAATCATTTCATTGAAAAGACAATTATGCCCTTCTGCAATCAAAAGCCAAATGACGCTCCGTCAGGAAGACCAGAATCCCGCTTCACAGTACGGTCACTGCCGACACCGATCGAGTTCGCCGGGGAAAAACAACGCCTCCGCCGGGAAAACTCTCCGATGGCCGAGGAGAGCAAAGTCCTGGTGATCGGAGGCACTGGATACATCGGAAAGTTCATCGTGGAGGCGAGCGCTAAGTCCGGTCACCCTACCTTCGCTCTCGTGAGGGAGTCCGCTCTCTCCGACCCCGCCAAGGCCGAAATCGTCGAAGGTTTCAAGAGCTTAGGCGTGAATTTAGTCCATGTGGGTAGCTATTCCCGTGCAATCGTGTTCGTTTCCCCGCATTTGGTGCTGCTTCGTGAATTTAGCTATTCTCGTGATGAATTTTTATATAGATTTAAATTTGGCTCACCTGTTATTCTGATGTCATGGTAAGATACCTTGTTCATAATACTTCGTCTCATCTGATGAAGGAATTGAAGTTTTATCTGCATCGGATTATGTATTTTTCCTTTTCTTAGTCTTCCAACTGTTCAAAATAGGATTTTTTTTTTTGATGATTGGGGACTGACTTTATTGATTGTTTGTCCATGCTCCTGATTATTTGATTCTCAGGGAGACATATACGACCGAGAGAGTCTGTTGAATGCGATTAAGCAGGTTGATGTGGTAATCTCTGCTGTTGGGCGTGCACAAGTAGTGGACCAAGACAAGATTGTTGCTGCTATCAAAGCAGCCGGGAATATCAAGGTCGTGCTGTTCATAATAATTTCATCCAAGTTACTATTGTTCGTTTAGCATTTGACTGATGATATAGGTTGTTTCTTCTGGTGTAAGTGCATCGCCTTCTCCTTGTGAGCTTGGCTTTGATGATATGGGATGGATTGACTTATTTATATGTAGACTTCACACTTCTTTTTCTTTCTTAAATGGTCACGACTTTGCGTAGAAGACATCAGTGAAATTCGAGGATAACTATTTCAAATCCAAGTATAGGACAGGGTGGGCTTTTAAGTGGACTACTCGAAATCCACACTATTGCTTTTTGACGTATTGAATTGGAAAGGAAATTCTGTCATCATGGATGCATGGTGCACCATCTACATGAATTCATACATATTCGTATGTATTTACTCAGAGATCTACATCTTTACACAAAAAAAAAGGTTTTTTGACCCCAAACTCGTGTGCTCCCCTAGTCTCGATCTTTGCATGGATATTGGGCTTCGGACATACTTCAGGGGGCTTTATTTGTTCAGAACCTGTGTCGAGTTTCTTCTAGGCGAGTGAAAAAAATGAAAGTTTGTAGCACTCAATATGGATTATGGTCATCTACCCAGCTCTTCGATCATGGATGCGAAGCGTGAACTACTTAATCCTTCAAATGGTCTTTTTTTTTGGTCGCATTATTATTGTTGCAATTAAGTTATTAAAACCCAGTCAGTGGATAGTTTATTGTTGTTGCTTTGGGGCGTTGACGGTCCATAACGGGTGGAGCTCAGCATGCTGACAAAAGGCAATGGACTTAGCTGATATTTTATTACTTGTGAAAGTATCCAAGCAAGCCGCATGTTTGCATATTATATACTTGACAGAGTTATCTGGCTATTGCCTTAACAACTAAATCTTCACTTTTCTTTTCTTCTATTTTTCTAATAGCACTTCGGGGTCGAATTTGCTTCATTGCTTGTATTGATTCACTTGTAATCATTACTCTGTTATAGTGACATATTGAAGGTAAAAAAAACGTGAAATTCAGTCTCATATAAGTTTGTTTTGTTTATTTGTCAGAACTCAGGTAAGTTTGTTGGATAAAGGAAATATACTCTAGTTTTTTGTTGCTTTCTATTATGAATGTTTCTTCTGATTCAATTAATTTTCTTCTCAGAGATTCTTTCCTTCGGAGTTTGGAAATGATGTGGATCGTGTCCATGCTGTGGAGCCAGCAAAAACTGCATTTGCTATCAAGGCCAAGATACGCCGCCTTGTTGAGGCCGAGGGGATCCCTTATACCTATGTGTCTTCTAACTCTTTTGCAGGTTACTTCCTTCCGACATTGTCACAGCCCGGGGCTACAGCTCCCCCTAGAGATAAAGTTGTTATCTTAGGGGATGGAAATGCAAAAGGTAAGGAGCAATTTCTTGAAACACGCATTTTGATTCGTTAAGATTTTTCTGTACATTTGTCACAACTTAATTACGGTAGTGATTAGAGTGAGGGACAGTTCTTGAAGGTTGAGAATTCCAGGCAACTTACCTGTTCGGAGATGTTGGGCCTTTTGCATCCATTAGTCTTTCACCTTCAGAGACTGATTGATGATATGAATGTTATGTGGTTTAACTTGGCACAATACCACCTAGTTGGCAGATCACGAAGGTTATCTTTTAGTATTTGGTTGAGAAAAGAACATGTGGATGCATTTGTCTGCTAGTCATCTGATGAATCTGTTCACAAGAGGCTTCTTCTTCAATGTGAGGCGAAAGTAACTCTAGGAAGATCAATGGCTCCGTGATTTATTTGTTAGCCAAATTCTAAAACTCTCCCCGTCAATACACAGCGGTGTTCAACAAGGAGGATGACATCGGCACCTATACCATCAAAGCTGTGGACGATCCGAGGACCTTGAACAAAATTCTGTACATCAGACCTCCTGCCAACACCTACTCTTTTAATGAGCTCGTGTCTTTGTGGGAGAGAAAGATCGGCAAGGCCCTGGAGAGGGCTTATGTTCCAGAGGAGCAGCTTCTGAAGAACATTCAAGGTTAGGAATGCATTTTTATTAGATTTAGGCACGTGAAATCGTCTCTATTCTCTCCGAGATGTAAAGCTTAGATTGGTCTACTTGTCTGGCCATATTGCAGAGGCGGCGGTTCCACTCAATGTGTTATTGGCCATATCCCATTCTGTTTTTGTGAAAGGAGATCACACCAACTTCGAGATTGAGCCATCGGTCGGAGTGGAAGCATCGGAGCTCTACCCTGACGTCAAATACACGACTGTGGATCAGTACCTTGATCAGTTCGTATGATAGTCGAAATTGAAGGTGCTTGGTAGATTTCTCACATCAGTTTGAATCATGTATAATATAGGATTCTGCTCTGTCGGGATCCTAGCGTGAAATGTCGCTCTCGCTTATCATCTCATGGCAATGTACAACGTCCAAATATAAGGACGTAATAATTTTTTTTTTCACTAGATAAGGACATAATATGAACGTTCGATATGTGCGCATCTATGCAGTGCTTGGAGAAGTTATTTCTGTTTTGAAGTTGATATGGGTTTATGGGCCAAGCTAAAAAGAAAGACATGAGTTCTCTAATTTTGTATATTATACGTTGTACGTCCTCGGTGTGGTTAATGAATTGGAGCCGCTAATAATGAGTTCGAGGCTCGAGCCTTGCCCCAGGCTTGTGAAGTTGACCCTTGGTGAGGGCGTCGTGAAAAATTGCCCAGCCGTCGCTCGCCATCTCAGAAAAAAATTTCAAAAATTGTCTACCACAATATCGACAAATAAAATTGAGAAGGCCGGCGTTTATTAATACAATCAACGATTTCCGATCAAATTTAATTGGAAAAATTACATAAACAAATCATTAAAATTTTATAACTAAATTGATCCATTGAAATATTTAGAATTGAACTAATTTTTTGGCATCATAGGTTTAGGACTTTTTGATAATCATTTCATGTTTTATAGGATTCCATAGTTGTTAAAACGCAGCGGTATATATTTGTAAATTGAAATCCTAGAACGCTAGACAGGATCCATATGTATATTGAAATCGAGACTGAAGGTCGATATATACCTTTTGTAAATCGAACACAAATTGACAATTGATTGTATCTGGATTAGCACTCTAAGTATTGCGCCTCTATCGGTATCCACACACGCGAATAGAAGTCTAACGATCCAAGTGTTAACTAAAGATCTTGAAGTCCTTTTCTTCAACGCCTTTTGATTTTCGATACTCTGTCTAAAAACCATAGACAAAGAACGATTCTCTATCTTTTTATACAGCCTCATTATTCAGCGGAATTAAAAAAAGTGGGCCAGGCGATTTGGACTAGACAAACCATCCACCTTCAATCGTACATTTAATCGTTATCTCATAATGCGCACGATCGCGTAAATAAGTTGAATAAGAGAATAAATTAAAATCTACTTCTTATTTTAAGTAGATCCCAACACATAGAAAATATTAACTCAGTTTGCTTTTGTGTGCGACCATGTAGGTTCACTAAACATTAACAGTGTGCTCAAAATCCTTTTTGGCCCACAAGTCATAAGCAGTCTATAGCAAGACATTATGACTACCTAAGTATAGTGAAGGTCGATTTTTCGACACAACCTAATCCACAACTAATGTTAGAATATCAACCTTGATTGATTTCTAGGGCAGACCACTAGCATTCTCGTCTGATGAAGGTGTTGAAGTTTTATCTGCATCGAATTATGTGTTAAAAACAGGATTTGTTGATTGTTTTTTTTCCATGCTCTCTTGGTTATTTGATTCTCAGGGGGACATATACGATCAACAGAGTCTGTTGAATGCGATTAAGCAGGTTGACGTGGTAATCGCTGCCGTGGGGCGAGCACAGCTAGAGGACCAAGACAGGATTGTTGCCGCCATTAAAGCAGCCGGGAATATCAAGGTCGTGCTGTGTCTAGTAATTTCATTTCAAGTTAGTATGTTTGTTTAGCATTTGACTGATGATATAGGTTGCCGTTAGCGTGATTCTTTTCTTCTGGTATAAGTGCATCGCGTTCTCCTTGTGAGCTTCACTTTGATGGAATGGGATGGATTGGCTTATTTATCTGTAAACTTCACTTCTTCCTTTTATAAATGGTCATGACTTTGTGCAGAAGTCGTCAGTGAAATTGGAGGATAACTACTTCAAATCCAAGTATAGGACAATGTGGGGTTTAAGTGGGCTACTCTACATGCACACTACTGCTTTTTGATGTATTCAATTGGGTAGGAAATTCTGTCATCATGGATGCACGATGTACCATCTACATGTATTCATACATATGCGTATGTATTTACTTAGAGATCTACATCTTTACACAACCAAAAAGGTTCTTTGATGCCAAACTCGCGCCTGATATTGGGCTACGCACATACTCCAGGGGACTTTATTTATCCAGAACCTGTGTGGTTGAGTTTCCTCTAGGTCAGCGAAAAGTAAAAAGTTTCTAGCACTCAATATGGATTATGGTCATCTACCCAGCTCTTTTATCATGAATGGGAAACATGACCTACTTAATCCTTCAAATGGTCTTTCTTGGGAGTATTATTATTGTAGCAGATAAGTTACCAAAACCCAGTTAGTGGATATTAGTAGCTGTTGCTTCGGGGGGGTTGACGGTTGATAATGAGTTGAGCTCAGCATGCTCACAAAAGGCAACACGGACTTACCTGATATTTTATTTCTTGTGAGAGTGTCCAAGCAAGCAGCATCTTTGCGTATCTTTGCGAGTGTCCAAGCAGCATGCTCACAGGGCTGGTGCCCTGTTTCTTCTATTTTTCTAATAGCACTCGAAGTCGAATTTGCTTTTAATTGCTGAATTTATCGATTCACTTATAATTGCTTTTTACTTTGTTATAGCAACATATTGATCAACACGAAATTTAGTCTCATATAAGTTTGTCTTCCTTTTCTTTGCCAGAGCTCATATAAGTTTGTTGGTTAAGGGGACTATACTCTAAATTTTTGTTTTTTTTTTGGTAAAGACTCTAAATTTTTGTTGCTTTCTAATAAAGATGTTTCTTCTGATTTGATTATGTTTCTCTTTAGAGATTCTTGCCTTCAGAGTTTGTAAATGATGTGGATCGCGTCCATGGGCTGGAAACAACAAATGTATTAAACCCCCAAAAAAGATACCCCGAAGTGGCTAGATTTGAAGCAAAATGGGAAGATTGATTAGCAATTGTAGAGGAAGCAGCAGTAGTAGAAGCTTTTAGTAAACATCGAAATGCCTGAAGTTCTTCCTGGATAAATCGATATCAATAGTAGGTGTAGCAGTAACAGTTTCGGTATGGTTTGCTTTGTTTTTTTACCTTTCTTTGTGCCTTTTTTCCTTAAAATCTACAGGTTTTCCATGTAACTTTCAGTAGGTAGCCTTAGTATGATAAGACCTATGACAATATTCACACTTCACAACTTCCTTAGGTTATCATTAAATCGAGAGAATGAACTAGATTTAGTAATAGTGCCAACACTGATTTGAAGAGTAGATCGATCAATAATAGAGGAGTGGAGCATTGCTGTCCTACGGCTTTCTTCTGAGTGAACTAGGGCATAGGACTGATCCAGAGTGGGGAATGGAGACCGGTTAAGGACTTGAACACGTATTTGATCATATTCAACATTCAATCCTGTCAAGAAATCATAAACTCTGATCTTGTCCACATGGTTCTTGTAGGCAGCAATGTCTGTAGCATTGGTTGGTTAATAATCAGTATAATGATCTAGCTCCACAAACTCCGAAGCTCAACATAATATTGAGATATAGTTATCTCCTTCTAAGAAGTGTCATGAACCCTTTTTCGAAGTTCATACACCTGGGCATCATTCTTAATTTGACCATAAGTATCCCTAGCAGCTGACTAAATCTGCGCCGCAGTATCAAGAAGCAAATATCCTTTTGCAATATGTGGCTACATCGAATTAAGCAAAAAAGATATTACCAAAAAGTCATTCGAGATCCACTTGTCTTGAGTAGCACCTGATGTTTTCGGCTTATGTTTTTGGCTTCATAGAAGTGCCATTGATATGACCTGTAAGCCCACGGCCAGCAATGGTCAAGAATACAGATAGAGACAATATCAAATAATTTGTGCCATCAAGCTTCACAGAGATCGTAATGAAAGTAATATAATCTATACAGCTATCTCCTATAGGTGGAGGGTTCTCAACTGAACCATCAGACATTGTGTCACTGGTAGTAGGCTCAAATTATCCTACAAAAAAATCAACTAGATGAGATCAAGGGAAGAGAAAAATCGATTTTTTCAAGGTTTTAAAAACTTGAAAAAAATCGATAATTCTAATTTATGCCAAAGAATTTGAAAAAATATGGTGGTCCATGAACTGCAGTGTTTTGGTCTTCACACACGAGAGAATTGTAGGCTAACGGCAACACAGAAACAATTCTAGACAAGAATATCCAAAAAATCGCAGAAGAAGTTGAACCACCTATCGCGGACTGCAAAGAATTTTTAGTTATATCATAGAGGTGAAGTTTAGGCCAGATGCTAGATTCAAAGGATCATCTCATTAGTGCTGCCCTAGACTGTGAAAGAGAGCAAAGGAGAAGATAAGAATGAAGTGCGGTGGGAGAGAGTGAAGGTGTGAAGAGAGGACAAAGAAAGGTTGTGTAGTGGAAAGATTAGGGTTAGGATTTCAGTTTAGACGTGGCTCTGATATCATGTCGAAAAAAAAAACTGAACTGAATGCTTGGTTATGTCTATGTGACCCAAGCTATCTATTTATAATAAAGCCAAATGGCCAAAATTACAATATTATCTTTATTGCTGCAATACGTAAAACAATAAAGGAAATAGAAAAATATGCCCCTATTAGCCAAGTACTCTCAACATAAAAAATACTAATCTCGTGATCGACCCTCGTTGGAAAAGGATATTGGTACACCCCGAACAAGGGCATAGCGAGTATGAAACTCGATGATAGCTCATTGCCATTTCATACCATTTTCACTCATTTTTTTCCATTTGAAAAAGTAAACCCAAAAAGTGGTTACAATTTCTTCGGGAGAAGTGTCATACATTGCTGCCAATTTAGTTGTAAACTTTTCTTTATGCCAATTCAGTCCTAAACTTTTTATCTTTATGCTAATTCAATCATTTCGACTAATTTTAGCCGGATATTACTAACGTGGACTCAGTCGGCCTACATGCCACCGCTAGTGATGACATGGACAACTTTTAAATAATATCTTAATATTTTTCAAATTTATTTATTTAATTTTTTTTTTTTTTTCTTTTTCTTTTTTTTTTCCTTTCCCTTTCTTCTTCTTCCGACGACCGGCTGAAGGCCAGGACAAGTGAGGCCCCTCGCTAGTGGTTGGCGAGGCTCGCCCTCGCCGACAACAGCAAAGGTGAGCCTCGCCCAGTCGCTAGTAAAGCTTGCTTGCCCTCGCTAGTGACCGCGACTAAATTGACACAAAAAAAAATATTTAGCACTAAATTAGCATTAATGCAGTAGGTTTATAACTTTTCTGACACTTTTCCCCAATTTCTTCCTCCTCAATTACATGAAAAACCATTATAATAATTATAATAGTACAATATCAATCGAGAAACAAAACAAACTCATAGCATAAATTTAATAGAATCTCTAACACTTCAACATAATGATGACTTAAATCTCTAGCACCATCCAAGCTATTTTGTCGAGGATGCTTTCTCTTTGGCTTCGTACCACAACTCTCAGCTTCACAGCTTTTAATAAATAAAAGTTGAGCGTCCCAAACAAAGTACAAATGTCAATAATATCTGATGAAGAAAACAGCCCACACTCATGTCAACAATATTTAGTGAAGAAAGATAAAATTAGCTTATTTTGTCAAAAAGCAACCACCAACTTCAATCTTCGGCAGGGAAGTTTTTATTCTTGAATTTCATGGAGAAACATGCAGCTCATCATAAATCATAAATCACTGACTGTTGATTTCTTCTTCTTCTTTTTTTTTTTTATCTTCATAGAGACTTTGTCAGCACAACAATCAATTATATATTATTCTGACAGCCTTCCTTAATTTTTATTTTAGAATTCAACGGCACCAAGCATTGTCTTTAATTTTTCAAACGAAACCGTCTTCAATGATTTCGTCAAAATATGTTGATGTGATTGCTCCTGCCATAAAAACCAGGACTTTTAGCAATAGCCGACTTATTGATGCTCATTATTTTGGTTAGACCTATTTGTTCATGCACCAATTCACACAACAACTTGTTGTTTTTTTTGAGGAACAAGAAATTATTCTTGATTTAAGAAAGAAAGCATATCTGGAAGTGTTCTTCTCAAAATCGATATCACCGTCCAAAATTACCATCTCTGTACCCCACTAAAATGAAATTGTTAGTGTAGGAATATATCGGGGTTTTCGATTTTTTATTATTATCTTCATGAAGGCTTTGTCAACACAATAATTAAATTTATATTATTCTAACAAAGTTGAATTTAGACTTTCTTATTTTGGGTACGTTAAGTTCGTTCTTATTCAAAAAAATTGACATCGTCGGTCAAATTTGACAAAATCGATAGATAATTACTTTGCATTTAATTTTCTTCTCTTTCGTGTTCCACTTTGCATTTACTCATTCTACAAGTGACGGATGATACGAAGAAAAAATCAATTCACCGAAAAGACAGTTATGGCCCTCCTGGAATCAAAGATAAAATGGCGATTCATCTCGAAGCCCGCCAAACCGTTTCAGCACGAGACCGAGCAAGTTCGCCGGGAAAAACCACGCCGCCGCCGCGAAAAGCCTCCGAGATGGCCGAGAAGACGAGCAAAGTGCTGGTGATCGGAGGCACTGGATACATCGGAAAGTTCATCGTGGAGGCGAGCGCTAAGTCCGGCCACCCTACCTTCGCTCTCGTGAGGAAGTCCGCTCTCTCCAGCCCCGCCAAGGCCGAAATCGTCGAAGGCTTCAAGAGCT
The DNA here is from genome assembly GCA_024733475.1 of Syzygium grande. NCBI lineage: Eukaryota > Viridiplantae > Streptophyta > Magnoliopsida > Myrtales > Myrtaceae > Syzygium > Syzygium grande. The sequence continues at coordinate 39,005,840 of JAMXDD010000001.1, read as the reverse complement.
TAGGCGTCAATTTACTTCACGTGAGTAGTTATTCCCGTGCGGATTGTGTTCGTTGCTGCATCCTGTTAATCTTGCTCGTCTTTCTGAGAAATGTTTTTAGCAGTAGAATCAGATTTGGTTTTTACCTCTATCTTTCACCTGATTTTTATTGATCGTTTGTCCATGCTCTTGGTTGTTTGATTCTCAGGGAGACATACACGATCAAGAGTGTCTACTGAATGCGATTAGGCAGGTCGATGTGGTAATCTCTGCTGTCGGGAGAGAGCAAGTAGAGGACCAAGGCAAGATTGTTGCCGCCATTAAAGCAGCCGGGAATGTCAAGGTGGTGCTGTTCCTAATGATTTAGTCCTTGTTATCATTGTTCGTTTACCATTTGACTGATGATATAGGCTGTGTTAGCTTATTCTTTCTTCTGGTATAGGTGCACCACGTTCTCCTCGTGTAGAAGTGATTGGTGAAATTCGAGGATAACTATTTCAAACCCGAAGTATAGGACAGTGTGGACTTCTAAGTGTGCTGCTCTGAATCCACACTATTGCTTTTTGACGTATTTAATTTGGGTAGGGAGTGCTGTCGTCATGGATGCACATGTTTTTAACTCAAGAGATTTACATCTTCACACACACACAAATGTTCTTCGATCCCAAACTCGTGCCCTCCTCTGTCTCGATCCTTGTATGGATATTGGGCTTCCCACATATTCCAGTGAGACTTTATCTATCCAGAACCTGTGTGGTCGGGTTTCCTCTAGGTCAGCCAAAAATGTAAAAACTTTCGAGCACTCAATATGGATTATGGCTGTCTAGCCCAGCTCTCTGATCATGAATTCGTGGGAAACACGAACTGGTTAATCCTTCAAATGGTCTTTATCAGTAGTATTGTCATTGTTGCAAATATGTTGCCCAATCCCACTTGCTGGGATAGGACTTAGTAGTTGTTGTTGCTTTGGGTGGTTGACGGTCAATAACGAGTGGAACTCAGCATGCTCCTAAAAGGCAATGGACTTACCTGGTATCTTATTACTTATGAAAGTGTCCAAACAAGCAGCAGCATGTTTGCCTATTTCCCTTGACAGAGTTATCTGGCTGCTGCCCTGTTTCTTCTATTTTTCTAATAGCACTTGAGGTGGAATTTGCTTAATTGCTGAATTTATTGATTCACTTCTATTCGCTTTTTACTCTGTCTCATATAAGCTTGTCTTCTTCTTTTTTTTTGCCAGAACTCATTTAAGTTTGTTGGTTAAAGGGGATATGCTCTAAATTTTTGTGGCTTGCTAATAAAGATGTTTCTTCCGATTTGATTATGTTTTTTTTTTAGAGATTCTTGCCTTCGGAGTTTGGAGGTGATGTGGATCGCGGCCATGCTGTGGAGCCATTGAAAGCTTCACTTGCCATCAAGGCTAAGATCCGCCTGCCTTGTTGAGGCTGAGGGAATCCCTTATACCTATGTATGTTGTAACTGTTTTGCGGGTTATATCCTTCCGACCTTTGCACAGCCTGGGGCTACAGTTCCCCCTAGAGATAAAGTTGTCATCTTGGGGGATGGAAATGCAAAAGGTAAGAAGCAATTTGTAGAAATTCTCATTTTAAGCCGTTTGAGATGTTTATGTACATCTTTCACGATTTAATAACGTAGTGATCAGAGTGAGGGGCAGTTCTTGAAGCTTGAGAATTCCAGGCAGCTTACTTGTCTGGAGATGTTGGGCCTTTTGCATCCATTAGTCTTCACTTTTGGGGACTAATGATGATATGAATGTCATGTGGGTTATGTTCGCACAGTGCCGCCTGTTCAGCATATTAAGAAGGATATCTTTATGTATTTGGTTGATAAAAGGACATATGGATGCATTTATCTGCTAGTTATCTGATGAATCTGTTTACCGAGAGAATTCTTCTTCAATATGAGTCGAAAGTAACTCTAGGAAGATTGATGGCTCCGTGATTTACTTATTAGCCAGATTCTAAAACTCTCCCTGTCAATACACAGCGGTGTTTAACAAGGAGGAGGACATCGGCACCTATACCATCAAAGCCGTGGATGATCCAAGGACCTTGAACAAAATTCTGTACATCAGACCTCCTGCCAACACCTACTCGTTTAATGAGCTCGTGTCTTTGTGGGAGAGAAAGATCGGCAAGGCCCTGGAGAAGGAGTATGTTCCAGAGGAGCAGGTTCTGAAGAACATTCAAGGTTAGGGATGCATTTCTATCAGATTTAAGCCCGGGAAATCGTCTCTACTTGTCCTGTCAATTGGTCTATAGCTTCAATTGGTTTACTTGTCCTGTCATATCGCAGAGGCGGCGGTTCCACTCAATGCCTGGTTGGCCATATTGCATTCTGTTTTCGTGAAAGGAGACCAAACCAACTTCGAGATTGAGCCACCATTTGAAGTGGAAGCTTCGGAGCTCTACCCCGACGTCAAATACACGACCGTGGATCAGTACCTTGATCAGTTTGCCTGATTATCGAAACCGACTGTGCTTTGTAAATCTATTACATCAGCTTGAATCATAAATAATATAAGGTTCTGCTTTTCGGAATCCTAGCGTGAAATGTCGCTCCCGGCTCCTGCCGATCATCTCATGGCATGTACAACCTCCAAATATAAGGACATACTATGAAGTATGAATATTCAATGTGGGCGCATCTCTGCTGTGCTTGGATAGGTTACTTCTGTGTCGGCCCAAGCTAACGAAATGGAATTTAGTGCAACTTCAAATTCCAAAAAAAAAAAAATACTAATCTCGTGATTGACCCTCGTCGAAAAAGGAATTTAGTGCACCCCAAACAATGGCATAGCGACTATGAAACTCCATGATATAATCATAGTACATTGCCATTTCATACCAATTTTAACCCTTTTCAATTACATGAAAAAACATTGTAATAATTATAACAGTACAATATCAATCGAGAAATAAAATAAAATCATAATATATATTTAATAGAATCTCCAACGCTTCAAGACAATGATTACTTAAATCTCTAACACCATCCAAACTCCGTTGGAACCAAAAGAATATTTTGAACTTTGAAAATTTGGAATTAGAGCAAAAAAATTGGAGGGAGAACATTTTTATTAAGAATGCTTTCTCTTGGGCTTCGTATTCCAACCCTAAGCTTTGTACCTGATCATGTTCTTAAAATGCTTCGTCCAAGCTTCGTGCGGACCATGGCATTCCTTGACATAAAATAACAAGAGGGTATTCCCTCCCTTTGACGAAGACAAAGATAAAAGAGGAACATGGGGGCCCTGAGTTGTCCAGCCGCCGGGTTCGTACTGCAACTTCCGGCTTCACAGCCATTTATAAAAGCTAAACGTACACAAGCTAAGCACAAATGTCAACAACATTTAATGAAGAAAGGTCAAATAGCTTACTTTGTCATAAAGTAACCACCAACTCCTCTCTTCAGCAGAGAAGTTTTCAATCTTAAATTCCGTGGAGAACAATGCATTCAACCATAAAATCAGGGCTCTTGATTTTATCTTATTTTTATCATCATAGAGGTTTTGTCAACACAAAAATCAACTTTATATTATTCAAATTAACTTAAATTCAAAATTTCTTATTTTCGGTAAGTTAAGGGTACGTTTGATAACATTTTTATTTCCGACAATAATCTCTTTTCTCTAAATGAGTTTTCAAGTAGAAAAAATGAATTTGGTAACTACACAATTTTTTTTCTAGTAATAGAAAAAGAATAGAAAAGTGTTCAGTACAATCCTAAAAAAATTTTGTGACGTGGTAATCTCTTTTAGTCTTCTAACAATTTTCTGATTTTTCTAATTTTTTGAATTTTTCTTGTTTTTCTTTTCTTTTTTTCCTCCTTTCTTCTTCTTCCTCTTGTAGCTGGTCGCCAGGCCGATCTCAGCCAGCCCTCATCTTTGGCCGGTCGCCGAGACCTAGTGACCGGGTTAGAAGAGGAAGAAGAATGAAAAAAAAGAAAAAAAGAAAATGACTTTGTTTTGGAAATTGTTCCGAGAAAAAAAAATAGATTTCTTTTATTTTTTGTTTCTGTTCCAAATATGATCCCTCACTACTTTTCTATTTTGAGGAAAAGAAAAATTAGCTGACGTTATCATATATATTTTTGTTTTTTTTTCTATTTTAGAAAACTAAAAAAACATAAAAATAAAAAAATAATAGTGTTACCAAACATGCCCAAGTTGTTCAAAATAATTCACATCATCGGTCAAATTCGACAAAATCGATAGACAAGTTCTTTGCATCCAATTTTCTTCTGTCTTTCGTGGTCCACTTTGCATTTGCTCATTTTCCAAGGGAAGGATGACAGGGGCGGAAAGTCAATTCAACGAAAAGACAATTATGCCCTTTTAGAGTCAAAATAAAATGACGATTCATCTCCATGCCCGCCGACACCAGCAGGTTACCGCACGAGATCGAGCAAGTTCGCCGGGAAAAACCACGCCTCCGCCGTGACAACTCTCCGATGGCCGAGAAGACGAGCAAAGTGCTGGTGATCGGAGGCACTGGATACATCGGAAAGCCCATCGTGGAGGCAAGCGCTAAGTCCGGCCACCCTACCTTCGCTCTCGTGAGGGAGTCCGCTCTCTCCAACCCCGCGATGGCCGACATCATCCAAGGTTTCAAGCGCTTAGGCATCAATGTAGTTCGTGTGAGCACTTATTCCCGTGCGGATTGTGTTCGTGGCTGCATCCGTTAATCTCGTTCGTCTTTCTGAGCAATGTTTCTAGCAGTAGAATCGGATTTGATTTTTATCTCAACCTTTCACTTGATTTTTATTGATTGTTTGTCCATGCTCTTGTTTGTTTGATTCTCAGGGAGACATATGCGATCAAGAGAGTCTACTGAATGCGATTAGGCAGGTTGATGTGGTAATCTCTGCTGTCGGGACAGAACAACTGGACGACCAAGGCAAGATTGTTGCCGCCATTGAAGCAGCCGGGATGTCAAGGTGGTGCTGTTCCTAACAATTTCGTCCTTGTTACTATTGTTCGTTTACCATTTTTGACTGATGATATAGGTTGGTGTTAGCTTATTCTTTCTTCTGGTATAAGTGCACCACGTTCTCCTTGTGTAGAAGTGATTGGTGAAATTCGAGGATAACTATTTCAGACCCAAGTATAGGACAGTGTGGGCTTCTAGGTGTGCTGCTCTGAATCCACACTATTGCTTTTTGACGTATTTAATTGGGTTGGGAATTCTGTCATCACGGATGCGCATGTATTGACTCAGAGATTTACATCTTCACACACACAAAGGTTCTTTGATCCCAAACACGTGCCCTCCTCTGTCTTAATCCTTGTATGGTTATTGGGCTGCCCACATACTCCAGGAGATCTATCCAGAATCTGTGCGGTCGGGTTTCCTCTAGGTCAGCCAAAAATGTAAAAACTTTTGAGCACTCAGTATGGATTATGGCCGTCTAGCCTAGCTCTCTGATCATGAATTCGTGGGAAACACGAACTAGTTAATCCTTGAAATGGTCCTTTTTCAGTAGTATTATCATTGTTGCAACTATGTTACCCAATCCCACTTGCTGGGATGGCCTTACCTGATGTCTTATTACTTGTGAAAGTGTCCAAGCAAGCAACATGTTTGCCTATTTTATTCTTGACAGAGTTATCTGGCTGTTGCCCTGTTTCTTCTATTTTTCTAATAGCACTCGGGGTCGAATTTGCTTAATTGCTGAATTTATTGATTCACTTATAATCACTTTTTACTCTACTATCATGACATATTGAAACAGCACAAAATTCAGTCTCATATAAGTTTGTCTTCTTCTTTTTTTGCCAGAACTCATTAAAGTTTGTTGGTTTAGGGGAATATGCTCTTAATTTTGTTGCTTTTTAATAAAGATGTTTCTCATGATTTGATTATGTTTCCTTTTAGAGATTCTTGCCTTCGGAGTTTGGAGGTGATGTGGATTGCGCCCATGCTGTGGAGCCAGTGAAAGCATTACTTGCCCTCAAGGCTAAGATCCGCCTTGTTGAGGCAGAGGGAATCCCTTATACCTATGTATGTTCGAACTGTTTTGCGGGTTACTTCCTTCCAACATTGTCACAGCCGGGGCTACAGCTCCCCCTAGAGATAAAGTTGTCATCTTAGGGGATGGAAATGCAAAAGGTAAGAAGCAATTAGTTGCAATGCGCTTTTTAAGCCATCGAGATTTTTCTGTACATCTTTAACGATTTCCTAACGGTAGTGATCAGAGTCAGGGGCAGTTCTTGAAGCTTGAGCATTCCAGGCAACTTCCTTGTCTGGAGATGTTGGGCCTTTTGCATCCATTAGTCTTCAATTTTGGGGACTAATAGATGATACGAATTTCACGTGGGTTATTTTGGCACAGGACCGCCTGTTCAGCATATTAAGAAGGTTATCTTGATGTATATGGTTGAGAAAAGAATATACGGATGCTAGTTGTCTGATGAATCTGTTTATCGAGAGAATTCTTCTTCAATGCGAGCTGATAGAAACTCTAGGAAGATTGATGGCTCTGCGATTTATTTATTAGCCAGATTCTAAAACTCTCTGTGTCAATATACAGCGGTGTTAAACAAGGAGGATGACATCGGCACATACACCATCAAAGCTGTGGATGATCCAAGGACCTTGAACAAAATTCTGTACGTCAGACCTCCTGCCAACACCTACTCATTTAATGATCTTGTGTCTTTGTGGGAGAGAAAGATCGGCAAGGCCCTGGAGAGGGTGTATGTTCCAGAGGAGCAGGTTCTGAAGAACATTCAAGGTTAGGGATGCATTTCTAATAGATTTAAGCACGTGAAATAATCTCTATTCTCAAGCTTCGATTGGTCTACTTTTCTGGTCATATTGCAGCGGCGGCGGTTCCACTCAATGCCATGTTGGCCATATTCCATTCTTATTTCGTGAAAGGAGACCAAACCAATTTCGAGATTGAGCCATCGTTCAGGGTGGAAGCTTCGGAGCTCTACCCCGATGTCAAATACACGACCGTGGATCAGTACCTTGATCAGTTTGCCTGATTGTCAGAACTGACTGTGCTTCGTGATTTGATTTCTCACGTCAGCTTGCAATCATACATAGTATAGTAATCAACTTGCAATCATACATAGCCATTGCTCAGGAGGAAGCTAATATCCAACCTTTAATAGCCTCGTCGCTGACGGCCCGGCATCATTCCCGCCGTGTGAGAACACGAGGCGAAAAAAGTTTGGACGACAGAACAGTGATAGTAGAGGCGTTTTTTTACTTCAAAAAGTTCCGATGCCTCCTTGTGGATCTCATCTTCAGCTTCCATGAAAGCGACGATAGCATGAGATTTTTCAGCGGCAGGACTGCAAAGGATGCTTTTCGGGTCCTTGAGGCTGAGCTTAACTTCTTTCATGATCTTCTTTATACAAAGTCTGCCATTGTTCACCGTCTGTCAGGGTACGTTTACCGCCCTATCTCAGTTGGCTGCATTGTTGCCGCTTTTGCAAGTTTCCATGTCCTGAACAAGCATGGTTTTCCCGAATACGATGTACAGATTACATATGCCTTGCTCCTGGGAGCCATTGGCCTGGAATTTGCAATCCTTGGTATGATTATTTGCTCTGACTGGACAATTGCAAAAATAGGGACATCTGAGAAACATCGTAGAAGTTTGTTTCGAGGAAGCATCTTCATCGAGTTCCTCCTCAAATTCAAATCCGAAAGTTTACCGTTTTCATTGCATATGCTAAGTGCTTGATGGTCTAAATCTGTCTTCCAGTACAATTTGATAGATTCTCGGCTGAGAAGGTGGCCAAATGGATTGAGAAACTAATAGATGCTCGGTTGAGAAAGTGGCCAAAATGGATTGAGGAACCCCTTAGTCTCATCCCTCTGAGAGAATTGTTTGATGACTTGAAGTCTGGACGAGTAGAAAAAGGACGAGTAGAAAAATACAGGGAAAAATTAGGTGAACTGATTTTTGACGAGCTGACACGGAAGGCAACAATTGCAAAAGATTTGCAAAGCATAAAAGTGATGTGTGCTGCTCGAGGTAAATGGGCTCAGGAGCATACTAAAACAGGCGAAGCTTGCGAAATCTTGCTTCCATTCATCCGTGATGTTGATTATGATGAGAGCCTTTTACTGTGGCACATTGCCACCAAACTCTGTTACAACACTGACAGCGATACTGATGAAAGTACAAACCGCCACCGCGAAACCAGTAAGGTCTTGTCAGATTACATGCTCTATCTTATGATCAAACAACCTGGCATGATGTCTACAGTGGCCGGAATTGGCCAAATAAGGTTCCAGGACACTTTTTTTTTGCTAAATCCAACCTTCCATTGCATTAGAGAAGTACAAATATTACACAGAAGAGTTGGAGCCTACATCAACATGATAAATAAAAGAAGACTCCGCGAGCACGAAGCTTTGGACTCTAGAGGGGAGATCATTAAAATGGAAAGATGATGCATTTCTTAAATGATAAGAAGCTCATTTTGCAAGCTCATGAGCAGCAACATTATTAGATTTGTTGATCCACTTGAAACTCCATTCTGGGTTGTTGTTGAGAAATAAGCGAGAGTCCGAGATGAAAGCATGAATACACCAAGGACAAATGCCCTTTTGTTGAATAGCATCAATTAACACCTTACAATCACTTTCAAAAATCGCTTTGTGGATGTCGAGAGACTGAGCAGCTTTGCATGCAAGAAGAAGAGCTGCAGCTTCCACTTCCACTGGCGAGTTCCATCTTCCTCGTCTTGTCCAAGCTTGGACAACTGAGCCTCTATACGATCGTGCAATAATACCTATGGCACCTTTGTTATCTTTCCACGCACCATCCACATTAAATTTCAACTCTTGATTTGATGGAGGTATCCAAGAGTTTGACCTTACCCCAATAAAATCCGGTTCCTTGCTTAACTTCACTTTGTCCTCCCTCCTGAACATATTTGAATATTTCAAGAAATCTTGTATGATCATTTGAATCACCTGGGAAGGCACTGGAATAGTTTGATCGTGTAGCTTTGCATTCCTATAACGCCACATTCTACTGTAAAGAATTGCTACATAAGGGGTGAAGAGTTTGCAATCCACTCCTGTTGTCTGTGCTATTTTTCCTGGATCAAGAAAGTGATTCACCATCTCTTCCGAAGACTTGAAGTTCCAAGCAGACGAGATAATATCGAATGGGCTCTGTCTCCACAAGATTTGGGCTAGAGGACATCTTGTGAACAATTGTACTGAATTTTCCTCCAAAGCTCCACGCAGTGGGCAAGAGGGGTATGGGATATGGATCAATTGAAACAAGTTAGCTCGCCAAGGTAAAACATTAGTCGCTATCCTCCACAACATCATTTTGTGTCGCTCATGAGCTCTAGCTTTCCAGATTTTGTTCTAAATCCCGCATTTGTTACCATTTTCATTTTGCAACTTTATGAGTTTGTAAGCAAATTTAACTGAAAACAATCCATTGATGGTTGGATGCCAAATCAGTTTGTCTACCCCAATGGAGTTTAGCACATGGATCTAAAGGATGGCCTGTACTGAGGTTGGGCAAAATGTTTGATTTAGACTTAATACATCCCAGGTTTGTGTTCCTGAGATAAAGAAGCTTTCTATCTTTCTGTGCTTCAAAATAGGGTCTGGATCAATAAAGGAAGGCAGATGAGTTGAGACATTAGGAATCCGGGGGTGATTTCCGACCTCGATCAACTTTCCATCCCCTATTTGATATAGAGTTCCCAGATTAAAGTATTTCTTTGGTATCTATGATTGCCTTCCATAGAGGAGAGGCTGATGCCTTGGCCTTATGATTCTAGAAATTTGAGGTCTGCAGATATTTTCCTTCAAGGACTCGAACCCATAACTTGCCTCTATCTTGGATCATTCCCCAACCTATCTTCAAAAGTAAAACATTATTGAAGTCCCTATTCTGCCGAAAACCCATTCCTCCACTCTTCTTGTTTCTACACAGAGAATCCCAACATTTAGGTGTAAAATATCTGTTTTTCTCGGTTGGCACATTCCACTAGAATTTTCTTATAGAGGCATCGAGTTTGTTACTAGTGGTCCGAGGCAGCCGACTAGATTGCATAGCATAAATCGGTGTGCTCTGAACAACCGATCGGATATATGTTGCTCTTCCCGCCCAAGATAGTGTCTTTCTTTTCCAGGAGCTAAGTTTGTTATCAACCTTTTGTTCAAGGAATTGATATTTTGTCTTGCTTTTTCCTGGATTGAAGAGGGGATTTCCAAGGTACAGTGATTCAGGATTTGTCTTTCGCATGTGGAGCTCATCTATACAAAACTTTTTCATGCCCATGGAAGTATTTTTAGAGAAAAGACAGACGACTTCTGATGATGCAAGCTTTGACCCGACCACGAGCAATAAAGTTCAAGGCATTCCTTTAGTGCTCTCACTTGATGTTTAGTGGCTCCAACAAATAACAAGTCATCGGCATACATAAGGTGAGTTAAAGGCGGACTTTTTCGCCCTACTCTTATACCTGCAATAATCTTCGGATCCTTTGCTCTAGATAGAATTCTAGAAAGAAGTTAAGTATAAATGACAAACAAGTATGGCGAGATAGGGTCACCTTGTCGGAGTCCTTTCTGAGGTTTAAAACTTCCCGCTAGTCTACCATTAATGAGAAGAGAATAATGAACCGACGATACACATATTTTTATGAGCCTGGAAAAATGAGACAAAAACCCCAGACTACAGAGTATTGCATCAAGTATATTCCAATCAACTCTATCATAAGCTTTTGACATATCAACCTTGACTCCCATGAATGGACTCCCCTTTCTTTTCTTCCTCACGGAGTGTAAGATTTCTTGTGCAATTACGGAATTCTCTTGAATGCTTTTGCCCGCAACAAAAGTTGATTGTTGAGGTGAAATGATATGACTGAGGTACCCTTTCAGTCTATTTGCCAACAACTTAGAGATAAGTTTATAGCTCACGTTGCATAGATTTATGGGCGAAAATGGTTAAAGGTGTGTGGATTATGAGTTTTTGGAATGAGTACTATAAAAGTATGATTGAGAAGATGAGGCAATTGACCTGTGTTAAAGAAGTGCTGCACAAATTGGACAATATGGGCCTTCACCACTTCCCAGCATTTCGTGTAGAAAATAGCATGGAATCCGTATGGGCCTGGTGATTTAAGAGGGGCCATCTCTTTCATGAAGCTATATATTTCATCCTCAGTTGGAATCACCAAAAAATCCAAATTTTCTTTGTCAAAAACTACCTTAGGGAAGAGTTCCCTAATGAGAGGGTGTGGCTCATGTGATGGTCTCGAGAAAAGCTCTGTATAATTGGATAAAAAGAAGTTTTTAATCTCATCTATACTCTAAAGCCATTGGCCTCCATCATTCTGAACTGCGAGGATATAATTTTTGCGCCTTTTGATAGTTGTAGAAAGATGGAAGAATTTGGTATTCCGATCACCCTCTTGCAGCATGATTGTCGCGATTTTTGCTTCCATATCATCTCCAATCTCTCCCATTGCTCGTTAATGGCCACCTTGATTTCTTTATCCCTCCTGCTATTCTCTTCTGAAGGGTTATCCCTTTGAATGGAATCAAGTGCTACCATCAATTCCTTGAGGCGTTGTTGGCAAATACCAAAATGTTCCTTATTCCACCTTTTGAGAGCTATTTCTGTCGATTTCAGCTTCCTATGCCATGTGGTTAATGAATTGCCTACCACATTGTTGTTCCAAGCCTTTTCCACTTCATTAACACAAGTTGAGTCCCATAGCCAAGCGGCTTCTTGTGCCGAGACGGACAGGTTCTTCGATGAAAAACTCTTTGATGAGAACAATACTACAAACATAACGAACCAATTTGCCTGCCAAAGTCTCCTTTCTGTTCCTACGCTAAGGAAGCCAGCTATGGTGAAAGGAGACGAGCAAATCTGCGTTGTTTGATGCATGTATTCTCGCGAAAGAGCTGACGAAATTCGGGGAGGCCAAATGGGTGATCGTGAGTGAAGTATGGGTTGCATTGCTCGCGTATGCTGCGATCCACTGCCGACCGTACATGCATGCTCAACAACTCAGTCCAGGAGGACAACTTGTCACCTTGGTCTGGTTATTGATGGTGCATCTGGGCTTGAGCGAACAGTTCCAAATAGAAGGGGGCACCACTCGTACTCAGACATCGGTGGACTGATGCACGGCTGCCGAGTCAGCAAAAGATTGAGGCTCCTACGTGCAAATTCCAATGCAAATCTCACTTTGTTTGCGCCTTTGTTTCGTTTCTTCATGTAATAAATGTGCTTGTCTGCTCTGACTGCACATTATTGAGTGTCCTTTCCTTGGAAACTCTAGTTATTCAATATCTCTAATATCCCGCGATTCTATACACTTCTTCGAACCAAATGACGGAACCTCGCACAAATTACGTCCAAATTGCGCCGGTTTGATATTCGTGTCGCAAATTTAATGTCGTGCCTTTAATGGAAAGTAACATTTATACGTAAAAATTAGAGAATATCGGTTGCTTTGTTTAGTACATACTCTTCATATAAATGATGAATGTCCATAGTTGTTTAACAGTATTCCGGTTGAAATGGGGAAAAGTAAACCACAACCAAGCCAAACTAATTGGTTTATTCCGGGCGCACAATGCATGAATTAAATGAAGTCGCGCACTTTGCCTAAGGCCACAGATATTGCGAACACAACTCTTTAGTGACACTTTTAGGGCCCGTTTGGCAACGTGCCAAACAGTGAAAATTTATGTTTTTTTGTTCCCAAAAATAGTTTGGGAACAGAAATGCGTTTGGTAAACTTTTTGTTCCCGAGCACATTCTTGCAAAAATTTGTGTCCAGAAACAATTTTGGAAGAGAAATAAGAAGTAAAAAAAAGTTGCTTCTTGTTTTTAATTTACAATTTTGAGAATGAGTTCTTTTTTTTTTTCTTTTTCTTTGTTTTGTTCTTCCCTGGGCGGCCGCTGGCGACCAGCCACAGCCCAGGGGCGGGCGTCACGGCCCTCGCCCGAGGCCTGCCGGAGGTGAGGGTGGGGGGCTGGACCCTCGCCCCGAAAGGCTGGGCGGCTCGCCCGTCAATCATAGTGAGGTTGGCCTCGCCCGGATCGGCGAGGGCCAAGAGGCTCATTCGTTACGCCCGGTCAGGCGAGGCCGTCGTGGGCCATGATGGTGGCTTAGGAGTAAGTGATGGTGAGGCCGGGCTCAGGCCGACCAATCGGTGACGGCCCGGTCGTCTTGGCGCGGGTCACGACGGCGAGGCTTGGCCTCGCCCGATCTAGGCGAGGTCGACCTCGCCGTCGCAACCTACGGTGAGGTTGGGCTCGCCCAAATTGGGAGGTCGAGCCTCTTCGTCGCTGTTGTGATCGACGGCGAGAAGCCTGCCTGTTGTGGTCGCGACGGCGAGCTAAGCCCTCATGTCTGGTCGAGGCTCGACCTTGCTTGATCTAGGCAAGGCCAGTGGTGAGGTAGTAGGCCAAGGCGCAACGGTGAGGGTTGCAGAACACCTTTACCGCGGGTCGATACGACGTCGCATCGGCCATGGCCAAAGAAGGGAAGGGTAGAAAGAAAAAAAAAAAAAAATATTAAACAATTTAAAATATTATTAAAATATTATTAATAAAAAAATTTGTAGTTAGTTACCAAAACGATTGCTCTTTTTTTAATCCGTAGAATAGAAATTTTGGATACATTAAACGCCTTCAAATGCTTAGAAATTGTTTCTGAGCACAGAATCAAACGAATCATTTCTAAGTAGAAATAGTTCTCAGGCATATAATGATTATCATGCGCATCCTTAGTAACTTCGGTAGTACTCTTGACAAAATGGCTCGACCAAGTACAACTATATGGCCTAACCACTGCTTGATGCGGCATCTCATGTAAGAACATTCACGATGGATTAAGCCCGAACTGAATGGGATCTCTAACATTTCACATTTACGATTACTTAAATTCTATAGCACCATCAAAATTGAATTTTCTTTATTTTTGGTAAGTTAAATTTATATTATTTCACAAGAATTTAAATCATATCCGAAGCTAGACAAAAACGTTACCTTCTGTTCATTTTCGCAATTACCATGTGCCCTTTTTCCAGTGGAGGATGATAGCGACAAGAAGAATCATTTCGACGAAAAGACAATTACGCCCTTCCCGGATAACGCTCCGTCGCGAAGGCAAGAGCCCCGCTTTTTAGCGCTCTCTCGACAGTTAACAGCACCGGTCACCACCGACACCGATCGAGTTCGCCGGGAAAAACCGACGACTCCGCCGTGACAGCTCTCCGATGGCGGAGAAGACGAGCAAGGTGCTGGTGATCGGAGGCACTGGATACATCGGAAAGTTCATCGTGGAGGCGAGCGCTAAGTCCGGCCACCCTACCTTCGCTCTCGGGAGGGAGTCCCACTCTCTCCAACCCCGCCAAGGCCGAAATCATCGAAGGTTTCAGGAGCTTAGGCGTGAATGTAGTCCAGGTGAGCAGCTATTCCCGTGCGATCGTGTTCGTTTCCCCACATTTGGTGCTGCTTCGATGAGGAATCGAAGCGTCACCCGCCGTTGATCTTGTTCGTCGTTCCGAGCAATGTCTTCAGCCGTAGAATCGGAGCCGATGCTTGTCTCGATCCTTCGCAAGATCGAGTCGATGGAGTCGCGTTACGATTGGGCGTTTCTCTTTCTCTCCTCTGGTGGAATTAGAAACATTCTCCCTCTCGTTTTCACACTAGCTGACGAGTTATCTCAGCTTCGCGTGCTGATGCGAACGAGCACATTTTCAGACAAATCTTATGAAAACTTCCATATCTTAGGTACTGTGTAGATGAATCTTTATATGGAAGTAAATTTGGCTGACCCGTTATTCAGATGTCATGGTAGGCAATGAGTGGACGAGCGTTATATGGACAAAATAGGATTTGTTGATGATTGCTGACTGACTTTATTGATTGTTTTGTCCGTGCTCTCTTGATTATTTGATCCTCAGGGAGACATGTACGACCCAGAGAGTCTGTTGAATGTGATTAAGCAGGTTGATGTGGTAATCTCTGCCGTGGGGTATCATGCACAACTAGAGGACCAACACAAGATTGTTGCTGCCATCAAAGCAGCCGGGAATATCAAGGTCGTGCTTTTTATAATAATTCCGTCCAAGTTATTATTGTTCGTTTAGCATTTGACTGATGATATAGGTTGGTGTTAGCTTAATTCTTTTCTTCTGGTATAAGTGCATTGCCTTCTCCTTCTGAGCTTTGCTTTGATGAAATGGGATGGATTCACTTATTTTTCTGTAGACTTCACTTTGTTCTTTTTTAAACTGTCATGACTTTGTGTAGAAGTCACCAGTGAAATTCGAGGATAACTATTTCAAATCCAAGTATTGGACAATGTGGGGTTTTAAGTGGGCTACTCTAAATGCACACTATTGCTTTTTGACGTATTCAATTGGGTAGGAAATTCTGTCATCATGGATGCACGATGTACCTTATCTACACGATTTCATACATATCTTTATGTATTCACTTAGAGATCTACCTCTTTACACAACCAAAAAGATTCTTTGATGCCAAACTCGCGCCTGATATTGGGCTACCCACATACTCCAGGGGCCTTTATTTATCCAGAACCTGTGTGGTTGGGTTCCCTCTAGGTCAGAGAGAAAAGTAAAAGTTTCTAGCACTCAATACGGATTATGGTCATCTACCCAGCTCTTTGATCATGAATGGGAAACACGAACTACTTAATCCTTCAAATGGTCTTTTTTGGTAGTATTATTATTGTAGCAAATAAGTTACCAAACCCAGTTAGTGGATAGTTTAGTAGTAGTTGCTTTGGAGGGTTGACGGTCGATAATGAGTGGAGCTCAGCATGCTCGCCTAAGGCAATGGACTTACCTGATATTTTATTTCTTGTGAAAGTGTCTAAGCAAGCTGCATCTTTGCATATTTTATACTTGACAGAATTATCTGGCTATTGCCCTAACAATTAAATCTTCACTTTTTTTTTTTTCTACTTTTCTAATAGCACTTAATTGCTTCTATTGATTCACTTATAATCATTTTACTCTGTTATAGTGACATCTTGAAAAAAAAAAAGTGAAATTCAGTCTCACATAAGTTTGGTTTCTTTTTTTGCTCTGTTACAGTCACATATTGAAGAAAAAAAGTGAAATTCAGTCTCATATAAGTTTGGTTTTTTTGTTTGCCAGAACTCATGTAAGTTTGTTGGATGAGGGGATTATACTCTAGTTTTTTCTTGCTTTCTAATGAAAATGTTTCTTTTGATTAAATTAATTTTCTTTTGAGAGATTCTTGCCTTCAGAGTTTGGAAATGATGTGGATCGTGTCCATGCTGCGGAGCCAGCAAAAACTGGATTTGCTATCAAGGCCAAGATCCGCCAACTTGTTGAGGCCGAGGGAATCCCTTATACATATGTGTCTTCTAACTCTTTTGCAGGTTACTACCTTCTGACATTGTCACAGCTCGGGGCTGCAGCCCCACCTAGAGATAACGTTGTTATCTTAGGGGATGGAAATGCAAAAGGTTAGAAGCAATCTGTTGAAATGCGCATTTTAATTAGTTAATATTTTTCTGTTCATTTTTCACGATTTAATTACGGTAGTGATCAGAGTGGGGCTGTTCTTGAAGCTTGAGGAATCCAGGCAACTTCCCTGTCCGGAGATGTTAGGCCTTTTACATCCATTAGTTAGTCTTTCACTTTCAGAGACTAATAGATGATATGAATGTGATGTGGTTGAACTCGCACAAGACCACCTAGTCGGCAGATCACGAAGGTTATCTTTATGTATTTGGTTGAGAAAAGAACATACGGATGCATTTGTCTGCCAGTTGTCTGATGAATCTGTTTACCGAGAGGATTCTTCTTCAATACGAGCCAAAAGTAACTCTAGGGAGAGTGGTGGCTCTGTGATTCATTTATTAGTTAAATTCTAAAACTCTCCCCGTCAATATACAGCGGTGTTTAACCAGGAGGATGACATTGGCACCTATACCATCAAAGCTATGGATGATCCAAGGACCTTGAATAAAACTCTGTACATCAGACCTCCTGCCAACACCTACTCGATGGATGATCTCGTGTCTTTGTGGGAGAGAAAGATAGGCAAGACCCTGGAGAGGGTGTATGTTCCAGAGGAGCAGGTACTGAAGAACATTCAAGGTTGGGGATGCATTTCTATTAGATTTAAGCATGTGAAATTTTCTCCTCTCCAAGGTTTAAAGCTTCTGACGTTGATCGTTCTAATTGTCCCGTCATATTGCAGACGCAGTATTTCCACTCAATGTGATATTGGCCATATGCCATTCTAATTTTGTGAAAGGAGACCATACCAACTTTGAGATTGGGCCATGGTTCAGAGTGGAAGCTTCAGAGCTCTACCCCGATGTCAAATACACGACGGTGGATCAGTACCTTGATAGAATTGTCTGATAATTGAAACCAACTGTGCTTGGTAACTTCTCCCGTCAGCTTGAATCATGAACGATATAGGATTCTGCTTGTCAGGATCCTAGTCTGAAATGTTGCTCCCGCCGATCATCTCACGGCATGTACAACCTCCAAATATGAGGACATGCTATGAATATTGAATATGTGCGCATCTATGCTGCGCTTGGAGAAGTTACTTCTGTTTTGGAGTTGATTTTGGTTTATGGGCAAAGCTAAAAGAAAGAGGGGTGTCTCTATTTCCGTATATTATGCGTATTGGGTTGCGGCAACGTTGTGGTGGTGGAAAAACAAGAATTTGCAATAGGTAACTCATGACACACTTATTATACCAAATTGCCGTACAAGGTAACTCATGACTACCAAATTTCCGTGCAAGCATAACTCTCAAATAAAATATAGTCTCACACGATTATTACAATAAACTTTCTCACACCACTAACAAGGCACTCAGAAAAACTTGCTTATAAAAAGGCACACTCTCACCTTTTACTTTACTTTTGGGATATGTGCAGTATAAGTCCTAAAATTTATCATAAAAGTACAATTGAGTCCTAAAATTTACAAATGTATAATCAAGTCCTAAAACTTATCAAACTGATTCAATCAAATCATAAAGTTAATACCGTCTAATTTACTAAAGAAAAATGCTGACGTTGTACTGACGTGTCATATTTTACTACTTTCTTGAGACACGTGACGATGATGTGGTGTTCAATAAGCACCACGTCAGAAAAATTAAAAAATATATTTAAAAAAATAAGAAGAAAAAAGAAAAAAGATTCCACCAACGACTGTAGCGGTGGCCAAGCCCTAACCAGTGGCCGCCACCATGGCTACCGAGAAGGGCCAACGGAGGCCGCTTGAGCCTTCCTAAAAACCGATGGCCTCGCCGGCCCCGAGCGAGGGCTTGTAGGCCTCCCCCAAATCTAAGTGAGGGTTGCACCCACTCCTAGATCGAGGCCGATGCCAGTGAGGGTCGCTAGGCTTCAGGAAGGCCCAGGGGACCTCCGTCAGCCCTTCCCGATAACTGTGGTGGCAGCCACTAACAAGAGCTTGGCCACTGCCATAGTTGCGGGTTGTGGCTCTCTCTCTCTTTTTTTTTTTTTTTTTACTTTTAGCTTTTTCTAATTTATTTTATATTTCTTTAACTTTTTTTGACGCGGTGCTTGTTGAACGCGACATGTCTCAAAAAAGGTAAAAAAATACGACGCGTTAGTGCCACGTCAACATTTTCTGTTAGTTAATTAGACAATGTTAATTTTATGACTCGATTAAATCAATTTGATAAGTTTTATGACTTAATTACATTTTTTATAAATTTTAAAATTTAATTATATTTTTGTGATAAATTTTAGAATTTCTATTATATATATCCTTTTACTTTTCTCTTCCTCAGCTACAAGCAGCCTCTGTTTTCTCTCTATTCTGAAGCTCGGGCTGCTCGTTCCTAAACTTAGCATAGAACTCTATTTGTAGAGCAATGGGGGTAGGCATGAGTACAAAAGCTGCTGCACGAGGAAAATATTACAGCCGAATAAATTGAAGTCAAGAACCAAGATTCACTTGAGATTGTGAACAACACTCCTTTAATTTGTCTTCTGAAGGAATTTAATGCTTGTCCCCCTAGCTAGCCATGGGTTTGGTATTGATTTCGAGAGGTAGTGTTGACAATTCATAAGCCCAAATCAAATTTATAGTATTTCATCCGCCTCCCTTAAAATTTATTTTGAAAATCAACAACAACACCAAGTATCATCTTTAAATTTCCGAAAGAATTCACTTTAAATGATTTCATCAAAATATTTACCATCTAATATTTCTATCTACAGAAATTAAGCCCTATCTCATCATTTTTGACTTACTCATGAATATTGTGATACTTGATATTGATGTGCTTGTTCCTACAATAAAAAATTGGATTCTTGGCTAGTGCAATAGCCAAGTTATTGTCGCATTGTAGGAGCTTTTTGTTCATGCATTCACAAAGTATCCTACACATGCTACCGAAGCTAATGTCATGTATTCAACTTCAACTGTCAAGAGTGTAACAACTTGCTATTTTTTCGATAACCATGAAATTGCTACTGATCCATGAAAGAATTCATAATCGGTTCATTGGTTCCTTTTCTCTTTAGTTCCAACTACTCTGCTACTGGAGTCCAAATTGGTTTGAGCCTTTCCACCACTTATTGCTTCAAATATCATTTGCATATTTTTTATGTGAAATGAATATAATCACTTCAAGGCCAAGAGGACATCAACCCCAAATTTGTTATCTCATATTGGCTAGTCATAGCTAGTCATAGCCTCCTTAAGTTCTGTAAATATCTTTTCATAGCTCCTCGTAAATATCAAGTAATTAATATAAATGCAGATAATTATTATATCGTGAGCTAATTGGTGATAATCGTGCATGACAATATGTTATGCCATTCTCTTGCATTCGAAAGAATCATCTTATATAATGTTATTAATGGTTTTCATTGGCATATCATGATAGAGAAGATAGAGCATTTGCTTCTACATCCACTTGTCTTAAACTTACGTTTGTTTATTGATATCAGGTTGAATGGTAATATGATCTCCTACTTTAAACTTAGATATTTCATTTATTAGGCTTCGGTTCACTTTTTATTTCAGATCTGCAAGATGAATCACCTTCCAATAATACGGTTTAGAGTTCATGTGTATTTGGAGTGTGAATACCAAGATATGCTTGTCTCTGAATCGGCAATAATATATACTGGGTAGTTCTATCGTACAGGTCGTCATGGGGTTACTAGAGTGGGCTCCCCATCAATTAGTAGCTTGGTACTTCAACATTAGCAGTGACTTAGTTAGGCTGCCTTAGAGCTTTAATAGTGATGGCGACATATCAATAGGTGAGGTTGTCAATCGTTAGTGAATATCTTGACTTTTGTATAGGCAAATTTTTGGAGCAGGAGTGGCATGATGATTTTAGGTGACCCGGCCCTTCCCAGAACATTGTTACGTAATTATGTTTTGTTTGAATACTATGTCAAGATTTTAACTGGTGGTATTAATATAAAATGCATATGTATATTAATTAATATTAGGAAATTTCTTATATGGGATTTTGTGAATATTTTATTGTCTTCCGTATGCTATTAATTATTACGAATTATAACAAAAAAAAGATATGTGTTGCACGTGGCATTCTGGAATGTCACATCTTCCACCTTGAAAGACTCCTAGGCTTGGTTACCAAGCTGACTTTGCAATGCATACTCGGGATTCAAATGGGTGGATTTTTGTTTCATTCTTTACTCATGCGAGCACAATGAACCCATCAACCACTTCAACGCCAAGGTTGGCACATCTTGCCCTTCCTCGATTTATGTGACAACATAGTCAAATCTTTTAGTCAAAGACTTGAAGATTTTTTCCACAACGTGTACTTATTGGAGTTCTTCACCATTAACCCTTAATTGTTTAACAATGGTCTGCATACGATTAAATATGCAGATATTGATTTAAAGTCATTTATGCGTAAAGACTTGAAATCACTTCCAAGTGTTTGAAGTCACACCCATTTGACACGACCATCCCTTTGTACCCCACTTTTGTGGTCTTTGCACTCAATATCTTTTCAAATATTATTTCCTCCACGGCTTGAGTGATTGCACACAATATTTGTTATCCTTCTTTCGGAACTCCACCAATGAATCTTTATCCTCCTTTATTAATGCATTGAATGCTTCAACATGGCCACTTCAGTGTAACCATTCTCCATTATATTCCACAATTACTACGATTTGAAAAGAATCTTTGTCTAGACAGATCAGTTGTTAAAATTTCTTTCGTTTAGCTTTGGAAGTTGCAGGTAAGCGGACATCTAACATCAACTGTTGGATTGCGAAAAAGTTGTGGTGGTGATAAAACGAGAATTTATAATATACAACTCAAGACACACTTATTATGCCAAATTGCATCACAAGTATATCTTTGATCTGAAGACGAAAGCAAAACTTGCTTATACAAAAGCACACTCTCCACTTCTTTTATTTTTCTCTCCCTCACAGATGCGCAACTTCTCTTCTCTTTCTCTGATCTGAAGCTCGTACTGCATTTGCTCGTGGCCAACTCCTTGACTTCGCAGCAGTCATGGTTACAAAAAGCTGCTGCGCGAGGAAAATATTGCAGCCCTTCTTCAATTTGTCATCTGAAGGAATTTAATGCATGTCCCTTTAGCTAGGCATAGGTTTTCTGTTCAAAGAGGTGTTGACAATTCGATAACCCAAATCAATTTTATTTTATTTTAACAAGAGATCGGAGAAAGACTATTATTAATTAATTATGAAATTAATAACCTGTTGCAGATAAACAAAATTAATAATTAATTAAAAATTATTGTAGCGTACACTCTCACATGAATTTCTTTTTCTAGTCAACTCGTTAAAAAATTTGAGGTTCACAATATAATATTTTTATAGTAGTCCAAAAATTATTATGTTAACAAAACCCTTTTAATAATACGTTCTACGTCGTCCGTTTGGGTTTTGAATTGGATCCACTAATGATTTTTGATAATTCAATGCTCGGCCGTAGTCTTAGACTAAAAGATCATTTTGCATTAGAGTAAGTAGTTTTCCATGTTTAAATTGTTTGTTGGCAATCATTATCGCGAAATCAAATACTTCATATGTCCTCGAAAATCTCCTCGTAATTGAAACTTTGGATTTACTTAGCAGATCTATTTCTTAGGTGAGCAAGGATGAAATCTCTGTTGTGAGTTTGATTAAGGATGAACTTAAAGAATAAGAAGTTTAATCCGAGCGATGAATATCTCACGATGTTAGGTCATTGTTAATGTTCAAGGACCCTTATAGGCGGGGAACAAACACGAAGAAAACAGAAGGCAAATGCTCAATGAAGCTGGGACAGCTCTCGAATCAAATTCCTATGGACTCTTGTGTACTTTTCTTGTCGAGAAACCGATAAGGCGGTGTTCATGCGATTCCATGTGGACTTCACAAATTAACGATATGTTTTTTGACTTTTGCACAGTTGGTTGATTGAAAATTATCGGTTAACGGAAAAATCATTTCCTGTCAAAGAAAATATGCATGTATAACGTTAGAAATTGAATTTCCTAATCTAAAAGGAATAAAACATTTTCCTGAAAAGTGATTTTTTCGAAAACGGTTTTCCTTTTTTTTTTTGGTAAGGTAAAACGGTTTTCCTTTATGATGAAGTTTTCCCAACAAAAAAAAAAACTTCTAGTCCAAGAAAAATGCTTTATCCCGATATCATTTCAACTCTTGTTTGGTTATTAACTTGGAATTGATCTCCTCTTCGGAGGGTAGAGAAAAGCTTCCTCCCTTTTTAGCGTGGATGTTTTCCTTTATCGCAAATGGTATTTCGTTAGTTCATCTATTTTCGGTATCCAAAAATCTGAAATTATGAAAGACGAATTCCAAAAAACCTTTCACAGCTAAACAAACACAATCGGTAAATTGCAATTTCAATTTCGAATAAATGGTCTAAACATTAAATCTTTCACATTTAATGATAAAGAGATTATCATTATAATATATGCCTAATTTACTTGCATCACCTCACTATTTAGTTAATTGATCAATCTAACAAGGTTATTCTTCTTTCTTCAAGAAGTTATGAATTATTTATAAAATAATCTTTTGTTGGCCAAAAAATTTAAAAAGTAATTTGCACCTCAAAACAATCATATGGCGACTATGAAAGTCCATGATATCAAGTATGCAACTGCATCTGGAGTAGCTCCTTGTCCTCTCATGCCATTTTTTCTTATTCTTTAATATGATAAAAGTAAACCTGAAAAGTGGTTTCAACTTTTTTGTCATCAATTACATAAAAATTCACGGTAAATTTTAATAGGATATATCAATTGAGAAAACAAACTATAATTTAAATTAAACAGTATTCCTAACATTCAAAATTAGAATTACTTAAATTTCTAACACCATCCAAACTTAAATTTGGTAAGTTAAGTTTTTCTCATTCACAAAAACTATGAATCATCTCTCAAATTAGACAACATCGTCATAAAAGTACTTTATATTTGATTTTCTTCCATTTTTTCTAGACCTAACACCACGAAAAATCTCAAATAAGTATATTCGTGTCACATTTACTTAAATTTTTCCCTGATATTTTTGATCAATTTGTCGTAGATGTACTGATTTTATAATTTTTTTTTGTGACATTGATAATTAGTTCGGAAAAATTATGATATAAGTGTATCAGTTTGAGATTTTTTAAAAAAAAAAAAATTAATTTAAGATAAACTTAACAGAAAAATTAATTTCAAGTGCGTATTCTCCAGCGAAGGATGAGAGATCAAGAAAAATCAAGTCGCCGGAAAGACGGTTCGATGAAAAGACGATTATGCCCTTCTGGCATCAATATAAATAGGGGGCTCCCTGTAGAACCCGCCTCCGCATCCGCATTTTAGCGCGCTCTTCTCCATCTCTCTCCCAAACGAGAAGTTACAGCAGAGTCGCTACAGAGACCGCGCAAGCTCGGCGGGAAAAGCACCGCGACTCCGCCGTGGAAAACCCCCTCCTCCACCGCGATGGCCGAGAAGAGCAAGGTCCTGGTGATCGGCGTCACCGCGCTCATCGGAAAGTTCGTCGTGGAGGCGAGCGCGAAGTCCGGCCACCCTACCTTCGCTCTCGTGGGGAAGTCCGCTCCGTCGAGCCTCGTCCAAGGCTTCACGAGCTTAGGCGTCCATGTAGTTCAAGTGAGTAGCTTATTCCCGCGCCATCGCGTTCGTTTCCGGCGTCCGGTTCCGCTTCGAGGAACCGAAGCGTCGCCTGCCGTTGATCTCTGTTCGCCGTCGTGAGGAGAGATGCCTTTAGCCGTAGGATCGGAGTTGATTTTTCCGTCTCGAGCTCTGTCGCTCGATGGAGTCGATGGAGTCGCGTCGCGACTCGGTGCGCTGCTCTTTCTGTTTTCTGATGTTTTCGTCTTTGTATGTCGGTGAAATTTCACACTGCCTGACGAATCATCTCAGCTTCGCATGTTGATCCGTACGATCACGTTGTCAGACAAATCTTGTTGAAACTTCCGTACGCTTTAGCTGTTCATGAGACAGCGCTAGCTACGTAGGTGCACTGACCTGTCGTGCGGATGCCGTGTTTAGATACCTCGTTACGACCTTTTGAAGATCGGTAGGCTATGTAGGGACCAGGATTTTGTGGATAGTAGCTTGTCATTTGGCAGGAAAGTACCATGGAAAACCCCACGCTGGCGGCGAGAGCCGCCCTCGCCGAGTTCCCTCCACCATGGCCAGCGGAAGAAAAAAAAAAAAAGAAAAAAAATGAAAATGCCTTTTGGTCAAAATATTATTGAGTAAATGTGTTACATGTGGCATAATTTGAGATTTTTCATGTCACAAAAAAAAGTTCAAGATAAATTTATCACAAGTGACATAGTTTGAGATTTTTTTTTATAGTATTTTATCTTATTTGATTTGTCATCTTGTCTTCATCGGATTATGAAATGCTCCTTTCCTTAGTCTTCCCACTGCTGAGGCAGGATTTGTTGATGATTGCTGACTTCGTTGATTGTTTTTTGATGCTCTCGATCATTTGATTCTCAGGGAGACATAAGTATAAACTGTCCAGAGACTCTACTGAATGCGGTTAGGCAGGTTGATGTGGTAATCTCTACTGTCGAGACACCACTA
Organism: Syzygium grande; assembly: GCA_024733475.1. Taxonomy (NCBI): domain Eukaryota; kingdom Viridiplantae; phylum Streptophyta; class Magnoliopsida; order Myrtales; family Myrtaceae; genus Syzygium; species Syzygium grande. The sequence continues at coordinate 38,980,742 of JAMXDD010000001.1, read as the reverse complement.
GAGGTCCTATACATGACTGTTGCTGCCATCACAACAGTCGGGAATATAAAGGTGGCGCTGTTTCTATCAATTTTGTCCTTGTAATCATTGTCCGTTTAGCATTTGACTGATGATACAGTTGTGTTAGCTTAATTCTTTTCTTCTGGTATATGCGCATTGCGTTCTTCTTGTGAGCTTCGTTTCGAGGAAATGGGATGCGTTGACTTGTCTATCTGTAGCCTTCACTTCTTTTTTCATCTTAAATGGTCATGACTTTTTGTAGAAGTCGTCATTGAAATTCGAGAAATTTCACTTCCAAGTTTAGCACAGTGTGGATATTGCGCTGCCCACATGCTCCAGGAGGCTTTTTTTTATCCAGAACCTGTGCGTTTGGGTTTCCTCTAGGTCAGCCAAGAAATATAAGAAGTTTCGAGCACTCAATCTGGACTGTGGACATGTTTCCCAGCTCTTCGATCATGAACTCGTGGGAAACATGAACTAGTTCAACCTTGAAATGGTCTTTTTCAGGAGTATTATTGTTGCATATATGTTACCTAAACCCACTCACTGGGATAGTGCTTAGTAGTAATTGTTGTTGCTTTCGGTGGTTGGCGGTCAACAATGAGCGGAACTCAGCATGCTCCCAAAAGGCAATGGACTAACCTGCTTGTGAAAGTGTCCAAGCAAGCAGCATGTTTGCATTTTTTTATACTTGACAGAGTTATCTGGCTGCTGCCTGACATGTAAATCTTCACTTTCCATTTCTTGTATTTTTCTAATAGTACTTGGGGGTAGAATTTGCTTGATTGATGAATTTATTGATTCACTTATGATCATTTTTTACTCTGTTATAGTAACATAATGAAAAAAAAGGAAATTCAGTCTCGTATAAGTTTTTTTTTATTCTGCCTGAACTCGTATAAGTTTGATGGATAAGGGGAATGTGCTCTAAAATTTCATTGCTTTCCGATAGAAATGTTTATTCTGACTTGATTATTCTTCTTTTTAGAGATTCTTGCCTTCAGTGTTTGGAAGTGATGTGGATCGTGCCCATGCTGTGGAGCCAGCAAGAACTTTTTATGCCGCTTTCTATACCGACATTCGCCGCCTCGTTGAGGAAGAGGGAATCCCGTATACCTTTGTGTCTTGTAACTTTCTTGCCGGTTGGCACCATTCTACATTGGCACAGCCCGGGGCTACAGCTCCCTCTAGAGATAAAGTTGTCATCTTAGGGGATGGTAATGCAAAAGGTAAGAAGCAGTTCATTGAAATACGCATTCTGATTCGTTGGGATCTTTCTGTACAATTTTTACGATTTAATTACAGCAGTGAGCAGAGTGAGGGCAGTTCTTGAACCTTGAGAATTCCAGGCAACTCCCCTATCTGGAGATGTTGGGCCTTTTACATCCTTTAGTTTTCACTTCCGGAGACTAATAAATGATATGAAAGTGATGTTGGTAATCTTGGCACTATACCACCTGGTCAGCATATTAAGAAGGTTATCTTTATGTATCTGGTCGAGAAAAGAATGTATGGATGCATTTGTCTCTGATGAATCTATTTATTGAGAGAGTTGTTCTTTAAATGTGAGCTGAAAGTAACTCTAGGAAGATCAAAGGTTCTGCGATATGTTTATAAGCCAAATTCTAAAATTCTGCCCGTCAATATACAGTGGTGTTTAACAGGGAGGATGACATCGGCACCTATACCATCAAAGCCGTGGATGATTCAAGGACCTTGAACAAAATTCTGTTCATCAGACCTCCTGCCAACACCTCCTCGATGAATGATCTCGTGTCTTTGTGGGAGAGAAAGATCGGCAAGACCCTGGAGAGGGTTTATATTACTGAGGAGCAAGTTCTGAAGAAAATTCAAGGTCACAGAAGCGTTACTATTAGATTTTCTCCATTCTCTCGAGATTTAAACCTTTTGACGTCGATCGGTCTACTTGTCTGCTTATACTACAGGTGCGGAATCTCCAAAGGATCTGGAATTGGCCATACTCCATTCTATTTTCGTGAAAGGAGACCAAACTAACTTCGAGATTGAGCCGTGGTTCGGAGTGGAAGCTTCGGAGCTCTACCCCGATGTCAAATACACCACCGTGTCTGAGTACCTTGATCAGTTTGTCTGATTGCCGAAACTGACTGTGCTTCGTGATTTGATTTCTCACATCAGCTTGCAATCATACATAGTATAGCAATCTGCTTCTTAGGATCCTAGTGGGAAACGTCGCTCCCATTGATCATCTCACGGCACTGTACGACCTCCAGATATAAGGACATACTATGGCTCTGTTTGGGAACCACCTTGCCAAGGGACTTTGGGCAAAGTCCCTTGGGCTAAATTTTGGTGTTTGGTAATTGTTTTTTGAAGACCCATTGAGCCAAAGTTGGCCTTCAAAAGGCCAAAAGCCCAAGGCACCCTAGGAGGTGCCTTGGGCATTTTAGCATTTTCGGCATGCTACAGTGCCGGTAAGTGACAAAAATTTTCTTTCAAAACTACCCTCGTCTAATTTTTGATTTTCCGGATTTAGCCTCATCCGCTACTATTCATCATCTTCTTTGCTTGCACCTTGGATGGTGTGGCTGTGAGGGGATGGTGACCACCGGGGGGGGGGGCGGTGTGGTCGCGTAACCCAAAGAATGACCATTGCACGGGCTCGTGACGACCGCCATGAGGGGCTGCGCGACCTAAATCCGGCGACCCAGGCAAGGGCGCCTGAGGTCGAGCGACCTAAACGACCTTCGAGGGCCGTTGGTGACCCAGATCCGGCGTTGGGCGGCCGTCGTGCGAGTCGAATAGGCTTCTGGGTAGCCTCGGCTGACCCTCCATATTAGATTTGGGTCACCGTCGGCCCTCGGCAGGTTTCTGCGACCCTCGTTGGGGTTTACTCAAGCCTAAGTGACCCTCATTGTGATCGGCCGAGGCCCCGCCCAGGCTTGTTTGGCCTCAGGATAGCGGTCTCCGGCACGGTTGGAGTCACGGTCGGATCTGGGTGTTGGTGACTACTCACCGTGATCACTTTGGGATGTCAAGGCTCACCGGCTGACCTCGGGCAGCCAGGCGCCCAGCGGATCACGGGATGCCCAGTGACGCTTGCCCTTCTTGACTCCCGTTGAAGGGTTTTAACTTTTTTTAATAAAAAATAAAAAAAGAGCTTTGCAAGTATAATTTTTCTAGACGATGTTTTATCCAAAGTTGCTTTGCAAGGACTTTTAAGTTACAACTTATCAAACACGATTTGCATTTTGAAAAACTACTTCAACTTAAAGTCCTTTACATTTTCCTAAAGATTTTCCCCAAAAGTGTTTCCAAACGCAGCCTATGAATACTTGGTCTGTGCTCATCTGTGCTGTGTTTGGAGAAGTTACTTCTGTTTGGGAGTTGTTTTGGGTTTAGGGGCTAGCTTATAAATAAATAAAAAAAAGACGAAGGGTTTCTCAACTCACAGTCTAACAGAAGACTTGATTAGACAAATTAAAAGTAGAGGGTCCTCATTAGAAAAGCAATCAAAGTATAGGGGTGAAAGTATAGTTTTTCCTTTCTCATTCTCAAAGTGGAGCATGTAAAAGGAGACCAGAGTTGATGCTCATTTTGAAAATGCACCCGCTATTTGTCACTTTGCAAGGTCCTCAATCATGTATACTTAAACTTGTGCAAGATTTTTCTGAAATCATAAACTTTATATGTCCTCGAAGATCTCCTCATAATTGAAACTCGAGAAGCCCAACGTTGTCCTTTTCCTAAACGACTCGACGTAATACCGTGTTAACTTCACAAATTAAGTAAAATGCAATTTCAAATGGATGATCTAAGCATAAAATCTTTTCCATTTAATGGTAAAGAGACTATCTTATTATGTGCTTAATGTATTTGCACCCAACTCAATCTTTAATCATGGAATCAATTTTCCTACCAAAAAAAAAAATCACGGAATCAATCTAACAAGGTAGGTCTCGTTTTCTTCAAGAACTTATGAATTTGAAAACATAAAGATCTTGCGTTGGCCAAATTAAAAATAGTAATTTCGTGATCGGCCCTCCTTTGGAAAGGATTTAGCGCCCTCAAAACAATCATTTAATGACCATGAAACGTCATGATATCCATGCAAGTGCATGCACGTCGAGTAGCTCATTGCCCTTTCGTACCATTTTCACTTATCTTTACATACGATGATTAAAATGGTTTCAACTTCTTCCTTATTAATATTTACATGAAAAATCATTATGAGTCATGATAATCTAATATCAATAGAGAATTAAAATCATAATATTAAAATTGAATAGAATCTCTAACCTTTCAAAATTACGATTACTTAAATCTTTAGCACCGTCCAAACTTAAATATAGATTTTCTTATTTTCGGTGAGTTAAATTTTCTTATTTCACAATAATATAAATCATCTCTCAAACTAGATAGAATTATTTTTTATCGAAGTACTTTATATTTGATTTTCTTCTGTTTTCATTTTTCTATTTTTTTTCGTCAGTCGTACTCTGATTCTCAACTTACTATCAAACTTTTACTCTACCTTTTGCAGGGCGTAAGAGTTGAAATCCACATCTAAAATTACACGTCCTTATTTGGAGCCTCCTGAGAAGGTGGGACGTCCCACCTCCCTCTTCCCAAGTAAGACGGTGGCCTCCGGGGTTAAGCGGTTCATTTTTCCACTTTCCATGTACTTCTTTTCCGGCTAATGGACGAAGTCAAGTAAAAACCAATTCCTATAAAAGACAGTTATGCCCTTCTGAAATCAATATAAAAATGACGATTCATCTCGAACCCCCTCCCCGCCCCCCACCTCCCGGGAGCAGTTACAGCACGAGACCGAGCAAGTTCGCCGGGAAGAACCCTCCGATGGCCGAGAAGAGCAAAGTCCCGGTGATCGGATGCGCTGGATACCTCGGCAAGTTCATAGTCGAAGCGAGCGCTAACTCCGGTCACCCTACCTTCCCTCTCGCGAGGGAGTCCCACTCTCTCCGATCCCACCATGGCCGACATCGCCGAAGGTCCCAAGTGCATAGGCGTCAAATTTTTTTCACGTGATTACCGCGCGATCATGTTCGTCTCCCACGCCAGGTCCTGGTTCGAGGGAATCGAAGCGTCACATGCCGTCAATGTCGTTCGCCGTTCTGAGAAATGTCTGTAGCGGTATGATGAATCGGAGTTGATTTTCATCTCAATCTCTCTCAGCCTCGCATGCCGATACGAACGAGCGCATTTCGACACAAATCCTATGAAAACTTCCATATCTTACGTACTGTGTGGATGAATTCCTTATGTAGAAGCGAATACGACTGACCCTTGTTGTTCAGATGGCATGTTAAGACTCCTCGTTGTAACCTTTTGAAGATCGGACGGCAATGTGTGGACGAGAATTCTGTGGATAGCGGCTTGTTGCTTTTATGCCCCGTAATATTGTATTGTTTTCTCGTCTGATAAAGGTATTGAAAGGCTCATCTGCATTTTCTCGTTTCCTCAGTCTTCCCACTGTCAAAAACAGGATTTTTGGATGATTGCTGACTTCATTGATTGCTTGTCGATGGTCTCGGTCATTCGAATGCGATTAAGCAGGTTGATGATGTGGTAATCTCTGCTGTTGGGACAGAACAACTAGAGGACCGAGGCAAGATTGTTGCTGCCACTGAAGCAGCCGGGAATGTCGAGGTGATGCTGTTTTGAATAACGTCGTCCTTGTTTGCATTTGGCTGATGATATAGGTTGGAGTTAGCTTAATTCTTTTTCTTCTGGTACAAGTGCATCACGTTCTCCTTGCGAGCTTCGCATTGATGAAATGGGATGGATTCACTTATTTATCTGAGGACTTCAACTTCTTGTGGTCAGGACTTTGTGTAGAACTCATCAGTGAAATTCGAGGATAACTATTTCAAATCCAAGTATAGGACAGTGTGGGCTTCTAAGCGGGCTGCTCTGAATCTCTACTATTGCTTTTTGACGTATCCAACGGGGTAGGGGATTCTGTCATCATGGATGCACGATGTACCATCTACATGAGCTCATAAATATGCGTTATGTATTACTCAGGGATTTACACGCGCGCGCACACACACACAAAGGATCTTTGACCTCAAACTCGCGCCGTCCCCTGTCTTGACCCTTGTATTGATATTGGGCTGCCCACATACTCCAGGAGGCTTTATTTATCCGGAACCTGTGTGGTCGGGATTCCTCTAGGTCAGCCAAAAATGTAAAAAGTTTCGAGCACTCAATATGGATTATGGACGTCTAGCCCAGCTCTTCGATCATGAATTCGTGGGAAACATGACTTAGTCGATCCTTGAAATGGTCCTTTTCGGTGGTATTATCATTGTTGCAACCCGACCGCACTTGCCGGGACAGTTCTTAGTAGTTGTTGTTGCTTTGGGTAGTTGATGGTCAATAATGAGTGGATTTAAGCATGCTCACAAAAGGCAATGGACTTACCTGACGACTTATTACTTGTGAAAGTGTCGAAGCAAGCAACATGTCTGCATATTATATACTTGACAGAATCATCTGGCTGTTGCCCTAACATTTTAAATCTTCACTTTTCTTTTCTTCTTTATTCTAAAACCACTTGGGGTTGAATTTCTTAAATTCCAAGGACAAAAATATGCTGTCTGGGAATCGAAGCAATCAACTCAATGCATCGGAATCGCTTTAACTTGGAGTGAGCATTTATCACTCTCTTTTTGGCCTTTTTGCTTGTCTTTACTTCTTGTTATGGCCAAACAGGTGACTTCGATATTCCGCATGGATCACGTTGGGCTGTTTAAGCATCTATCACTCTCTTTTTGGCCTTTTTGCGTGTCTTTACTTCTTGTTATGGCCAAACAGGTGATTTCGATATTCCACATGGATCACGTTGGGCTGGTGGGGCGTGCCAGACAAAGTGTTAAGATCACAGTGATTAGAGTGAAGTTCACAATATTCGAAATTTTGAGAAGTGCTTGAGAAACCAAACTTTAACTCTAGGCCTATATCTATATCTTCTCAATTAAAGCAGATTATGTTCATGCCGGTACGGATGCATGAACCTGATTTTGTGGCTTTACTTCCCCCTCAGGCAAATGCAGAGAATTGCTTGGCAATTATGCATCCAAAAGTGGAGTCACGAGTATTGTGTCGCGGGTGTTTCGAAAAGCATACTGCTTTGGGTAAAAAAGTGCTTTTGTATTTGATTCCTATATCAAGTTATTGGTTATAAATAGTGACCTTTCTGAGGACGTTGCCGAGGCAAATTCAAGGCTATTGCTGTTTTGCCTTGCTCTGTCCTCTCCAATTATGATCCTAAGTTTGACCACCCTTTGAGACGTTGCCCGATCGTTGCGCCTTTCGGTGCCGACATCGAGTTCAACCATGGGATTTTCGCTGCTTTCCCAAAACACTCGAGAACTGTGGAAGGAGTGGGAGCTGCGGTTGCTCATCCTCCTCAGCTTGTTCCTCCAATTGACCCTTGTGACTCAGGGCTTCCGGAGGAAATCCATCTACAGGTACTGGATCCGAGTCGTGGTCTGGACGACGTACCTATCGGCTGACTCCATCGCGACCCTCACGCTTGGCGTCCTCTCGAACCGCCTGGCCAACATCAAGGAAATGAAGGGGACGATCGATCCGCCGAGCCAGATCACTGCTTTCTGGGCGCCGTTCCTTCTCCTCCACTTGGGTGGGCCCGACACAATCACTGCGTATGCCCTGGAGGACAATGAGCTATGGTTGAGGCATTTGGCACGGCTTTGCATCCAGGTAGGACTAGCTTGTTACATCTACTTCATGGCCTTGTCGGGGTCTACACTGTCGATATTAGCAGCTGGCATGATCCTGGTGGGGTTCATCAAATATGCAGAGAGGACATTGTGTTTGTACTTGGCAAGCGAAGGTCGACTTCGAGATTCGATGCTTTCGCTTCCCGATTTTGGTCCCATATACCCCAGGATAATGGAGCAGTACACTCTGAAGAAAGAGGAGGGTTACCGAGTTGACATTGACGAGGTCACGGAGGTTCCAGATCCGGAGGATTTCTCAGTGCAATGCAGTCAAGCCAGCGATGAGGAGCAAGCCACGACTCTGGTCAAAGCCTATGAGTTGTTCAAGGTCTTCAAGCTTCTCTTTGTGGGCCTTATCCTCAACTCTGGCGACCTGGAGGCCAGTAAGCGCATGTTCATGAACCCTGATGCCATGAACTCGGTGACGGTTTTTGGGATTGTGGAGATCGAGCTCGGTTTCATGTACGATCTGCTCTACACCAAGGCACTGTTGCTGAATCGTGCTTGGGGCAGCATTCGTTGGGTCGTTAATCTGTCGGTGCCGTCTGCCGTGTTGGTATTCTTCTCCTTACAGGATAGGAAGGATTACCCCAAAGTTGACATCTGTATCACCTTCTTGCTGATAAGTGTGTCTATACTTTTAGAGATTTACTCGGTTCTTCTTGCAATTTCATCCGATTGGGTTGGGCACTGGCGGCTTCAGAGACCCGGGGGATCCACAATTTCATCTGCCGTGGCTTTTCTCCAGATCTGCCCGAACCCAAGATGGTCGAATTCGGTGGCCCAGTTCAGCCTCTTGGGATTATCTATCAGGAAAAGAAACAGGATCTTCAGCAAGTATCGGAGGTTCGCCAAGTTAGACGATAAGTTGGTGAAGAACTTCTACATCGGCTACAAAGATTTCAAGAGCAACATGAAAGAATGGATCTTAAGTCACACGAGGGATACAGTCAACTATCTGGAACAGAACGACAGATTCAAGAGCGGGTTGACGAGTCTTAAGCTGGAGGCTAGCGTAGCTCTGAAGCGGTCAAACCACGATCACCTGAACTGGAGTGTGAAAGATATGGAGTTCGACCAGAGCATCCTCATCTGGCACATAGCCACTGAGCTTTGCCACTACAAGGACCATGGCAATAGGCAGGGCCAAAAAGCGGAAGACGTCACGAACTTCAAGATGAGTAAGTTGATCTCTCGATACATGCTCTATCTTTTAGTACTCCATCCTTCCATGTTGCCAACAGGGATAGGGGGGCGCTCCGATATGAAGATACTTTGGTCGACGCTGAGAAGTTCTTTGAGGACAAGCTAGCGGTGTCGTCAAAGAAAGAAACCAGCACCATGAAGCGGGCTCAGAAATTATTCAAGAAAGAGAAACGCGTCGACACTGGTGTTCATAGCTGCGAAAAGGAGCACAAGTCGACAAAGTCGTCCGATCTATGCAAACTCTGCCATCTTCTGCTCCGAGTGGGAACAAAGCTGCCCGCTAAGAAAATACGCGGTGGCAAAGGCAGGTCAGTGCTGTTCGACGCGTGCTATCTCGCGTTCCAGTTGAATTCCATCGGGCCAAATGACTTCAGCACTAAATGGGGCTTGATCGGCAAGGTCTGGGCGAAGTTTCTGATATACGCGGCTTGCCAAAGCAAAGGCAACGAACACTCCGAGAGCCTGAGCAGAGGAGGAGAGCTTCTCAGCCATGTTTGGCTTCTAATGGCGCATCTCGGCGTAGCGGAGCTGGTACAAACTTCCGAAGTGCAATGCATTACCAAACTGATCGTGACCTAGAACTTTCAGGTGGAATGCGTCTTTTGCTTGACCTGCTGTTACTTGCGCAAGATGAATAAGTTAAAGCTCATCGTCCTGAGATGGTGAGGAAGTTATTTCAACATTTGTTGTCCTCGAGGAGTCCGGAAATAATGAAACCGTGACTCCATTTATTTTACGAAAGATGAATGATTAGAAAATTATTTTTCTAATAATAATCACTTATATTTCTTACAAATTCAATGAAGGAAAAATATTTTCATCATCTACGAAGATATTTGGATATAAATTATTAGCGATAATAAAAATAGTTTCCTTTGACTAATTATTTGAAGTGATACAATCTATTATTTTTAGAAAAATATTCTTCAAATCATTCATATTTCGCGAAGCAAACGGAGCCTGTGTATTAGGTGTTGTACCCCAGAGGCATTAACCCGAAGCCAGCCAAATTGGGATGGAGAATTTGAGTCCCTCAAAGTGGTTCATAACTTTGGGCACATTGGCAATTTTTTTTGGGGTCAAAAGTGTCAAGTAACTTGTTCGTGTTGATTTGCTTGGCAACTCCTTAACCAAATTAATTTTCATCCCCATTTGTACACTTTTTAACTTTGGAAAAGCGAGTACAGACCGAGCCTAGTGATTTCTTTTAGAGCGTTTCGTGAGTTTCAATTAAAAAAGAGCAATTTTTTACCTATCATGAATTGGTAGCTAGCTTGTCTACGTGGTTAACAACATTTCACTTAGAAAAATCCAGCTTGGGGCCGGTTTTTGCCTATTTATCACTTCCAGTTATGACTTTCTCTAAAACATTTAAAAATAAAAAATTATATTAAGTTCGAAAAAATAATGAAAAACTCGCGTACATGGTTCTACGTGACAAATATTTGAATACTTGGGAAAGTTTCAAGTGTATCATATTATATAAAAATCAAAATACGAGCCCCTCAAAATTCATGGACAATTAAAAAGTTAACTCTTTATTCCTCCAACATTCAAATTTTAAACCGTTTGATTTTCTTTGTTTGCAGATTTTATACTTGACAGAGTTATCTGGCTGCTGTCCTATTTCTTCTATTTTGCTAATGGCACTTGGGGTCGAATTTGACTATTAATTGCTGAATTTATTGATTGACTTTTAATCATTTTCCTTTTTACTCTGTAATAGTAACGTATTGAAAAGAGACATTAAATTCAGGGCCTAATTCCCTTAAAAACCCCAAACTTTACTCTTTGTCCCAATTATATCAAAAAACTTTTTTTTGTCTCAAATTTTCCCGAAAAATTTTTACTCTTGTCCCAAATTTACCCGTTTACTATTCATCTAATTTTTAACGAAAAAAATTTTTGGGAAAATTTTTTTCGAATTTTTTTTTTTTTTTTTGGAAATTTTCAACCTTCAACCTCCGAAATTTTCCACCTAATTTCAATTTTTGGGCAATTAGGAGGGGTGTACACTTTTCGTTGGAAAATTCGCTTTGGAAGGGAATTTTCCAACAATTAAAAAAAACCCGATATTGTTCCTTTTTGAAATTCCTTGGAAAATTCGTTGAAATTTATCAACGATTTTCCAACGAAACAGACACCCTAAAATAATTGCCCAAAAATTGAAATTGTGGGAAAATTGTTGGAAATTTCAAAATTTTTTTCGCTGGAAATTTCCAACTAATTTTCCAACAATTTAAATTTTCCGGGTAATTATTTTAGTGTGTACAATTTTCGTTGGAAAATTGGTTGAAATTACCAACGAATTTTTTTCGTTGGAAATTTTTAAAATTCCAACAATTTCAATTTTCGGGACAATTATTTTAGTGTGTACAATTTTTTGTTGGAAAATTCGTTGGAAATTTCAACGAATTTTCCAACGAATTTAAATTTTTCGGGTAATTATTTTAGTGTGTACAATTTTCGTTGGAAAATTGGTTGGAAATTACCAACGAATTTTTTTTCGTTGGAAATTTCAACGAATTTTCCAACGAATTTAAAAAAACCCGATACTTTTCGACATTTTTTATATTTGTTGGAAAATTTGTTGGAAATTTTTCAACGAATTTTCCAACAATTTCAAATTTTCGAAATATTATTTTAATATGTATAATTTTCGTTGGAAAATTCGCGGAAATTTTCAATGAAAAAAATTAGGCGGAAATTTCCGGCGAGCCTCGCCAACAATTCAAATTTTGATATTACCTCGCCCGGCAATTTTGAGGCCCGACCTCCGAAAAAAAACCCCGGTCCCACCGGACCGGACCGGCCGGAGGTTGAAGGTGAAAAAAAAAAAAAAAAAAAAGAAAAAAGGAAAAAATTTGAAATAATATTAAAAAATTGGATGAATAGTAAACGGGGAAGATTTGGGACAAAAATAAAAGTTTTGGGTTTTTTATGAGACAAAAAAAAGTTGGGGATATAATTGGGACAAAGGGTAAAGTTGGAGTTTTTTAGGGAATTAGGCCTTAAATTCAGTCTCATGTCAGATTGTTTTCTTTCTCTTGCCAGAACTCATGTAGGTTTGTTGGACAAGGGGTGCTTTAGTCTTTTGTCTGTTGCTTTTTAATAAAGATGTTTCTTCTGATTTGATTATTCTTCTCTTTTTAGAGATTCTTGCCTTCAGAGCTTGGAGGTGATGTGGACCGTGCTCGTGCCGTGGAGCCAGCAAAAGCTATGCTTTGCCATCAAGGTTGGGATCCGCTGCCTTGTCATGGCCGAGGGAATCCCTTATACCTACGTGTCTTCCAACTCTTTTGCGGGTTGGTTCCTTCCTTCCAACATTGGCACAGCCCGGGGCTACAACTCGTCCTAGAGATGGAGTTGTCATCTTGGGGGAGGGAAAACTACTAGACCTGTCAAATTGGTGGGTCGGATCGGGTTTGAATCGGGTCGGGTCATAAATAGTCCGACCCAAATTGATCCATTAATCCATTTATAACTCATTTATGCGTAATGCAATTTTCTTGATCCATACCTAACCCATACCCGATCAAACTCATATTGCTAAAACACTTCCATATTTTATTAAATCTAGAAAAATTCATACCCAAACTGAGATAAGAGTGTGCAGTGAGTGAGTGTCGCGACCTCCCCAAAACGACCCCGAGGCTTACGGGGGTTGGCTAATGGATTGCTAAGTTAAACCTAGCTCGAGCTCTCCCAAACCCATACCAATTCGCGACTTCAGTTTAAGTTATTAACATGCAAATCGATTTTATCTAGGAGTCGCCACTAATCAGTTTTTTGGTAGGTCGATTAGACACCTAAGTAAAGCACGGGAGAAAAGCTTCACTTCTACGAACCAGAGATTCAATGGATACGGGGACTTGATTACACTAATCGACAAACTAGTGCCCTTTCGGTACCTAATCTTGCTCAATTCATCACCTAACGTGTTCTCGCTAATTGGGGATCTCAAAGTTCTATTCTTAACTAAACTAAAGGAAGCAACAATTAATGTCTAAGCCTAACATGCACAATCAACTACATGCGAGTTTAATTTAAACGTGCAATTCTAAGTGTGTGAACCAAGTATCGTGCGATTAAATATGACGCTAAATGCACAATAGGGCAAGAACAATCAATTCCCAAAATCCAAATGAATTTTCTGAATTTTGAAATTTTTTTTTAAAAAAAAAAGAAATTTTTTTAAAAAAAAAATTAAAAAGATTTTTTTTAAATTCATTTTTTCGGAAATTTTTTTGAAAAAATTTTTTGAAATTTTTTTTTTTTTTTTTCCTTTAAAAATTAAAATATTTTTGAAATTCTTTTTCGGAATTTTTTTTGAAATTTTTGAAAACTTTTATTTGAAAATTTTTTTTTTAATGGAAATTTTTGGAATTTTTTTTAATATTAAAAATAAATATAAATATAAATATAAATAAAGTAAATAAAAGAAAAATTCGAGCCTTTCTCTCTAAATTTTTTTTTTAAAAAAAAAAATTTTAAGATTTTTTCAAATTTTTTTAAGTATTAAAAATAATACGATATTAAAATAAATCGGAAATTTCGGATCTCCACATCCGACCGGACCGAGACTGATTCGCGGGCGTGCGGCCGGGGTCCAAGGCCGGATCGGGCTCACTTGTTGATCCCGGCGGCAAACAAATTTTTTTAAGAAATAGGGCCCGGCCCGCATTTTTGTTGGAAAATTTTTCAAGGAAAAAAATTCGAATTTTCAGAATTTTCGCTTGAGTAATTTTGTCGGAAAAACGTTTTTTTTGTACTGTGTGTGCTTTGTCTTTTGTCCTGCTTTTTTAACAAAGATAATTTAGAATTTGATTATTCTTTCTCTTTTAGCCATCAAGGCCGGAAAGAAAAGCTATACACATCAAACTGGGGCTCGGTTGGAAAAAAATTCAAAGCAGGTTAGTGGGATTTCTCGACTAAAAAAATATAATTTCATGGGAAAATTATGGGAAAAAAAATTGGTTTTGTGTCTTCCGGAATTTAGCCAGCTTTGAATTTTTCAAGGAAAAAATTGTGCAAGGGGGCTGAAATTTTCGACGGAATTTATACCAAAGAGTTGGAAAATTGGGAAAATTCCCCCAAATCAACAATTGAGATGGAGTTGATAATTTGGAGGAAAAAAAGTGTGTTCTTTGTCTTCTTTTGTAAAGATCTCTCTCTGATTGATTATTCTTCTTCTCAGAGATTCTTGCCTCTTGGGTTTGGAGGCCGTGGATCTCAAAAGCCCCTCTCCTCCGTTCTCTTTTTTTGGCTCTCGCGAACCCCTCTCTTCTCCCTCTCCGGTGCTCGGTCTCTCTCTCTGCCCTCTCTACTCTCCCTTGGACTCCCCCGAACTCTCCTTCTCCCCCTCTCTGGTTTTTTCTTTTCCCCCCGTCTGCACGCCCCCTGTTCCTCTCTTCCCCCTCCTCTCTTTTTGCCCTCTGCTGCGATTGCTGCTGCTGCTTTTTCTTTTTCCCAGATCACGCAGGGCTAAGAAGAGGGAAGTGGGCAGTGTGTGGGCCAGCGTTTGACTAATTCAACGCTGGCCCTTTTTTCCTTTTTTTTAAAAAAAAAAAACTAATAATTTTTATTTTTTTAAAAAAAATTAATTTTGAAAATGAAAATGAAAAATATGTTCTAATAGGCCCTATTAATGCAAATGCACCTAATAACTATATGCCATGTAGTTTTAATGAAAATATTTTTGGTTTAGGGGTTAAAAATTAAACCCTAATTTTTTATGCAATAAAACCCTAAATGATTTAGCAAAATTTAAGTGTCAACAAAGTGAGCGCAAGGTTGAGTAATGGCGAGAGAGATGAGTTGAGTTTAAATCAATTGTAAGCTTATTGATGACCTATTTACAATCTATTTATGACCTATTTAATACTAATATTAGACTTCTACCCATTTATGACCCATTTACTTATATGGGTTAAGAAGTGGGTTTATGACCTATTTTGAAAGGTCTAAAAACTACCAAATAGTCCTAAACCTATTACAATTGTGTTAATTCAGTCATAACTTTTTTTTTGTATCAATTTAGTCTTAAACCTTTTGTATTTGTGCTAATTCAGCCCATCTAGCCAATTTTGGCCAGCAGGTCGGCAAACGCTAACGTGGCAATTTTTAAAATATATATTTTTTATTTTTCGAATTTTTTTATCTTTTTTTTTTCCTTCATCTTTTTCAACCTCTAGCCAATCACTAGATCGGCGACCGGCCAGATCTTGGGGCCAGCGAGGTTGGTCCCACCGTTCGCTGGTGAGGTCTCGTCCTCGCCGGTCGCTTGAGTGAGGCCGACCTCACCGGCGACGACGAGGACAACCTCACCCGACCTCACCAATTGTGGGAGAGGATGAGCCTCGCCAGATCTGGCGAGTTCTTGTGCTTGCTAGTCGAATCGAGTGAGGTCGACCTCGCCATTACCGGTGAGGTCGAGCCCTTGTCGTTGTTGGTGAGGTTGGCCTCGCTCGAAGCGATCGACAAGGTTGGTCCTCATAGGCCGCTAGCAAGGTTCGACCTCTCCAGCAGGTGGCGGGGCCTACCCCGCCGGCCAAAGGTTGAAGATGACGAAGAAAAAAAAAAAAAAAAAATTTAATAAGAAAATCAGAAAAAAAAAAAAAATATATATTTTAAAAATTGCAACGTCAGCATTCGCTAGCCGTCCGGCATCCATGTTAGGGTTGGCCGGCAAAAATTGGCCGGATGAGCTGAATTGACATAAATGCAAAAGGTTTATAACTGAATTGGGACAAAAAAAAATTTATGATTGAATTAGCACAATTGTAATAGCTTTAGAACTATTTTGGTAATTTTTCCTTTTTGGGGATGGTAATGCAAAAGGGAAGAAGCAATTGATTGAGATTTTTCTCTACATTTTTCACTACTTAATTACGGTAGTGATCGGAGCGAGGGGCAGCTCTTGAAGCTTCAGAACTCCAGGCAACCCACTTTGTCTGGAGATATGGAAGAGGAAGATAGGCAAGACCCTGGAGAGGGAGTGTGTTCCAGAGGAGCAGCTTCTGAAGAACAATTCAAGGTTAGGGATAGATTTCTATTAGATTTAGGCACGCGAAATTGACTCTATCTTCAAGCTTCGATCGGTCTACTTGTCCGGTCATATTGTAGAGGCGGTGGCTCCACTCGATGTCGCATTGGCCATATTCCATTCGGTTTTCGTGAAAGGAGACCAAACCAACTTCAAGATCGAGCCTTCGCTCAGAGTGGAAGCTTTGGAGCTCTTCCCCGTTGTCGGATACACCACTATGGATCAGTGACAGTCTGATTGTCGAATCCCACTGCGCTCGGTAATTTTTCACATTGGCGTGAATCGTGAATAATATAAGATCGTGCTTGTCAAGATCCTAGTTTGAAATGTCGCTCCCGGTGATCATCCCATGGCACGTACAACCTCCAAATATGAGGACATACTGTGAATACTGAATATGTGCTCATCTGTGCTGTGCTCGAAAAAGTTACTTTCTGTTTTTGGAGTTGTTTTGGGTTTATGGGCTGTCATGTCCCATATTTGGGTTAAACGTAATTGACTCCGCAATCCATGGAAGACTTAATTAGAAAAATTGAAAATACAGGGACTTGATTAGAGAAGCGGGAAAAGTATAGGGGTGGAAAGTAGAATTTTCCCTTTTTTTATGTTCGGAGCGCAGCTAATAAAACAAGACCACAGTTGATGCGCATTTGAAAATTGGATTAATATCACGAAAAACCTTAAATTGATATATTTATGATAAATTTACTCCAAACTAATTTTTTGATCACGAAAACTTCAAACTGGTACACCTGTCACAAATTTACTCCAATCTAATTTTTTACCACAACAAATCCTAAACTGATATACCTGTAACAAATTTATCATCCTTTAGCTTCCGTCAAATTTTACTGTTAAATTTGCTAACGTGGATGACACATGGTGATGTGGTACGTGATAAATTCATGTGGAAATCCACAAGGTTAACTTGCAAGGTCCTAATTCGTATATGCTCTAACGCGTGCAAGGTCTTTTCCGAAATCAAATACTTTATATGTCCTTGAAAATCTCTTCATAATTGAAAATTGAGGTTTAACTTGGCGGATTATTTTTTTAAAGTCGGCAAAGATGAAATTTATGTTGCCC
Source organism: Syzygium grande (assembly GCA_024733475.1). Classification (NCBI taxonomy): domain Eukaryota; kingdom Viridiplantae; phylum Streptophyta; class Magnoliopsida; order Myrtales; family Myrtaceae; genus Syzygium; species Syzygium grande. The sequence continues at coordinate 38,963,657 of JAMXDD010000001.1, read as the reverse complement.
GTTAATTAAGGGTAAACTTAAATTGCTAATGTTTTAATGCACGGTGAAATTTCTATTGCTAGTTAATTCGATATAAGTGATTGTTTTTAGAAAAATATTTTTCAAACTATTCATTTTCTACGGTAACAGACAAAGCCTACATGCCTTACTCACTCTTTCGTCATTGAATCAATCTAACAAGGTTAATTTCTTTTCTTTTTTTTTTTCAAGAACTTATGAATTGAAAATATAATAATCGCATGATCAACCTTCTCTCGGATAAAGAATTTAGTGCACCTCAAAAGTCAAAACAATCTTATAGCTACTATGAAACTCCATGAGATCATGCAAGCATATGCATGTAGAGTAGCTCATTGCTTTTTCATGCCATTTTTACTTTCCTTTTTTTCATATGATGGTAAAAGCAGTTTCAACTTCTTCCTTCTCAATTACATGGAAAATCATTGTAAATTATAAACGATTCAATATCAATTGAGAAATAAAATCCTAACGTAAGATATAATAAAATCTCAAACACTTCAAAATTTACGATAACTTAAATCCTTAGCACCATCCAAACTTAAATTAAGATTTTCTTATTATTTTAAAAAACAATTCACATCATCGGTCAAAATAGACAAAATCGATAGAAAAATCTACCTTGAATTTGATTTTTCCTCTGTTTTTTCTTGTTCCACTTTGCAGGTACTCATTTTCCAAGTGCAGGATGATCTGAAGAAAAATCAATTCGCTGAAAAGACAATTATGCCCCTCCTGGAAATCAAAGATAAAACGACGATTCGTCTCGAAGCCCGCCAAGCAGTTTCTGCACGAGACCGAGCAAGCTCGCCGGGAAACACCACGCCTCCGCCGTGAAAAGCCTCTGATATGGCCAAGAAGAGCAGAGTCCTGGTGATCGGAGGCACCGGATACATCGGAAAGTTTGTCGTGGAAGCAAGCGCTAAGTCCGGTCACCCTATCTTCACTCTCGTGAGGGAAACCACTCTCTCCAGCCCCACCAAGGCCAAAATCGTCGATGGTTTCAAGAGCTTAGGCGTCAATCTTAGTCGAGGTGAGTAGTTCTTCCCGTACGATTGCGTTCGCTGCCCACGTCCGGCCACTTGCCGTTGATCTTGTTCGTCATTCTGAGAAATGTCTTCAACTGTTGAATCGGAGTTGATATTTGGATATTTGATTGCTTGTTGATGCTCTTGGTCACTTGATTCTCAGGGAGACATGTACGATCAAGAGAGTCTGCTGAATGCGATCAAGCAGGTCGATGTGTTGATCTCTGCTGTCGGGACAGAACAACTAGAGGACCCAGACAAGATTGTTGCCGCCATTAAAGCAGCCGGGAATGTCAAGGTGGTGCTGTTCCTAATGATTCCGTCCTCGTTACTATTGTTCGTTTAGCATTTGGCTGATGATATTGGTTGGTATTAGCTTAATTCTTTTTTCTTCTCGTATAAAGAGCCTTGAAACCAAACGAAAAATAGAAACTTTGGAAATATAAGGGGGACAAATGTGCGAGATGGAGAAAGGATTAAGGAAAGCGTCCTGCAAACTTGTCCAGCGCAAAGTAGAATTTGATTTCTCTTCTTGCTCTAACCCAATCGGCGACAAGTCCACAATTGACTTTCCGTTTCTAAGGTTTTTGTTGGGTTTTGACTTTAAAATTGATGACAAAGATATTTTGGACCATGAACATTTAGTTTAGGAGTTTTTTTAAGGAGAACTATAAAAGAGATGTCCAGTGCAACGCATCTCTAATCCTAGCCTCCACATTCTCTCCTTTCTTTGTTCTTTCTATCTTCTTGTTTGATAATTAGATCTTGTGGCTCACCAAGTGATTTTTTGAGCTTTTCGATTGTACTCGTTATTGAAGATAGTGAAACCCCTCTCTCGCCGTGGATTTTTCCCATTTTGGGTTTCCACGTATATCTTGTGTCTTGTGTGGTTCGATTTTGCTTTCATCCTTGCTATTTGAGCTTTTTAATTTGTGCATCTCTTGATATTGTTCCGCAACAAATTGGTATCAGAGCGAAGGAATTTCGGTCTTTTGTTCGAGATGGCATCTATCAAGTTCGAATTGGCACCCTTCGATGGCCAAAACAATTTCGAGTTATGGAGGATCAAGATGAATGCATTATTGCGTCGCCAAAGTTCAGTTAGAGCCTTGGATGGACAGTACCCTGACGACATGACTACGGTTGAGATCGAGAAGATGGAAGAGAGGGCGCATAGCACTATTCAATTTTCTATGTCCGACAAGGTGCTTCATAAGGTCGCCGATGAAGAAACAGCTTCAGGATTGTGGAATAAGCTCGAAAGTCTCTACATGAAGAAATCTCTTACAACAAGATTATTCTTGAAATAGTGTTTTTACACACTAAAGATGCAAGAAGGTACTCCTATCCAAGAACATCTAGATGAATTTAATAAGATTGTGATGGATATGAAAAATCTAGATTTGAAGTTAGATGATCAAGACCAAACCCTAATTGTATTATGCTCACTACCGAGCTCGTATGAGAATTTTGTGAATTCTATACTGTACGGGAGGGAATCTATCACTCTTGAAGATGTGAAGGCCTCGTTGAATTCTGTGGAGATGCGTACAAAGTTGAATAAAAGTGGTATTAGTGATAAAGCAGAAGGCTTAGTTGTTAGGGGAAGGTTGAATCATTGTGATAAGCGCAGTAGTAGTAAAGGACGTTCGAAATCTAGATTAGGTCGAGACAAGAGTAAGGTGGAGTGTTAATATTGTGACAAATTCGGACACTACAAAAATGAGTGTCCTTTGCTCAAGGCTAAGGGGAAGAAGTCGATGGAAAGTTTCGATTCGGCTAGTCTGGTGAAGGATGACGAGTCAGTTCATGCAAACAATGTTCTTATTGTTTCGTCTTCAGATTGTCATGTTAACGACAAATGGATTTTAGATTCAGCATGTTCATATCACATGTGTTCAAATAGAGATTGGTTCTACACATATGAGAAAGTAAATGGTGGTTCAGTTTTGATGGGCAATAATGCGGTTTGCAGGATTGTGGGTATTGGTACGGTGCGGATCAAATGTCATGACAATATAGTAAGAACTTTGACAGGCATTAGGCACATACCAGATTTGAAGAAGAACCTTTTTTCATTGAGCAGTTTGGATTCCACTGGATGAATGTATGCAGGTGGAGGTAGAGTTTTGAAAATTTCAAAAGGCTCCTTGATTGTGATAAGAGGTAACAAGAAAAATAGTCTTTATGTCCTGTAGGAAGTACCATTGTGGGTTCTTCAAATGTATCATCCTCTTTAGAATCTGAGAAATCAATGTTGTGACATATGTAGTTGGGCCACATGAGTGAAAGAGGAATGAGTATCTTGAGTAAATGTGGTTTACTTTGTGGGGATCATACGGTCTCACTTGACTTTTGTGAATATTGTGTTTTCGGGAAGCAATGCAAAGTTAGTTTCAGCACTGGATTACACTCGATGAAGGATACGGTTGACTATATTCACTCCGATTTGTGGGGACTTGCACAAGTTACATCTAAAGGTGGTGCACTTTATCTTTTGACATGTATTGATGACTTTTCTAGGAGAGTCTGGGTTTATTTCTTGAAGCGTAAGAATGATGTTCCTGATACATTCAAGAAGTGCAAGATGTTGATTGAAAATCAAACTGGAAAGAAGATAAAGCGTCTTAGAACAAACAATGGTCTTGAGTTTTGCGAAGGTGATTTCAACAAGTACCGTGAAGATTTAGGGATAGTCGGACACCAAATAGTTAGGCACACACCTCAACAAAATGGGATGGCGGAGCGCATGAAGAGGACACTTTTAGGGAGAGCTAGGTATATGCTCTCTAATGCTGGACTAGGGAAAGAATTCTAGGCTGAAGCCATGAACACAGCGTGCTATTTGGTGAATCATTCTCCTTCAACCACAATTGAATGTAAGACTCCAAATGAAGTATGGTCAAGTAAACCTTCCAATTATTCTAATTTGAAAGTTTTTAGATGTCAAGCTTATTATTATGTAAAAAATGATAAGCTTGAACCTAGAACCAAGAAATGTATTTTCGTTGGTTATGCAGATGGGGTTAAGGGATATAGGTTATCGTGTTCTAATTTGCAATCACCAAAGTTTATAATCAGTAGAGATGTTACTTTTGATGAAAATTCCATGCTTAATCAAAAAAAGGTTGTTATTGAGTTTATAGGTATTCAAGAGGAAAATGTTGGGAAAGAGGTGGAGCTTATTGTGGAGCATCCACGAAGAACATTTGAAGATGTTCCTATCCAGCTGAAAAGTAATAGTGAGCAACAAGACTCAGATTCGGTCAAAGATGATGTTGAAGAAGTTAAGCAACCTCAGACCTTGGTTGCAGGGAGACCTTGACTGTTGAAGAAGTTAAGCCTCCCTAAAGATATGACTTTGTTGATTTAGTAGCATATGCTCTTACAGTTGCTGAAGAGCTTAGTATTAAAGAACCTTCTACATTCCGTGGAGTTATCATTTGTTCTAAATCTGAGAAGTGGCTTGTTGCGATGAATGAAGAAATTGAGTCATTTCATAAGAACCAAACTTCAGATCTTGTGAAATTGCCTAAGGGCAAAACAGTGGTTGGATGCAAGTGGATCTTCAAAAGAAAGGACAGAATTCCAGTTGTTGAAAATGAAAGATTCAAGGCATGTTTGGTATCAAAGGGTTTTAGTCAAAAGGAGGGGATCAACTTCAATGAAGTGCTTCAATTGTGAAACATAATTCCATCCATGTGTTGCTTGTGCTGGTGGCTCTTTATGATCTAGATCTTGAGCAACTTGATGTCAAGACTGCTTTTCTGTATGACGAGCTTGAGGAGACAATATATATGTCTCAACCCCAGGATTTTGTTGTTGAGGGTAAAAAAGATCACGTTTGCAAGTTGAAACACTCTTTGTATCATCTCAAACAATCTCCACGGTAATGATATAAGAGGTTTGATAACTTTATGTTAAGTCATGGCCACTCACACAGTGTGCATGATAGTTGTGGGTACTATAGGAGATTACATGACGGTTCTTTTATTTATTTGCTACTATACGTGGATGACATGCTTATTGCAGCAAAGAACATGTTAGAGATACAACGGTTGAAGAGGCAACTGAGCAGGGAGTTTGAGATAAAGGATCTTGAAGCTACAAAAAAGATTCTAGGTATAGAGATTTGCAAAGACAAACAGGTTGAGAAGTTATACCTTTCGTAGAAGAGGTATATTAAGAAAGTGCTTGAGCGTTTTGGCATGAAGAACGCCAAACCGATAAGTACTCCTTTGGCATCCCATTTTAGGCTTTCGGCTTCTTTCTCGCCTAAAACCAATGAAAAGGAAGATGAGATGTCTCGAGTTCCATATTTTAGTGCTATGGGTAGTCTTATGTGTGCTATGATTTGCACTCATCCAGATATTTCCCAAGTTGTTAGTGTTGTGAGCAAGTATATGGCACATCTAGGTAAAGCTCACTGGGAAGCAGTCAAATGGATACTTCGGTACATTCGAGGCATATCAAATGTGGGTTTGGTCTTTGATAGAAGTTGTGATATAGGACATTCGGTTGTTGGTTTCGTTGATTCTAACTATGCAGGCGATCTCGACAAAAGGAGATCTTTGACAGGTTATGTTTATATGCTTGGTGGTTCCACGGTTAGTTGAAGAGCAACCTTGCAAGACACGGTTGCCTTGTCTACCACCGAAAAAAAGTATATGGCAGTGACATCAACGGCAAAGGAAACTCTTTGATCGAAGCATTTGGTTACAGAACTTGGAGTACAGCTGGAGGGAGCCTCCTTTATCTTTTGCGATAACCAAAGTGTGATCCAATTGACCAAGAACGCAATGTATCACGAGAGGACGAAACATGTCGACATCCACTATCACATTATACATGATGAGGTTGCTAAGGGTATGATTATGGTAAAGAAAGCACCCACGGCAGATAACCCGGTAGATATGTTGACCAAATCAGTTCTTTTGACAAAGTTCAAGCATTGCTTGGACTTAATTGGTGTTTTCACCATTTGAGTTACCTAAGCGGAGTTGGTGGCGTTTCATCCATTGTTTCCTACATCGAGTACACTCACGTAGACTTAGGAGTGTACGTCGTTAATTTCACTATTTTGGAGTGGCCTTGTGTGGTCACTTTTGGTGGTAAGGGAGAGATGTCTTGTGGCATTTGAAATATCGCTCTTCCGAAGATTTGAAGTCAATGTGGAGATTTGTTGGGTTTTGACTTCAAATTGATGACAAGGGTATTTTGGACCATGCACATTTATTTTAGGGGTTTTTGAAAGGGGACTATAAAAGAGATGTCTTGCGCAACGCATCTCTAACCTTAGCCTCCACATTCTCTCCCTTCTTTGTTCTTTCTATTTTCTTGTTTGATCATTAGATCTTGTGGCTTATCAAGTGGTTTTGTGAGCTTTTCGATTGTACTTGTTGTTGAAGATAGTGAAACCCTTATCTATCCCTGTGATTTTTTCCGTTTTGGGTTTCCACGTATATCTTGTGTCTCGTGTGGTTCAATTTTGCTTTCATCCTTGCTATTTGAGTTTTTCAATTTGTGCATCTTTTGGTGTTGTTCCGCAATAGTTTTCTTTTCTGACCAAGTGCACTTGCAACAACAAAGAAGTGAGCTTCCATGTCTGACTAAACTCCTTTGTTCTTTCCTTGACAAATTGAAGAATCCCCTATACACAACCATCATATGCCACCCGCCCTTAGCTAGAAACAGAAATCAAAATCCAACTAGGATTTTTCTTTATTATCCATGTGGCTGGGTTTCCTCTAGGTCAGCCAAAAAAAATTAAAAAGTTTCGAGCACTCGATATTGATTATAAACGTCTAGCCCAGCTCTTGATCATGAATTTGTGGGAAACATGAACTAGTTTATCCTTGAGATGATATGTTTCCAGTAGTATTATCATTGTTGCAAATATGTATTATCTTACCCAACCCCACTTATTGGGATAGTACTTAGTTGTTGTTGTTGTTCTTTAGGTGGTTGACAGTCAATAATGAGTGGAACTCTGCATGTTCACAAAAGGCAAGGGACTTACCTGATATTTTACGACTTAAGAAAGTGTCCAAGCAAGCAGCATGTTTGCATTCTTTATACTTGAAGTTCTCTGGCTGCTCTCCTATTTCTTCTATTTTGCTAATGGCACATGGGGGTCGAATTTACTTAATTGCAGTATATATTGATGACTTATAATCGTTCTTTTGTTATGTTATAGTAACATATTGAAAAAACACGAAATTCAGTCTCATATAAGTTTGTTTCTTTCTTCTGCTTGAACTCATATGAGTTTGTTGGGTTAGGGGAATATGCTTTAGTCTTTTGTTTCTTTCTAATAAAGATGTTTATTCTGATTTGATTATGTTTTTTTTTAGAGATTCTTACCTTTAGAGTTTGGAAATGATGCGTATCGTGTCCATGCTGTGGAGCCAGCAAAAGCTATGTTTGCTATCAAGGCCAAGATCCACCGCCTTGTTGAGGCTAAGGGAATCCCTTATACCTATGTGTCTTCTAACTCTTTTGCAGGTTGGTTCCTTCCAACATTGGTGCACCCCTGGGGCTATAGCTCCCCCTAGAGATGAAGTTGTCATCTTTGGGGATGGAAATACAAAAGGTAAGAAGCAATTCTGGAGATGTTGGATTTTTGACATCCAGTAGTTTTCATTTTCGGAGACTAATAGATGATGAAAGACATAATGGGTGGACCGCCCAAGATGGGCCAAACTCGGCCCGTGAGCCACAAGGGCCCACAAGGTAGTTATTTGCCTATCACTATAATAGAAGGCACCCCTTACAAAAACTAATGTGTTTTTTTTTTTATATATATACAAACATACTCCTTCGAACATAACATTTTCTCTGCTTTTGCTTCGAATGCAAACGAGTACGAAAAACGATCGAAGAACTCTCAAGCGCAAAGTGACACTTATTCTGTGACAATACCGGGTAAGTTCATTGTGTGATATGCATGTACGATCGATGATACAAGTTGATGGTCCTCGGGCACGTTTTTCGCATTGATCGAATTCGTTCCGAATATGTTTCGAATGTGTCGATCGGGGATTGAGTTTTCCCAACATTGGTATTAGAGCCCATTTACTTATTTCCCGATCATGCATGTGTATCATCTCTAACATTGAAGTGTATACTGCTTGTTTTTTCTTTTTGGCCTCAGTTTTTGTTCGTTTTCTTCGCGTCACCAAACTGTTCATGCATGTTTTGATTTTTGTTTTTCGTCAAAACTTGAATTTTATTACATAAACAAAAAGTGCTCATCGAGACGAGCAAAATGAGGGACGGCATATCGCCGGAGGATGCCGCAAGTGCCGACAAGAGCTATGCGTGCGACGGCGCGCGTGAGGCCCACGCCGCGGCCGGGCGAAACGGTGCGTCGGTTGTTGCCTAACCGCTGACGATGACGTCAGCGTGACGTCATCGGGAGCGCGGACTCGGGTGACCCGACCCGGTTGACTGTTGACCCAACCTGTTGACCCCATCCAGTTGATCATTAACCCGACCCGGTTGATCGTTGACCGGTCAATGGTCGAACCGATCAAACCGGTCGAATCGGACCGGTTCAAATTGGGCAGAATGACCCCATTATTTCTTTCGTCCCGTTCGAGCTCATTTGAACTCTAGTTTGGGCGTTCTTGATATCGACGTGCTCATATCGGAATGCTCTACATTATGATATATTCATATTACATGCTTGATGCACTTATGAATGTGAAAATGCACGATAAACCCTATGTACACGTATTTAGGGGTATATTTTTTGGCATTTTCTCTAGTATTTCTCTATAGTTTTTTTGAAATACAAGTGCTAGATCATATGTATATGAATAAACATTCCTTATCTTAATGTATTTTGTATTATAAGTAATCCTTTATTCTGCATTCGTTGTAGGAATAATGATATATTTGAGACGCACTCCGATAATCCCAAGAACGGTAGCTCAAAAAGAGAGGCTTGAGAACCTAAGAATCAAGTTATCTCTTTATCGATGGGACGCTAGAGATGATATAATGACACACATCATTAAGGTCAATAAAATGATACAGGATATCATTTGAACGGTTTTTTAATGTTGGAATATGTAATGGTTGGAGCCCTAAAATACACTATTCCTGAGAAGTTGGGAAGAATTCTTGATAAGGTTAAAGAAACCTTAAAGGGTCCAAGCTATAAAATGCTTGTGGAGAATTTTACAAGAATACATAAGGGTCTAGGCAAGGAGACCATCAACCCTTGCATTGAATGGGTCTTGGTGCAAACCATAGCCCAGATCTAGGGGTTTTCCGGGAGCTTCTGTTTATGTTCCAAAGAAAATAGAACTTTCTAAAAAATTTTATGAGTTATTTCCTGTCTATGTGTTAGATTGGTATACTTGATATTGTTCTTTTAGGATTTGGAATCAATTCTATACATGTTTCAAGTTGATATTACATGTTCTTAAATATTTGTGAATGTGTTATAAAATATATATGGCTATGAATTTTTGTGATTTCTCATTTTATATTGCCATATTATATGTTACGTTCTATGTGGGAAGTTTTTAAAAGTTTGTATAACTTTTGAAGAATCAGTTTCTTTACATAAATGATTATGTTAATGGTAATTTCAAATTAGGATTTTTAGACGATGATTGGGAACATAGTGAACTTTCGACTCTAAGACCTTTTGTGAAACTATTCATTAATATGATTAGTTTATGTAATCATGATGCTGATGAAGCATTTAGATGGGCTTTAATAATTTGTGTGTATGTGTCTGAAATGTTTAGATACGATGGTTTCAGCAACTAAGAATATAGTGGCTGAACTTAATAGGAGAGAAAAATTGAATGGCGATAATTATGAGATTTAAAGTCTCAAGATTCAATATGTACTAGAAGAGTAAAAGGCACTCGAAACTCTTAACCAGATTATAGAAAAACCTAAGGATGGGAGAATTGCCCAACACAAAAGGGACAAAGATGCCTTTGCTGTTTGGAAAAGAAAGAACTCTCTTGCTCGCATTACGTTGCTAAGCAGCATGGACAATGACATCATGCGAGAGTTCAGACGTTTCCAGAGCGCCAAAGACATGTGGGCTACATTGGCATCAAGATTTAGTCGAACTTCTGTGACCAAACTGAGACAACTCACTATCTATTTCAACTCATACAAGATATCTCATGGAAAGACCATGAAATAATATTTGAAGCAGATGTCGAATATGATTAGTGAGCTAAAGGATGCCAGCCACATACTCACTGATGAACAGCAGGTGCAGGCAGTAATCCACTCCTTACCTCAAAGTTGGGAGCACATGAAGATCCATTTGACCCATAATGAGGGTATCAAGATCTTCGAGGATGCTATGCAGCATCTTGAGCTGAACGAGGATCGCCTCATGGCGGCTAAACCAGAAACTAATATTTACTTTGCTGGTTCTAGCTCGCATGGAGTTTCGGGCTCTAAGAGGAAGCACCCTACTGGGTCAAAGAAGTGGAAAGGCAAGAGAGCAAGTTTTTCAGGGAAGAAGCCGAGGCACAACCAATGGAAGAAAAGAAAGCGTCTTTTCAAGAAGAAAATTTCAAGAGTGAAATGTTATAATTGTGACAAGAAGGGTCACTTTGCTCGCGACTGTGGCGAGCCAAAGAAGGTAGAAATCCTTAACATTAATGAAAATGCTATTTATGTGTCTAGTTCAATATTTCTAACTGAATCTAATCCTTTGTGGACTGTAGACTCGAGAGTCACAGACCATGTAGCGAAGGACAGAGAAGCTTTCGTGGAGTTCTGACGAGTTTCACAAAGAACGAAATGGATATACGTGAGGAATAATTCAAGAGTAGAGATTAGAGGTATTGACACCTGTCAACTACTTATGCACGATGGACGCACATTGTTCCTACATGATGTGCTATTTGCTCCGGAGATTCTTCGGAACTTAGTTTCGGTAATGATTTTAGTTAGACTTGGTTTTAATGTAAACGTCCACAATAATGGTGTAGACTTGTCTTTAGATACAAGTTATTATGGTTTCAGATATTTTTTAGATAGTTTTATTGTGTTAGATGTTGATTATTATGAAGTTAATATTAGTTATTCCTTATTTACATCATCTGATTCATATGAGAATGATGTGAACGTGTGACATGCTAGACTTGGTCATATTGGCCAACAAAGAATGAATATATTGGCTAAAGATGGCTTATTGGGCAATATTAAAAAGGTTGATTTGCCTATATGTGAGCATTACCTAGAAGGAAAAACAACGCGAAAACCATTTAGAAAAGGAATACGAGCTGAATTTCCTTTGCAATTAATCCATACTGACATTTGTAGTCCAATGAATGTAAAAGCAAGGCACGGGTTTGTTTATTTCATCACATTCATTGATGATCATACTCGATTCGGACATGTTGATTTGATTTCTCATAAGTCCGAGACTTTAAATGGCTTTAAAAGATTTATGCGCTTAGTGGAAAATCAATTAGACAAGAAAATAAAAGCAATTAAGATCTAATCGAGGTCAAAATATCTATGTGATCAGTTCAGAAATTTATGTGATGAAAAGGGAATAGAAAAACAACGGAATATGCCATATATCCCTCAACAAAATGGTGTTGCGAAAAGAAGAAATAGAACCTTAATGGAAATGGTTAGATCAATGATGGCACACTCTAACTTGCCCATCACCTTTTGGGGTGATGCTTTGTTGACTGCTATGTACATACTTAATCGTGTGCCTTCTAAATCAGTTGCTTTTACTCCATATGAGTTATGGAGAGGCAAAAAGCCTAATTTAAATTTTCTAAAACCTTGGGTTATGCTGCCTATACTCGTGAGTCTTCTTACAAATATGGAAAATTAGGCCCAAGAGGCAAAAAGAGTGTTTTCATAAGATACTCAAAGCACTCAAAAGGATATGTATTCATAGGTGAGCAAGAAAGCGGAAGTATAACTGATTTTGAATCATGGGATGTTACATTCTTAGAGAATGAATTTCATAAAAAGGGCGAAGTAGGTGGTGATTGCTCACTATACAAATCTGTGGATCGTGATAGTGAAGTTAGTGGGAGCATTGTGACAAATGGAGAGTTGAATGTAACCAGTCTCAATTGCAACCACTTAAAGAGACGGCACTACCATTATCTTATTCGAATGGCAGTGTAATGGAACGTGGTGAATCATTAGGAGTACAGCATTCCATACGACAGTCAAGTCGTAATAGGATTCCCCGTCGACGTTTTGACATTGAAGGAGAAGCCTTCATGATCGCCCCACAAGATAAAGATGAGCTCAAAAATGTGAACGATGCTCTAAAGTGCCCTGATAAGGAAGAATGGATACATGCAATGGAAGAGGAAATGGAGTCATTAAGATCAAAGTTTGGGAATTAGTTGACCTTCCAAAAGGATGCAAAGCCATTGGGAACAAGTGGGTTCTCAAAATAAAGCGTAAGGCTGATGGCTCAATAGAGAGGTATAAGGCTCTTCTTGTAGCGAAAGGATATAGTCAACAGGAAGGAGTTTACTTTGAAGAAACTTTTCTTCTGTGGTTAGATTTACCTCTATTCGCTTTATTCTAGCAATAGTAGCTAGTATGGATCTTGAATTGTATCAAATGGATATAAAGACTGCATTCCTCAATGGAGAATTAAAGGAAGAAATTTATATGAAACAACCTATTGGTTTTATTATAAAAGGCTAAGAGCACAAAGTGTGTCGACTATTGAGATTGAAATATGGCCTTAAGCAGTCTTCGAAACAATGGTATATACGTTTTCACAATGCCATAATAGCATATGATTTTGTAATGATTAGTGAAGATAATTGTGTATATATCAAAAGATCCAAAAATCAATTTGTGATCTAATCATTATATGTTGATGATATACTAATTGCAAGAAGCAGTATGGAGTTTGTTAATACAGTCAATAATTGGTTATCTTCCAATTTTGATATAAAAGATATGAGTGAAGCAGCATATATTCTCGGAGTTAAGATTTCAAGAGATCGTTCAAAAAAATCCCTATCCCTTTCACAAGAGACATATGTGAATAAAATCCTTGAGCGATTTCTTATGCAAGACTATAAACCAATAAATACTCCTATTGCAAAGGGCAAAGCATTAAGCGATAAAATGTGTCCTAAGATTTCACAAGAAAAGGAGCAAATGAAACAAGTTCCTTATGCTAGTGCTGTCGGAAGCTTGATGTACCCTATGATGTATACAAGACCTGATATTTGTTATGCAGTTGGAATGGTAAGTAGATACTAATCCAACTCAGGTCAAGCACATTGGATCGCCGTCAAAAGAATCCTGAGATATCTAAAGGGAAGTGCCGACTATGCGTTGACTTATCGAGAAAGTAATCTACACCTTGAAGGCTATACTGATGCTGACTGTGGAGGAGATTTAAAAGAAAGGAAATCTACTTCTGGATACGTGTTCTTACTTAATAATGGCGCCATATCTTGGAGCAGTAAGAAACAATAGTGTGTAGCCTTATCTATAATGGAAGCCAAGTTTGTGGCTCTATCAACAGCGGCACAAGAAGCTATTTGGCTTAGAAAATTTTTGGATCACTTAGGTGTTACTGAGAATGCTGCAAACCTAGTATTGGTCTATTGTGACAGCCAAGCAGTAATAGCGTACACTAAGGATCCCAAGTACCATGGAAAGACCAAACATATAGATATCAAGTATAACTATATCAAGGATATGGTTGCACGAAAAAAAGTGAACGTGAAGTACATATCTACACAAAGGATGATAGCAAATCCTATGGCGAAGCCGATTCCTAGAGAAGTTTTCTATGGTCATGTGAGATCTCTAAGACTATGTAGAATATGATGTACTGAATATTGTAATTTTCTCAGAATGTTCACTATTAATGAAGTTTGTTATTATCAATGCCTATAAGTTTGTATGACGTTTGTGAATGTCGATGCTGAGTGCATTATATTGAAAAGATATGTCGAATAGATGAGAGATTAACCCACTCACACGGGTAATTGCCTCTATTCACTATGTGATGAATAGATATGAGATAGTTTTAAGTTTGTGATTTAGGTGATAATTGAGAACTCAAACTTGAAGTATGGATGTCGCCTTAACGGAATGTTAAGACGAGGATATATAGATTATTATGTTCGAAAATGAAATGACTCACATATTTCACTTTATCTATCTTTAATGCTAGATGTGAGTTCTGATAGATGTTTATGAATAGAGTAGATTTCTGAACTCAAGTTAGACATTGAGTATGTCTAAACTATCATCTGTTCGATATTGAGAGTAAAGACATACGCTCTATAGGAAAAGGAGAGAATACCGTAATACGTATTTCATATTACGTATGCATGTGATGACTGATAAGAGTTGGTAAAAATTATGATCTCAATTTTTAAGTCGTGTGAGACTGTTGAGCAAATAGTTTTTTTCAATTAAAGTGCCCTCACGACTCTTATTTATTCTCAAAATTTCTATTCAGTGTTTGCTATCTTAGGATATTGCCGATGATCATGATAATTCGGTCTAATGAGGCGTTTCTAGAAAAGCGAGTTGGACTGAAATGGAGAGATTTAAGGAAAGAGGAAGATCAATTTAATTTATAATGTCACATTCTATATTTATATTCACAAGTCAACCAATTATAATTTTGAGTAAATCATAGTTGTGAATATAATATACATGATACTAAAAATGATCAAGAGAGATAAAAAATTGCGACCGATTGATCTAGAGAACTGCATACTAATTCTACGCTGGATAATGCCCAATTTGAGCTGTTATATATTCCTAACAGATATATAACAACGAGCTCTCGTAGTATGCTGGTTGCACGGATTATTTGCCAATATGAACTTTACAAGGAAGAGAGTTGTGTTTAGCCCGTCTTGGGCAAGTGGAAAATGAAAAACATAATGGGTGGACCGCCTAAAATGGGCCAACCGCCAAAAATGGGCCAAACTCGGCCCATGAGCCACAAGGGCCCACAAGGTAGTTATTTGCCTATCACTATAATAGAAGGCACCCATTGAAAAAATTAACGTTTTTTTTTTTATATACAAACACACTCCTTCGAATATATCGTTTTCTCTGCTTTTGCTTCGGAACGCAAACGAGTACGAAAGACGATAGAAGAACTCTCAAGCGCAAAGTGGCACTTATTCTGTGACAATACCGGATATGTTCGTTGTATGATATGTCTGTACAATCGGTGATACAAGTTGATGGTCCTCGGGCACGTTTTCCGCATTGATCGAATTCGTTCCGAATATGTTTCGAATGTGTCGATTGGGGATTGAGTTTTCCCAACGGATGATATAAAAGGGATGTGGGTTATCTCAGCACAGTACTGCCTGGTCACCACATTATGAAGGTTATCTTAATGTATTTGGTTGAGAAAGGAACATGTGGATGCATTTGTCTGCCAGTTGTCTGATGAATCTACTTACCGAGAGAGTTCTTCTTCAAATGCGAGCCAAAAGTCACTCTAGGAAGATCAATGGCTCCGTGATATATTTATTAAGCCAAATTTTAAAAAAGAATTGGTCAATATGCAGCGGTGTTTAACAAGAGGATAACATCGGCACCTATACCATCAAAGCTGTGGATGATCCTAGGACTTTGAACAAAACTCTGTACATCAAACCTCCCGCCAACACCTACTTGATTAATGATCTCGTGTCTTTGTGGGAGAGAAAGATCGGCAAGACCCTTGAGAGGGTTTATGTTCCAGAGGAGCAAGTTCTGAAGAACATTCAAGGTCAGGGATGCGTTGCTATTAGATTTCTCTCCGAGATTTAAAGCTTCTGACGTTGACCGGTCTACTTGTCCACTCATGTTGCAGATGCGGCATTTCCACTCAATTTGATGTTGGCCATATCCCATTCTGTTTTCGTGAAAGGAGACCAAACCGGCGTTGAGATTGAGCCATCATTCGGAGTGGAAGCTTCAGAGCTCTACCCCGATGTCAAATAGACCACCGTGGATCAATATCTTGATCAGATCGTCTGATTGTCAAAGCTGACTGTGCATGGTAATTTCTCGCATCGGCTTAAACACGAACAATATAGGATTTTGCTTCTCAGGATCCTAGTGGGAAATGTCGCTCCCCATGGCATGTACAACCTCCAAATTTGAGGACATACTATGAATTATTGAAGAAAGATACGATTTTATCTTTAACCTTGATTTGAATTGATTCAATTAAGGATATTTGGAGATAAAGTAGGAGAATGTAATCGCGGTAATCTTGCTTATTCTTTCCTTTTTTGTATGATAAATGCATATATGTACAAAGTGAAGGAAGAGAGAAAAAAAAATAAGATGAAAAAATTGCCCCAAAATACGTCTTCTTCGTCCTCGTTTCTCAACATGAATATGCTGCGCTTGGAGAGACATGTTTGTCTTTCTCCATTTTGGTATATTAAATGTTCTACGTCCCCGGTACAGTTATTAAATTGGGGCGCTCCTGATGCCTGATAAATACGCGATTTCCTAGTTTTAGACGTAAGATAAGTATGCGGTTTTTAATTTTTGTTCAAATAAGAGCTTGAGGTATCAAGCGATCATTTCCCCTAAAATCCCTTTCCCAATCCATATAGCTTTCTCCTACTATGCGTACGAATATCAATTGTCAAGAGGCAATTCGGAAACTTTTTCTGTAGTATAGCCGTATATTCGTGCTAAGAAGAGAGACTGATCTCCATTCGAGACTACATAACTTATTGGATCTGTGTAGTGGATTTGTCCGATTCTGTGATTTTTCATAAACCGTCGTCGTTTTAACATGTAGATCTTTTATATGCTTTTGGCTGTTTGATTGAGTGTTTTGTCGTGCTAATGAAAGGTTCGGAAAATAATCGCCCCCAGTCATGACTACCCGATGTGTTTCCTTACGAAACGTTCGGTTCGAGCAATACCCACGAAAGATCTCTAAAGACCATGGGAACAGGCAAGCTCGTCCATCGTTACGGTTCCGTCGACGTGCCAACACCGCGGTCTTCTTTCCCAAATGGTGCGCTGGTGCAAGAGGGCTTGGAAAAGAACTTTAGGCTCCGTTCGTTTCACGAAAAATAACTTTTAAAAAAATATTTTTTTGATTTTTTGATGTTCGTTTCACTGAAAGTATTTTCCATAAAATGGACAAAACACCTTCATTTTTTAGGAAAATGTTTTTCTCTTTTCTCCCTCCTTTCACCATTCATTTTAAATATTTTAATTTTCTTTTTTTTTTTTTGGGTGAAGTTTTAATTTTCTTTTTTATTCTCTTTTCTATCTTTTTCTCGGGTTGGTCCTTGGCCACGGCAGTGGCCGGCGACCGGCCATAGGACCGGCGAGGCTCGAGCTCAGTAAATTCTGGCAAGGTTGAGCCTCATCGGCCTGTGGTGAGACCGAGTTCGAGCCTCTCCAGATCCGGCGAGCTAGGCTAGGCTTGAGCCTCGCCTTAGGTCACTAGAGCGTCGCCGATGTCTGGCAACCTTGGGTGAGGCAAGCCTCGCCTAGCTTGCCGGATCTGGCAAGGCTCGAGCTCGCCCGACCGGTCTTGGGCGAGGTTGGCCGCGCCGGATTAGGCGAGTCTGAGCCTTGTTGGCCTATGGCATGGCTCGAGCTAGCCAGTCATCGGCCGCCGACCGGTTGAGGAAGAAAAAGAAGAAAAAGGAAAAAAAAAGAAAAAAAGAAAGTTAAAAATATTATTAAAAAATAAAAATAAAAAATTATTAAAAGTAGCACAAGGAAGAAAATCTTTTTCATACCGAACAACGGAAAATATTTTTCAAAACTTTTTCAGATTTCAGTCGAACACCGAAAAATTATGTCATTTTTCTATTTTCCAAAAAATAATTTTCGAAAACGTAATATTTTTCGCGAGACGATTGGAGCATTAAATTTCATCAAAAGAGATATTTCGCAGGTTTGATAATTTGGAATGTTGGCGTTGTCTTAGTCTCCTTGACGCCCGCACAGGGGGAACGGCGTCATCAGCGTGCCTCAAATGGTTCATGGAACTGGCGTCGGCAGAGTATTAAAATCGCACAGCACCCAATGATTGGCCTATTCTATTTTTCCCCATAAAATATAAATTAATTAACTGTATGGTTGACTTGGACTATATAGAGTCTTTGACAGTGATTCGTACGGCCCGCCTTGGTGTTGTTGCTCTCCTTACGCAATACTCATATAGGAAATCATTAAGTTAGACTTGAACTCTCAGATTTTTCGTAAATGAGTCTACATAATGTCTTTGTTTATTCAAGAAACGCTCCCCAGGCGAACCTATGCAATACCCACGGCGTGTCGTGTCGCTGAAGTGGACAGAAACTGTTGGTCTGTTGTCAGTGTCAGTCCAGTATTATAATGTCGTACGTGTCCTCGAAGTCTCTTGGATATTGAAGATCATCTTCATACGTAGACGACCTCTTCAGCTTCGTTTGTCTGTCTTTTCTCTTCTTCTTTAAGTCTTTTCCCGACCCTTTTTCTTCTTTTAGAAAATGTCTTGAGCCACCAGTGGTGCCAACCAGTGAAAGGTTCTTGGAATTTACGTTTCTCCACGGTTCAAGTCCTGAAGACCTCCGGAGGACCAGTTCTTTCTCCTTTTCTTGGGGTCGGCTCGTAAGAATCTCTCTTCTTGGTTGAGCTCGTCTCTTTGAGAAATCTTCGCAACTTTTGCTGTTTGTTTCTCATATGATCGCATCTTTCTTGGGTTCTGTTGTTTTAGTGTTTTGCTTTTCTTGTTGGGATGTTAGACGTGATTGTTGTCTGTGATTGATGATCGGTGAAGTTTCAGCTGAGGTGGTGTGTTTGATTGGCGAGCGAGAGTGCGGAGAATGGAAGAGCGTTATGAGTCATTGAAGGAGCTCGGCTCTGGGAATTTCGGAGTGGCGAGGTTGGTGAAAGATAGGAAGACAAAGGAGCTTCTTGCTGTCAAGTACATAGAGAGGGGAAACAAGGTTTAATTTTTTCTCTTCCTTCTTGTAGACAACAATTTCTCACTCTATTTTATCGCGTGTTAATTCCGCGTCACCGGTTCGAGGAGATCTCTGTCTATTGATGACCCACTGATAATGGCTGTATTGACATTGAATCTAAGGTACCGTTAGATGTTCATTGTGCGCTCAGCTAAGGGCATGCTTTCTCTTTAGGTTGTGGGGAACCAAGAATTGCTTGCTGATAGATGTGCGCAGCGATTCAAAATGTTTCCCATCTTTCTTTGGCGTTTTGAAGAGAACCTTGTTTTTTTGCTTCTATGAGTAGGCTCGGCAACTTTAATCAGCGGTACTCTTATCTTTCTATTAGCACCGGTGAATAGATTACTAAGTATTTCTCTAGCTTTCAAGGCAATTGTTTTGATTGCATCTTAGACTTAACGAGGAGAATCGCAAGTTGGATTTTTTATTTGATTAGGGAGTGATTGATCCTTCAGACCTTGGTTTTAGTTACTACTATATCCTTCTCATCAATTTCATCCGAGGTACTAGCTTATGAGTTCCTCAGTATCATTTTACCAGATACATGCCCTGACTAATTTCTGTTATCAGATTGATGAGAAAGTCCAGAGGGAAATCATCAACCACAGATCCTTGAGGCATCCAAACATTATCAGATTTAAGGAGGTTGTGGTTTAAGTTTCCATCCTGGTCACATTGCTGTGTTTAAGTATATTCATGCAATAATTTGGGTATTGGAAAGGGCGAGGCAATAATTTGAGATCTTCCCGAGCAGCCAAGTGCTTTATGCATACGTTCCCAGCGAAATGGGCTTGGTTGAACTAACTTTAGGAGCCAAATCTAATGAACTTCTGCTTGTAAAAAGAGGCTAAAATGGGCAAGTACTTTGGTTGTTCAACACAGGTCCTGTTGACCCCTACTCATTTGGCTATTGTCATGGAATATGCGGCTGGTGGAGAGCTTTTCGAGAGGATATGTGCTGCAGGTCGTTTTAGCGAAGATGAGGTTTGTTTTGCCTGGTCCTTTTGAGCATAAAACGGGCTTCATCAGAATCAATTTGGTGCAAAAGAGGGTTCCATCACTTATGTTTGCATATCGATCCTTTCATGTGACAGGCAAGATTTTTCTTTCAGCAACTCATATCCGGAGTCAGCTATTGTCATACCATGGTTTGATTCTGCGTCATCGCTCTCTTCTTTTTCCCTCATTTTTGGGTTTAATTGTCTAATCAAAGCATAGATGCTTCTCTCTTCCAAAGTCACAATGGATTTTTCTCGAGTAGTTTCTATTGTTCATTACAGGAAATTTGTCACCGGGACCTTAAACTGGAAAACACACTACTCGATGGAAGTCCAATGCCTCGTCTCAAGATATGCGACTTTGGTTACTCAAAGGTCCGGTCATCTTTTTGCCAACTTCTTGCTAATCTTTGATTCTTCTCCTCATATTCGCCTGTGATTGCTTGTGTATGTAAACCACAGTCTGGTCTGTTGCATTCACAACCCAAATCAACAGTTGGAACGCCAGCATACATTGCACCGGAAGTTCTGTCAAGAAAGAAATATGATGGCAAGGTTTGTACAATACTATTTTCCCAGTTTCCAATTGTTTTGGAGGGAAGTGCTTCTCTTATAATCCTGGTATGCACATAACATGACTAAGGCATCATTCATCTTGTCAGATTTCCCAGGGATATGTAAAATTAAATGAAGCTACAAACACTAAAGTTTTGATTTTACATGGGTTATAAAGGAGTGTCAGTCAGGTAGCTTGTAATTGACTGCTAAGTAAAGCTCTTATGTCGTCAGTAATGTGAACTCCTTGTTCGATTGGCATTGAACCAATCAGGTCCGGCTCAGAGCTGAATGGTCGCAAGTTTATGTGTAACTAATTGTCAATAGTTAAGCTCGTTCTTGTCCAGGAATTAAGCCCGATATCATCAAATTCCTATCCATAACTGCCGTTGATTAAGTCTAATAATCTCATATTCGTTAGTTGTTTCATCAGGAATGTTCTGTTTCTTATTGCTTCTCTCGTGTCGTTTCAATTTCTATGCACTTCTGTGGCTTCATGATCTTTCTATGTAGTTCATTGCAATCATACTAAAGGATAGTCTTTCTTACTTGACCGTAGCTGAACATGAGAGACATGTATAACCATTCCTGAAAATGGGTCCTGCTGAGTCCGTAAAATGATCGAGTCCTCTTTGTGTGATAACACTAGCCGCCGGGGCTGCCTTTTCAATAGATTGCAGATGTTTGGTCTTGAGGGGTGACTCTATATGTGATGCTGGTTGGAGCATACCCATTCGAGGATCCTCACGATCCTAGGAATTTCCGGAAGACCATTGATGTGAGTTCACTCTGCGCCTTAAGTGAAATAGAATGCATTTCATTGTCCCATTGGAGAAATAAAACATATCGATTTTCACCTGTATTGACTCTGCACTATTCTTAACAGAGAATATTGACTGTCCAATACTCCATACCAGACTACGTGCGCGTCTCTGTGGATTGCAGGCAACTGCTTTCTCGCATATTTGTTGCCAATCCTGCCGAGGTAGCCCTGTGACTATTGTTCATTTCTTCATACGTGCCAGAGCATGAGTGGTATCTCAGAACTTGACTAGAAGAGGGACGAGCAGAGCATTTTACGATGCCCAACTTCCTTGATTGTGGGTCTCATGTCGGAAACATAACAATCAAATAATGCCACATGCATTGTCATTGCATTTTGGTAGACAAGATACAAGCCTTACTACACATTCCGTCTAGAAAAGTACATTGTTTATGGTCTGCTAGGGAACTTTTTTGCTAAAACTAATGTTTAGTTTCTCTAGTGTTCCACTCTGAAGGGGAGATTAAGTTCGAGTATAAAAAGGAAATATTCATGAGAGTTGACGAATAGCTCTCATAATTAGTAATTGATATTGACACTCCTCTTCTATTTCTTCTTTGAAGAGGATCACTCTCCCAAAGATAAAGCAGCATCCTTGGTTCCTGAAGAACTCGCCAAAGGAGTTGATCGAAGGTGAGAAATCGAACTACGAATCAGAACGGGAACCAACCTGTTCAGAGTGAGGAAGAAACAATGCAGATCATACAAGAGGCACGGACACCGGGGCAAGGACATAGAGCTGGCAGGCTGGGTGCGGCCTCAGAACCCGACACTGATGAAGAAGCTGATCTAGAATCCGAAATCGACGTCAGCTGTGATTTTTAGTCCCCGCATGAACGACCGTATTGAATCAATAGTAGAAGTATGTAAAAAACGAAGCCTTATGCATTAGCAAAAAAACAACAAAGAAAAAAAGAGAAGAAGACATAAGGTATGCTGTTTTCGAGAGTAAAGACACTGAGACAGTGTGAAAAATGGAGTGAATCTCCAACCCTTTGCTGATTGTGCCGGCAAGAACTCATAATCTGTATGACTTCTTTTCCCGTCTTGTGAAATGCATTGCTCTCGACCCAATCTCAATCATCGCATCAGGCAATAGCCTGTATCTCTCTCCGATCATAAAACTCACGGTGGATGTGATCATCTCCCGAATCTCTCTTAGGAGTCAGCATAGCACTCATCGGTTGAGAGGTAAACGAATGTCGCCAACAGCCTTGAATCATATCTTGCATCGGAGTGCTAGTTCATCCGGCACGCCAAACATTACTAAGCTGAAACAAAGTGCATTGAGTTTCTGATTGAATTGCTTCAAACCTTTGACAGAGACCACTTCAGAAAATGAAGAATCTGGCTTCAACACAGAAGCCTGTGAAAGTCGATCTTGGTCAAGCATCCTCCTGTTACAAATTCTTCATACATCCTCGTAAATTTGTCGACAACAACAATCCGTTTCGAAATGACCATAATGTCCTCACATTGATCGCTCTGTTTCTTAGACAGTTATAGTTGTTTTGCTTCTCCTTCTCCTTGCACATAACGAACAAAATCTAATTTGCCATGTCACTCATTCAGCCTAAACGTTCGGAGTCTGACCTTCAATTTTATGTTGCACTTCTCGAACAGAAATTGGAAATCTCCCGCTCTCTCTCTCTCTAACCTTTACCAAAATTGGCAGTCGCTGAAGAGAGCTACGTTGCCGGGAAAACCTCGCCGATGGCCAGGAAGAGCACGATACTGGCCATCGGAGGCACCGGATTTAATTTGGTTGAGAATTTTCTGTATGTACCTTCAATTCATTTGGATTGGTGGGATATGGAGGATCAATTCCAGAATAAGCTTGAACTGCAATTCCAGGCAACTGCTTGTCTAGAGATGCTGGGGCTTTCATGTTGCATTAGCTTGTCCTTTAGGTGACTAATTTGATGATATCACAGTGCATGCATTTCCTTGGCAAATGGAGCATGCTCAGCATATTCCTAGTTTGGAAGGTTATCTACACTTTGATGATAACCTCGAGCAGTCATCTTCCTGTATTTGGAAGAGGTTATGACAAATGCATATGGTCGTTATTTGTCTAATAAATCTAGTTACTAACAGAAGTATTAACTTGAACGTAACTGAAAAAGCAGCTCTAGAGAGATAAGTGGCTCTTCAACATGTTTGTAGGCCTGATTCGAAAATGCTTCCCATGCAGTGGCGTTTAGTAAGGAGGACATCAGCACCTACACTATCGACGCTGTAGATGATCCGAGAACCTTGAACAAAATTCTGTACGTCAAGCCTCCTGCAAATGTCTACTCATTTGATGATCAATACCTTGATCAGTTTGTCCGGTTGTCCAAGCTGCAGTTGGTAATTTCGCACATCAACTTGAATAAAAAGTAAAGAAGTCACTACCTCCTCTGAATTCCGGAGTGGTTGCTCGCGATGATCATTCATGGCATGTGCATTCTCTGATTATGATAAAACACGATAATATATGTGGAGTTGTTGCTGTGCCTGCCTTCTTAAGTTACTTTGTTGTGCGGCTATTTTTAGCGTACTGTGAAAACTTTTGGTTAAAGACTTTAGTGTTACCATATCACACCTTTTGTAACGGAACTACTATCATGACGAGGAAATTTCTTTTCCCCTCTGTGTAATTAGATGGACTCAATAAACAATATACTCAGCGAGGCAATGCAAAACAGGAATATACAGGATTTAACGTGGAAAATTCAATAAGGGAGAAACCACGGAGCAAACTCTCCAAGAATGTCGGTTTGGCTCAAAAGGTCAAAGAATGTCTCGAACAGTCATAGTACAGTAATATCATGGAAGTTTCACTTTAGGTGAAAGTTTACAATGCATGCTAGACATTACCAACTTAAGCAAAGTGCGTTGTCTGAGTGCTGGGCAATTCATACCCCACATTGTGCGAAGTTCCAATTCATTCCAACACTGGATAGAGTTACCAACATAGGAATCGCTTCAAAGGTTTTTTTTTTTTGTCGAAAAATTGCTTCAAAGGTTGACACATGCAACTCCCAACAACGAAAAATCTGGCTTCCTTCCACAAGCCTGTGAGAATTGAGTTTGGTCACTCCACTTGAACCTCTTTATGGGGTAGTTTCAATTGTCTTGAACTGTTTACACGAGTGCTGCAGAGTTGAAGCCTCCTTTATCTTCTTCTGCACTTCATGATACAAAATGCCTCATGGGCCATTCCCCTAATGAAACCTCACTTCTTCTTTCCTCGAGCACATTCTCTTCGAGCATTATAAATACATGGGCCAAACGTTCAAAGTTGTTCCATAAGGACAATAGGGCCTCAAACAAAAGGTAGAGAAAGAGAGAGCGAAGAAGGGCACTGGCGATGTCTCATGGGCCTTGGTGTTTTTCTTGCTTTGGTTGGGTTCAATCAATGTGGCTTGGGGTCAGGAGGTGAGTCCAAGCCAATGCCAAGATGCGATACGACAAGGGATCGGCGCGTGCATGGCCATCGCAATGGGCCAGCCGCCCTCAGCCACGTGCTGCTCCCGCATCCGGGTCACCCACACCGAGTGCATGTGCCCGTTGATCACGCCGGAGGTGGCTGTGATGATCGATGTCGATCGGGCCAAGAAGCTCGTCAAGGGCTGCAGGAGGAAGATCCTCCCCATTCAAGTGTGGAAGTAATGACTTCTATCTTGATCCTCTAATCTAACAGCAATTTCTTTCACTTTTTCACGGTTAACTATATATATCTAGAATAGTGGTTCTCATGTTGTTCGGTCATTTCTAAAAAAAAAATTATCTTCTAAGTTGTTCTTTGTCAACTCAGGTCCCCAAAATTCTCATTATGACAGTCAATCCCAAATTGCCCCAACTTTTGTTAGGATTTCCGACGGAATTAGGTCGGGGGAATTAAGGATGGTGCATAGGTAGGCCCCAATAGGAACTGTAAGACAAATTTGATGGACCAGCTAATTTCATGAACATGTTACAATGCAGGGAGTCACTTCACAAACAATCCAATTTCAACTGTCCAAAGTCAGTGTCCTCTTTCCTTGTTGGTTGTATCTCACTCGTAATTTCCCAGTGCATTACCTGATTGCTACCTTGCAGGCATCACTATTCCATGAGAGATCAACCAATACCCTCCACTCTGCATCAGCTGGATTTGGCATAAAGGCTACAGTGGAGCATGAAGAGAGATGATATGACAGCATAGCAGCGACAGAATGAAATATGTGTGGAACAACCATAGTTTGTGTACAAGTCATACAAATAAAGCTGGTTCATTTATGCCGTAACCTGTCAACCATGATCCATCTTTCCACGTACCATATGAAACACGGTTAGATCTCGTTGTCATAAAGCTCACAAATCCTCGTCTCCTGTCCCGTGACAGAGCATTCTTCCTTGTTTCCTGAGCAAGAAAGCCTTTAAAGCAATGCTGACGAAAAGAAAAGATGCTGGAACCCATCGCTAGATGGGGAAGCTTCTTCCCGTCCCTAAATCAATCTCAGTCCCTTTAAAGCAGCCAAAAGCATCCACAGCTTTGGCTGACGGGACATGCGTATCTGGACTCTACCAAAGCCTAACTTCGTCAGCTTCTCGTAGAATTATACACTCTTTGTTCCTTCCTTGTCTACGTCGGCCGTTGACTTTGCCAGTTTCGATTCCATCTTTGTTTGAGCCCCATCAATGACAAACCCTCCTCAATTTCGCCATTAACCCAATAAGGAAACCACCCCTCCACCTCCGTTTCCTCAAGATCCCCTCTCCCTTCCGGTCAACGCCCACCCAAGTCTGAATCTTGGGATCAGGGATTTGCTCTGCAGTTCCTAACTTCAAATGGGTCGAAAGCAAAACGATGCAGAGCCCGGCCGATGCGCCACTCTGATCCTGCTCTTGATCGGAGTGATCTCCTGCACCCTGGTCTACACTCTGGCGACCGTGGCGTTCGCGCCTGGTTGGGGCAATTGGAGCTCCGATCCCCTGAGGCTGGTCGAGGGGACCGGTCCGGGCGATAATGCGGAGGGCGAATTCGGGGTTGGGAGTGGGGAGTGTTGCAGAGGGATTGATAATTTGGAGCTCTGGGGCCCGGCGGTGAAGTGGGGTTCCGATTTCAAGTTCAATTCTTCGGTGGAGTGCTGCAGGGCTTGCAAGGCGATGTGCGGCGGGAATGACGGGCCGTGCTTGTGCGATTCGTGGGTGTATTGCGGCAATAGGGAGGCGTGCGGGTCGAAATTCGGTGAGGTTAGGTGGTTTCGTTTTTGTTTGTTCTCTTGAATCTTGTGTTCTAGCTTGTGTTGGTAATTTGTTGGATTTTTGGTGCTCATTCAGAAGCTATGCTCTATTTTTGAAATGCATTATGGTGTGGGTTTGTAATTGAGAGGCAGAGTAGTCGAATTAATCGGGTGCCTGTGCTAGGTGATGCAAAATGGCGCAATAAACTGATTGATGCAGTGTTATGTGCGTTACAATCTGACATGTATGATAAAAACACCAGATTTCTGAAAAGACCAGGAATGGTTGATTTAAGTCTGATAGTGGCTGAAAGGCAGAGGAGCATTCATTTGTGCTGACAACTAGTAAAACCTCATCCATCAATGCGTCGTTTGGTGTGCTACTTAATGTTGGCAGTCTGGCCTGTTAATTAGACTGATGCTCAAAAAGTGGAAAAGTAACCTGTCACATGCTTGAAAAGTCTGGAATACGGTGTTCGATGGATGAATCAGATGATGGTTGATTCTGTTAAGCAGAGCTCATGTTCTGTACATGATGCAAGAGATGTGTCATGATTGTCAAATGCTTATCTTGATTTGTTGGTTTTGCTGAGCCTTCTGTTAGATCTCAAATTTTTCTCCAGATGATGCACTTCTAAGTCTGAAGCAGTTCCTGCAATTTGTTCACGTGTTTGATACCCAGTTAAATGGCAGAATTTAATGTCTGGCTGTCTCACTTTGCCGTTATTCTCGAGCTCTATGATTAGATGCCATTCCCGATTCATGCATATGTTTTGAGGTTTTAATCGATTACTTTAGTTCTGCTGTAGGCATTTTTCTTTCCTCCTTTCCAGTGCAAATTATTGTCCGGCTTTACTTGAACATGCATTTTTTGCTCTCCAGTGCTGGTTGAAGAAACAGAAGGACTCCTTGGCTCCTGATCGTCAGGAGGCGGGTCAAACAGTTATCTGGACCTCTGGCCTTGTATACGGGAAAGGAGAGGTGAATGCCCATCTACAGGATGCTCTTGAGTCTTGAAATACATTTTGCCATTTATCTGCAAAAGATTCGAGTTGACCTGAACATGGCTTAGATTAGCAAGTTGGGACCCTTCCCTGTGGCACTGTGTCTGTAATTATCCCATCCATTTTCAGAAAAAGCATATTTGTGTGACATGCCCTGCAGCATATGCGCTTTAAGATGAAGACTTTGGCCCTTACGAAGACCCTAGAATTTGGCTTCTACAATATTGGTCAATGCGCTTAAAATTTTGTCAACCTTAGAGTGTCCTTCGTCGTCTTAAACGTTAATGTCTTGAGATTATTCAGATCGAGACTTTTCTCTGCTTCGATTTCTTTATTTCCTTTTCTCCTTTCTCAGGGAATAATTGGTTTGGAAACA
Source organism: Syzygium grande (assembly GCA_024733475.1). Lineage (NCBI taxonomy): Eukaryota > Viridiplantae > Streptophyta > Magnoliopsida > Myrtales > Myrtaceae > Syzygium > Syzygium grande. The sequence continues at coordinate 38,935,694 of JAMXDD010000001.1, read as the reverse complement.
GAATACGGTACCATGCATATTAAGGTACACCTTAATATTCTTTTGGCCACTCCTCTACTTACTATTTCTTCTTAACGTGGCATAGATGATGAGGATTGTTCCTCTGGAGTGAAGCTTTATGGATAACATAGAGCTTCTAACGGTTTTAGAATTCCTGCAGCTTTATCCTGATTGTGCCCCACACTCAGTTTCTTATATCCATGAGTTGTTGGCATTGCGGCACTGTGCCGGTTGCCAATTTCATCGCGCGGAGAGTAGAGGGCAGTTGTGGGATTCACAAGGCAATCATGTCCCAAATGTAAGGCTCGTTTCTTTCTCCCTCTTCAGTTCTTGTAAACTTCAATGCAGTAGGGTGAAGCAGGATACTCCTGTGAATTCTATTGGGTCTATGCATGTCTGTTATATGTATTTTGCAGTCCTTAGGGTTGAGATTCCTTGTCTGTCATCCCGAATCAAGATTCCCATTTTTGCTTCTCGATATTCACAAAGGGGATTGCAGGTTCTGAATTGTTATCGTTGCCTCTGCCATCTGTGTTATACTGCGAGTTTGATAATGAACTGTTAAATTTAGATTGGCCACATCGGCAATAACTAGTTTCGTGATCAAAACTCGCAATGTTAGTTCCATGTCTACGGTCCATCATTCTTCTCCACTTTTCTGAATTTTGTAGTTTCGACCTTTGGGGCATTGGTTGTTTATCGATAAATGAATTCGGTGGATGGAAAGGTTACCTTAGAAGAAGCAGCTTCTTCTTAGCAGCTTTAACACCCATCTGGACACTTTGCCTCAGGGGACACGATTTTCTGATATGAAGCGTTTCTCTGCAGGCCCTGTTTGGCCCTCCATTCGCACTGATTCAAGGAACCCTAGAAGCTCAAGGAAATCCATTTAGGAAGGCCCCGAAGGAAGCTTGTCCGACCATAAAGAGGGGGACTGTCGCATGGGTCGGGTCAGGGCCCGAGTTCTTTATAAGCTTGGCGAAGCACGAAGAGTGGCAAAGGGAGTACACCGCTTTCGGCTCAGTCCTCCCCGAAGACATGAGCATCGCAGAGAGAATCGCTCAACTCCCAACTGAATCGGAGGTTTGGAACAACATCAACGTCTCCGTGCTGGAGAAACCGGTCCCTCTGGCCTTGCGAAGGATCAAGACAAGCAACGGCGATGTCAGGGGCGATAGTTGAATAGAAATGAAGTCAGACATGGCAGAAACGATGGTTTGTTTCCGGCGGTTGCCATCTTCAGGCGTCAACAAGTTCCTTCTTACAGTGTGGGATTGTACTCAATTTTGGATGTCCTGGTTGGAAAATTAACAAAGCCTTACGCTCTCTCTCTCTCTCTGACGAGCTAATTGCAAGTGATTCTACATTGCCACGGACTCGAAAAGCAAAGAAAATCTGTGGCTTGAAAACTAGGTGCCGGAAAGGAAACTATTGTCCGGTGTCCTCATTGGAGTTCCCTCTCCGCCGTAATGAAGCATGAAACTCCGCGGCAGTATTGCTAGTGTCTAATCCGCGTATTCTACGGTGAAGCTTTGCTACACGCCCTGAGTCCTTTCTGATCTTTTGTGATGTTACTTACCAATCTTGCTTCTTGTCACAAAATCGGCTTATTCTAAAGTATTGAGATCATCTGTCGCGTTTGGCTAGGAACTTACCGTAAATAGGTAGATCTCTTGCTAAAAATGAATTACAATCACCACAAAGTAGAAATTTAAGTTGGCAAAACCAGTCGGGGTTTACTTTTCCCGCTGTATTTGATCACAACACGAACAATCCATTGATGAGATTGACTAGAGAACGGAAATTCAAAGGGAAAATGATACGAATGGTTCATGAACTTTGGCCCTATGTATAATATTATCTCTGAACTCCGTAAATTTTAGCTCAATATTCAATATTATCCTTGAACTTTTAAATTATTCAATATAGTTCCTGGACTATTGATACATATTCGATTTAGTCTGTGAATTATATAGAAATGTTAAATATTGTCCCTAAATTTGAACTAATAGAGGGATAGTATTGAACATTTTATACAGTTCAGGGACCAAAAGTTCAAAAATCACATTGAATAAATTAAAAATTTTGATATCACATTTTACATTCGGGGATTGAGTTCATAATTCATATTGCACATCGAACCTAAACCTATTAAAATGGGTCATAAACCCATTTTTTAACCCAAATATTAGCAAATAAGTCATAAATGGATTAGTTATATTTATTAAATGGGTCATAAATGAGTATAAGTCTACTATGAGTATTAAATGGGTCACAAATGAGTTATAAATGGGCTATAAATGAGTTTACAATTGATTTAAACTCAATTCATCTTTTTTGCCCTCACTCAATCTCGTGCTCACTCGCTTCGCATTCTTATATGAATTTTCTTAGATTTAGTTAAATATGTAAGTGTTTTAGCAATATGAGTGGTATGGGTCAAGAAAATTGTATTGCGCATAAATAGTTCATAGATAGTTTAATGGGTCAATTTGGGTTAGACCATTTATGATTTGACAAAAACATGACCTAACTTACTTATTTGACAAGTCTAATTAAATTGAAGTTCAAGACCAATTGTAATATTATATCAAATTAGGATAATGACACAAACAGTCATTGAACTTTGACCTAATGTGCAATTTGATAATTAAATTTTTAATTTGTTCAATGTAGTCCCTGAACTTTAGCCTAATGTTCAATTTAGGTCTTGAACTTTTAATCTGCTCAAAACTTTTGGTACATGTTCAATTTAGTTCCTGAACAATATGAAAATGTTTAATGTAGTCCCTGAACTTAAATTAACGGAATGACTGCATTTAATATTTTCATATAATTCAAGAACTAAATTGAATATGTACTAAAAGTTCAGGAACCACATTTAACGAATTAAAAGTTTAGGGACTAAATTGAATATTCGACTAAAGTTCAGAGATCATATTGAACAAATTAAAAGTTCAGCGATCAAATTACACGTTAAGCTAAAGTTCATGATTAATTTGTGTCATTTTTCCTATCAAGTTTGATACGTGGGACCCACTGAGGGCCTCCGCTGCTTTGACTTTGGAACTGCTGACTCGTTCCCGATGAAAACCCATCCCTCCTGCGTCAACCACCAAACACCGTCCCTCTCCATCTTCCCGCCATTCTTCCCTCCCCCAAAAGAAACCCTAGCACCGCCACCGCCGACCGCCGACCGCCGACCGCCACCGCATGACCGCATGGTCCAGTTCCACGAGCACGTCCTCACCGACCTCCTCGACGACGCCAACGGCGGGCTCGTGATCCTCTCCTCCGGCCTCTCCCTCTCCTCCCTCATCGCCTCCCTCCTCCTCCTCCACTCCCCTCCCCAGGGCTCCCTCCTCCTTCTCTCCCCGGCCCCTCCCTTCAAGCAGCGCCTCCTCCACCACCTCCGCTCCCGCTCCGCCGCCCCCCTCCAGATCCCGGCCGAGATCACCGCCGACCTCCCCGCCCCCCACCGCCACTCCCTCTACGCCTCCGGCGGCGCCTTCTTCATCACCCCCAGGATCCTGATCGTCGACCTGCTGACGAGCCGGGTCCCGGCCTCGACCGTGGCCGGGATTGTGATCCCGAATGCGCATGCCATCGCGGAGACCTCCACCGAGGCGTTCATCGTGAGGATTCTGAAGTCGTTGAATAAGAATGCGTACGTGAGGGCGTTCTCGGATAAGCCACACGCGATGGTCGCGGGGTTTGCCAAGGCAGAGCGGATCATGAAGTGCTTGTTCATTAGGAAGTTGCACCTCTGGCCGAGGTTTCAGGTACTCTCGAGTGGAAGAGAAATCAGCATAGTCACTTCGATATGGCGCACGATGAGACGAGTTTTTACTTGCTTTGAGAAAAGAAATATTGGAGATTACTTTTGAATAGGCACAATTTCATTTCAACTAGCTCAATTAATAATCTTATGAAAACGTCCAGCTGAATCTAGAGATGGGTTTCGACCAAAAAACAATATAGAGATGGTTAAAACATTTTCATCTTCAGTTTGACTTGATAGGAAAACATACACGATTTACTTTGAATTTCAAGTAGGTTTCATGGATATTCTTGAGTAAGTGAATTTTTGACATTACCTTTTCTATTTCTTTGATTTTCTTGGCTTATTTGAAGGTGTATATGTGTGTCTTTAGGTGCATGTATCACAAGAGTTGGAGAAGGATCCACCTGTGGTCATGGATATAAGGGTTCCAATGTCTAAGAACATGGTGGGGATTCAGAAAGCGATTATTGAGGTAATGGATGCGTGTTTGAAGGAGATGAGGAAGACGAATAAGGTGGATGTGGAGGATTTGACTGTGGAGAATGGGTTGTTCAAGTCTTTTGATGAGATTGTGCGGAGGCAATTGGATCCTATTTGGCATACGTTGGGAAAGAAGACGAAGCAGCTAGTTTCGGATTTGAAGACTTTAAGGAAGTTGCTGGATTATCTTGTTAGGTATTGAAATTCTGCAGCTTAATTTGGATTTTTCTTGCTCATAATTAGTTGATCTTCAGGATAGGAAGAAATGTGGATAATTGATTTTTTTCTGCTTTTAGTTATAACTCGTGTGCAGAATTGTTTTCAATTACTTGCCATTGGGAAAATTTTCCTGATCAGTGTTGATACTCATGAACTCAATGTTAAGTGAATTGATGGATTACTGTAATTGTGATTTTCATTCGTCCTCATTGAGAATTGTCTTAAATAAAAGAGGAAAATTTAAATATACAGCCTTATTGTTCCAAGGATTGGTTATTGATTAGTCTAGTAATTAATCTGCATAGGTATGATGCAGTCAGTTATTTGAAGTATTTGGATACACTGCGGGTGTCAGAGAGTTTTCGGTCTGTTTGGATATTTGCAGAGTCCAGCTATAAGATATTTGAGCTTGCAAAGAAGCGTGTCTATCGATTTGTGAGGTCAGATGGAATTAAACTTGATGGGCCTGGTAAGAGCACAACCAGCAAAAAAAGGAAAATTAGAGGGGGAGACATTCGTGAAGAAACAGGTATAGCTTTACTCAGGCCAACTCTATTGCTGCCTTCTGATCCTGCTTAAGAAGAAGATATATTTTTCTTACAGAGATTTCTTTTTCTCTGTTTGTTTCATTGACCATCTCTTTAGATGAATCGGGTTAGGAATACTGATTTAATAAAGACTCTATCCAGGAAATAGTAGCAATCTTTTGAAAGCATTAGTAAGTTTGGATGATTTGTTGCTATATCTGAAATTCCTCTGTCCCCTTCATATGTGTAGACTCTGGTGGTTCTTCATCAACAGGTGTTATAGTTTTGGAGGAAGTGTTGGAGGAGGCACCGAAATGGAAGGTTTTACGTGTGAGTGAGGAAGTTCCTCTTTGTGTGTAGTTCTTATAATATGTGCACACTTACGCACACACACACATATGTACATATTTTAAATACTGGTATGCCAAAGGTTGATATATTGCTTTCATGGCTTGATCTTCTTTTTCTTCTCTTTCAGTTTTTGATTTATTTTAATAAGAAAACAACTAGATGAATTTACGCAAATATGGAGTTGAAACTGAGGTGTGGTTTTTGTGGCAGGAGGTTCTTGAGGAGATAGAACAGGAAAGACAGAAGGCAACTTTGACTGGCGAGGAATGTCTTGTCGAGGATGAGGAAAGTGATAGTGGCATGGTGTTGATCACCTGCAAAGATGAACGTTCATGTATGCAGCTGGAAGATATCATCACAAACAACCCACAGAAGGTTTAGTGATTTTTTTTTTTGGCATAAGACATAAGATCCCCCTTTTAGTGCCCACCTCTGAGCTATCTCCCCAATCTTTCTGAAGGTTTTTGTCTGGCTAGTTGCATCCCATAATTATTAGTTGTATAGCACCTATGTTCACATTTCTGCAGATGCATCTAAGTAGCACTTCTGGTTGGTGCTATCTGTGTGACTGCTTTATTCTCTGGAACCCACTGAATAGTTGTGATTGACCTTGAAGAAAGTGAAAATGGATATTCTTCTACCATAGTTGAGAAGCATCATACTGGCACACAAGCGCACATTTTATTGACACATGTTCGTGCAATTGTGATAAAAAAGGAAAAACTTTTAGTTGACCAAATTCATGGTAGTATATGTATATACTTGTTCATGCAAATGGTAGATGAAATTTCGGAAGGTGGAGGAAGATATTTAATTGCAGAGATGCTTGGAGAGAGATGGCTGCATTCATGTGATTGGAGGGAACACCTTTCGAACCTGTTTTAACCTCATATTCGTTGTGAATAAGCATTCATCACTTGTATGTTCATAATTGGTATTTTTTATTACATATAAAGGTGATGCGAGAAGAGTGGGAGAAGTACTTGCTCAGCAAAGTTGAACTGCGTGATGCACAAACACGTTACAAGAAGAAACCTAAAGTTCCTAAAGGTTTTGGCATTCTTGATGGAACTCTTCATGTAACAACTACACCGACTGCAGAAGTTAGCAGTACTAGTAAGCAGGAACACGATGCACTTTTGGCTGCAGTATCAGAAATGAGAAATAGAGCTAAGCTGGAAAAGCCCGGGGACTGTAGCCAACCTCATGTTGGTGATGAAGGACGTAGCAATGGAACAAAAGATAAAAATAAGAAAGGAAGAGTAAATGCTAAAAGCTCTCAGCATAGAAGCAGTAGTGGTAGGAAGAAAGTTGTGACAGATGGTAATCAAGCAGTACCTGCTTCTGAAGATGAACATTTAACAGATGGATTGGTATCTGGTGGTTATTGTGAAGATAACATCTCTGGTCATTCTGTAGACGGAGCAGTTCTCCAGAAGGAGTCTGACTGGTCAGAATCCAGAAGTGTGAAGCCACTGCCTCCTCTGCATTTTCATGCTTTAGAAAGTGATCAGCCGATATTGGATATCTTGAAGCCGTCTGTGATAATTGTGTACCACCCAGACATGACTTTTGTCAGGGAGATTGAAGTCTACAAAGCTGAGAATCCCTCCAAAAGGTTAAAAATATACTTTCTTTTCTATGAGGAGTCTACTGAAGTTCAGAAATTTGAGGCTAGTATCCGTAGAGAAAATGGAGCATTTGAATCTTTGATCAGGCAGAAATCAATGATGATGATACCAGTTGATCAGGTACCATAATTTTCATTTCTCACTCATCCTTGATCCATATGAAATGATTTCTCTCTAATCCTCAATATTAATGAATTTGCAGGTTTAGTAGTTGATTTGCATATTTGGAGATCTCCCAAAAATTATTATACTGTCACTAATTCCCTGCTGTTTTGAACCTGATGTATCCATGTTTTCTTAATGTAAGGACATTATGGCTTTTGTTTTAATCGTGGGTTCCCTCAGGATGGTCACTCCCTTGGACTGAATGCTTCCATGGAGCAACAAGCTTCATCTTCCCAAAATTCTATAACGAGAAAGGCTGGTGGGAGAAAAGAAGCTGAGAGAGAGATGCAGGTTCCATTCTTCCTCTTCTAGCATCTCTGGCAGTTACTCCCTGGCAGTTGATTGAAATTGAACTGGTAATATTTCAGGTTATCGTGGATATGAGGGAGTTCATGAGCAGCCTGCCAAATGTCCTTCACCAGAAAGGCATGCGTATAATACCTGTTACTTTGGAGGTTGGAGATTATATACTCTCACCTTTGATTTGTGTAGAAAGAAAGAGTATCCAAGATCTCTTTTCGAGCTTCACGTCAGGTCGCCTCTTCCACCAGGTGGAAACAATGGCGCGCTATTATAGAATACCTGTTCTTCTCATTGAATTTTCACAAGACAAGAGCTTCTCTTTTCAGGTAACTTTACTAAAACTATAGGAAGTGTGGTATTTGATATTTGGCTGGTCTGACTCATCCTGATTGTTTTGCAGTCTGCAAGTGACATCGGTGATGACGTAACTCCCAATAGCATCATATCCAAGTTATCCTTGCTCTCTTTGCATTTCCCACGCTTGCGAATAATCTGGTCACGCAGTCTCCATGCTACTGCTGAAATTTTCTTCTCTTTGAAAGCAAATCAAGATGAACCTGATGAGACGAAGGCAATTAGAGTTGGCGTCCCCTCAGAAGAGGGTATTGTGGAAAATGATGTGAGGTATGCATTTCTAATTGCTAAGCTCCAAGAAGTCATTAGGTTTCCGACCACGAGATTTGTGTTTCTCTGTCCACTCTTCTCAAAAGAAAGCTGAATCAGCTGGTGAAACTACTCTGTTTTACATTCTTGTATGCAGAGCTGAAAACTACAATACATCTGCTGTGGAATTCTTGAGACGTCTACCAGGTGTGACAGATTCAAATTATAGAGCCATAATGGATGGATGTAAAAGCTTGGCGGAACTCGCCCTTCTTCCTGTGGATCGCTTAGCTGAACTGATGGGCGGGCAGAAAGTTGCTCGGACTCTTAGAGAATTCCTAGATGCCAAGTATCCAACCTTATTGTGAATCTTTAATGGCATTGAGCTCTCTACTCAAGCGGCGGTAACAATGCACACTCCGTTATTTGATTGTCTTTGTACCATTAGATTTGGGTTCTGTTGTTGTAGAATTAATGATTGGTGAATTGTATTCTTCATTGTTTATTTAATTCTTCTTCTGGCATTCCATTTAGGCAACATTTTCAGGGGTGCCATTGTATATCATTGTAATATGAACGTTCGTGAGAATAATGCTTTCCTTTGAAATTTGTTAAATTGAAAACGGATTTTGAACATTGATTTTCTCGGGGTGAAAATAGTGCTAGAAATAATGAAATCAGGCTCGTGAAGTTTACTGTCCTTTGGAGACCAAATGTGATACGTGGTTGCAAACCAAGTTAGGTCAAAATTGGCACTCTTGGTAGCTTTCCCCTTCCAAGATGAGCTAAGGCCATTGCATAGCTCAGAAAAAATTCTGCAGATATTTGATTCCTATACTCAGGAAAGGAACCAACATACTTTTAAAGAAGGATTCCACTTCTTAATCCCATCCCTCGTAAGCAAACCTGTTCAAGATGGCAAGCCCACGAATAAAACTATGTAAGTTTTGAAATGTTAGGGTGAACCATAATCAACTTGTGACAACGGACCTTAGGAGCATAGGACCTCATCTTACTCTAAGGAAAAGTAACAGCGAAAGTCCTTGAAGAAGAAGCATTCCTAACTTGCTCTGAATTAAGATAAATAGTCTCATGTAAAGCGGTTTGAATTTGAACCAGATTCTTAAATCTGACTGTGCTATCCTAGGCCCGAAAAGATCTTAGCCACAGGAAAGTATTGTGTCCACTCCCAATGAACATCTTATAAATGCAGATCGAGATCACCGTCGATTTATTAATAGTTAAACATCTCTCTATTCATTAATTGCTATGAGTTGAAAAAGGGAAAAACAAGGTGAACGATACTTGCAATAAAACCTGCAGGTCCCACCGGGAGTCGAACCCAGGTCGCTGGATTCAAAGTCCAGAGTGCTAACCACTACACCATGGAACCAATGTGCCACAGGTCACTTAATACAATATTTAAACTTGTGTTGTTTCCACCGTACGGACATCCGAGCTGTCCAAGTGAAAGGAAGAAGAAGGGGCAATTTGTGACGAGAAACCCACCTTTAGTCCGATGAGGATTGATGATTTTTTTCATGTGTTATCAAGCACCGTTTTAGGAAAAGAAAATCATATAAAAATATCAAAAGATTCGAAATACAAAGAAGAGACCATATAGAATCTTCTGGACATGCTCAACATTGTTTTCATACGGAGTTTACTGTCATGAAGGTGAAGATCTCTCACACTTCGAACTCCCTGATGAAGTAAAAAAGAAGTCTCGGCATGAGTTCAGAAACCTCACCGGACGTGCATGCTCTCGTCCAGCGTGGTAGGCAAAGGGACCATTCACAATATGGGCCAGGCTTTGCTCGTTCCATAAGCCTTCAGTATTAGTCCATTATACAAAGAACTTTGGACCTAAAGATTGGTATCGGCCCAGTTTCACTATTAATAAGGTTAATATAAACAAAGCGGAAGCAGAACACTAAGTGGATCCGTGGCGCAATGGTAGCGCGTCTGACTCCAGATCAGAAGGTTGCGTGTTCGATTCACGTCGGGTTCAAATCCCCGAAAATGTTGGCTACCATACCCCCAGCAACGGATCAATTCTTTTGCTCTCTGTCTTTTTTAATTTTTTTCAAATTGTGATGATACTGCTTTATGCTGTTCCTTGGATTCATGCTTCGGTATAATCATGACATCAGTGATTTAGTGGTCAGTTTGAAGTTGCAGGACCAACAACTTTGTTGCCTGATACGTCTATCTCTCTTGCTTTGCTTTGGCAGATTGAAATAATGTCATCATGCGTGCTTACATAGTTACATGCAAGAGGGCCTTAAATTTCCAATGCCATGTCTGTTCTTTCTAGGGCTCCACGGTTAGGAGCTTGAAAATAACCTTTCTAAAACTTGCATGGAATGCAGCTGTCTACCATTGTGCGGAGGCGAGGAATTCAGAAGAGATTTGTCGACCATCGGGTTTTCGGCTCGAGTGGCATTTGGACTTCGGTGCTGGATTGCAAGAGACAGGCTCCCAAAGAGGCCAAAAGTAAATTGCGGGAAATGGAAATGCGGCTTGTTTCGAATTTGCCGATAGCGATAGGTGTCGCTGCATTTGGAGAGTTTGCATTCTGTTGTGATGTTGCTCTGCTGCTACTTTGGACTTTGCTGTTGCTGGATAATTGGTAGTTTAAGATCATGACTAGTGGTAGGTAGTACTGGGATTCTTGGGACTTTTTGTTGGGCATTTGGGACATTATATACGCCACTTAAGACATTTTTAAGGAACATTTGGGGGCTTTATACAGTTTGTTTCTCTGCAGGATGAGGACTTTTGTCCATTCAGAGTTGATTGTGTCATGAGAATACGAGACATTTACTTATCAAATATAAAACTGATTAGATCAACACGTTACATCTTTTTACTTATTGAACACCTTTGTTCGAGGTAGCAATGGGATCTTCATAAAGGAACAGACTGCAGATTATGAACCTCATCTATAATGTTACTTGTTGGCCTCTACTAGCTCGCATATGATCTGATCATCCGTGTGGAAAGCCTTTGTGAGGATGTCCACATTGATCCCACTCCCAAACATGCTAGCCGGGATCGAAACCGTCCCAGCCCTTGCGCTCCCGAACACCCCGAGCACGACGGCCTTGCAGTCAGGCTTCGTGTTGACCTGGAAGTGGACCAGCCCTTTTGGGAAGATGAACAGATCGTGGGCCTGGAGGGTCTGCAGGAAGAGCTGGTTTTCCGTGTCGACAAACCCGACCTCCAGGATGCCTTCCAGGACGATCAGGAGCTCGGCCGACCATGGGTGTGTGTGTGGCGGGTTGATCCCCGAAGGCGGGTAGATGATTTTGTCCACAGAGACGCTCTGCCCATTGAGGGCTGGGAATTCTTTCAGTGTTGCTTTGGCTATGATGGCCGTGGTTCGTCCCGTCAGATTGGCTTTTGCTTCGAAATACCTGAAATTGGTGAATGTGAAGTATTGCCTAGTGACATTGCTCGCATTGAGGCTTAATGGGACCAGGAAATCCGTCAGAATGTCGGGATCTCCTGCATTCGTGAAGATTGGGTTCTTCGCAATAGCCGAGATCAACGCACATGCTATCAGGCTAGACAGTTTCTCCATTTCAAGTGTTGTGTGTGTGTTTGTTTTGTAGATTTTCAGTTCTTGCTGCTTTTATAGGGTCTAAAAAGCAGTCCGTAGTCACATTTTTAAGATCCAATGCCCATCGTGATTTAATTTCTCTTTGGGATGTCGAGAATACTACAAATTAGAAAGTTACATTGGCTCATCGTTGAGCGATGTTCCTGATGAGAACTGATCGGATTCTAATGGTCGGTTTATTGCTGGAAATGGCCAAATAATTTGATTTAGGTAAATCCTAAAAGACTGAACTTCTCATCTTTATTCAATAGCTGCAGAATGTAAGTTTCTGAATGCTAAATGTGCTTGAAATATGGAAACAAAAAACGAGCGGAATCGGTTTTGCCTATGCTCAGGACGTTACTGTCCTATACTTTTGGACGAGAAGCTCTCATCCTCATAATTCTCAATTCCTGTCCTCTTATAGTTGTCTCTAGCTAAGCTCAAAGGTGTGATGCATCCGATATTGACAGTGCCATTGTTGACATCCTGCGACTGCAAGAGACGGCATAGACCAGAACAGCAATCTAAAAATGTGTTGACTTCTGATTTTCCATTGAGACATGGTAACTTTCACAATGTTAAGCTCACATATTATGAGGAACCCTACATTCTCTGATCCATTCGACACTGTCGATAATCATTTAGGTGACAAACTTGTACTAAGCTTAAACTTGTATGACTATTTCGATGAATGGGGAATGAAGTAAATGGCTTATTATTTCGCTTAGAATGGTTCAAAGATTCGGCAAATCCTAAGTGCAGGGATGTGGCACCAAAAAGAGTTTCTCAGTTCAAAACAGCGATGTCAATTTATCTAAGACCTTAAGCAAGATAGGTAGGTTCGTACAGTTTGTTCTGATCTCAACAGATGAAAGATAGTTAAAACCGAAGAATAATCTCCATGGGTTCTCATTTGCTGGCCGTGTAGAATCCAAAGTTGCAATGCAAATGCTTGTGCAGAGCATGTATTAGCTGGAACCTGGAAGCTATGTGCTCAGTCACTTTTGCCTGAAACTCTTCCTTTACAAACTTATCATCTTAAAAGCCTATTCTCAGTGTTTCATCAATGAAAATGGAGGTTACTGCTCGTAGAATAGTCCTATCACTTGGCTAATGAACAAAATGTCAGGAACAATTTGCTGGGCAAAAGAATAGAACCACAGTTGATCTTATATGGGGTTTAAGCTATGATGCGAAAAGGGTTGGCTGCATTCACTGGATTACCAAAGTGCAAGGCGTTGTCGAAATGCGCAGAATTGGTTTGGTCTTATATGGTTGGATCGATCACGTAAGCGATGAAGCAAGTCTAACTAATTAAGCTATTCACGATGGGATGAGTAGCTTTGGGAGCAGTTCTAGTGCCAGAGCCAATGGCTTAAAGTTCGGCTGTTTTTCGAAAAATTCTCACTACTAGATTTGGTCGGTCCCGTATGAAGCTACTACATATGTACAGTACAGCTATTAGTTTTCTGATTTGTATTCATAGGGACGTTACATAACACGAGCACACCCGAAAAAGCGCACAAAAGAAACGGCAAAAAGACCAGCAACAACGTCAATTAGAGGGCACATGTTTTTTTATTGGTAAAATGATGAGGAAAGACGACTGGTTTTAGCGACCCCCTTTGCAAAGTCCGAAGTTGATGAGCCTGTCTCCCAGTATGATACCAACAACCATGAAATTTCTTCACGTGAGATATGATGAAGTTAAGTAAAGCAGTAATAGAAGCTCTCTCACAATGTGAATTCAACTTGCAAAAGATAAAGAACGTCTTTATCGCTAAGCTAATCAACTTGGTAGTGTAAATGTCACAACATACTTTGGCATCATGCTTTAGACCAATTAGCATGGGTCACGCCACATCGCAAATTCTTTTTTAAAATTTGACGAATCATATACTCAAATAGCAATCAGCCCTTAAAGAAAGTCCGAACAGATTCCATTGTTTCCCATGTAGAAAGGGACAGGAGCAAGTGTCGTAAAATTTGCGTATATATTATTCGATGGCAGTGAAAGTCATCTGGTGGATCCGTGGCGCAATGGTAGCGCGTCTGACTCCAGATCAGAAGGTTGCGTGTTCGATTCACGTCGGGTTCAAATCCCCCGAAAATGTTGGCTACCACCCCCAACAACGGATCATTTTTTGTTCTTTTTCCAAATTATAATAACGCTTTCTCCCATTTCTTTACATTATATTTTTGCTGCTTGTTGGATTCATCATTCTTGCTTCTGTATGATCATGATGAGTGATTTAGTAGTCAATTTGAAGTTGGAGGACCGACGACTTCGTTGCCCAATACGTCTATCCTTTCGTGCTTTGCTTTTGCAGATTGAAAGATGGTTACATGCATGAGGACCTTAAAGTTCCAACGCTATGTCTGTTCTTTCATGGACTCCACAAGTAGGAGCTTGAAAATAACCTTTCTAAAACTTGCATGGAATGCAGCTGTCTACCATTGTGCGGAGGCGAGGAATTCAGAAGAGATTTGTCGACCATCGGGTTTTCGGCTTGAGTGGCATTTGGACTTCGGTGCTGGATTGCAAGAGACAGGCTCCCAAAGAGGCCAAAAGTAAATTGCGGGAAATGGAAATGCGGCTTGTTTTGAAAATGCCGAATGCCACTATCTACCATTGAGCTAAGACAGAGGAATTTGGAAGAGAATTGTCGGCCATCAAGTTTTAGGCTCAAGTGGCACTTGGATCTTCGGTGCTGGATTGCAAGAGACGGGTTCCTGAAGAGGCTAAAAGTAAATTGCAGGAAATGGAAATGCCGCTTGTTTCGGATATGCCGATAGTCATCATTGTTGCTGTATTCGGAGAGTTTCAATTTACTTGTGATGTTACCGTGCTGCTACTTTGGAGTTTGATGCTGCTGGATCATTGGTAGTTTAAGATCATGATTTATGGTAGGCAGTACTGGGATTCTTGGGACATTTTGTTGGGCATTTGAGACATTGTATATGGCACTTGGGACATTTTTAAGGAACATCTGTGTGAATGGATTTTGTTAATTCACAGTTGATTGAGTCATTCGAATACAAGACATTTACATATCAAATGTAAAAAAATCACTAATCAAAACGATTACATATCTTCTTTTTAATTTAATTGGCACGTTATTTAACTTATTGAACACCTCTGTTTTAGTTAGGAATGAGATCTTCATAAGGAACAGACTGCAGATTATGAACCTCATCTACAGTATGTTACTTGTTGGCCTCTGCTAGCTCAGATATGATCTGATCATCCGTGTGGAAAGCCTTTCCGAGGATGTCCACGTCGATCCCACTCCCAAACACGCTAGCCAGGATCGAAACCGTCCCAGCGCTCGTGCTCCTGAACACCCCAAGCGCCACGGCCTTGCGGTCAGGCTTCGTGTTGACCTGGAAGTGGACCAGCCCTTTTGGGAAGATGAACAGGTTGTGGGCGTGGAGGGTCTCCAGGAAGAGCTGGTTTTCCGTGTCGACGAACCCGACCTCCAGGATGCCTTCCAGGAAGATCAGGAGCTTGGCCGACTGCAGGTGTGCGTGCTGGGGTTTGATCCCTGAAGGCGGGTAGATGATTTTGGCCACGGGAACGCTCTGCCCCTCAAGGGCCGGGAATTCTTT
The DNA here is from genome assembly GCA_024733475.1 of Syzygium grande. Taxonomy (NCBI): domain Eukaryota; kingdom Viridiplantae; phylum Streptophyta; class Magnoliopsida; order Myrtales; family Myrtaceae; genus Syzygium; species Syzygium grande. The sequence goes on along the minus strand of JAMXDD010000001.1, from coordinate 38,920,415 downwards.
CTGTATTGCTTTGGCTATGAGGGCCGTGGTTTGTCTGGTCAGCTTGGCTTTTGCTTTGAAATTCCTGAAATTGGTGAATGTGAAGTATTGCCTAGTGATTGTGCTCGCATTGAGGCTTGGAGGGACCAGGAAATCCTTTAGATGTCAGGATCTCCCGCATTCGCGAAGATTGGGTTCTTCGCAATAGCCAAGATCAAGGCACATGCTATCAGGCTAGACAATTTCTCCATTATAAGTGTTGGGTGTGTGTGTGTGTGAGTATTTTGTGGATTACTCAGTTCTTGCTGCTTTTATAGGGTCGAAAAGCAGTCCGTAGTTCATTGTTAAGATCCAATGCTCATTGTGATTTAGTTTCTCCTTCGGATGTTGAGGAGAATACTGCAAAGTAATGAGTTATATTGGCTCATTGTTGAGCACTGTTCCTGATGAGAACTGATTGGATTCTGACGTTTGGTTTGTTACTGAAAATGGCCGACTAATTTGATCCAAGTAAATCATCGAAGACTGAACTTTTCATCTTTATTCAATAGCTGCACAATGTAAGCTTCTGAATGCAAAATGTGCTTGAAATATGGAAACAAAAATCGTGTGGAATCAGTTTTGCCTGTGCTCAGGAAGTTGCTGTCCTATACTTTTGGACTAGAAGCTCTTATCCTCATAATTTTCCACTCCTGTCCTCTTATAGTTGTCTCTAGCTAAGCTCAAGGGTGATGCATCCGATATTGACAGTGCCATCGTTGACGTCCCGTGACTGCAAGACACGGCATAGCCCAGAACAGCAATCTCAAAAAGTGTTTATACTTCTGATTTCCATTGAGACGTGGGAACTTCCACAATTTTCAGGTCACATGTATTTCAATAATCATTTAGGTGACAGACTTGTACAAAGCTTAAACTTGTATTGCTATTTTGATGAATGGAGAATGAAGAAAGTGGTCTATTATTTCGACTTAGAATGGTTCAAATATTAGGCAAATCCTAAGCGCAGGGATGTGGCACTAAAAAGAGTTTCTCAGTTCAGATGGCGATGTCAATTTATCTAAAACCTTGAGCGCAATATTTTTGCTGCTTGCTGGATTCATCATTCATGCTTCTGTATAATCATGTCGAGAGATTTAGTGGTGACTTTGAAGTTGGAGAACTGACAACTTCATTGCCCGATACTGTCTATCCTTTCTTGCCTTGCTTTTGCAGATTGAAAGATGCCTACGTGCATGAGGACCTTAAAGTTACAATGCAATGTCTGTTCTTTCCTGGACTCCACAAGTGGGAGCCTGAAAATAACCTTTCTAAAACATGCATGGAATGCCATTATCTACCATTGTGCGAAGATGAGGAATTCAGAAGAGATTTGTCGGCCATTGAGGTTTTGGCTAGAGTGGCATTTGAATCTTCGGTGCTGGATTGCAAGAGACAGGTTCCTGAAGAGGCTAAAAGTAAATTGCAGGAAATGGAAATGCGGCTTGTTTAGAATACGTGGATAGCGATAGGTGTCGCTGTATTTGTAGAGTTTGAATTCTGTTGTGATGTTGCTGTGCTGCTACTTTGGACTTTTCTGTTGCTGGATAATTTGTAGTTTAAGATCATGACTTGTGGTAGGTACTAGGTAGTACTTGGGATTCTTGGGACTCTTTGTTGGGCATTTGGGACATCATGTGGGGGTTTTGTGCAGTTGGTTTCTCTGCAGGATGAGGACTTGTCGTGGGCTTTGTCCAGTCAGAGTTGATTCTGTCATGAGAATACGAGACATTTACTTATCAAATATAAAAATGATTAGATCAACACGATTACATCTTTTTATACCAGTCGGCATGTTATTTTACTTGTTGAACACCTCTTTTTTAGTTAGGAATGAGATCTTCATAAAGGAACAGACTGCAGATTATGAACCTCATCTACAGTATGTTACTTGTTGGTCTGTACTAGTTCGGATATGATCTGATCATCTGTGTGGAAAGCCTTTGCAAGGATGTCCACGTCGATCCCACTCCCAAACACGCTAACCGGGATTGAAACCGTCCCAGCACTCGCGCTCCCGAACACCCCGAGCGCCACGGCCTTGCAGTCAGGCTTCGTGTTGACCTGGAAGTGGACCAGCCCTTTTGGGAAGATGAACAGGTCGTGGGCCTGGAGGGTCTGAAGGAAGAGCTGGTTTTCCGTGTCGACAAACCCGACCTCCAGTATGCCTTTCAGGACAATGAGGAGCTCGGCCGACCGTGGGTGCATGTGCGGTGGGTTGATCCCTGAAGGCGGGTAGATGATTTTGGCAACGGAGACACTCTGCCCATCGAGGGCTGGGAATTCTTTCTGTGTCGCTTTGGCTATGAGGGCCGTGGTTCATCCCGTCAGATTGGCTTTTGCTTCGAAATACCTGAAATTGGTGAATGTGAAGTATTGCCTAGTGATATTGCTCGCATTGAGGCTTGGTGGGACCAGGAAATCCGTCAGAATGTCGGGATCTCCTGCATTCGTGAAGATTGGGTTCTTCGCAATAGCCAAGATCAACGCACATGCTATCAGGCTAGACAGTTTCTCCATTTCAAGTGTTGTGTGTGTTTGTGTTTTGTAGATTTTCAGTTCTTGCTGCTTTTATAGGGTCTAAAAAGCAGTCCGTAGTCACATTTTTAAGATCCAATGCTCATCGTGATTTAGTTTCTCTTTGGGATGTCGAGAATACTACAAATTAATAAGTTGCATTGGCTCATCGTTGAGCGATGTTCCTGATGAGTACTGATTGGATTCTAATGGTTGGTTTATTGCTGGAAAAATGGCCGGATAGTATAATCAAAGTAAATCCTAAAAGACTGAACTCCTCCTCATCTTTATTCAATAGCTGCACAATGTAAGTTTCTGAATGCAAAACGTGCTCGAAATATGGAAACAAAAACGAGCGGCGTCGGCTTTGCCTATGCTCAGGAAGTTACAGTCCTACACTTTCGGGAGAAGCTTTCAACCTCGTAATTCTCAATTCCTGTCCTCCGATAATTGTCCCTAGCTAAGCTCAAGGGGGTGATGCGTCCTATACTAACAGGGTCATTGCTGGTGTCCAGCGACTGCAGACGAGAACAGCAATCTCAAAGTGTTTTAGACTTCTGATTTCCATTGAGAAATGGCAACTTCCACAAGTTTCAGCTGACATTTAATTTGATAATCATTTAGGTGACAAACTTGTACAAAACTTAAACTCGTATAATTATTTTGATGAATGGAGAATGAAGAAAATGGTTTATTTATTTCTACTTAAAACGGTTCAAATATCAGGCAAATCCTAAAGCCTCAAGTGCAATCCGTAGGATCCTGCAGTTTGTTCTAATCTCAACAGACGAAAGACAGTTAAAACCAAAGAAAAATCTCCATGGGTACTCATTAGCTGGCTGTGTACAAACCAAAGTTGCAATGAGAATACTTCTGCAGAGCATATCTGAGCTGTAATTTGGAAGTTATGTGCTCAGCCGTTCTTGCCTGAAACTCTTCTTGTGCGGTCTTGTCATCTCAAAAGCCTGTTCTTAGTGTTCATCAATGAAAAAATGTAGGCTACTGGCTTAGGGCTTGTAGAATAGTCCTTTCACTTTGGCTAATGAAACAAAGTATCAGAAATAACTCGCTGGGCAAATGAATCGAACCGCAGTTTCATCTCATATGGAGTTTGACATATGATTCGAAAATGGTCAGTTGCATTCATTGGATTACGGAAGTGGACGGCATTGTCGAAATACATGGAAACGGTTTGTCTTATACAATCGGATTGATCGAAGTAAGTCTAACTAATAAGCTATTCATCAACGACGGTATGAGTAGCTTTGGGAGCAGTTCTGGTGCAACGTCTGTAGTCCGTACAGCTATTGGTTTTCTGGTTTGCATTCCGCGGAACATCCGAATTAGCACACAAAAGAATCGGTAAAAATACCAGCAACAGCAACAACATCAACTAGAGGGACATACTATACACCACTCAGATATTTCCTTTCTATTGGTAGAATGACGAGGAAGGACGCTTAGGACTAGTGAGTTTCTTTGGGCAAGGTCCAAAATCTCTCCACTTGAAACATGCCGCATCTAGATAACGCGACTCGAGCCTTTTAGAGGGTTCTCTCGCAATGTGAATGGAACGCATGAAGAGACGAGCAACGCCTTTATCACTAAACCAATCACCGTGGTAGGGGTTAAACATCATAATATACTTTGGCATGCTTTAGGCTTATCAGCATAGTCCACGCCACAACTCAAAAGCATATGATAATAATAATAACAAAATCCCTGTAGTTCGTCTAAATCAAACGGCCTATCTCTTCATCTTTTTCTTTAATTTGATGAATCATGTACGAAAATAGAAATCATCCCATGAAGAAAGTCCATCCAGATTTCATTATTTTCCTGTACAGAGTGGGAGGACCAACTTTGTGAAAATTTGTTATATATTATTTGAGGGCATCGAAGTTCACCAAGCGGATCCGTGGCGCAATGGTAGCGCGTCTGACTCCAGATCAGAAGGTTGCGTGTTCGATTCACGTCGGGTTCAAATCCCCCGAAAGCGTTCGTTGTCCCCCGTGGATCATTTCTTTTGTATTTTTTCTTTCCAATTTTCTTTTTTATTTTTTTCTCGGCCCACATGTTCGCTGTTCCAGTGGTTCAAAGTTATGGGTAGACCGTCCTTTTCGCAAGTGCTACGGACACTTTATTTACACTTCCCTTGTCTTGGCGCGTCCGTAAAATGATTAAACACGTACGCAGCAGAGTTTATCTAGTCCACCCCAAAAATAAATATATAAATAAATAACAGCGTTGGCAAGGTCTTGCAAATGCAATCAACTATAGAGAATAAAAAATTAGAGCAAAGTAGAATTAAAACCGGGATTCGATGCTCTCAATTTTCTTTCCTCACTTCAACTTAAACACGAGCATGGATCGTAATCAAGTTGGAGCTGCGTCATAGCTAGAATGCGCCGCGAAAAGGGTATTCGTACCCGAAACCGACACGGGTGACCCGGGTTTCCTTCATGTCTCGATTCCAATATGACCCCATGCCTCGTCAGCCCGTACTGCTCCCGAAAGAATGCTACAGTCGTCTTGTAAATCAGACACCATTTGTGGGAAATTCCTGCAGAAATGTTACTGTCAATCGCAAGAACCTGGAACACATCAAACACGTGAGGGTTGTCCCCGTCCTATCTTGATTGTGCTTAAAGGCCAACCCAAAGCTCTTGATGGCCTTCCACGGAAAGCACTGGAGGTTCTCACTTTGTAGATGCACACGCAGAGTTACGGTGCAGTATGACCCTCTAATTTCACATCAACACCTGGACACATTTGTCCCCTAATCTGACTCAAACCAACCGAAATAACGCCTCTTAACGGTTCTCTTACATCCCTCTCGACATCATGTTATATCTCACGTCCTCTTCGTCACAACTGGACTAGTCTGCCCCATCCCGAGCTGTCTACTTCACTCTCGTCACTGTATATATACATGCGAGCAAGAGCTCTGGTCCCAAATAACGCAGAAACGACGGTGGAAGACATCGCAGAAAAGGCTTCAACTTGGAAGGAGTGTTCTACAGGTTTAGTGTATCTGCAGTTCTTCGATTTTGGTTGGATTGTTTAATCATATGCAGTAGCTCTTCGTTGATTATCATGTCGAGTTTGCTGCACATTTCCAGATTCTTCTTCTCTGTCTGGCATCATCGCGATGGAGCTCATGAATCGGTCTTTGCGACTCGATGCGTCGCGTGGCTTGACGGTGAATATGGACCCATCTTTTTCCCTTCACAGTTTCATATCACCTATTCAATGTTTGTAAATGCCGTGCAGACACCGGACACGACTGTAGGTTGTTGTTAGGAACATGACGACACACATCATATTTATTTATGAAAACTTTGTAATATTGTAAAGTTTCACAAGACGATGCACAGAAACTTGGAGCGATATACATTTCTGCGCAAATGTTAGGGAAGTCCAGGAAGAATGCGGGGGGGTCTCCGAGTATATATATTTACTAAGTAGATGTTTGCACATTGAACTGCATTTTTGTTTTCTTCAGGTTGATCTCGATCGTGGCCCAAAGAAAGCATCTCTAGGAGCAGGATTATCATTATCGGATGAGGAATCCAGGATTCGCGGTCAACTTGAGCTCGACGTGGAGCGAGATTTGGAGGAGGAAATCAAGGAAGGGATATATCGCCTATCTCTGCAACTCCACCGGCTTTACCAACACAAGAAGGAGAGAGTTTCGAGAGCGTCGCAATCCGCACAGAGTGTGGCGAAAGATCGACAGCGAGTCGAGGAGAAATTGGTCTCGGAGGTGAATATAAGCATCAAAATGGAAGGAGGGACCAAGGTCGAGATTAGAGAAACCAAGAGAGAGGCCAAGAGAGATAAACCTTGGCCTCGCATGGCCTCGGCAATGCCAAATTCAAACTGTCATGCTAATAATAATAAGCACGGAACGATTGTTCGGAGAGGGAAGAAGTTCGACTGGGCGACATCTCTTCGATCGGGAGGAGGCGAGAGCGTCGTCGATGAGAAAGGACACGCTGATGATTCCGGGAAACCGAGGATACATCCCCGCGACCGCTGCCTTTCCCGTTCAAACCTCCGAAGCGAGGCTTGCAGAAGCAGCGTCGTCGGGGACTCGGCGAGGCACAAAGTGAATCGGCGCGTTGATCATAAGTTGCTCAACATCGAAATGGGTTGGAAAAGCTGATGGATGGAGCTTTTAGTTTACTCTGGCTGTCTAAATAAGAGGTGGTTTGTGTTACGTAATGCATGCATGGAATAAATGTTCAACGTTGGTTGCGTACGTTGAATTGCGATTTAACCCACTTGAAGATTGAGATTAAAGTTTAAGAATTACAATGGAATAATAAAAAATTTTATATTTATAACTGTTTTGTACCGATAAAGTTGTTATAATGTAATTTTCTAATAAATTTTTTCTGTAAATTGCTGACCTAGTCATCTTATTATTAATTATTTTGGTAAGACTATCTTATTACATAGACGATAAGACACTCCACTCATTAATCGTCACGTGTCCGAACGGGGTCTATTTTTCCAATTTCCTCTCTTCATCTCTCTCCCTCTCACCTCCACCTCCACCTTCACCCATCCATGTCGTCCTTCTCCTCCTTTGCACGGGCAACGTCTTCTTCCACATCGATTACGGCTTCGCCACTTACTCCATCGACACTTTCGATACCACCTGGCTGTCCGATCGCTTCTTCACCGGCAGCTCATCCTCTGTCGTCACTTCACTCATTGATTTTTCGTCCTCGCCCTCACAAAATCGGCGAGGGTGGAGCCTGTTGGCCAAGCCGGTCGCCGAACGGCCGAGCACCAGCCACAGACCAAAGGGAAAGAAAGGAAGAAAAGAGCAAAAGAAAGAAACAGTGAAGAAGGAGAGAAATTCAAGGAGCAGATGAGAGACAAAAGAGACTGACTAGTGGAGCCCGCCTCAACATGTGCCGAGGAGCGTGCGTCCTACTACCCTACCCACGTGGCAAAACCGGTCTTTCTAATGTTTTCTCAATTATTTTTAAGGGTTTTAAAATCGCGTCGCCGCCACGTCAGCATCTCTCTTGGTGGATGGGCCTAAGCATTTCTTTCGCCGAGCAATGAAGGGTTTAAGCATAAGCCTCTTTCCCGGAACACCGTACACCTCTGAAAATCTCCACCGACCTGACCCCGCGCGTGCTGAGCTCAGCCGAGAAAATGGATGCGGCGGAGAGCGGCGGCTCTGCGGCGGCGGCGGCGGCGGCGGCTGCCGTCGTCGACTCGCTGTCCGACAGCTTCAGACGGGTGCCTCCGGCGGCTGTCCCGCCTCTGCTCGATTGCATCCTGGCGTCGACCGGGACGCCTTCTTCGTCGCTGCTCAACTCGCTTCTCGATTCTTTTGATGATCTCACCAAGGTATCACCAAATCTCTCTATACGGAAATAGACTTCTTAGTGGGGTTCGTGAGGTTTTGTGAAACCAGGGTTTGAATGCGTCTTTGTTAGCGGAGTCGGAAGTTTCTGCTTCGTCTGGCGGAGTAGCTGCAACTGTTTGGTTGCTGATTTTAACTGTCTACCATGTACGTTTTTGGTTAAATGCTTGAGCTTTGAGGCGGTTGTTAGCCGTCTCGCGCGAGCTTGGAGTTGCCCGTCTAGCTTGCGTCTTTGCCCAAAACCGTTGCAGTAGCTGGTTGATTTTGTTGTCTGTGATTACTTTTGTTAGGATGTTATCAAGGACGGTGAAAATATGGACTCCGAGGCAAGCAATTATGTTGCGTCTCTGGTGTGTGCACTGTGTCATCTCCTTAAGAAGCGCGGTGAGTTCGGTCCTGGCTTCCATTTCCAGATGCTCTATGCATTTGTCCAATGAAGGAAACACTGCGTGATGTTCTCGCTTGTTGTTGGCTCTTTTAATCCTTCGACACCATGTGAATCATTTTGACTTTGTTTAGCGTTCTTGAAGTTATCACGACATCTGTTAGCGCAAGGCAAATGTCATTCACCGCCTATTAGCGTCTGTTTTTGCATAAATCTTGTTGACGGGGCTGCTACCTGTAACCTTTCTTGTATTCTTTCACTTGGAAATGAAGTGGGGCTAGACTTGCTTTCCTGTCAATCTTCTGGATTTCATGCCCCATAATTGCAATGGATCCTTGAAATCCTGATGAATTTGCAAAGTGACCTGAATAAGCACTCTTATAATGTTGGCTAGGTGCTGTTACAATCTGTGTAAGTAAAATATATTATTAAAAAATCTGTTCGCCTTGCTTCTTCAGCTTCTCTGATATTGTGTACCCGGCATATACTGATATACCATTCCATGTTATTAATCGGAGCTCCAGTTAGCTCAACATGGCATTGGAAGGCATGTTTAGATCCTTTGTCAATGAGGTGAATTTAGGTTGTGATGGAAAGGATAAGGAATGAGTCAAAATGATGGGCCGCTCAGCATAATGGACTAAGTATTTGCACTCCTCCATTCAATGTCGATGAAGGGATAATGTGGGAAGAAATGTGTCAAACAATTCCAACCGAGAATTGAGCTATTTTTTGAGGCAGGTTTATGCATATAAGGTCAAGATAGTATCATACGCAAGATATGGGGGATAACTCTAACTCTCTCTCACATGCAGTTTTGATGATGAAAGGCATGTAGAGTTGAAGAACTGGGTAAGATGAACAAGAATCTGCACATAGAATAAAAAATAAATTGAGTATATCAAATTGAATTTTACCTTTGATGCAATGTCAACTATTTGAAATTTTAAAATCTTAATATTTTTGGTTGGTATCCTTTAAAAACAAAGTTACAACATGGATTGGCCTTGAACTTTGGATTAAGATGGAAGGGATGCCAAGCAATGAAAAAGTACATTTTGAGCAAAGAATGGAAGGGGGTAAATTAATTTAAACTTTTCACTGAGTGAAGGAAAAGGATGGATGACTGAGAATGCCACTTGTTCTTCCTCCTTTATAAAAGTCAGGTAAAATTAATATATAGGAAGAAAGCATGAGATTGGCTTGCTGACTTTATTTGTTCTACAGGGGTTACTCATGATGTTCTGCGGTCTTATGTATGGAGAGTTTTCATTCCTCTGATGAAGACGGTGCATGCTTTCGACTGTGAAATTCAGAATCAGGTAGGAACAGTACATACTAGTCTTGATTTTACTCTTTTCTCTAGTGTATCTCTTCATTTGACTGAGTGGTGCTATTTTGTTTGCTTTGCATACTGTCATAAAGATTGGGGATTTGTTCTTTGAAGTTGTGACTGAGACGAGCGCATGGAGAGTTGTTGAGGTCACGTTGGTACCTTTTCTTCTAAGATCCATTGGCCTCTCCATAGGGATGTCTCAGAAACCCGGGTCACATGGTGTTGAATGGAGAACCTGCTCAATCCATGATGATTACAATGTAACAAACTCAGTAATTGAGGATGAAAAGAAGCTTTCCTGCTTTGGGTCTCTTACGTTAACCTTATCGTGTCACATTCTTGCTCAACTATTGAATGCTGCTCTACAAAATGCACAAGCATCTGCAAAGTCAGAAATGAAGTTGGAAAACAAGTATTATGAAGAGAAGTTTACTGGTGCTTTGCTTTACGATCTTTGCAATGTGGCTGAGCAATTGCTTCTGCTAAGCTCAGAACATCGGTCTTGTGCGATTCTACTCTTGCTCCCCATAATTTTCAAAGCATTTTTGACTTGCAGCTGCTTGAAGATCACGGTTCATGGGGAGATATGTGTACTTTCCAGGTGCTGATGTCTTACTGCTTTATCTTATTGCATGATTTTGCGATATGATTTTTCTGCACTCGCTTTTCATTTCCAGTTTTAACATTTTGGTTGTTCGTCATCCAGGAGGCTTTTCTCTGAAAAAATTTGGAAGTGTTGCAGAACACTGTTTTTTCTTGGATATTTAGAGAGAAGAGATGCCTACCGTGTTCTCTCTCTTTATGTGTCTTTTTCTGCATGTACAGAGAAAAGTGGTCATGGTGACACCGAACATGGAGACAAAGAATTTGATGTCAGGGGTGAAAAAGAATTTTGGGATGAAATGAAAAGAGGCTTGGTACTGGATATACTTTTGTTCCATTTCTGAACATGTTTATGGTGCAGTAGCATCATTCTTTTCCCTGTCGTTCTCATTTACTTTTGTTCTGGTTAGGTTGATAAGGAAGGTTTTCTGAGGAAGCAGTCATTACATATATTGAAGATTGCTCTAGGCACGAATAAGGAGGACCGGAATTGCTCTGGTGGTTTAGATAAAAAATCATGTGATAAGCAGTCCGATACACGATCTCTGACAAAGCGGGAGCAATGGGCTGTTAAGGAAGCCAGGTCACTAGGCGTAGGGAAAGAGTGCAATTTGTCTGAATCCCTACCTGACAGTAGGTGGAAGTGGGAGGCATTCTTGCTGCTTTATGAGATGCTCGAAGAATATGGCACTCACTTGGTTGAAGCAGCTTGGAATCACCAGGTCAGTTGGTTCTTAATGCTTTCTACTTGGATACAGTTCTACAATTGGTGGTTCTATCTCTCTAAACCTTCTATCAAGACTCTGTCTGTCTATGGTGTATCCCCCATTCATTGGGTGACACCACTTTGTTTTAGTAATTCTCAAGAATTATGCACATAACTGACCTAAAAAGCGAAGCCATTGACTTTTATCGTCCTTATTGCTGTTACGTTCTCACCTGGTTTCCTTAATATATCTATCCCAGTAAATTTGTCTTCCTCTGGTGATTGAATTTCCAGTGAAGTTGCTCTTTCATGTCTGCAATAAACTTGACTTTGCCTATGCTAATTTTATACCTTTGTTGGTACCAGAAAGCTGTTTTCTATCACTTTGGGCTTGCATCAGACTAGTTTGCTGTTTGGTAATCAGTGCTGACTTATAGGTTTTTTGCAGGTATCCTTGTTGCTTCATTTTTGTGGCTCACATTACAATTCTGGAAACTCTGGCAATGAAGCTACTGGTTGTAATGTTGTTTCTGGCGAATTTTCTAACTGGTTGTCAGTCTTGTGGGAAAGGGGTTTCTCTCATGATAATCCTCAAGGTAGTAGCTTTATGTGATATGCAGGTTTAGTGAGTGTAATAGATGAAGTTGTTTGCTAATTATCTGTCAGAATATCATGTAAGGTGATGATTTATTTAGTGAAGTGGATTATTTTTATTTCCAGTTAGAGTACAGCTTATTAATAATTAGTGTGCAGTGGCTTATCTCTTTTCCCGATGTCTTTGATGGTTTGACAGTTAGATGCCTGATAATGGAGTCATTTCTGGGCATCGAATGGGAGAACTACGGAAGCTGTGCTAAAGCTCTACCTGAGTCTTTTGTTCTTGGTCCATTTATGCAAGGGTTGAATGACCCTGTGCACCACAAGAATTTTGGTTAGTGTTTTTTTTACTGCACTTGAGGGCTTTGCCTTTGGGAAAACACATTTCTCTCACTTACTTATTATTGGGAAGAGAAGGGAAAAAGAGAGAGAAAGGGGGTTTGCAGGTGTGTGCATGTGCTTTGGTGCACCAGTGTTAGTGTAAATGGCATACGCATGCTATCGCATGTGCCAGTTGGTTGCCATGTGCTTATGCGTGCATATTTGCTCATTTTGCTAGCAACCTTACATGTGAATATACACTGTTAAAGCTAAGTGAAACCTTTTTCTTTCTCCCTAATTATAGGCTTAAAAGGAGCTTATTCTTCAGTTGCAATCGAAGGTGCTGCAAAGTTTCTATACCAATATACCGGTCACCTGAATGTAAGGTATGCTATACTGGAAAGGTGCTTTTTCATAAAGATATTTTATTTATTTTTTTTTTTGGCCAGCTAGAAATTATTTTATCTGGAAATGAGTAACCACAATTGTTTGGGAATTTTTTAAACCTTGCAACTTTAACCATTTTCTGACTTTGCGTGTGATAAATTTCTGTTGATATACATATGGCCTATGTAGCATCGAGACCGAAACGCGACATGTCATTTCTCAAAAAATAGAGAATTCCGACACGTTATATATTAAATATATATTTTTATATATACATCATAAATTATTATTTTTAAATTTGATTTAAATCCACAAATAAAACAAATAATAAAAAGCCTAGAATTTACTTTGTGTCTTAGAAAAATAAATAATAAAAAAAATGGTGCGCGCTGGGAGGGAGAGGAGGTGGAGCTGTTTGCTGGAGGATTTCTTAGTCCATGAAACGGAGGAAGGTGGTAATGGGTTCAGGGTTTGAGGGTGGGGATTCGGGGGTTTGGAGCTTGGAGGATGCGAAGGAAGTATATGAGAAATGGTGAGAAAATAGACGCAATCGGTGTTCCTCTTCAAGGCCTCCTCCTCGGCGGACGTCGTTGGTTCGAGCAAAGAAGAGAAATCGCGAATCAAGAGGAGGAGGTAGTACAAAGCGCGAGTGAAGGCACTGGGAAGATGAGAACAGAAGGCTATGGTTTTCTTTCACCCTTTTCTTTCTTTTTCTTTTTTTTTTATAAATTTACATTTTGACCCCTAATTTTTTGAAAATTTATAAAATTGACCCCGTGCGTGTCGGAATCGCGTGTCAGGATTCCAGACTCGTGTGTTGGCGGTGTGTCCGGCGCGTTGACTGCGTGTCGGAACATATCGGAGCGTGCCAAACACCGACATGTTGGCCTCCTGAATGTGTCCGTGCTACATAGCATATGGAAGGACATTGACACTATGCTAGGTAAATAAATTTGGAATAATAAATTATAAGGTTTCCTCAATAGTTCATCATCATATATAGTATTTAGTTAATATGCAACCGACCTTACAATTTATTAAAAAGTCGAGCCCAAAAGCTTAAGCCATTAGCTAGAGGGAACTGCGTATTAGGCTTATGTGAACTCCATAAGCAAGCGATGTGAGATACTTTAAGACCCTCTTTCACGTGCAAATTGAACTGAATATGATACGTGGAATAGGTATCTCACTCCCGAAATAAAGCTTAGGTGGAATGTGGCGCTAATCCAAAAGCTTAAGCTATTAGGTGGAAGAAGACATGCATATAAGACTTATATAAACCTATAAATAAGCAATGTGGGATATTTTAAGATTGCTTTTACCATGTTTGCCTTGTTATATGTAACCGTTCCTAACAGCATGCTTTTGGCTGGACACCACACAGGATACTTACAAATGAAATTGGACAGAATGATGTCTAAGGTTTTCTTTGTAGTTTTTTTTGCATATATAGTATTTTGGGTTAGTTTGATGTAAATTCAAGGTGTTTTCCTTGTAGGGATAGGACATTTGAATTGATCATTTTGTATTATGGCGTTAACCCTAAAAATAGCTCTAGAAAATTTAGCAGTTTTGCTAAATAATTGTTTTTCATGTGCTCATGCATTTATGTACTCACTTACTCAAACAAAAAATAGTATATGAAGCTGCAGTGCCCGATGATCATGACTTTGCTATTTCTTGCTTTCAAAGTTCTACAAGAGAGGAAAAGAAAAGTATGGCTTGACTTCTACCTCTATTTTCAAGAATGTTTTTGAACTTGGTATTTTTCCATTACTTGAGTTTAACTGCGGGAACTAGAAGTAGCTCAAATGCTTAACTCATCCATAAGGCGGTTGCAGGACACAGGTGGAATTTCTGAGGAATGTATCTTCCCTTGCTAAGCAACAATCTTTTGGTAGAGCTGGATTGATGGCCCTTTCTGAATGCATTGCTTCAGTGGCTCGGAGAATTGTGGTGGGTGATAGGTGCAAATCAGAGTGTCCTGAAAATGGTTCCCTTGACAAGTTTCAAGTGGAACACTCTGAAGAGGATTTGCCTCATTCCGATGGAGCAGACATTCTGGATGTTCTGAAATATGTTATTGAAAGCTGCAAACGACATTTTAATCCAAATTATCGTCTTCAAGGTCTGTATTTGTTCAAAGTAATTATAGTATGTTGAATAGTTTTTTCAACTATAGTACTCTAATGAAGTAAGTTTTGTTAACTCAGTTTGTGGGAAGATACTCGAAGCTGCTGCCTCAGTCGTGTGTTCTGGTGCTGTGCCTCTTGAGATGCTTCTGCACTTTATTTCTACGTTGCCTCGGGAATTCATTGATATTGGTGGTAAGTTGTATTGCACAAGCTATATTCTTTCCTTACTAAACGTTGCTTTAGTCTAATGTTTCCATCAGTGGCTGGAACACATCAATGTTTGGTTTGATCTGAAAATAGTATTTATATATATAGCGGTGTTAGATACTTTGTCGTCATCAAGTTGCGTTATCCAATGAGTTGGATATAAATCAGTGGCAAATGGCTCTTCAGACAAAAACTGGGATATAAATATATAGTAAATGGCTCTGTGGTAGTGGACATTGAAACAATAATAATTACTTTTAGTGTGGATAATTTAGTAGCTTTAGAGAGCATATTGAGACAATAAGACATGGCCTTTTGAGAAAGAAATTATAAGTAGTTAGTTGACGATCCATGTGGAATTAACAGTTATTTTATTTTCTGCTAGTGAATTGTCTAAGAAACAGAAGTAGAGATACGAGTTGTTTGCGTATAATGCGTACATGTAGATGCGTATATTGTGTAGATACATGTTCAAATTATGCGGGAAGTACTAAGTAGTTTTTCGTAATATTCAATCATTGATGCCCAACATAGATGTACATAACACTCTCTCTCTCTCTCTCTCTCAGGTCCCTTGCACATGAAAATAAAAGAATGGCTATTGGGTTCTCCTAGGACGGAGATTTTAGATAGTCTTCTAGACTTCCCTAGAAGATTCATAAATTCTTGTCATCCTCTTGGTACTATGTTTACTTGTGATGATGAGGAACTCGCTGCCTGGGAATATGAAGCAAGACGGTGGGCTATGGTGCTTTTTCTTGTTGCAAATGATGAAAATCAGTTAGAGCCAGTATTGATGGTATGCCATATATTGCTGCTACTATTGGATTCTAATGCTCGTTTTTGGTAATTTTTATCATTACCCATGCGATTGCAATATGTCACTTTTGCTAGCTACTATCACATTCCTATCGACTCAGTCCCTGATTGAATGGTGTCTGCCATATGTTATCTTCTGCAGAATAGATGGGTTTTCACTGAGATGCGCTTGTGAGCTGATTGTTTAAATTATTTTGTAGATATACTCACAGACAATATTCAGACGAGGCTTTACATTTATTCGTAATGATATTGTAGTTTCGATATATATTATAAACTATTCTAATGCCAGTCTGTTTACTGTTTTTGATCATTTTGCAAAACAAGCTCCTAATATTTGCTTTCTTTTGGTTTTGCAGTTCATCAAAACTCATGGCATTGACATATGTAACCAAAGCAATAATTCCAACTGGCTAGCTCTGAAGTATCTCATCCTTCTATTAAGCTTGGTTCTGGAGCTTCAGGTGTTGCTGGGAAAAACTGATGAATTTTGCAGCAACTTTGGAAAAAAATCTACTCCTGTCCCTCTTGATACAGTGGGTGCATTGAATAATAGATACACTTTGGAGAAACATAGAAAGTTTCTCTGCCTTTTCCTTTCTATTCTGGTACTATTTCTGATTAAAATTTGATAAATGTTAGTTGATTAAATAACTCATTATAGTTCTATGATTCAAAGTATCAGTTTCAATTTGATCCCTCTAAATTCCATATTTGAAGTTGCGATGGGATTTATTTATTAAAAAGAATCGATTCCATACATTTCTTATGTACCCATAGGTGCTATAGTGGATTTGAATAAGATTTTGGATTCATCTATATTGAAGGATCCAAAACCATAAATAGTGGTATTTGCCAGTAACAATATAATGGGCGTAGAAAAAGAATCGATTCCTTACATTTCTTATGTACCCATAGGTGCTATAGTGGATTTGAATAAGATTTTGGATTCATCTATATTGATTAACTGCGTCCATTATGTTGTTACTGGCAAATACCACTATTTATGGTTTTGGATCTTTCAAATAGGAGATTCGGACCCATTTTGGTCTGATCCATCGATAAAAAGATTCATTCTCTTCATAAAAAAGAGGAGCTAGATGCAACAAAGGTTTTTTTTTTTTTTCGATTCACTCCTAGAATTAAATACCTCACTCAAGAACTGTTGTTGGTTCAATATGTCAGAATCCATAGAAAAAGTAAATTCCTTATGATATGCCAGATTTGGCTTACTTATTGGTAGAGTGAATAGATTGTCATTGCTTGAAATTTCTGTTCTGATTCAAAATTGTGATGTAACGTGTGTCCCCCCTGTTCTGGTCTCGTATTATGAGGCAATGGCACAATACTTTTTTTTTGTTTCTTCACCTTTGTGATAGATTTATAAATGATGTTGCTATAACTGAGACATTTTCTTCTTGTCTTGCAGGAGGATTTGGTTGCATATGCTAACATGTCTTGTTCAATATTCTGGTCTAGCTGTGAGGTAGCAGACATGGACCTGCCTGGTTCTGTGCGGGGAAAGCTCGGAGGTCCTAGTCAGCGCCGCTTGTCGTCTTCCATCACTTCTTTAGTGCTGCAGGCTGTAAAATCCTTTGCTCTCTTAAGTAACATTTGTTCTACAGCCAAACTAATGCTAGTAATCCATGCGCTATTACTTATATACGCGGAGAATTAACTCTTCAATGAGATCTAACTATGACTGTTACGGTACATGAGAACATTTCCATAGTTTTAACTCCGTAACTGGTGTACCTTTTTACTAAAAAAGCACTCTCTGTCCTAATAGTTTGAGAGTTTTAAGAACGTGCATTTCTTACATTTTCTGTTTTGTGTCTTTTCTTGTTTCACAGATAACATCTGTCAAAGCTGTTGCTTCTATCTCTTTGTGGTGTGCACAGATGAGGACTGAAGCTTCACTGAATATTTGTTTTGACTTTCTGTGGGATTTTTTGCGGAAAACTTTATCAGCTTCAGCTTGTAATTCAAAGGTATTAATTAAATTACTTGGTTTCTTATGCTTCTTAAGTGTGCTATCCACAATAATCTACTTCTATATCTGTCTGTACCCGCTTCAACTTTACTTATACCATGGCCCCAGAATAGACTGGGGCAGAACTCTATATTGCAGCTTGTGAAGCCTTATCTTCTGCCCTCAGAACATTGGTGTCGGCTTTCTCTCCCCTTATTCTGAATATAATCTGGAGAAAGGATTTGACTCATGCACCGCTTTCTGAAGAGGAACAGCTTTTAGATTCCTTGGTTATTACTTTTCTACACAAGATAAATGCTGTTCTTGCTCTGGGATTTCTGACACGAACACGACGGGCAGTTTTGATAAATTGGAAGGTGAAGTTTTATCATCAATGAAGAAGTGTCATTTTCTTGTTAGCATTTAGAATTTATTTCTAAAGATGGACAAAAAATGTAGATTGCACGTAAGAGTAGCTTAGAATGGCCACACCATGCCTTTTTTTTTTGCAGACTTGCACATAATATTGCATCCAAGTGAAAATGGTGATAAGTAGTGAAACATTTTAATATTTGTTTCTCGCCTTATTAGTCTATGTAGTCAGACAGCTCTTTGCTGCTGCATTCCCTTAATTTTGGTTCTACTGCTACATTTTTAGGATTTAACATGATCCCAAGGGTTAACAAGCATTTGATGTTCTGTAATTGCTGACAATTTCAAAGTGAAAGTTTAATACGTCTACCAAAAAAGGAGTTTAATACTGATGGATTTCTAATTGATTTAGTGGCGATGCCTAGAATCTACGTTGTCATTGCCTTATCATGCTTGTAAGGATGGAGTTCAAGTAAGAGGACGTGAATTTTTCTTCTCAGATGATGCACTTCGCCAGATTCTTGTTGACCTTGTTGAAAGGTAATTATCCAGAGTTTCTTGGCTATTGCTATAATGAGCTGTAAGCATAGGTATATATGTTTTTTGATTCTGTGAACACACATATCATAAGAAAATCGAAGTAGACTGGGCATATCTGAAGCTAATTCTGATATGGTAAATTGAGAAAGGGAAAAGGAAATGAAATTTTTCATGGTTTGATTGGTTCCTCTCTTTATCCTCCTATGTTTTCCCAGACATCCTGGCCTTGGACTAGGCAGGCTTGGAGGAAAGTCTTATGATTTACATTTTCTTTCCCTAAAATTTCATGTTTTTCTTTCTATTATCCCACTGTTAACATATAATATCAACACATGTTAATGCCAAAGCAAGTTGTTGGTTGAGAATTTCTTTATAGTCGAGCGTGATCCACAGCTCCTCACTAGTTAGACCTTTTGATTGATTATCATGAACCCAGACCTGTGGATACTGGCAATTGCAACTCAAAATGAGATGGTTATGTCCCTTTTCCATTGTTTGTAACTCCAAGACAGAAATTATATGATGAATCTTTTCTGAACTTTATATTTCCTTTTCATTTGTTGAACCCTCTAAATGATCTTGCAGTCTTGAAAATGCTGCTGAAGATTCTGTTCTACCTATGCTGAGGTCACTCAGATTGGTTTTGGGGTTGTGTGCTTCCAGTAGATTGGATTCAGTTTTTTCCCCATCTGTTGGTGTGGATACCCAGGTTCCAGTTCCTTAACTTTTGCAGTGAGTTTTGGCGTTGTTATCTAGCTACAATTGTTATATTTTTGGTTTGAGTTATCGTGTTTGGTCATTTAGAGTTATTTTCCCTAATTTACACGAAAGTTTTTCTTAAGTCCTATTGTGTTGTTGAAGTAGAACTACTTTTGGCCTTTTTTTTTCAACTGAAAAACACATTACCTGCTGTTATGCCTTCTGTTAGATCAAAACTGGAGAAACCCAAACTCTCATGAGCAATCTTTCTAGTATTAATATTATTTTATTTTGGTGATTGCTGAGTGTAAGCAATTGCAGTTAATGGTTGAATCGCAACAGATAGTAACGATCTTTGAGTTCTAGAAGGAATAAGAAAAGATGAAACTGAAATCTGTTCTATCTATAGACCTTTTTGTTTGCAAGCAGTTTATTGTTCATGCTGATGGGCAGATTAAACTGGGGAGCTCTTAGCCTACTACCGTACTTTGGGTTTGCCTGAGTGCACAGTCTCTCTCTCTCTCTCTCTCTCTCTCTCTCTCTCTCTCTCTCTCTCTCTCTCTCTCTCTCTCTCTGTGCTCGCATGCCTGTGTGTGTGCGTGTTGGAGAAAGAAAGAGAAGGGGGGGGGGGGGGGGGGGTGTGGATCAAGCATCAATGAATATTCCTGATTTATTCTTTCATTCACGTCCCTCTCTTATTGTGCAGATGATGTGGCAGTTGGTTCGTTCTTCATGGTTGTTGCATGTCAGCTGCAACAAGAGAAGGGTTGCAGCTATTTCTGCACTTTTATCATCTGTTCTGCATCCTTCTTTGTTTAAGGATGAGAGCATGCATGTGACGGAGAGTGGATGCGGGCCTCTCAAATGGGTCTGCTCTCGGTCTCTCTCTCTCCCGCACGGTGTGCTTTTCTTGCTGCCGATTAATGGTTTGCTACTATCCTTTCATTTTACCAGTTTGTGGAAATGGTTCTTGAGGAAGGCACAAAAAGTCCGCGGACAATTCGTCTAGCAGCATTGCATTTAACAGGAGTTTGGCTTTCAAATCCTACAACCTTAAAGTATTACATGAAGGAACTGAAGCTTCTATCGCTCCATGGTTCTGGTTTGTTAATCTCTCATGAAGTCTAAGTCCTTTTTTTCTTGGGACTCATTCATGAATTATAAATCTGCTAAAAGTAGCCCTTTGTTTGTATGTGGGGCCAGATATCCTTTTTGACATATGGTTCGTTTTCTTTTTCCCCAGTTGCATTTGACGAGGATTTTGAATCTGAAATGACTGACAATAATGATGCCAAGCTTGAAGTGTCCTTGTTGGCAAAGAGTCCTGACGCTGAGTTGACTGAAGTAAGTTATACACTTTTTGGTGCGGATGAAGAGAGGAGTTAGACCCCTGTTTCTTCCATTTCATTAAAAAATCTAGCAAAGGGACAAGCCGATCTAACTTATAGTGTTTGCGTTTTTGCAATCAAGTCCTTAATTTGTAGGATTTTTACAATAAAGTCCTTCCACTACTGATGCTGTTAATATGCTACAGTGGCTGGCTGGCTGGCTGCTAGCATGATAATTTTGTTGAAAGAAACTAGAATTTGATTGGCTAGCTGGCTGCTAGCATGAAGATTTATCAAAAGAAATTACGTTTGACTTCAAAATCTGGTTATGCTTTAAGTGGTCGAATTATATAAAATTGGCAATCCAAACTCCAGAAAGTATAATGGAATAGATGATGAAGGCGTCATTCGTTTTCCTTGCCATGCTAGGTATGAACACTTATCTAGCAAATATGGTTGTCTTTTTAGGCTTTTATAAATACAGAATTGTATGCTCGTGTTTCTGTTGCTGTCCTCTTCTGCAAACTCGCTGACTTGGCCGAAAAGGTTGGATCTACTGAGGAGAATGCGGATTGTCATGCTGCTCTTGATGCTGGCAAATTATTTCTGCTAGAGCTCCTTGATGCAGTGGTATTAGTTACTTTTTAAGCCTCCTAAATTGTTGCTTTGCGTGTGTTATATTTTATCGGACAGCATGTGCCCAGATTGGTTCTCAATAAAGTTTGAACTTTAGCTTTTTCAACCATTTCATCCCCATCAGTTATTTCCATTGGCTGGTGGATTCATAATTTCACGATGACTGTTCAACTTGTCCATGCAATATCTCGCACTTAATTTAAGCAATCCACTGTTCTTTTCCAATTCTGCTATTTACTGCCAGTAGGTTACAGGTCGTGGATCTTTAGTCATTTTACTTTGGTTCCATTGGTAGAAAATGTCTAGCTCATGTAAGCTCTTTTAATAGTTTTTTTCTTTACCAAGATATGATACTTCTTATCTCTATCAAACAGTAATGCCGGTGTTTCCTTTCTCTTTAAACTTGTCAGAGTAGCATGTACATCGAATACTCCTGGTACATGGTGTGCGTGTCTGCATGGGTGATGAGTGCACACACTTGTGGATGTGTGTACATGTGTGTCTAGATATAGATACCCACAGATTTATATATACAGTTCTCTACTATTATGCTCGTGTGGTGCAGAAATTAGCTCTAGATTGATAAATTTAGGTTTAGATAGATTGAGACGTAGGTATCACTACCGTGCACACTCTCTATAGAGACAGACAGTTTGTTGGATGGATAGATGGAAATACAAACACATATAAAATAAAACATGTACATGTACATGTACATGTACATGTGAGAATTCGACTAGTACCTTGGTTAGGTGCTTATTAACGCAGAGATCACTTTTCAATCCCATAACAATTTAATTCTCAGATCAGTGTACTGTTCTTCCCATTCAGGATTTATCTGGTAGCTGCAACTATGGAATCATAGTAATCGTGGGAAATTCTCTTTGGTTTGTTCTCCACAAGCATTTGTAGACTTTGAACTTCATACCGTTCAAGAATACCTGCTTTGGGAAGGAGTTTTAACTAAGTTTAGCTTATGTATCATTGTGGTCTTTTGGTCCTGACTATCGACAGTAGTCTTTTTTCCTCATGCAATTTAGACATTCTTTTACTTATATATTACTTTCCATAATCTTGCATTCATTTTGCTGCTTTCTGTTATAGGTTAACGAGAAGGATCTTGCAAAGGAGCTGTATAAGAAGTACAGTGCGGTGTGCTTTGCTATCCCTACCTCTTGTTTCAGAAATAACAATAGCTGTGGAAATCTACAGATTTATGATTCTTAAGCTAATAGCCTTTTAAAATTTTGATTAGAAAATTTGACTTTTACTACTGGATTACCATTGCCGCTTTCATTGATGAGATACTTATGTTGCAAGTCAGAAACATATTTAAACGGTTTCCTTTATAATCTTGCTCAACTACCTTTTCATTATTGCCAAGAGCTACTTTTGAATAGTTTTTCTCCTGCATCTAGTGGCGAATGAAAGACTTGCATACCGTGTGATCTAATATGTGTTGATAATTGAATATTCAATGGGGCCGACATTTCATCCTTTTTTCTGCCTTGGATCATGTTGATTAATGAGGATATTTATTTTGTTTTCCCCTTATTTTGACCCCTGGTTATTTTTTAGCAGATTCATAGGCGCAAAATACGTTCTTGGCAGATGATATGTGTCTTGACTAGATTTGTCAGTCAAGATATAGTGGGGCAAGTTACAGGAAGTTTACACATATGCCTATATGTAAGTATATGACCATGTAGTGGTCATGTTTGAAAGTCCGATATGCATGTCTCATAGCATTTGGCCCCTTTTTTTTTTTTTTGGTAAGGGCATTTGGCCCATTTTGTTGACATAAAACCCTTTTTATCATTATTCCCATCCCTTGTGTTGGTGGCAGAAAGTAGTGGCAAGCCAAATAGAAGCAACCCAAATCACTATACTCAATCTCTTCATTGGTTTGATTCAAGCATGTGCTTTAACAATACATTTTGTTTGCTTATTCATCTGCTCAACTCATCCTCACAAGTTCAGTGTATTAGTTATATCAGTACTTGGGTACTAGTCAATGAATCACTTGACGACTACTGGACTATGGCACCCAAGTCTTCTTCCACTAAATGTATTGGTTAGGTGGTTTTTTCTTTAGTAAAGTGCCCGTGCTTCTCTGTTTGAGTGCCAATTAAGCATGTGAAACAGCTTCATTTTCTTGTGTATGGATGGATACTTTCCTTTAAGAGTCTGCTTTGTTTTACTTTCGCACATAAGATAATATTTATTAAAAAGAATCTGTTTTAGTACATTTGTGCAAAAATATTAATGAGTCCTCTTTGCTGAACTCTCTGCATATTATCTGTTGGCAAGAACATGAGTAGGTCGACCTGCCTGCCTAATACAGGAGCCAAATACTGAGGCTTGTCTCCTTATTCTTCAGCAGTCAATAGCCCTTTAGAAACAGATTTCTTAACTTCCGGGAGGATAAATAAACAGCAACTAATGATTGGACGATTTTGGTGTCCGACTTGTTCAACCTGTCTCTGTCTGATATCAAGTCCATTTACATCTGCATCTGTACTGTGTCTCTTACACTTATCCTTGTCGATGTTCCAGAGTTCAAGAGTGATCTATTCTTATTTCTTGCAGCGTAACAATCTACCTGCAGTTCGCCAGTACCTAGAAACATTTGCCATTAATGTTTACCTAAAGTTCCCATCTCTGGTGAGGACCTTTTACTGGTTTTAAATAAAATTTATCGATGAATTTCACATGTAAGGTGATATGTCTTTCTGAGTGAAAAAAATTTTGTTTCGTGATAGTGATATTGGATATTGTTTGCTATATACTTCAGCTCAGATACTGAAAATTTTTCTTCTCAATTGAATGTCTTTAATAATATAATTTCACCAGGGGGGTTGTTTGAATTTGAAGACGACCTTGACTTACTGTTGAGAGAAATATTGTCTGATAACATGACCACCTTGTTATGCTATTTTGGTGTTGCTTGTTGGCCTCTTACTCTTTTTTGCTCCATGTCTTTCCATTAATTATCAAAAAGTAAACCAATGGCCATAGGATTACTCATTTATATAGAAATTTCCCAAGACGTGGTACTGTGCCTGGTTTTGTGTATACCAACTTGTGCATAAAATAAGTCATAAAGAAATTATGTGCTCTGTGAACGTTCAACTGCATTTCATTGAGAAATAAGAGATATGCATGTGTTGAAGATAAATATCTTGGAAAGTCATGTGCATTTGATCCTCTAGTGGTTCGTTTCTTTCTGTGCGCTTGCTTTTAGGCCAAAGATAAAAAAAAACTCTATTGATAGTGGCTTGGGAAGTCAATTAAATGAACCATTAGTTTGTGTTTTGGAGGCGCATTGGAGACTGGTTTGAGCTTTGATGTCAGAAGTTAAAGATTGATGTGGCTATTGATAAGTTGACTGGGAGTATTCCTGTAAATTGATCATTGAATCCTAGTACAAAGTCCAGTTTGCAGCATTTTGTATCACCACGACTTTTCTCTTGCATTTTAGTTTAGGAGCTTCCAGCGGCTACAATGCTCTTTGTTTTTACACACACTAGTCAGTTCTATTAACACAGAGGTATCCTTAAAATTGGTACTTGTACCTAATTACAGGTGAGGGAGCAATTGGTTCCTATTTTACGAGACCACAATGCAAGGCCTCAGGTAAATGATGTGATATGATGTTTTCTAGGGAAAATATGACGACACCAATTGACAAACGCACTAGTTTCATTGTCACAGAAGCAACTCACTTATCTTTAACCTTTGGTGGCTTCATATTAAATAAAGTCAATTGAAATAATTTCTTTAGAACTTTCTTCTCTCAGCATATTGCGGTTTTATTAAGTTTGTGTTCTAGTACTTTGTGCTGTATTTACTTATCTATATGTTTAAAAGTGATCCACCCTTCTTAGAAATGCTACATTTTGGTATTTCCTTTTGCTCCCCTCATTGTTTTTATAAAAATAACAAATAGCAATGCATGTTCTGTGGTCCATCTTGCATCTAATAACATCCCTTTTATTTCAACCTCATAATCAAAAGAAATCACTGCCACTTGCAGTGAAAATTTTATTGAGATGGATATTTGGATAATATTACTGACATAAGGTTGAGGAAATTGCTTGTTGATATCCATAAAGCTAGCAAAGGTTGCAGATTACTTTTTAAGAATAT
Source organism: Syzygium grande (assembly GCA_024733475.1). Lineage (NCBI taxonomy): Eukaryota > Viridiplantae > Streptophyta > Magnoliopsida > Myrtales > Myrtaceae > Syzygium > Syzygium grande. The sequence goes on along the minus strand of JAMXDD010000001.1, from coordinate 38,895,299 downwards.
GCAGAAATCGAGCACTTGATAGAAGATAAAGCTACAGTGGTGCAAAGCAAACGCTGATAGAGTTCTTTTGAGGAAATTAGCTATTAGATTATTCAATCTCGGAGTGGAATATCAAATTTAGTCCAAGCAACAAGACTTTAGTACTTTGATACAACAATCAAGTGGCTTATCTGTCAGCACAAGGGAAACTACTGACATAAGCAGAGCATCCATTCACTATCTGGATCAGGCTTTCCTTTAGTGGAATCACTTGAATTTGACCAATGTGTCCCTCTTTCATATGCATATCATAGGATGCATCAGAGCTGTTATTTTCTTTATCAGTAAAAATCTTAATATGTAAAAATCTTTCATATGCATATCATAACCTCCTTTTTGTCTGTAACTATCAAATAGAACCATATCATCAACTAGAACCTCGACTTCTGAGGACAATTGTCCCATTACACAAAAATCTTTGCGGATATCGCCCCAAGGACAAAAAAAAGGGAAGAAGACGGGAGAAATACTAGGATGATCCCGTGTAGGCTTTTCATCAGGCAGGGGATGCATAGGGTGAAAGATAGCACTTGTTTGATTTCTTTTAGTAGTCAAAAGTAGGCTTTAATATTTTCATTGCCATAACAGCATGAAATGATTCTTTTCTTTTTCCTGGAAAATGCTTGGGTCCGTTTGCTTCACGGGAAATGAATGATTTGGAAAATATTTTCCTAAAACAGATTCTTTCTTTTGCTTAGAAAAATTAGTCAATGGAAAATGTTTTCATTATCAACAACAATCTATGCCTAAACATTTTCATTATCAATGAAAATGTTTTGCATTCATTCATTTCTGTAAGCAATATAGGTGATATTTTTAGGAAAATGTTTTACAAAGCGGTGATTTTGTGCAAAGCAAGTGCACTAAGTTTATGAACCTTTTTCTGTCAAAAAAAAATTTATGAACCTTTTTCTGCACATCTCTTTGGATATGAATCCAAGCATACATTAATCAATTAATGCCATCTCATCTATTGCAGGCACTCTCTTCATATGTATTTATAGCAGCTAATATCCTTCTACACACATCTAATGATGTTCGACTTAGGCATTTGGAAGATTTACTTCCTCCTATAATTCCATTGTTGACCTCACATCATCACAGTTTACGCGGATTTACACAGGTGAAGCAGATAAAGTTTTCTTTTATGTTTACTTACTTCTATTTACATAAAGTGCATGATTGACTTGTTGGAAATCTCACACAGTTGTTGGTGTATAAAGTTCTACAAAAGTTGTTTCCTCCCGCTGGTCATGGAGCCTCTGAGTACGTCCCTCTGGAGAAAAAATGCTTAGAAGATTTGCAAGAGTACCTGACTAACAATCATGATTGTGCACGGTATGACATTGCTTTGTGTTAGTGTATATTTTTTCTTTTGAAAATTCGGCAATGAATTTTCTCTTGTGATGTTTCTGAAGTTGACACAAAAATCCATCAGTATGAGTACATGGATTCCATGCTATGATGAACTCAGTCATATAATATGTTGAGAAGGATAATTTATTTTCAAATGTGTAATATATGTTACAAAAAGCTCTCAAATGTAATATTGTATTATTCCTTCTTCAGTTTACGATCATCAATGGAAGGATATCTTGATGCCTATGATCCCAAAGTTTCAGCTACTCCTTCTGGAATTTTCGTCAATCGGGTTGAGGTAAGTCTCTCTTTCTTGAAATTCATCAATAGAAGCTTTCAGAGGGTTTCTGGCATAATTAATTGATTCAAATGTATGATAAATGAGTAAAACTTTGTGGCACATGTTTAACTGTAAGCCATAGGTGATTTTACGAAAAGTTAAGGTTTATTGCTTTGTTTATTGATATAGTTATGATTGTTGCAGGAACTCGAATTTGAATGTGTTCCTGTGTCCCTCATGGAGCAAGTGCTCGGCTTTTTAAATGTATGTGCCTATTTTAGCTTTTCTAAAAGGCAAATCAGGATACTGCTTTACCTGTGTCCTGTCCGGCAACTATAGTCATGATATATATATATGTGTGTGTGTGTGTGTGTGTGTGTGTGTGTGTGTGTGTGTGTGTGTGTGTGTGTTGAGTTGGTTGAAGGAGAAAAGACTAGCCAAACTACGTTATTGATTGAATGGCTACTTACAAATTTATAAGCTGTAGAAGCTTTATCTCTAGGAACAGAAAAACAACAAGATCCCAAAATACAAGGAAAATAAATAAGATATTTATCCCTAATGATAAGAAGAATTTTAAAAACAAATCCTAACTGAAATAGGTAAAAAACTAAATCCTAAAAATCTGCTAAGGATCCGCAACAATATATATATGCAGGATGTCCGGGGAGATCTGAGATGTTCCATGGCAAAAGATTTGGTTGCCATAAAAAACGAGAGCTTACGTATTGATGAAGATAGCAACCATCAGGAAGTTTCATGTAGCACCAACAATGAACTTTTTCTTGGTCAGCCACCTGGAGATGTTTTGACGAACTTCCAGAAAAAATTTACACTTGCCAAACATGAGAAAGAAGACCCTTTAGTGAGCTCGTTCTTGGGCCTTGATGAGATGAACAAACTTCTTTCAGGTAAAGTCTCGATGTAAAGGACTGATACTTAAACTCTTGTCATAATGCAACAGTATCATGATGTTGGTACTATTTAAGATATTGCTCTTTGGCAAATTATCCTACATTTGAACATGGAGTCCTAAAGTTTCTTGGTTCATTTGCACTTGAGAAGGGGTGTTAAAGTATCCCATTTTACTCACTGATGCAATTTTCTGTGTCTTATATTCATATTACTGCCCTCCATTATATAGGTTATACTTTTGGCTCGAAATTTCTAACAATGTCGTTATGTTTAATATGCATCAAGTCTTCTAAAAGAGCAATGGACTTCATATCTTTTGTTATTGTCCTATACTGTGTCTTTTGTGTCCTTGTTGCTTTGAACCTGAGTTTCCATTCTATAATCCCTCTTCTCAATGGACCATCCCAAAAAGAATGTGATGAAAAGTACCGATTGGAAAATTGTGGCACCTTCAGTTACTTCCACTTGAAAGTGACACTTATGATGTTACTTTTCTTCTAACCAGCATCATTATTATGTGAGTCTGTTTGTTGCCTTGCTGACAAAACATGTCAACTTTTGCTGTGGATTGTATGGTTCCATTTTGTCTATCGATTATTGGAACTTCAGTAACTTGTTCCGTATCCAGCAGAAATGGAGCAAGAGGATCATCTTGTCAATCATATGTTCCGCACACGCATTGAGACCATGGACAAAATCAGAGCTAGCAGACAAAATATCATCCTTGTAGCATCTTTGCTTGATCGCATACCAAATCTTGCTGGGTTGGCACGGACATGTGAGGTTAGTTATACATGCCGGTAATATAATATCTTCATTATATTGAATACAGAGCATTTCATATGTTGTGGTCATTTTGCAGAAGTTAATTTCTCCTTATTTGATAAATTTTTTTGTTCAGGTGTTTAAGGCTTCTGGATTGGCCGTTGCAGATGCTAATATCATACGTGATAAGCAGTTCCAACTCATCAGGTTTTGACTGTAGTTTGCTACTATCTATATCACAATTCCGCGTGGTAGAATTTTAAGTCACGTTTAATTGTTTCCTAACGCCTTTTGATTATTAGATAAAAGTGAAATGGCATTAGCTGTCCTCCACTTTTGCCCAAAGTTCAAAACCATCCCTCTACTTTTTTGGTTTCAGAATGGTCTCTGTACTTTCTAGAATTTGCTACTGTTCGTCCTTGCACCTTTCCGGTGGCAGATTTTGCTGATATGCATTAATGCTGTCAAAATTGCTAATATAGACTTTTTATAGGGAAAAAAAAGCTGACCTGGTTCTTATGGTTTTCTAATATTTCTGCATTTTGCAAAATTCTCCCTCTCTCACTCTCTCTAACCTTGCCCACAAAAATATTAAGGAACAGGCGCTGTGTCCTTGCTGACGCCAACGGCGCTGCTGCCATTGGCGTCACCTGCCACCACCGTGATGGAGTTGCCTGAGCACCATCACAGTGGTGGTGCCTTATTTTGAGCTCTGCCCTTTGTTTTCTACGTCTTCCTCCAGCCTCAGATTTGACACCACCGTTGCTGGTGGACCCCTTGGCAATGAGATCGATTAGCTCTTTCTCTGTCACAACGGTCTCGATCGACCACCACGATAGACGCGATGACCACCACGACACGTGACCACGATGGTGTTGGTTGTCTGAGTGGGCAGGACCCTTGCAGTCCACCGTGGCGGTGGGGTCCAGCAACTGTCTACTTTTTTTCACTCCTCTTTTATTTTTGTAACACAAACTTTTTGAATTTTCTTCTTGTTTTCATGACTACATCAGCAACAAAGGTACCGATACCAATAATAATGTTACATGTGTACTCAGATTGCCACCTTAACTTTCTTGCTGCCAACTCAGCACTCTGACAGCCAAATTTAACCGAAGCACTACCGGTGACACATTTTAAAGAGCACCGGGTCCAATTTGGACAAAAACCTAGATAAACACTCACAATGCATTATGGAAAACCAGCATTCCTAGTTTATACATGACCCATTAATAAGAGAGCATTTATGTTCACTAAATATAATCAAATCTGTCCCATTTTCTTTTCATTGTTGAGCTTTACACTGAGTATTAGCTCAATGTGCTTGTACATTGTCAGACCTCTAGGATCTCCAAGCTGCAGATGTTTAACTGGTCATTTAATAAGCGTAGTTTGCAATGTGGCTTTTGATCAGTGTTAATCTTCTTATTGTCCTCCACCCCTCATCTTTTAGTATGTGTTATGCTACTCAAATTGATAGAACTTTTCTGACCAAAAATAAAATAAAATTTGATAGAACTTTTGGCAGAAAAAAAAAAGCTCTGCACTGAATGAGAAATGGGTTCGTATTTTTCCCGAAAGATGCTTATAAATAATGCTATATATACTAGGTGCTCCCCAACTTATCTAGTTCCGACTTAAGTCTTGTGTACATCACTAGTCCTAGTGCAGTGCTACCTTTGCCTTTATGTGCCCATAGAGCATAAGAGAAAGGGGTTATCATGCATAGGAAGCCTCAATAGTCATATCAGAATTGGAATGCCACTGTGCCATGAAGAGTTAAATGAACCTGTCCTTTTTCCATTTATGGAAGGTAGTCCTGAGATAAAGGTCCAAGAGACTTATGTGGCCATGGTCTAAACTGTGATTTGGATTTTGGTGCTTGACGCAGTTATACACAATCTTGATGTACACGCTTTTGGAGCATCTGTAAATCCTTTTCACTATGTGATCATTGTCATTTCTTTTCAGTGTCACTGCAGAGAAGTGGGTACCCATCATAGAAGTCCCTGTAAGAAGTTTGACAGGTTTCTTGGACAAGAAAAAGAGAGAAGGCTTCTACATCTTGGGACTAGAACAAACGGCAAATAGTGTCCCTCTCGATCAGTATGCTTTCCCCACAAACACGGTAAGTTGAAACTGAGGGATTCACTTAAAATTTTCTAAGAAACTAAGAAGCTATACAAAGGAACGAGAAAACCATTGAATCTTTTTTATTAGAAGTCACGAAACTATATCTCTCTTTAAATCCTGTCACATTGCATACTGAAGAAACTTCTCAGGAAGGGAGAAAAAAAAAAGAAATGAAGGGAGCAAAGATTTGATATTGTCACTTGTAGAAGATAGATGAAGTCTTTTTTCTCAGTGAAATGAAGATTTTTTTTTCTTTTTTTTTTAACCTTTTGCACTGTTAAGCCAGTTCAAGTTCTGTAAAGAGATTTTCAGTTTCGGAATGCTTATTTGATTATTTCCAGGTCCTCGTCCTTGGACGTGAAAAAGAGGGCATACCAGTGGATATTATTCATATTCTGGACGCTTGCATCGAAATTCCCCAGTTGGGAGTCGTTAGATCGCTTAATGTTCATGTCAGTGGTGCCATTGCCCTTTGGGAGTACACTAGACAGCAGAGATCTAAATAGCTCCAACGAATGTGTGTGGGTGTGTGATATCTCCCACAGTGCACGAAGGTTCTGGACTAGTGCCAGTTCTGGTTCAATGTAATGCATGGAGTTTTGCAAATTAGACAACCCAAATTCATTGTCGAGATTTTGTTGTAATTCGATTTGATATCCCGCGTACTTTAGGTTAAAAGAGGAGAGTTGAGTCATGTACACCATTCCAGGAATATTGGCAATGTAAAGGATGGAAGAAAAGGCCCAAAGGCCAACATTCTTTATGTAGTAACAATTGATTCAAGCCTGGTTGTTTCTTCTGCGTTTAAGAGAGTGATGGAGATTTCTAAAAGGACAAATTTTGTATTTCCTTCCCCTTCAAACATACTTTTGCATGCTCATACAGGGAGGGAGGGAGAATTTCACATGTATTGTTTTTGGTACGGCTTGTGTCTTTGCTTCAGACAGTTCCTTGTCAGGTATCTTATGTTTAACATTCCTATTCAAGTCTATGCATAAGTTCTTTTGTGAGTATCAGTCTCCTGAGTGTTTCAGTATTCTACCTTGTCCCTTTTGGTTCTCTTATTTCCCTCATTTTGCACTACGGAACTGCTCATCGTAACCCAAGTAATTCTCGCAACCAACCATAGCATCCCTATTGTTATGTTCCCCGGAAATTGCGTTGTGTGGGGTACCTTTGTGGTCATAAGACAATCACGGAAATTGCGTTGTGTAGGGTAGGGTACCTTTGTGGTCACAAGACAATCACGGGCTCGTATGTCTTTAATAGGCTTATACATGGTCGTTGGTTCTCTCGAATAATCCTCACTTCATTTCACGGGTCATCATTCTTCTGCTCTGATTCATAGTAGTGCTACCTGCCTTAGATGCTTGATGCCTTCTGCAACTGACCAAACTTGTCAAATTGTAAATGAAGTCGATGATCATTAGATGCGAGACTGAGCAATCTATACCAGACAGTTTTTACCACGAGGAAAAGGATGTGCTATTTGGTCATGGTGTTTGTGATTTAAAAACAGCTGTAAGGAAGAACTAGAAGTTGCAACTAAAGCTTGTTACACCTTCATCCCCTGAAAACTTTTATCAGTTCACAATGTTATACTGCAACATATTCAAACACGTAACAGAAGGTAAAAACATTCTACTGCAAAAATGCTGAGTGATCTTGAAACGCTCTCTTTTGGTAACAACCATGGATTTTTCACTAGCCATTCTTTGAACTACCAGAGTTATCATCCTGCCATGACGCTTGCCATTGCTTGTCATAGAAGGTCGATTCCTCAATAAGCTTCTTTACGGTCTCGATGTCCTCATTCTTTCTTATTACCAGAACTCCTACTACAGCTATGAACAAGAGAGTCTTACAAAAGAAGTTTCCCATTTGGTCAACAAGACCGACTCCGGTCAAGCTATCCACCAAATAAGCCATAAAGAATCCTATCATTGCTGCCCGACCTGCACAAAAGATTAGCGATGAATGAATGAGCTTGTTTAGCATAAGCAGACGGAATCCATATAGTAGATTTCTTAAGAGATCAGGAACATGCCATTGAGTAGTTCAGCCTCAGGGAGATGGAACCTCTTCATCCAAGCCCACCATGGAATGATAGAGGTGTCGAAAACTACAGGGTCGTCATTATTGGATGATTCGGGGTTGTCTTCAAGCCATTTTCTCCTCCTAACCTCTGAAAGTATACACAACAACCATTCAGAAAATAACTATGAACAACTGGATTAAGTGATATATTCTACAAAGCTTGGTCAGATGGCCACAGAACATCACGGAGTCCTAGCGAATAGAAATGACAAGTACGATGCGCAAAACAGCTTCATCTCCATGAAGCACTGAAGTGCTAGGTGAAAATAACAAGTCTACTGTACTGGGGAATCATACGGAACAAAGCTTGTTTAATAGACAGGAAGCTCTAGCTTGCCTCCATGACCAGTCACCACAAAAAACAGTGCAAACGATGGTCTCTTTTGGCCTCCATCTTAACCTGAGGGATTACAAAAGAGCTACTACATTAATTGCTGAGGAACAAAGTTTTGTGGTTTAAGGTATTTTTTTGGAAGATAATCTTCGTGGATACCACAAGTGTGCGTCCTTGCCAGTAATCTTTGTTCATATACTGAATAAAACACGCTGGCTAGTTTTTCACAATGAACTGCAGTTGGAACAAGTTTGTTCTCTCTTTGACATGAGTAATTGACTAGTTCTTCAACCCATATCTAAGTGCATCATCGGCAAATAAGAAAGTTTCTACAGTCTCAAAGGAAGATAAAGATGCTGAGCATTGTCCACACTGTTACTCTATTAAAATAGGGGCTCTAGCAAGAAATATGATGTAGCAATGTTTCCATGGGCCACGTCAACAAGAGTATGATAAAAAAGCACCCATTAGAATGTGCAAAGTTCACATTATCTGCCACTAATCAGGGAAGAGTTAAAGCTCTCATGATTCAAAATGTCCTGGATTAGCAAATACGAAGCCTTCAACTTTAGCCTGCTTTGCTATTTCATAAACTTCAAGATAGCATAAAAAACTTATTACACAGAAAGAGGTAACCGCCATTAATTGACAGTCATAAATTTGAAGAACAAAGTCTAGCATCACTGAATTTCAAGACCACTATTTCGTACAGCTGCAACTTAGAATGGCAAAGCCATTTTTTCCCCTTAAATCTCAAGCTCATGAAATAGAATAATAAAGCGACATTCCAGTGCTGTAAACAAAACAGAAAAGAAGAAGAATCAGAATCAACAGCGACAAATTTCGGGGGCGGCATATAATTTGATTTACAATTCCTCTAAACAAACTTCATAGAGAGGCACCATTCATATCTGAGTTATCGCTTACTTCTTGAGACTAAGCATTAACCTTAAAAACCAACTTGCTCAATCGCTAACTCAACTTAACCACATTTTCACTCCCTCCAAGTAACACAAACCTTTTGAGCTAATTGAACTGGTGGGTCCACTCGCTCAAAATACTCCAGACACCAACTCGACAGACTCAGCATAATCATATGGAAAACTGAAGAGCAGACATGCTCAAACCAGATAAATCAAAGCAGATACAGCCAAAAAAAAAAAAAAAGGATCGATCAACTCACCAGCATCAATGACAGCATCCCAATCAGTCGCACCATCTTTCTGAAACTGCTTCAAGTCCCAAGTCCCACTAACCCATCTCGAGTCCTTGAATTTGGTGACCACCACGGCTTCCTCGCCAGAAGCAGAGGACACAGACCCATTAGACCCAGCACCTTCCTTCTCTCTCTCCGGCTCCTTCACCTGCTCCACGGCCACCTCCTCCACAGCCACAGCCGACGACGGGACAGCCCCAGACCCATTATCGGAGGAAGCATGAATGGTGATAAAGGTGGCTCTTTTGGGCCCGAGGGACAGGGAGGGCTTGTGGGTGAGGCGGGGTTTGGAGAGGGAGCGAGGGGAGAGGGTCCTGAGGTTGGGCGCCGGGGGAGAGAACAAGGCCATGGAAATGGACATCTGGGTGTTCTCTTCTTCTGGTGGCTGCTGTTTTCCTTATGGTTCTCGCGAATGACGAGAGAGGCAGAGCATGAGGAGGGGAAGAGTGAGAGAGCACACTGGTACGGAAAGCGTGCGATGAGTTTGTGAGCCGCGAGCCAATCCTCAGCCTCTCGTTGAACGATGCTCTTCCACTGTGGTTTTTGTAAGCTAGCTTGGAATGGAGTGGGCTCACGTGTAGGAGTGTGCATAATCATTTAGTCATGAACTCAAGCAAGCTGATATTGTGGTCTCTACTCAGTTTTGGTGAAATGTACATGTCACCCTTTTTTTTTAAGTTTTGGCAAACTACATTGCTTGGTCATACTTGGCATTTGTTGCCTATCGAATGTTATTATTGGACCGAGTCGATTGAATAGGTCACGGCTCTTTCGTGTTTATCGATTTTGCGTGCTCTTTTCGGGTGATGAAATAAAGGGCTAATTACTACGGCAAAAGATAAGTAATTGATGCGTTGCTTTTTAGTGTCTTTTTGTTTTGATAGAGTAATCTATCAATTATGCATTTTATTTAGGATTAATACCGCGAAAAACCTCAAACTGATACGCCAGTGATAAATTTACCCAAAACTAATTTTTTAACCACTAAGAACTCCAAACTAGTACACTTACAACAAGTTTACTTTCTATTAATTTTCGTTAAATTTGATTAATATAATGAAAAAACCACAAATCATACGCCTATAACAAACAAAATGTAAAATCCCAAACTGGTACACTCATTAATTGTCACGTGTCGTCTAGCTTAACAATTTGACGGTAAATTTAGCGAAAACTAATAGAGAGTAAATTGTCACATTTATACTAATTTGAGGTTTTTGATAATCAGAAAATTAATTTGGGGTAAATCTATCACATGTGTACTAATTTGTAGCTTTTCATGATATTAACCCTTTTATCTAACAATCAAGTTACTTTGCCTTAACATAGTTCTTTTTTTTTTGGTCGAACTTAACATAGTTCAATCAGTGGGAAAAAATGAAGAATTGAATTAACAGGTTCTTTTCCAGAAATTTTAAAAAGCCTCTTCAAAAATCAATTTAATCCCCAAATGAGAAGAAAAGATAATTAATTGATTTCTAAGAATCCCACGAAGAAAATTGGTGGGCCTCGTTCTCCCTCGCTATCTCCTACTAAAAGGCCTTACCCGGCCCAAAACCCATCCTCTTCGGGTCGAATCATGACCCGAATAGCGAACTTCGGGGCTCCGAATCACCCATATCTTCGGGCGTTGTCACTTCGGAAGAAAAGCGCTCTGCAATGGAAGTAGCCACCGCATCTTCGAGCTTCGCGCTCCACCGGCAAATGGTAGCGCCGACGGCTTCCTCCACTTCGTTAAGAACCTGTAAGGCCTCGATTTCTCCCGCCAGAGTTTCTCTCTCCACCGGCTTCGTCCCCTCCTCCGCCGGCAGCGGCGGCGGCAGCGTCTCCGGCGAGTTCTCCGGCGTCAAAGTCCGGCCCAAGTCCCTCTCTCCGGCTTCCGTTTCCAGGTCCAAAGGCAAACGGAGCGTCGTCACCATGGTACTCCTCCAACACGCATTTGCGTCTTCGATTGGATGATTGTTTTTCAGATAGTGCCGCGAGATTCGTTTAGATGCTTATTTGACGTTTCTGCTCCGGCTCGATTGTGAAAGTTTAGGAGATAAAAGCTTGGTTTCTGTGCGTAGTTGTGAAATGTGAGTTTTGCTGATGAGACCATCTTTTAATGCGCTCTAGGAAGTTATTTAGTAAAGTGAAAGATGATATTTTTCTAGTTAATTTTGGTCGGAATGGCTTCTGCGGATTATAAAAATAGTTCCTTTAGTGATCATATGGTTTAATATAGGTTGTGCAGACTAAAAATTGCATAATAACTTCTGTCATAGGAAATCGAGCATCGCTGCATCTTGGGCTCTGAATGTGGGCTAGGGTTAGATTCAAGAACTCCAAGTTATTACTACATAGACGTTTTAGTTCTTCTCCTAAGAGTCACTGACTTGTGATAGTGAAATTTGCTCTATCTAATCTTTGGGTGGGCAATAAGATTGTACCATCTCAATGTAAGTTGCTTGCATTATTCATTGCCTTTGAGGTTAAGAAAGTGTGCCCTGAGTTATCAGTGTACACAAGGTTACGTAAGAATATTCCTCCTGGTGCAAGATATTTTGTTTTTTTGTCTTTCGAAGGGATGTTCTATTGGATTACAGATTTCATTTAAAGAGGCTGACCATTTTCCACGTGTTTGATGTAATTTAAAATTTCAGTGTTTAACTCTATATATACCAATTAGTGTGATATGGGCTTGCTGATGGGTTGTTGGTGTTTAACTTTAGATACTTGTCCTTTCATTACTATCTCTTACTCCATGAAGGGCTTTTTAGTTGTTTATTCCTCATTTGTGTTCAGGTTATTCCTTTCTCCAGGGGAAGTGCGTGGGAGCAACCTCCTCCAGACTTGGCATCTTACCTGTACAAGAACCGGATAGTATATTTGGGCATGTCTCTTGTTCCCTCTGTGACAGAGTTGATACTTGCAGAATTTCTTTATCTTCAATATGAAGATGCCGAAAAGCCTATCTACCTGTACATAAACTCCACTGGCACGACAAAGGTCAAATATACTTTATCTTGTTAAGTTTGCATGGGTTGTGTCTTCTCTCAAACAATTAGATGCTTGATGAACATAATATTTTAATCCTGAAATCCTCTCCTGGAGTTTCTAAAGGAGTTAACTTCAATATTTTATATGAAGCGGTAGCTCTTCATGTGGACAAGAAGGAAATATGGCTGCCATGCTTATACTTACAGTGATTAATGTACTAGTATCACAAAAAGGAGCTATGCATGACTTTTGCAACTGCTAGATTTCTCCCTTCTCAAGGAATCAATTTTTTTGTGGATTTCTTTCTCTATACCCTGGTTATTAGAAGGTCCTTGACTCTTGTGCCACCCTTTTTGTTTAGAATGCAAATATATATCTATACATCTTTTCCATTCTTTATAATAATTCTGCATCTAATGAAACTTATTGCCTTTTCCAGGGTGGTGAGAAGCTGGGTTATGAGACCGAGGCTTTTGCTATTTATGATGTCATGAGGTAAACATTTTTTTCAATTTTGGCTTCATTTCTTGAATTTCTAAGTTTCTGATATTGTTAACAAGGATGAGTTATTGGGCTTTTGCTAGTTTTCTTGATGTAGATTTATTCAACCACTGGCATTTATAAAAAAATTTAGTGGTGCTGCTTTGAACTTTTCATTTATGTGGAAGCCTATCAGATTAAAAACCGCTTTTGTAGGTATAAACTATATTCATCATCTTAATTGTTTGATGCAAAATAAATTTCTATAATCTTATGGATGTGGGCATTCGATGGGAATTGCTCCCTATATATGCACATATCTTATTAGCTTAAGCTCGCAGCTCTCTATGTTCCACAAGCTGCTCTCCAAATGTCATCGCTGTGTTATTCTTTCATGAGATAGTGGTTATCCATCGCAGGTATGTCAAGCCACCGATTTTTACTCTGTGTGTTGGTAATGCATGGGGAGAAGCTGCCTTACTTTTAGCAGCTGGTGCACAGGGGAACCGTTCTGCTTTGCCATCTTCGACAATCATGATGAAGCAGGTTTTTCCTGCACCTTTGAAGTTCCTAAGTTATTTAGACCTTTTAATTCGTAGCCTTTTCAAAGTCTTCACCCTGTCAGGGATTAGCTTAGGCAGCTTGCCTGAATTCTAATAATTCTTGTGTGTCTTCTGTCTGTGAATTGCTAGCCAATCGCAAGATTTCAAGGTCAGGCAACAGATATTGATCTTGCCAGGAAAGAAGTGAAGAATGTCAAGGCAGAGTTGGTAAGATAAATCACTGTGTTGGTTTGAGATATTTGTGAGAAATTTGTCTTCTATAGGCTTGAGATTACTATTCTGGTGGATGACATGATCTAACCAAGGCACTTGAATAAAAAATTGGAGTGAGACGAGCTCACGTAAGCAAAGCAAATCAGGGCCATTTGCTCTTTGAAGCTTCCATGTCCATCAGTTTTAAGTTAATCAAAGCAAGAGGTCCTTCGGACTGGATTTACCCCCTCAACCTTGGGTGATGTCCTGCAAAGTCAAGACTACTACTATAAAGAAATTAAAGGAGTGCTTAAATTGATTGAACTGGCTTGCTGTTCAATGGTAGTTGATTACTGCTTGCTGATGAGCTCTGCCCTCTATGTGAGCCCACAACTAAAGTATATAGTTTACTCATCTTAAATAATAGCAGCCTATTTATTGCCAGAAAGTGATGAACTTTTGCTTTATCCAGTGGATAAGTAGAGGTCATGTTACTTCTGTCTGAAGTTCTTCTACTTATAGAATATCGTAGACCACCTACTTCATGCCACATTAAGTCCAAAGTTCAAGTTAGTTCCGAAGTTACTAAATAGAAAATGATCTGCAAAGCTCCAGAGAAAATCTTTCATTGTTTGTTTAACAAATTGAAAACTTTACAGATCAAGAGAATATTGTTACTCATTTCTTTGTCATCCTGGCTCTTTAGGTTTGCCTCTCTGCTTCATCATGTTAACTGAAATGTGGTACTAGTAGAGTGTCGGTTCTTCGCAGGGTTATACAAGTGAGTTTAGTGTTGTTCTTGTTGGGCCATTTTATTGGAATGATGTTCTCAATGACTTCCAATTCCAATACAGATTGGAGAGCCTGTTTTAATTACTATCTGCAGGGTAGTACCACTATCTTGTAGAAATTGGCAACTATTTACATATAAAGGAATGAACAAAGTGAATCAAGCAAACAGAAGAATTTAGTTTTTGAGTCTTGTGATGCATCTTCAAGACACTGAAGTGGTAACTACTTCCTATTAACAATTTCTGAAGGTTAAACTCTATGCGAAGCATATTGGGAAAACACCAGAGCAAATCGAAGCTGACATCCGACGACCTAAATATTTTAGTCCTAGTGAAGCGGTTGAGTATGGTATCATAGATAAGGTATGCCACTATGTCGTCTACTTGATTGTGCTTTCTTTCATGGTGTGCTTAGTATGGTTACCTCACAGGTGCTATACAATGAGAGGAGCAGTGAAGATCATGGAGTTGTATCTGACCTGAAAAAAGCACAGCTTATATGATAATGATGCTGGAGAATGAAATTGCTATATATACAACGGATTCAGGTAAAGAAAGAGTAAAATATTCTCCATCATGTAAATTTTTCCTTCAAAACTTTTATGTATACCCACTTTGTTTATTCAGCAGGGTGCAAAACTAATTCGCTGTTAGAGAGTATGCTTGTTATAATAAGAATGGAAAGAAAATGTGCAATACAAAATTAAGACAGCAGCTGGCGAGAATTGGCAGTGAACGAAGCTTCAACTTTGGGATCATATGCTTCTATTGAACATTTTCAAGTATTCTTTTTCTGTTATCCAAATTTTGTTAATGGGTTGTTCCTCTTAGTTCAGTGTCAAGGAGGTTCTAGCATGGGAGAAGGATATGCTAATTTTTTCATGGACGACCACCTTAGTGTTGCCCCATTTTCACTCTTTTGTTTTTTCCAAACTCTAGCTACTTGACATCTGGAAAGAGTGGTGGCACAACCTCTTGGTCCGACAGTGACATTGCTTCTCTCATCTGATTTTGCTGTCATGATTGTTCTTCCTGAAATTAGAGAGGCTGGGGAAAGGTCTTGCTGGTTAGTAGATTTTGCATCTAGGCTGATGGCGCATTATCAGTGTCCCCTGTTACATTTTGAAGTGCTGAGGACCCATCTAAGAGTGGTTTCTTTTGGGATATTATGATTGGCATAACGCATCCAATGTTTTTCGGTAGATATTTGCATTAGCAAGTAAATATAAATCGAAATGAAACAACTCAAAAGAATTGGATTTTTAGCTCAGAAGTCGCCTACAAAATCCGCTGAGCTTTTGTTGAGCTTATACACATGATCGGTTGAAAACATGCAGGTGACACTGTCAATTACGGTTCCAACGAGCAGTTCCGGTCAACATCAGAAGGCCTAGGTGTTAGCTAAGAAGTGGGAATGAGACTCCTAAGGCTCACGGTATTGGATTTGTTGCCGGAATGCCATTATACATTTAGTGTCACATCTGTAAGGTCTATCTCGTGTAGTGAAATAGGCAGCATCGTTGTTTTTTACATTTTGATTTATAACAGTTGAAACAATAAGTAGGAAGAGCTTGTTAATGTACTATTTGAATAATAATGTGGTTTTTTGTTAGTTGATGCTTCCCTTCCGTGTCTATAAACATGTTTCCAATTAGCCGATCTGAATTCACGGTCGCATGTTGACTCAGTTCCAATGTAAAAAGTTAGCCTACATTTAGCATTACTTTTCAAATGGTTTTGGCCTATCCTAAGCTATCAATTACTCAAATCTCAGTATGCTCCAAATTGGTTTTGTGAATCAATTTTTTGCCTCCAAATAATGAACACAGCAAATCTGACGAAAATGAAAAGTGAAGCGGAATAGTAGTTCCAACTCTCTCTCAAGAGCAATGTGGAAGGAGGGAGAACCATCTAATGTTATATATTCCTGAACATATGAACTTGGAGCAGAACATGTCCATAGTACGGCATATCTCAGGTTCCATTAATGTCACTTTTTCTATGCCTTGCCTTCGAAAGTTCGTTTTCAGTGCTATATCATGCTTGAATTTATTATGGGAAGAAATGATCAGTGCCCCCCCTAATGGTGGTATTCTCTCTCTCACAAGTAGATTTAGCCGAGAGCATTGTATACCTAATTGTAGTGAGGTTGTGTTGACACCTATAATTAATTAGGTTGTTGACAACAAAAATAAATGGAAATAAACTCGTAAAGGACGTCAAGAGATGACATAGTCCATGGAGGATTGCCCATGTAAGCAAACAGTTGGCAAGCACTGAAATATCTTGGCAAGAAATTTAAAAATTTGAAATTGGAAAACTGGAATCGTAGAGGAAGTAGGCGTCACTTGAGTTCCCATACCAAAAGCTGTCGACGAAAAGTTACCATATGGAACCCAAGTCACCGAAGCTGTTGACGAGAAAAGGAGGAAGAACAGATGTCAAGATGTAAATAGCCCAACAACGGTTATTGCCTTAGAAAGGATAGGTGTCAAGACGTAAAGAGCTGGATGAAGGTTATTACCTCGGGGAAGGCAAGTGTCAAGATGTAAAGAGCTCGAAGACAATTATTAACTCGGGAAGGACATGTGTCAAGATGTAAAGAGCTCGATGATGGTTATTACATCATGAAGGATAGATGTTAAGATGGAAAGAACTCGACGATAGTTATTAACTTGGGAAGAACAGATGTCAAGACGGAAAGAGCACGACGACGGTTATTTTCTCGAGAAGGACAAGTGTCAAGACGGAAAGAGCTCAACGACGATTATTGTCTCGAAAATGACATATGTCAAGACAGAAAGAGCTCAATAATGGTTATTGCCTCGGGAAGAACATGTGTCGCAACAAAAAGATAAGATCTGTGGCAATTGATGGAAATATGTCATTAGATGAACTGTGAAGATGAGATCAACAGTAGTTATTGGACATGGTCTTAGAAGGTGGTTATTAGGCTCACATTATAAATAGTGCCCGACAGCCAGAAAAAAGCCTCCCGCGAGTAGACATCATTTTGATGACTTTCATCGACCAAAAGAAAATTATCTTTATTTTCTAGTACCGCACCTTTAGTTTTCATAGCTACAGTTGTTTACTCTCTACGCCAGTAGCCACGTAACGTTGCATCGATGAAATTCGGATACCACCAGTCAGCAATTAGACGGATTTGTCTGAATCGTTTATAAATATAAGTCAAATTTCGTTACTGTACGAAACTTGTGTTATTGATCAAGACAATCAAACTGTTAGTTCACGCCTATATATCTCCTATCCGGAAATGGTCAAAGAACCCAGTCTCCTCTAATTAACAATCGAAGAACGACCCTATATATCTCCTATCCAGAAATGGTCAAAGAACTCAGTCTCCTCTAATTAACAATCGAAGAACGACTTTTGATAAATTATATTTCATCGTGGGAATATTTTCGACGAAACAGGTTGCTACAGGGCTGGAAAGATCCGGAGTCACCCACCCCATTCTATACCTCAATCGTGTCTCCACATCATGCTCCTCTAAATTTTCTACCTTTTTCGTGCTTATTGCGTCACTACAGCGTGTAAAATGCTGCTCAAAACAGGGAAAGCTCGTTAAAGTATTCAAAACCATTTTGTTTTATTGATCCGTACTAACAATCATTCGAGTGCTTTTTAGCCTAATTTGTTGTTTGTTTTTTCTGATTTTGACACGAGCAAAGGGCTGAGGTTTCCTAGTTTTCTAGATTTTTTAAGTGCGCTACAACCAAACGGTCACTTGGTGGCTATATCCACTTGCTGATAGTTCATAGCTTTGATTGGACTTCAGCAAATCAATACAAGTTTAAGTAGCAGAAGGGTGCTCGTAAATGGTATAAAGCTAACCAAGTGGGTTTTTACTGCTGTGAGTGCTTCTAGCTATTGGGTTTTGATTCAATTGAGATGTCTGGAGAATGTTTTGTAGTCGCACGGTGCTCAAGTCCGAGCATTGTTACTGTTTGTGATTTACTCGGCTGAATTTCTTGGATACTTCCAATAGCAATTCCGCCCCGATAAACATTGTTACCACAAAGACAACTGTGAACTTACTACTTAATATGTAATCGTATGAGATCAAAGAATTATGAAAGAATGCCCTGTTATGATAATAGCTTCATACTCACAGGGGAAGCAAATCATTGCATGACGAAGAGAAGCATTTCGGCTAATGAAAAGAGATTAAAATCTTTCCTGAGATGCAGAGACAGCGAAATGCTTATACTTCGCATAAGTTCAGGATTTCTTCATTTAACTAGAAGCTCAATTTTCTGCAAATGTGAGTGTGCAATGGCATGTGAGTCCTAGCACGCCAGAACTGATTGCAGGTGCAGTGAGACGATCAAATGCGAAAAGAGAAGCAAAAAAGTTATTAATATAATAAGCCTTGCAATTATAGTTAAGTAATGATGAGATATCTTAGTGAAAGGGTCCACGGAAGGTCCACACGTCCTCATCCATAGTATTCTAATTCTACGACCTCGAGTCTTCATTGGGTTCTATACTCTGCTCACAAGTGGAGGGAAAAATAGCTGGTAGTTCCTCAAGAACTTGACCCTCAAGATCTCAGCTATAAATATGGGATCATGGCTTCGAACGTTGCTCATCCCAAAACCTTCTCGTGCATTTCTCTCTGTCTCTCTAGTCTAGTCCTCTAGGTTTGAGTTTACTCGTCTTGTATTAGTATCTGCAATGAACTATAGTTGTCTTCTCTGTGTCCTGGTGCTCTTGCCAGCACTTTGTCACTGTCAAGATTCATTTACACCCTCAAGAGCTACTTTCTATGGCAGCCCTGACTGCTATGGGACTTCAAGTATGTGCACGCTCCGTCTTGTGTTAGAAACAAAGCAGGCATCAGCCCCTGCACACCACATGAGCGCCGCACGTAAATTAGGTTTCCACGTTAGTGTGGAGCTACTAGAGCACTACTAGCTATAATAGTATCATGTCATGATAAGTACACAAATTAACATTTCTTTTCTTCTAAGAAACTTTTTAAACTATGTTTATGGTCATGTGGCATGCTCTATTACATCATGAATAACTTTTTGAAGGTATGCACTCTTTCCCTTAATACTCAGTAGAGCGCAAAAAGACACGAGAGGATCTGTGTAGTGGCATATCTCACTCTATACTTGAAGGCTTGATTGTTCACATGCACTCTTTAAATCGCTCCATTTCATCACGCACAAACCAAACACTCGAAACAGAACAATTTTTGCTCGAGAAGATCTAATGAGTGCAATGTTTATGGCAGCTGGAGCTTGTGGATTCGGCGAGTATGGTAGGGCCGTGAATGATGGCTATGTGACTGGAGTTTCGAGGCTTTACAGAAATGGATCTGGCTGTGGTGCTTGCTATCGGGTTGAACTTCATATAGACCAGACATCAATAGATGAGGACTCTTTTTGACTTTTTTATTCAGTCAATTTTTTTTGAAGTGTAGGTGAGGTGCACGAAACCGCAGTGCACAGGCGACGGAGCAAACGTGGTGGTGACGGACTATGGAGAAGGAGACAGGACGGACTTCATCCTGAGCCCTAGAGCTTATGCGAAGATGGCTCAACCGGACGATTACCAAACCAAGCAGCTGTTTGCCTACGGAGTGGTTGACGTCGAATTCAGAAGGGTTCCGTGCCGATACTCCGGCCACAACCTCATGTTCAAGGTCCATGAACACAGCAGAAACCCATATTATTTAGCTATCATCATTTTATACGTCGGCGGCACAAATGACATCACAGCTATGGAGTATTGGCAGGTATTCAGCCATATTCCATATTATTATGAGTTTGCTTCAATTTTGTTTCAAGTAGAATAGAATTGAGCCAGAAGTCAACATAAACACGAACTAGAGACCATGAGTCGATAATGACTTTGCTTCTCGAGAATTCAATGCAGGAGGACTGCCAAGAGTGGAAGCCGATGCGCAGAGTGTACGGAGCAGTGTTCGACACGCAAACTCCGCCGAGTGGTTGCGTTAACCTGCGGTTCCAAGTGAGTGGGAGCCACGGAGCGACTTGGGTGCAACCAAAGAATCCCCTCCCTGGTGACTGGAAGGCTGGTGCTGCTTATGACTCCCAAATCCAGCTAGACTAGAAAAAGCTAAAACCAGTCCCTTTCTATTCTGTTGATTAGGAAGTGCTGCTTGCCTTTTTCATTACTGCTAAGTAGGTCTAGCTCAGATATGGCCAATGCTATTGGTGGCATTACTGTTGCTGAAATAAACAGGCTTAGCTAAGCTAGGTAAGGCTTTCTGCCTGCCTTGACTAAATAAAGGAGGTCTCTGTACCATTTCATCAGTGGGTTGTGGGATTGATGTCTTCTCTTTTCGTTAGCATGATTAGCTATATAATAAATGAGATTTGTGTCCCATTAGGAGGATAAAGGTACACTTCGCTGACTAAAGGTACGTCCAGCACTGAGGTTCTTCAGAAGAACTCCATTATTGAATGACAGCATTCCCACCAGAATATAATTGTCCTTACCGAATTACCAACTGTAGGTACAGTCAAACTACAATAAATTCAAAAGGTTAATGATATAAATAATTCATGAACTTTGGTTTAATATAAAATATGGTTTATAAACTTTTAATTTATTCAATATAGTATTTGAAAAGTTCATGGACTACTAATGTCATTTTTACTTCAAGGAAATTACGGCCCACAAAAAAAACTTACCAACCAAATAAGCAAAACATGCTACTTTCAAAGCAAATTACTTCAAATTTGGTAGATCGCTACTTTTGGAAAAATCATTTGCCTCACAATACATGTTACCAATTGTCATCTTCAAGAACTTATGGGGAAAATTACCATTGCAATTGTTGATAATAAATACAACAATTTGGGATTAGTTACCAGGTTGTAGCTTTTTAGGGTTACAAAATCTTTGGCCAAATAATTGTTTGTTAAAAAATCGGTATTCGGGTAGATTTTGACCCGTCAAGGTAAATTAATTACCCCATGAAACAAAACGTACTACTTTACAGGAAAATTATTTCATAAGAGGTGAATTACTACTTTGAGAAAAATTAATTCCGCCATGACCCCGATCACTAGTGATGTTTAGAAGAACTTACGGAAAAATTATCATATTTGAGGATAATTCTAGCAATATGAAGTTATTTACCGAGTGTCATTCTCGTATCACAAAATCTTTAAATAAATTATTGCTGATAACAGTAAATTACTGGTTCTAATTGCAACTGATACTACAATGTATTCAGATAAATAGTAGCCTCATAATGCAAAAAGCATTACTTTCAATAGTTGAGCAATACACAATATCTTGAAATTGATTTATAAAATCAACATACTGTTGTGGCATACATACATACATATATATATATATATACAGATATATATATATATGTTTGTGGGTTGTATTTAATAGGAAGATCAAATAATTTATCATGTAATTTGTCACAATAAATACTCGAGTTGTTAGGTCAGGTCGGGTCGGGTCAGGTCAAACCTCCTAATTTGCACGATTTTCCCGCGTAGAAGCTCCGGAGCTTCGCTTCATCCTCTTTGCTCACACACTCTCTCTCTGTCTCTCTCTGTTCGTATTTTTCTCTGGAGTCATCAATGGAGTCGACGCAATCGCAGGAGAACCCTAACCCCCTCTCGCGAAGTCAATGGCGGCATATTCCCATGCGCATCTACTCGAATCAGCTTCATTCCATCTCTCTCTCCATCGAGTAATCTCCCTCGCTCTTGTTCTTCGATGATCGATGCTGAAGAATTTTCGAATCGCTCCCCTTTTCTCATCCTCCCTCCCCCCTCTCTCTCGGATTTGCAGAGCTCGTGGATTGCGATCGTCGTCTCCTCTCAGCCTGCTCATCGCTTGAAGCATCTCAAAGGCGCAGCTGTTCGGGCTCGAGTACGTAGCATTACCCTTTTTCTTATTCCCTAAATCGTGGGTGGATGGATTGCTACCGTTGCCCTGACTGGTGTGGTGTCGAATCGAAGGGATCGAAACGCGATATGGAAACTTCCTAATGTTTGCGAGGAAGTTGTCGTGGGTGGGGTAGTTCCTTGGTGTTTTGTCTAAGCATTCGTCCAAGTGTTCCTTCTTTTTTTTTTTGTGGGATGGCTGTCCTGTCCAGTCCGGTTTGGTTTAGTGGGGTTTATGCATATGCAGTAATTAATCTGTGTAGCCAAATCTACTGCGAAGAGCATCTTGACTGCCTTGATCTGAAAGTTAAAGGTTATTGCGAGACGGAACTTGAGTCCTAATACTTAAGAGTATGGGAGGTGCTGCTGTGAAGTGAAGTATGGCTAGCGTAGAGAGTCATTCCCAAAAGATAATGGTTTACCATTCCTCCAGATGTTGTCCGCTTGATTCTGTCTGGACCTTTGTCCTTAACGGTAGTCATGGCTTTGTCTTGCTTTTTGGTGAATGTAACTTGTACGTTTTTGTTCATGATATGTGCCGTTAGATTCAATTTAAACTCCATTCCCTGCAACGACTGCCTTGTGATTTGGTTTAACTGCTTTACCAGAAGTTCCTCTCCTTCTGCTTGACATAAAACCTCTAGTTTGTGTCGGTCCTTTGTTAGAGCTTCCTCCTGGCTCGGTAGTTGATGTTGAAATCGTGATTTTTATCGTGATACAACATGCAGTTAACATGTGTGAATTTGACCCCATTTGGAATGTTGTTAGTGACACGAATGACAGAAGGATTTTGGGTAATTTTACTTTGGCTTTTAGACTCTACCTTGGGCATTATAAGGGAGACATGTATCTTTCTCCAAGTTGTGAGCGTGCAATTTTTATTATTTATAAGCTGTTGGGATTTTGGCACAAAAAACCCATAGAATTGAATGAGAAGTGTGTGGATGAAAGTGTCCCACATAGGATAGAAGAGAGATGGGAGATGGGTTCAAATAATTGAGCCTCACAAATGGGTTTGGGCCTGTTGACACCTAAATTTTGCCTAAATCATTTAAGGTTTTATTGCATAAAAATTGGGGTTTAATTTTTTAACCCCTAAACCAAAAATATTTTCATTAAAATTGCATGGCATATAACTATTAGGTGCATTTGCATTAATAGGACCTATTAGAACATATTTTTTATGTTTATTTTCAAAAATTATATTAAGAAAAAAAGAAAAAAGGAAAAAAAGGAAAACAGAAAAAACAAGTTAAGTTAGTCATTAATTATATAAAAAAAAAGAGGAAGCCTTGATCTTTCTCGGTCTGGCAGCGACCTGGGGAATGCAAGAAAAGCAGCGAAGAAGTCAGGAGGAAAGGGGAGAGTTCCGAGGGGGAGAAAGGGAGAGAAACACAGAGAAAGAAAAGAGAGGGGGAGAAGGGAGGAAAAAGGGGGCAGATCCGGAGATCGGGAGGGAGTTCCGGGGAGCTTGAGGGAAGAAGACGAAGATCAGCGAGAGACCGGAGAGGAAAAAAAGCGAGAGATCAGAAAGAGAAGAGGGACCGTACGGAAGAGAGATCGGAGACCCTCCTCCGTTCGAGGGGAGTCACAATGAGACCCAACGCGCCGCGCTCTCTTCCTTCTCCAGCGTTCTTTACGGTAAGTCGATGTCAGGACACTGCCGAATTTTTGTTTTCAGAGTAGTTTCCAGGGATTCCGGCCGTGGGCGTGCAAGGCGACGGACATTCGTCCGATCTACGTCGTTCGCACTTCAGGCGGATAGGCCGAAACGGAAGGGACCCCCCCCGCCCCCTTGTTTCTGTTGTGTTCTTTTTCCGGGCTTGCGGCCGGAGCTCGCGGCCTTCCGGCTCGGCGAGTTCCGGCCCGTGGCTTTCAGGTTTGTTCTACTTTCTCTGCGTTGTATCACGAATCGGGTCCGTCCCCGTGCCGGAAATCCCTCGCTTTTGTAATGCATGCCAAATGCTCGATGTTTTGTCTAAACCGATTCCTTCACTTTTGCCTTCATTTGTTCTGTTTGGGGGGGTGTCGGGTGGTCGGCGTAACGTGGCCGGCGACCCTGTGGTCTCGGCGGCTGTCTCGGCGCGATTTGGGTTCAGAGCGGCGGTCGGTCGGCGTCACCGACCCGGTAGCGTGGGTCGGCGGTCTCGATCGCGGGGCCTCGGGGTCGGTGGGTGAATCGCGCCCGGTGGGGGTGTTGGGGTGATGAAGGCGGGGGGCTGGTTTCTTTCGGGCTAGCCGGGCGAGTCCACGAGTCTGCCTGGGAGTCAGCGTGACCGGGTAGGGTTTCGCCAGATCGAGTCCGAGTCAGTCGGGCCCCGGCTCTATTCGAGTAGGGTTTTTGTTGGGGTCTTAGGCCCATTTTAGGTTGGTTTGGTTTTATTTGACTTGGGCTGAAAAAGTATTAATCCCTTTTTTTAGTGGGCTGGGCTTTCATTTTTTTAAAAAAAAATTCGGGTTGGGCCCTTGTTTATTTCAATTTAGGGAAATTAGACCGGGCTCAACAAATGAGCCCGGCCCGTCTGCGGACCTGGGCCGGCGTGCCCGGGTCAGTCCCGGTCCGGGTCGGACGTGGAAATCCGACCCGGATCCGGTTTCTTTTTATTTTATTTTAATGTTGTATTATTTTAATATTAAAAAAATTAATTATTTATTTTAAAAAAAAAAAAAAAAAGAGAAAAGTCCGAATTTCATCTTTTTATTTTGTTTTATCTTATTTTATTTTTATTTATTATTTTTTTAAAAAAAATTCCAAAAAAAAAAATTTCAAAAAAAAATTCAAAAAGAATTTCAAAAATATTTTAATTTTTATTTTAAAAAAAAATTAATTAAAATTTTTTAAAAAAAAAAAATCAAAAAATCAAAAAAATTAGAAGTTTTATTTCGATGTCCAAATTAGTTTTCTTGCCTTGTTCGCATGTTTAGTGCTATATTTAATCCCACGTCGCTCGGTTCACACACTCTGAGTTGCACATTTAATTTAACCTCGCGCGTAGTTGGTTATGCATGTCTAAGTTTAGATATTAATTATTGCTTCCTTTAGCTTAGTTAGGAACGGAATTTTGAGACTCTCGATTAGCGAGAACGGGTTAGGTGGTGAATTGAACAAGATCAGGAACCGAAAGGGCACTAGTTTGTCAATTAGTGTAATCAAGTCCCCATACCCATAGAATCTCTGGTTCGTAGAAGTGAAACATTTCTCCCGCGCTTCACTTGGGTGTCTAATCGACCCACCAAAAATCGATTAATGGCGACTCCTAAATGAAATTGATTTGCATGTTAACAATTTAAACTTAAGTCGCGAATTGGTATGGGCTTGGGAGAGCTCGAGCTAGGTTTAACTTAGTAATCCATTAGCAAACCCCATAGGCCACGGAGCCGTTCGGGGAGGTCGCGACAGCTTGGCGACTCCGCTGGGGACTTCTGTGGACTTAGGCCATTTATCTTGTTCGAATACATCCCTAACGTGAATGTTCTTGGCACCAACCCCTTATTTTGCAGGTTTGAGATTTGGGGAATAAATGTTTATTTTTTCGGGCGCTTGAAGTGTTGTTTGCTTATAAATTGCTGTGCATGCGTTAGATGTTTTAGCACTACACTATGGCACACACAACCATACTGCCGGACCCGGGTCGTGATAGGACGCTTTAGGATGGTGTTAAGAAAGATACAATCTTGAACGCGAGACCGCGATGTAGAAGTTGCCTTTCTTTTCCCTGAAAGTTCTTTCCTAGTGTCGTAAGTGTTTATTCTTGTCCGCTAGACCGCGTGACTATAGGGTATCTCTTTCGACTGAGCCAGAGTTAAGAGGACCTGACACCAACGCGAGACTGCGACGGTCAGATCACCCTCTTAGCTTCACCTTGTGAAACTGTCTAGATAGAAAACGAACCTCACAAGTGCATATGCGTGTCTTTGCGTTTTTTTTAAAGAAAAAGAAAAAAACGATTGTCACTCACTGTAAGTATGATTCCTCTCGTTGTTAGCTCACTTTGAACTGAAATTTTCATTTTTGAAATTCGCGGAAATCAATCAAGTGTCCTAGGTGATTTGAGCTTATAATGGAAAATTTTAGACAATCATTCTTGATAGTGAACCTTGAGCATGAATCTCAAACACCTGTGATTTGACCCTACCAAAACAGATGGTTTTGTCTAAATTTTCAATTATAGGCTTAAAATCACATTTTTTTTGTGCGGAAATTCTTTCAAATCAAGATTGTATTTTGGGGCATAAAATTGAAATCACATTTTCAATAAAATTCTTTTTATTCACATTTTGAAATCAAATTTCAAATCACTTTTTGTGTATTAATTTTTTTAAAAATAAGAATCACCTCATTTTTGCAAAAGTAAAATCACAAATCGGTCCTTCAAAATTGATTCCGCATTTTGCGATGAAACTTTTGAAATAAAAAGGGCGTTCGATTGATAGCCGCGATTTGATCTTTTAAGGATGTCTTCACTTACGATGAAATCTTGGTGAAATACTAAATGCCCACAAATAGGAACCATGGGGGGTATGTATTGTTGCCTCGCTTTCGTCATAAGAGGCGGCATCAGTAAAAGATCATTTTTTCATTCACGTACTAACATTGTCATTCTTTCGCAGGTTATATGTGACGATCGCTCCTTGGCATTCACTCGCTTGATCATGCAAAAAAAAAAAAAATGCATTTAAAACTAGGATGAGAATTATGGTCATCACACTCTTCTATGCAATAACTCTTTGTACTTTGTCCTTGTTATTATCCATATTAGGAATTGTGTTTTGTGTTTGGGGTTTCGATTGCGGACCCAATCGAACGCTTTGTAAGTCGTGTAATACTCAATTTTTAGTAATAAGGTTTGGTTCCATAGGAATCATCTTTCTTTAAAAGCCCTTGAAGTGTTTTAGACTAACGTGTTGGGTTGGACTTTCTTATCTTACCTTTTAAAAAAAAAAAAAAAAACGAGTTTAAAAAAGACTCGCATAAACTTGCATCTCTTCACCTAACTAATTTCGCAGGTTAATTTGCAGAACAACACCGTGAGATGGTAAATCTGTAATCGTTCCAATTAGAACTTCTTGTACAACAATTGACTTGTTTATTCATTTTTGTCAAAATAGGTAAAGGGGCGAAAGAATGTGTTTGACCATAGCAATAATGCTTCTAGTTAGAAAGACATGACGAGGCCAAACTGTCCATCCCATGGTGACAAATGAAAGTTTAAATCATAAGGCAAAAATAGTGCATTTGAAGAACTTTTGTCCATCAAACTAAGGACATGTGAAAATAGTCAGGGGCACGAATAGTCAATATGATCAAAAGTGGAAGACCCAAGCAAACAACAATGAAAATCAAACAAGTGTCTGTAAGAAGGCATGAAAGAGTATTGACCATACTGAAGTCTCCGGAAGAAAACGATTAACGAGGGCAAAGTGTCATCCCCATGGGGCAAATAGCTTTAGTATAATCAAGTCTGTGAATAAGTTCCTTCTCCTCCAGCAAGTGGATGGATGCAAAAGAGACATATACCGAACAGATAAATGCAGGGCAGGTCAGGTTGTGGACTGTGCCTCCAAACACTTAAGAGGGAATATCAAGCAACTTTGAGGAAGGAGCTGCAAAGGAAAAACTCAAGCGACGAGATTGCACGAAGAGAACAACTTAGTCCAAAATTGAGCTATCCCCAAAACAAAAGGGTGTATATCGTTCCTGAATTAGCTCAACCAAGAATGGAAATGACTTGGGTCATCTCTCATTTTGCAGATAGAGGAATGTATGGGGGAAAGCATCCATGAAGCAATGCCCTCAAACGTCGAATCAGGGAGTATCCCTCTCCTTCCGTCTCTAACGTTCACTGGGACTTAGTGAATTTGATGGCATTGGAAAGGCCAAGGTGGAAGAAAGCGGATGAAGGGAGTTGCCAAACATACAAGGAAGTAAATTCAAATGAATGGAGTCGCCAAACACCCAAGAAGGCAAATTCAAATGAAGGGTAAATCGTATCGTTTCCAGTTGTCCATTTTAATACAATTTTTGACACGATTCTTTTTTCCTTTGATAGGAAGCATCAAAGACTTGAAGGACAAATGCAAACGAGGGATATTGTTGTATTGTTCCCAATTTTTCAATCCTTAAAGGGTCTTTAACTAACACATTCTTTTTTGTTCTTTATAGGTTTACCAAGTCGCCATGACACAGGTAAGTACCCTTCTCCCAAAATTCAAATGGAATTCAAATGGATAATTTTCATCACAAAGAAAAAGTCTTTGATGGTTTTGAGAAAAAAAAACAAGCGATAAAGTGGAGACTGAAAAAGCAAGCTCTTCACAAAAATTTTGAATATCATCCCTATTAAAAAAATTGTCTTTGTGCTTGACGGATCATTCATTTTGAATCAAAATTCCCTGTGGAGATTAATCAATTCGTGATGACCTCAACAAAATGAAAGGGAGATGTTAATAATGCCAAGCGAGAAATACTTAGAATGAGGAAAGGCAAGCCATTCCCACACACGTCCCACAAACACTTTGAGAGTTGAGTAGAAGAGAAAATTAGTGTTGTTTAAGAGCAAGAGATTCATTCATTCGTAAGTAGTACATGGATCAAAATGAAAAGAGGCATTTCCTTCTTCTATCCTATACACTACAAGTGATCATAGTTAGCCCATTTGAGCCATTAAATATGAAGAGTTTGCAAAATACCCCTGTCAAGAACCACCCTACAACGGGGCAAATTTGGAGGTTTTGGTTGACATGCTTTGGAGGAAAAGATGAGAAAGACTTCTTTGCCTTTATTTGCATTAATCTTTTTATGGTAACTTCAGATGAGTCCTTATGGAAGCTTGAAACATCCCAAAATGAAGAAGAGCATTCATTTCTCTATCCAAACACTCATACCATTTGCTTAGCCAAGTTGAGCCTGAATATTCATTTCTAAAGCCCGAATGGTGATTATCTCCCTACACTAGGGCAAAGCACGTGATTTACCAAGACAGCTGCTACTCATGAGACAATGTGAAAGACACCTCGAAAGTTTTAAAAGCTCGAAAAAATGAAAAGAACAAAAGTCAAATGAAAACTAGGGGGCATGAAAAGGCAATTTGCCTAGTAAAAAAGCAAGGCCAATGCCCTTTAAAAAAAAAAAAAAGAAAAAAGAGCAAAAAAAAAAGTTGCATCAAGAGAAAAATTCCCATGAAAAAAAAGGGGGGAATGTCAAAAGCAAAATGTTTGCAAAGAAAAAATCATTGCAAAAGCAAAAGTCATTAGAGAAAAGAGCAAGCTCTTACATTAAAATGATTAGTCAATGGACTTTCGAGACAAGTTGAATTTCAGAAGTCGAGTGCCTTCAAAAGATTGGATGATATGGTAATAATGCCGTGATGATCACTAACTCTTAAACCCCTTTTGTGAATTTCTGAGCCTTTCGAGCCTTTACCAAAACCAATGTTACAACCTTCTCCAAAGTCTCTTCTGATTGGGATGGTTTAAGTAGAAATTTGGATGTTTAAAGAAGCTATCGCTTGAAGAAGTAGGGGCAAAGTTGTCTTATCTCATCTTAAGGTTTCTTGACTTGTAAACTTGATGGAGATGCTGATTGATAATTATTTCATTCCTTAGCCAATAATGCTCATCCATTGTTGAAACCGTGACCAAACCTTCATTGCGACCCTTTAAAAGACCTCTTGGATTGGTCAACGTGTACTTATTGCGAATGATTCTTGAAGCCTTCGACACTGGTAGTGTGAGGTATATAGAGAGATCATGTTTACTTCCCACATCAATGGATGGGATCAAACTGCCTTTTTGAGAGTATGTGAGAAGTCCTTTCAGACTAAGGAATTCTTGTTTGGTGGGCTCTCTTCACAGGTTAACATCATTTCAATAAAACTTTGTCATAAGGGAATTTGGTGATTAATGACTTCTTTCATGCATAAAGGCGATTTTGCAATATTGAAGGATGTTGAATGCTTTCCAGACAATTGAGTCTATCCTAAATTACCCATGCAATCAATGCTTTTTCATTGATGATACCATTTTGATATGGCCTATTGTGATGTTATCTTGCCTGGTACGCTTTTCGCTACTAGAGCACTTGTTATAACACGCACACTGTTATTACTAATCCTGTAAGACAGGTGACGTTTCCTCAAACACCAATCTTCAAGCTGATCTCGGAAATGCTAAGATGCATCCAAGCATTCATGAATTCCCAAGACCCTGTTGGCAAGGACACAATAGGCGATCTATCAAACTCTCGGACAAGGACCCTAAGTGTCTGAGTCTTTTCAAGCCTCGCTGACAGAGGGCTTTTAAGCAATCCGATCTAACCTACAGGTATGTACACCTAGGTACTCTTTCAAAAGGTTTGTGGTCCAACCTTAAACCACGCTTTTTTCAAAAGGTTTGTGGTCCAACCTTAAACCACGCTTTTCAAAAAGGTTTGTGGTCCAACCTTAAACCACGCTTTTCAAAAGGTTTGTGGTCCAACCTTAAACCACGCTTTTCAAAAAAGGTTTGTGGTCCAACCTTAAACCACTCTTTCAAAAAGGTTTGTGGTCCAACCTTAAACCACGCTTTTCAAAAAGGTTTGTGGTCCAACCTTAAACCACGCTTTTCAAAAAGGTTTGTGGTCCAACCTTAAATCACGCTTTTTCAAAGGTTTGTGGTCCAACCTTAAACCACTCTTTAAAAAGGTTTGTGGTCCAATCTTAAACCACGCTTTGAAAAAAAGGTTTGTGGTCCAACCTTAAACCGCATTTCTTTTCAAAAGGTTTGTGGTCCAACCTTAAACCACGCTTTTCAAAAGTTTGTGGTCCAACCTTAAACCACGCTTTTCAAAAAAGGTTTGTGGTCCAACCTTAAACCACTTTTTTTCAAAGGTTTGTGGTCCAACCTTAAACCATGCATCAAAGGTTTGTGGTCCAACCTTAAACCACTCTTTCAAAAGGTTTGTGGTCCAACCTTAAACCACGCTTTTCAAAAAGGTTTGTGGTCTAACCTTAAACCACTCTTTCAAAAGGTTTGTGGTCCAACCTTAAACCACGCTTTTCAAGAAGGTTTGTGGTCCAACATTAAACCACGCTTCAAAGGTTTCGGGTCATCCTTAAACCCTGATTTCAAAAGGTTTTGAGTCATCCTTAAACCCCGATTTCAAAAGGTTACGGGTCATCCTTAAACCCTGATTTCGAAAGGTCCCGGGTCTATCCTTAAATCCCGATTTCAAAAGTTTTCGGGTCTTTTCTTAAACCCCGATTTCAAAAGTTTCCGTGTCTTTTCTTAAACCCCGATTTCAAAAGTTTCCGGGTCTTTCCTTAAAACCCTGATTTCAAAAGGTCCGGGTCTATCCTTAAACCCCGATTTCAGAAGGTTCAGGGTCTTTCCTTAAACCCCGATATTAAAAAGTTTTGGGTCTTTTCCCAAGGTCCCCCACGAGAGTCTTCCTCTTTCTTTCGGTGGGAACCTCTTGAGCTTTATCGACCTGAAGCCAGAACCCGTAGTCTTCCTTTTTCCTTTCTAAATTATTAGGGTTTTATCGACCTGGCGAGCTTTCAGCCGTAGTCTTCCTCTTTCCTTGCCCGTGAGCGAAGCTGAGCCGGAACACCTTATCGACCTAGCGAGCTTCGTAGCGTAGTCTTCATCTTTCCATGAACTGAACATGGCCGGGCACTTTATCGACCGTGAGCTGCCGGCCGAGCACTTCATCAACCTAGCGAGCTTTCGTAGCCTAGAGTTTATTTCCTTAAAAAAAAATCAACCAAAAAAATCATCTCTCATACATCTCCCCATGCCCTCTGTGAACAAAATTTAAGTGTCTCTTATCTTTGAAAGGAACCTCTTCGAGCTCCCCTTCAAAGAGGGGTAGCTGTTGACATCTAAATTTTGCCCAAATCCTTTAGGGTTTTATTGCATAAAAATTGGGGTTTAATTTTTTAACCCCTAAACCAAAAATATTTTCATTAAAACTGCATGGCCTATAGCTATTAGGTGCATTTGCATTAATAGGACCTATTAGAACATATTTTCCATGTTTATTTTCAAAAATTAAATTAAGAAAAAAAGAAAAAAGAAAAAAAAAGTTAAGTTAGTAATTAATTATAAAAAAAAAAGAGGAAGCCAGCATTGAATGAGTCAACGCTGGCCACTCCTCTTTCTCGGTCTGGCAGCAACCTGGGGAATGCAAGAAAAGCAGGGAAGAAGTCAGGAGGAAAGGGGAGAGTTCCGAGGGGGAGAAAGGGAGAGAAACACAGAGAAAGAAAAGAGAGGGGGAGAAGGGAGGAAAAAGGGGGTAGATCCGGAGATCGGGAGGGGAGTTCCAGGGAGCTTGAGGGAAAAAGACTAAGATCAGCGAGAGACCGGAGAGGAAAAAGCTTAGAGATCGAAAAAGAGAAGAGGTATGCTCATGAGAAACCTGGGAGAGAGAGAGAGAGACAAGGAGAAACCGGAGTTCGAGAGAGAGCAAGTTCAAGGGAAACACCAAAAAGTGAGACTCGAGGTTCCCAATTAAGTCACGCTCTTCAATGGAAGTTTTATGGCAACAAACCTCCCTTGTTTCGCTAGGTTTCGGTGGATATAAACCCCGGGTTTGCTTCCGTTTCGCTGTATGCGTAATCCGGTCCGTCTTGAACGAAAGCCAAAATGCTCATGTTTTTCCAATAAAAAGTCCACGAGGTATTTCAGGCCCATTTTAGTTGGTTTTTGGTTTTATTTGACTTGGGTTGAAAAGTATTAATCCCTTTTTTTAATGGGGCTTAGGGCTTTCAGGTTTTTTTAAAAACAAAATTGAAAAGTTTTGGGCCCTTGTTTATTTCAATTAGGGAAATTAGACAAAATGGCTCAACAAATGAGCCCGCCCGTCTCAGGACCTGGGCGGCGTGCGGGGTGATCCCGGTTTGGGTCGGACGTGGAAATCCGACCCGGATCCGGTTTCTTTTTATTTTATTTTAATGTTGTATTATTTTAATATTAAAAAAATTAATTATTTATTTTTTAAAAAAAATTTAAAAAAAGAGAAAAGTCCGAATTTTATCTTTTTATTTTGTTTTATCTTATTTTATTATTATTTATTATTTTTTAAAAAAAATTCCAAAAAAAATTCAAAAAGAATTTCAAAAATCTTTTAATTTTAATTTTTAAAAAAATAATTAAAAATTTAAAAAAAAATCAAAAAAATCAGAAGTTTTATTTCGATGTCGAAATTAGTTTTCTTGCCTTGTTCGCATGTTTAGTGCTATATTTAATCCCACGTCGCTCGGTTCACACACTCTGAGTTGCACATTTAATTTAACCTCGTGCGTAGTTGGTTATGCATGTCTAAGTTTAGATATTAATTATTGCTTCCTTTAGCTTAGTTAGGAACGGAATTTTGAGACTCTCGATAAGCGAGAACGGGTTAGGTGGTGAATTGAACAAGATCAGGTATCGAAAGGGCACTAGTTTGTCAATTAGTGTAATCAAGTCCCTATACCCATAGAATCTCTGGTTCGTAGAAGTGAAACATTTCTCCCGCGCTTCACTTGGGTGTCTAATCGACCCACCAAAAATCGATTAATGGCGACTCCTAAATGAAATTAATTTGCATGTTAATAATTTAAACTTAAGTCGCGAATTGGTATGGGCTTGGGAGAGCTCGAGCTCGGTTTAACTTAGTAATCCATTAGCAAACCCCGTAGGCCACGGGGCCGTTCGGGGAGGTCGCGATAGGGCCCCAAGGGATACCTCACTTTTGTGGAAGAGAGAGGACTTACGTCAAGCTCGGTCCACTCCCCGCGCGTGCGCGCGCCGCCATCCGGCCGGCTCGGTTCGGTTCCGGTCTCTATCGATTTTTCATTTCGCCCGAACGGGAAAACCGAAACCTTTCATAACTGTTCACGAACCAAACCGGTTCGGTACTATTCACGATCTTGAGTGGGAACCGCCGGCGACCTTTCACTCTCGCAACTCTTCAATTTTCGCCATATATGCGAACGGTTGAGTTCGGTGGGTAACACTTCGTGACATTTTGCATTCCCCAGAGATATTTTCCCGAGACACTTACGCATATTCACTTCATCATTATCATTTCTTGTGCGATTGTTCTGCAAATTGCGTTCGTTGGAGTCCTCCGGATAAGTACCGCTTCGAAGGAACGAGATCCGTTCTATCCTGGGAGACGATTGTCCGATATCCTCGGGTACTGATTGAGGGGCCAAATTCGTCTTAAGGACACGACGTTATTTCGTCGGGCTCGGATCAACATTTTTGTTTGCTTGGTTGTGCTGCTTTCAGGTTTGTTTTTTCCTAACGTTTGTTTTTAATTTCTCGCATACGAACTTAGCCTAACTACAATACCGAATTACATTCATCTACATAAGCTTCCCAAGCGTCTATTATTTCGAATTGGGACTTTCAATCGGCATATCTCTTAAACTATCATTAAAGAGGTGTTATATATCATTTACATTCACATTGTCACCTCTTTCACTTTATGTTTGGTGCATGCACTATCATTACATATTAATTTTTTTTGGTCGAACTATCAATATCATTACATATTAGACTGGCTACTTTTCCTGCGGATAGACTTAATGGAGCTTTGATTGCAGTTCTTTCAAGTTACTGTCATCACCGCAACAATAACTAGTTCAAAGCTCTTCAATTTTTTTTTACTTGGGAGGCGATCTACAAAAATATGTCATCATTTTTTATTGAAGGTCTTCATGTCATTGTCATATGAACTTTCCTTTGGAACTTGCAAGGCATACTGTGTAGTCCGTCGCTCTTAGGAAGCAGGTTGTTATGCTATGACATAATAAGCCTCAAAATTTTATGGTACCCCTGGATATGCTATTTATGAATTGATCAACTTTTATCTGCATTTATGAGGCTTTTGCAGGTGAGGAGGTTTTCTTGCTGACGTGTAATATCAAACTGACTAAACTTTTTCGCGGACAGCGTGAGGGAGCTACCATACAGCAGGCCAGGACTAGCAGATAATAGGGTCGCTAAGGGGAATCTTCTCCTTGTTTTCACATTCTTATTATATTTCAAAAGGTATACTTGGAATTGAACATAGGACTAGCCATGCGACAAAGAACAAACAAATAATTAGAACTTGATCTTGCTAATTTATCAGATGCCAACGACCCTTTACATTGGAATGCCTATTAGATTGACTGATTCCATTGAAATAGCCTTCTGGCCCCTCTTGCTTTTGTTACTTGGCTTAAATGCGCCTCCCCTTATCTAGTTCAACATTGCTTGAGTAGTATCCTCATAAGGACTTTCAAAGGCAAAAGAAAGCCACCAGGATGTCCATTCGGGTGTGCATCCGGGTTCGGTCTCAAATTCATCAACATTAGGGGTAAATTTGGCATGCATAAGTTCAATAATTTCAGAGCAGCTTGTAAAAGGGGGCATGAGTTTATAAGAATATCTCTATTTGGTTATGTCGGGAAATTCAAGAGAATATGGAATTGGCATAGGAACAGCCTGAACCAAACCAAATTGTACAGTATTAGGAAGAATAAATTTCAAAGCCATGATAGAACTTTCCCTTTTGAGATAGCCTTAGAAGAAGGTCCACAAGAGTAAAAATGCACAACTAGAAATTAGCGAAATTAGAGCAAGCTGTTGAATCAAACAAGTAATTGAATTCATTTGCGTCATAAGCAAAAAATTCGATTTCATTTGAATAAACCGTTAAGAATTTATGAAGATAAAAGGCAAAAGGAGAGAGATTCTCAGAGATACTCAATGAAGAATAACTCAGCAAACGACACCCAAAAGGAAAGGGTGTAGATGGTTGAAAGCTTGGATATAAATGATGACGGAAGGTACGGAAGTTATGATTGGAGAGGGATGGAAAGTAATGAATCACCCAGCATTGAAGTATCCAAAATGGTCCCAATAGGGTGCCTTTTTTTCTGAGACTTCATTGACAGAGATGCATAAGTTATTCCCCTATATAGAGCCGCTAAATCAGTGGACCCAAAGTGAGTGTCTTACCCACGGCGAGATTGGCTGCAAGTAATAAGAAATCTTTGGAGACTTTTAGTGAAGGAGCTAAAAAGACATATTTTGACAACTAGAAAAGGAGAAAGAGAGTGCATTCATAGGGGATTATTGGACCAGTTTTATGGAAATATGTTTCGAGAAATATGCCGTAAGCAAGGGTTTCTTCAGAAATAAGAGGTACTGATGGTGAGGCCATATAAAAAAGAAACAAACATTGGGCCCCAAGGAAAAAAGAAGCATCTGGTTAAAGGGGACCAAAAACTGATAGCAGCATCCAAAAGCTCTAAATTTAAGTCATATGACAACATACTGACCTCCAAAGCAATGTCAATGCCAGCTCTCATCCAAGCATCACAGGCAAGTAAATCATCCTTCAATCTCGCATACCAGCAATGAATACCCGTCTCGGGGGAAGGAAACCCTCAAAATTGTGGGGTCTCTAAAAACCAAATGTTCGCTACCGAGGACTTCTAAATATGAAGTAGTTCTCTTGCTCTCCTTGGAAAACATGGGTAGAGTGAAGCCGGGATTCGCTCATGATTGCGAAAACAAGGATCAAGAATAATTTGATCGAGGATTCATCTACCAAGTGTAATGGGCAAAGATGATAGTTTGGGGAATCTTCATCTTCTTGCAGGCGATCAAACATTTCAATATACGATTCGGGAGAGTATTGGGTATCCATGAATACGAACTGAGTAAAAAAAGTTTGAGGGAAGATAAAGAAAACCTAGAATCGAAGGAGAAGGTGAAGAGCTAAAGTTTTGATTTTTATCACCGAGATACGATGGTTCGAATGATCGAAGGAAATGATAAAGAACTAAAGTTTTGATTTTTATCGCCGAGATGTGACGGTTTAGATGATCTACTATCATGAAGATTTGCCAAGCCATAAATGATCGGGATGATGTGTTAGAGTAAAGTGAAACATTGTAGAGAGATCAAGCGAATGTAAATTACAAAGCGTCGAGATCAAGAATGCCTGAGCATGGTATATTTCTTTAAAAGAATTAAATAAAGGGGGTATATGTTAACACCTATAATTAATTAGGTTGTTGACAACAAAAATAAATGGAAATAAACTTGTAAAGGATGTCAAGGGATGACGTAGACCATAGAGAATTGCCCATGTAAGCAAACATCTGGCAAGCATTGTAATATCCCGAGAGGAAATTTAAGAATTTGAAATTGGAAAGCTGGAATCATAGATGAAGCAAGTGTCACTTGAGATCCCATACCAAAAGTTGCTGACGAAAATTACCATATGGGACACAAGTCACCGAAGCTGTCGACAAGAAAAGGAGGAAGAACAGATGTCAAGATGTAAAGAGCTCGACAACGGTTATTTCCTCGAGAAGGACAATTGTCAATATGTAAAGAGCTCGAGAACGGTTATTACCTCAGGGAAGACACGTGTCAAGATGTAAAGAGCTCAATGACAGTTATTACCTCAAAAAAGACATGTGTCAAGATGTAAAGAGCTTGATGACGGTTATTGTCTCGAGGAGGACAGGTGTCAAGATGGAAAGAACTCGATGACGGTTATTACCTCGAGAAGGACATATGTCAAGACAGAAAGAGCTCGACCATAGTTATTTCCTCGGGAAAGATAGGTGTTAAGACGAAAAGAGCTTAACGATGATTATTGTCTCGGAAAGGACAGGTGTCAAGATGGAAAGAGCTCGATAATAATTATGGCCTCGGGAAAGACAGGTGTCACAACGAAAAGATAATATCGTTGGTAGTTGATGGATATGTGTCATTATATGAACGGCAAATATGAGATCAACGGCGGTTTTTGGATATGGTCTCAGAATGCAGTTATCAGGCTCACATTATAAATAGCAACCGACGGCCAAAACAAAGCCCCCTCGTGAATACACATCAAAATATTGTCTTTCAATTATCTTTATTTTCCAGTACCGCACCTTTAGTTTCGATAGCTATAGTTGTTTACTTTCTAAGCCAATAGTTATGTAATGTTGCATCGACGAAATTCGGATGCTGCCAAACAGCAATTGGACGGATTTGCCTGAATCGTTTATAAATATAAGTCAAATTTTGTTACTGTAAGAAACTTGTGTTATTGATCAAGACAATCAAACTTTTTGTTTACGTCTGGATATCTCCTATCCGGAATTAGTCACAGAACCAATCTCCTCCAATTAAAATTCAAAAAATGACTTTTAATGAATTATATTTTCTCGCGAGAACATTTTTGGCAAAGAGGTTGCCACATGGGTGGCAAAGATCCGGGGTCACCTACCCCATTCTATACCTCAATCGTGTCTCCACATCATGCTCCTCTAAATTTTCTACTATTTTCGTGCTTATTGCGTCACTACAGCGTCTGAAATGCTGCTCAAAACAGGCAAAAAGCTCATTAAAGTGTTCAAAATCATTTTGTTTTATTGATCCGTAGTAACAATCATTTGAGTGCTTTTTAGCCTAATTTGTTGTTTGTTTTTTTTCTGATTTTGACATGAGCAAAGGACTGAAGTTTCCTAGTTTACTAGACTTTTCAAGCGCGCCACAACCAAACGGTGACTTGGTGGCTATATCCAGTTGTTGATAATTCATAGCTTTGCATTGACTTCAGCAAATCAATTCGAGTTTAAGTAGCAGAAGGGTACTCGTAAATGGTATAAAGCTAACCAAGTGGGTTTTTACTGTTTTGAGTGCTTCTAGCTATTGGGTTTTGATTCAATTGAGATATCTGAAAAAAGTTTTGTAGTCGCACGGTGCTCAAGTCTCAGCATTGTTACTGTTTGTGATTTACTCGGCTGAATTTATTGGATACTTCCAATAGCAATTCCGCCCCGATGAACATCGTTACCACAAAGACGACTGTGAACTTACTGCTCAATATGTAATCGTATGAGATCAAAGAATTATGAAAGAATGCCCTGTTCTGATAATAGCTTCATACTCACACGGGAAGTAAATCATTGCATGACGAAGAGAAGTATTTTGAGCTAATGAAAAGAGATTAAAATCTTTCCTGAGATGAAGAGACAGCGAAATGCCTGTACTTTGCATAAGTTCAGGATTTCTTCATTTAATTCGAAGCTCAATTTTCTGCAAATGTGAGTGTGCAATGGCATGTGAGTCCTAGCACGCCAGAACTGATTGCAGGTGCAGTGAGAGGATCAAATGCGAAAAGAGAAGCAAAAAAAGTTAGGGATAAGTGCACTACAAGTTCTAAAACTTGTCACAAAAGTGCATTTGAGTCCTAAAACTTGCAAAAAGTTCATTTGAGTCCTAAAACTTGTCAAAATGGTTCATTTGAGTCTTAAAGTTAACACCGTTAGATTTACTAACGGAAAACGCTGACATGTCATTTTTAATTATTTTTATTAAGACATGTGGCGCCACGTCGGCAAAAATAAAAATAGAAAAAGCTGTAAAAAAACCAAGAAAGGAAAGAAAAAAAAACCAGAACTAGCAGTGGCTAAGCCCGGCGGCCACTGCTGGTGGCCGCCGCCACAGCCACCGAGAAGGACCAACGGAGCTCTCCTGAGCCTTTTCGAAGCCTGGCGACCCTCGCCGGCCCCGGGGGAGTCCCCAACAAGGGCCGGCGACCCTCGCTCAGATCTAGGGTGAGAGTCACGCCCTCCCCTAGATCGAGGGTCGTGCCCTTCCCTAGACTTGGCCACCGCTGGTTCTGGTTTTTTTTTTTCCTTCCTTTTTTGGTTTTTTTACAACTTTTTTTATTTTTGCTTACGTGGCGCCACGTGTCTCAAGAAAAATAATTAAAAATGACACGTCAGCATTTTCCGTTAGTAAATTTAATGGTCTTCACTCTAGGACTCAAATGAACCATTTTGACAAGTTTTAGGACTCAAATGAACTTTTTGTAAGTTTTAGGACTCAAATGTATTTTTGTGATAAGTTTTAGGATTTGTCGTGCACTTATCCCAAAAAGTTATTAACATAATAAGCCTTGCAATTATAGTTAAGTAATGATGAGATATCTTAGTGAAAGGGTCCACGGAAGGTCCACACGTCCTCATCCATAGTATTCTAATTCTACGACCTCAAAGTCTTCATTGGGTTCTATACTCTGCTCACAAGTGGAGGGAAAAATAGTGGGTAGTTCCTCAAGAACTTGACCTCAAGATCTCAGCTAAAAATATGGGATCTTGGCTTCGAACGTTGCTCATCCCAAAACCTTCTCGTGCATTTATCTCTCTATCTAGTCTAGTCCTCTAGGTTTGAGTTTACTTGTATTAGCATCTGCAATGAACTATAGTTGTCTTCTTTGTGTCCTGGTGCTCTTGCCAGCACTTTGTCACTGTCAAGATTCATTTACACCCTCAAGAGCTACTTTCTACGGCAGTCCTGACTGCTATGGCACTTCAAGTACGTGCACGCTCCGTCTCGTGTTAGAACAAAGCATGCGTCAGCCACTGCACACCACATGAGCACCGCACGTAAATTATGTTCACACGTTAGTGTGGAGCTACTAGAGCACTACTAGCTATAGTAGTATCATGTCATGAAAAGTACACAAATTAACATTTCTTTTCTTCAAAGTAACTTTTAAACAATGTTTATGGTCATGTGGCATGCTCTGTTGCATCATGAATAACTTTTCGAAGGTATGCGCTCTTTCCCTCGCTACTTAGTAGAAGCGCAAAATGACACGAGATCATCGGTGTAGTAGCATATCTCACTCGGTACTTGAAGGCTTGGTTGTTCACATGCACTCTTTGAATCACTCCATTTCATCATGCACAAACCAAACACTCGAAACAGAACAATTTTCGCTAGAGAAGATCTAATGAGTGCAATGTTTATGGCAGCTGGAGCTTGTGGGTTCGGCGAGTATGGAAGGGGCGTGAATGATGGCTATGTGACTGGAGTTTCAAGGCTTTACAGAAATGGATCTGGCTGTGGTGCTTGCTATCAGGTTTAACTTCATATAGACTGGACATTAATAGAAGACGACTCTTTTTGACTTTTTTTTATTCAATCAATTTTTTTTGAAGTATAGGTGAGGTGCATGAAACCGCAGTGCACAGGCGACGGAACAAACGTGGTGGTGACGGACTATGGAGAAGGAGACAGGACGGACTTCATCTTGAGCCCTAGAGCTTATGCGAAGATGGCTCAACCGGACGATTACCAAACCAAGCAGCTGTTTGCCTACGGAGTGGTTGACGTCGAATTCAGAAGGGTTCCGTGCCGATACTCCGGCCACAACCTCATGTTCAAGGTCCATGAACACAGCAGAAAACCCATATTATTTAGCTATCATCATTTTATACGTCGGCGGCACAAATGACATCACAGCTATGGAGTAGTATTATTGGCAGGTATTCAGCCATATTCCATATTATTATGAGTTTGCTTCAATTTTGTTTCAAGTAGAATAGAATTGAGCCAGAAGTCAACATAAACACGAACTAGAGACCATGAGTCGATAATGACTTTGCTTCTCGAGAATTCAATGCAAGAGGACTGCCAAGAGTGGAAGCCGATGCGTAGAGTGTACGGAGCAGTGTTCGACACGCAAACTCCGCCGAGTGGTTGGGTTAACCTGCGGTTCCAAGTGAGTGGGAGCCACGGAGCGACTTGGGTGCAACCAAAGAATGCCCTCCCTGGTGACTGGAAAGCTGGTGCTGCTTATGACTCCCAAATCCAGCTAGACTAGAAAAAGCTAAAAACAGTCCCTTTCTATTCTGTTGGTTGATTGGGAAGTGCTGCTCGAGTTTTTAATTACTGCTAGGTAGGACTAGCTCAGATATGGCCTATGCTATTGGGGGCATTACTGTTGTCATGCCCCGTACCCCATTGGAACGTAACATCCTGTCACGATCGATTATGGTGTAATGCTCCCAGGAAGCATTGCCGACCCAACGCCCAATCAGAGATCAAACACATGCGGAAGCAACGTATATAATTAAATATATACACCCGTACAATATAATACATGAGACCAAGGTAGAACAACCAAATAGCAGTTAAGCACCTCAGAAAATATATACACTGGTATTACCAACGAAAACCTTTTTACAATGTTCATTACAACCAAAAAGGAAACACTACAGCTGAGAATAATCAAACAGCCACTTCTTCGTTCTGCTCCGTCTCCACCGGGGTGCATGCTCGACGACTGCTGGATAAAATGCTGTATTCCAAAAAGAGGTGGTGACCTCGGCATCCTACTGCTGGGGGTCTGAAAATGTTGGTTATTACAACCGTAAGACGAATCTTAGCGAATATAACTCCCTAAACCTAGACTAGGCTAACATACAATCTCCTGACTAACAGCACAAAATAACACGGCAATCCAACTCATAAATAAGCTCTGATCTAGGCTCTCTGGCCCAGATCACTTACCTGGCTGACCCTGCAGGTTAATCACAATAATCATATAATCAAACCACATACCCAAGCACTCGGTTCACGCATACGTCAAGCGTATGTTCATGCTCAATAATGATAACATCACGTACTATTCACCGAGTCCCGCACACTCGCATTCTGGCCCACGCATTCTTATGCATGTAAATGTCCACATTCATGTCTCGGCTCACTAGCCCACACTGGCATACTGAAACTTTCTCAATTTATTATTTAATATGATCCATGTAAAACGCATCAGGTCTCTTTATTTAATCACAACACTTCGTGGCCCGCGTTAAGACGCATCAACTGGCCCAGTGTCTCGAGCCCACGTCAAAACGCATCAGGCGCAATACCGATCTCCTTACGAACCAGAGCCCGCGTAAAACGCATTAGGATGGTCGTCTTCCGGACGTACCGACCATCGTCCCGCGTAACACGCATTAGGACGGCACACCCCGCGTAACACGCATTAAAGCAAAATGTGATCACACGAACATACAGCCAATTATTATCTGAACCCTGCGTAACACGCATCAGGGCATTTAGGTGATCACATGCTCATGGCAGGCACACATTCTCGCACAATTTATCGCACGTCTCATTCTCGGCACTCAAAATACGTGTCCATGCAATGCATTATGATGTACCATGAGCATCAAATATAATTAGGCACTCAGTCAATTTCATGTCACAACAAACGTTCACTGGCCAATTAATACCGTGCGGCCCAATTTCGCA
This sequence comes from Syzygium grande, assembly GCA_024733475.1. Classification (NCBI taxonomy): domain Eukaryota; kingdom Viridiplantae; phylum Streptophyta; class Magnoliopsida; order Myrtales; family Myrtaceae; genus Syzygium; species Syzygium grande. The sequence continues at coordinate 38,852,174 of JAMXDD010000001.1, read as the reverse complement.
ATGGATAATTCAATAATATTCAATAATCCAATCAAGCCATTGAATGGCCAATCACACTCTGCACGAGTCGGCCACGCAGTCACACGACATGGGATTATTCAAATTTCCCAACAATTGGATACATAAATCAACTAGTCAATCAGTCCGGGCATACCCGGCAGTCCAATCACATAATCCCCGATTAATCTGTGCCAGCCCAATAATTATTTCTAATAATCCCACTAAATTCTTTGGATTTAATTTCTAACAATCGGTCCTCAATCCAGTCCGAATTTTACACTGGTACCACTTAACTCAGTCCAGACTTCACCGATAATACTTAAGCCAGTCCAGAAAAATACACTATCAGTCCTAATCCGGGTTTAGGAAATATACTCACCTAATTTCTAGACCACGGCGGGGAGCGGTGGCGATCAGCGATGAGCGGTGAAACGGCGGGAATTCGGGCGTAGCGCAATATTCACAGGCGGTATTGTTCCGCAGATCTTATTCGCGGTATTGTTCACGGGCTATGCAGACGGGGAGGGGCGGTGGTCGGGAGGCAGCCAGCGGCAGTAGCGGCAATGTACGAGACGGTGAACAGTAAATTCGTACATACCGGTGAACAGTGATTCCGCCACGTGAACATGCGGACAAGGCTGGATGGCGGCGTCACGGACGTCTTTGGATGGCTGGGTGGCGACGGTGCGGCGATCGAGCTCCAGCGAAGCTCCGGCGAGGCTTGGAAGCGGCGGCAAGGCTAACTAGGAGAGAAAAAGTGAGAAAAAGAGAGGGAAAAGGAAAGAGGAAGGGCTGGACAGAGGTGAGGCTGGGGCTGGGGGATTGTGGTGGTCGATGGCGGGGCACGGGCAGCCGGGCGGTGGCTCCTCCGGTGGCCGGCGGCGAGCTCCGGCGAGCCAAAAATCAAGAGAGAAAATGGAGAAAAAGAGAGGAAAATGGAAAAGAAGCTGCTGTTGGGGGCTGATCTGAACGTGAGGGAGGGCTGAGGAGAGAGAAAGAGGTCTAATCTTGGTCAAATAAAGCAGCCCAAAGTGCCACGTGTCGCCGATCCGTCGGTTTTGACCAAAATACCCATAATCCGACGATTCTAATTCAATCTTATCCAACAAGTGGGGGGTAAATGGTCCTTGGCCCTCAATAATGCAGCTGATAACCCTGGTAATTATCTCAAAATTTTTCAAAAAAATTCAGAATTAATACCGGCCCAGGGGCAAAACTGTCATTTTTCTGATTCTGGGGCGAAATTTCAATTTTTACACATACGCGTTCCATATGTGTGTGGCCAACATAATATGGTGTCGGAATTGTGGAATTCACTTTTTCAAGCTCTCGGAAATTGATTGCGAAGTTTCAGGAATAAAATAATATTATTTTTCTAATTTTTGTCGAAATTCCAATTTTTGACTGGAACCACTCTAAATATGTGTGGATGCCCCAAAATGACATTGGCCGTGAAAAATAACCTCAAACAGCCTCCGAATCCAGTCCCCGGTACCCACATGGGCAAAACCGTAATTTTCTCCAATTTTCGTCGAAATTTCAATTTCTAGCTAGATTAGCCCCAAATGTGCGTGGCCACACCAAAACGACCTTGGTCTTGAAAAAAATAATCGTAAACATCCACAAAATTTCAACGTCGAAGTTCGGATCCAATCTTGTGATTAAATTTGCTCATTTTAAAATTTTAGAGCCTCTCACTAACGGGTGGTTGTTTAGATGTTACGTGTATCGACCTAGGGTTGTTCAAATCGTAATGGCCTCGATTTTCGAGAGAGCACGAGGAATTATCACTAGTACCGGAGGTCTCAGTTATTTAAGTTAGTTCGGAAATCGTTCGACATGTGTACTCTTGGTCATGCGGAATCACCCGCGATCCGATCGTACATCATTAGCCGAATCGAATCCGTCACCTTCCTAAGATCGGCTCACGTTGGTCCAAAATATTCCCTCGGCGTTCTTCGAAATCCGTGCCTAACTCGTGATCAGGTCCCCGGTTTACGTACCTATTCCTATTTAACCTTTCCCATAAGATTAGTATCCCGTGATTGATCAGGTCCAGGTGAGACTTTCTAAAATTAAATGAGAAATAATTTACACTTTATTAATCCCGAAAATAGGTTGAAATTCAGGATGTTATAACTGTTGCTGAAATAAACAAGCTTAGCTAAGCTAGATAAGGCTTTCTTCCTGCCTTGACTAAATAAAGGAGGTCTCTGTACCATTTCATCAGTGGGCTGCGGGATTGTTGTCCTCTCTTTTTGTTAGCATGATTAGCTATATAATAAATGAGATTGGTGTCCCATTAAGAGGATAAAGGTACACTTCGCCGACTAAAGGTACATCCAGCACTGAGGTTGCTCAGAAGAATTCCACTACTAAATGACAGCATTCCCATCCGAATATAATTGTCGTTACCTAATTAACAACTGCATGTACAGTCAAATTACATTAAATTCAAAAGGATAATGACATAAATAATTGATGAATTTTAGTTCAATATAAAATATGATCCACAAATAATTTATGTTGTTTTCCCTTCAAGACAATTACGGCCCACAAAAAAAACTTACCAACCAAATAAGCAAAACATGCTACTTTCAAAGCAAATCACTTCAAATTTGGTGGATTACTACTTTTGGAAAAATCATTTGCCTCATAGGACATGTTACCAATTGTCATCTTCAAGAACTTATGGGGAAAATTACCATTGTAATTGTTGATAATAATTACGACAATTTGGGATTAGTTACTAGGTCGTAGCTTTTTAGGGTTGCAAAATCAATGGCCAAATAATTGTTTGTTAAAAAATATGTATCCGGGTAGATTTTGACCCATAAAGGTAAATTAATTACCCCATGAAACAAAACGTACTACTTTACAGGAAAATTATTTCATAAGAGGTGAATTACTACTCTGAGAAAAATTAATTCCGCCATGACCCCGATCACTAGTGATGTTTAAAAGAACTTATGGCAAAATTATCATCTTTGAGGATAGTTCCGGCAATATGAAGTTAATTACCAAGTGTAATTCTCGTATCACAAATTCTTTAAATAAATTATTGCTGATAACTATAAATTACTGGTTATAATTGCAACTGACATTACAATGTATTCAGGTAAATAGTAGTCTCATAATGCAAAAAAGCATTACTTTCAATAGTTGAGCAATACAAAAAATATCATGAAATTGATTTACAAAATCAGCATACTAAGTGTTGTGGCATACATACATATATGTATATACATATATATATATATATATATATAATTGTGGGACATATTTAATAGGAAGATCAAATAATTTATCATGTAATTTTTCACAATAAATACTCCAGTTATTAGGTCGGGTCGGGTCAAACCCGCTAATTTGCACGATTTTCCGGCGAGAAGCTCCGGAGCTTCGCTTCATCCTCTTCGTTCGCGCTCTCTCTCTCTCTCTGTTCGTTTTTCTCAAGAGTCATCAATGGAGTCGACGCAATTGCAGGAGAACCCTAGCCCCCTCTCGCGAAGTCAATGGCGGCATATTCCCATACGCATCTACTCGAATCAGCTTCATTCCATCTCTCTCTCTCCATCGAGTAATCTCCCTCGCTCTTGTTCTTCGATGATCGGTGCTGAAAAATTTTCGAATCTCTCCTCCCCTTTTCTCATCCTCTCTCTCGGATTTGCAGAGCTCGCAGATTGCGATCCTCGTCTCCTCTCAGATAGCTCATTGCTTGAAGCATCTCGAAGGCGCAGCTGTTTGGGCTCGAGTACGTAGTAGCATTACCCTTTTTCTTATTCCCTAATTCGTGGATGGATGGATTGCTTCCGTTGCCCTGACTTGTGTGGTATCGAATCGAGGCGATCCAAACGCGATATGGAAATTTCCCGATGTTTGCGAGGAAGTTGTCGTGGGTGGGGTAGTTCCTTTGTGTTTTGTCTAAGCATTCGTCCAAGTGTTCCTTCTTTTTTTTGCGGGATGGCTGTCCTGTCCAGTCCAGTTTGGTTTAGTGGGGTTTATGCATATGCAGTAATTAATCAGTGTAGCCAAATCTACTGCGAAGAGCATCTTGACCGTCTTGATCTGAAAGTTAAAGGTTATTGCGAGACGGGACTTGAGTCCTAATACTTAAGAGTATGGGAGGTTTGATCTGAAAGTTAAAGGTTATTGCGAGACGGGACTTGAGTCCTAATACTTAAGAGTATGGGAGGTGCTGCTGTGAAGGGAAGTATGGCTAGCGTAGAGAGTCATTCCCAAAAGATAATGGTTTACCATTCCTTCAGATGTTGTCCGCCTGATTCTGTCTGGACCTTTGTCCTTAACGGTATTCATGGCTTTGTCTTACTTGCTTTTAGGCGAATGTAGCTTGCACTTTTTTGTTCATGATATGTGCCAATAGATTCATTTTAAACTCCGTTCCCTGCAACAACCACCTTGTGATTTGGTTTAACTGCTTTACCAGAAGTTCCTCTCCTTCTGCTTGACATAAAAACCTCTTCCTGGCTCGGTAGTTAATGTTGAAATCGTGATTTTTATCGTGATACAAAATGCAGTTAACATGTGTGAATTTGATCCCATTTGGAATGTTGTTAGTGACACGAATGGCAGAAGGATTTTGGGTAATTTTACTTTGGCTTTTAGACTCTACCTTGGGCATCAAAAGTGAGACGAGTATCTTTCTCCAAGTTGTGAGGGTGCAATTTTTATGATATATAAGCTTCCCAATCGTCTATTATTTCGAACTAGGACATTCAATGGGCATATCTCTTAAAATATCCATTAAGTGTTGTTGGTTCCATTGCGCATGAAAACACAAGGCTGGACATTAAAGAGGTGTTATATATCATTTACATTCACATTGTCACCTCTTTCACTTTATGTTTGGTGCATGGACTATCATTACATATTAATTTTTTTTGGTCGAACTATCAATATCATTACATATTAGATTGGCTACTTCTCCTGCGGATAGACTTAATGGAGCTTTGATTGCAGTTCTTTCAAGTCACTGTCATCACCGCAACAATAACTAGTTCAAAGCTCTTAAATTTTTTTACTTGGAGGCGATCTACTAAATTTGTCATCATATTTTGTTGAAGGTCTTCATGTCATTGTCACATGAACTTTCCTTTGGAACTTGCAAGGCATACTGTAGTCCGACGCTCTTAGGAAGCAGGTTGTTATGCTATGACATAATAAGCCTCAACATTTTATGGCACCTTTAGATAAGCTATTTATGAAATGATCAACTTTTAGCTGCATTTATAAGGCTTTTGCAGGTGAGGAGGTTTTCTTGCCGATGTGTAAAATCAAACCAACAAAACATTTTCCCGGACAGTATGAGGGACCATGACAGGGCTACCATACAGGAGGCCAGGACTAGCAGATAATGGGGTCGCTAAGGGGAATCTTCTCCTTGTTTGCACATTCTTATTATATTTCAAAAGGTATACTTGGAATTGAACATAGGACTAGCCATACGATAACGAACAAACAAATAATCAGAACTTGATCTTGCTAATTTATTAGATGCCAATGACCCTTTACAATGGAATGCCTATTAGATTGACTGATTCCATTGAAATAGCCGTCCTGCCCCTCTTGCTTCTATTACTTGGCTTAAATGTGGCTCCCCTTATCTGATTCAATATTGCTTGAGTAGTATCCTCGAAGGACTTTCAAAGGCAAAAGATGTAGTTGTCGGTTATGTTCATATACTAGAAACCGAAATTAAATGTCAAGAAAACAAACCTGAAAACAGCAGCACGAACAAATAAGCGGAATGTTGATCCGAGCCCGACGAAATAACGTCGTGTCCTTAAGACGAATTTGGCCCCTCAATCAGTACCCGAGGATATCGGACAATCGTCTCCCAGGATAGAACAAATCTCGTTCCTCCGAAGCGGTACTTATCCGGAGAACTCCAACGAACGCAATTTGCAGAACAATCGCACAAGAAATGATAACGATGAAGTGAATATGCGTAAGTGTCTCGGGAAAATGTCTCTGAGGAATGCAAAAATGTCACGAAGTGTCCTTTCCGAACTTACTGTTCGGTTATATTGAAGGATGAAAACTGAAGAGTCACCACCAACCGAACAATTTCGTTCGGTTCTTCGTGAATAGTCACGAGCCAAGCCTTGGACCGGCGTGACGGGAGGGCTTCAATTTTCGTTCGGGCAAACCGAACCTCACGAACAGACATGTTTGTTTGTCCATAAAAATAAAATAAAATAAATTAATTTATAACAACGTGTCTGTTCGAAAAAATAAAAAACCGATAGAGAATGGACCCTAGACCGAATCGAACCGAGCCGGCCTGACGGACGGACGGACGGCGGCGCGCGCGCGGGGGGTGGACCGACCTAGCTTGACGTAGGTCCTCTCTCTTCCACAAAAGTGGGGTACCCCTTGGGGCCCAAACCCATTTGTGAGGCTCAACTATTTGAACCCATCTCCCATCTCTCTTTTACTTTATGTGGGACACTTTCATCCACACACTTCTCATTCAATTCTATGGGTTTTTTGTGCCAAAATCCCAACAATCCCCCACATGAATGAGAAGTTCAGATATCATGACTCTTCGTGTATGCATGAAATGCAATGTGCGATTATTTCAAGAGAAAACGTTGCATCAGGATAAGTAGTTTGAGACTATGAACTTTTCTTAGTGAAATCTATTGGACTTACTTGGTCAATCAGTAGATTTGATGTCTTTGAACTGTCGACCTTTCGTGTAAGCCTAGACAATAGAAAACACACAACTGTTTCTCGAACAAAATTGGTTTTCACTGTTGTGTTCGTTTTGGCCATGAACACCGCCTGATCTCATGAGTGTTTTAGAGAATTCGGCCTTTTCAATTCTCACAGAAGTGGCCCTCACTTAACACTCACATAGGTGATTTCTGAACATATAGTATATTACATACTCAATTCAGAATCATTAAAAACTTTTGCTTAACCTTCATATATTAGTACTGTCTTCATCCGGGAATAAGTCAAAAAATTTTTGAGTATTTTTACTTTGTCTTCATAACTTAGTTGTCCCTTTGAACCTAGATCTTGGGATCTCCAGTCAACTAGGTAGGGTTTCCGCTATGATGACTTGTTTATAGGCCTTAAACCCATTCCCCTTGATATTTTTGCAACCATCTCTCTAGTTAGGCCTTTTGTCAATGGATCCGTAATATTATCTTTTGACTTCACATAGTCAATGGTGATAATTCCACTAGAAAGAAGTTGTCTTACTGTGTCATGTCTTCGACGTATGTGTCGAGACTTACCATTATACATGACATTCCTTGCCCTTCCTATTGCTGCTTGACTGTCACAATGTATACAGACAGCAGGCACTGGTTTAGGCCAATTAGGAATATCTTCTAAGAAATTTCGAAGCCACTCTGCTTCTTCACCAGCTTTATCCAAAGTAATAAATTCTGATTCCATAGTGGATCTAGCAATACATGTTTGTTTGGATGATTTCCAAGACACTGCCGCTCCCCCAAGTGTGAATACATATCTACTTATCGATTTTGTGTCTTTAGTGTCGGTTATCCAATTTGCATCACAGTATACTTCAAGTACCGTTGGATATTCTGTGTAATGCAAAGCATAATCTTGAGTATGCTTTAAGTAGCTCAATAAATGTTTCATAGCTTTCCAATGATTGTCATTTAGACTAACTGTAAATCAACTTAGCTTGCTCACAGCACAAGCTATGTCCGCCTAGTCTGAGTTCATGACATACATTAAACTGCCTAGTAAACTAGCATACTCATTTTGAGCCTTACTTTCACCAGTATTCTTTGAAAGATGTAAATTAACATTTATCGGAGTCTTTACAGGTACAATATCTAGATTCTTGCACTTTCCAAGAATCGTCTCAATATAATGGGATTGTGATAGAGCTAATCCTCCATATGTCTTATGGATTTTAACTCCTAAAATAACATCTGCAACCCCTATATCTTTCATATCAAATTTGCTTGTGAGCATGCGTTTGGTCGCCTTAACAACCTCACTATCGCTACCCATTATAAGCATGTTGTCTACATATAAGCACAAAATGGCAAAATCATTATGAGTGTTCTTAACATACACACATTTATCACACTCATTAATCTTGAAACCATTCGACAACGTGACTTCGTCGAATTTAGCATGCCATTGTTTTGGTGCTTGTTTCAATCCATAGAGTGACTTGATAAGCCAACATACTTTCTGCTCTTGTCCCGGAACAATGAACCCTTCGGGTTGTTCCAAATATATTTCTTCTTCCAAATCCCCGTTTAAGAAGGCCGTTTTCACATCCATTTGATGGATTTCAAGCTTATACACTGCTGCTATGGCAATTAGCATCCTTATAGATGTAATTCTAGTAACAGGTGAATAAGTATCAAAATAGTCAAGACCTTCTCATTGCTTGTATTCTTTTACTACAAGCCTAGCCTTATATTTATCAATAGTACCGTCCGCTTTCATTTTCCTCTTGAAAATCCACTTACATTGTAGTGATTTATTACCAGGAGGAAGGTCAACCAATTCCCATGTATGGTTTGACAAGATGGATTCAACTTCACTATTGATAGCTTCTTTTCCGAATGGGGCTTCCGCGAAGTCAAGACTTCTTTGAATGTCCGAGACTCATTCTCCAACAGATACGTTAAGAAATCAGGTCCAAAAGACGTAGAAGTCCTTTGTCTTTTACTACGTCTAGGGTTATCCTCTATTGGATCACTTCTAGATATAGTATTTCGAGACCTCTTATTATTATCAATTGGCTCATATACTATGTTATACGAAAATATATTTTCAAAGAACGAAGCGTCCCTTGATTCAATGATCGTATTGACATGTATATCTGGGATCTCTGACTTGTGAACAAGAAAACGATATGCATTGCTATTCTGAGCATATCCGATAAAAACACAGTCAACAGTCTTTGGTCCTACCTTAACCTTTTTAGGCTTAGGAACCGCAACCTTAGCCAAACACCCCCACACTTTGAGATAATTCAAGTTAGGTATTCTGCCTTTCCATTTCTCATAGGGAGTTTGTTGTGTTTTTCTGTGGGGCACTCTATTTAAAATAAAATTCGCCGTCAAAATAGCTTCCCCCCACAAATTCTGTGGTAAACCGGAACTAATTCAACAATGCATTCATTGTTTCCTTTAAAGATCGGTTTTTCCTTTCCGCCACACCATTTGATTGTGGTGCATAAGGAGCAGTCATTTGGTGAACGATACCAAACTCGGTACAAATTTCCTCAAAAGTGTTGACACCTAAATTTTGCCCAAATCATTTAGGGTTTTATCGCATAAAAATTAGGGTTTAATTTTTTAACCCCTAAACCAAAAATATTTTCATTAAAACTGCATGGCATATAGTTATTAGGTGCATTTGCATTAATAGGGCCTATTAGAGCATATTTTCCATTTTCATTTCAAAAATTAAAAAAAATAATCAAAATCAAATTAAAAAATTAGTTATTTAAAAGAAAAAAAAAAGAAAGTTAGTCATAAAAAAAAAGGGAAAAGGCCAACGTTGAATTAGTCAACGCTGGCCCACCAGCTGGCTGGCTTCCTTTTCCCCAGCGTGTTAAATGCTTCTGAGGAGGGGGGCAGCAGACGGAGGCCAGAGAGAAGCGCAGCAGGGAGGCCAGCAGATCAGAAGCACAAAAAAGGAAAAAGAGAAAGAGCAGCAGAGGCAGCAGCGAAGGTGAAGAGTTCCGGGGGAGGTCAGAAGAGAGGAGAGAAGAGAAAAAAAAGAGAAGAAAGAGCAATGGAGAGAAAGGGACCGACGGAGAGAGACGGAGCGGGAGGCACAGAGCAAGAGGAGAGACGGAGGAAGAAAAGGGAGGAGAACAAAGAGCAAAAAAAAAAAAAAAAGAAGAGAGAACGAGAGGAGATGAGAGTGAGAAGCGGAGTTTCGGAACGAACGACGATCTCATAGCGACCGTCAAGGGTCGAACCTTGGACGACGACCTCTCCCACCAATCCCCGACATGCCACCCCCTGGCGTCCGTGGAGCCCGGTGAGCCCTTTTGGTCCTGAACCCCATACCCGAGGATCTCTTATCCGGGAGGCGCCGAGGCGTCCACCATGGCATATTTGTGTCGAGCGCACCCTTTTGCTCCAAGCCGTAGTGGTTTGCGATTCGCCGCGAACCTTTCGCCATCTTCCTCGCTTTTGACCGAACCGTAAAACCTACTCAGTCTTTGTTCGGGGTCCATAGGTATGCTAAGTTTGGGTGAGCTGACGTGGTTATTTTGGCTGGTCTGTTGATGGTTTCTTGGGTCTATATTTCGATTCGAGTTTTAAAAATGTTCGATGTCTCGCCCTTTTCGTTGCTCACCACGTGTTTGACAATGTGCCCAACTCAGCCCGTGTCTTGGCTTTTGCTGATTTCCATTTGTTCTTACTTGCGTACAAGTAAGTTCGACATCATTATAAACTCTTTGTTGCTTGTTGAGCATTACTTTCATCGTCGAACCAAGCCCCTGAGCATGAGATTTTCTTTGAGCATTCTTGTGCATGAGGAAATGATAAATGTCCATGCTTGAAACGTCAATCTTTTGAGACATTCGTTGGCTTGCTTCTCTCGAACTCTACTATATTTGGTCCTCTTATCTTGTGATTTTGAATGTCAAATGTTTGGTAGTCGAGAATAGGCGATGGTCGAATATGTGGCGGTGCGGTGGAGGTCCGATGTGTGAAACATAATGTTCATGGCTGGAATGTTGATGTTTCGGTGTCGGTAAGCAAGTCTTTGGGTGTTCTGGGCATGCTTGAGGAAGGAGACGTGGGTTGGAAATTTGTGAAGGAGGGGCCGAGAGCAGTACCGTAGTAGTGGACTTTGGGCTCATTTAGACTTAGTGAGCCTTGGGCTTAGGGTGTTATTTTGGTGAGCCTGGGCTTAGTTTTTATCATAAGAGTAGTGAGTGTTGGGTTTAAATTGGCTTATTTGGGTTTGTTGTTGGTTTGAATAGGCTTGAGAAATGGCCCACTTTTGTCTATGGCACGATCAAGTGGCCTGTTCTTGATCCGATTCGGATTTGGGCCCCAAGGCCCGGCTCGATTCCCTATTTTCAGATTGAAAGTTAATATTTTTATTTTAAAAAAATTAAAAAAAAATTAAAAAGTTTTCGAAAATCAAAAAAAATATTTTTTGGACTTTGGAATTGGTTTTTCTCGCCTTACTGCGTGATTAGTGTCATATTTGAATGCATGTTGTTTGGTTCACACACTTTGAATTACGTGTTTAATTTAATTTCGCATGTAGCTGATTATACATGTTAGATTCTTGAGTTGATTATTGTCGTTCCCCTTAGCTTAGTTAGGGATGAAATTTTGAGACTCCCGATCAGCGAGAGCATGTTAGGTGGTGAATTGAGCAAGATTAGGTACCGAAAGGGCACTAATTAGTCGATTAGTGTAATCAAGTCCCCCGACACATTGAATCTCTGGTTCGTATAAGTGAAGCATTTCTCCGTGCTTCACTTGGGTGTCTAATCGGCCCACCAAAAATCGATTAGTGGCGACTTTTAAATGAAATTGATTTGCATGCTAACAACTTTAATTTAAGTCGCGAATTGGTATGAGTTTGGGAGAGCTCGAGTTAGGTCCAGCCTAATAATTCATTAGCCAAACCCCGTGGGTCATGGGGCCGTTTCGGGAAGGTTGCGATAAAAGGAAATTCATATTCACCTCCTCTATCACTCCTTATGATTTTAATTTTCTTGTTCAACTGAGTTTCAACCGGACTTATAGGTTCTAAAAGCATTCACAGCCTCATCTTTGCTACTAAGTAAATAAACATAACAATACCTCGAAAGCAATCATCTATAAAAGTAATAAAATACTTATTACCACCTCTTGACGGTATTGATTTCATATCGCATGTATCCGTGTGTATTAAATCTAAAGGTTCTGAGACTCTATTGTCTATAGAATGAAAAGGAGGCTTAGAAAATTTAGATTCAACACACACTTGGCATTTCTCACTTGAACAATCGAATTTTGGCAATAACCCCATGTTCATTAATTTCTTTATCGACTTATAGTTAACGTGTCCTAATCTAGCATGCCATAAATTAGGAGACTCAAGCACATAAGCAGAAACAACTTTATTCATAACATCATTGGGTACAACAGTCATAACATTCAGCTTGAAAAGACCATCACTAAGGTAACCCTTTCCTACATACATCTCATTCTTGGAGAGTACGAACTTATTGGATACAAAAACCAACTTGAAGCCATTCTTGCTAAGGAGAGATCCGGACACTAAATTCTTGCGTATGTCTGGCACATGTAGCACATTGTTTAGTGTCACAACTTTCCCAGATGTCATTTTTAGAGCAACTTTTCCAACACCTTCAACCTTAGAGGTTGATGAATTACCCATATAAAGTTTTTCATCACCCCCCATAGTTGTGTCGGACGAGAACATCGATCTGTTTGCACATATATGACGAGTTGCTCCAGTATCAATCCACCATTCTTTGGGGTTTCCCACCATGTTACACTCGGATATCATAGCAATCAGATTGATATCATCAACACCATGGGAGATGTCTTCCACCACATTAGCCTGAGTTTTCTGTCTTTTCTTGGCTCTGCAGTCTTTGGCTCGATGTCCAGACTTGCCACAGTTGAAGCACTTGCCAACGAACTTCTTCGGGCCTTGGGTGAATCCCTCTCCAGACTTACTAGGCATTTTCCTCTTCTTGTTGGGTTTTGATCCTTCTTCAACAACATTGGCTCTTGAGACCGCCAGATTACTGCCAACTTTCTTCTCGGAATTCCTATTGTCTTCCTCTATCCTCAACCGAACAATCAAGTCTTCAAGTGACAACTCCTTTCTCTTGTGTTTGAGATAATTTTTGAAATCTCTCCAGGATGGTGGCAGTTTTTCAATGAAGGCAGTCACTTGAAATGACTCACTTAGAGTCATTCCTTCAGCATGAATATCATGCATAATCACTTGAAACTCTTGAACCTGACTTAAGACGGTCTTTGAATCAACCATCTTGAAGTCCAAAAATTTACCGATAATGAATTTCTTCAATCCGGCATCTTCAATTTTGTATTTCTTGTCCAGACTATCCCATAACTCCTTAGCCGTTTTTAGCGGACTATAGACGTTATAGAGAGTACTGTCTAGACCGTTGAGGACATAGTTGCAACATAGGAAGTCAGAATGCTTCCATGCATCCACAGCAGCCAACCTTTCTTTATTTATCTCTCCATCGTCCAATTTAGGACTATCCTCATTGAGGAATCTAGCCAAGTTTAAGGTCGTGAGATAGAACAATATCTTTTGTTGCCATCTCTTGAAATCCGCACCATTAAACTTTTCTGGCTTTTCTCCATAATTCGGAATAGGGTTAACCGAAGTCGAAGCCGAGGCCATTTCTGAAAAATAAACACAGAATATATATTCATGGAAAGAATCGGTAATATATGACTACGAACAAAATTGTTTGTTCAAGAACAGAATTCGAAATTTTAATAAAAAAGAGAAACGAAAAAACTGTTCACGAATAGAATCGAAAAATTGTAACTGAAAATTGTAAACGGAATACAAAGAAACCGAAGTAGAATACGAAGTGTAGAGAATACTAGACAAGGAAGACACAAAGTGTACAGAATTCTAGTAGTATCTTTGTAGCATATGAACAGAACCGAAACAGAAAATTCGTCTTAAGATTGTAGTTGTCGGTTATGTTCATATACTAGAAACCAAAATTAAATGTCAAGAAAACAAACCTGAAAACAGCAGCACGAACAAATAAGCGGAATGTTGATCCGAGCCCGACGAAATAACGTCGTGTCCTTAAGACGAATTTGGCCCCTCAATCAGTACCGAGGATATCGGACAATCGTCTCCCGGATAGAACGGATCTCGCTTTCTCAAGCGGTACTTATCCGGAGAACTCTAACGAACGCAATTTGCAGAACAATCGCACAAGAAATGATAACGATGAAGTGAATATGCGTAAGTGTCTCGGGAAAATGTCTTTGGGGATTCCGAACTTACTGTTCGGTTATATTGAAGGATGAAAACTGAAGAGTCACCACCAACCGAACAATTTCGTTCGGTTCTTCTAACAACGTGTCTGTTCGAAAAAATAAAAAACCGATAGAGAGTGGACCCTTGACCGAACCGAGCCGGCCGGCCGGACGGGCGGCGGCGGCGGCGCGCGGGGGGTGGGCCAACCTAGCTTGGCGTAGGTCCTCTCTCTTCCACAAAAGTGGGGTACCCTTGGGGCCCAAACCCATTGGAGAACAACGTGTCTATTCGAAAAATAAAAACCGATAGAGAGTGGACCCTAGACTCCGAATCTTCCACACAAGGCTGGGGGTGGACCAACCTAGCTTGATGTAGGTCCCTCTCTTGGACCCCTTGGGGCCCAAACCCATTTGTAAGGCTCAACTATTTGAACCCATCTCCCATCTCTCTTCTACTCTATGTGGGACACTTTCACCCACACACTTCTCATTCAATTCTATGGGTTTTTTGTGCCAAAATCCCAACAAAAGAAAGCCACCAGGATGTCCATTCGGGTGTGCATCCGGGTTTGGTCTCAAATTCATCAACATTAGCGGTAAATTTGGCATGCGTATGTTTGGTAATTTTGGAGCAGCTTGTAAAAGGGGGCATGAGTTTATAATAATATCTCTATTTGGTTATGTCGGGAAATTCAAGAGAATATGAAATTAGCATAGGAACAGCCTAAACCAAACCAAATTGTCTGGCACAATATTAGGAAGAATAAATTTCAAAGCCATGACAGAACTTTTCCTTTTGAGATAGCCTTAGAAGAAGGTCCACAGGAGTAAGAATACACAACTAGAAATTAGCGAAATCAAAGCGAGCTGTTGAATCAAACAGGTAATTGAATTCATTTGCGTCATAAGCAAAAAATTCGATTTCATTTGAATAAACCGTCAGGAATTTCTGAAGATAAAAAGCAAAAGGAGAGAGATTCTCAGAGATACTCAATGAAGAATAACTCAGCAAACGACACCCAAAAGGAAAGGGTGTAGATGGTTGAAAGCTTGGATAGAAATGATGACGAAAGGTACGAAAGTTATAACTGGAGAGGGATGGAAAGTAATGAACCAGCTGGCATTGAAGCATCCAAAATGGTTCGAATAGGGTGCCTTCTTCCCGAGACAACATTGACAGAGATGCATGAGTTATTGCCCTATATAGAGTCACTAAAATCAATGGACCCAAAGCAAGTGTCTTACCGACGGCGAGATTGGCTGCAAGTAATAAGAAATCTTTGGAGACTTTCAGTGAAAGAGCAAAAAAGACATATTTAGACAACTAGAAAAGGGGAGAGAGAGAGTGCAATCATCGGGGATTACTGGACTAGTATTGTAGAAATATGTTTCGAGAAATCTACTATAAGCAAGGGTTTCTTCAGGAATAAGAGGTGAAGCCCTATCTTCTACAGAGGTCCCAATTGGGTAAAAGGTTAGCCATGGCATATATATCTAAAAGAGTAATAGACATTGGACCCCAAAGAAAAAAGAAGCATTTGGTCAAAGGGGACCAAAAACTAATAGCAGCACCCAAAAGCTCTAAGTTTAAGTCATATGATAACATTTTGACCTCCAAAGCCATGTCAATGCCAGCTCTCATCCAAGCAAGACGAGTAGGTAAATCATCCTTCAATCTCGCATACCAACGATGAATACCTGTCTCGGGGGAAGGGACCCCTCGAAATTGCGAGGTCTCTGAAAACCAAATGTTTGTGATCGAGGACTTCTAAATAGGAAGTAGTTCTCTTGCTCTCGTTGGAAAACATGGGCGGAGTTGAAGCCAGGATTCACTGATGACTGCGAAAACAAGGACCAAGAATAAGTTGATCGAGGATTTGTCGATCAAATGTAATGGGCGAAGATGATAGTTTGGGGAATCTTCATCTTTTTACGGGCGATCAAACATTTCAATATACTATTAGGGAGAGTATTGGGTATCTATGAATACAAACTGAGTAAAAAGAGTTTGAGGGAAGACAAAGAAAACCTAGAATTGAAGGAGAAGGTGAAGAGCTAAAGTTTTGATTTTTATCGCCGAGATACGACGGTTCGAATGATTGAAGGAAAAGATAAAGAACTAAAGTTTTGATTTTTATCGCTGAGATACGACAGTTTAGATGATCTACCATCATGAAGATTTGCCAAGCCAGAAATGATCGGGATGACGTGTCAGAGTAAATTGAAACATTGCAGAGAGATCAAGCGAACGTAAATTACGAAGCGTCGAGATCAAGAATGCTTGAGCATTATATATTTCTTTAAAAGACGTAAATAAAGGGGGCATATGTTAACACCTACAATTAATTTGGTTGTCAACAACAAAAATAAATGGAAATAAACTTGTAAAGGACGTCAAGGGATGACGCAGTCCATAGAGGATTGCCAATGTAAGCAAATAGCTGGCAAGCACTTGAATACCCCAATGGGAAATTTAAGAATTTGAAATTGGAAAGCTAGAATTGTAGAGGAAGCAAGCTTCACTTGAGATCCCATACCAAAAGTTGTCGACGAAAATTACCATATGGAACACAAGTCACCGAAGTTGTCAACGAGAAAAGGAGGAAGAACAAGTGTCAAGATGTAAAGAGATCGACGACGGCTATTGCCTTGAGAAGGACAAGTGTCAAGATGTAAAGAGCTTGAGAACAATTATTACCTCGGGGCAGACAGGTGTCAAGATGTAAAGAGCTCGATGACGGTTATTACCTCGGAAAAGACGTGTGTTGAGATGTAAATAGCTCAATGACAGCTATTGCCTCGAGGAGGACAGATGTCAAGATGAAAAGAATTCGACAATGGTTATTACCTCGGGAAGGATAGATGTCAAGACGGAAAGAGCTCGACCATGTTTATTTCCTTATGAAGGACAGGTGTCAAGACGGAAGAGCTTGACAACAGTTATTGCCTCGGGAAAGATAGGTGTCACAACGAAAAGATAATATCGATAGCAGTTAATGGATAAATGTCATTAGATGAATGGCGAAGATGAGATCAACGGCGGTTATTGGACATTGTCTCAGAATGCGGTTAATAGACTCACATTATAAATGGTACCCGATAGCTAGAAAAAAGTATCCCGTGAAGACACATCAAACTATTGTCTTTCAATTATCTTTATTTTCCAGCACCACACCTATAGTTTCAATAGCTATAATTGTTTACTTTCTAAGCCAATAGCTTTGTAATGTTGCATCGATGAAATACGGATGCCGCCAATCAGCAACTAGACGGGTATGTCTGAGTCGTATATAAATATAAGTCAAATTTCGTTATTGTACAAAACTTGTGTTATTGATCAAGACAATCAAACTTTTTGTTCGCATATGGATATTTCCTGTCTGGAATTAGTCACAGAACTATTCTCCTCTAATTAAAAATCGAAAAACGACTTTCAATGAATTATATTTCATCACGAGAACATTTATGGCAAAGAGATTGCCACGTGGGCGGCAAAGATCCGGAGTCACCTACCCCAGTCTATACCTCAATCGTGTCTGCACACCATGCTCCTCTAAATTTTCAACCTTTTTTGTGCTTATTGGGTCACTACAGCGTCTGAAATCCTGCTCAAAACGGGCAAAGCTCATTAAAGTGTTCAAAATCATTTTGTTTTATTGATCCGTAGTAACAATCATTCGAGTGCTTTTTAGCCTAATTTTTTGTTTGTTTTTTTTTCTGATTTTGACATGAGCAAAGGACTGAAGTTTCCCAGATTTCTAGACTTTTTAAGTGCGCTACAACCAAACGGTCACTTGGTGGCTATATCCACTCGTTGATAGTTCATAGCTTTGATTTGACTTCAGCAAATCAATACAAGTTTAAGTAGCAGAAGAGTGCTCGTAAATGGTATAAAGCTAACCAAGTGGGTTTTTACTGCCCTGAGTGCTTCTAGCTATTGGGTTTTGATTCAATTGAGACGTCTGGAGAATGTTTTGTAGTCGCACGGTGCTCAAGTCCGAGCATTGTTACTGTTTGTGATTTACTCGGCTGAATTTCTTGGATACTTCCAATAGCAATTCCGCCCTGGTAAACATTGTTACCACAAGGACGGTTGTGAACTTACTGCTCGATATGTAATCGTATGAGATCAAAGAATTATGAAAGAATGCCCTGTTATGATAATAGCTTCATACTCACACGGGAAGCAAATCATTGCATGACGAAGAGAAGTATTTTCAGCTAATGGAAAGAGATTAAAATCTTTCCTGAGATGAAGAGACAGCGAAATGCTTGTACTTAGCAAAAGTTCAGTATTTCTTCATTTAACTAGAAGCTCAATTTTCTGCAAATGTGAAAGTGCAATGACATGTGAGTCATAGCACGCTAGAACTAATTGCAGGTGCAGTGAGACGGTCAAATGCGAAAAGAGAAGCAAAAAAGTAATTAATATAATAATCCTTGCAATTATAGTTAAGTAATGATGAGATATCTTAGTGAAAGGGTCCGCGGAAGGTCCACACGTCCTCATCCATAGTATTCTAATTCTACGACCTCAAAGTCTTCATTGGGTTCTATACTCTGCTCACAAGTGGAGGGAAAAATAGTGGGTAGTTCCTCAAGAACTTGACCTCAAGATCTCAGCTATAAATATGGGATCTTGGCTTCGAACGTTGCTCATCCCAAAACCTTCTCGTGCATTTATCTCTCTATCTAGTCTAGTCCTCTAGGTTTGAGTTTACTTGTATTAGCATCTGCGATGAACTATAGTTGTCTTCTTTGTGTCCTGGTGCTCTTGCCAGCACTTTGTCACTGTCAGGATTCATTTACACCCTCAAGAGCTACTTTCTACGGCAGTCCTGACTGCTATGGCACTTCAAGTACGTGCACGCTCCGTCTCGTGTTAGAACAAAGCTTGCGTCAGCCACCGCACACCACATCAGCACCGCACGTAAATTATGTTCACACGTTAGTGTGGAGCTACTAGAGCACTACTAGCTATAATAGTATCATGTCATGAAAAGTACACAAATTAACATTTCTTTTCTTCTACGTAACTTTTTTAAACAATGTTTATGGTCATGTGGCATGCTCTGTTGCATCATGAATAACTTTTCGAGGGTATGCGCTCTGTCCCTCGATACTCAGTAGAGCGCAAAATGACACGAGATCATCGGTGTAGTAGCATATCTCACTCGGTACTTGAAGGCTTGGTTGTTCACATGCACTCTTTGAATCGCTCCATTTCATCATGCACAAACCAAACACTCGAAACAGAACAATTTTCGCTAGAGAAGATCTAATGAGTGCAATGTTTATGGCAGCTGGAGCTTGTGGGTTCGGCGAGTATGGAAGGGGCGTGAATGATGGCTATGTGACTGGAGTTTCGAGGCTTTACAGAAATGGATCTGGCTGTGGTGCTTGCTATCAGGTTTAACTTCATATAGACTGGACATTAATAGATGACGACTCTTTTTGACTTTTTTTATTCAGTCAATTTTTTTGTAAGTGTAGGTGAGGTGCACGAAACCGCAGTGCACAGGCGACGGAACAAACGTGGTGGTGACGGACTATGGAGAAGGAGACAGGACGGACTTCATCCTGAGCCCTAGAGCTTTTGCGAAGATGGCTCAACCGGACGATTATCAAACCAAGCAGCTGTTTGCCTACGGAGTGGTTGACGTCGAATTCAGAAGGGTTCCGTGCCGATACTCCGGCTACAATCTCATGTTCAAGGTCCATGAACGCAGCAGAAATCCATATTATTTAGCTATCATCATTTTATACGTCGGCGGCACAAATGACATCACAGCTATGGAGTATTGGCAGGTATTCAGCCATCCATATTCCCATGAGTTGCTTCAATTTTGTTTCAAGTAGAATAGAATTGAGCCAGAAGTCAACATAAACACGAACTAGAGACCATGAGTTGATAATTAATTTGCTTCTCGAGACTTCGATGCGGGAGGACTGTCAAGAGTGGAAGCCGATGCGCAAAGTGTACGGAGCAGTGTTCGACACGCAAACTCCGCCGAGTGGTTGGGTTAACCTGCGGTTCCAAGTGAGTGGGAGCCACGGAGCGACTTGGGTGCAACCAAAGAATGCCCTCCCTGGTGACTGGAAAGCTGGTGCTGCTTATGACTCCCAAATCCAGCTAGACTAGAAAAAGCTAAAACCAGTCCCTTTCTATTCTGTTGGTTGATTGGGACGTGCTGCTTGCCTTTTTCATTATTGCTAGATAGGAATAGCTCAGATTTGGCCAATGCTATTGGGGGCATTACTGTTGCTGAAATAAACAGGCTTAGCTAAGCTAGATAAGGCTTTCTTCCTGCCTTTACTAATTAAAGGAGGTCTCTGTACCATTTCATCAGGGGTTTGTGGGATTGTTGTCTTCTCTTTTTGTTAGCATGATTAGCTATATAATAATTGAGATTGGTGTCCCACTAGGAGGATAAAGGTACACTTCGCCTACTAAAAGGTACATCCAGTACTGAGGCTATTCAGAAGAACTCCACGACTAAATGACAGCATTCCCACCCGAATATAATTGTCCTTACCAAATTACCAACTATAGGTACAGTCAAATTACAATAAATTTAAAGGGGTAATGACACAAATAATTAATGAATTTTGGCTCAATATAAAATATGGTCTATAAATATTTAATTTATTCAATACGGTATCGGAAAAGTTCATAGACCACTTATGTCGTTTTTCCTTCAAGAAAATTACAGCCCACAAAAAAAACTTACCAACCAAATAAGCAAAACATGCTACTTTCAAAGCAAATCACTTCAAACTCGGTGGATTACTACTTTTGTAAAAATCATTTGCCTCAAAAGACATGTTACCCATTGTCATCTTCAAGATCTTACGGGGAAAATTACCATTGCAACTGTTGATAATAATTACAACAATTTGGGAATAGTTACTAGGTCGTAGCTTTTTAGGGTTACAAAATCTATGGCCAAATAACTGTTCGTTAAAAAATAGGTATCGTGAAATTATTGGAAATCCGGGTAGATTTTGACCCGTCAAGGTAAATTATTTACCCCATGAAACAAAACGCACTACTTTACAGGCAAATTACCTCATGAGGGGTGAATTACTACTTTGAGAAAAATTAATTCCGCCACAAGCCTGATCACTAGTGATGTTTAGAAGAACTTATAGAAAAATTATCATCTTTGAGGATTGTTCCAGCAATATGAAGTTAATTATTGAGTGTCATTCTCATATCAAAAAATTTTTAAACAAATTATTACTGATAACAATAAATTATTGATTATAGTTGCAATTGATATTACAATGTATTAAGGTAAATAGTAGTCTGATAATGCAAAAAAGCATTACTTTCGACAGTTGAGCAACACAAAATATCATGAAATTGATTTACAAAATCGACATACTAAATGTTATGGCATACATACATATATATTTGTGGGACGTGTTTAATAGGAAGATCAAATAATTTGTCATGGCATTTTTCACAATAAATATTCGAGTTGTTACGTCGGGTCGGGTCGGGTCAAACCCCCTAATTTGCACGATTTTCCCGCGGAGAAGCTCCGGAGCTTCGCTTCATCCTCTTCGTTCGCACTCTCTCTCTCTCTCTCTCTCTGTTCGTATTTTTCTCTAGAGTCATCAATGGAGTCGACGCAATTGCAGGAGAACCCTAGCCCCCTCTCGCGAAGTCAATGGCGGCATATTCCCATACGCATCTACTTGAATCAGCGTCATTCCATCTCTTGCTCTCTCTATCGAGTAATCTCCCTCGCTCTTGTTCTTCGATGATCGATGCTGAAGAATTTTCAAATCTCTCCTCCCCTTTTCTCATCCTCACTCTCTCGGATTTGCAGAGCTCGCGGATTGGGATCCTCGTCTCCTCTCAGCCAGCTCATCGCTTGAAGCATCTTGAAGGCGCAGCTGTTCGGGCTCGAGTACGTAGTAGCATTACCCTTTTTCTTATTCCCTAATTCGTGGGTGGATGAATTGCTTCCGTTGCCCTGACTGGTATGGTATTGAATCGAAGCGATCGAAACGCGATATGGAAATTTCCCGATGTTTGCGAGGAAGTTGTCGTGGGTGGGGTAGTTCCTTTGTGTTTTGTCTAAGCATTCGTCCAAGTGTTCCTTCTTTTTTTTTGTGGGATGGCTGGCCAATCCAGTCCAGTTTGGTTTAGTGCGGTTTATGCATATGCAGTAATTAATATGTGTAGCCAAATCTACTGCGAAGAGCATCTTGACCGTCTTGATCTGAAAGTTAAAGGTTATTGCGAGACGGGACTTGAGTCCAAATACTTTAGAGTATGGGAGGTGCTGCTGTGAAGTGAAGTATGGCTAGCGTAGAGAGTCATTCCCAAAAGACAATGGTTTACTATTCCTTCAGATGTTGTCCGCCTGATTCTGTCTGGACCTTTGTCCTTAACGGTATTCATGGCTTTGTCTTACTTGCTTTTAGGCGAATGTAGCTTGTACTTTTTTGTTCATGATATGTGTCGATAGATTCAATTTAAACTCCGTGCCCTGCAGCAACCGCCTTGTGATTTGGTTTAACTGCTTTACCAGAAGTTCCTCTCCTTCTGCTTGACATAAAAACCTCTAGTTTGTTTCGGTCCTTTGTTAGAGCTTCGTCCTGGCTCGGTAGTTAATGTTGAAATCGTGATTTTTATCGTGATACAAAATGCAGTTAACACGTGTGAATTTGATCCCATTTGGAATGTTGTTAGTGACACGAATGACAGAAGGATTTTGGGTAATTTTACTTTGGCTTTTAGACTCTACCTTGGGCATCAAAAGTGAGATGAGTATCTTTCTCCAAGTTGTGAGGGTGCAATTTTTATCATATATAAGCTTCCCAAGCATCTATTATTTTGAATTTGGACATTCAATGGGCATATCTCTTAAAATATCCATTAAGTGTTGTTGGTTCCATTGCGCATGAAAAACACAAGGCTGGACATTAAAGAGGTGTTATATATCGTTTACATTCACATTGTCACCTCTTTCACTTTATGTTTGGTGCATGGACTATCATTACATATTAATTTTTTTTGGTCGAACTATCAATATCATTACATATTAGATTGGTTACTTCTCCTGCGGATAGACTTAATGGAGCTTTGATTGCAGTTCTTTCAAGTCACTGTCATCACCGCAACAATAACTAGTTCAAAGCTCTTAAATTTTTTTACTTGGAGGCGATCTACTAAATTTGTCATCATATTTTGTTGAAGGTCTTAATGTCATTGTCATATGAACTTTCCTTTGGAACTTTCAAGGCATACTGTAGTCCGTCGCTCTTGCGAAGCAGGTTGTGATGCTATGACATAATAAGCCTCAAAATTTTATGGTACCTCTGGATATGCTATTTATGAATTGATCAATTTTTAGCCGCATTTATGAGGCTTTTGCTGGTGAGGAGGTTTTCTTTCTGTCGTGTAATATCAAACTGACTAAACTTTTTCGCAGACAGCGTGAGGGAGCATGACAGGGCTACCATACAGGGGGCCAGGACTAGCAGATAATAGGGTCGCTAAGGGGAATCTTCTCCTTGTCTGCACATTCTTATTATATTTCAAAAGGTATACTTGGAATTGAACATAGGACTAGCCATACGATAAAGAGCAAACAAATAATCAGAACTTGATCTTGCTAATGTATTAGATGCCAATGACCTTTAAAATGGCATGCCTATTAGATTGACTGATTCCATTGAAATAGCCTTCCTGCCCCTCTTGCTTCTATTACTTGGCTTAAATGCGCCTCCCCTTATCTGATTCAATGTTGCTTGAGTAGTATCCTCGAAGGACTTCAAAGGCAAAAGAAAGCCACCAGGATGTCCATTCGGGTGTGCATCCGGGTTTGGTCTCAAATTCATCAACATTAGTGGTAAATTTGGCATGCGTATGTTTGGTAATTTTGGAGCAGCTTGTAAAAGGGGGCATGAGTTTATAAGAATATCTCTATTTGGTTATGTCGGGAAATTCAAGAGAATATGGAGTTAGCATAGGAACAGCCTGAACCAAATCAAATTGTCTAGCACGGTATTAGGAAGAATAAATTTCAAAGCCATGATAGAACTTTCCCTTTTGAGATAGCCTTAGAAGAAGGTCCACAGGAATAAGAATACACAACTAGAAATTAGCGAAATCAGAGCGAGCTGTTGAATCAAACAGGTAATTGAATTCATTTGCGTCATAAGCAAAAAATTCGATTTCATTTGAATAAACCGTCAGGAATTTCTGAAGATAAAAAGCAAAAGGAGATAGATTCTCAGAAATACTCAATGAAGGATAACTTAGTAAATGACACCCACAAGGAAGGGATGTAGGTGGTCAAAAGCTTGAATATAAATGATGACGGAAGGTGCGAAAGTTATGACTGGAGAGGGATGGAAAGTAATGAACCAGCTGGCATTGAAGCATCCAAAATGGTTCGAATAAGGTGCCTTCTTCCCAAGATATCATTGACAGAGATGCATGAGTTATTGCCCTATATAGAACCGCTAAAATTAGTGGACCCAAAGTGAATGTCTTACCCACGGCGAGATTGGTTGCAAGTAATAAGAAATCTTTGGAGACTTTTAGTGAAAGAGCAAAAAAGACATATTTAGACAACTAGAAAAGGGGAGATAGAGTGCAATCATCGGGGATTACTGGACCAGTGTTGTGGAAATATGTTTCGAGAAATTTGCTATAAGCAAGGGTTTCTTTAGGAACAAGAGGTACTTATGGTGAGGCCATATCTTCTACAGGGGTCCCAATTGGGTGAAGGTTAGTCATGGCACATATGTCTAAAAGAGTAACAGACATTGAACCTCAAGTCAAAAAAAAAAAGAAGCAAATCATCCTTCAATCTCACATACTAGCGATGAATACTAGGTGTGTCAATGGGTCGGGTCGGGTCGGTTTTCATGATAAATGCCAAAGAATATATATGCTTGGCCCGACCGAAACAAGGAACATTATATAGCCGTCAATATTCGGCGGTTCGGATCAATAGGATCAAAGACAACGGGTCGGGTTCGTGTTTAGAGGTTTACTAATCATTATATAGCTGCACAATGAATATATGTGCTTGTTCGCGCCGTAAATGCCAAAGATGGATCCCGTGGTCAATGCAGTGTCGATATTGGCGGATCTGTCAATAGGGTGCAGAACGACTATATACAATTGCTCCTCCGATGACAGGTACATCTTCCACAGGACCTCACCAGAACACCTAATTCCAAAATTTGACGGGAACTCACCAGAAAAATTGATCTGTCATGTTCTTACTTTTAAAAGGGTCCTGAAATTCTATTAAATCTCAGTTAAGGTCTGTTTAAAAAGTGCCTCAGCTAACATACAAGGCTCGATTTGCATATGCAAAGTGCAATATCTCACTGTATAATGCTGGGGTATAAAACTTTCGGCAGATCACTTGATCAGTAGATTTCGGAAAGGTGTTACCAACATATCTGACATCGAGTCTCCGATGAATTCGTGAGACATGAGAACTCATAACTTGTGTTTGAATCATCGACAGAACGCTAAGCGAACTTTGATCTCATCGCAGACAAAATGTAGCATCGAATTGTACCCTACATGAAATACAAACCTCATTGGACACAACATCGAGCTTCTTCTGATCTTCCCTTGGACGTTGATGGTGCCCTGAGCTCCGAGAAAGAAGAATGATGCTCGACCGCTGAAGCAGTGATTGTTCTGCTTGCAGGCCAGTCTCGAGGGAAGGAAACCCTCGAAATTGCGGGGTCTCTAAAAACCAAATGTTCGCAACCGAGGACTTCTAAATAGGAAGTAGTTCTCTTGCTCTCGTTGGAAAACATGGGCGGAGTGAAGTCGGGATTCGCTGATGACTGCGAAAACAAGGACCAAGAATAAGTTGATCGAGGATTCGTCGACCAAATGTAATGGGCAAAGATGATAGTTTGGGGAATCTTCATCTTCTTGTAGGCGATCAAACATTTCAATATACGATTCGGGAGAGTATTGGGTAATCATGAATACGAACTGAGTAAAAAGAGTTTGAGGGAAGACAAAGAAAACCTAGAATCAAAGGAGAAGGTGAAGAGCTAAAGTTTTGATTTCTATCACGGAGATACGATGGCTCGAATGATTGAAGGAAAAGATAAAGAACTAAAGATTTAATTTTTATCTCCGAGATACGACGGTTTAGATGATCTACCATCATGGTTTAGCCACAAATGATCTACCATCATGAAGATTTGCCGTAAATTATGAAGCGTCGAGATCAAGAAATTAGCAAATTTAAAATAATTAAATAAAGGGGGGATTAACACCTATAATTAATTAGGTTGTTGACAACAAAAATAAATGGAAATAAACTTGTAAAGGACGTCAAGGAATGACATAGACCATAGAGGATTGCCCATGTAAGCAAACAGCTGGCAAGCACTAGAATATCCCAAGGGAAATTTAAGAATTTGAAATTGGAAAGTTGGAATCATAGAGGAAGCAAGCGTCACTTGAGATCCCATACCAAAAGTTGTCGATGAAAATTACCATATGGAACCGTGGTTCTATCCGAGAAAAGAAGGAAGAATAGGTGTCAAGATGTAAAAAGCTCGACAACGGTTATTTCCTCGAGAAGGACAGGTTCCAAGATGTAAAGAGCTCGAGAATGGTTATTACCTTAAGGAAGACAGGTGTCACGTTGTAAAAGCTCAATGACGGTTAACCTCGAAAAAGACATGTGTCAAGATGTAAAGAGCTCGATGACGCTTATTGCCTCGAGGAGGAAATGTGTTGTAACCACTTTGGGTCCATTAACGGACGCCCTCATCATTATTATCTTATTAAACACAAGAATCATATGATTTGACGGAAATAAGACAAGTATTATGAGTAACTTTATGTTTATAATTTATGTTTTCAAGCCCTTTGGCCATGAGCACTATTTAGCAAATTTTGAGCTCTCGGCCATCTCACATCCCACCCATGGGGATTGCCCACACCGCCAAAGCACCGTTGAACTGGGAGAGATGCCATAGGCCCTCATCAAATGGAACCTGAAAAAGGATAAAAATAGCTCTCGGTTTCATGGGGATGAGTCTGGGAGAGATGGAGACTCGGGAGACTCGAAGTAAAACTTTATTAACAGGCGAGGACATATCAATCATCGTTACACGAGACATTCTTACCGTATCGGCCTCCGTGGCCGATCAAACAACGACGAGCATAGAAAGCATAAAACAAGGGTCCCAAGCATGGCTAAGTCACGGTTTACCTCACGAATTGCGCCTCAGTTTCTATATTGAATTAGATAACATGCAAGGAAAACACAAAACAAAGCAAACTCGTTATTGGGAACACAACATCGGAACACCAAAAGCCGAGAACGGGGAAAAGCTCATGATACGACGTATTTCAACGTCATTTCCCGGTAGTAAAATCCCACTTACCCTTAATAAAACAAGAACTTAAAGAGTAGAGAACGTCGGAAAAGCGACGGTCTCGGTTTCGAACATCTCTCAATAAATGGCTTTTCTTTCTCTCTCTTGAGTTTTCTTTTTCTCTTGATTTTTCTTTTTCCCTCTCTAAATCTCGGCACTCTCTCCTCTCTCTCTCTCTCTATTTTCGCACTCTCTCTCTCCCTCTCTCTTGGTTATTTCTTGTAAATGTGCCAAAACTTCTCAAAAGGGATTCTATTTATAGAGGAGTAAAGTGAGCTTCGATGATGCGTGCACATATGTCATAAGGGGTATGAGGTATGCGCACGTGTCATCAAAACGATGAGGTAAGCGCATACCTCATCCCTTCATTAATGATCCAAGGCTAAAATGTCAAGATAACGATGAAATGGCCATAAAGTCTCTCTTTTCTCTCTCCTCTCCAAGCTTGCCGTGGCCTCTCCTCTTCCCCTTGGCTGGCCGTGAGTCTCTACCCCTCTCCTTTGGTCAATAATTGAAGGGGCAAGGTCATAATGGTTCCATAAATGGCCATGGAAATGGAACCCATGCAATTAATGAAGGAAAAGAGAACCCATGCAATTAAACCTTCTAGGACTTTCTCTAATTGATTGAATTTGATCCCAATTTGTTCGGACAAAACAGATCTCGCGAAAATACGCACATACTGTCCAAAACGAACCCCGCACTATAATAAATCTCAAACTTTTCCCGAGGGTTTTCCATAACAAAATACATCTAAAAATCTCATTCAACCCGAGATTCGGCACGGGAATGTCCTTAAATATCACCAAAAGACAACAAGTCGAAATTCCAACGTTTTTCATATAGAAAATGCCGAATCTTTGAAATCTGACAAAACCGGACAGTTTTGCACTGTTCACGAAATCGGACTTAAAATCATAGTAAATGGACTCCGAAAATTCTCAAATTCGGATATGTCCTAAAAAAGACCTTAATAAACATTTTTCATAAGAACACAAAATCTAAATCTCTCTGTAAATACCGTTTTCAGTCACTCAAATTCAGACTAAAAATAGTTCGCTGGAACAAAATATTTGCTTCTCAAAATAAGCTCTGTCCAGAATCAAAATCATCTCAGAAAATTCCCAAATTTGTACACGTTATAGAAAAGGACGTTCTCAACAACTTTTGTAAGGGAAACATTTCCAAAATCGACCCAGAAAAGCTCGTAGAAAATAAAGACGGTGTAAACGTCATTGAAATACCCATTCTGGGAAGTTTCTCACGGTTTGAAAATCAGATCATCGTACTACTCATATTAACTCCAAAAATTCTGAAATTAAATCATGTAAAACTTCAAGATATTTGGAACAACTTTCTAGAAAGAAAGCTTTTGGAATTTCAGATTACAAAAGTCTCCCCAAAAATAACAAAACGAAGGGGTACCAAGGATCCGAAATACGGTTTTCCAAAACAAGAGTAGAAATTTTTGTTCCGATTGGAAAACCATCAAGCTTAAACCATAGACATTTTCCAGGGACTGAAATTGAGAATGTGACATGTGTCAAGATGGAAAGAGCTCGACCATGGTTATTTCCTCGGGAAGGACATGTGTCAAGATGGAAAAAACTTAAAGATGATTATTATCTCGAAAAGGACAGATGTCAAGATGGAAAGAGCTCGATAACAGTTATTGCCTCGGGAAAGACAGGTATCACGACGAAAAGATAACATCGGTGGCAGTTGATGGATATATGTCACTAGATGAATGGCGAAGATGAGATCAACGGCGGTTATTGGACATGGTCTCATAATGTGGTTCTCAGGCTCATATTATAAATAGCACCCGGCAGCCAGAAAAAGGCCTTCCGTGAATACGCATCAAAATATAGTCTTTATCTTTATTTTCTAGTACCATACCTTTAGTTTCAATAGCTATAGTTGTTTACTTTCTAAGCTAATAACTTTGTATTGTTGCATTGATGAAATTCAAATGCTGCCAATCAGCAACTGGACGGATTTGTCTGAATCGTATATAAATATAGGTCAAATTCCGTTACTATAAGAAACTTGTGTTATTGATCATGACAATCAAACTTTTTGTTCACATACGAATATCTCCTATCCGGAATTAGTCATAGAACTAGTCTCCTCTAATTAAAAATCGAAGAATAACTTTCAATGAATTGTATTTCCTCGCGAGTACATTTCTGGCAAAGAGGTTGCCACATGGGCGGCAAAGATCCGGAGTCACCTACCCCATTCTATACCTCAATCGTACCTCCACATGGTGCTCCTCTAAATTTTCTACTTTTTTCGTGCTTATTGCGTCACTACAGCGTCCAAAATGCTGCTCAAAACGGGCAAAGCTCATTAAAGTGTTCAAAACCATTTTGTTTTATTGATCCGTAGTAACAATCATTCGAGTGCTTTTTAGCCTAATTTGTCGTTTGTTTTTTTTCCGATTTTGACATGAGCAAAGGACTGAAGTTTCCTAGTTTTCTGGACTTTTTAAGTGCGCTACAACCAAACGGTGACTTGGTGGCTATATCCAGTTGTTGATAGTTCATAGCTTTGCTTTGACTTCAGCAAATCAATTCAGGTTTAAGTAGCAGAAGGGTACTCGTAAATGGTATAAAGCTAACCAAGTGGGTTTTTACTGTTGTGAGTGCTTCTAGCCATTGGGTTTTGATTCAATTGAGATGTCTGGAAAAAGTTCTGTAGTTGCACGGTGCTCAAGTCTCAGCATGGTTACTGCTTGTGATTTACTCGGCTGAATTTATTGGATACTTCCAATAGCAATTCCGCCCCGATAAACATTGTTACCACAAAGACGACTATGAACTTACTGCTCGATATGTAATCGTATGAGATCAAAGAATTATGAAAGAATGCCCTGTTCTGATAATAGCTTCATACTCACACGGGAAGCAAATCATTGCATGACGAAGGGAAGCATTTTGAGCTATTGGAAAGAGATTAAAATCTTTCCTGAGATGAAGAGACAGCGAAATGCTTGTACTTTGCATAAGTTCAGGATTTCTTCATTTAATTCGAAGCTCAATTTTCTGCAAATGTGAGTGTGCAATGGCATGTGAGTCCTAGCACGCCAGAACTGATTGCAGGTGCAGTGCGACGATCAAATGCGAAAAGAGAAGCAAAAAAGTAATTAATATAATAAGCCTTGCAATTATAGTTAAGTAATGATGAGATATCTTAGTGAAAGGGTCCACGGAAGGTCCGCACGTCCTCATCCATGGTATTCTAATTCTACGACCTCAAGTCTTCATTGGGTTCTATACTCTACTCACAAGCGGAGGGAAAAATAGTGGGTAGTTCCTCAAGAACTTGACCTCAAGATCTCAGCTATAAATGTGGGATCTTGGCTTCGAACGTTGCTCATCCCAAAACCTTCTCGTGCATTTATCTCTCTACCTAGTCTAGTCCTCTGGGTTTGAGTTTACTTGTATTAGCATCTGCAATGAACTACAGTTGTCTTCTTTGTGTCCTGGTGCTCTTGCCAGCACTTTGTCACTGTCAAGATTCATTTACACCCTCAAGAGCTACTTTCTACGGCAGTCCTGACTGCTATGGCACTTCAAGTGCGTGCACGCTCCGTCTCGTGTTAGAACAAAGCTTGCGTCAGCCACTGCACACCACATGAGCACCGCACGTAAATTATGTTCACACGAGATCATCGAATATTTCGTACCCCGCAGGGAATGCTGAATTATATGTGAGATACAGATCAGTGGTTTTCGTAGATGTGGGTGAATATTTCTACCAAACCCAGAAATATGTGGCTTGGTGTTGGCGAGATGTGAATGGGAACATAGGCCGACCTCTTCGGACTTTCAACGCCCCTCTGGACGGAACCGGTTTGATGATATCGATAGTTGCAGATGGTGAGATGATAAATCCGTCGGACGTTTATGATGTTAATGGCGTCGATGAGCCTGCGAATGGGGAGCCTCAAATAATCGCCGAAGATCCTGATCAGCCCGACGACGAAGAAGAGGAACTCGAAGACATGGACATAGATGATGAGGAAGAAAATAGAGAGATTGCTGAAATAGGCTCGGATAAGGAGTTGGGACTTTATCTGGACCCAGAGTTGGAACAGGACTCTGAAGACGAGTGAGCCCAGGCCGAGGATATGGATTCCGAACCGTCTGAGTCTTCTGGGGAGTCATCGGGCAATTCATCGGAGTCCTCGGAATCATTGGATCCGAATTGGGAGCCCTAGCTTAGGTCCCAACTCTTTATAGGGAAGCTGTACCTTTTTGAATGCGATCTTCCCTGTGGTTAACCCCACCTTTCCCTAGCCATAGTACCTTTTTGATCTAGTGGCTGCTAGAAGTTATTGTCTTTATTTAAATCTTTTGATTTGTATAAAGTACGTTGTGAAAAGGGGTTTTCAATGGGTAATGAAATGTATATTCCTGTTTGTATGATGTTTTATCTGTGGTCTCACGTGTTTATCTGTACGAGTGTATATACATATATATATTTATATACGTGATTTCTGCTTATGTCTGATCTCTGATTGGGTTCGGGTCGGTGACGTATCCTGGGAGCGTTGCACCATAATCGGTCAAGGTAGGGATGTTGCACTTCGTGGGGTACGGGGCGTGATAAAAAAACCCCTTATGAGTTATGGAAAGGTAGGAGACCATCCTACAAACACTGACGCGTGTGGGGGTGTCTTGCAAAAGTGGTGGTTCCAACACCAAAGAAGACAAAAATAGGTCTTAAAACGGTAGACTGTATCTTTATAGGCTATGCACATAACAGTAATGCATATCGATTTATTATGCATGAATCTAAAATTCCAAATATACACAAGAATACGATCATGGAATCTAGGAATGCATCATTCTTTGAAAATGTATTTCCTTGTAAATCCAATGATGGATCAAGTTCATCTAAACGAAAGAATGAATTTATGAATGAAGAAAGTCACGATTCGGCTCATGAAATTCATGACTCAGATCTTGAACTAGAACTAAGACGTAGCAAAAGAGTAAGAGTGGAAAAATCTTTTGGAAATGATTTTCTAACTTATTTGTTAAAAAAGGAACCATTAAATTATGCAGAAGCTGTGAATTCTTCTGAGGGATCTCTATGGAAAGAAGTAATAAAAAGTGAAGTTGATTCTATTTTGCAGAATCATACTTGGGAGCTAGTGAATCTTCCTCCTGGTTGTAAGCCTTTAAAGTCCAAATGGATTTTTAAAAAGAAAATAAAAGCAGATGGCTCCATTGATAAGTACAAAGCTAGACTTGTGATTAAAGAAAACAAACAACAAGAGGGCTTAGATTACTTCGATACTTATTCTCCTATGACGAGAATAACTTCCATTAGGATAACACTTGCAATTATAGCATTGCGAAATCTAGAAGTACATCAAATGGATGTAAAAACAACTTTCTTAAATGGTGATTTGGATGAAGAAATCTACGTAGAACAACCTAAGGGTTTTATAGTTCCAAGACAAGAAAGGAAAGTCTGTAAATTGGTAAAATCATTATATGGCCTAAAGTAAGCAGCAAAGCAGTGGCATGAAAAGTTTGATAATGCAATGATTACCAATGGTTTTAAGATCAATGAATGTAATAAAAGTGTCTACATTAAAGTGACAACAAATGACTATATCATTTTGTGTCTTTACATAGATAACATACTAATTGTTGGTAGTGATAATAAAATAATCAAATCTACCAAGTATATGTTGAATTCAAGATTTGACATGAAAGATATGAAACCTACTGATATGATTTTAGAAATTAAAATCACAAGAACGTCAGAAGGTCTTATTTTAAACTAGTCATACTGTGTGGACAAGATTCTTGAAAAATTCAACATGAATGATTTTGGTATTGCTAGAACACTATTAGACAATATTCTTCATCTGTCTAAGAATAGAGGAGAGGGTATTTCTCAAGTAAAGTACTCTAGAGTTGTTGGAAGTCTAATGTACTTAATGAGTTGTACTAGACCAGACATTGCCTATACGGTTAGTAAATTGAGTAAATATACGAGCAATCTGAGTGCTTACCATTGGAAAGTAATAGTGAGAGTATTTAGGTATTTACGATACTTGGAATTATGGCTTACATTATACCAGATACCCAGCTGTTCTAGAAGGATACAGTGATGCAAACTGGATATCTGATATAAAAGACTCAAAATCTACTAATGGATATGTATTCACACTAGTAGGAGCAACCATATCTTGGAAATCTTGTAAACAAACTGTTATAGCCAGATCCACAATGGAATCTGAATTTATAGCTTTAGATAAATGTGGTGAAGAGGTTGAATGGCTACGCCATTTCTTAGAGGATTTTCCAAAATGGCAAAAACTTGTGCCACCAATAAGTATACTTTGTGATAGTCAATCTGCGATTGAAAGAGCACAGAATAATATGTATAATGGTAAGTCTAGATATATACGTCGTAGACATAATACCATTAAACAACTACTCTCAACAGTAAATATCTCAATTAACTACGTAAAGTCAAGGGATAATATTGCGGATCCGCTAACCAAAGGGTTAAACAGAGAGTTAATTGGAAAATTGACAAGAGGAATAGGACTGAAGCCCATGAAAGAATAAGTTGGTATAAAAGAAACCCAACCTAGTTGACTGGAGATCCTAAGATCTAGGTTCAAAGGGACAACCTAATTATATAAACTTAGTGACGTCACTATGGGAATTATCTTTAAAACCATTTCTATATAAAATATCAGTGATATTGTAAAGAAAAGGATAGCAATTTTGCTTTAATGATTCTTATGTGGAGTAAACAAATTACTCAAAAATTAAGTAATCACCTATGCGAGAGAGAAGTGGGGTCGCTTCAAAAGAGAATTATCTAAAGGCTAAATTATTTAGAAACTCTTGCAAAACCAAGTTGATGTTCATGGCCAAAATGAACATAACTATGATAACTAAATAAACGTTTAGATGGTTCCTGTGTAAAGTGTAAGGTTCATTTACATAAGAAAGCTGGACAGTTCAAGGACATCATGTCTACTGGACAACTAGTAAAGTAAATATAGTTTCACAAGAGAAGGTTCAAAGGGTAACATCTACCTATCCTATGCAGGTTTCAATTATTGAATACTATCACAGAGTCAAAACTAAAACAATTTTCATTCATGTGGGGGATTGTTGGAAATATGGGATAAATTTATGGGTGAATGAATGAGAAATTAATACTCAAAGAACATTCTTGAGTTGGAAGAGGGAGGTAGAAAAACACTAGTCCCACATTGAAAAAGAAAGAAGGCTATGGAGATCTTTATATACAGTTACACTCATTTGAAGAGGCAATTTTCATAGCACAAATACTATGCCTCGCGCGCAGGCATGGGAGGGGGGGTGCAAATCCAATGCCCAACAAGATGAAACTTGGGCGTGAGCGCACATCCCGTGTACACGATTACAGGACCGAAAAGTGGGCCTCGCGACAAGCCCAATTTTGCCTTCTGATTTAGTTTTTCAACTCAAACTATTACGAATTTCATAACATGCGGCAGATTTAATCAGCCGTTATTCCCATGCGTATTGATTTTATAATGGCAAATTTAATCGTCCGTTATTTATATTGATTTTGTAATGACAGATTTAAAAGGCCGTTATTATTCAAGAAATGCTCTCCCCTCTGTTCTATTTTTTTATCAAAATCACTCTTCCTCTGTTTTATATTCTCTGCATTTGCACTGTTTTCGATAGTGTTTAGTTCCACAATTTGTTTGAGTTCACCGGAAGCTTCAAAGTGCTGATTACTTCTTAGCCGTCAACCGTTGTATCCTGGGAGACAGACGTTTACGAAATCTCAAACGCGTGCTGGAGGGAATGAATTTGTTTTAAGGAAACTATGTCAAACACGGGTCTCGGTATTCATTTGTATTGATTCCAACTTTGTTATTGCAATTTCGTTTCTTTACAATTTTGTATTGTTTGCAATATTTATACTAATGCCAATTTGAATTTCGCAACATTGCTTCCATTGCCCTAACCGGTGTGGTATCGAATCGAAGTGATTGAAACGCGATATGGAAATTTCCCAATGTTTGCGAGGAAGTTGTCGTGGGTGGGGTAGTTCCTTTGTGTTTTGTCTAAGCATTCGTCCAAGTGTTCCTTCTTTTTTTTTTGCGGGATGGCTGTCCTGTCCTGTCCAGTTTGGTTTAGTGGGGTTTATGCATATGCAGTAATTAATCTGTGTAGCCAAATCTACTGCGAAGAGCATCTTGACCGTCTTGATCTGAAAGTTAAAGGTTATTGCGAGACCGGACTTGAGTCCTAAAATACTTAAAGAGTATGGGAGATGCTGCTGTGAAGTGAAGTATGGCTAGCGTAGAGTCATTCCCAAAAGACAATGGTTCACTATTCCTTCAGATGTTGTCCGCCTGATTCTGTCTGGACCTTTGTCCTTAACGGTATTCATGGCTTTGTCTTACTTGCTTTTAGGCGAATGTAGCTTGTACTTTTTTGTTCATGATATGTGCCGATAGATTCAATTTAAGCTCCGTGCCCTGCAGCAACCGCCTTGTGATTTGGTTTAACTGCTTTACCAGAAGTTCCTCTCCTTCTGCTTGACATAAAAACCTCTAGTTTGTGTCGGTCCTTTGTTAGAGCTTCGTCCTGGCTCGGTAGTTAATGTTGAAATCGTGATTTTTATCGTGACACAAAATACAGTTAACATGTGTGAATTTGCTCCCATTTGGAATGTTGTTAGTGACACGAATGACAGTAGGATTTTGGGTAATTTTACTTTGGCTTTTAGACTCTACCTTGGGCATTAAAAGTGAGACGTGTATCTTTCTCCAAGTTGTGAGCGTGCAATTTTTATCATATATAAGCTTCCCAAGCATCTATTATTTCGAATTTGGACTTTTAATGGGCATATCTCTTAAAATATCCATTAAGTGTTGTTGGTTCCATTGCGCATGAAAAACACAAGGCTGGACATTAAAGAGGTGTTATATATCGTTTACATTCACATTGTCACCTCTTTCACTTTATGTTTGGTGCATGCACTATCATTACATATTAATTTTCTTTGGTCGAACTATCAATATCATTACATATTAGATTGGTTACTTCTCCTGCGGATAGACTTAATGGAGCTTTGATTGCAGTTCTTTCAAGTCACTGTCATCACCGCAACAATAACTAGTTCAAAGCTCTTAAATTTTTTTACTTAGAGGCGATCTACTAAATTTGTCATCATATTTTGTTGAAGGTCTTCATGCACTGTCATATGAACTTTCCTTTGGAACTTGCAAGGCATACTGTAGTCCGACGCTCTTAGGAATTGCAGGTTGTTATGCTATGACATAATAAGCCTCAAAATTTTATGGTAACTTTAGATATGCTATATATGAATTGATCAACTTTTAGCTGCATTTATAAGGCATTTGCAGGTGAGGAGGTTTTCTTGCCGATGTGTAAAATCAAACCAACTAAACATTTTCACGGACAGTATGAGGTACCATGACAGGGCTAGCATACAGGAGGCCAGGAATAGCAGATAATAGGGTCGCTAAGAGGAATCTTCTCCTTGTTTTCACATTCTTGTTATATTTCAAAAGGTATACTTGGAATTGAACATAGGATTAGCCATACGACAAAGAACAAACAAATAATCAGAACTTGATCTTGCAAATTTATCAGACGCCAATGACCCTTTACAATGGAATGCCTATTAGATTGCCTGATTCCATTGAAATAGCCTTCCTGACCCCTTGCTTCTGTTAATTGGCTTAAATGCGCCTGCCCTTATCCGGTTCAACATGGCTTGAGTAGCATCCTCATAATGACTTTCAAAGGCAAAAGAAAGCCACCAGGATGTCCATTCGGTTGTGCATCCGGGTTTGGTCTCAAATTCATCAACATTAGGGGTAAATTTGGCATGCATAAGTTTGGTAATTTCGAAGCAGCTTGTAAAAGGGGGCACAGGTTTATAAAAATATCTCTGTTTGGTTATATCGGGAAATTCAAGAGAATAAGAAATTGGCATAAGAACAGCTTGAACCAAACCAAATTATCTAGCACAGTATTAGGGAGAATAAATTTCACAACCATGACAGAACTTTCCCTTTTGAGATAGCCTTAGAAAAAGGTCCACAGGAGTAAGAATACTCAACTAAA
Organism: Syzygium grande; assembly: GCA_024733475.1. NCBI lineage: Eukaryota > Viridiplantae > Streptophyta > Magnoliopsida > Myrtales > Myrtaceae > Syzygium > Syzygium grande. The sequence continues at coordinate 38,814,640 of JAMXDD010000001.1, read as the reverse complement.
AATTAGCAAAATCAGAACGAGCTGTTGAATCAAACAAGTAATTGAATTCATTTGCGTGACAAGCAAAAAATTCGATTTCATTTGAATAAACCGTTAGGAATTTCTAAAGATAAAAAGGAAAAGGAGAGAAATTCTCAGAGATACTCAATGAAGCATAACTCAGCAAACGACACCCAAAAGAAAGGGGTGTAAGTGGTCGAAAGCTTGGATAGAAATGATGACGGAAGGTACGAAAGTTATGACTGGAGAGGGATGGAAAGTAATGAACCAGCTAGCATGGAAGCATCCAAAATGGTCCAAATAGGGTGCCTTCTTCCCGAGACATCATTGATAGAGATGTATGAGTTATTGCCCTATATAGAGTCGCTAAAATCAGTGGACCCAAAGCGAGTGTCTTACTAACGGCGAGATAGGCTGCAAGTAATAAGAAATATTTGGAGATTTTTAGTGAAGGAGCAAAAAAGACATTTTAACAACTAGAAAAGGAGAAGGAGAGTGCATTCATCGGGGATTACTGGACCAGTATTGTGGAAATATGTTTTGAGAAATCTGCTATAAGCAAGGGTTTCTTCAAGAATAAGAGGTACTGATGGTGAGGCCATATCTTCTACAGGGGTCCCAATTGGGTAAAGGTTAGTCATGGCATATATGTCTAAAAGAGTAACAGACATTGGACCTCAAGGAAAAAAGAAGCATTTGGTCAAAGGGGACCAAAAGCTGATAGCAACACCCAAAAGCTCTAAGTTTAAGTCATATGACAACATTTTGACCTCCAAAGCCATGTTAATGCCAGCTCTCATCCAAGTAAGACGGGTAGGTATATCATCCTTCAATCTCACATACCAGCAATGAATACCTGTCTCGGGGGAAGGGACCCCTCGAAATTGCGGGGTCTCTAAAAACCAAATGTCCATGACTGAGGACTTCTAAATAGGAAGTAGTTCTCTTGATTTCCTTGGAAAACATGGGCGGAGTGAAGCCAAGATTCGCCGATGACTGCGAAAACAAGGACCGAGAATAAGTTGATCGAGGATTCGTCGATCAAATGTAATGGGCAAAGATTTGGGGAATCTTCATCTTTTTGCAGGCGATCAAACATTTCAATATACAATTCAGGAGAGTATTGAGTATTCATGAATACGAACTGAGTAAAAAGAATTTGAGGGAAGACAAAGAAAACCTAGAATCGAAGGAGAAGGTGAAGAGCTAAAGTTTTGATTTTTATCACCAAGATACGACAGTTCGAATGATCGAAGGAAAAGATAAAGAACTAAAGTTTTGATTTTTATCGCCGAGATACGACGGTATCTATCATCATGAAGATTTGCAAGCCATAAATGATTAGGATGACATGTCAAAGTAAAGTGAAACATTGCAGAGAGATCAAGCGAACATAAATTACGAAGCGTCGAGATCAAGAATGCCTGAGCATGGAATATTTCTTTAAAAGAATTAAATAAAGGGGCATATGTTAACCCCTATAATTAATTAGGTTGTCGACAACAAAAATAAATGGGAATAAACTTGTAAAGGACATCAAGAGATGACGTAGTCCATAAAGGATTGCTAATGTAAGCAAACAACTGGCAAGCACTGGAATATCCCAATGGGAAATTTAAGAATTTGAAATTGGAAGCTGGAATCATAGAGGAAGCAAGTGTCACTTGAGATCCCATGCCAAAAGTTATCGACAAAAATTACCATATGGAACACAAGTCACCGAAGCTGTCAACAAGAAAAGGAGGAAGAACAGGTATCAAGATATAAAGAGATCGACGACGGTTATTGCCTCATGAAGGACAAGCATCAAGATGTAAAGAGCTTGAGAACGGTTATTACCTCGGGGCAGACAAGTGTCGAGATGTAAAGAGCTCGATGATGGTTATTACCTCGGAAAAGATGTGTGTCGAGATGTAAAGAGCTCGATAACGGTTATTGCCTCGAGGAGGATAGATGTCAAGATGGAAAGAACTCGACGACGGTTATTACCTCGGGAATGACAGATGTCAAGACGGAAAGAGCTCGACCACGTTTATTTCCTCAGGAAGGACATGTGTTAAGACGGAAAGAGCTTGACAATGATTATTGTCTTGGGAAGAACATGTGTCAAGACGGAAAGAGCTTGATAACAGTTATTGCCTCGGGAAAGACAGGTATCACAACGAAAAGATAATATCGGTGGCAGTTGATGGATAGATATTGTTAGCTGAACGGCGAAGATGAGATCAATGGCAGTTATTGGACATGGTCTCAGAATGCGGTTAGCAGGCTCACATTATAAATAGTACCCGATAGCTAGAAAAAAGCATCCCGTGAACACACATCAAAATATTGTCTTTTCAATTATCTGTATTTTCCAGTACCGCACCTTTAGTTTCAATAGCTGTAGTTGTTTACTTTCTAAGCCAATAGTTTTGTAATGTTGCATCGACAAAATTCGAATGCCACCAGTCAGCAACTAGACGGATTTGTCTGAATTGTATATAAATATAACTCAAATTTCATTACTGTACGAAACCTATGTTATTGATCAAGTCAATCAAACTTTTTGTTCGCATATGGATATCTTCTGTTCGGAATTAGTCATAGAACCAGTCTCCTCTAATTAAAAATCGAAGAACGACTTTCAATCAATTATATTTCATCGCGAGAACGTTTATGGCAAAGAGGTTGCCACATGGGCGGCAATGATCCGAAGTCACCTACCCCATTCTATACCTCAGTCGTGTCTCAACATGGTGCTCCTCTAAATTTTCTATCATTTTCGTGCTTATTGCGTCACTACAGTGTCTGAAATGCTGCTCAAAACGGGCAAAGCTCATTAAAGTGTTCAAAACCATTTTGTCTTATTGATCCGTAGTGACAATCATTCGAGTGCTTTTTAGCCTAATTTGTTGTTTGTTTTTTTTTTCTGATTTTGACATGAGCAACGGACTGAAGTTTCCTAGTTTTCTAGACTTTTTAAGTGCGCGACAACCAAACGGTGACTTGGTGGCTCTATCCAGTTGTTAATAGTTCATAGCTTTGCTTTGACTTCGGCAAATCAATTCAGGTTTAAGTAGCAGAAGGGTACTCGTAAATGGTATAAAGTTAACCAAGTGGTTTTTACTGTTGTGATTGCTTCTAGCTATTGGGTTTTGATTCAATTGAGATATCTGGAAAAGGTTCTGTAGTTGCACGGTGCTCAAGTCTCAGCATTGTTACTGTTTGTGATTTACTCGGCTGAATTTATTGGATACTTCCGATAGCAATTCCGCCCTGGTAAACATTGTTACCACAAGGACGGTTGTGAACTTACTGCTCGATATGTAATCGTATGAGATCAAAGAATTATGAAAGAATGCCCTGTCATGATAATAGCTTCATACTCACACCGGAAGCAAATCATTGCATGACAAAGAGAAGTATTTTCAGCTAATGGAAAGAGATTAAAATCTTTCCTGAGATGAAGAGACAGCGAAATGATTGTACTTAGCAAAAGTTCAGGATTTCTTCATTTAACTAGAAGCTCAATTTTCTGCAAATGTGAAAGTGCAATGACATGTGAGTCATAGCACGCTAGAACTAGTTGCAGGTGCAGTGAGACGTTCAAATGCGAAAAGAGAAGCAAAAAAGTAATTAATATAATAATCCTTGCAATTATAGTTGAAGTAATGATGAGATATCTTAGTGAAAGGGTCCGCGGAAGGTCCACATGTCCTCATCCATAGTATTCTAATTCTACGACCTCAAGTCTTCATTGGGTTCTACACTCTGCTCACAAGTGGAGGGAAAAATAGTGGGTAGTTCCTCAAGAACTTGACCTCAAGATCTCAGCTATAAATATGGGATCTTGGCTTCGAACGTTGCTCATCCCAAAACCTTCTCGTGCATTTATCTCTCTATCTACTCTAGTCCTCTAGGTTTGAGTTTACTTGTATTAGCATCTGCAATGAACTATAGTTGTCTTCTTTGTGTCCTGGTGCTCTTGCCAGCACTTTGTCACTGTCAAGATTCATTTACACCCTCAAGAGCTACTTTCTACGGCAGTCCCGACTGCTATGGCACTTCAAGTACGTGCACGCTCCGTCTCGTGTTAGAACAAAGCTTGCGTCAGCCACTGCACACCACATGAGCACCGCGCGTAAATTATGTTCACACGAGATCATCGATGTAATAGCATATCTCACTCGGTACTTGAAGGCTTGGTTGTTCACATGCACTCTTTGAATCGCTCCATTTCATCATGCACAAACCAAACACTCAAAACAGAACAATTTTCGCTAGAGAAGATCTAATGAGTGCAATGTTTATGGCAGCTGGAGCTTGTGGGTTCGGCGAGTATGGAAGGGGCGTGAATGATGGCTATGTGACTGGAGTTTCGAGGCTTTACAGAAATGGATCTGGCTGTGGTGCTTGCTATCAGGTTTAACTTCATATAGACTGGACATTAATAGATGACGACTCTTTTTGACTTTTTTATTCAGTCAATTTTTTTTGAAGTATAGGTGAGGTGCACGAAACCGCAGTGCACAGGCGACGGAACAAACGTGGTGGTGACGGACTATGGAGAAGGAGACAGGACGGACTTCATCCTGAGCCCTAGAGCTTATGCGAAGATGGCTCAACCGGACGATTACCAAACCAAGCAGCTGTTTGCCTACGGAGTGGTTGACGTCGAATTCAGAAGGGTTCCGTGCCGATACTCCGGCTACAATCTCATGTTCAAGGTCCATGAACGCAGCAGAAATCCATATTATTTAGCTATCATCATTTTATACGTCGGCGGCACAAATGACATCACAGCTATGGAGTATTGGCAGGTATTCAGCCATCCATATTCCTATGAGTTGCTTCAATTTTGTTTCAAGTAGAATAGAATTGAGCCAGAAGTCAACATAAACACGAACTAGAGACCATGAGTCGATAATGACTTTGCTTCTCGAGACTTCGATGCAGGAGGACTGTCAAGAGTGGAAGCCGATGCGCAGAGTGTACGGAGCAGTGTTCGATACGCAAACTCCGCCGAGTGGTTGGGTTAACCTGCGGTTCCAAGTGAGTGGGAGCCACGGAGCGACTTGGGTGCAACCAAAGAATCCCCTCCCTGGTGACTGGAAAGCTGGTGCTGCTTATGACTCCCAAATCCAGCTAGACTAGAAAAAGCTAAAACCAGTGTCCCTTTCTATTCTGTTGGTTGATTGGGAAGTGCTGCTCGAGTTTTTAATTACTGCTAGGTAGGACTAGCTCAGATATGGCCTATGCTATTGGGGGCATTACTGTTGCTGAAATAAACAGGCTTAGCTAAGCTAGATAAGGCTTTCTTCCTGCCTTGACTAAATAAAGGAGGTCTCTGTACCATTTCATCAGGGGTTTGTGGGATTGATGTCTTCTCTTTTTGTTAGCATGATTAGCTATATAATAATTGAGATTGGTGTCCCACTAGGAGGATAAAGGTACACTTCGCCTACTAAAAGGTACATCCAGTACTGAGGCTATTCAGAAGAACTCCACAACTAAATGACGGCATTTCCACCCAAATATAATTGTCCTTACCTAATTACCAACAATAGGTACAGTCAAATTACAATAAATTAAAGGGGTAATGACACAAATAATTGATGAATTTTGGCTCAATATAACATATGGTTCATAAACTTTTAATTTGTTCAATGCGATATTTGAAAAGTTCATGGACCACTTATGTCGTTTTTCCTTCAAAAAAATTATAGCCCACAAAAAAAACTTGCCAACCAAATAAGCAAAACATGCTACTTTCAAAGCAAATTACTTCAAATTCGGTGGATTACTACTTTTGGAAAAATCATTTGCCTCATAAGACATGTTACCAATTGTCATCTTCAAGATCTTAAGGGGAAAATTACCATTGCAATTGTTGATAATAATTACAATTTGGTATTAGTTACTAGGTCATAGCTTATTAGGGTTACAAAATCTATGGCCAAATAGCTGTTCGTTAAAAAAATAGGTATCGTGAAATTATTAGAAACCGGGTAGATTTTGACCCGTCAAGGTAAATTATTTACCCAATGAAACAAAATGCACTACTTTACAGGTGAAATACTTCATGAGGGGTGAATTACTACTTTGAGAAAAATTAATTCCGCCACAAGCCTGATCACTAGTGATGTTTAGAAGAATTTATGGCAAAATTATCATCTTTGAGGATAGTTCCGGCAATATGAAGTTAATTACCGAGTGTCATTCTCATATCACAAAATCTTTAAACAAATTATTGCCAATAACAATAAATTATTGATTATAGTTGCAACCGACATTACAATGTATTCAGGTAAATAGTAGTCTGATAATGCAAAAAAGCATTACTTTCGACAGTTGAGCAACACAAAATATCATGAAATTGATTTACAAAATCGACATACTAAATGTTATGGCATACATACATATATATTCGTGGGTCGTGTTTAACGGGAAGATCAAATAATTTGTCATGGCATTTTTCACAATAAATACTCGAACTGTTACGTCGGGTCGGGTCGGGTCAAACCCGCTAATTTGCACGATTTTCCGGCGAGAAGCTCCGGAGCTTCGCTTCATCCTCTTCATTCGCACTCTCTCTCTCTCTCTGTTCGTATTTTTCTCAAGAGTCATCAATGGAGTCGACGCAATTGCAGGAGAACCCTAGCCCCCTCTCGCAAAGTCAATGGCGGCATATTCCCATACGCATCTACTCGAATCAGCTTCATTCCATCTCTCTGTTCATCGAGTAATCTCCCTCGCTCTTGTTCTTCGATGATCGATGCTGAAGAATTTTCGAATCTCTCCTCCCCTTTTCTCATCCTCTTTCTCTCGGATTTGCAGAGCTCGCGGATTGCGATCCTCGTCTCCTCTCAGCCAGCTCATCGCTTGAAGCATCTCGAAGGCTCAGCTGTTCGGGTTCGAGTACGTAGTAGCATTACCCTTTTTCTTGTTCCCTAATTCGTGGGTGGATGGATTGCTTCCGTTGACCTGACTGGTGTGGTGTTGAATCGACGCGATCGAAACGCGATATGGAAATTTCCTGATGTTTGCGAGGAAGTTGTCGTGGGTGGGGTAGTTCCTTTGTGGTTTGTCTAAGCATTCGTCCAAGTGTTCCTTCTTTTTTTTGTGGGATGGCTGTCCTGTCGGGTCCGGTTTGGTTTAGTGGGGTTTATGCATATCCAGTAATTATTCTGTGTAGCCAAATCTACTGCGAAGAGCATCTTGACCGTCTTGATCTGAAAGTTAAAGGTTATTGCGAGACGGGACTTGAGTCCTAATACCTAAGAGTATGGGAGGTGCTGCTGTGAAGTGAAGTATGGCTAGCGTAGAGAGTCATTCCCAAAAGACAATGGTTTACTATTCCTTCAGATGTTGTCCGCCTGATTCTGTCTGGACCTTTGTCCTTAACGGTATTCATGGCTTTGTCTTACTTGCTTTTAGGCGAATGTAGCTTGTACTTTTTTGTTCATGATATGTGCCGATAGATTCAATTTAAACTCCGTGCCCTGCAGCAACCGCCTTGTGATTTGGTTTAACTGCTTTACCAGAAGTTCCTCTCCTTCTGCTTGACATAAAAACCTCTAGTTTGTTTCGGTCCTTTGTTAGAGCTTCGTCCTGGCTCGGCAGTTAATGTTGAAATCGTGATTTTTATCGTGATACAAAATGCAGTTAACATGTGTGAATTTGATCCCATTTGGAATGTTGTTAGTGACACGAATGACAGAAGGATTTTGGGTAATTTTACTTTGGCTTTTAGACTCTACCTTGGGCATCAAAAGGGAGATGAGTATCTTTCTCCAAGTTGTGAGGGTGCAATTTTTATCATACATAAGCTTCCCAAGCGTCTATTATTTTGAACTAGGACATTCAATGGGCATATCTCTTAAAATATCCATTAAGTGTTGTTGGTTCCATTGCGCATGAAAAACACAAGGCTGGACATTAAAGAGGTGTTATATATCATTTACATTCACATTGTCACCTCTTTCACTTTATGTTTGGTGCATGCACTATCATTACATATTAATTTTTTTTGGTCGAACTATCAATATCATTACATATTAGATTGGTTACTTCTCCTGCGGATAGACTTAATGGAGCTTTGATTGCAGTTCTTTCAAGTCACTGTCATCACCGCAACAATAACTAGTTCAAAGCTCTTCAATTTTTTTACTTGGAGGCGATCTACTAAATTTTTCATCATATTTTATTGAAGTTCTTCATGTCATTGTCATATGAACTTTCCTTTGGAACTTGCAAGGCATACTGTAGTCCGTCGCTCTTAGGAAGCAGGTTGTTATGCTATGACATAATAAGCCTCAAAATTTTATGGTACCTTTAGATATGCTATATATGAATTGATCAACTTTTAGCTGCATTTATAAGGCTTTTGCAGGTGAGGAGGTTTTCTTGCTGATGTGTAATATCAAACTGACTAAACTTTTTCGCGGACAGTGTGAGGGAGCATGACAGGGCTACCATACAGGAGGCCAGGACTAGCAGATAATAGGGTCGCTAAGGGGAATCTTATCCTTGTTTTCACATTCTTGTTATATTTCAAAAGGTGTACTTGGAATTGAACATAGGACTAGCCATACGACAAAGAACAAACAAATAATCAGAACTTGATCCTGCTAATTTATCAGATGTCAATGGCCCTTTACAATGGAGCATCGTGGGAATATTTTTGAGTTACGGTAATTGTAAAAGGAAAAAGAATTTGCCGTCACATTGAAATTAGAAGTGTAAAAGGCTTTTCTGCGGATTCCTGACATTGGAATGCTGAAAGAGCCATTTATAATCTTCTCTCAGCTAGTAAACTGAAGGATGTTAGTTTGTTTGTATCATCAGGTTTTCATTTCATTGTAAAAGCGGGGCAATCCTATCTTTTTTCTGCAATTTCTAAATCATGTTGTGCTGCAAGAAATTAGTACTAAAATGATATTTCATTCTTTTTCAGCCTGGTCTTGTAACTACTCTTAGCACCAAAACAATCGTGTTGGTGAAACAAATCTGAAGCCTTACTTGAATTGTGTTTCCCTATATCTGTTTTCGTTGTTATGCACCATGGTGTTAGACTGCAAGTTGTGGTCATAAGATGAAAATTTGAACTTCTGTTTTACATAAGATAGCACAAGCTACTCACACAATCTCTCTACATCATAGAAAGAATTAGATTTTACTTTAACAACAAACGGCACTTGTTAAGGTGTGCCAACTGAGACAGTAATTCCAATGTTTCCTTGCTGGATTTGCTATTGCTGTTGTAATCTTTCTTGACTTTTTTAGCTCTATCTGTCAATACGACACTCTCCGGTCCCTTATCACAGATTTGACATAGTTCTAGTGCTTCTTGATGCAAAATATCCGGAATGGGATACAATTGTTTCTTGTCACATTCTTGGTGAGGTGAGTCATCGAATTAACTAATTCATTCTTTTTTCAGCATAATTGACCTGACAGAAAGTTTTTGTGTAGTTAATAAATAGGGAGAGCCAACTAAAGTCGGTTGTGATAAAGATCTAGCAAATATTTGGCCATTTGAAATGTTGAGGAGGTAAATTCTTTTGGATTGGTCGTAGATCTTCACATAATCTCAAAATTTTGGCTAACAATATGGAGATTTGTTTTAATACAACTTCAGAACCTGGCCAACATTCTTGTTCAGGTAGTTTAAGTAGCCCAGTGTCATTTCTGAGTCACTGAGAAATATTTGAGCTAACTCAGGACAGTGGCGGAGAGCAATATCTGCTTTCAAATGGGTTTCTTTAGCATTCTTCTCTTACCATTCCAATTGGGTCTTAGCATAGCCCATTCAATTTTCTCAGTAAATGGTTCAAGGTTAGTTCAAAGTAGAAGAACATCAGCAACATCCTATCAGGAACTATAGGTTGAAGCATGATGTTTGCCTATTTGAGCTGTAGAAAGGCTAATACTAATGACAAAGCTTGAAATTGGATGCATTCCTATATGAGCTTCGTAGGCATCTTTTTCATACTGGGGCTAGTACCAGTCTTTCAAGTTGGTCTGGGTGAACTGACTGAGTTCTGGCTTCTGAGTCTATTTTGATTATCTGTAAACCATGATTCATATAGTCGTAGATATAACTCACATCTGAGGTCCTGCAGAGGCTTCTAAAATTCGAAATGCCTTGTTCCACTTCTTACCTTAGACATTCTGGTCACTATTATTCCAGGATTGGGGCACCAGAAGTTACCGGGGCAAGTAGCTAGTCTTTCAAGTTGCTCTAGGTGAGCTGACTGAGTTCTGGCATCTGGGTCTATTTACATTATTGGTAAACCATTATTCGTATTGTCATAGATATAACTTACATCTAGGGTCCTGGAGAGGCTTCTAAAATTCGAGAAGATTATGTTTTATACATCAGCCATCTATAACGTGCATTGTGAAATCAGCTACAACCTGACTACTGATCTTTCGATTCTCCAATAATTCTATTAAATTATGTAGTTTTTACATGTAATTTGTTCTCATCGGCACAACTTTTCCTTAGAAAAACATTGACACACTGGATCTGTGCATTTCATGTACGAACATTCTCTTTGTAAAGGATGTCTTAGAATGGTCCTTACTAAGGAGGCTGAAAAAGTTCATCAAGCTATTGTCAACCTCAGTGAACATCTGCTACTCAGAATGCAGTTAGATAAACTCCCTCTCTTAATTTTTTTCTTTTATCTCTTGTACTTGTCTAGGTCTACCTTTTCTTTTGTTTGTTGATTTCTTGTGCATTTCATAACAACACAGCAAGGACATCTGGGCGCATGATGGAAAGTTTGATTTGCCTAGCTGAAGGTATAATACCATCAATGTTTGGCCATGTTCTTAGAGTATATACTATTTTGTGCCACTGAAAATTGTGTCAATGCTGATTGTAGGACACGCAAGACTAATGTTCAGAAATGAAGTTACCTATCTTGATGCTATCGCAGCCATTTTGTGCTTTGAATCCTCCATCTACATCAGCCATTGTGGGCAGCCTTTTAAATGCTCTTTATGCCAATTTTAGTGAAAATCCTGATCACGAAATCCTTGTAAGTTCCTAGTCCAATTTTCAGTCATCCATGCACAAACTCAATTGTTGTACTAATTTCTATGCATATGTCGGCTCGCTTTACCTAGAAGCAAGTGTCCATGTTTTGTGTCATCCTACTGAAGGTAGTGGATACAGAATAAAAGCAGGATTGGACACTGGAAAGTTGCCAGAGTATATAGACCTATTCATTTAACTCTTCTGGAAGAAACAGGCTTAATTAATTTCTTTTAACAGCCATATTGCGACATCTTGACTCCACATACATCAGATTGTAGGCAAGAAACTTTGATACTTATAATTTAAGTACAGTCTAAGACTCTTCTGACTTCAACAGCTTGGAAGTAACATGAAGATTAGAAGACTCAAAGAGCAGAGTGTTTACGGCCTGTCCTATGTACCAGATTCTTGGTATCTGTATCTGCCATTCATTTACAAGTTTGGGATAGAGCTACAGAATTGCTTTTGATAAGAAGAGTTCCTATACAAATTTCCGCCTATTTCATCTTCCCAAAACACAGGAGAAGGTAATTCAAAGCTTTATAATGCCAATATGGAATGTTAATGATTGGTTTGTTTTTTTTTTTTTGGTAAGAAATGATTGGTTTGTCATTGTGTTCTTCTTCTTCAACTTTTTAGGGTTCATAAGAATATACTGAACTTATGATTCCTAGTTGTTCAATGTGAGGAAAACATGTCAGGAAATTAAATGGCTTTTATAGATTAGTGACTCGACAGAACTTTTGTTACCAATAAAAAGAACTAACCAGCAGTAAGATCGAGAAAGTTAAGAGCTTTTATAGATTTGATGAGTTTTACCTCTAAGTTGGGTAATTCCGTATGCGTAGTTGTGCATGACCTTTCAAGACAATGATAATTGTTTGCCAGCTGTATTTGGTGATTCAAGAGTCAAGTCACTTATGCTACCCACTTTTAGTTGGAGATGATTTGAATATACAAGTTTCAGTAGAAGGATTCCCATAGAACCACGGTGAAGTTTTTGCTTATATATTTGATTTATTTTGTCAAATGTTGGTCCTGCTCAGAAACTTGTTTTTGCGGCAACATGGATGTAATAATTAATCGACATCAGTGTTCTTTGAAGTTCCAGTTATCTTCTCACATTTTGGGTCATCACTGATTTTTGGTAGCTGGCTAAATATTGGAGCACTTAAAGACCAGAACATGGAGAGCCACAGCAACAGTATTTGAATGACAAGCTGGGCGGGACATTACTGATGAGAATGGTAAAACCTCTTCGACAGAACAGCTAGTCCGTGGCCAACCTCTCATCAGTTTACTTCCACATATTGCCCAATGAAGCCAATCCACATTTTCCTTGGAACGAGCAGGAAAAGAGAATTACCGGAGTGTCTTTGAATAGTGCTCAGAAAGCTTTTGCGCGACATGCACAGGATGGTAAGCCCGTGAAAATAGGACTCCACTGATCGCTATTCTCTTCTTTTTGTCATTGCTATTGTGTGCACAACAGGACTCTGGGGACCCAACTTGCGAAGATGTCAATTGATAAGATTATGGACGTTTAGCTGTTTATTAAGGTTTGTGCTAGTATAACTGCTTCATGTCTTGTTAGAATGCTGTCCGGTAAGAAGAGGGTTGCCTGAAGCAGGTAAGGTGCTGCTGTATCATATTGAGAATGAAAAGGCCATGACTGGGTAGAGAACTATTTTAATGAGAATCGTCGAGCGTATTTCTTGGTCTTTAACGTGCCTGTGGGCCCAGTAACAATTCCTCCCTTGCTTCTGGGGAGAAAGTCTGAAAATGATGAAATGGATTAGGTAAACATATCCCAAAACTGAATAACGCAACGGGATCTTTACGGACCAATATTGGGCCTTTATGGTCCAACCACAAGCCTGGTTGTCGACGAAAGGGGCCACTTGAACGATTACCAATCCATGAGATTAAGCGTTAGGCCTAAATGGGGTGGATGCATGAAAACGGGCATGATTCTGGGCCCTTAAGGCGCCATGTAATGCTCCTTAACTGGGTCCAGTACTTGGGCCTTCAACAGCCACTCTAGTGGGGCCCAATAATGGGCCTAGTCGGCCCATTGGAGGCCCAATAATGAGCTGAAGGGTCAAAGCCCATTTTCACGGGCCCAGTACTCATGAAATGGGCCCACCCGGCCAGATAATAGGCCTTCGAAAATGCCCACTGGGCCTGTCGTAGGCCTATTGATGAGAATAATCTACCTGCTCGAAGCCTGTGGGGGCCTGACCCAATAGTCATACAATGGGCCTACCTGAATCCTATTGGACTAGGCCATTCAAAGTAATTGGACCTCATTGTGGGCCTTTGAGTCCCAATGTGCGATGGGCTTGACATGGCCTAAAGCCCAACACATGGCCCATTTTAAGCCACAATGTTTAGATGAAGAGCCTGCACCAAGGCCCATTGGGCCCTCCGAAAACCATTGTCCTGCTTCAAGACCCATTGGACTCGGCCCAATAAATTTACAATGGGCCCAGCCCATAAAGTAATTGGCCTATTATGGGCCCTTTAGGCCCAATGTTTTAAAGGGCCTGCGTTAAGGCCCATGGGGTCTGCCCATTAAAATAATGGCCATTGTTATGGGCCCATAAGGCCCAGTACATAAGACCTAATTTGGGTCGGACTACTGATCTTTTGGAGCCCAATTTAGGCCCAATGTTCACTAACCTTATAAAGCCCTAACCATTTCAGACCCAATATTGGACCTAATCTGGGCCCGATAGGATCTCAGTTAGGACCCAATATGTAGCTAATGGTATGTGACCCAACTGCGAGCCCCTGATGCGGGTCCTCAAGGCCCAACAGATTGAGCCCCGCTATAGGCCCTTGTTTGAGCATGGCCAGGGCCCCCTTGAGCCTTACTCGAGTCAACTTCTGGGATATCGAGAAATCCAATGAAAAAGTGAATCAATTCAAACTTGGCCTAGACATATATCAGTCAATAAGATCAAATTACGAGTATGGCCCAAGAAAGAGTCGAATATTAAGAAATCCAATAAAAAGTTAACCAGTTCATACTTCTAATCTGAAAATCCAGTCGCAAGTTCAAACAAAATCTGCAGAATTGGTCATGTCATTGCCTGCAACTGTAACCATTTTTCTTTGGTAAGAAATAGGCCATTGCCATATTCAGCTGGTGAAGAGAGATGAAAAGTAACTTGATAAGTGGCTTGATGATCCAGCCACCATTCGCAGTTCCTAGTGTTACACAGGCAGCTCTCATAGTCATCAATCAGAAGCGGCTCCCAACCAATCACCCAATCTCTAACAAGAATAAACTATAATCCTTTCCAAGGAAGAATCCAACACATATAGAAGTAGCTTCCCTTGTTATGTGATTCACAGCTTCCACTGTTCTGCACTGCTTGGGGTCATGTGATTCACAGCTCCCCTTGTTAACCATCTGTGTGGGAAAAAGTAAAAGAAAAGCTAAAAACTCTACTGGGAAATGTAATGTATGATAATTTAATCCTAGCATGAGATAGCTCTTAGCTTTTGCTTGCACTCTCCACAACATTTTTGTTTAAGTGAAGCATATGAGAGCTTCCTGCACGTGGAGAGGTAGAAAGAACATCAAAGGGTCTACATCACCTTAAAATTATCTAACTTCAGGACCAGTCTCATATGATGATCCTGGGCCTTCGGACCATGAACCATACTCTAGAGCTCGTTCAACTCCGTCAAACTTATGAATATGGCCAATCCACAAAAATTCATACTCGTAATTTTTCTAAACTTCTGTGTCATTATCATCACCTCTTTTCTGCACTGTGAACGCTCATAAACCAGTTCTTTTGCACCTCCATCACAGTATTGCCTTTTCCATTATACTAACTGACTGGACAATGCCCCCTGACATGAGCCTATAGACAATAAAAAAAAATTAATCAATAACAGGTAATTGGCGGTAATCAATAAGCTTCACTTTACTTGAGGAAGTATCATTAATGCAAGTAATTCTGGATAACAGAAGTGTTTCCATGTAGTCAACAAGACGTGAGAAAACTATAGGCAGCTGTCATGTTATGGTTCTACAAAACCTAACTCTGTGCATACAAATCAATTCAGTGCTGCAACAGTTGTAAAAGAAAAGTCTTTTCCTTCTCTGTGAACTATTTTTTCTACATGAGCGGTAAATTGGTCATCCGCTTGATGCTAATCCCTGCTCTTTGGTTTATGGAAAAACTAGAAGAAAACATTCACAATGAATTATGGGGGCATTTTCATGACGAAAACTTAATAGTTGATATATTAGATTATGGAAAAGCATAAATCAGAAAAGGTAGTAACTGGAAATTGTATTGCAGTTGAAAGTACAGAATCACCTGAACTTTCACAATTTGGTTGCATATCTTCAAAAGTTCCTTTCTTCCGTCCCACTCACATTACTTTTTCTGAAATTTGTCCGCTGCAGAATGCAAATTATCTACATAGTGACTCAAGCTCTGGACCTTGTCAAAAGAGCCAAAGTTTACTAAATTTGCCAAAACTTGGGATGCATTGTTGTTTCCCTTTGTTAATTGTCCCCGCCGAAATGAACGAGCTCAAAAGGCAGCTTGAATCAGAGCCACTTCTCACTGCAGCAAGAGAACCTTTCATGCAAAGTTCCTCATCCTTCGCTGCAGTGGAAACAATTGGGGTTAACTCTCGCTGCCTTCTCCGCAACAAAGGGTGGTCAACACCCTATCCATCACTTTCTCATCGACAGTCAGTTAAGAAAGACAACTCGTGCTTCAGCCACATATGCAACAATTCCCTAATGCCCTCTACTCGAAGCCGAATGAGTGCTGTTTGACCACCAGGACATGCTGGGGCCTTGGATCATCAACAGCTCGTGAAGCTGCTCCAAGCCCAACAAGTGCAATTAGAGTCTCCTCCCTGTTGGAGGACAAAATATTAGAGAAATAGATTTCAATCTGGAGAGAGAAAACTTAAGGCATCACCATCAATTCATACAGCAATTATCCTACTTGTAATTTGAATCATCAAGATTACTAAAAAGCTTGTCTTTCCAGTGAATTCTGTAGGCTTGAGGCATTTACGACAAAGCATGTTCCTCATAGTCAGCCATGTATATTCAAGCTGAAGAACAAACAGAGTATCACCAGTGTTGTTGAACAGGAACATGAGTTGTGAAAAGCAGAGACTGTAAAGTGCATCTGGTTCTGGAGTAAATATCGCATAAAAAGAGATCGCATGATTCGCCATACACTGATAACTGTCACCATTCAGTGAGTGATGAACAGAACAAGTCCCATGATGTGGCCAGCTTCAGGGAAAAAATATAAAAAGGTTTAACATGTGCTGGTCTGTCTTCCATAATTTGATGCCCAATGCAGAGCTGTTCTTCCGCTTGCATCACAAAAGTTGGGATCAACACCTGCAGCTATTTTAGGGCCCCTTGCACATTCACAACTGAAGGCGGCGGCCAAACGCATAACTCCTTGACCTCGTGTATCCAAAATATTTGGCCTTCTGCATGCTTCATGACGCTTGCAAACCAGCCACCATGGGAGCTTGTCTTTAGCAAGTATTGAAGTGCTGCACCTCAAGCATATGGGTAATCAAACATCGTGGATTTAGAAGCCTCGTTAACTCTTCCAATATCAAAGGCAACAATTGTATTCATTTGAACTTGTGACATTCTTCAACTTGCACTTATCACATCAACCAATAAAGGAATCTAGCAGGAGCGCAACTGGATCTATATATAACAATTATGGCAGATGTGATTAAAGACCTGCTTCATATTGTGGTCCAATATTAGAAGCCATAGATGGCTGTTTATGACACTCATTCTCTCACCTCACTGCATGCTAGTCTATTGCTGCAAGAAACAAAAAATGGCACACTTGCAGGAGCGCAAGCAGGAGCCACACATCGCATTGATGTATTAATTAAAGTTTCAGCAGAAACCTCAATTTCACCAAACATGCAACCCAATTGTTTTTGGAACAAAGTATCTTGCTACCCATTGGAGAAAGACCACCTCCATACGAAAAACAAAGGAAACCACAAAAAAGGACAAATGCAGTTAACTGTAATGCCAGGTTCCATACGCTACCTCTTTCACTTCTCTACGGTGAACAAGATCAATGTGCTCATGCTGCCTGAAGATAAGGAAAAGAGCAAGCAGCGAAATGTAGTGTAGACTCAATGATAACTCATATTTACATAATGTGGGGCTAAAATTTTGAAAAAATAACAAACTTCTCATTTCAGATGTGAAGAATTCCAGATCTTTTCCACTTTTCACCAATTGGGGCCGGGTGAGGTTAAGTTGACTAAGAAGATGATCATACAAGCTAACCATAATCATAACAACAACATCTACGTAAAAGCACCTCTAGGACTACAGTGTTTTATGTTTCAAATTAGCCTTTCCTTAAACTTCAACAATATAAAAGGATGCCAAGAAGGAAGCTTAATCTAACAGACTTTTAAATGGAATAAGTATATATGCATTGAATTTTTCATGCTAATCCTGTTGGCTGCACTTTTTTGCAATGACAAGCCACTACTAGCTCCATAGTTAAGCATAAAAAAAATTCTGATGAGAAGAACTAATTTAACAAAAGCTTTGTATCAAGATGATGAATGCACACGTTATTTATATCGATGGCAACACAATACCACATACACGTTTCACAATTTTCGTGGAAATCTAATCAATGAACTTTCATGAGAAGGAAAAATATAAATTTACACAAATAGCTACTGAATTTTCATGACATATCACAAATAGCTACTGAGTGCAGCCTAAAGATGACTTTCATGAGAAGGACAAAAATAAATTTAACCGAAGCACTGTCGCAACATGATAGCTTCTAGTCATCGAAAGTTGTGAAACAGTGGGCCAGCAAGACCGGCAGCTAGACAAGATAATCTTCCAACATGATTGGAGTGTAAATATGTTCGAATGCAAGGTGATTATTGTAAGTTTGAAGAAAAAAAAACTTTGACGTGTCATATATAAAAATCTGCATGGAAAACTTTGCTAGGCTATCGAATGATCTGTCCCAGTGAAAAATAATGACTGCAAACTATGAGTATTTCTAAAACTCCCGCAAGTTTCAATACATAGAACATATTCATCCAGAGGAAGAACAGCACCTCACCTATCAAGCATCCAGTGGCTTCTGCGCTGAGAGTTCTCATTGTCCTGCCCATCGGCATAAAGCAGTGCAAAACATCCACACTACCTGCCTGCAAGATCATTTAAAATCTCGTAGTGTAAATTGTGGGAAAGCTCAAAGACTGATAGAGTAGGACAAATTAAGCTAAACAAAAAGGTTGACA
This sequence comes from Syzygium grande, assembly GCA_024733475.1. Classification (NCBI taxonomy): domain Eukaryota; kingdom Viridiplantae; phylum Streptophyta; class Magnoliopsida; order Myrtales; family Myrtaceae; genus Syzygium; species Syzygium grande. Next base: position 38,796,297 of record JAMXDD010000001.1, on the reverse strand, counting down.
TGTAAAGTTACTACATAAGCTAGAGAAAAGCTAACAAGTTAAAAATCAGCATAATCGAGAGCGATCTAACTATTATGCCAGAAAACTGGCCTAAGGAAAGGATTCTTGCGGTGCCTGGCAATTCAATCCAGACAGATCATAAACATCAAAATTATTCTGCAATCACGCCTCTGTCGATCCTTAAACTGCAGACCATATTTTATACCTAATATTGCAATACATATAATAATGGCATACAAGAAGAGTACTGATAATTAGAAAAGAGATTAAAATTCATGAGTCAACTTAATCAGCATAAGAAAAAAAAATACGTCATCAGAACACTTGTGACATTTGAAACACTATTCATCAGTTCCTAAAATGAATCTTGTCATGAGAACTGATATGCAAATGCGAGTCATTTATGGTAACAGCCAAATTGTATATGACTTAGCCAATACCTCCACTAGTAAGATGGCCACAGTTTAACAATCCAAAATTCGAAGGTTAAAGTATTATTTAAGAGTAGGACCCTGACATTATCCCACAAGACTACTCAAAATCACTCAAATTGATAGTGTTGTGATGCCTAGAACAAGAGCTTACAAATCCCTTGGGCAAAGCTAACTACATGCGCTTGCAACAACAATTTTCTATTTTAATTCTTTATTTAGTTGTGATAGTATATAGGGATGTAAACTGCGGGACCATAATGTGGTGGACTGACAAGACAAAATTTCAATACTAATCAATCAGCTGCATACAGCATTGACCCAATGGGTTGTCGCAATGCCCATGACTGTCCCATTAAAGACAGTGAATGCACAAAATCTTATCTTTAATTCTTCATGTGCTTCTTCGACTGTCTTTCCATCTCTTTTCTTCCTCCAGCAATGAGCATCTTTCTGAATATATCAGAGTGCTCTACGACCATACGAGAACAAAGAACTAGCTGAAGAAAGAAGGAACATGTGGTCACAGCAGTGGTCCTACTCAAAGGAGGAAAATTATAACCAAAAGTGGTGTTGAACCCTGCAAGTAGTAGGTTCCCCTGGAAGAGTAATTATTAAGTGTGTGTGTGTGCACTAGAGGTGTCAAAATAGGTCTTAAACCCATATATGACCCATTTAAAAATAAATGGATCATATATAGGTCACTTTAATTTTAAAGAGTCAACCTTAAAAAGATTTTAAATTTTAAAGCTTAAAGATAAATGAGTCTAAATGGGTTGAGTTTGGAACCCATCTCCAACCCACCCACTAGACCCATCCATACACTCTCTTCCTCTTTATAAAAATGTTTAAAAAAAATCGAAATTTAATTATTTTTATTTTCTCTTTTTCTTTTATTTTTTCTTTTTTCTTTTCTCTTCTTTCTTTTTATTTTTTTTTTTTATTTCGGCTGGTGGTCAGCCATGGCAACCAGCCACCAGGGCGGGACAACCTCGAGGCTCGCCCGCTCCTGGCGAGGCCGAGGCCTCGTCGATCTGGCAAGACTCGAGCTCGCCGGCCTCGGGGGAGCTTGACCTTGCCAGATCCGGCGAGGTGGAGCCTCGCCTGAGGCTGGCAAGGCTTGGCTCGCAGGAATCAGGTGAGCTGGAGCCTCGCCTGAGGCTGGCGAGGCCTCGGCCTCTCTAGATCGGCGAGAACGAGCTTCGCCGACCTCCGACAAGCTCGTCCTCACCTGTGGTCAATCGCCGGCCATGGCAGCCAGCAATCGGCCAAAAATAAAGGAAAAATAAAAAATAAAAATAATTAAAAACTCGATTTAAAAAAAAAAAAAATTAATATTATGAAAATGAATGCACAAAGTAAAATCAAATTAGATTTTATATACCAAATATCGAAAAATATTTTCTAGTTTATTTTCAGGTTTCAACCAAACGTTAGAAATTTTTTTATTTTCTTGGATAATGACTTTATGGAAAATATTTTTTAGAAATGTGGCAATTTTCGCAAAAAAAACAGAACCTCAATTTTAAAAAAAATAACAAAAATTTTTCACTAGCTTTGTATTGCATAAAATGTTTTAGCAGTATAATTTTTAAAAAAAATCATAAGAAACAAGTATTCCTAGATTATGTTAAATATAAAAGTGTTTTAGCAATATGGGTCGGGTCGGGTCAGGTCGGGTATGGTTCGAAATATTTACACTACGAATAAATGGGTCATAAACGGATTAATAGGTCAATTTGGGTCGGACCATTTATGACCCGACCCAAACCCGACCCGACCCACCCGTTTAACAGGTCTAGTGTGCGCGTGTGTGCTTCTTGTTGCCAGAATTGTAAAGTGTGTTTCCATGACTTGTTTTCAGCTTTTCACTTGAACTTTTTCTGTTTGTGCTAAATTTTAGTTAATACTAGAAACCTCAAATCTTCAAAAAGGCTGACATCCAAACTCATTTAAAATCATTTAGATTTTCTTCATTTAAAGACTATTTTGTTTTGGTGGGAACCCAAGTTAATCCATATATCTCTTAAAAACCATGCAGTTACTGATTGAATTGGTGACACTGCTTGATTCATGCAAGGGAAAGACCAAGCAGCGCAAGCAAAATCAGATGATAGAAACTGCTAGAAGATATAATACATCAGAAGCTGCATCTCACGCATCAAAATTATCAATTGTTATACTAACTTACGACCAGTATTCTATCTGGACCATTCTGATAGATCCTATTAGTTCAACTTGATTCAAGACAACCAATACGACAATCATGCTTAGCCAAAAAAAAAATGGAAAGAAGGTGATAAAAGCCCCATTGGGACTTCAATTCAATCTGATGCTAGTGAACCCTGAACAAAGATTTCACGTGATATGTTACCATAAACTACACAAGACTACAGAAAACGATCAAGTCAACTCAATTGTTTATTGGAACTGAAAGCAATAAGAGAGAAGAACCATCAATTGCTTATTTGTTAACACTAAGCGGAACAGCAAAAGAGCTACTATAAGGAGCCCCCTTATCAAAGCTAATCAAACAATTAGCAAAATCAAAATGAGAAGTCATAGCAACCTGGAGGCCTGGAGGGCGGCTCTGGTGTCAAACTAGACTGTTGGTTGTTCCAAAGTATTTCGCAAGTTTCTCTCGGACGAGGCCGGACTGTGCCTGCGCTTCTTGCAGCATCTGCTGTAGGTCTGCCGAAGTTCAAGAATACCAAAATTAAAAAACCTAATAAAGCAAAGTGGAAAGACTACATATCATCAGAGGACAAGCGGTGCGCACTTCCTCAATGTGTTCTAATAAAACCCAATCACAAATAAAAGAGATTAACGAATTGCAGGCTGTTCGATGTATTTCAGTCTCGGTCACCTGGTTACCGAGAACAAATCCACACGCGCAAAGCCACTCAAATGCCTCGGTCCCTCACGGTCGCATCGTAATGGGACTAACTGACTTCATGACAGAACAACACGCACAAGGACAAGCAAGCACAAAGGTAAAGACCACATAGCCACCATTCCATCTATGTCGAGCATATCATCCAAGAAGAACGTAAGATCTCCATACTCGAGTCACTAAATTCGTCAATCAGAACTACCTGAAACCTATCCATTAACACACAAAACCAAAACAAAACAAAAACCAGAAATGACGGACGAACGGCCACAAGAACTGACCCGAACGTCGAGCGGGCAGACATCTCCGACACTCGGCAATGCGCCAATCAATGCCCTCACGGGAAACCCTAGGTCCCATCGCGAGGGGGATCGCGAGTGCAGAATTTGCATTCAGAATCCGCGAACCGAAATGCGCATCAACAACGAGGGACTGCGACTCGCGATCGGCAGGAGAAATCGACGATCTCGATGATGAAATGAAGGATGAAGGACGCGTTCGAGTTCGACCGACCGCGACGAGAATCGGAACCATCGTAGGGCGGGCGAAAGAACGAGAGCGTGCATGAGAGAGAGAGAGAGAGAGAGAGAGAGAGGGGCGCATTCAGGAGCGCGAAACGTGATTTACAACATTTAGGATGAATTTTGCATTTACAAAAATTTATGAGAAGTAAAAAGGCCGTTTTATAAAATCAAAACGCAATTTATGAATCCAAAAGGTAATTTACGAACTTTGTTTTTTTTAGTTATGATATGACACGGAATGACACTGCGATTAGATTATTCGATTCGATTTACTAACACAGGGAAAACTATAGTGATAAAAAAATTAGCCAACACTCATTTTGCTATTGACAGTGAAAATGACTAACCCATGCAGCCAAAAGAGGTACTTTCGACATAAATTACTTCCTCTTAGGTTATGTCACTACTAGGTAGTTGGAAAGAAGCCGCGCATCGCTTGGAACCGTACCAAACCAGCTCGAATCCTTACCAAATCGGCTAGGAACCTGTAATTCGCTTGGGGACCAATCCAATTCCCAATTTCAATTTACGAGAACCTCCAATTTACTAGAACCGGTGAGTACAGGTCCATTTCTCAGTTCCAAATGTGGAATCGCACACCCGCTCACCTGATCCAGACCAGTAATATACATAATTTTTAAGAAAATTTCCAACCATAAAAAAGAGAACAATTTAAAAAAGATGAAAATCCTAAAATCCCTAATCTGAATCTTAATGCCCATCAACTGAGTGATCGTCTCGCCTCACTCTCATTTTTTCTAATTCATCTCTCCATCTCTTACTTATGGTCTCAACTCTCAAGCTCAACACTCATCAACTCACAACATCAACTCTCAACACCTATTAACTCATGGTTGCACCTCAGGCCACCTCTCTCTCTCTTACTATCGTTTACCTCCATTTACATAAAGCTTGGTGGAACCAGTTCTATGGACTCACCGGTCCAGTTCTCGAATGGATCTATGAAATCAACGGATAGTTCCCAATTCCACTTTTTTGAAACCGTTCCTTTATGGGCCATTTCCAGTTCCATGGTGGGAACCACTCAACCAGACCATATTCACCACTAATAGTAGAATTGAGTATGGTTTTATTGTAGAACTTAGAACCAGAGAAGTGAGAACATGTCCGATTCCTAGTTCAAAGATATGCATGATAGATTCCAAATTCCAAAAATTGAGGAACTGTTTTGACGAGTAGGTTTTAAATTCTAGATAGGTGGAATACGAAACAAATTTTGTATTTTTCTTGGTCTATGTCTTCTCGCGATCCTATAGTATTCCATAGTGTCTGATGATGAGTGTATAATCGAAAATTACTAGTTTGAACTTTCATTTTATAACTTAAGACTTTTACTTTGTTAATGTTTTTTTATTTTTGTGTGTCTAAATATGTCAATGGATTATAACAGAAAGTGGTAGTCATAAAAAGTGATGATTCACTACAATCGTTTAATTAATAATACAAATGGAACTTAGGTAGACTCTGAAACCAACCTTAGAACCAATAATAGGGTAGGTTCCTAGGGTCAATTCCAAGTTTCATGATATGCAGAGTAGGTTCTAGATTCCAAAAAATAAGAAACATGTTCCAACGGGTAGGAGTGAGCATGGTCCGAGTGGGTGGTTCCCAGCGGGCGGTTCCCAACATGGAATCGGGAACCGTCCACTAAGGAGTGGTTCTGAGAAATTGGAACCAGAAACCGCCCGTTGGTTCCATGGAACCGGTCCCACCAAGTTTCACACAAATGAAGCTGATCAAGAGTGAGAGAGGGAGGCGATGAACGGCTAGAGGTGTGGCCATAAGTTGATAAGAGTTGAGAGTCAAGCTTTAAATTAGGAATTTTATTATTTTTATTTTTCTAAAAATGTTTTTTTTTGTTGAATTTTTTCTTAAAAAGTATACATATATATTACCGGTTCAGTCCGATCCGATGGGTGATTCCACCCTTAGAACTAAGAACCAAACTGGTACTCACAAATTCTAGTAAATTAGAACAGAGAACTGGATCGGTCCTCCTCGGAATCGTCGGTTCCGGGCCGATTCGGTCCGATTTCGGGCAATCTGGGCAGTTCTCAGTTTCTTTGCACACCCCTACCAACGGGTAGGTTTTAAGTTCTGGATGGAATCGATACGAAACCTGGAACCGTTTACCCCTACTTGGTAAGATAAATTTGATATATAAGTGATTTGGTAACTATTCTCGACAATTGTAATTTCCTAATAAGTCTTTGTAAATGGTAGCTAGTGATTTCCTTTTACAAATAGTAACTCCTTAAGAGTGTGAATGATAATCATTATAATTCTGAGAATAATTTTTAACCAAAAATAAATTTTTCTATTTCCTGAACGAATCTCTGAGTAGAGAAACGCATTTGATAACAACATAAAATTTCGTGGAATCTCCGGCATATTATAATCCCTTGCCATTTTATTGGCAATACTTTTCCTAGGATTGTTCATCTCAATGACAATCCTATAGTTGAACAATTCTATTGTGGTTTGGTTTGAACACCCCTTTGGGTTGTGGTTTTGAGGAGGCATTATTGTACTTCAACCCTTTTAATAACCCGTCGTTCTTGATTGCTAGATCAGCTTGTTCTTGTATCTCTTCTTCTTCTTCTACTTCTTGATCTTCCTTGTTAGCGAAAGTAGGGTCAGCGAGGATGTTGTTGAGCAACTAAGGATGCGCATGACAATCATTATTACAATCATTTTATTTTTCTATTTTTTGTGCATTCTCCCGGAAAAAAAAAAAAAAAAACTATTTTATTTCTGGAATCAAAAATAGAAAGAAATAAAAAGTAGAAAAAAAATCTTTTTTCCTAGAAATAAAAAAGAAATAGAAAGGTCCAGGTCCTCAGCCGCAACCTCAGCTCCTCCTCCATCCCTATTTGCGCAAACCATCTTAAAGCACCGGTCCGATCCATTTGAAATAAAAAAAAATTAAAAAAATTAATTAAATAATAAAAAATTCCAAAAATTCATAAAAATCAGAAAAATTCTCAGAAAATCCATAAAAATCAGAAAAAGAAAGCCCATAAAAATTTGTAAAATTCCGAAATTGAAAAAAAAAAAAAAATTCATAAAAAGCTTTCTCGAAAATAAAAAGAGACAAATTTCGGGAAAGTAAAAAGTTTTAATAAAATTTTCCACAAAAAAATAAAAATAAAAAATTCCAATAATGGCTTAGAATAAATTAAAAATTCCGAAAATTCATAAAAATTAGAAAAATTTAGAAAAATCCCATAAAAAATTAGAAAATTAAAAAAATTCCCAAAATTCATATAAATCAAAAAAATTCTCAGAAGATCCATAAAAATCAAAAAAACTCAGAAAACCCTTAAATATTTGCAAAATTCCGAAATTGAAATAATTAAAAAAATTTCATAAAAAAATTTTCGAAAAAATAAAAAGAAACAGATTTAGGGAAAGTAAAAAATTTTAATAAATTTTACCAAAAAAAATATAACAAAAATTCACATAATGGCTTAGAATACCTGTGGCCACCCACTTTGAATGAAATTTAAATTTTTGAGGTGTCCAAGTAGTATTTTTTGAAGATTCCTTAGTTTAGGGATTAAAAGGGTTTTAAACCCTAAAAAAAGGATTAGACAAACCAATAAATCATGCTTATTGAATTTTTTTTTTTTCACTTATAACTTGCACTTATAATTAAAATAAAAGATATATATTTGAATGCAAAAATTGGGAATAGAAATTTTTTGTTGATTACAAAACGATTTGTTTTAGAAATAGAAATTTTGTGTAGTTACTAAACGCATTATTTTACTTAGAAACTCTTCCAAGAAATAGAAATAGAAAAACTATTTCTAAAAAGAAATTGTTCCCAAAAATAAAACGTTACCACACGCACCTATGTGCCCAAAAACTATTTCTACTCAAAAATGATTTTTTTTACCAAAGTGGACAACTCGGAAACAATTTCTCGAGTATTTTTTTTTTTTTTTTAAACATGTAATCTTTTTCAAAATTTCTATTTGTTAATAGAAATTAAATTTATTAAATGTATTTGGTAACTACATAAAATTTCTCTTTTATTAACAATATTTTGAATTGTTTATTTTTTTTTTTTTTTCTACCCATTCTCTTCCTTGGCCATGGTCGATTTATTTCTTAACTACATCTTAAATTTATCAACTCTTTTATAAAATTGTTATCTTTAATTTGAGGGCATCATATTCCTCCAATAGCTTATAAGGTAGGGTCCCCGATTGCCCCAAGATCGGGGTCCCATTTTGGGAGGAAGAGTGGTTACGGGTTGGAAATGTGCTTCGTAATTTTAAAGATAATTAGGGTTTTGTAAATATAAACAATAAAAAAATGAAGTCAAGAGGCGCCAATCAAACTTAAGAAACGAGGCTGGTTGGACACCTAGGTGCATGTGTGAAAACTTTCGGTTGTTTATGAAAATCAAAGAAACTTGTTAGTCCAACTGTTTGGTTACCGTGGGGGGAGGAGCTAGCATCCCCACAATGCCCTTTCGATACCACATTTTTTAAATTAAAAATTTTGAATTAATTATCATATAATTTCCGAAAAGTTACTAATGCAATTTTTTGGTTCTTCTGCAATCGCGAATCAAATACCGCCATCGAAGCTGCACTCGAACTAATTCGATTGCTGAGCTCCCATTTCTCAACTCAAGAAATTCAAATAAAAAAAGAAAAAAAAAGAAAAAGAAGAAAAAAACTGATTCTCAAAATTGTGCCGAGAAACAATAAGCAACTTTTTTTTACTTCTTATTTCTCTTCCAAAACTGTTTATGGACATAAATTTTTGCAAAAATGCGCCCGAAACAAAAAGTTTATCGAATGCATTTCTATTCCCAAACTATTTTTGGAAAGAAAAGATCAGAAATTTTCACTGTTTGGCACGTTATCAAACGGGCCCTAAGTTTCTCTTAGGGCATTGGTGACTGGCAAATGACTCTCAGGAGAGTCCTCCTTTAGCTCCCACATGAACTCAATTGGGAATGACTTGTAATTGTACTGCTCAGCTTTGATGCATCAGAACATTAATTACTAATACATGCTCTTTTAATCTTTCCTTTTAATCACACAAACGGAAGCCAATTCATAACCGTACATACCTAACTTGCCAAGACAAGGCGCGAGTATCATAACATATCATTTTCATTTCATATTTATAAAAAGGTTCATTACATTCTTACTATTCACATATTTCTTTCATATACCAAAAGAGTGTTAACAAGCGCTTGGGAGGGGCCAAAAACTGCCTCGTCTCACTAAAAGAATAGGAATTATATAAACCGAATGGGAATCCACAAATCGACCCACCTATCTACTCTTCCTTGTCGCTGTCATCCTCAAACCAAAGGGATCCAAGTAGTTCGCCATTACAGTTAATGTACCATTCCACAAACCGAATGGGAATTCACTCCGAATGCCCTACATCTACCCAAACCGTAGCTTTGTACCGCATGAATGTCATAGTAGACTCAAGGATGATCACGTCCTCAAGAGAGCCCTCGAAATAAATGGGTACTCCTTAAAATGCAATTAGTGGAATGTCCATGCTAATTATCTGAAAAACAGAGCAATAAGCAGAAGCCCAGCAAGCGAAATAACTAAGTTCTGCACTACAAGATCCACCCACCACACGGTCATGAGGTTCATCCAAGATAACGCAAATATTGTTCTCAATACTAACACTATTGAGACAACTACAAGAACAACTAAGGATTCACAATCATTGACTAAGCACATGTGGACCGAATTGGACAATAAAAGACCATCAATGCAAGAACCAAAGAATGCATCACGAACCCAAAAGCACACAAGCGCACATGAACTCACACGCCTTGTTTTTCATGTGATCTTTTCCTCACCCAACTCGTGGATTTACACCGGTTCGCCATCCAGTCAGCGCGGGTTACTTCTGATTCGCTGTCCAGGCCTCCATGGTCGCTGTCCATGGGCATCTCACTCCGAGGCATCTTGGTTCGCTGTCTAAGACATCCAAGGTTTGCTGTCCTTGGGCATCCCAACTCCCTCGGGACATTATTGGTTCATTGTTCGTTGGTTATCTCTTAACATCATTTCTTTTCACACAATTCATGCATTTTATCTTGCTTTACATCACACGAACAACCCAATTCAGCATGTAATCACCAAACCATAATTAGAAAATTAGTGTCACCACACGATATCACATATTTCAGCTTGCAATTACCAATTTCAGCACAACTTTCACATCATACTAAATGGACACCACACAGTTCACTCGAATCCAGCATGCAATCGTGGACCCGGTGGCTAGAAATCTAGCAACGTCTTACGGCAACAACATTTCTAGACTCAATTAACAAGCCGAGCACTAAGAGTTCACCAACACAACACAGTTTCCACAATTTCTAGGACAACCCGAGAGCCATTAGACCATCCCTCGCCTATGTCTAGCTCCAATGAGCCGAGAAGCATCAAAATTGACTTAATTACACATGCAAGGACAACTTTTAACATAAATTCAGCAAACCGAGAAACTAGAAGGCAACCATGTCTAGACTACACTCACTCATCAAGAATCAAGAAGATCATTATAGCATTGAACTTAGCAATTTCACTTGTTGGCTTGATTGGAATAACCGCACCTCAATCTACTTGAGTGCTTGATTCTTGAGAGCTTTTGGGTGAAGAGGATTGAGATAAAAATGGATTGCAAAGTGAGATATGGGGTCCCGCCCAGAGGGAGAGGGAGAGAAAATTAGTGCTCAAGTCTTCCTAAAAGCTTTCGGGCTCAATATTGTATGTTAATTGCCAATTATGATAACCTCAACGACACTTGTCATTTGGTGTCAAAGCCTTCAACATTCATCTTGCCTATCTAGAAAATTGCTTCTTGCATGTGAGAGTCGAGGTTTCAAGTTTAGCGGACATATGTCTATTTCCATGCAAAATTACATTCAAATTTTCGAAATTAGAAAAAATTGAAATACCAAACATGGCTCTAAAATTTTCGGTCATGGTGAGGACTAGGTGTCTGGTTCCACAAATCACATAAGTGAACATTTCATTAACGTCGCATAGCTAGAATTAACATGTACAGTGTATCTCTCGATTTACTAAAGCCATGAAATCATTGGCGACAGTACCGAATGACAAGTTTAATTCTTATGATCACTAGACGGAAAATTGAAAGATTGTCGGATCTCAATATGTGACCTAGTATCATCATTTAGTAACTAGTGTCACCCGCCTCCAACCGTGTTTGCTCCAATGTTAATTCACAAGCTCATTTCGCGTTGCTCATATCCTAAGCATAAACGATTCCATTCTAACTCCGTACTCAATAATATGGAGCTTTATAGCCTAATTATTATTATCAGATAAGCAAAACTTAGGATGTCCCATCAAACTCCGTGTCCAGCTTCTTTATCCACCCGACCTTAATGAAAAACCTCGTGAAATCCCTACTAGCCTTGTCCCACAGCCTTTTTCTGGATGATGTATCCAAAGTGGTCGTTGCTGTGGCAACACCATAGGTCGTTGATCTCCTTGAGGTTGGCTGCAGCGATAAATTGGACCTCAGAGAAGAAGACATAGCCGCGCTTGATGGCAACATCGCCAGCCAGGGCGATGAGAAGGCGGCAAGTCTCCTTGTCAGCTTGCCAGAAGTTCTTGGTGGCGAAGCGGCGCTGAAGGAGGACAAAGGAGGTGGAGGAGGTGGAGGAGGGGGTGGGGGCGGTGGAGGTGGCAGTGTTGGCGGTGGTGGTGGTGGTGGGGGAGAGAGAAAAGGTGGTGTTGGTGGAGGTGGAAAGTGAGTGGGAGGGGAGAGTTTTTATTTTTGATTATGTTCTAGAAATAGAGAAGCAAAGCTGCTTCAAATTTATTTCTGAGCTAAAAATTTGCCTCGGAAAAAAAATGAATTGTATTTCTAAAAACAGAAAAATAGAAAAACAGAATAAATATCATATGCGTCCTTAATTTCTCGTTACTAGGCCCAAACAAGCAACATACAAGGATGCAAAATAGTTTTTCAAGAAAATGCAAACTGATTTTGTAAAACCAACCCCAATAAAAATCTTGTGTCTCTGCAATATGTAGACAAGCAACATAAATAATGGAAATAGAATTTAAGAGGAGAATTTGCAACCTTGATGCATAGAGGTTCAACAATTTGTGCCTACGTCCTTTTGTCCTTTTTCCCTATTATAGCAGCTCAAGTAGGCTAACCTCTACTAACTAAACCAAGCATACAAACATAAACATTGTCTCCTCACAAGTGTAGAAACTCCAATTCAGTTGGACTTATGATAGAAAAGTATCATATCGGATAATTATTATGGCGTAGAATAGTTAATATACGGAAAAAAACTCCTATTAACTCATAACTTATTGTCTTGAGATTTTGAGTGAAGACGAGTCCAACTAAATATGATGATCAACTTGAACTTACACTCTCTTCGTGATGTCCCTAGGTGAAAGTAATAGATTTCTACTAACTACTCTCAATAAATGGAGAAAATGTTCGGTGGTTGCAAATCACCACATCAATTGCTAACGTGGTGTGCGTTTTTTGCTTATGTCATATAATAAACTGACGGGTCTTCACTGATTTGGGATAAAAAAATATCTTTTAACTTTTTTCTTCTTTCTCCTCTACCCACTATTCTTTCCGGTCTAGCGGTCCTCCACGGTTGTATGGGCTGCGTTCAAGAGGCTTGTTGGCCGTCTCTTCAATCTGGCTGTCCACGGCCACCGATGCCAACACCAACGCCGAAGAAGGCATCATCGCTCACAGCCATGGCTCTGGATCTGGCCGAACTTCCAAATCGAGCTACCCCTTCTGGCGTTGCTCGACGCCGACAACGGCCATGGACAAGTGGCGTCATGCTAAACGCGTTTGGTCATGGATGGCCAAATCTGGAGATTTGGAGAGCAACGCCAGCAAAGGTGACGACGGCCATTAATAAGAGACGCAATGCCAAACTTGGAGGTTGGAGAAAAATAGAAAAAGATAGAGTCGAAGCCGGAGGGGTGGCTCGGGCCAACCGCAAGCAACAGGGTCCTCAATCATTTATGGCTACAAGCTTTGCTTGTCCATGGCTCGTGAGCCACCTCATTAGCAGGTCTAGCGACCGCAAATTGTCCATGGTTGCGAGTTTTGAGGACGAACTCTAAATCTCGTCCATGGACGAACGTGACAACAACGGAAGCTTCTTTGCTTTGTTGGAGTTGTAGACCTCCCCTCATTGTTGCCACCAGCAGAGTCGCCAGCTGCTCCTCAGCATCAAGGCCGAGCCACCTTGCGAGAGACAAATTGGTTTTTTTATTTTTTTTATTCCAACTTAGCGTACACATCATTTTGTTATAGAACGTGTAAAAAACGCATGCCACGACGTGGCGCTTCGTAACCATCGAATATTTTCTCCAACAAATGATATATAACCGATGATTGATTAGTGGGCTTGGACTCATCAAGGAATCCCATGGATCTTTGCGGTTGCTAGGATACAATTTGCCATCACGATTTGGCCTGGGAGACCATGGGCGGAATGTGTGTTTGCACTGATCGGTGATGATCGGAGATTCAGGTTGAAGATTGTTGAGAAGCACGGATGGGTTGTGTTAGAAAAATCTCACATTAGATAATTGGTGTAATGTAGAATAGTTAATATATTCACATTAGCTCAAATCAACAGTGAAGATGAGCCAAACTGAAATATGTTGACAAACTCAAACTTATACTCTCCCTTGAGTGAACATATCAGGCTAACAATGTACATGTGAGTTGTGTTAAAAAAATCCTCACATTAAATAGTTGTTATGATAGAGTAGTTAAGGTGCGTTTGGAAGCCACTTTTTCAAGGGGCTTTAAGGAGATGCAATTGCATTTCCAAAGGCAGACAGGTCTAGAGATACTTTGGATTTTGAACATTTGCGAAATACTAATATATTTTTTTCCTTCCAATTTTCCTATCACTAATCTATCATAATTTCGGAAATGTTCTCAGCTCGCGTGATGTCACCGACAAGGCCAAATTTGGCGCCAATGAGACCGGATCTAGTTGACAACAAGCCAGATATAGTGCCAATAGTCTTGCCTTAGGGCACCCAACCTAAGGCAACCTGGTGACCTCAAGCGAGGGCTGCCGGTACTAGACTTAGCTCACACATGCCACGGAGCCCTTCACCAATTTTGAGTTTTTTTATTAAAAAAATAGAGAAAATCCTTTACAATGTGTGATTTTTCTAAAACCATTTAAACCAAAATTGTTTCCCAATGCACTTTTAAATTATAATATACCAAAACTACTTGCATTTCGATAAACCTCTTTAACCTTAAGTCTTTTACATTGTCCCGAAGAATTTTCCCAAAAGCCGAACCAAACGTACCTTTAATATATCATAATTGGTCCATACTCATTAGCTTATACTTTTATGGGAAGGTTGTCTAACTGAATATATTGACGGACTCAAACATAAGATCTCTCTTGATGAGATCCCCATATGAAAATATTGAGCTTCTGTATGCTCGTAACACCTCCTACCGCGTAAAGCCCGATCCCCTATGGATCTAGTCACTATTGAAACCCTCTTATAGCTATTCTCACACCCTGTGTGCACAACATAATAAAACACACTCCCACACTATAAATCACATCTCTATAGTGTTTTCAAAGAGTTTGGCATGCATTTTATTTCTTTACCTAAACAAATATCTTCTCTCTAGTTTCTCTTGCTAGCTCTTAGAAAACCATACTCAAATGGGTGATACTAACGGCTCTGATTATGCACATTTTCTTGTCATGTTCAATTGCGGTGATACCAACTATCCTCTGTGCTTGATTAACAAACAACAGCAGTGAAGCAAGAAGCTTGTGCAATTTCTAATGTCATGTCAGGTGCATACATATCAGTAGTAACATATTATAAGAGCCTGCGTGAGCCTGAGCTCGGTAGGGAACTTACCTGAGAAAGCACAATTTCCTTCTCTTCTTTTTGGCCAACAGCACAGGTTCCTTCTCAAAAACCCAAAAACATACTTCAGTCATTTCTCTTAATACATCCTTCCCGTGCACTCTGAAGAACCACAGTAGCAATCTTTTTTCTTAATATTGCCACTAGAGTCACGAACCTGACCTATCGTATAATTGTAATGGTATGTCAACTCCTGCAAAGGAGGAATATTTTCAGCAGCAAAGAACATTATGTGAGGAACTCGCTTGTCCTCATGATCATAGAGGACATTTTGGGCATACAGATTGGGAGAACAGCTGTGGTTAATGAACCTCCCAACGTTCCCATACTTGGCTGCATCTATGGTAAAACCAACGTCCTCCACAACTTCGCAAGAATCCATGTGCACATCAGGTATGAGGGCTGAGAGCCCGTCCCAGAGATTACTGTCATTGTAGTTAGTGCCAATGTCAAATAAGTACTCATCATTTCCGGTCCGTTCTTCAGCTTCCTTGTCTTCAAGGAGCTCTCCTATATACTCGCATATAAAACTTCCAGAGGGAATAGAATTAAGGGATCTCACACCCCAACCCCTTAATTCAGTCTTGAAAATTTCTAGCTGAAACTTGAGACCCCGCTGGGTGACCCTATTGTGGCAAGAGGAAGGGCACTTGCACCGAGGTCCACACTCATAAACCAGGGGCTTTGCTTCAACAATAGCTCCATTATAATTGTACGGAATTTCTCCTCCATTCTTGACAGTACAAATGCACTTTTCCATATCTGAGCATCCCCTAGGACACTCACAACCTTTAGAGGGCATAGGCCGGAGCCAGCCAGGATATATCATGCGAGTAATGTAAGTAAATGGCAGGGGCTTTTCGTTATCGATGGTGTTGACAACACATATTGGAACAGACTCTTTCCCTTGTGAAATATCACGCACACAGAGACCCTCCCGTGCTTCAAACTTTTTCGACTTCTTTACCACTTTCCAAGCGAGCTCGGGCTGACCAGGAATCCGGTTCAGACGGAACTTAAAGACCAGCTTGCCATGTGGGCCCATTTCCTGCCAACATTCTTCCACTAAATACAGCCCATCATACGTATAGGTAATAACCGTTCTATATTTTGCTTCAGCAGAATCAGATGACCTTGTTTCTTTCAATCCTCGGATCACCCTCACAGGATTCCTTTCAGTTATGCTGTTACTCAGACCAAGGTTACCTTTTTCCAGTTTCTGATCTTCGGGCTCCTTGTCCTTGCCAATCACATTTCCTCCCGAGCCAGTGTATATCACAAAATCTGAGTTATCCAGATCATCACAATATGCACCTGATGACACAATACTTGTCGCCAGGACCTTTCCACCTTGGTTGACATAATCGATACCGCTCTGAATCTGGCGATGAAGGCCAATGATGTTCAGCTCCACTCTATACTGAAACTCATCCCCAACTTCAACACCAGGTACAGGACCAATGATTTGTTTTCCGGTGTTAACAAATCTTTTCTTATCCTTCAAGATTTTTGCTGCTTGATAATCAACCCTTTTATGTTTGTTTTCACCTTTGG
The DNA here is from genome assembly GCA_024733475.1 of Syzygium grande. Lineage (NCBI taxonomy): Eukaryota > Viridiplantae > Streptophyta > Magnoliopsida > Myrtales > Myrtaceae > Syzygium > Syzygium grande. The sequence goes on along the minus strand of JAMXDD010000001.1, from coordinate 38,779,931 downwards.
TCTTGGCTTCTTCTTCCTGCAAGAGCTTCCTGCAGACAGCTTGGAACAGGCGCAGTGTCTCCCTGACTTTCTTTCGAGTAACATCGTCATTGTGTTTACTTTCTGAAGGACCATCACCAAAAGGAGGTGGGTTCACAGTAAATGTTAAAGACACCTGAAGATCTTTGTGGTGCTCATCAGTGTCCACAACATCCTGATCTTCCCAAACCACCGGTTTGCTAGTGCTTTCGTGAGCAGACTCTTCTTTAAAAGGTTGGCTCTTCTGCGCAGTCTTTCGCACAGAGGCTTTTGCTTCTATAAGCTTTACCTTTGGAGTTGATTTTGATTTCTCAGGGCCCACAGGATCTTTTTTCTTAGATGTTAATTTTGATTTCTCAGGGCCTACTGGATCTTTTTTCTTCCCTATCGCTGCAGTCATATTATTAGGAAAAGACATTTTGCTTCCCTCTTTGCTCTGCTGCCAAGGACAAAATGGTGCAGCCATCAGACCTTGCACAACAACCCTTTCAGATGACACTTCCGATGAACCAGTATTGTCTTCCGATGTCTGATTTCCTGATACATCTACATGCTTTCTCTTGAGACTTTCCCCCTTTTTGCTTCTCCCAAAGATCCCGATGTCCCGGATCCTTTTATCAATAAATGCCCCAGACGGACAGTCATAAAGATCTTGATTACTTCCACGTGGGGATCCGCCCCAGCCATCTTTGGCATCTTCTGGTGGTACGTTCATCTCCGAAATTGTTCCCAACTTATCTTGCTCTCTCTTGCCTCCAACACCATTCTCTTCATGTTCAGCCTGAACTTCAGCTTTAGTTGCTTCAGTTGCCCCATTTAAAGTTTTGCACTCCTCAGAATCCTCACCTTGTAAACTTTCTTTAATTAAATTTGTACCGGTCACTTCCGTCTGCCTTAGAATTTTCTCATCCTTCAAATGACTTTCCTCACTAACCTTTATTTCCTTCAAAGGAGCGGCCACATTCAAGCACACGTCGTTATCACGAAGAGGAGCATTCCTTCCACAATGAGGTGGGAAGTCTCTAATTGCCCGAAACCCTTCTCCTTGGAGGATAGCTTCTAGCTTTAGGTTTCTCGAAACCCTTGCCGGTAGAACCAGTAGTTAACGAAGCATGCCCAGGACAGACATTAGTATAACTTGATTCAGTTGTATCTTTATTTTGTGGAGCAGCTGCAACCCCACCATCTCTCTCGAACAATTCAGATTCTGAAGCTTTACTAGGTTCTACAATTCCTGTTCGCTCTAAAGGCCCAAGAGACACTCCTGTTGGTTGCTTCTCATTCACGGAGTTTAGACCCTCAACCACATCAGCCACCTGCCCCAACTTTTTCAAATTAGATTCCACAACATTAGTTTGTGTAAGGACAGCTGTAGAATCTCCAACTCTAGAATCAACATGACCTCCCCCGTGATGCATCAACAGCCTCAGCTGCAGTCCCCTTATTCTGAGAGCTGGCAATGTAAACTGAATTCTTTGCTGGTTCCATGGTGATTCTTTGAGCAAATCGTCCACATCCTGGAGGAAAATCACGAATAGCAGAAACCGCCCTTCGCTTGTACTTAGGTGCGCCATTATGAGAATAGCAATCGCCATTGGCCATAGCTGGTAGTCCAGATCTCCACACAGAACTACTGTCATGAACAGAAGTTACAGCTCTTGATGGCTCGTGATGCAGCATATTATTTAGGACAGCCATTGAATTCTGAATAACAAAGCAGTGAAAGACTCAAAATTGCGTAAAAGATTAGACAAACACCAACAAGAGTACCAGTGAACCATCTATTTGCCCAAGACAGTACGGTACAAAGCTAGAACGGATCTATATTACATAGGAAGACCAAAAAAATGATCCGAAATGATCCAAAATCATCAACCATGACCATCAAAATGTTTAGAAAACTCACTATGCACAATACAACAAAACCTCCATGGGCCTTGCGAGCACCACACAAAGGGCAGATGACCATCCAGTTCATAAAAAAAATTGCCAAACTTACGAAAAATTTCCAAGTACTCCCGAAACACATGCTCCATATCCACCAAAGCGGAAAGTTACGAAATTTTTTAATTTCACCCAAGAATGACAACACACAGGTCGATGGACATGGGCGTATGGGAAGGTCATGCTCCGGGAGCACCTCAAAACCCCGATGCACTCGAGTGCACATGCTTGTACATAATAGACACTGCTCAGAACCTCGAACCACGCAAACCCCCATGAAAAGACAAACACGCGCAGAAACCATGTTATAAACGAACGATAATCGCACGGCCACCCACAGAGCATCAACACGGACCAACCTCATTTTCCTCACTCACCACAAACTCACCGAGCCGGCCGAGCCAATTCCTAATCCCAATTTTCCCGCATCGTTCACGCCCCACCCGCCGATGCTCCGGCAACTACCAATCCGCTTCCAATTCGGTTCCGACCCGCTCGAAACAGCAGAAATCCGAGCCGAGCCACATCGGTTCGCCCCCTCTGTGCCCCCCCATCCACAATCAAAAACGAGAAGAGAAAACTCCAGTCAAGATTACTCTCGCGAACAAACGACGCATCAAAGAACGGAACTCAAGTAAGCCGACGATGCGATACACGTACATCGGAGGAAGAAGAGGACCATCGGCGCGAGGAATATCGAACCGAGAAGCAGCGACGGAGAAACGATGAGACCGGAAAACGCAGGCCGCGTCCCGACGGGGAGCATCCGACGGCGGCGGAGCCGGACAGGCTCGCCGGGCTGCGACGGCGACGAGGAGCGAAGACGGAGCGGTCGGCTTTCTTACAGAGAAAAAGTGAAAACAGAACAGACGATGGTGTGTGTTGTGTGCGAAACATGGACCAAAAAAAATCAGTAAAGTGATGCAGATTGCACAACGATTTGTTCTGCCGTGAAATTTTTTTTATTTTTTGTTTTTGCCTTTTTCTTTTTTCTAAGCCTAAGAAATGAAATCAAAATAGTGCTACTAATTTAATTTATTTAACGATATATATCGAAAAATGAGATGTGCCTTCCTTTTCAAGCCGTTTCAATTACCCCTACATTAAAGTATAAAAGGGTAAATTTTTAAAGCAGAAACATAAATTCACACATCTCTTACAAACCTACTTTTTCTTCCTCTTCCTTAAGTACCGATCCTTATTCTTTTCATACACGCGTATGTCACGGGACGCGAAAGCCCCATGCCAGCCTTCCTTCAATAATTGTTCCCAAGAATAGTATGGCGAATTATATCTTCGTATCGAATCGTATCACGCCCAGCTTAGCTCGGTTCATATAGTTCCTAAAGCGACATTAGCTCCCGATTAGTTTGTACACGGAAGGTCAATCCCGCCTTCAGAGCTCGTATATTCGTTCTAACTTAGAAATCCTATTACGAACCACCCTAACGCCACTCCCACAAATCAGCTGTATCATCCTTTCCGTACACTTACTCTTTACTCCGATGACACCAAGCTTCACTCACGAGAGCACGAGAGTACAAGAAAATCACGATCCGTGACACATAGACGTGTCTATTCATATTTTCTCAATATTAAATTCATGATCCTAAAATTCGATGTTTGTTCCTCTTGCGATTTTTTTATATATTATATGATTTGGTCACTCGTTCTTATATGCGTTGAAATCGAGCCATAAGTCTGCCATGTAAGTATACTTTCAAAAGATTTTTCTTTCGAGAATACTTATGATTTTTAACTATCATGTGATTTATGATGTTATGATTCAGTTCAGTCGTGAGCAAGATTCGTTTTCTTGGTTATAAGCAAATGAGGGTCAATCATGGGAAAGAAGAAGTTTAGAGATCAAAATCTCCGCTTTTGTTTCTTAAGAGGTCAAAATGCAAAAAGAATAATAATAAAAAGGATAAATCTTATGAATCCTGTCGATAATTTTTTTTTTTTTTTCTCTTTTCTTATTTTTGGGTGTGCTTGTTCAATCCTTGGCTGTGGTGGGTTTTCATTTTCTTGAGAAAGTGGAAAAGATTAGATAAAAATTCAAGTGAAAAATTCACAACACAAGAATGGTAAAACAGCGAGAGAATCATGCGACTTCTAAAGTAATTTGAGAGGGTCGCGGACGAAATGTGGATCGCGTGTGCACGCACTGGAAGGCTTCCAGAGCTTGGACTGGAACCTCCCCAGGCCAACACCAAGTTAGTTCTCCAAGACATAAAAGTTTTTTCGGGATAAGTGCATTGAAAGTCCTATAATTTATAATGAAAGTGCAATTGAATCCGAAAACTTTTAAAAAGTGCAATCAAATCCTAAAACTTGTCACAAAAGTGTAATTAATTCCCAAAACTTTCAAAAAGTGCAATCAAGTTCTAAAATTTGTTAAGTTGATAAAATCAAGTCCTAAAACTCATTAGTATTTTTCGTTTGTTAAGTTGGACAAAAGTTCATTAAATGACTTGATTGCACCAATTTGACAAATTTTAAGATTTGATTGCACTATTTGAAAGTTTGAGGACTCAACTATACTTTCGTGATAAATTTTAGGATTTTCAATACACTTATCCCAAGTTTTTTCCATCGGTTTTCTCTCATTTTATACGAGACACGGTGGAGAACCAAAATAGCAAGTTTCATTCTCAGTGTTTCCATCAGAATCACGAACCTGATCGGGTCGTGTTGATGTTATGGCACGAGATTGTCAAACTCCTGCAGAGGTGGAATGTTTTCAGCGGCAAAGAACACTAACTGGGGCACTCTCTTGGCCCCGGGATAGTAAAGGAGGGATTCGTCATGAACGTTGGGAGAGCAGCTGTCGCACGCCCGTAGAATTCTCCATGTACGTCAAATTCACATTCCCCATTCAAATATCACATGCATAATTCTGTGGCCAGGCCTTTCATCTGCTTCCTTGTATTATAGGTAAAACCCATCCATGTTCTTGCATTGGCAGTCATATGCTGTTCTTTCTCTCGTCTCCCAGAGCACCCTCACAGATTCTTTGCAGATATGCTGTTCTTCAGAGCAAGGTTACCTTGCTTGAGCTTCTGATCTTCTGCCTCCTTGTGCATCCAAATGACTCCTTGGCCAGTGTAGATCAGAAAATCCAAGTCATCTAGATCATCATCGTGTGCTCTACATGACACAATACTCGTCGAAAGGATGATCTTTCCCCCCTTCATCGACGTAATCAGTACTGACCTGCATTTGGCGATGAAGGCCAATAGTTGCCCGCTCCACTCTGTAAATTGAACTCACCCTCCACTACAACTCCCAGTACAGGACCCAGTATATGTTCGCAGTGTTGATAAATATGCCTCATAAAAATTTTGGTGCTTGAAGATCAAGGCCTTTATGTTCTATGGACTTTCGCTTCTCTTTCATGCAAGAGCTTCCCGTACCAACTATGGAAAGTGCGCGATATCTCCTTCACTTGGCTTCTCCTACTTCTAGCATCAATAGCAGCACCCGAGGAGTAAAACTTTAAAGCTTATGCAGGTTCAACTCTTCCCATCACTATCCGAAGCCCGCAGAGATGTCATTGCAGCTTCGTCCTCACTCACCCAAGCGTAAACTGTCAACCGCAGGGAAAATTGCTGAAAAAGTCCTAAATCTTTTGCAATTGTGCTAATTCAGTCCTAAACTTTTTTTTTTACTAATTCAGTCCTAAACTTTTTGCAAACCAACCAATTTAGTCCTTTTGGTTAGCCGGCACTGATGTGGCCGTCAGCTGGCTGACGTGGCACTGGCCAGCGTCCACGTGGTAATATATTTAATTTTTTTATTATTTTCGAATTTTTTTCCTTTTTTCTTTTTTTTTCTTTTCCTTCTCCCCCCAGCCTGTCCGGCCAAGGGAGAGGCTCGCCGGTGAGGGCCCAGCTCTAGCGAGGCAAGCTGGGCCCTCGCCTAGATCTGTCAAGGCGGAGCTCACCCTGGGAGCTCGCCCAGCCATGGCGAGCTCCGCCTCACCGGAGCTAGGCGAGCTTGCCCAGTGGCGGCGAGGGCCCAGCTTGCCTCGCTAGAGCTAGGCCCTTGCCAGCGAGCCTCCCCCCTGGCCAAACAGGCAAGGGGGGGAGAAGGAAAAGAAAAAAAAAAGAAAAAAGGAAAAAAAATATTAAAATATTGCCACGTGGATGTTAGCCGGCGCCACGTCAACCGGCCAGCAGCCACATTAGCGCCGGCCGGCCAAAAGGACTGAATTGGCTGGTTTGCAAAAGGTTTAGGACTGAATTATCCAAAAAACAAAGTTTAGGACTAAATTGACACAATTGCAAAAAGTTTAAGACTTTTTTGGTAATTTTCCCGTCAACTGCATTAGCCCATCTCCCCCTTTTCCCAACTGGGATTTTAAAGCATTTATTTGTGGAACAATTGCTATGCAAGGTACGGGTGTCAATTGGTCGGGTCGGGTCGGGTCGGGTCGGGTCAGGTCGGGTCGGGTTTTCATGATACCCAACCCAATCCAAAACAATGAATATGTGTGCTTGGCCCAACCCGAAAGTAAGATCCGAACATGATATAACCACACGATCGGTTCGGGTCGGTTCGGTTCGGATTTGTGTTTGAGATTTTTATTATAAATTAATGTTAAGTTACACCTAGAGGTGTCAATGGATCAGTTTGAGTCTAGTCTCCACACTACTCGACTCGACCCGAATCATAAAAGATATGTGGAATCTTGACCCAAACCAAACATGACCCGAAACGCAAAAACCGGGTTGGGTTTCGGGTCTTTTTGGGTTCAAGCTAATATTTGACGATGTTACAATTGATTCGAAGGTTGGTGCTTATTGTTTGTTTTATCTAAATTGACGCTTCTCATGTATCCCCAGTTTTTTCGTCGCTCTCAATTGCCTTTGAATTCGAGGATTCTAATTGCCTCTCATCTCCGTTCTCACGTTGTCGATTTCTGCTTAATGCAGGTCAGGATGCTCCGAAACCATGCTTTTTACCGATTCTGTCATGGATTTGCCTAGGAATTACATCATCTTGTCCCGTCATTTGCTTGAAAGTTATCGGATTTGATGCAAGTATGCATCTTTGCTTGATGTACTTATCAAGTTATCTACCAAAGACACAAATGCAGACGAAGACTTGAAATTTTGCGGTTGAATCGTTGATCTAGTGACACCACTTCGAGACGGACTATGGTGACTCGTGAGCTTTTTGGACCGGATGACGGCGGCAGAGTAGATGAGGAGGACAGAGGCAGAGTTGCCGAGGAGGACGAAGTTGACGACGGCGGGCGATTTCACGTTATGGAGGAGGACAAAGTTGAACAACAATGCTACAAAGTGAAATGTGTTTCGATTCTAAAAATAAAAAATAAAAATATGTGTTTCGGTTTGGTTCGTGTTCTAAACACAAACCGAACCGAAAACATTGGGATACCTATTTGCTTAGCTAATACCTGAACATGAAGTTAACCCAACCCGAAAATACCCAAAACTTCGGATTGGGTCAGGTCAGTTCGTGTTTCGGTTCGGGTATATTGTTTGGTTTTGACGCCCCTAGTGCAAGGTGAGACATTAGACGCCTTGAGAGGTTGAGGCTCAGTTCTAACTTCAGAACTTTCCATGAACATGTAAACAGTCTTGGCTGCATCCTCCTCGTTCTGAATGCCGTCGATATTACTTGCATCAACTGCTGGCTCCAAAAAATTTTGTGAAGCAAAAGGCCCACATCCTGGTGGACAATCACAAACAGCGGAAACTTTCCGCCGCTCAAACTCAGTTGTACCGACATCCCCGTTGCCATTTCCCACTACTAATGATCCTGTTTTCCTTTCTGGAATATCCCCATCAACTGATGCAACAGTTCTCGGTTAACTAGTTCCAGCTTTCGCATTCAACCTAAAATTCAGTGTGACGTTCAAAACTAGGCAACAAAGAAGAAAGAAAGAGACTATTAAGAGGAAAAGCGACTGAACAACCATGTGACTGGTAAGAAGAATGAACACAGACGACGACAGATAAAACCCAAAATGAAGTCTGAAGTCAGAACTTTCTTGAGTGGAGCAAAACAAAGAATTCGCAATGAAATTCAATGGAAAGTACCGACACATCGAACCGAACAAAGAAGACATTGGAGCAGAGGAAAGAAGATTGAACGAGGAGGAGAACGAAAATGCATATCGGACAGTGGCCGGAAAGGAAGCGATTGCCGTCTTGTTGAGAGGAACCATCGAGTCGAAAGCAAGGGATGTCATGGTGATGGCGTCCGCTGATCGGAGACGGAGAGTGAAGGCTTCGAAAGTTAATGCATGAGACAAAGAGAGAGCGTTTTTGCAGTTTGAAGCTTCGCGGCAAAATGAAATCGGTTGGAAGTTAGTTGGAGGAAGCCTAAGCTATCACTTACCAGTAGTGCATCATGTGTTGAGATACGCATCTCAATTCATTTTGTATTTGAACTTTAAAAAAATTGCTAGTTTTCAATTGATTTAAGGGTTAATATCACGAAAAACTCTAAACTGGTACATTTGTGATACATTTACCCCCAAACTATTTTTTTTCATAAAAAACCCCTAATTGATACACCTGTGACAATTTTACCCCGAACATACTACAAAAAAAAAAAAACCCAAATTGTCCTTAAAAAAAAAAAACCTCAACTAATTTTTTAATATGATTTTTTTATTTTTTGAATTTTTTTTAATATTATTTTTTTTTGAATTTTTCTTTTCTTTTTGTTCTTTTCTTTTTTTTTTTTTTCACCTTCAACCTTTGGCGGTCGCCGGTCGGGCGGCCCGGCCAAAGGCGGAAGCCGACAAGGGCCGCCCGACGCCAGCGAGGGCCACCCTCCCTTTGAGTCGGCGAGGGCCCCTCGCCGACCCGAATCGGGCGAGGGCGGCCTACCGACCCTCCACCGCCGATTGCCCGAATTGGCGATCGATCAGAGGTTGAAGATGAAAAATAAAAAAATAAAAAAAAATTAAAAAAAAACAAAAAATAATAATATTAAAATTTTAATTCAGGGTAAAATTGTCACATATGTACCAGTTTGGGGTTTTTTTTCGTAAGTTGAAGGTAAAATTATCACAGGTGTACCAATTTGGGGTTTTTGGTCGTCAGAAAAATAGTTCAGGGTAAAATTATGACAGGTGTACGAGTTTGAGATTTTTTATGATCAAAAAAATAGTTTTGGGTAAATGTGTCACAAGTGTACCAATTTAGGGTTTTCGTGGTATTAACCCTTGATTTAATTTTCCACATGTCATTGTCACGAAGTCGTCATCGTCAATGCACGATAAATCGAAGATGATCCAAAACACTAGGGCAATATGGGAATTGTATATCGTTCTAGAGTGTACTTTGTAATTAATGCGAGTAATTGGTAGATGAGGAGATTGAACCCCCACCATTAAATTAAGAAGAGACTTACAATTGTAATTAAGGGAATTTTATTATTTATTAGTAGATTAGATCCAAAATATTTTCTCCTTTCTAAGGCTATGTTCGTTTCCGGAAAAATATTTTTTCGGAAAACATTTTCCGCGTTTTTTGGTGTTCGGGGGCGGAAAATATTTTTCCACTTTTTCCGAAAAACATTTTCCGCGTTTTCCGGTGTTCGGAGGCGGAAAATGTTTTCCGTGGGAAAACATTTTCCTTCCCCACCCCCAAATCCTTCATTATTTTGAGGAAAATAATTTCCTTTTTTCACAAAGAGGAAATCATTTTTCCCCAAAGTGAAGGCAAAATTGCCTATGGGAGGGAAAATATTTTTCGTGGAAGAGGAAGTTAATCACCGATCATCATTTTGGCATGCCGGGTTGCAGTCGTCGCCACCCCGCCGCCGCCGCCGCCCACCGCCACCCACCCCACACTCGCCCAGCCGCCACCACCGCCACCGCCCGGCCGACCACCGGTTGCCCATCGCCACGGCCTCTAGTCACCCGCCACAACCGCCGGTTCGAACACCAGAAAATATTTTCAAAACTTTTTTCAGATTTTAGCCAAACACCAGAAAATTGTGTTCAGAAAAATATTTTCGGGAAATGACTTAAAAAAATATTTTCGAAAAGGAGAATATTTTCCGCCGTACGAACGGAGCCTAAATATAGAAATATATCATCATTTCCTATTCCTATGTGAATTAAGAATTCTTTGATCATATTTCTCCGAGATTTGCTTTGCTCTTCTTCTTCAGACACATTTGGCATGGTGCTAGAAGTCATCGGTACGAGCCTAATTATCCCTAAAACCAATGTGCATTTTTCTATTTTGACTTACTCATCGTCGTGATCGAATGAGAATGGATAAAAGGCTCGTGGGATTGATGTGAGGGGGTAGGGATGGCTATATTTATAGGAGCGAACTCCGGGCGAATATGAAGAGCATGTCATATAGGCCCAAGTCGTATATCCAATTGCTTCAATTTGAATTATCCGGAGGATTTCCTTCCAAATTAGTATTATTTCGTAAGTAATTAAAAGTTCAAACCTTTTCTCTAAAGAGAAGAAAAGCTATCGAACCCATTAACCCGTTTATAACCCATTTAGCACAATGCAATTTTGACCCAGGCACGACCCATACCCAACCCATACCCGATTAGACTCATATTACTAAAATACTTTCATATTTAATTAAATATAGGAAAATTCATACCCAATTGAAATATGAATAAGTGATTGCAAGATTGAGTGAGGGTATCCGAGGACCCATTTAACACTAAATAAGACTTTACCCATTTATGACCCATTTAGTAACTATAACTAACCCATTTCAAACCCATTTACTAATAAATGGGTTAAGAAAAAAGCCATTTTGACACCTATCGCTACGGGAATAAATTAATTCAGCAAAAAAGAAAAGCTACCATGTTTAACATGTATGAATATAGAACACGAAATCGAGAGCATTACATTTGAAAATTGTAGCTCAAGCACCTTAGAAAATGATTTACTGGTAATCGAGCAGTAGCAAAATGTCTTTATCGACTAAACTCTCATCCAATTCAAGGAAAACGGTCCAAACTATTCTAGCACCGATAGTTTAGATAAATAAAAAACTCTGAGGTAAATCCTTTTGAAAATATAATTTCTGGGGCCCTGTTTATTACAATCAACAAAAGGTTTTTTTTTTTCTCAATACTCCGATATTTGGCATGTTTCAAAAAGATAAGTTAATGCAAATTTTCTTTAATTTTCTATATAGGTAATGTCTTTTAACTATAATATTTTTATTTCCATTTTTGCATTTTGTCCTAAAAAGAAAAACGCCAAAAACTACTATTTTAATATCTGACCTAAAAACAGGAAAAAGGAAAGAGCGGGAACTTCGTCTGCGCGGTTCAATGCAACTTCCATCGACGCAGAAACCCTAGAAATCCAAATCCCCCATGCATCCTCGCTCGAATCCTCTGCTATTCTTCAATTGGTAGCGAAATCGAATCGAATCGGTCCCTCTAGACATGCAAATCGATCCATTCGCGTCGATCGTCGAGCACTGCCTCGTCCCGCCCCCGCAAGAACGGTTCCTGCGGAGCTGCCGCTTCGCCGGCGAGCCGGAACCACCGGCGGAGGTCGTCGCCGGAGCCGGCGGCGGCGATGGGGGGGTGGGGCCCCGGGAGGCCGGTGAGCCCGCGGTCGATCCCACGGGGGTTTTCATGGTCTCGCTGTCGGAGAGCGCGCGAAACGACGGGAGTAACCCTCAGGAGGACGTCTACCACACGCCGCCCGAGCATTCCGCGAGCGAAGGCGACGCGGCGGCTGTCGATTGGGGGTGCCCGGACGGCGGGAGGGCCGTCGATCTGGGGAGGGACACGGATGTGGGTTTCTCGGTGGAGCTGGAAATGACGCAGAGAGTTGATACTGAGTCTCACCTTGGCGTTTTGAACGGAGAAGCAGAAAAGACGGGAACACCTGCTTTCGGTGAGAGTTTGTGGGAGTCTCCGGCGAAGAGAATGAGATATTCAGGGAGTCCTGAAGTGGTGAAAGTTAAAACTAAAGAGATTTTGGGGGTATCATCAGCTTCGAGGGATCGCTCAACTGCTAATCCTGCCGAAAGTTTGAGAATTTTGGAGATAAAGTTGCGTTTGGAGGCTCCGGATGCTCCTTTAGGAGTAGTGACGGAGAAAATCAGGGAGAGCTTGGTGAAATCTGTGGAAAATTTGAAGAACTACGGGTTTAATTTACAGAGAGATGCTGAAGTTTGCGAAGGGAGTTCGCGGAAAAGGAAGTTGAATTTGGGTGTCAAGTGTCTTAATGACGCAAGGATCATGGATTTGGAGGTTGAAGAAAGAGATGGCGGGTTGTTGTCCAGAGAGCACATGTTGACGGATGATTCAGCAGTTAATGAAGTTGATAGAGGTACTGAGGGCACTGTGATCGATAAAGAAGTTCCTCCAATGGATAATGGACGAAGAATTGCTTGTGAAGAATCGGGACAGAAGATCGTAGAAAGACACAGCGGTTTATTGTCCAGAGAACACACACCGAAGGATAATTCAGCAATAAATGATGTCGATAGAGTTACTGAGGGCACAGTGCTTGGGAGCGAAGTTCCCCCAACTGATAATGGGCAAAGAGTTGCTTGGGAGCAATTGGGTCAGAAGAGCATGGAAAGTTTATTGTCTCGACTGGACATGGTCAAGGATAATTTAGCAGTTAATAAAGTCAGTAGAGGTACTGAGGGCTCAGTGATTGGTAGAGATGTTCCTGCAACTGTTAATGGACAAAGAATTGCTTGCGAAGAAATGGGTCAGAAGACCATAGAAAGAGACGGCGGTTTACTGTCTGGAGAGGACACGGTCAAGGATAATTCTGCAGTTAACGAAGTTGCTAGAGGTTCCGAGGGCACAGTGACCGGTAGAGAATTTCCCGCAACTGATATTGGACAAAGAGTTGCTTGCAAAGAATCGGGTGGGAAGAGCATAGAGGACATTGAAAATTTTAGATATACAGGTAAGACTTCTCATTTGCGTGACAAGGGCAAGAAAATTGCAGAAAATGAAAGAAACAGAATGAGGAATGGGGAAATGCATGGAACTGAAGTTTGCAACAACTGTGAAGGGCAGATATCTAGAAACACAAGTGCGGATGTCGAAAGTTTTCAGGGTGTTGGTGTAGATAATAATGCTGCTGGTTCTTCTCAGGATGCTCGAGGAGTGAGGAAATTGCCATCGTCGATTCAGGGACAATCGAAAGAAAAGGATGCGGAATCGCAACCACAGCTGCCTGCTTGTTTCCCTTCAACAGAGAAGGATGTGAATTTTTTGGATCTTTTGAATATGATCGGGGGAACTCATGGAGATCCTAGCCTTGAAAGTATAAATATTGTGGATATTGTGAAGAGTTGTGGCGTTACTTTTCCCATGCCACGGTGGTCACAAGAAGGGGAGAATAGAACAGAAGAAAAAGATCGAGGATGAATAGTTTGGATGGTAGTTTTGGGATTTTTGCACTGCTGTTCCATGTTGATTCAACTGTTTAGAGGACATTGGCTGTGGTCCGATGCAGTAGATTTGATCCAATGACTTTGTCTCAGCAAATAATTGATTTGAGGTCGAAGCTACTCTTTTGGGAACTAAATTGAACCTTCTGAACCTGGAAAGATGAAGATACAGATTGCTAGACCTGGGAATTTGATGCGAGTAAATCCGGTAGAATAGATGCTGCTCACAGGAACAACTTCTCTACAAGAGGACTACCAGATTATGTATAGACAGCTTCTGTATGTATGGGTTTTTCTGTTTTCGCAAAAGAATGCAGAATGTATAGCGGCTTTGTCAATACAGAAAGTTCAGACTATTGAGATTATTGTGCTTTGAGCTTGACTTCGATACTCGTTGCCTCCTTTAAGGTGCTTTAAGCAACGGAATTAGTGTACTAGATACATTGCTGACATTTCATGTGCCCAACCTTGACATGCCTATCATAGAGAACTTGACCCTTAAGACTTAAGAGCATTGACAATTTCATCGCCCATGAACCTGCAATCAGAAGGTGTTCAAAATCATGACAACCTCTGTAGCTGGTATTTGTTCCATCATAACGGTTGAGACATTGGCCTGTACTTTTTATTAATCATGGAAACATACTTTATAAAACTGAAAAGCTCGCTTAGTTTCCATAGATATGTTGCTATAACACCACAGAAGCGTCCTCGTGGCAAATTTCTCACTTGCTAAACGAACAGTGATGAGATAACTCTAAAAAAAGGTAGATGAAGGACCCTGGTGTTGTTTTTGCAGTCAGCTATCCAAGAACCTGTAAACTCCCAACTTCCGAAAAGAAACCCACGACTAAAGCCAGTGATCATTCTGCTGCTTGGTTTTCTTCAATTAGCATGATGGTTAAGGCTAATAACTGAAAGATTGTGCAACAAAGTAACTGAGGTAGATCAAAGATATCCAGGAATTATCAGTCATCACCATTTGCAACCTGAGGTATACGCTGCCACCTATCATCTTTCCTATACAAAAGTGCACCTCTGTTCATCCCCTCAATATACCGAGTTAAAAGGAGATGGTGACGAAAAACAACCTTAAAACCTCATGAAAGATTTATCCTTTTGTTCAACAAGCATGACCAAAGAAGCCACTCTAGCCAAAAGGGTATCTATTTAAGGCCCTAATGCTTCAGTGACGCCACATCATCAGGGATAAACAAGCTGTGGGTACAGTGCGCTACTGCTAGTGCTCGCCTGCTGGGAGACAAAGCTCATGGCCGGATGGAGGAGCTCTGCTTGCGGGAATGAGCTGTTTGATGGCACATCGAGCAGCAGATCCTGCTCAGAGTTATCATCAGCAACATGTAAAGAATCTAGCAAAAGAGCACCACCATCAGGAGGCACTGCGAATAGGCTTCTTGGACTGAAGCAAGATCCATCACTCTCTACGGTTTCCTTGTTTTTGGAGCTTCCTCCCACAATTAATCTTCTGGGGCTCTTCATTTTTGCATTTACTTCTGAAATACAGAAAATCTTGTGAGAATGCCAAACATCATATATCAATTTAGTAACTCAAGAAGCAGTGCTGATCAGTTTTCTCTGAGGTACAACAGGATAGTCACCTATAAGATCACAAGTTCTCATGGCTGATACATGTCTACGATTGGGCAACTACTTACAGAAATTGATACACAAGGATTAATTAATGGGGCATGATTCACATTCTACTGCCAAAGCTACTTCTGGATAAACTTTATGTCCTTGAGCTTCTGTTAGCTTATCATTCTACTGCCATTTGACAGTAATTTTTCATTAGCTTCAGTTGAGTCTCTCTTCTTGCAGCACAACAATACTTCGGAAAACTAAAGCTTTCCAGTTCTGTGACAGAATTTGGAAGAACTAGGAAATTCCCTCTATCTAATTAAGCACACAAGTGCCAGAAGATGAGGAAAACCTGTACACTTCTGTTTCTGAATGTCATGTATTCCCTTTCCTTTGATTAAATTAGTAGATACAGTCTCACGACCTCCTAGAGAGCCAGGGTTTCCAGAACCACTCTTGAGTTTCTGCAGCAAGATCATAGTTAGCATGCTATTATTATGCACAATTTCCACATTTATGAGCGACAAAACGTAAGATGCATCATACCTTGACTTGGTGGTAATGTTCAACCCATTTGTGCTTCATCGAGTTGGACAGCACGAGCCTCCTTAGAGTCCTGTAGTCTTCATCTTTTGCCACAGACAATGAGTTATCAAATAACCCTTCAGCCAGCAGATGCTGAAAAGAAGATAAGTTCTCAAGGAATGCAGCACCATCAAACATGCTTCTGAGGCTGCACGTGCAAGCAAAGACATGTTAATAAGAGCACCTGCATGAAAGAATGAAAGCCAGAAGCGATCACTTGTCACAAAAATTGTTGTGTCCTTGACTGCCCTTTAGCAATCACAATTCGACACATTCCATTGTTTGTGTTTCTTTTTCTTATGTTTTTGGCCAGATATCTTTGTGATACCTTAGCACAACAAAAAATTTACGGGAAACTGAGTGAGAAGAATGCTAACCTATCTGGAAAGTTTGCTCTATCAACCTGAGGCAGATATCTCAATAGCTGTTGCTGCTCTTCATAAGTCAAATGTCTGACAAACTGATCAAAGTTTAATACATCCTACACCAATCATAAGAAGACAGGATGAGCATATAATGAACGTGAAATTTCTTCAAATAGAGTCAACCAAACTGCACAAAGGATCAAGATTAGGTTCATCATCTGTTCACCACCAAGCCAAAATGGATATGTAGCAACCTAAAGTTTAGGCCATCCGCTATCTATTCAGTAATATCCCGTGGTAGTTCTTCACAATGAGGATCTCATAACAAACCTGTGGAACATACGCGAGGTACTGCATCTATGATCCAAAGACGCTTAGTAACTTACGTAATGGGTTGGATATAATAGTCTGATGGATACAAGAAAGAGCTACAAAACTGTTCAAAAATTTCCATGGTGCTTCTATGAGAAAGCAGTATCATATCACTTACTCTAAGCTCGATAGAAAGTAGTGGAGAACTTCGAGTTCCTAACATGCGCAGCTTTTCATGCTGGGACTTGTCCCTGCAATGCAACAATAAACAAAATGGTAAGAATGGATCTTCACTTATTTTGTCCCCCTTCTAGACCATCTTTCACCTAAGAGACAATTTTCCGGTACGGAGCATGCATTATTACATTACTTGTATGAAAGAAGCAGTACACAAAATTTAATGACTCCTGCACTCTTTTATTTATTCCTAGAGCGATCAACTGCTCCTTGCGCCCGAAGGCTTTAAAATTTCTAAAAGTGAGTTTAACAAAGGACGCCAACAAAATCATCATTTGATCCTCCACTTTTATGATTGAAAATGAATTAAGTTACCTCTTGAGCTGCCCTTGTTCCTTCCCTTGCCCAAAAGGACTCTCTAAAGTCTGTGCTTTTGAACTTGGAAGATTTACACACTTGTTGTTATGTACAGGAATGGTCAGAGGATGAGAATGTACATCATTTACTTTCAACTGCTTGTTATCAACTGAAAGAGAGCTAGCTTCAGATTCTTCTTCTCGAGCTATTGAACTCGGATGTCTGATGAGGACCGATCCATGTCCAATCTCAACAGAAACCATTGGAGTTTCACTCTCTAAAAGCAAATCCTCTTCAGAAGATCCAGTTAAACACGAAGACTGTTGTTCATGTAATATAGTGCATAGATCTCTGGTGAGCTTCTCGACTGCGGATGGCTTTGGACGATTCACACACGTCCTCTTCTTGGAAGGCACCAGCGAATCCCACACAACTGATTGAGCTGGACCTATTAAATTGAGTGGCACATATGATTAGTATCACTCAGCTAACTGAAGAGAGGTGTCAATCTTCATTCTCAATACTGCCCATTATTTGCATTATACAGAATAAAGACATCTATTCTATCTGTCAATCCCTTCACCGAGAATAAAAAGGACCTTGGTCCAATTGAATTTGAATTGCAACAAATTGAGCACAAGAGAAGGAGAAGACTAGCTTTCATTTGAAAGTTCAACCTGTCAAGTCACTGGCATCTGCACTGCCAAACTGTGCACAGCTTTCAGAGTTTGAAAGAGCCGATCCAGAACTAGACCAGTTACTAGTATCATCATCTGCAAACTTATGGAAACTCTGGCTATATTCATGTGAATTTCCTCCTACAGTCATGTTTTCGCTATCATACTTTCGCTTAAGCACCTTCACTTCCTTCTTTTTGTTCACGGACACGCTCTTTGTTCTGGCAACTCTGTGGTCGTCATAGTTTTCGGAATCGGCTCGAGAATGGAGAGGGGTATAATTGGCCAGTGTCCCTTTTGTCCTCCATCGAGAACCACAAGCATTACACAGTACTGGCTTCTCCGGAGGTCCATTTCGCCAAAGAGGAGTGCCTATTGCGACATTTAGATATCATGAGAACTCCAAAACAGTATATGTCCCCACAAAGAACAAGCGAATGCACAGTGCTAGTGTACTCGGAGGATTGTTGTTCGAGGACTGGAAATGCTTCTGTGTATACAAGATGATGAGAAGTGCCCAACAATTCAAATTGAACGAAATGAGACATTTCATGTCAGTAATCATTAGCAAAGTGTTCAAGTGGAAAGTCAAAAGGGCAATAGTATCTGTCTATTCTACAATCATAATTCTGATGTCCACTCCAGATTACTTAAAAAGCACAATAACATTTAACATTTACTAGGCAAAGCAAGAGTTGTAATTCAATGTGGCATGCAGTACCCAAAAACGTGATAAATGCTCTTATAGTGTGATTAAACACACAGGCAAGCAGAAGAGCGTGCAGAAATGGCCCTCATAGAGCATTATAGAGATTAATAATGGTTACAACAAAAGAGCAACTCAAGATGCCTCCAACTTTAACTCCATGGACTTTTCCAGGCAAATTGTCATAGCTCAAGAAAACCATAAATTAGCTGAATGAAACAAATATGTTCCCAGTATTCTGAAAGGGTGAATCTACATTGACCCTACAAGCTTGTTGCTCAATGGGAGCTATGACAGCTGAACCCACCGAGGTACCAAGAAGAGAAGATTTGTACAAACTGCAGGAATAGGCTGTTTAAGAGGCAGTTAATAGTATGATACAGGATGGATACATTGTGATGGTATCCCGAGTAGAGATTAACAAGGAATTAGTATTACATTGTCAGATAACTTCCAATAATATGGAGATCACCTCATTTGCTTGTCACAAATTCCAACCAATTAAATCAGGACACTATAATTATATCTTGACGGGGCTAAGAGTGAGGTTAGTGGCCACTCGCACAAGTTGAACAGGACGGAGCAAATGGCCCTTGGGCAAGACATCTTGGATTAAGTCATGGAGAGAATGAGTTAATCCGGAAGGCCCAGATCAAACATCAATAGAAAGTCCAACGTGATTTTAGCAGAAAATTCTGTTTGAAGGTAAACTCATTAGGATTCAACTTTATTTCAGTTAATTAATAAGTGTACTGAGACTTCTGCAGATCCTCAACAACTTTGGGGTGGGTATTGCATCACTAATTGATCACACAATCTGCAACTGCTCATACCATTCAAGAGACCCGAATAAAATCATGGAAGCTTCAACAGATACACGGATTTAGATTAAGGAAATGGCACAGTCAAACTCAAATTAATGTAATCATCAAAATTTAACAACGACATCTGTTTCTTTTCCTCATTTGCCCAAATCATATCCAAACAGAACCGCACAAGCAACACCAAATATCAATCTGATAATGTCTGAACAAGGGTATGCTTTTTTTTTTCCCTTAACTATTTAGCTGATGTATCCATACAAACATACTTTTTGCATATGCAGAATCAAGACAAGAGCAACCCACTTTTTGTTTTTACCCAAAGATATAATTAAGACACAAAAATTGGAGAAACAAGAACTCACTTGTAACTCCACAGTGATAGCAAGGCCCCTGCTTAACCATCTCTCTCTCTATCTTAATCTCAAAGAAAATCGAAAAATTCAAAGAAAACTCAAAAAAAAAAAAAACAGTAGCGAGACCAATTTATTGACAGAAAAATGGGAAACGACCCACCAAAAAAAAAAAAAAAAAACCGATTAACCCTCCTCAGCCCCTTGTAACGCATATACAGCTCGAGCAATTCAGGGGGGGTTGGTCAAAGCAAGAACATCCAAGCAGAAGAGAAAGAATTTGCAGAGGAGTGGAGAAGCCCAGAGAGAGAGAGAGAGAGAGAGAGAGAGAGAGGGGGTCCTGAAAGTTCCTTATGTATTGGGTGTGGGGGGGTGCAGAAATTATAATCAAAACCCAAAGAAAAGCAACAAGGAGAGGAAGAAAAATAATGAGGAGGAAAGTCAAGCACGAGTGAAGGAGATTGAGAGGTGCGTATAGAGAGCTGGGAATCCCCCCCGTATATAATTCAATGGTGAAGGGATCTAATTAATGGGCGTGGAAAAGGAGGGGTGAAATAGGAAGAAGAAAGAGAGAGAGAGAGAGAGAGAGAGTGGGCGTTTCTCTATGTGTACATGGCCAATGGCCATCACCCTCTCCTTCCTTTCCCAATTCTTTTAAACATATATAATGTATATAATATTAATACCACCACCAATTTACCTTAAATTAATTTTTTAATTATTAAAAATCTCAAACCGGTAAGCCTATGATGAATTTATCCCGAACTAATTTTTTTTACTACCAAAAACCCTAAATCGATATATTTGTGATAAATTTACCCTCCGTTGAATTGAATTGATATCACGAAAAATCAGAAACCGGTACACCTGTGACAAACGAAGGGCAAATCTCAAACTAGTACACCGCGTGTCGTTTAACTCAGAAATTTGACGGTAAAATTTAACGGAAACTGACGAAGAGTAAAATTATCGTGGGTATACCGGTTTTGGATTTTTTGTGGTTAAAAAAATTATTTTAGAGTTTTTCGTGATATTAACCATGTTTTTTTCTGGAGCTTCTTTTGCCTTTTCCATTTTCTTGATTTCTAATGGGAAAATGATACAAACAGTCCCTGAACTTTGACTCAATGTGTAATTTGGTCTCTGAACTTTTAATTTGTTTAATGTAGTACTTGAACTTTAACACAATATTCGATGTGGTCTTTAAAATTTCAATTTGTTCAATATAGTTCATGTACCAAAAGTTTAGAGACCACATTGAATGAATTGAAATTTTAGGGACTATATTGAACATTGGGTCAAAATTGAGGGACCACATTGAACAAATTAAAAATTCAGAGATCAAATTGCACATTGAGTCAAAGTTCAGGGACCGTTTGTGTCGTTATCCCATTTCTAATTTGAGTTAAGATAGGAAAAAGAAAACCCCAAAAAGTTTGAGTGGATAGGATTTAATTAACTTGCCCACCGAATCCACCTGAATGTTAACCCGACAAACCGATAATAGATAAGTGCGATCGAATCGTGCACGGGGGTAATCCGATATGGCTTTTATCGGGCACCGACTACAATCAGATTGCGAACATTACCCTTTCATTACATTTTCACGCCTGTCGTAGGGACGTGACTTGCGGCAATCACAGACGATGGACGCGGTGAAATTCAGTGGCGGAGCAACGGGAAAGTAAAAAAACAAAGAAAAGTGCGCGTTAGTTGGCTCTTTCGTGTCTCTAAATCTCTCTTTTAAGGAAAAGTGAGCGACTTTCCAATTCGTATGACACCACGCAATCTCGACATATATCGAGTCAGATCGCTCCATCAAATTGACCACGGTAATTAAAAATAACAATTGGTCATGGTTTAATTTTTGCCCTTTTTCTAGTGTCTTTTTTTTCATTGGTCGTGCTCTCTCATCAAATCCGTGAACCTTAGCGCCTAAGCATACTAACAGGTCAAAGGGTAATTCGGTAAAGAAAAAATATTCGAAAGAAAATGAATGTAGATTTGGACTATTATTTATTATTTACTTTTCTTCTTCTTCTTCTTGCCGTGGATTATTCCGAACGCGTTTTGCAGAAAAATTGGTTAATCTAAAAGAAAATGTTTGCAGAAAGAGCAACTCTTATTTTGTCCTGGGATATTACCAACAAAAAAACACAAACCGGTACACAGTTTTACCCAAAATTAATTTTTTGATCACCAAAAACTCCATACCGGTACATTTGTGACGAATTTATCTTCCACTAGTTTTCATTAAATGAGATTGATATCACGAAAAATTACAAACCGGTACATTTGTGATAAATGGAGGGTAAAACTTGAAATTTGTACACCGTTAATTACCACGTGTTATCAAATTTAGTAATTTGATGGTAAAATTTAAAAGAAAGAAAAATGTCATATTCAGATTGTGCTGATTTCGTTTTCATGGATTTTTCTAGTAACCTTTATTATGCGATAATGTATTATATGAATATATTAAATTGTATAAACTTTCGGAATATTTCTTTATTGGTACAGGACGGGAACAAGCAACCAATCCTAGCAATCTCTTTAGACGTTACCGTCTCACGGTTCACCACTGAATGTTCCGTTTGAATCGTAGTTTATCCGAATCACCCGCAACCCAAAAGGTTGAAAATTATCAAGTCCGTCGCCGTAAGTAAGATGCGGGCAAGTCGTGAAACCCATCAAAATAAGACATACCGTAATGTGAATCGGACCAGTGATCTCACGAAAACCGGGCAATCCCTTGATCGCTCCACCAAACTCTCTTGGTGGTGGTGTTTAGACCTCCTCCCATGCGACTTTCTCAACAATGGCATACCAAAAGAGTATTATTATAAGGGCAAGAAGAGGGAGACAGGACAAGCAAGACCCGTTATACAGAGCGGGGGTATCTCGTGGATTTGACCAATACACGCCGCGTGGCACGTCGACGGCTTCCCACCTCGTGAAAAAAAAAAAAAAAATTTTGGTCCAAACCCTCATCTTCCTGTAAAGGGACTTTTACTTGAGCTCATAATTCGGTATCTCGTTTTTGATAATATGAAATTATATGAATTTCCAACACCTCGGTAAGGCTGGGATATGCCTCCTTCAACGATATTTGCACCATATCTTTTTTTGTTTTCTTTTTTTTTTTAAGTGGGGGCATCAGTATTTTCACAATATTAAAAGGTCGGAATTTTCACCACGGTCATGAAACCATAATGATGACATCTATAAAAGAGTAGCTACGCTAGTCCCTTTCCCGGCCTTTCGATTGGAAGGGATAATTGTACAAAATGTCCCTAAATATTGGCTCGATGTATAATATGGTCCTTAAACTTTAGTTTAGTCGGATGTGCGATGAGATTCCGGAACTTTTAATTTGTGTATCCCTGAAACTTTTGATAGATGTTCGATCTAATATTTTGATTATCATATCCCTATTATCGATCCAATTACAAGATTATCTAATACATAGACTAGATTGAATATGTATTAAAAGTTCATAGACCGCATAAAATAAATTAAAAATTCGGAGACGGCATTACACATTAAACTAAAATTCAGGGTCCACATTGAACGAATTAAAAGTCCAAGGACCACATCGCACATCGAGCCAAAATTCAAGGACCATTTGCATCGTTTTCCCAAGACGAAAAGATGGTTCTGTCCAAAGTAAGTAAGAACCTATTGCTCCCCCCAACTCTTATCTAAACGAAATTCGAACAAATTAAAAGTTCGGGATCACATTACATATAAGTTCAAAGTTTGGGGACCGTCCCTATCGTTTTCTCTCCAAGTTATGTAAGAACCTATCGTTGACCACCCCCCCCGCCTCCCAATTCACATGTCAATGGAAATTGATAAAGTTAAGCATTTTGGAAGGTGAGGATGCAATTGGCTTTTTCTTGGGTTCGATGCCGTGCACCCAAGGTTGGCAAGTTTGACCAAACTGGGTCGTGGGCGTGGCCAGTGGACACGCCTCCTCTCTCTCTCTCCCTCACCCCTCAGTGCGTCATTCTCCAGCGTCGTCATGTACAGCCCGAATCACATAATGTCCAGATCTACTAAAGTAAAGCTATGACAGGGAAAAGTTCCCACCCCATTGAAGGCCCAGTCACAAAAAAAAAAACAAAAGAAATACATATTATTAGTAAAAAAATAAATGATTCGAAAAAAATTTTTTGAAAATGATCGATTGTACCGCGTAAAATAATTAGCCAATTCACTTTCGATACTAATTTATGTTCAAACACTTTTTCGATGACGAAAATACTTTTCGTTCTTTGATCTTTGAAAGCGATCCAAGCAATCGTTTTGAGGAAAACGTGGAGCGTTTATTTCGCGGAAACTGGATGATATGGAAATTATTTTTCCCTCAAAATAATGGTTAAGATCATTTGAAATAATTAGTCAATAAAAAATATTTTCATTATAGATAATAATTTATGTCTTTAAATTCTTGCCAGATGATGAAAATATTTTTAGTTCGTTTATTTTTGTAAACGATAGGAGCTATCATTTTTAGGAAAACGTTTTTCAAATCTTGTATTTTCCGCGAAATAAACGCATCCAGATTGTTCTATGTCTCTAGATTAAATTGCTTATTAAAATAACATAAACATCAATTGAGCATGACCGAAAATTGGTACGGCGTTAACTCATGAAAAGTTCTTGGCATTGGGATGTCGAAATAATGTTCAACCGAGAGGATTGCAAGCGAAGTTGAACTTTGCAATTGTCCATTTTGAATGAAATAAAGAAGAGTGTAGAAGTCAAGTCCATACTTTTACGAACATATCCTCGCAGTAAGTTCGTGAAATATGAAAATCAATCACCAAAAAAATGTCATCTCAATCTCAGTGCTCGACTTTCGACCAAAAAAAAAAATCTCATTGCTTGACCATACTAAGCTTCTCATTTTTCTATACTTAGAGCAAACATATTCACGTGAAAATGATACAAACTGAGAGTACAACGGGTTAAAAAATACGTAATTCATGTCGCGATTGCTAATTTAGCAGAGAGACTCGTATTCCATTCTAATTTACAGAATTTCCCACAAATTATTTAACCTATGATTTGAAACAAAAAATGGTCTGGCTACCTACTGACTGGCCAGGCTAGGCTGGGAAAAGAGGTACTCCTGCTTTTCAATTTTTATTTCCAAAGTACCTCTATGGAACCTTTTCTTTATGTATATGGGATTGCTTATACTTTAGTTTACCGAAGACATCGACATATTATACATTTCAAGTCGATGCAAACAAAATAATTTTCCTAAAAATCAAGAGTAATCAGAAATATTGTGAAAATTCCATATTATATATACATTCTTACATATATATATAATAATTGGGAGAACCCAAGTACAGACTTTCGGATCCGGGATCCAATTTATAGACGTTTAAATATTGAATCATGAGCAAAGCACTGACCATACCATTAGGATCTCTCTTTGCACTTTTGGTTTATTTTTTATTCTATTTTCTTAACAATTTATCCAGTCACTTCAAATTCCAATCCGGCCCACGTTCGAATTCTCTTATTGTTCATGACGAAACCCATCTGGATGGGTAAATCCCCCGATTCTAGTCCAGTTGAACGAAGGAAATTGTCCAAAAAGTTTTCAATTTATTGTACTGGGTCGCTAATCCAATTTATAAATTGTTCAATTGTGTCAATTTAGTTACACATATTTTAATAATTTGTCAATTTAATCCTAAACATTAAAACTGTGTCAATTTAGTCGGAAAGCTTTTGAAGAATTGTCAATTTAGTCCCAAACATTTTTTATAATTTGCCAATTCTGTCATTTTGGCCAATTTTGGTCGATGGCCGGCGGTCGGCCGGGGTCCACTTCAACGATTTTCTACCATAATTATGCGAAAGAACTAAGTTGGCATATCATCAAAAGATCTAGAACTGAATTGGCAATTTTTCTAAAGGTTTAGGAATAAATTCACATAATCAAAAGATTTAAGATTGAATTAGCCGCCGGCCGAATAGCAGGGCCAGGACCTTTCAGATAATTATTCCCGTCGAAGGGAGTATACTCTTTTAGGGTTTTACCTAAGATATATTCTGTTCAACAGATAAACTCTAAGCTTTGGTGCTGTGTCTCCTCTTTTGCGCTGATAAGCCTCATGATTCTCGAACAGATAATCTCTAATTCATCTTACAACCAATCCGGTGATTACAGTTGAGACTTATCGTTCAAGCATTCCTACGAAAACACGACAATCTCCCATGCAATATATACCTACATATTATATAGATAGATATAAAGAAGCGTATATTTGCAAATATTCATTAAGTTAATCGTTCTCTGCTTGCTAAAACCTCCGCCGCCACTGCTGCTGCTTCCCTTTGAGATCATCATCCTCTCCAAATCAGAAAAGAAGAAAAGAGTTCCTCTCGTGCTGCGAAAATCCGCGGAGATGGACGGGACGTGCTCATCGACTACGCAGTGAGCCAACGGAGAACCGCACAAGGTGGTGGCAGTAGCTCCGATGGTCCTGGCCATGGCGTCTGGTTCTCGCTGCACTTCGAGGTTCAACTAATTACTCGAAGCCCCATCTACGCCATTGAAGATGCAGGCGATGTCGCTTTTGACGAGTACGATCGTCATTCCATCCAGACAACCGTCGACAGACTCCTCGGCTCCCAGGTTCTAGATGTGGATTCCGAGGTAACAAGAGTATGTTAAATTCGATCTAGTAACACTTGACCGTACTGAACACGTCGTGGGTTTGAGATTCCATGTTCTTTAGTAACCCGTTAAAAAAATCCCGAGATAGGAAGCTGTTTGTGCAATCACCGAGATAATCCGGACACAAACGACCTTCGTACCTTCGCATTAGGTTGAACAGTCTGTAGCACAACCCTTGAATCGACATGAATTTCTCGTAACATGCACGCACAGGTAATATCGCTTGCTTTGTTGAGCATTGGAGTGCCGATTGACTGCCAAGAGCCTATCATCGACGGGATACGCGAGAAGGCTAATTTCATGTACAACGATCCTACCAATGCCGGGCATAACCTCCTACACATGGAAGTGTCAATCCGTATGGACACCATTGAGACGAGAAAGACCCCACTTCCAGACATCGAAATCGAATGGGTCAACCTAGCGACGACGGAATCGTTGATAGAAGCATTAGAGATGGTCACAATAGACTCCGGAGCATCGACGAGCCAATGTGCCATCTGCATGGAGGAGATTCTGCAAGGGACGTAAGCCAACAGGATGCCTTGCTCACACATTTATCACGAGGGATGCACCAGAAAGTGGCTAGGCCGGAGCCATACCTGCCCGTTGTGCCGATTTCCAATGTCCTCGACGAATACAAGGTCGAACCAACATTGAATTTCACTTGAATCTCCCCATCTAACTTCTTGAGGTGGGGATTTATATGTTGGTACAGTTTGCTTAAATCTAGTGAACAAGATTTCTCGTTTTATTGGTCTGCTTGCGGCGATTATCGCCGTAATGTGATAAGAGACAAGCTGCTAGCTCAGCCCATCTTAATGCATACAATGGAATAGAACTGGTCGCACACTTCTCCGGCCAACTGAATAATTGGCGACTTAGGAATTATGATGTAGATAGATTGCACTTGAGAAAATAAAACAGATTAATAGTCGAAAGTCATCTAGAACCAACAGTTCTATAAAATTTACTTTGACAAAACCCTAAACAGACATCTAGGTTGAGTAGAAGATTAGAAGTACTCCTACAAATAAAGGGTAAGAGCCAAACGGTACTATCTCATATGCAACGGATAGGCCGAGCAAAGCATAGAATCATAGTCGAGACTAGAGCCCTGTTTCTCACTTGGGCAGGCAGAATCTCAATGCAGGAATCTCGCACACCTCATTCATTGCAAGTTAAACTTGCATATTTATTCATTCACCTTAGACTTATCAGTAAGCAGTAGAAAATGTGCGACAACATGCCAAAACAGACTAAAAAAGACTTGCGGGGCACGACACCAAAGAACAAGGTCAGATTGTGATTCTATATACAAAATGGGGGGAAAACACGACATCCACGCAGAAACTATCAAACATCGTTCAGTCCAAATTTTCATAGAAGAAAGCACGGAGCACGAGATGGATCTTCGCCACGATCAGCCCACGACCACTTCAGTTTCTCTTCTTCTTCTTCTTCTCCTCATTCTTCTCAGCAGAGTTCTTTAACTGCACAAACCAAATTATCATGACCAAGAGTTTAACTTGAAAGGACTCAGGAGAACAGCACATCTCTTCACCTGATTGATTGAGGAAAACTAAACAAGCCTTCATTTTCATTACTTACCATGATGATAAGGATTCGGACAAAAACAGCCACGAAATCAGTGAAGAGGTTTAACGCGTGCCTCACATAGTCCATATCACCATGGTGTGCTTGCTCGATTATCTCTTGAGTGTCCACTACCACATAGCCAATGAACACTAAAAGCCCAAAGTATATCTGCAATATTGAAGAGATCAATTAGCCATCTATGCACGATTCAGAAAAATGGAGAACAGGACCATGCCGTTGCTCACCTCAAACTTAAAGAT
This sequence comes from Syzygium grande, assembly GCA_024733475.1. Classification (NCBI taxonomy): domain Eukaryota; kingdom Viridiplantae; phylum Streptophyta; class Magnoliopsida; order Myrtales; family Myrtaceae; genus Syzygium; species Syzygium grande. The sequence goes on along the minus strand of JAMXDD010000001.1, from coordinate 38,752,050 downwards.
GGCTGCAGATCCACCAAAGATAGCAGATGCAAATTGCAACCACATGAGCATGGAAAGTCCAGAAGAAAGCAAGCCACCAAGATATAGGTACTCCCTCCTCCTAGCCAACATGGCTGCGCCTGAGAAACAAGCGAAGGCCACCGCAGATCCCACAAATGCGCTTATCAGAATGCTGCACCAAGACACAGAATACTAGTCAGGGCACATGCAAAAGTAGTTTATACAAGCGGTGCCATGGGAGCACATAAAATTCAATGCATCAGCATTAAGAAGAGTCGACAGTTGCAAGGAAGAAAAGAGATGAGATATATACCTCGGGTCAATTCTGATGGCCGTTTCGATGAGAGGACCAACACATGCTCCTTCAAAGAGAGATGCCGCCATGAGCAGACCAAACCTCTTTTGCTGCCCGCCAGAAGATACAAAAACGATTCAATTCTCAAATTCTCACAAATTGCCATTCCCATGGTAACAAGAGGTCAAAAGAAGTAATTAGATACCACATATCACCTAGCATATCACTTTTGAGCGTACCTCTTCATATGGAGGAGTAGAAAGTAGCCATACAATGCTTCCGATGCAAGCAAATGTCGTGAGAAGCCCGCCAATGTTCAACGACAGATGCAGGTAAGCACCAGCAGCCGAAGCGATCAAGGCACAACATAAGGACAGATAAACCTGACAATTTGCAACGCATATGAGACATGTTACTAAATAAAATCAACTGAAAGAAGAAGGCCGCCATAGATGGTTTTCTCTCTAGAATTCAATACGCCAAAGGGTACACAATCCCTCAAAGCAAATGGATCAAATACGTTCCAAAAGCGGGCCGGGTCCAACAACTGATCATCTAAAACATAACTAGTCGACGGACAGGTCTCCCTGGGACAAAGAAGTCCACAAATTTGCCTCCTAAGTTTTCAGGAATGTCAGAAAAAGCAAACTCATCCCACTGTTCACCGCATTAATTTCGGCTAATGCCCACCGCCCAAAAAAACCCAGAAGATCAATTCAACTCGGAGAATCAATCAAGCTAAAGAGTCTCTGCAGCCAATTAACTATCTCTAACAATCCGATCGGCAGCAAAATCTCCAGCAATCTCATACAGCGACCCGACAAAACCCTAGCTTCCTCCGGAGGAGGTCAGCAACAACGGGACCCCATCCCTCGGAGCAAAACCACCGCAAACGAACACCAAAACAAGCGATTCGCACACCGTTACACACGGGACGAAGCAGAGACTACGGCAAGGAAAACCTCACCCGCTTGAGGTGCGACTGGACGGCGGGCGATATCTGGCGGAAGTTGTTGAGGGAATCGTAGCTCCACCCCTTGCGGTTGCTCGATTGGAAGAAGGAACCGAACGCGTCCATGGCGAATTCGATGCTTGCGAGGACGATCGGGAGCGAGAGAGACGAACTTTTGCAGGCGTGATCGAGAAATTGTTCAACCAAAACTCGTTCGAAATCGGTGTGGATCGAATTGGGGGCTCGCGGTTTTGGTTTTATACGCGGATTTCAATTTCTTTCGGGGTAGGAGCTAGAGGGTTCGGGACTTTTCGGGTCCGAATTACGCTTATGCCCTTCGGGGTCTCGGGGCCGGGTTGAGCTTGACCCGGATCCGATTGACCGTGTGAGCGGCAAGTGATAGAGTTCAATTTGGCTTTTGCATTGTTTGGTTGGTCATTGAGTTTCAATTAAAATAAAGGGATAAGTGCATTCAAAATTCTAAAACTTGTCATTAAGGTGAAATTGAGTCCTAAAACTTTCATAATGTGTAATTAAGTCCTAAAACTTATTAAGAAAGTGCAATTGAGTCCTAAAACTTTCAAAAAGTGCAAACAAGTCCTAAAACTTGTCAAGTTGGTTCAATCAAGTCTTTTTATTGATTGCACTTTTTGAAAGTTTTAGGACTTGATTGCACTTTTGTGATAAATTTTAGGACTTGATTGTATTTTCGTAATAAGTTTTAAGACTTGATTGCACTTTTTGAAAGTTTTAGAATTTGATTGCATTTTCATAACAAATTTTAGAACTTGATCGCATTTTTTAAAAGTTTTAGGATTCAGTTGCACTTTCCTAACAAGTTTTAGGACTTCTAGTGCACTTATTCCTAAAATAAAAGAGAAGCTTAGTCCAAAATTTTCAATCGCATATAAAAAAAAAGCAATGTGATTAGTCCTTGCAAAATTAAATACGTAAAAAGAGTGTAAGAAAAGTTCATCACGGTACATTAGGACGGTTCACATTAAATGTGCTAGAGTTCTTTACATTTTCAATGGATAATCTTTGCAAAATTTGGACGGTTCACGTTAAATGTTATTAGTCTTTACAAAATTAAATACATAAAATTACAAATGTAGGCACTCTTTATGAATATAATATTCGTTAGATAAATGAAATATCTGTCAATATTATATAAAAGTAGGAGGTGGACTTTTGTTTTATGTAATAATATAGATAGTGTAGAAAATAAAAATTTGATATAGTGAAAATTTAATAAGACTCGGTACAATAAAGAGTAAAAGAAAAATTACAAGGAAAAGAGATCGAGAAAGGGTAAAGAAAAACCCGAATATTCGAGTCTCGAAGAGACTTATCATAAAAAGAAAAAAACAAGTAATTTGTGTACCTGTCTCGCTTAGCCAAACAAATTCATCATTTTTACAATGCGAACATGTTATGGAAAAAACTTTCACGGTGCACGGTATCAACAATGAACAAATAAATAGATGATGATTTCATCATGATTAAATCAAGATACCAAACATCGAGAAACTTGACAATTTCGTAAAATTATTGGGATACTTTAGGGTTAATATGTTCCAATTTAAGTACACTGATTTTTTTTTTTTTTTTTTGGGGGGGGGGGGGGTTGGGGGAAGGCAATCGTCCAGTCGGTGTAGTTGACCCAACTAGTTGGAACCCGATTTGCGAACACGGGTCAAGAATGACCGAATGGAAAGCTCCAGATAATCAGGGGCATAAATGGAAATAGGGAGCTGTAGAAACCTGGAAATTTCGTGGTAACGAGAACTCGACAAAAACCGGCGATGACTTTATTGTTTATGTTGACAGGAACCATCGAACGAAACGACTTGCCTCCTTCGCGTCGCTTTCGCATCGCTTTCTTGCTAAGTAAACCAGGAAATATCGGGGTCGATAACTCTTGATTACGTGGAAATGTTACGTCAACTTGACCAGTGAAAAGTCGCCACGTCATTTCTTCTTTGTTTCGTTGCATATTACGAATGGGACCATGGGTCATGGACTTCAACTTACTAAACCTCCTTTAGTTTCGTGAAAAATACATGTGACATTCAGAAAATCAATATTGAAAAAAATGACAATATTTTTCATTGTCCGGGAAACCTGAAAATGAAATTGAAATTCTTTCTCATCTTTTGGTATGGAAAATCTGATTTGATTTTCCTCTGCGTGCTACTTTAATAATTTTTTCATTTTTTCTTTTCTCTTTTTAATTCGAATATTTAATTTTCTTTTTCGTATTTCTTCTTCTTCGGCCGGTCATCGGACACCGCGATGGCTAGTGTCCGACTATACGTGAGCTCAAGCCTTACCAAATCAATGAGCTTCGAGCTTGCCAGCCTGTGGCAAGGCTTGAGTTCGCTTGTGGCCGGTCATTGGCTTTCGACGTGGCCGGCGACCGGCCGAAAAAGAAGGAAAAATTTTAAAAAATAATTAAAAGGAGTGTATGGAATAGAACGTGCTTGATCTAGGTGAAAGAAAGAGAGAGGAAAATGATTTTCTCTTTCTCACTTTTGAAGGTGTTTTTTTCACTTATGGAAAATGTTTAGCCTAACTCCGATTAACAAGATATATTTTGGGTTGGGTGCATTTGACTTGAGTTTCCTTCTGATCGAGCTGTATAATTAAACTTTTTTGAGTCCACCCACATTTATTTTTTGGGCTGGTCCAAAATCATGTAGAAGTGTTATCACAACACCCGCATTAATATATTTGAAGCAACTAGGTTGCTAGTAAGATTTTTGAACTCTTTTCCTTAGTAGTTATTTTGGGATAAGTTACGGAAAGAGAAATCACATCGATCTTGCATGATTGATAGGAAGTAGAGATGACAAAATGCGTCTAAAATCCATATGTTAACTCATATTTAATGGTGTGGGTTCTAAATGTGTTGCCTTAAATTTAAAAAAAATTTAAGCGAGTCATAAAAGGGTGATAAATAGATTTAAATGGGTCATAAATGCATTATCTAAAAAGCTTAAGTGAATCATAAATAGTTGATTTTTGATTTTTGATTTTTGATTTTTGATTTTTGATTTTTGATTTTCTAATCTTTTAAATTTTCTGACTTTACCACCCGCCGCAGGGTGACGACTTCTTTGGAAATAGCGCGCACTCTTTCCCCTCATAAAAGGTTGAGTGTTCGAATCTCGAGCGCCGCAGGGTGACTTAACGGTGGCACGTGTGTGGTGGCTAGTACGTGTCGCCTCCAAGGTTTACTCCCCGACTGTCGGCCGTGCGGGAGTTCCCTAGGTTATTAAAAAAAAAAATTCTGACTTTTTTAGTTTTTAATTTATTTTTTTCCTTTTTTCTACAAAATCACGCAAGGGTTGTTGGCCATCACGGTCCTCGCCTGACGTAGAAGAAAGAAAGAAAATAAAAAGAAAATAAAAAATTATAAAAATTATCTACTATATTATATTGCATGCAAGTTTTTTAGCAACATAATCTTTTTTTAAAAATTATAAGAAATAAAAAAAATTATATTGGGTTAAATATGAAAGTGTTTTAGCAATATGAATAGGATCGGATATGGATCGAGAAATTTGCACTGAGAATAAATGGGTCATAAAAGGCTTAATGGATCAATTGGGTTGATCATTTATGACTCAACCCGATCCACTCGTTTGAAATATCTATAAGAAGGGCACTTTGTAATTATCATGTATATCTATAACGACTTATTTAGGGAAAAAAAATCCAAGTAGTGTTATATTTTAGGGTTAATATTACGAAAAACCCTAAACTGATATAGTTTTGACAAATTTATCCCAAACAAATATTTTGACCGCCAAAAATCCTAAACTGGTGCATCTATGATAACTTTATTCCAAACTAATTTTTTAATCACCAAAAACCCAAACCGGTGCATTCGTAACAAATTAACCTTCTATTAATTTCCGTTAAACTAGATTAATATTACGAAAAATCATAAATCGGTACATATGTGACAAACATATGGTAAAATCCTAAATCGGTACACCTGACAACTGATAAGAGGTATATAACTCAGTAATTTGATGGTAAAATTTAACGAAAACTAATGGGGGGTAAATTTATCACAGGAGTATCAACTTTAGATTTTTCGAGGTGAAAAAATTTATTTGGGGTAAATTTGTCACAGATGTATCAGTTTAGAGTTTTTCGTGGTATTAATGTCATATTTTACCATACATGCGCAAGTTTGTAACAACGGAAGAAGGTCCTAACAATAAGAAGAAAAAGAAGTTAATTCTTTTCCATATTTGATTTGTGTTTAATTATGATGACCTTAAGATTTCATACCTTAGCCAAATCCGGAGCTACACTGTATTACCTTCCTAATTATCAAGTATACACTCCACCATAAATACCCAGTTCTCCCCCTCGTGCATGAATCGTGCACCCCACGTAGCCAACAAAAGGAGAGAAATGAGAACCCTAAAGATGGCTCGAATTCCTCACAAACAACACATTTTTCTTCCGTTCGTCATGGTCTCGATTGCATGCGTCTCAGCGTTCGGACCCAAGACGCAGGAGCTGATCGACACCATTTGCCACAAAATGGAGGACTACGGGTTCTGCAACAAATGCTTCTCCGAGCACATATTCACCCCAGAGACCGACATGCGCGGCCTATCTCAGATAGCCATCGCGCAGAGCCTGAGCAACGCATCCACCACAGTGGTTTTCGCCAAGCAAGCCATGTGTGCTGCGACCAACCAAGAACTGGTGGATTATCTCAAGCTCTGCATCATTGGGTACCTGAAGATTTTGGATATGATAGAGAACGCGGACAGGGTCTTTGGGAACAACAACTACAATGCCATGTTGACCGACTTCCTGAACTCGGCGAAGGTGCTAGCGACTGAGTGCGGGCAGTACAGCAACAGCCATGGGATCGGAAATCCTCTTTATGAGAATAACAGAGAGGAGAGGATTCTTGTCACCATGACTGCTGCGACTGCATACAGTCTGCCTCATTGAAGAAAAATACTGTTTTCGAGCGATTGAGTGCTTCCTTTTCAGTTCTTTTCTTTTTCGTTGTTCTTTTTGCTTCTTATGAAGTTTGGCGTTGTTCAAATAAGGCTGGCTATCAAATCGCGCCGTGATTGGGACTTAAGGAAATGAAATTAGTAACTTTTAATTTGCATGCATGTGTCACGGTCAAGAGGTTTCTAACACCAAGGACCGTGACACATCAATGAAGACCCGTTCAAAACCCAACGAAGCTTTCGGAATCTTCCCAAGGACGGGCGAGACGGTAATTGTGCCGGGGTTCTAGAGAGTTCTCGGCATAAATACCGGTAGTTGGTAGCTCTCGGGAATAAATGTCGGTAGGTGGTCGATGAGAACGATACGATCTCGGCCACCCATCTAGAAATCGATCAATGGTTGTAATCCGAGGTCCTCTACTATATAAAGGGGTGTCCTCCTTCTCATTTAAATCATCCAAAAACAACAAGAAGCAGTTCCTTTCTCTTCCAGAGCTTCTCTCTCTAGATTCTCTCTCTACGATCCGAGTGTCCGAGTGAGTGAGTGATCAAGAAAAGGCTTGGCCTAGGCTTTCCGACGATCCAAGGAAGTCTAAGTCGCCGCAAGGGTCATTCCCAAACTATCAGCCCGTGACAAGTGGTATCAGAGCAAGTAGAGAGTCCATCCAAGGAGATCGAGGAGCACACCAACTGGTCAAGAGAATGTCGAACAACGAACAACTCGCTTCGGTTGTTGTGGATGAAAGGGCTCCTAAAGAACCGGTTCCCAATGAGCCGGATGCCCAACCAAAGACTCGTGGAAAATCCAAGAAAAGGGATGCTTCGTCGAACGCCATAGCCGCGATCGATGAGAAGCTCACGAGAATGAGAACAACGATGTTGGAATTCATCGAAGAAATCGACGAGGTTAAAAGGCGAATCGACGAGGGTGAAGAAACTCTCCGCCATGAATTCACAAACGTCGTCAATCGCACGACGGCCCCTTTGTTCGATAGGGATGATTTCCTCGAAGCATCCATCGAGGCCCTAAAGCTTGAAGTCGTGGAGCTCAAAGAAGGCAACTCCTCCAAGACCGAAGTCGAAGCCTTGAAGATGGAGGTGCAAGAGCTCAAGACCGAGCTCATCCTATGTAAAGCAAGCATCGCGAATGGTGCATTGCCCATCCATGCGGCACACAAGATAGAGGTGCCGAAGCCGAAAGAATTCAAAGGCAACCGGTCCGCCAAAGAGGTAGACAACTTCCTATGGAGCATGGGACAATACTTCGACGCCATTGGAATCCAAGAAGATTTGGCCAAGGTACGAACCGCTTCTATGTTCTTAGTCGATAATGCCATGCTTTGGTGGCGAAATAGATGTGAAGGGACAAAACAAGGCGCCGACCCCATCACTACTTGGGATGGATTTGTCGAGGAATTTCGGGATTATTTCTTCCCCCGAGTATGCTCAACAAGAAGCCCGTAGCAAGCTCCATCGCCTTGAGCAACGAGGCACGGTCCGAGAGTATGTGAAGGAATTCACCGAACTCAAACTCCAAATTCCCAATCTTGGGGAAGAGGAGGCTCTCGGGGCATTCATGGATGGATTGAAGCCGTGGGCACTACTCGAGCTCAAACGAAGGGACATCAAAAGCCTTTCGCGAGCACTGGTCGTGGCCGAGTCTCTCGCCGACTTCACCAAGGAAGCCCCAAAAACCAGAGGAAGCGGGTGGAGATCGGATCGCCATCATGATGAAGAAGACCAAGCTGTCCGTGGTCGAAAAGACTCGGACACTAGTCCCAACCGTGGTCGAAGAGATCATGGTGGACGTGAGAAGACATGGGGAGAAGGATCGTCCAAGTCAAGCGATCCCAAGTGGAAGCAACCTCAAGGAGACTACAAGAACAAGTTTGATACTCCACCACCGTCTCCGTGCTTCATTTGCAACGGTCCTCATTGGACACAAAAGTGCCCAAAGAAGAGTAGGATCAATGCTATCCTTGCCGTAGAAGAGGATGAAGAGCCGAAGCAAGAAAAGGAGAAACGCGAGGTGCGACTTGGGACCGTGAAGGTTTTCAACTCAATCAACTCCGTGAAGGACAAAGCTCCGCCAAGGGGGAAGCCGGCACATTCACATCTCTCATTTGTTGAGGTCAAGGTAAGTGGCGTACCCCTCCTTGCCTTGGTCGATACGGGTGCTACGAGCTTGTTTTTATCAAACGAAGCGGCCAAACACTTGGGACTTCACGTGGAACCGACTCGTAATCGTTACAAGATGCCCAATTCCGACGAGATACCAGGCGTGGGCGTGGCCAAAAATGTGGACCTCCAAGTTGGTACTTGGGAAGGCAAACTCTCGTTCGAGGTAATTCCTCTCGACGACTATGATCTCATTCTCGGCCTTGAATTTTTCGATGCCGCGAGAGCCATGATAGACCTGAGGAGCAACATGATTATCATCACCGACTCGGAGTGCCCATCCATGGTTCCAATGATTAAAGGAGTGACCGAAGCCAAAGTCCTCTCCACGATCCGAAGAATAAACAAAGAACCAAGAGTTGAGAAGTCCGTGCCCGAACTCTGCACCAAGCCAAAGCCGAAGGTGGATCATCCTCTTCAACACAACATGCCGATCCATGTCCTATTCCCGGAGGTGACAAACTTGCCGACCAACATGGAGAAAGCCAAATCAAAGGAGCCAAATGCCCGACAAACTGAGAAGCCGAAGAAATCTCGGAAGAGTCGAAGGCGCTCCAAAAAGCCAACAAATAAACCCCAAGCCAAGAGCGCCGAGGACGTCGCTCGAATGAGTGGGGGAGAATGTCACGGTCAAGAGGTTTCTAACACCAAGGACCGTGACACATCAATGAAGACCCGTTCAAAACCCAATGAAGCTTTCGGAATCTTCCCAAGGACGGGCGAGACGGTAATTGTGCCGGGGTTCTAGAGAGTTCTCGGCATAAATACCGGTAGTTGGTAGCTCTCGTAAAAAAAAGTCGGTAGGTGGTCGACGAGAACGATACGATCTCGGCCACCCATCTAGAAATCGATCAATGGTTGTAATCCGAGGTCCTCTACTATATAAAGGGTGTCCTCCTTCTCATTTAAATCATCCAAAAACAACAAGAAGCGGTTCCTTTCTCTTCCGAGCTTTCTCTCTAGATTCTCTCTACGATCCGAGTGTCCGAGTGAGTGAGTGATCAAGAAAAGGCTTGGCCTAGGCTTTCTGACGATCCAAGGAAGTCTAAGTCGCCGCACGGGTCATTCCCAAACTATCGGCCCGTGACACATGCATATGAGGTGGTGAAGTTCCTCAAGGATGGCCTGCTTTCGCAGTTAACGTGTTGCAGTTCTCTTCGCTTCCGGAAAGAGAGAGTGAGATTGATTGGCTATTCCAGCTGAGAATTGACAATACGACAAATTCACTCCGTACAAGTTGACTTGATAAGAGCCGCTTTAGTTCTATTGTCATGGTGTAAAATCAATAATTAATACCACGAAAAATATCAAATTGATACATTTATAATTTTACTTTAAATTAATATTTTGATCACAAAAAATTTAAATCAATATACTTGTGATAAATTTACCCGTAATTTTTTTACCACCAAAAAAAATCAAACTTATACATTTGTGATAAATTTACCCTCCGTTAGTTTCTATTAAATTGAATTAATACCACAAAAAATTATAAACTGGTATGCCTATGAAAAACAAAGGGTGAAACATAAAATTGGTATATCCATTAATTGTCGCGTGTCATTTAACAAAATAATTTGATAATAAAATTTAACGGAAATAAATTGAAAGTAAATTTATCACAGGTGTATTATTTTGGGGTTTTTGGTGGTCAAAAATTAGTTTTGAATAAAATTGTAATATGCGTACCATTTGGGGTTTTTCGCGGTATTAACCCTTTATAATACACAAGCTAGATAATGAATATGTACACGTAGTGTGATTTTTGGGAAAAATTGTTCAAAAAATTATAAACTTATTATAAAGTGGTTAATTTAGTCATAAACTTTTTAATTTGGAAAATTTAATTATATACTTTTAGACAATTTACCAATTTTGGTCGAAAGTCCGTGTTAGGCCATTTATGATGTGGACTAGGGGTGAGCATGGTTTTGGGGTAAAAACTAGAATCGAAGAACCGGACTAGTGGAAACATGTACGATTCCAGGTTCCAAGGTAAGCACGGTAAGTTCTAGGTTCCAAGTTCTAAAAATTGGAGAGCCCGTTTCAACGATTAGGTTTTAGGTTTTTGGTAGGTGGAACCAAGAACCTATAACAAGTTTTTGTATTTTTCTTAATCTATGTCTTCGTATAATCCTGTGGTATTCAATGGCGTCCGATAATAAGTGTATAATCTAACACTAATAGTCTGAGTTTTTATTTTATAACTGAGACCATTACTTTGTTAATATTTCAAAATCTTCGTGTGTTTAAATATAAGTTGTGCTCATTGGATTGTAGTAGTTGTTGAATATCTGAATTCGATCATATTAACGATGCAAGAAAGTAATAGAAATTTGCACAACATAAAAATTTACGTGGTTCAGCACGAGAGATGTTCCACTTACCTACGTCCACGAGAAGAAGAAATCTGTTTCACTAATAACGTAGAAAAGTATACAGCCACTCTTTCTCATCTCTTGCCTCTATTTTAGAGATTTGTTTCGCCCTAAATATATATAGCGAAGCCCTATATGACACAAATTACAAAATTGCCCATATAGCCTAAAATATTTAGCTTTCTCATACAAATCCTTCTATGACTGAACATAAAACGCCTCTGGCGGCTCGGGGGCACTGCCCCCGCGAGCCAGTCGTCAGGGGACCTTTCGGGAACCGCCTCATAATCTCTCGGATAATAGAATACAAGACATCATCCTCAATACCAGTAAGTGATGATCATTAAAAGTGATAATTCACTTCAATTGTTCAATTAATAATACAGGTGAAACTTAGATAGACCCTGAAACTTATGATAGGGTAGGTTTCGGGTTCTAACGTATACATGATAGGTTTCAAGTTCCAGAAAATGATAAACCTATTCCAATGGGTAAGTTCCAAGTTCCGAGTGGAACCTATGCGAAATATGGAACTACCCATCCCTAATGTGGATGATCGGCGAAGGGAAATAGGGAAAAAAGAAAGAAGAAAGGAAAAAAATATAAAAAGTTCAATTTTTATTCAAAAAATTACAAAAATAGGTTGTGTTAGGACCAGTTATCCTACATGGCACAACCAACGTTCATGTCACCGATTTCTAGCCATATTTCATTAGAAGGACTACATTGGTAAGTCAAAAGGTTTAGGATTAAATTGGTTGCAGTATAATAAATTTATGACTTTTTGGATAATTATCCCGTGATTTTTACTACTCAAGATATAGCAACAACATATCATTATTAAAAGTAGAATGCATTGGCTAACAAATGTGTATTTGCACCAAAAAACTTATGTTTGAAAGAATAAGCATTAGGACTTTATTATGAAATACTTGAATTATTAAATAATTAAAAGAAATTATTGATTAAAATGCACAATGCGAACAATATAAATATATATGTAAGGATAGAGAAAACTATTTTGAGATTTGAATCTCTAACCCCTACTACTAAAATACACATACTTTCACATAAATGCACGTACGTATTAACTTACAAAAAAATACACGTCCTAGACTAAAACACGCTATACACGTGGTGTATTATACTCGTGTGAAAAAACTTCGACTTATGACTTATTTTCTATATTTTTACTGATAAACTAATGAGGTTACAAGTCTATTACCAAAATGTCCTCGACAGATTAAATTTAAAAGAGTCAATTGCATCCCATGCTTTTTAATCCATTGAGACACCTTAAAAGATATAGAGGATTTGTGTTATGCTTGAGTTTCTTATGTATACAAATTATGACAGAGTCACCCTCTAGACCTTGTGTTGAGAAACAAGGATAATGAAGATATATTTTAGGGCAATTTTTTCATCTTATTTCTTCTTTCTACCTTCACTTTGTACATATTTGCATTTATCATACAAAAAAGGAAAGAATAAACAAGATTATAGCAATTACACTCTCCTACTTTATCTTCGAGTATCCTTGATTGAATCAATTCAAATCAAGGTTAAAGATAAAATCATGTATTTCTCTAACACTCTCCCTCAGGTTGGTGCATAGATATCTTGGATGCCCAACTTGTCAAGTAAACCATAAAAGATCCTACTCGATACAGCCTTCGTTAGTATATCCGCCAGTTGATCTTTTGATTTTACATACGAAAACCGAACCACTTTGGTATCCAAGTTCTGCTTAACGAAATGACGATCTATCTCAATATGTTTTGTACGATCATGCTGAACAGGATTATGAGATATATCGATGGCTGCCTTGTTGTCGCAAAACAACTTCATCTCGGACATAGGAGTATAACCGAGTTCTGTCATTAATCTCGTAAGCCATAGAAGTTCGCAAAGATCTTTGTACATCCCCCTGAATTATGCTTCCGTACTTGATAATGCTACAAATTTTACTTCTTGCTCCTCTAAGTAACTAAGTTTCCTCCGACAAAAGTAAAATATCCTGAAGTTGACCTCCTATCAGATACACTTCCAGCCCAGTCAGCATCCATAAACCCCTCAATTTCAAGGTGTCCATTCTTCAAAAAACGAATTCCTCTTCTTGAAGCTCCCTTCAAGTAGCGAAGTATTCCTATCACAGCATCCATATGATCTTCACTAGGGGCATGCATGAACTGACTAACAACACTCACGGCATAAGCAATATCAGGTCGAGTATGCGATAGATAAATTAATTTTCCCACCAACCTTTGATACCTTTCTTTGTTAGTTGGTGTCTGATCTGGATACTCCCAAGTCTATGGTTTTGCATAACTGGAGTGTCTGTGAGCTTACAATCTAGCATCCCTACTTCCGCTAATAAGTCCAACACGTACTTCCTTTGCGAGAGAAATATTCTACCTTTATTTCGTGCCACTTCTATTCCTAGAAAGTACTTCAGTCCCCCTAAGTTTTTCATCTCAAATTTTGAGGACAGTCTTTCTTGGAGTTTAGAGATTTCCTCTGAATCGTCCCCTGTAATAATCATATCATCAACATAGATAATCAATACAATTATTTTTTCCCGACAACGCCTTAAGAATAATGTGTGATCTGCACCACTCTGAATATACCCATATTTCTTCATCGCCGCGCTAAATCGGCCAAACCAAGCACGGGGTAATTGTTTCAACCCATACAAAGATCATTCTAGCTTGCAGACCAATTCAGGCTATGAAGGAAAAGTGTACCCCGGGTGGAATATTCATATAAATTTCTTCTTCCAGATCACCATGAAGGAGCACATTCTTGACATCAAACTGATGCAGTTATCAATCTAGATTCGCCGCTAAAGACAGTAAGACCCGAACAGTGTTAAGTTTTGTGACGGGGGAAAACGTCTCCTGATAATCTACCCCATATGTCTGCATGTATCCCTTTGCTACTAGTCATGCTTTGTATCTATCGACGGAACCAACCCCTTTATACTTAACCGTGAAGACCCATTTGCACCCCATCGTCTTCTTCCCTTCAGGTAACTTCATCAACTTCCAAGTCTTATTCTTTTGCAACGCTTCCATTTCCTCCTCCATTGCCTGAACCCACTTAGGGTCTTCCAAAGCCTCTTGCATCCCACTCAGGATGTGAACTGAAGATACATTAAACACAAAAGCCTTCAATGGTTTTGATAGTCTCCTCGTCGAAACATAGTTTGCAATAGGGTACTTGGATCTCTTCCCCCCAACGTCAAGTGAGTATCGGTAAGGAGGCTTGCCCCTATTATGTTTGTCAGGTAACTTATATCCCATAGATATATCAAAATCATCAAGCAAACAAGATGTAGTAGTAGCGAAAATTACCTTAGGGATATTCTCAAGAGATGAGTCAGATTTGGGTGCTAAAGAGAGAGGGGGTTGTTCTTGTATAATCGGTTCTAGGGGTTGTTCTTGTATATTCGGTTCTTATACATTCATAACTGTCGGTTGTAGAGCTTGCTCATTGTCACCATTTTCCACTAGTTGCTTTTCATTTTCTGGCGACATTCTCGCCGGTTGTTGCTCATTTCCGGGCTGCACCTTTTGCGCTTCCTTCTGTCCTCCAAACATGACACCACCAACTTGCCACCAATTCGTACTTTCTTCCTCTATCTCCCCCTGAAAGGAAGAATTGGTGCTCGGATAGAAAAAATCTGACTCAACAAATGTGATATCTATTGTCACATAGGTTCTTTTAGTAGCCGGATGATAGCTGCGATAACCCTTCTCTGATGTGTACCATATCCCAAGAAAACACATTGAACTGCACAGGGATCGAGTTTAGTTCGGTGAGTCTTTGAAATATGGACATAAGCAACACACCTGAATACTTGAGGGGAAATAAGCAAGACGGATGGTAAGGTAGCATGTGTAGACAACACTTGCAGAGTTGTCTTGAAATCCAATACCTTGGATGGCATTCAGTTTAGGAGGTGAATAGTTGTTGTAACTGCATTGTCCCAGAAGCGTTTAGGAACGTAACCTTTAGTGAGAAAGGCACGAGCGGTCTCTAAAATATGTCTATTCTTCCGCTCCGCTACTCCATTCTGCTGTGGTGTCTAAACACATGATGTCTCATACAATAGACCATGTTCCTGAAAATAGTCCTTAAGTTGCGCATTAACATACTCTCCACCATTATCACTTCTTAAAATTTGTAACTTTCCACCAAACTGTGTTTGCACCATTCTATGAAACACCCGAAAAACATTAGCCACCTCATCCTCATGTTTCAAGAAATGGAGCCAAGTCATTCTCATGAAATCATCCACAAATATAACAAACCAGCGTTATCCTGAAACTACAGTAACGGGAGAAGGCCCCCAAACATCAAAATGGACTAAGGAAAACGCAACGCTACTCTTATTCAAACTGATTGGAAATGGCACATGATGGGTTTTGGCAAAAATACAAGTCTGACATTGAAAAACTAAGTCTGGTAAACTGAAAAATAATTCAGGAAGTAAATGTTTCGTATAGCCAAATGAAGAATGCCCCAATCGGCGATGCCATAGCCAAATTTGCTTCTCTTTGCTACTAGATAAGCCTCGCACTTGGTGCACCCTCCTAGAACTAAAGTTATCCAAATAATAGAGCCCCCCTCTAAGTACCATGCCCAACTATCTCCTTTATGCGAATATCTTGAAAAAGACAAAATTGTGGATATATCAAGATAACACAATTCAAATCTTCAACCGCTTGCCCCACTGATATTAATTTCGTGGACAAAAATGGCACAAGTAAAGTATTCAATAGTGATATAGAAGAGGAAATAGCAACAGTTCGAGCCCCGGTCACTAGATATACAATCCCATTAGCATTTGAAATATTCTGCTGTCTAGGTTTAGTATAACTGACAAAATCATCTGTTGTGAAGGTCATATGATTTATTGCACCTAAGTCAATAATCCATTGACTACATTTATCTTGAGAATAACTAATGAAAGCATGACCATAATTACCTTCACCTCCAGTGATTGATTCACTGTCTGATTCTACCTGTGGCATTAGTGACAGCTGAGCCTCCCCTATAACAAGTGATGCCTTCCCTGTTTCACCATTCGTTACAATCTCTACTTGTTTGCGTGCCTTCAGCTCCTTCCACCAATCAAGAAACCTAATCAATTTGAAACACGTCTCCCGAGTATGCTTCGCACTCCCATAATTAGAGCAGCCACCAACCGTTGTCGAGGAAGGTTTGCTTCTCAATACTCCACCTGGTTGACCTCCTCTTGTCAAACCACTCGGCTTTGTCATTTGTAATGTTGGTATGTCCCGAGTTCGGTCGAAGATTTGCAATCTGTCTTGCCTCCTTGAGACACCATAGCTACAGACAGGTGTGTGGTATCTCTGTGTGCTAGCATCACACCCTGTTGTATGTCTTCCGTCGAACACGAGCATAAGCCTGCTCAACTGTGGGAAAGGCTGCATTTGAAGCACGTCCGCTCGAACTTTATCCAAGCGGTCATCCAACCCGTCAAGGAAGATATAGACCCGATCTTCCTTAATAGCCGAATTATATCGTTCGATATCAACAAGGCAAACCATCGGATTTGGACGGCAAAAATCAATTTCTCTCCATAAACCCTGCAAGTTGTTGTAGTATGCCTCAATTGATCCTCCTCCTTGTCACATCTGAGCAACATGCCTCTTCAAGTCATAAACTTGAAAGGCATCCGTTCCGTCAAAGAAAGTCGTTGCAACTGTATCTCAGACAGATTTCGCTGTTGGGAAATGAATGAAATTGCCAATCAACGCCGGATCCATGGAGTTGATAAGCCATCCCTTCATAATCGAGTCTTCTGTTTTCCACCTCTGAAAGCCAGGATCTGTAGGCAATGGCTGAGGAAGGTCTCCGATGATATATCCCAATTTGTCTTTGCCAGTGATGTACATCTCAACAACCTGAGACCACAATCCATAGTTGGCTCCATCCAATTTAATCGCAATCTAAGAAGAAACCGAATCATTTTGCGGTGTTGGTGATGGAGGAGGAGGGTTCATCTGGTTCTGAGTGAGAATCTGAGTTAATTCGGTAGTCAGATTCTCCAAAAGAGCTTCCGTGGTCAAATTCCCCCCGGTTCTGGTAGGGAATCATTGTTCCGGTGTGGTTCTGATCTGACATGGATCCAAGTTCAATTGTGCGTCAAAGATGAAGAAGATTGGGTAAGACGCACGTCAGACGGCGCTACCCTCGAACCCCCAACCCACTCATCGGCAATCGGGACTGCCGTAGTTAATGATTGACGTACAGTACCCCAAGGATCAAAACCTAGGGCTCTGATACCATGTTGAGAAATGAGGACGATGAAGACATATTTTGGGGCAATTTTTTCATCTTAATTCTTTTTTCTACCTTTACTTTGTACATATATGCATTTATCATACAAAAAAGGAAAGAATAAAAAAGATTACAGCGATTACACTCTCCTATTTTATCTTCGAATATCATTGATTGAATCAATTCAAATCAAGGTTAAAGATAAATCGTATCTTTCTCCAACACCTTGGTCCCAGTTTAGGAAAGCTAATCATATAATATTGAGATAATATCACGAAAAACTCTAAACCAATATATCTATGACAAATTTACCATAAACTAATTTTTTGACTATAGAAAACCCTAAACGGGTACATTGTGACAGATTTACCCTCCGTTAATTTCCATTAAATTGGATTAATACAAAGAAAAATTACAAATTGATATACTTATGACAAATAGAGGATAAAACCTTAAACTGGTACACCCGTTAACTGTCACGTGCCATCTAATTCAACAATTTGACGGTGAAATTTAACCAACACTAACGAAGGATAGATTTGTCACAAGTGTATCAGTTTGAGGTTTTTGATTGTCAAAAAAATTAGTTTAGGATAAATTTGTCATATCATTACCTGTTTAGGATTTTTTGTAGTGTTAACCCTATAATCTTTTATAATTATCTTGCTAGATAGCCAGAATAAATGCATTTTATAAGTTTCTTAAGGAAATAATTGTGCATGGAAGATTTGAAGGGAAGTAAAAGGAAGGAAATCCTACTATGGAATCATATTCTTCTCTTCTAAACAATATCTTGGGGACATAATAAATTTTTTCGCTAAAATCCCATAAGGCAATCTACGCATATAAACCCTATTTTGCTTCTCTCCATTCATGCAAACTCCTAGGGCGTATAACCAAAAGAAGAGAACGGAAGAGAAATCAAAGTGTTTCACTGTAAATGGTCCCACGACGAAATATAATTCACTGAACGTCGTTCTTCAGTTCTTAATGAGAGGAGACCGGGTTCCGTGGTGATTCCGAAGAGGAAATATTCAGGAAGACAAGGAAAAACTACGAACTTTTACTTCAAACTTCGAACCGGACTTTATGTACAAACCACGCCGGAATTTAATCAACGAAAAAGCTTGAAAATATAGCCACACACGTACACAAAGATGTAACGTCGGAATTTAATTGACGATGCAACACCCAGGATAGAGATACACGTCGGAATTTAATCAACGACGCGAATCTAAAAGCTATAGCTAAGTAAAGATAAAGTACGGTACATGAAAGTAAAAATAATTGAAAGATAACATGTTGTTTGATTTTGGTGGTGGGCTCTCCAGTAAATGGCCAGTGATATTTATAATGGTTGTGTAGTAACTGCTCTTTAGCGATTTTCAACGGTTGTGCCCATGTTCTTCCATTCCAAAAATCTTGCCTTCATGTCCATGTGATGCCATGATCTTGCTTTTAAAATAACTGTCCCACGTTCTTGTCTATAAGTGATCACTGCCTCACGATCATACTTCCAAGTAATTATTTCCTCAAAATATACATCTATCCTCCTTAGTGGTTTCCAATAGTTACGTTGAGTCGACTACCTTGACGGTTTATTGGGCTCAACTATGTTGGCGGTTGCTTCGACCCACTATGTTGACGGTTACTTCTTCGATAGTTGTATCCGAGGTTATCGACTCCACTTTTTGTTGATTCCTTCAAGTTGGCACTTCTTCACTGAAATGTATTAATTTCCGCATTCTGACCAATCATGACCATCAACTTCCTTTTAATTTTGACAGCTTTACAGTGATTTTCTGAGAAAATTCAAAACATAAAAGTTGTAGATCCAGGAGTTTTCGTTCTTTTGATTTTGGAATCAGGTCAATCCGATCTGTCTTGAAGAAGTTAATGACCATTTTCCCGAACTAGAGTAGAATTGAAATTTCATCGACGCCCTCGATGAGACTAAGTCACGACCGTCGACTTCCTTTAACCTTGATAGCTTCTACAATGATTTTCTGAGAAACTCAAAACATAAAAGTTGTAGATCCAAGAGTCTTCGTTCTTTTTGCTTTGGAATCAGATCAATCCGATCTGTATCGAAGAAGTTATGACCATTTTTCCGAACTAGCGTAAAACTAAAATTTCATCGACACCCTCAACGAGATAAAGTCACGACAGTCAACTTCCTTTAACCTCGATAGCTTCTACAGTGATTTTCTGAGAAAACTCTAAACATAAAAGTTGTAGATCCAGGAGTCTTCGTTCTTTTGACTTTGAAATCAAGTCAATCCGATCTCTCTCAAAGAAGTTATGACCATTTTCCCGAACTAGCTTAAAACTGAGATTTCCTTAATGAAGTTGTGACCAGTCTTGTCAATAATACCCAAAAATGACCATTTTTGGGTGTAAACAAATACACATGACACATGACACATGTCTCTGACATGTGTCACTTATGTTGACAACTTGATGATATTTGTTTCCACGTTACCTCAAGTCTCCGCCATGTTTTCCTTGATGATCTTTGGCACAAACGAATTATATCGACAAGTTGGCCATTTTTTGGTGTAAACACAAAGAAATATGGAAAATTCCATCGCCGCTCTCTTCTTCACCTTCCTCCTCTTCTCGAACGCCCTGGCTGGCCTGCAGACGCAGCAGCTGATTGACCAGATCTGCCGCCAGACCGAGGACTACGGGTTCTGCAACAGGACCTTCCACCAGCATATCTCGGGTGGAGAAACGAACATGCAAGGCCTCGCTCAGATAGCCCTAGAGCAAGGCCTGGAGAACGACACCAACACTCTGACCTTTGCGAGGCGGCTCACGCAGCAAGTCACCGACAAGGATCTTCTGGACTACATCCTGAACTGCATCAGCGGATACTTGGAAATCTTGGAACCCTTCCAGGACGGGCTCAATGCACTCAGCAAGCACAACTATTCGGCCCTCGTCGCGCATTTGAGAGGCACACCACAGGCGCATGGAAGCAAGTGCGGGGCATTCGCGGGCGCAGTTCCAAACCCTTTGAGTGAGAGGAACAGGGAGATGAGGATTCTCATCACCATGTCCCTGAATGCTGCTTATATACTTAGTCGAGGAAGAGTTTGAGTTTCTAAACCTAAGCATGGCGATTTATGTGTTATTTGTTAAAGAAATCTAGGATGTAACAAGTAAAAATAACGCTGACTATGCTCATAGGCAGCGGAAGATAATTAAAGGAAATAAATTCGGTTTGAATTGCAACTCGTGCATATCTTCGAATTCAAGAAGAGGAAAGGAATAATATAATCCAAGATCAAATCCGATTTTCTTGATCGAGGTCATCGTCGGACCATCAACTGCTGCGTCCGCATGGCGTACGGGCACAAGGGGCAACAATTGCTCGTCTCCAGCCACTGCCTGATGCAATCCACGTGATAAACATGCGAGCAGGGCATCTTCGTCGCTTCCGTCCCGCCCGCGAGCTCCTCCATGCGGATGGTTCACACGCACGTCGGATCGCCATCATTCACCCTAATTCTCTCCGAAGCCTCGATGGACGATTTCGTCGCTGGCTCCAGCAAAGGTTCTTCCTCGAGCGACAGCATTAATTCTTCTTCCAAGAGCACATGCGTCACGGCATAGATGGTTACTTCCATATGGGCAAGGTTGGCGCTGTCGCTGGCGGCGGTCACGGTCACGGTCATACAAACCGCCTGGTTGTACATGTGTCGGATGATCGGCGGCTGATACTCCACCAGAACTCCAATTGCAGACAGTATAATGGATATAAACTGTGTATTGCATCACAAGGGATGGAGTTAGTGCATGATGGATCATACGGCTTCGTGTTTACAATTCGTATATGATATTCAAGATACTTCTAATAATCAATCGATTCGCTAGAAATTTTTAAGGCAAAAATTCTTTCCTTGTCGAAAGCACACACGCACGCCTGCTTGCGTGTTTTAGAGGATTAATTGGATGCCCAAAAAGTTTAGGATAGACTTTCGAGAATATTTTGTGCACCAAACAAGCTTGAATTACAATAACCAAAGCAAGGACAAGGAAGAAACTAAAAGCAAGTCGTAATGCGCACTCCACACTAATATATGCTCCTAATGAAGAATCCGGTATTTCCATCGAAGTTTGTGTAAATGTGCAACGTTGCCAAAATCTAACCTGGCCATTGTTCCAGAGAAGCTGATCGGACGAAAACTGAGCGGTCAGTGCGGGCAGCGCCGCATGAGGGACTAGTGCCCGACCGCCATGCCGGTGGATGTATTGAAGGACGAAATTCAAGTGGAACATGATCCGACGATTGTCGCCAGTACCCAGGTCGCTTGCCGTACGCATTCTCTGCGCGCCCGTGATCCGGGATTCATAATAAGTGTAAGCCAAAGCGGTCATGTTTCAGAAGAGTTGGTAACGCAGAAATCGCAAGCACTGGTGGTCTGAGGATGATGGTCTTTTCGGCCGTTGGTCGAAGCGAAGCAATTTGAAGGGTTTGAAGTTTATAATGCAAAATCATGAGGATTGGGTCTATGAATATATGTGTGTGTGTAAGGTTTTCCTACTTCGAGTAGAACTGGGATATAACTATTAATACATAGTCCAGATAAAAATGGAAATTGGTTGAATAGATAGTGTCCTGGTTTAATTGGGAAAACCGAGAACCAGCAGATCAAGGGCTTTAAAGTCAACTGAAGACTAATTTCGAACATGATCGGATCCGACTAGATCACCTATGGACCAAAGCGAATTTAGTTTGCTAATGGGATAGTAATTTTGGGGAAAATTATCTAAAAAATCATAAACCTATTGCATTTTTTTCAATTCTGTTATATACTTTTCAATTTATCAATTCAGCCATAAAACATTTTCACATTTTGCCAATTGAGTCCGTCTAGCCAATTTTAGCCGAAAAATCATTGACACAGACGACAGCCGTCGATCAACACTGACGTGGACAATTTTTAATAGTATCTTTTGAATTTGGAATAAATTTTTATTGTTTTTTTTTTTAAATTTTTTTTTTCCAAGCCCTAGCGAGGGCGGTTGGCCAACCCTCATCGTTAGAGGCAAGGGCCAACCAATCCTCACCAGTTATTGGGCAAGGGCCACAAGGCCCTCGTATGTGGTCAGCTCACCAATCGTGATAAAAAAGAGGAGAAGAAGAAAAATTATAAGTCCACATCTGTGCCAATTGCCTTACATGGCATTTCCGGCATTTACGTTAGCGATTTTGGTTAAAATTAGCTGGCTAAACTCAATTGAAAAAACGTGAAAAGATTTAATTGATAAAATTAAAAAGTTTAAAACTAAATTGACAAAATTGCGACATTTTTATGCCTTTTTGAACAATTTTCCCATAATTTTCTTACTATGTGCAGTTAGTTACCATGAAAAACAATTGCTGAACAAGTAGCTTTTTTCTTGTGCATACAATGATCTTTGCGGGACGATAAGAGAACCTCTGCAGTTGGATAATAACAACAAGCATCGTGGCCCTGATACTAATAGACCAGATCGCGCAGCGATCGCCCCATGCACTCAACTCCTTTCCAAACATCTTTCGTAGGTTTAAAGTCCAATCCTCGGCACGTCGAACTCTTAAACGCGGGATTTTCAAAATAATTTTGCGAATGTAAGACCACATGAAAAGAGCACTTCCTAGTTAGGGAACAAAACAAGATAAGCTCTGGCTAGATCATGTTCTATGGATACACTGATTATTATCCTGACTTCCATGTTTAGTTTGAAGCCTAGAATAGGAAGACTTCCATACACGCTTCGCGTTTTCTGCAAATTTGAAAAGAGACTATTTGCAATGTAATAGACTCTGCAGGCACGCGGGGGGAGAAGATCTACAGAAAGAATAAAGCAAACAAAGCGAACATTCTATCCGGGCTTGAATTTTTTTTACAAGGAACTAAACCAACCACCTGCCTGTAGCAGCTTTGACCAGTAGCTACTCATTCTGCAGACGGGGACGAGTAGAGGAAGGCCAACACGAATCCAATCATTACACTGACGAAAGCCACGGCAAGTGCGTACATGAAGGAGAAGCCTCGGCCGCTTCTTCGGTATCTCTGTGTTTTCATCATGTCCTACAAAGATCGGGGAAGGGAAACTACAATTAATCAAGAAAGATGATTATCTTAGTGACCATTGTTCGTCGTTTAAAAGCATGATCAAATCAGGATCGACAGGATCTCGAACAATCTCCTTACTCAGTCACCAAAGCAGATTTTTCCACATTCAACTGCAGTTTTTTTCACTTCTAAAAGAGAACGTCACCAGAAGGAGGACTAAAAAACCCATCTTCGCAGTGTCTCTGGCACTTACTTTGTTACTTACCATCTTAAGTATTAAAATGCACTAAATAAATTTTGCTTTCAATCGCATTACTGCTGGCGGGAATCATGCTACCATTTTTTCCCCTCTCTTTCTCTCCCCCTTTTCCCTCCGGTTGATATGCTAGTGGACTAAAGCTTACACAATAACAGAGGGACTCACAAGATCTTTCTGCAACAACTGCGTTTGCCGAACAGCAGCATCTCTCTCATCCTTTATCCGCTGCAAAGCCAGACTCTAAAAAGGGAGGGAAATGATAAGCCAATTGTTGATCACCAAAAAAGAGCACTTATCATTGCAGTTCAAATGAAAAAAGAGCTTTCATTCAAAAGTTTCCACAAAGATGTAGCTACATTACTGCCTCAGATTTTTGGCAAAAGATGAAATGAAACACCTTCAAAGAGCTTTACCCAAAAAAACACCTTCAAAGAGGTGAAAATGAACAATAAAAGAAGTCTCTACTCAGAACGTAGTTAACTGACAGAGAGGAGAAAATCAGATAACTGGCTTCTCTGCAAAACAAGTTTCACAACAGCCACAGAGGGACAAAGAGCTAGGACAGGCAATGCCAGCTATGCATGCCTGCTGGCAGTAGGACGGCATACAAAGCTCATCCCATGTTCTCTTCTTGTAAATTAGAGCACCCGTTCTTCTTTTAGTTAATTATCAGAATATCTAATTCTCACTGGATCAGTCTGATACCTTTCAATTCTTATTTAGAAAAGAAAAACTCTCCAGGGATGAACCATCCACCGGGAGATAACATTTTCTGTAACTTTTTCCTCATAAATTGTGATACTACACGTCTATCAGCATCTCATTTCGCCATCTAATTACACTTCAGACATATGTCTACACAAATTTACCATGAGAGTACGTACTTCAATGTTCTATTAGATCAAGGCTCTTCTTGGTTTGGAGGTAGCAAGCTTTCAGAGCATAACCAGCAAATTGACCAAGAACTTTCAACAAAATCCTAGAGAACCTTTAAAGTCTAACTACACAAGAAGCAAAATGAGCTCACCGCATCATCATCAAAACTTTGCATCGAGCCCCTAAAGGCTTCCTCTTCAGACTTTTCTTGAGGTGAGCTGGGAAAATTATAAGCAACTCCGAGTCTGCATTCCTCTACTAATCTTCCACCACCCTTATTGAACTGGATATGACATAAACATCAAGTCAACACAGAGAAAGAATGTCATTATACAGTTTCCAGATTTAATTAATAAGGTCAATTGTCAGAGAATTAATTCTCACAGTATCAGGCGAAAGTTCTTTGCCATCAGTATTAGAAGGCACTATGGTGCTTTGAAGAAGAAATTTGTCCTTGCATTGCATATCAGGCGGGTATTCTTGTTGGGCTTGGAGAGTAACTTCACATCAACATAAAAAGGCACAACAGAATTAAAAACAGTGAGAAGTTCCAAAGAAATATCATTAGGCAAAGTGCTGAAAGAAGCATTTGTCAAAAAGCAGATCTATTAGAGTGAACAGAAGCCATCATGAAAAGATAGTCGGTTGACATAATAAGCAGTACCTCTTATTAGACAAGCATCGTGAGGTTGTAACGTACAAGAGTTTGGTCGAACGAAGTACTTTTTAGGTGAAGTCGTTTTAACCTAGCAAAAGGAAAGAGTTGAGAGCAAATTGAGGCTGCATTGTACCAAGAAAAAGCATAATATGAATAATTTAAATCTAAATGAGGCCTTAGAAGTTTGATTTAATTTAGGAAGGTAGATGTAGAACTCAAAAGGGACATATTGATGCACGAACGTGCACAAGCCTATGCATCGACCAAAGTGTACCTTAAATGCAACATAGTGTTCTGTGTTGTTCACAACTTTGAGGTCGCAATAACTTTGCTTTTTCAGCTCAACTGGTTACATGAATTTGAACATCAGAAATCCATTCAGTAACATGAGAGAGCTAAAAAGGAAGGCTCTTAGGTCACAAAGTAAGAAAAAGCTGACATAAACAGACAAATTTCATATATCAAACTCTCCCTATAATCATGCAATGCAGTATATCCCGTGTGTTCCAGTCTCTTCCCCTATAAAAATAGCAATTCTTTGACACGTTGTTTACAGGCAGACAGCAAAAGATCATGCTTCTGGATAGCTAACCTGATTTTACCAGTCAAAATGCAAACAAGATAAAATTTGAATCTTCCCCTTATCATGGAGAAGAATGCACAATTTATTCCATAATTAAGGACGAGAGAGACACCATTATGCAGTTTATATCCAGAAGCACAACCAAACAAATTATGCAACGAAAACAAGGGTGCAATACAAGTGCATAAGCATTACTAAATGCAGAATTGACGTGACAACACTCCCTTCCCCTGCAAACAAAGAGTCCAAGTTCACCTTCCACTAGTAAACGGAATGTTAAAGCAGCGTTTGGCTCTCAATCAAATAAAAACTTCACTGTTTTTGGCCTCCTTAACAATAGCCCTAGCATCATGTCTATTGGGAACAAGAGATACCCTTACTACCCTGAAGTGATACTAAGGCTGGAAGATCATGCTCAAGTAGAAATAGAGCGCACCATTCATCACAGGAACGCTACTCTGTTTTTAGTAGCCAGGGTTAAGTTTAGGATGTCTCAAAAAGCACCCAAAAATCCATCGGGCTAACTGCAACTGAATTGGATTTACTCTCATTTGTCGCTGATAAAACGATCATTATTAACTGTTCACAGATCACAACCTCCAATGATTTTAAAGATTTGAAACTTACAGTTTGCAGAATCCTATAATTCTACTGAATAGCAAATACCGGGAGCACAATCCACCTGGCAACTGCTCCTTTGTGCGTTCATTTTTATTCCTTCACAGGAAACAATTTACGTTTTGATACATATTTTTTTCAAAATTAATAAGCCAACTCTCTACTGAGATTCTCAAGACTGTCTGCCAACAGTTGAAGTAAATTAGAAATAAGCACGAGCTAGCATCAGATAAATACTTACCCCTCCCCCATATCCTTTTCACACACAGCCCTAACTTCGATATTAATGTCTACATTCTTTAACACCCCAGACCCTTGCCGCAGTAGCCAGAACACATTACAATCTCATGGGAATGATTTTCGCATAGATAATTCATGAGATTCATACATGCTAATCATCCACGCAGCCTTTTCTCAAGTTTCTACACAGTGTCATCTTCTAATCTCCTCAAAGGAGGTCAGGCCCAAAAAAGCGCTGAAAAGATCTTCTCACTGATTCGACCATGTCAAATCCCACTAGCTTTTGCATACAGAAGCTGATTTCGCATACATTTCTGGCCCGAAAGAAGAATACAGGCCTGATGAGACCCTTTTTTCATCAGTCCAAGATTGTCCTAGGAGTAGGGTGAGAGGATCCAGACGTGACTGCGAAGGACTTTCTCTGAACAAAATTTATACTTTAGCTGGTTTACACGGAATTTTAATAGCAGAACACAGAAAACTTGATGACCCTTTTCATCTTTGCACTGTTTCCTTTCGTAACTTCTGTGCCACTCTATTCTCTAAATCGAGCAAACCCAGGAGAAGATGAATTCACCCAGACAGCCACATGCCATCTGCCTGAAATCTGCTAAATTAGAAATGAAAGTAATAACGCGAGAGAGAGAGAGAGAGAGAGAGAGAGAGGTACAAGTGAATTTGAGCTCGTCGGGATGAACAGAGATCAGAGGACGACCCGCGTCGGCCATTCTGGTGCCCCCCACTGATGCCGGAGAGATCACACCACTTTTTCTTCAGCAACCCCGCGAACCCCCCTAACGATTGATCAACCTCACATCATTCACCGCCGTGGACAGACAAAAGAAACCATAGACTCCGAAACCTCCGTCCCAGACAGACAGAGAAAGACTTTGTTGCCTCGTTGTCCGATTGCCGTATCTGAATCTTATAGGTCCAAATGAATAAGATATGCACTACCCATTACGCATGCAAGAACTCGAGTAAAGTTTAAGTTAAACACGGCAAGAGTTCGCACGAGACATCCGCAGACCAAGAATCGTTGCGACTACAACATCGAAAGGATGGGAAGTGGCTACGGCTTGCTTACGTGATCGAACCCCCCAAAGGGTTGGTAAAAAATCAAGTTCGGACGGTGGGTATAGAAGAAATTCGAAGAGTGCTATGGAATGATTGCCGAAGCTGACCAATCTTTAGGAGGTTGCTTAGACGCAAATCGGAATCCCTTCAAGAAAGAGGATGATGATTCCTCGTATATGTCGTGTGCACGGGCACGTATGCGATGGTGATAGCTTAATTGCGTAATTAAGCTAAAAATGCGAATTGGTTTTTCTAAGTTCGCTAAAACAAATTGCATCATGGCGGTCTTACTTAAAAAAGGGAAAATGACATAAATAATTCATGAATTTTTTGCCTCAACGTGCGGAACTTTTAATTTGTTCAATGTGATTTCTGAACTTTAATGTAATATGCAATATGGTCCATGAACTTTTAATTTATTCAATATCATCCTTGAACTTTTGGTACATGTTTAATTTAATCTTTATATGAAAATGTTTGATGTTGTCATTCATTAATATAAACTCATGGACTTTATTGAACATTTTCATATAATTTAAGGACTACATTGAGTATGTACCAAAAGTCAAGGGACCACATTGAATAAATTAAAAGTTTAGAAACTACATTGAATATTAGGCTAAAATTCAAGGACTGTATTAAACAAATTAAAAATTCATGAATTATATTACACATTGGCCTAAATGTCAAGAACTGTTTATGTCATTATCCCAATGAAAAAAAAAACGTTCTTTGCTTTCAAACCACATCTACATGTGTCAACCCAAAAGCAACTTGTATGCAATTAGTTTATTAGGATGACGAGATTGTCATGGAAACGGCCGCTCGCGATGTCATGAAAACGGGAATTCGTACACGGCTAGTTGTATTACTTGGCGTCTTACCCGGTAATAATACAACCGATAGATTAGCAACCAGGGAAAGTACCACTAATCCGGCACCGAATCATTAAATTAAATTTTTAATCATCATTACAATTGCCCACACGCTACCAATACCCCCAAAGAGAAGCATTTGTAAGGGAGTTAAATACCTCTCTTAAGCAAAGCATTAGCGAGGCTAATGTTGTCTCTTTCTTCTTAATCCACGCGGACCCGCTCGGACCGGGGCTCTCTCCCTAGCGCCGATCTGAACCGGACCGGGGGTCCGGGCCATCGCACTCGGTGGGCCCGGCCCGGATCAATAGGCCCAAATCCCGGCCCAAGCCCAACTTCGGCCCGTGTCTCCCCAACGGCCGACCGGAAGCGCACACGACACGAGGAATCGTCGGGTCCTGCGTGGCACTCAAGCAATTCCCTTCTCCCACCGAGGTTGCCACGTGTCCGCCGTCACTCTTTCTCTCTGCAACCTTCGTCTCCCACACAAGAAGCCCCGCCAACCTCGGGCTCCCTTTCATACCGCTCCCTCTCTCTCTCTCTACCCCCACCTCTCGACACAGAGCGTTCGTCGCATCAACCCAATCATGGGTCTCTCCTGCGCCGACGATCCGTTGCTAAATCTGCTCGACGTCTCGTGAATCGGGTAACGACATCACTCCTCCGAACTCTCGTCTTCTCGCCCCTTTGGATCGTTTCCGTTCGTGTTGTTTGGTTCTTGCGCTTCATGGTCCCTGGGAATATGGATGCGGGGTGCGAATATCCTTAACGATCGTTTCGTTCAAATTTGCATCTGCAGGGGTGATTGAAAGAACCTCGACCGGGCTTTTTCCGTGGACAGTTTTTTTTTTATCCTAAAAGGATTGGAGTTTCGAACTTTTGGATCGGTTTGAAAGAAATGTCTCCCGGTTTTGATGCCACGAGAGGAAACCCACCTGGGATTTTGCTCATAAGGAGAATTAGGGGCAGGAACTGGAGCCTCCAGACTTATAGATACGTGGTCTTGCTCGTCACCTTCATTGCGTATGCTTGTTATCATGCTTCTCGGAAGCCTAGTAGCATTGTGAAGAGCGTCCTGTATCCCGACACCACGACCGTCGATGTGCAGCGCTCGTGGCCATTGGGCGAAGTCTTTGTGAGGGAAGAGTTAGGGAACGGTGGTAATGTGACTGGTGGTAGATCCAAGTACAGGGGCTGGGCTCCCTTCAATGGCCCCGATGGGACGTCGAAATTGGGCGAAATTGACGTCGCGTTTTTGGCCTGTTATTCTGTGGGGATGTACGTCGCGGGGCATTTGGGTGATACGTTGGACTTGCGGTTGTTCTTGACGACCGGAATGATTGGCAGTGGCATTTTTGTGGGGCTCTTTGGGATGGGATATATTTGGAATGTGCATGTTTTCGGATTCTATTTGGCCATGCAAATGGTTGCAGGGTTGTTCCAAGCAACCGGGTGGCCGTCGGTGGTGGCTGTTATCGGCAATTGGTTCGGGAAGAGGAAAAGGGGTTTGATAATGGGCGTGTGGAATGCACATACTTCGGTGGGGAATATTAGCGGTTCCCTTCTCTCGGCGAGTGTCTTGGATTACGGGTGGGGCTGGTCCTTCATTGTTCCTGGTGGCTTGATCTTTCTTGGAGGGATACTGGTTTTCCTGTTCTTGGCTGCGTATCCAGAGGATGTTGGATTTCCTTTTTTGGATGATCCATCCGGTGCTGTAGAGACGGCTCCTCCCAATGACGTAGAATCCCAATCGCGAAGTTCCTCGGTTGGTTCTGGGACTAAGAGAAGTGTTGGGCTTGTTCAAGCCTGTTTGATCCCGGGAGTGATTCCTTTCGCGCTGTCCTTATTCTTCTCGAAGTTGGTGGCTTATACATTTCTCTATTGGTTACCATTTTATTTAAGTCAAACAGGTATCTTCTTTGCTCCTGCTCCCTTCAATTACTTGTCCTGAAAGAGAGAGTTGTATTAGGAAAAACTTGTTTCTGTGTTGAATCTTCTTCAGGTTCTATGGCTGTCATCTTATATTCAAATCAAATTTTTCTTGCCTTTTGAAGTTTCTCGAAAATTTGGAATGTCTCTGGAAGCAAACATTGAGAAATGGCTAATGAGTGATGTCTTTTTTTGTTGTGCTGTTTCAATGTTAGCATTACATGAGTATCATAGTCGTGAAATTATTATTGACCAGTTATTCGCTGGCAAAGAAATCGTTCTAATTTCGAGGACAAAGACTAGTTGCTGACATACTTGCCTTATGATACTTATTGTCGTCTAGAATAGGTCATGGTTTTCCCCTGGCCTGTCCAAAAGAATGGTAGGGACTTAGTTTTTTTTTTTGTTAAGATCCAGCATTTATGGTTTCTGACTCACTTCGTTTCTCAAACTTGGCAGAAATCGGAGGTGAGTATGTCTCTGTGAAATCAGCTGGAAACCTGTCAACCCTTTTTGACGTGGGTGGAATTGTTGGTGGAATTCTCGCTGGTTATATATCGGACAAGCTCCACGCCCGGGCAATCACGGCGGCCAGTTTCATGTATGCTGCGATACCATCTATGCTGGCATACCGCTCATATGGGGGCATATCACGCAATGTCAACATCGTCCTCATGATGATAGCGGGATTGTTCATAAACGGGCCATACGCGCTGATCACCACAGCGGTTTCGGCAGACCTTGGTACCCACAGTTCTCTCAGAGGGGATTCAAGGGCACTTGCCACCGTAACTGCCATTATTGATGGAACTGGATCTGTCGGAGCAGCTCTTGGCCCTCTTCTTACTGGGTTCCTTTCGACAAAAGGGTGGGACGCGGTTTTCTTGATGCTAATGGCCGGTGCTCTTATTGCTGGGTTGCTTTTGTCAAGGTTGGTCGTTGATGAGATTTCAGAGAAAGCGGCCAAACGAATCCCATCGTCCGATGCACAGCAAGGTTGTGGAGGTAATGTGTACTTTTCCTTTTCTCTCCTTATTTATGATCTTGATTTACAGTTCACGGCTATGTACTCATCTGCTATGTCGTCTTTGTCAGATCCAGCAACTCAGCCTCTCCTAACCAACAAAAAATGAACGCCGATATGGCTGCACGATGGTACATGAGACCGGGGAAGTCTAT
This sequence comes from Syzygium grande, assembly GCA_024733475.1. Classification (NCBI taxonomy): domain Eukaryota; kingdom Viridiplantae; phylum Streptophyta; class Magnoliopsida; order Myrtales; family Myrtaceae; genus Syzygium; species Syzygium grande. The sequence goes on along the minus strand of JAMXDD010000001.1, from coordinate 38,720,582 downwards.
AGGCAAAGCTCGACACGAAGCTGAGAAAATACCGATTGCCGCTCGGTCGCTGCAAATATGAAGCATTGTGCTTTTAGAGGTCTGACTAACTTTGGATGCGACCCGCATTAGTCAGCTTCATAGCAATTCTGTCTGTAATAAGTGTAAGATGATGTGTGCCATAGGTAGATTTTTTGGTTAGTGCAAAGGAAATGAAATCTGAACGATTCAAGCTCATACGTCAATGCTTTCCTTCCTGTTATCTGATGAGTTTATATCTACTTAGTGATCATGCTTAGTCCATACCACATCGGACGGTCATTAGGTCGGTCAGCTATTGCTCCGACCATCTACTTGGTACCCGAGTTCTCATAGCATGCCGGTGCTCGATGCAAGTATTGAGCCTTCGGTCCTGAAGAACTAAAGTCATCCACACTGCATTGCCCCATCCATAGCACGGCCAGCAGAGGCGCAGAGCCAGAGATATAGAACCCTAAGATCTCGGATCGGCTATCAACAATTTCATTGCATCTTGGTTAAGCTTCCCGAAAGTTTTCTGGGGTGACCTTGAACCGCGTTAGTTGCCAGCGGCTGAACTCGCCGTGTGTGACCCAAGTTGCTGATGATAGTACAAGGAGATGTTATCTCTACCCTCTCCATTTGTTTCAGTTCCTGCTTATTTTGATCAGAATTTGCAATTTTCCTGCGTTGTGCTCTGTTTTAATTGTCTGGTCTTTGCTCGATCAGTCGAATCGACGGCCTTCCTGGGCTTTCCCTGTTGCCTGATTTCGGCCGGTTTGGTATTTGCAGCGAGCAAGATCAGAAAATCGGAAACTTCCAACATGAGGGTCATGAGGAAGATGCAGTAAGCATACACTGGTCGCACTCAGAAACGAAGAACAGCTCTTTATTCCTTGTGATCAGAGATGGGCATTACATTGTTAATCCATAATAAGTAATGGAAATTTTTCACGTATCGACATTGGCCAAAAGAATCAGAAAGCTAAAATTTCATCCCTCAGCAAGAAACAAAGATGAATACAGAAGAACTCAGGGCGAAGATCCGAAGGACATGCGCTTTCCGGTGATTCTCAGAGCTCCGATCCTGTATCAGTTGAGAAGCTATCAGAGACAGGATCGGAAATCGGGCGATATTGAAAGACGCAGAATCGAAGAAAATGCAGGATTTTTCAATACTCGGGGCGATTGCACACAAGCACAAGCACTTCATTTCGGTTCAAGAAGCGTTCAAATTGGAGGAATCTGCGTCTGATGATACCGGTTTGCTTCACTGTTTCGCCGAGCTCAGGTCCAGATTCAAAGTGAACGAGCCTCGGATGTTCATCCTCAAAGAATCAATCGATCGAGCTTCAACTTACGATCGGATTGATTGAAAAATATACAGAGAGTACTAGAGCGACCAATCAATCATCACAAGGCCAATCGAGAATTCAAGATGATCGATCACACATTTGATTCAAAACTGCAAATTCAATCGACCAAAGCATTCGACCACGACTACAGCAGGGAACGTATAAGGTCAGAGAGCCAGAGAGAGAGAGAGAGAGAGAGAGAGCAAGCGATCGATGACTTTGCGAGACTCGATCACGCTAGAGCAAATACCTGGACCGGAGAAGAACCAGAGGAGGAACGCGCACAGAACCAGCAACAGAGGGATCGCGTGGACGGCGTTCTCCGCCGACCTGAGGCGCGACCGCTCCTTCCTCGCCGCGTGCGACAGCGGATCGCACGTCGGCAGCTGCTCCCGCCGGTCGTCGTCCCGCTCCCCCGTCCTCCTCGAGCAACGCGACTGCGAAGCCGCCGCCGTCGTCAGCGGAGGCTGCGAAGGAGCCTCGGAGACTCGCGGAGCGCTCGACGGCCGCCGCATGATCTCCCTCCTCGGCCGGAACGCCGCGGGATCGCCGCCGAGGAGCCGGAGGGTCTCCTCGGACTTCTTCTTCGCTTCCAACCGCGGCGGCGCGAACGGACGGGGGCCGGCGGGAGGCGAAAACGAGGGAAGAAGCTTTGGTTGCTGCGGTTCTTTGACCGTCCTTGGTCGACCGACTCGACCGGTTGCTTTCGTAAGTTCGGGTCAACTCGGTTCCGCGTGCGCTTAAAATTGAATGAAATTAATTGGATTTAAAAAGTAATCAAATAAAATAAAACTTAGATTGATTAGAGTTGGCATGATCAATTTATTCCAATCCAAACCAAATCAAACCAAACCAATTTTTTTGTTCACTACCATCTAATCGGTGGTTTATTATCAATAATTAATCCCAGATTTACTTATATTTAAACATTTATTACTCATGATAGGTTTAAATTTCGTTTATTTTGCATAAAATAAACAATCTGGAAAATGAAAGATCTAAAAAATATTTTCTTAAGATTAATCATTTTCCGCAAACACAAATGAAGCTTAGGAGAATAGAATAAATCCGATTATCGGTCAGGTGTGTGATCCTGCAATAAAAATTAGGATTTTGTGTATTTATATCTGATGATACCTCAATGCAATAAAAATCTCCCTAATCTAGTCAAATAGATGCAAAATTCTATACAATTCAATTCAAACATTTAAAACTTTTCTAAATAACTTGAGATTATTGCACGATGACATGGAAATAAACATTATTATAGAGCATGGAAAATATATTCAGACTTATAATAAATCTCTAGCTTTTTTGCCACAATAATGTATTTATATTTGCTCACAAGGAGTAGCACATAGATGATCCCATGTGAATAAGACAAATTATAAGACGGAAACATCTACGCATGATTCTAGTTTAATGGAACATTTGAGATTTCGCAAGCTAGTCAATAGCAAATAATCTTTAAAAAGTCCAAGAAGACATTTTTCTGTTTGAATCGATTAAATACTATGCATGATTTCAAATTGTGAAAATTAGAAAAATGCCAAATCAAAGTATTCAGCAATAATGGATGATTTGCACATTACTAGTTAGAGAGGAACACGTTCTGTCTATTCGGCCAGAACAGAGGAACATGTTTGAGTGCATTAAAAAAAGGGTTAATACCACGAAAAATCCTAAACTGGTTCACTTGTGACACATTTACTCCAAATTATTTTTTTAACCATAAAAAACCCCAAACTGGTACACCTGTGACAATTTTACCCTAAACTACTTTTTTGACCATCAAAAACCCTCAAACGGGTACACTTGCGACAATTTTATCCTGAATTTACCACAAAAAACTCCAAATTGGTACATATGTGACAATTTTACCACGAATTAAAATTTTATTATTATTATTTTTTTTATTTTTTCGAATTTTTATTTATTTTTATTCTTTTATTTTATTTTCTTTTTCATTTTCAAATTATGGCGGTCATTAACTGGCCGATCTGTCGAACCGAAACCACCAGGAGTTTGAAAATGAAAGAAAAAAGAAAAAATTCAAAAAAATAATATTAAAAATTAGTTCGGGGTAAAATTGTCACATATGTACCAGTTTGAGATTTTTTGTCGTATATTTGGGATAAAATTGTCATAGGTACTTAGTTTTTTTTTTTTTATGATCAAAAAATAATTTGGGGTAAATATGTCACAAGTGTACCGATTTAGGGTTTTTCGTAATATTAACCCTTAAAAAAATGTGCCATGATCATATGGACTCTCTATTTACATTATGTTCTCTATAGTTCAAGTTAGGGCTAATATCACCAAAATTCCCAAATCAGTACACTCGTACCACATCTATTCAACCTAATTTTTGTGTCACAAAAAAAAATTCTCAAATCGGTACATCTTAGCATTTATCCAAAACCAATTTTCATGTTATAGAAAATCCCAAACTGATTCATTAGTGTCACATTTATCGCATCTAATTTTTGTGTCATAAAAAAAATCCAAAATCACCAAAATCTCTAATTGGGAAATTAGCTAATTTTGCATGGAATTCTCCCAAGTTTCAAAAGCCCGCTAAAATCCCTAATTTTTAACTTGAAAAATAATTTGGGCTAAATGTGGCACATCATATATAAAAGTTTAGGATTTTTTGTAGTATTAACTCTAAATTAAACATCGTTGGCTCTACGAGATAATATATATTGATTGTCTACAAAAAAGAAAGGGTTAATATTGCGAAAACCCCAAATTGATACACCTAGCAAATTTACCATAAACTAATTTTTTGATCACTAAAAATCCAAAATCAATACACATGTGACAAATTTACTTAAAACTAAAAATCTCAAACTGGTATATTTGTGATCAGCCGCCGATTATTTTGCTTGACTGATCCGTTTTTATGAAATGAGTATGTGTTTAACATTACTAGTGCTCTGTTGATCCTATTTTTTGGATTTGACTTTGTTTTGTTGTATTTTGAGATTTTTTCTATTTCGATTTTCCTTGCAATGAATACAATTTTCTTTTGAAAAAAAATCCTTAAATTAAACATCGTTGTCTCTGCGAGATAATGTAAATTGATTCCACAAAAAATGGAGTTTGAGTATAATTTAACCAAATTGCCGCCCTATGACAAAAAAAAAACCAAATTTCTGCCCCAAAAAAATAAAAATAAATCGAAGTGGAAGGCACGTAGGAGTTGCACCGTTCACAGGTCGCCCTCACTTAGAGCGTGCATGATAACATTTCTACTCCCGGGCAAAATTTCTGGCCAGAAATTGAAAAATCAATTTCTTCTCCAGGGATGATTTTTTGATTTGAGAAAGGCGTTTGATAACAGTATGAAATTTCTATTCCCGGAATAGAAATTCGTTTGTTAAAGTGTAAAAATTTTTTTCTCCGGGACAAAAAATTCGTTTGAGAAAAACTATAATTTTTTTGTCAATTTTCCACGATAGATTTGAAGAGTTATATAATTTTTGTTACAAAAAGTGGTTGAATTTCTTGGATTGGAGAATGGTGTGAGGTGTTCAAGTTTATTGTAAAGGCGGAGACAAAGAAAGATGATCCTTTCCTTTACCTCTCCTTGTATGATCATCATGAGCTGTTCCTTGTATGATCATAATGAGACAAAGAAAAATTATTTCCTTTACCACCGTAAAAATCATCATGAGTTAATTCTGTCCTAATATAACTTGCTTGCTTTGTAGTTCTTTCGCTAGAGGAAAACCAAACGCGATGTTCAGCGTCAACTTGCTTGTTTTTGTCGAACATGTGGGAAAACATAGATCATTGAATCATTGGAAACCTCAAATATCATATTACAACAATGAAAATTTGAAATTTCGAATATAACTAACAAAGTACATTATGAATATTAAAAAACAAAGTCATGGAATCTCGGCCATATAGCGATCCCTCGCCATTTTGTTGGCAATAGTTTTCCTAAGCACGTTCATCTCAACTCCTTCCTCGATCGTCGACGTATCATCCATAGTGTCATTGTCTGATGGTTCATATGGATGCTCTGGATCTCAAAAAGCTCAAAGTTCTTATCTCTTTTGTCTTCATCACGTATATAGTTATGAATAGTACAACATGCAATGACTATATGTGCTTGCTTCTTAATTGCAAATGAAGGCATATGTCTCAAAATGAAGAAGCGATTTTTGAGTACTGCAATGATCTCTCAATAATGTTCCTTAGTGAAGAATGTTTATGGTTGAACAATTCTCTAGCCGTTCTTGGTTGCCTATCACCACCTCTATAGTCCTTCAATGATATCGCTCACCTTTAAAAGGAGTTAGAAATCCGGGGAGCGGATGCATAACCGAGTCTACCACGTAATATTTTCCTACAAGACAATTTATGAATTGGTCATGATATTCAACTAACATTAGCTGAATTATTTTCCTATAAGAAAATTTAAAAATCAATAACATTACTTTTTTTCATTAAACACATAAACTGGCGGTGGTCGAGGAAATTAATTTGCCATTGCTGCCGAGAGCACCCGACAATCATTAGCCGATCCTTCCCAACCAGCATATACAAATGTAAATCTCATATCAAATGAACAAATACACAGCACGTTTTGAGTGGTAGTTCCTTTTCTGCCTCTAAAAGGATTTGCTTTGATACAGGTACGGAAGCATGAACATGAGTACCATCAATAGCCCCCACGCAGCCTGTCATTTAAAAAGTAACTATTTCATAAGTTCATCAATAAAAATAACAACAACAATGTAAAGGAATATATGAGTAGTGTCATACAAGTTTATTCTACCTTAAAGTAAGGTTCAAGCTTAGGATTTATGAGAATCTCCTCTGGAACAACATCAAAAGAAGGCGGTGTGATAATCTCTTGTCCCAACTTGAGAACTACTTTCAGCACTAAATTGAAGTATTATTGATAGTTTGTCCGAATGTTGGAATCTCTCACACAAAACTCTATTGGTGTTCTTGTGACAAATCATTGATAAAAAAAATCCCAACTTGTTCATCAACTCTAATATATCGACTATCTTCCAACCAACCTCTTGCCTTCAACAAATCACACAAGTTGATAAAGACATGTCTCTGCATTCTAAATGCTTCATACACCCTATCTGAATGTCCATAAAGAATTTCTCTCATCCATTCAGGTCCCGATAATATATCCCTAATAGGTTCTCTTATACGCATAGACATATCTATTTAGCAATAAACCACCATGCTATTAATATTTCAAAATCAAGCTCGGTAAAGTCATATTCAACTCGATTCAACCGATTCAACCGACGCCACCGACTATTATTCTCACTACTTTGACCGTCTTCCATATTACCTATACAACACATGAAAGAAGAATATAAGAACAACAAACAAAGCACGAGTCTCATAATCATATAAAATTGCCCACGGTAACAATGTGGTCATAATTTATAGTTTAAAGGAAACATCATTGGTCATGAAATTTAAACAAACAGAGTTCATAACAATACGCATTGCCATCTATTTAAAGAGACTCAATAAGACAAAGTCTCGGTTCCTGTGGGGATAAGATGAAAGCCTCCCTCCATATGGCATTCGCATGCATGGTTCCACAGCTTTGCTATAAAGATTCGGATTCATGCCGGGCATCTCTTTTAAAACGCCATTTTTTTGCTATGGAGTATGGGTCACTAGGTGATGAGCCACGTGAAGTCGTGAGAGCTACTTGTAAGTAGGTCCGCCCTCAACTTCATTACATCCCGAATGGCTTCGATTTATCACTAACACTTTGCATGAGTTGCTCTTTCTTCTCTTGGCATTTGGAGTCCTATTCAAGTTATGCTTCTTTTGGGGTAGGCTCGGGTTCATTGATTTCTTCAGCTTGTCTCACGTTGCTAAAGGCTCCAAAAGACCGAGAGGGCTTTCATTATAGTTGTCATAGAAACCAGCTTGCTCCAAATCAGCAAAGTCGGTTACCAGTGTTGTCATTGACACCTTCATTGACACCTTCATTGAAACCTCCATGATTCCGCATCTTCTTTATTTCCAGCTGTAAAAAAAATGGAGCACATGTATCACCAAACACGATGCATAGTTCACGATCTCGAGGAAACCCATCAACCCCTGAATTTAGCCCATTCTTTATTTTCCTGTGAAAAAAAAAAAAAAATATGTTAGTACATTTATAAAAGTCACATCCACATATGAACAAACGGACCCAAGTAAAGTGATACTGAATGTGAGAATCCCATATACTTGGATCCTCCACAAGAACTGTGTTTTTGATTTCATCCCACCCAAATCAGACTGTCCAAGTAGCTTTTTGAAACTACTAAAGTCTTGGTTTGTTTACCTTGTTCTTCAATTGAACAACATTGTATTCTAGCCCCTGTCTTTTTGACAAATTCGGAATGAATGTTATTCCATCCTGTTTTGTTGTAGGTAGTTATGGTCCTATTACCCTTTTTACCTCTTCAACCAATAAACTTACAAAAATATTGGTTAAAGGCTCGGTCCACTTTGCCACAAATGTCCCTTTATGAGATGCCATCAAACCTTAATAGGTTGAGTATCAAATAAGCAATATCATTAACACATGATGGGCAAAAGAATGCAAGTAAAGCAAATAGGAAAAAAAATTGTACCTTAGAAACCTAAAACATAACCAAGACCTATGAATCTATAAACTAGAATTGAAGATAACATGTCGAACATAGCAAGCCATATATGGCTTACAATTTACCTGCTCACTAGTTTTTCAAATATCACTGCAAAGTGATAAAAACCCGGATGTAAAAGCCTAGAGCATGTATGAAAGAACATAAAACCCTTGAAGGCACCGAGATCAGTTGAGGACTCTATGTCATTTCATTCAGCCAACTACAAATAGGGGAGGGACGCAAAAGGCAAACAGAATATATGCAAAGCACATATGAGGTCAAATGTTTCAAAGATCCAAACGATTTGCAAACAGGACACTCCATGGGCTAAACTAGTTTTTCCATGGGACGACAAAGACTGTAAACTACATTGCGAACCAATAAATGTATTGAACAAATCAAGATGTAGCCTCAGCATCATAACATTGTTTCTATAAATAGATAAAAAAAAAAAAACAAGCAGCATCCTTAATGCCCCCACATTCAATACAATTCCTCCACAAAGGCATTACAATATCAAAAAGCAAGAACAATTTTTCTTTCAAACTAAAAAAAAACCCCAAAACCCTAACGGGTATACCTATGACAATTTTTTCCCCAAAATTAGTTTTTTAACCATCAAGTTTCCCCTATGACAAAAAAAAAAACAAATTTACCATCACCAAAACCCCAAACAAGCCAAACCAGAACTACCAAAACAAAAGCCGGAACCTCGAGCGAAGAGCAATCGCGGGAAGAAGTTACCTTCGATGGCTCGAGAGAGGGAGGGAGGGAGGGAGGGGAGGGAGAAGGAGGGCGATGGCGAAGGAAAATGGGCGGGAGGACTCGGGGCGAGGACAGGTGGGGAGAGAGCAATTGGCGTGGAGAGAGAGAAAAGTTATTTACGCTAGAATAGAAAAGTAGATATTTCTAACTTCTCATTCTGGCTTCAAATTTCTCCGGGAATAAAAAACTATGCCAGGAATAGAAATATAAATAAATGTTATCATGCAGATTTCTACTCCAAACCTACTCCCGGGAGTAGAAAAATAGAAAAATAGTTAGCTGGGAGTGTTATCATGCACCCCCTTATTCTTTTGGTCCTTTCCTCACCACGATGTATTAATTAATTAATTAACATCATCAAGGAAAAGCTATTATTTTTAAGGGTTAATACTATGAAAAACCCCAAATTACTACACAAGTGATAAATTTACCTAAAATTATTTTTTTATCACAAAAAACCCAAAATTGGTATACTTGTGACAATTTTATCTCGAACTATTTTTTTTAGAGTTAATACCACGAAAAATCTCCAAACTGGTACACTTGTGACAAATTTACCCCAAATTATTTTTTTGACTATAAAAAACCCTAAACTGGTACACTTGTGACAATTTTACCCCGAACTATTTTTTTAACCATCAAAAACCCCACACTGGTATATTTGTGACAATTTTACCCCCAAACTAATTTTTTGGCCATCAAAAATCTCAAACTAGTACACCTGTAACAAATTTACCCTATGTTAGTTTCCGTTAAATTTTACTGTCGAATTGTTAAGTTTAATGACACGTGGTAATTGACATGTGTACCGGTTTTAGCTTTTACCCCTCTATTTGTCACAAGTTTATCAATATGTGATTTTTTTTATATTAATATAATTTAACAGACACTAACATAGGGTAAACTTGTTATAAATGTACCAGTTTGGGGTTTTTAGTGGTCAAAAAATTAGTTCGGGGTAAAATTATCATGAGTGTACCAGTGTGGGGTTTTTGGTGGTCAAAGTAATAGTGCAGGGTAAAATTGTCGCAAGTGTACCATTTTATGATTTTTGGTGATCAAAAAACATAATTGGAGGTAAATTTGTTACAGTTGTACTAATTTAGGATTTTTTGTGGTAAAAAAAATAGGTCGGGGTAAAATTGTCACGTGTGTACCGGTTTAGGGTTTTTTGTGGTATTAACCCCTTTTTTTATCACCAAAACCCTCACACTGGTATACCTGTGACAATTTTACCTTAAACTAATTTTTTAACAACAAAAAATTTATTACTCATGAGAGGTTCAAACTCCGTTTATTTTGCGAAAAATAAATAATCTAGAAAATGAAAGATTTGGAAAATATTTTCTTAAGATTAATCATTTTCCACAAAAAAAAAATGAAGCTTAGGAGAATAGAATAAATATGATTATCGGTCAGGTGAGTGATCCTGCAATAACACGCCTAATCGTGATTTGGTTTTTTTGTATTTACTGAAACTTGAATCAAATAAAAATTTCCCTAATCCAATCAAATAGATGTAGAATTCTATACAATATAATTCAACCTTTTATACGTCCAAAAAAAAAAATTCAACCTTTTAAATCTTTTCCTAAATAACTTGAGATTATTGCACGATCACATAGAAATAAACATTATTATATCGCATGGAAGATATATTTAGAGGCATAATAAATCTCTAGCTTTTTTGCCACAATAATGTATATGCTCACAAGAAATAGCACGTTGATGATCACATGTGAATAAGACGAATTATAAGATGGAAATATCTATGCATGATTCTAGTTTAATGGAACGTTCAAGATTTTGCGAGCTAGTCAACAGCAAATAATCTTTAAAAAGTCCAATGAGGCATTATTCTTTTTGAATTGATTCAATACATGTATGATTTTAAATTGTGAAAATTAGAAAAATGCCAAATCAAAGTATTCAGCAATAATGGATGATTTGCGCATTACCGATTAGCGAGGAACATGTGCTGTCTTTTCGGCCAGAAGAGAGGAACATGTTCGAGTGCATTAAAAAAATGTGCCATGATCATACGGACTCGTTAATTACATTATGTTCTCTATAACTAAAGTTAGGGCTAATACCACCTATTAAAAATCAGTAAACTCATGCCACATTTACAATCTAATTTCCGTCTAAAATAAAAACCTCAAATCGGTACACCCAATTCACATTTATCCAAAATCAATTTTTATATCATAAAAAATCTCTAACCGATACATTAGTATCACATTTATCTCACTTAATTTTTGTATCACAAAAAATCTCAAATCATCCAATTTTGCTTGGAACTCTCATGAGTTTTGAAAGCACGCTAAAGGTGTAGGATTTTTTATGGTATTAATCTTTAAATTAAACATTGTTGTCACTACGAGATAATATAAACTGATTGTCTATTGAAGAAATGGAGTTTGAGGATAATTTAACCAAATTTCCTAAAAAAAAATACATAAATTGAAGTGGAAGGGACGTAGGAGTTGCACCGTTCACACGTCGCCCTCACTTATTCTTTTCGTCCTTTCCTCACCACGAAGCATTAATTAATTAATTAACATCATCAAGGAAAATCTATTATTCTTAACGAAACATTTTCCGTTTAAATATATACACTTAATAAAAATGAATTTTCGCCTTTAATTAGGTTCCGAAAGTTACTTCACAAATCAAATGATGACCTGGCACTCAATAACTCAACTGACGAAAAAAAAAAAAGAGGGAAAAAAAATCAGAATTAGAAAAAGAAAAAATAAAATTACAATTTAATGAAAAAAGAAAAAACGAAACAAATTCGGCTTCTTTATAACACGTCTCTCTCTCTCTCTCTCTCTCTCTCTCTCTGTTCCTTTGGTTTTTCGTCTTCATCGTTCGTTCAACTCCCTCTCTCTCTCCGGCGACGATCCCAGAAGAATCGGCGGCGTCATCGCTGGAATCGGAATCAATCTCCGCCGCACAGTTCGAATTTCCGGCGATTCGATTCGATCTCGGCTCCACCTCGCCGCCATGAATCCGGAATAGTAAGCCTTCTGGTTCATCCGTCCCTCTTTCGATCAAACCCTCGAAGGACGGTCGATGGTTGGCTGTCGATTTTGTTAGTTCTTCGCTCGGTTCCGCGTGATTCTGATTAGATCGGCGATGGTTTAGATCGTCTCTTTGAGCTTAGATTTCTGGTCGCGCGTGGTCCGTGAGGTGGCTCTGTTGATTTTTTAGCCGATGATTGATCGGCGATGGCGGTTTGGTGCCGGTTCGGGAATCGGAAGGTTTTTTTGGGTTTCAGATCCGTTGACCTGATCGGTCAATCCTAGGCTCGTAGAATCGTGCGGGGATGATGTTTCTCTTCGATCATCTAGGTTGCGAGATCATGCGGTGATGGATTGAATTCTGTGAAATCGTGGTGGACGCGATTTGTGATTAGGACAATTCAGCTGCGCGTGGCCAGGACTGCAATTGGCTCTTCCTGGAAATCGTTAGAAGAGCGAAATCGAGATTACCTGTTTGGTTTTGCTTGCTGCCCAGCTGTTGAAGTACTTGCAATTATATTGAGAAGTCTGGCTGGACTAGAACATGTGGCTAATCTGGGCATGAACGTGGCCGGTGGCTGAGAGCTTAAGACTTATGGACATGCATTTGGGCATTCTCGGAAAATTAGTTTACGATGCCGATGCTCCAATACACCGGATATTTGTCCCTCAGTGGTTTCTTCCAGTTTTGTCACCCTTGATACTTATCTGACTTGTTGCATCATTCGTCATTGTGCTGACTACTCGGATTGGCCTTTGTTTGTGTGGTTTATCGTCACTATAGATTGGGAGTTGATGACGTTCTTTGATTTAGAGTTCTGCACATGCACAATTGTCATCATCGGTTACCTTGGATTCACTCACAATATACGCTTGTACGAAACGGATTGATCTCTGTCTTAAACCTGTATATATGTGCTTATTCTCGTCCTCATTTTTATGCAGTGACTACTTGTTTAAGCTTTTACTCATTGGAGATTCTGGTGTTGGCAAATCATGTCTGCTCCTTAGGTTTGCTGTAAGTTGATCGTGGTTATCCTTTTTCATTTTTTGTTTTATTTTACCTGTGGTTCCTTTCCATGAGGATCAATTCAAATTCAATGGATGCGAGATATCGTAGGATCTTTATTCATTGGAATGACAAGCTTGCTTGCTGTCTGCTTTGTACTACTGATCTAGACTACTTAGTCAAAGTATGATGGCAGCTTTCTGTTTCTTTTCTCTTTTCCTTAGATTCATGTATGACTATGATTGTGTTAATCTTGCTTGTGAACTAAGACTCATTGCAATTTTTGCTGAAAAGTAAGGGTTGTTGCCATTACTCAAGTAAACCTCTTTCTTTATTTCTTGGACCAGGATGACTCGTATTTAGAGAGCTACATCAGCACCATTGGAGTTGACTTTGTAAGCCATTGTCCTTTTCATTTTGGCCCTTTTACTGACCTAATATACTCACATGTTCCAGTGGCTTACTTTTATATCACACATGTCATACAGAAAATCCGCACAGTCGAACAGGATGGCAAAACAATCAAACTGCAGATAGTATGTTTTCTATTAATTTTTTATGTCTTTTATTTCGGCTATCTTCTGTTTTGGTACCGCTGTTTGTTCTCTTTATACTGGCCGCTTTTAGAAGCATTTATATACGGGGAACTACAATATCACGCACGTAAAGTTTTGTTGTTTAGGCATGAGATATTTTTTGACTTTTTGGAGGGTCTATGGTTTAATACTTCTGCAGGTTGCTTTCAGTGCACATTTTGAGAATTTTAATTCACTTAAGACATTCTCTTTATATTCACTTGTCACAACTTTTTTCTACTCAAGCGTCATATAGAAGTACGGTGTTCATATCTTTTGTTGCTCTTGTCATGCAGTGGGATACTGCAGGCCAGGAACGTTTTAGAACTATCACAAGCAGTTATTACCGTGGGGCTCATGGGATCATTGTAAGTGTTAAATTTTCTTCTCTGCTGGTGTAGAGATGGCCTTCCATGTTTATTCTCCATGTGAAAATTCACCCTTCTACTGGTGGCCCTTTGAGGGTAGGTCGTTTATGATGTCACAGATCAAGAGAGCTTCAATAATGTTAAGCAGTGGTTAAGTGAGATTGACCGCTATGCTAGTGAAAACGTTAACAAGCTACTTGTTGGGAACAAATGTGATCTAACAGCCCAGAAGGTTGTTTCTTATGAGACGGCAAAGGTAAAGATTGGCATTGCTGCTCTGCCAATGTTGATTATGAATGTTTTTATTTGAATGCATTGTAATTTATTTTGCTTGTTTAGGCTTTTGCGGATGAGATTGGGATTCCATTCATGGAGACTAGTGCAAAGAACGCCACCAATGTGGAACAGGCTTTCATGGCCATGGCTGCAGCCATCAAGAATAGGTATAGTGTATTTCCAGTTTGTCCTATGAAAGGAAATGAGTACTTAATGGTGGGGATTAATGCGATGTCCGTTGAACTGGATAATATTTTGACCCGCTGAGATTTTCTTGATTACTCCGTTGCTAACTGGAAACGGAGCTCACGTCATCCTCACCTGATTGATTGTTGATCTCTGGCATGTGCAGGATGGCGAGCCAACCAGCCATGAACAATGCTCGACCTCCAACTGTGAACATCAGGGGACAGCCCGTTGATCAAAAGGCTGGTTGCTGCTCATCTTGAAGCTGAAAATCCATCCTGGGGGCATGCGATGTTTATCTCTGTTCTATGTGACCGTGACATGTAAAACTAGTTTCTCTGTCTGTTAGAATGCTTGGTTGGATGTGAAAACTGCTGGCTATGGAATACTTCTCTTGTTATTTCAGTTATTTGTGGAAAATTCCCATTCTTTTCGGTGTATCCAATTCTGAACACATATAAAAATTAGCTACAGGTGCCCGCGGCCACATTCATTTAGTTGCTTCTACCGATTCTTGAATGGTTAGGGGGTTGGGTGAACTTTTGACGTCGTTCTCTTTTGCTTATTGAAGCTCAAAGGAAAGCTCTGAGTTGTGCCATCTAGAGCTGTGCAGTTGATGCGTGAACCGACTAGAGACGGCAAGGCACTCCCTAGGCATGCCATTGCCATGGTATTTTGCAGAATTTAAGATTCTTTGTCCCGCATCGTCGGATGATGAAAGTATGAATGCGGCTTCGTGGAAGAAACATAAGCAACCCTCATTGAAATTGTCGAAAATTGGAATTACATATTTGCACGATCACTTTAGTTGCGAGGGTGAACAAAGAACAACCATTGAAATGGGTTTGAGTGGTCCATCATTCTCTCTTAACTGGAGTTATGAATAACGAAGGCATGGCGAATCTCTCAGTCGGAATGAGAGCCGTGGCTGCTACCTTGCGTCGTCGTTCTACCCCTCGTGCACATGAAACTGATGTCTAGGTAACCATCTAACGATGTCGTCCACCTTTCATCCCAACCGAGCACTGTATGGATCAGGTGCATGCCCCAGAAAAGATGCCTTATCGATCTATAAGTTAAAAACATGTCTGAACATTAGACATGAACTCGGACTCCTATGTGCAGTAGGCGAAATCATGATGGTCTCAAAGCTGACGAATACATATTGGATTCTAGGAACTTTGAATTGATTGCCTTCGGCTCCTCGCAGCATCTTCCATGTGCAAACCTTCACCTTTGGTTCCTTGCGGCATCTTGTACGTGCAAACCTTCACATACCCCCAGAAGCAATAGTTAGTCCTCAAACCCTCGTGAAAAATATGCCAATTCATGCCTTTTGCTCTTGAGCTTCGCCATACTTGGTAAATTCAATCTTCCTTAATTACAAAAAAAAAAATTCAATCTTCCCCTCATACCAGTGTGATTTCTCCAGACAAGTTCCAACTGGAAGGTGTGATAAGGGAGATCCAGTTTTTGAAATGTTGGAATTTGAAAACACGCGACAATCATAGCAAGAGTGAGTCCTCAAAAGATGCACTTCTTTTAATCATTGCTACTGACAAAAGACATCTATGCCGGTCGGATAACCACAGGCAGATAGTCTGCATAGGTTCCTACCAATAGTCTCCACAGGAGCAATTTCCATCCTTGAAGTGATGAAACCTTGAGGTATCTCTGACAATAATCTCTCTACCTTCAATTGCCGATATGTATTTTGCAGCACTGTGGCAATCCCCGCAAATTCTCAAGTTCTTGAAAACCCGGATTGGTATTGCCAGTGGAAGCTTTACGAGCCCAAAAGCAATAGCCAACTTTTCACTGTGCCCGAGGAGAAGCTGCTCTTTCTGCTCTTCTTCCACATCATGCAATGTGCATTCAAGATCTGGCACATATCCAGCTAGTCTCATTTTCTTCACCAAGGCATCCAGTTTTGAGTGTATTAAAGGTAGTTCCCGGTGAATCTGGTCTCCTGATCTGAACTCATGAACAACACTTTTTACCTCGATCCAACTATAGCCTGGTGTTTTGACCACCTTATTTTGTTTCATCAATTTCCTAACCTTGGTGACTCCATCCCATCTATTCATTGCTGCATAAATATTGGCCAGTTGAACGTAACCAGTCACATTTGTAGGATCAAGATTAAGCAAGCTCTTGGCAGCGAATTCAGCCAACTCCAAGTTCTTGTGGATCCTGCATGCACCCAAAAGGGTTCCAAATATAGCTGAATGGGGTCTAAAAGGCAATCTCTTTATCAAATCTACAGCTTCATCTAATTTGCCAGCTCTACACAGGAGGTCCACCATGCAGGAGTAGTGATCCAGCTTCACTTCAACTCTATAATCTTTCATCATAGAATCAAAATACCTTACTCCTTGATCAACCAGACCTGAATGGTTGCAAGCCACTAACACAGCAACAAAAGTGATCCAATCTGGTTTAATTCCCTCATTTCTCATCTCTTCAAACAAAGTAAGAGCTACTTGCCCTAAACCATGCTGAGCATACCCCGATATCATCGCATTCCAAGAGACAATGTCCCTATGAGGCATCTCAAGAAACAACTTCCAAGCATCCCTCAAATCTCCACATTTCCAATACATGCTGATCAATGAAGTGCCCACAGTTGTGTCGCTACTTAATGAGCTTTTAATGGTAAATTGATGAACTTGCTTACCCAACTGCAAGGCAGACAAATTGCTACAGCCCAATAGAACACTACTCAAAGTAGAGGGATTCGGTCTTATTCCATATCCCATCATGTTCTTAAATAGCTTTAAACCCTCTTCGGCGCGACTATTCTCAACATAACCTGCAATAACTGCATTCCATGTCACCAAATTCCTGCCAGGCATCTCTCGAAATAGCTTTTCGGCAACTTCAACCTTTCCAAATTTCATATATCCATTAATCATCGCTGTCCAAGCCACTACACTCTTAATCGGTGCAGCCTCAAAGAAGCTCACCGCTGACTCCAAGTCACCACACTCCACATACCCAGATATCATCGCACTCCACGAGACACTGTTCTTCTCGGGCATTGCAGAAAACAACTCACATGCAAGACCCATCTCCCCCTTCCGCACGTACCCCGATATCAACGTGTTCCAGGAGGCGACATCCTTAACGGGCATTTTATCGAAGTAAGCCCTGGTCGTGTTCACGCCAAAAGTCCTCAGGTAACAAGCCAACATGATGTTATACGAAACAGCATCCCGTTCGGGAATTTTATCAAACATCCTGCGGGCTTCCTGAAATTTCTCAGGTCTCTTTGCATACCCGGCAAGAATCGAATTCCAAGTGACAAGAGTCTTGACTCTCATACCATTGAACACTCTAAGAGCAGAATCGAAGTCATTGGCTCGAAGGCACCGAGAGATCGCCTTATTTGACTCCACTACGCCATTCAATTTACGCTGATCACTCACGTCACTGGAGGATACCAACTGGGGGATTCTGGGGACATGGGCATCACTAAAACTAGTTGAATTGCATTCACCGCTCGAATCCGCAGGTGGGTCTTCGGCTGCTAAGGAAGAGAAAGAAGCGGTCTTGAGGGCGATCAAAGATCGGATCTTTAACTTGAACGAGCCTAAGAGGTGATGTTTTCTGGTTTGTCTAGATGGATTCATCAGTCATTTTCTTGCGAGTGTTCTGTGTATTGCACGGTAACACTAGTTGCGACACGGTTTTGTTCCACGAGAAAGATTTGCCTGAAATGTGGAGCTGCAGAGATTTACCTTTGGTCACGTATTTACCCAAGGAACATAGCAAGTAGTTACCTTCAGACTTTTCGAGCACTCCCGTGGGATGGGATGTGCACATTTTAATGCGGACATGCTCATTGATAGAGCAATTTCCAAGGTTGGCTGACGAAATGATGCGCTCATAGAAGTCAGATAACTAAATTCGAAACCGACCGTGACTTGCAACGTGTCGTCTTTGTAGCATGTTCAGACAGAAAGACGATGCTGATGGAGGGTCGATCAAATTGAGAGCCTTTGTAGCTTAACGACTTGAAACAATCGTGTTTAAAAAAGTGTCTTTTCCCGCCGAGTTGATGGTCGAGAAATTTTAGACTAAATGACGCTTTCGAAATTTAGAACTGGGAAAAGAAGGGGGAACGATGTAGGCTCAAATTGACCGGATTGCGCATTTAGGAAGCTTGAAAAGCTACTCGAAAAACAATCCTTAGTTCCCAAAGAATTTTCATGTATATGGAAAGGAGATCCTCAGGTCTTTCATCATGTCGCTTGTCCATCCAATTACCAGCTTAACGGAAATGGATACTGTCTAACAAGAATGGGTGTGGCAAAACATTAAAAAAAAAGAAAAAGAAAAAGAGAGGCAAGTTTCACCTGGGGCACAGACAATCTGCAATCAGTACATCTTGATGCGAAAGTTACCATTTGTGGAACTTTCTTTCGTTCCACCTCTCCTTCAGACATACAGATTAAAAAGACAGCTCCTTTTGGTGGGTAAGCCACCATATATCTGCACAAACCTCTCTGTATAGCTCCATGCTGACGGCTAGGAGCAAGAACTTTCCATTTCAGCATAATAGCCTATATCATTCACAGGACCAACTAATCACAAGAGCCACGTTAAAACCCCAGGCCTACACAAAGATCAACGGACATAATAATCAGAAAACGCCGTATCATTATCTCGAAACTCAAGAAGATGGAAAGATTAAAATGCATTTTCAATCTAATAGAATCAAGCCGATGCGATTTCTCTTTCTTGGACATAGCGGGACAACGTCCCAGCAAAACCTTAAACAGAGTGGAGAAAAGGGGTTTGCATATGACTCAAAACAAAACCGCCGGCAAATAAAGCCCGCAGTGGAGTATCTAAGATACACATGCTAAGTAGCCAGCGTCATTGATCCCTAAACGAGGTTTCCCATACAGAAGATTTTGTTCTTATTAATGACCGGTCGGTCACACTCTTTCGAGACTGCGGGCTTCTTTTGACCCCGACCATGGCCGCTACGGCTGCAGTAACTCTCCCCTTCAACAATCTTCAGGACTTAGCTTATGCTAACAGACTGCGGTAAGAACAACAATTTGTCAACATAGAGAAGACTTGCCCAGGCAACGCCCATATCTGACCATGCTAGTATACAACAATCTTGAGATTGGAACAGAACGTGTAGTATCTAACAGTGGTAAGGTTTCATACTAGCTGTAGAGTCAGTCCACTGATTGGCTTCAGTCCCTCTCAACGATCACTTGGTAGAAAGAAACGTAAACCAACAGATGTCCGCACCTTGGAAATTTGAGACTCAAGACAGCCATATGGTTTATTTTCAAGCTCCAATTTGATAGAAGTATGACATTCATTATCCCCATTTACTACAATGAAGCAATCAAAAACTGCATAAAAAGAGACTTCCTTTCTCGATTGGAAAGAAGAGAGAAAATCAGAACTTCCCAGTATCCTAGATAATGGGCTTTAAATGTTATGCATTGACAAGTAACCAACTCGAGATCAATAAAGATAAAAATTGTGACATCATGGGCTACTCACTGAGTTATTATCCGCTTTGGCCTATCCCAAGCCTCACAATTCCTGTCCCCTTCACCGTCCTAAATCCTGCCAAGAGCCACTTCTTGTCCAGGCCTTTTGGTCTTGGAAACTACTCTCCGCTCGCGTCGGACCAGGTCATTACAGAAATACGAAAAAGATGCTAACTCAAGCTAACAGAAAACACTTCCAGCATCAAAAGCTGCAAATTCTGTTTCCCAAATTATGAACTTTCTATTCTAACATCAAACCATCTCAACAATTACATTTTATTCTCGCAATATCCCAGCTAACAAGTGCACAACACAGCGGCACATATTACACTCAATCTAGCAGTCCACACAAGCATAGCAACATAATTAGACTAGGCTTTCAAATATTCAAACAATTGCAAGAAAGCAGACCTTCTTACGGCTATTACCAATTGAAGCTGGAGCTTGAGCTCATGCTTAACTACGCAAATACAAATCACATGTTTACATCCAACTAAACACTAAACGCCACATCACTTGTACCAGTTCTTCAGCGACTACCTGGTGAAGCCGGAACTTGAGCGTGGGAGAGCAACCCGGACCATGGAGAAGACAGCGAAGTGCCAACAGAGACAACGGCGTGAGCTAGAGAGCGAGAGAATGAGAGAGCTCGATGGAGCTAGTGAGTTGGAGGGCAAGTCAGAGAGAGAGAGAGAGAGAGAGATCATGGCTGAGTGAGAATCAGAGGGAGAAAGAAAGGAGAAGCTGAAAAAGAAAAAGTCGATAGTAGCCTGGCCGGCGTGGCGCGCACATCTTTCCTCTCGTCGTTGTCGACAAAAGCAAAGGAGCATGCTTTTATCGCATTTCGCATTTTACAGCATCTAAACAACACCACGTTTTCGTCCCCTACTCATTATCTAGGGACGTCATACTCGTCCCCCAACGCAAGCAACATAGCGGGGACGGAGGAGATCCCGTCGCTGAAGAGACAACCACAGAGCAAATTTGCCGCACGACGCGCAGCCGGAGCCCAGTAAAAAGCCCCGACAACATGGTACTGACCCCCCCAAAAAAAGCAGGAATCCCATAATCACTTCACTTTTCCTCGACGTGTGGTTGACAGAACTCTCGACGACTTCTCCGAGTTTAGACTCCAAAGCAGCAGGAACCGTGCAATTCACTATGCGGTACATCTACGCTTTGAACCACTTCATCAAGAACCGTATAGTAGCTGGTCCATCCAAATTTAATTTGTTTCTTTTTCTCTTTTTTTGATATCCTGCTGTCCTAAGAAAGACATTATGGCGTGGGTCATTGGTTGATGTGGTCATCACCCACTTTCCCAAATTTCCATGTACATGTCTGCAACTGTGCAACATACAAGGTCAAAAGAAGATTTTGATGTTTTTCTCTTCACCTCACTGGTCACAAGTCACGACCATTTTTGCTGTCGGTGGGGGACATTGAAAGCCCCCAAAGAAGGGAAGGGCAGTTAGTGAACTAAGTGCATTACCTATTGACTTGGCGCCCCTCCCCGCAGTCGAAAATATCGAGTGAAAAGCAGTGTTTTTCCAACAGTCGGTGCACTTAGAATAATCTTTTGACGCACCTAATCTCATTCAAAATTCTTCGCAATGACGTCTATGTTTATTCCAACCCTTTGAATTGCACTCGAGATTAGAGAAATCCATTTTGATAATTGAGAAAAAAAATGGAGAAATTACTAGTAGGGTTGCAAGTAGGGTTGCAAGTCGGAAGAGGCGTGACAACGTCGGCCCTATCTTCCACGGTTCAGTTCTAGCTATCACGAGTTCGTTGGGACGTGAAATGCGGACTCTCGTTGAGGACACGAGCTGGGTGTTGATTTGGGTATTTATGTTGTTGCTCTAGGGATCATCCATAGATTTTGGGGAAGAAATGAGAACAGAACAGCTAAAGATTGACATCTAACAGGCTTCTTTTTAATTACCCATTTCCAGATTTTGTGTGTGTACAAAGATATGTACCCAAATGAAGATTTTTTGTTCTTTTCTCTCTATATATTTCTGTGGGTTAAGATGGGCTTGGCAAGCAATTAGACATGGGCATGCCCTGATGATTCCTCCTGCTCTCAATATTCAATCTCAAGGCCTTGGCCTTGCTCGTGTACAATCTCTTCACATTGGACGCCTGCTCGTTGAGCAGTCTCACTAGGCTCCTCTTGGCGTTGTCTCGGAACGGGCAATTCGACGACGAGAATCCGTCCACCAAATGCAAGTAAGCCTCGAGGTCGTGGCAACACGCCACGTCTGCATCCGGCTTAAGGAACGGCGACATCCTCGTGTCCACCCTCAGCTCCGTGCCAACATGTGAGTAGTCCCACGGCATGTTGTCGTCGAGCACGCCCTCCAGTTTGGTGTCCCTCAATTTTTGCTCTAGGTCCTCGCTCAGGAATGTGCCCGGGACTCTCGTGATTATGTCCTGGTTGTTAACTATTCTCAGGACCTTCACGTTTTTGGCATTTATCCTATTTGCAAATGCTTTGTTGCCTACCCTAGGCCCACCGAAGGAGAACACGGCCACGTGCGGTGGCGGGGAGGAGGACGGAGATTCTGCGGAGCACGTGCTCAGCTCGTCGGCCACTAGGAGGGCCAGGGCCGCGCCGAGGCTGTGCCCTGTGACGGTGATGCTCAGGGTCTCACCCTCGTATAGTTTCAGGAGCCTCTTCACCTCGTCCGCCACGGACTTGGCCAGGCTCGGAACATGAGCCCCGCCTGTCCGGTGCAGGCTTTGAAACCCGCATTCCACCTTGGATTGCCCTTGCGCCGCTTCCGGCGCCGGGCCGCCGACCTGAGGCATGTCGACAAGATGGGCCCTCATGTTCTCGGCCCACTCGAGGCACGTGGCGGTCCCGCGTAGGGCAATCACGATGTCCCTCCTCCCCATCCGCTGGATCTCCCTCCGGTCCTCGCACACCGCGACGTAACCAATCCAGCTCGACCGCTGCGTCATCCAGTCCAGGTCCGGCGCCACATCGTCCACCCACTTGGGCAGCCCGATGGATGACGTGGCGTACAGGCTCTTCGTCACCTTATAGGACCGGTCCGGGAGCACCACGTGACGCGGTGGGGGGGCCGCCTCAGCCGACGTGGCGGGGTCCCTGTGGAACGCCTCGTAGGCTGCCTGCACAAACTCCCCATACCGCACCACCTCCCTCCGGAGGTTCTCGTCCAGTGGGTCGAGCAGCCCGGCCCAGTCATTGCAGCCGTGGTATTCCTGCCACCGGCTTGCGAGGCTGTTCCGGGGGGAATACTCTGGCGTCATGGAGAGGAGCCGCTGGAGGCGGTGGAGGTGCCGCGGCGACATCTCCTCTGCCGCCTTCGCCCCCGGCCAGATCCTGGCCAAGCTCAGGCCCTCCAGTAGGCCGCTTCCAGCTCTCTTCTCCTCCTCCGACAACGCGACGTCGCTGGGCTTCGCGATTTCCTCGCGATCCCACTGATGAGGCGGTTGCGGGTCGAGCACGCTCGGCTTCTGCAGGAGCTTATCGAGGTTGGCGAGGTGCAGCCTCGTCGACTCCATCGTCATCGCCGGATATCCTCCTCGTCCTCGTTACCTCATCGCTGTTCGCCAACAGCACGCTCCTCGGCCCCATGACCGGGTTCAATGGGGATATCTTGCTCCTGTAGCTCGAAAGTTTGGTCTGGAAGACGTTCTGGTTATGAGCAGGAAGCGCCGGACTGACCGCCATGTTCGAGAGCGAGAGAGCAAGAGCGAGAGAGAGAGAGAGAGAGAGAGAGAGAGAGAGAGAGAGAGAGAGAGAGAGAGAGAGAGAGCTAGGACTAAATATATCTACAAGGTGGAGAGAAACCAAGTGAGAATGAGAAGATGAGCTAGGTTATATATAGCTGCGAATTCATGGGCAGTTTGATCACAATTTTTGGATTACCCTCCACGATCCGTATTAAACCACGCACTTTATGCTGAAAAGCTTGTTGTAATATTTCAATACGGAATTTTGGTACGCGGGCAAGCTCGTTCCCGAGAGGGGAATGTCCCGGAAGCAACCTTGCCTAGCATTCCATTTTGACTATTTTTACTCTCTCTCTCTCTCTCTCTCTCTCTCTCTCTCACACACACACACACACACACGAACACGCGTTTTGAGGTCTTGAATCTCGATTCGAATCTGCAGGGTCTGGACCACATCGAGCACGAGTCAATTGGACTCCAACCATCTAACAAAGATTATCTTAAACTTATTGTATTTGTACTAATTCAGTACCAAATCTTTTGGTTATGTCAATTTAATCCTAAACCTTTTTATATTTTATCCATTGAGTCTATCCGATCAATTTTGATTAGAAATCGCTGACGTAAACGCCAGCAATCACCACTGATGCGAAAGCAAACATTTTTTTTTAATGTTTTAATAATTTCTTAAATGTTTTATAATTTCTTCATTTTCTTTTATCTTCTTTTTTTTGGGGGATTAGGGGGGGCACTGAGGGCTGGCCAGCCCTCACTCGATCCAAATTTAGCGAGGGCAACGCGGCCCTGGCCAGATCTGGGCAGGGGCTGCACACCTCGCTTTGGTCAATGAGAGAGTTGCAACCTCACTGGCCACTAGGAATGAGCGTTTCTAAATTTCGTAGATGTTCCACCTGGAGCCTGCAACCTACCTTGCATATCCTATATACTAGAACCTACCCTGTCCCAGGGTCAGTTTTAGGGTCTACCCAAGTTCCACCTGTATTATTAATTAAACGATTGTAACGAATCATCACCTTTAATGACCGCCACTTGTGTTACAATCTACTTATCACAAATTATAATTAGACACACGAAAAATATGAAATATTAACAAAGTAAAAGTCTCGGTCTTAAAATGAAAGCTCGGATTAGTGGTTCTTGATTAGATACTCATCATCAACCGCAACATCGTGCGAAGACATAAACTAAGAAAAATACAAAAAACTTGTTCAAGGTTTTAGATGTAGTACCTAGAACTTATCCATCGAAATAAGTTCCCCAATTTTAAGAACCTGGAACCAGCCTTACATATCTTGGAACTTGAAATTAGACAAATTCCCATCGATCCGATTCTTTCGTTCTAGGTTTTATCCTGGAACCATGCTCACTCCTACCGGCCACAACAAGAGCCCATAAGCCCTCACCTAGTGGCTGATGAGAGCAGCGGCCAAAAAAAAAGTAAATAAAAATAAATTAAAAATTAAAAAATTATTAAAAATGTCCACATCAGTACTGGCGGTGTCACATAGGACAGCTAGAGTTCACAACAGTAATTTTCAGCTAAAATTGACCGAATGAATTCAATTGACAAAATATAAAAATATTTATGACTGAATTGACATCAATGCAATAAATGTATGACTTCTTTTGTACTTTTCTCAACAATCGTTTAGCAAATTGATCGTATAGACCAATCTTTTTTTTTTTCCGTCGCGATGATCATAGAAAGAACAAGAAGAAGAGCATCCGGAAAAGTCTACGAGGAAGACGGTCAATCCTCCTGCTTGGGTGCTGCAATCGAATTGACTCGGAATCAAATTTCAATGGTACAGCAAGATTATATAAAAGGAAGGAGGAGGGCAAACTGCGACTTTCTTGGACCCAACGCATGAATTGACGTGCACTTATCAGCTGCTGCTGTGTGCAAATGTGGCGTATTCGCTTTGAGATGAGCTAGTGTGTCAGCAGGAGCCTTTTAATATGTATGACTAGTTTGCGTCAAAAGATCGAGTTGCGCTTGCATTTGGTTAAGACAGGCGAATTTCTTGGTTTGGAAATCATAGGATTGGTCCATAAAAAAGAGTCATCTTTCGTTTGGTCATCGAGGATGAGGAATTTCACTTGAGCATTTCTAATGGAAAAGTATCAGAAAAATCCTTAAACCAATTACATTTAAGCCAATTTAGTTTCAAAACCTTTTATCTTTGTGCCAATTCAATCATTTCGGCTAGTTCTGGCTGGATATTGCTGACGTGAATGCCGGCCGGCCTACGTGGCACCGCC
The DNA here is from genome assembly GCA_024733475.1 of Syzygium grande. Classification (NCBI taxonomy): domain Eukaryota; kingdom Viridiplantae; phylum Streptophyta; class Magnoliopsida; order Myrtales; family Myrtaceae; genus Syzygium; species Syzygium grande. The sequence continues at coordinate 38,694,874 of JAMXDD010000001.1, read as the reverse complement.
AGCGCTGGCGTGGGCAATTTTTAATAATATTTTAGTAACTTTAGATTTGTTAATTATTTTTTTTGATTTTTGCTTTCATTTCTTTTCTTTTCCTTTCTTCTACTTTTTGGTGGTGACTGGCCATGTAGGTCGGCCGACGTCCACGTCAATAATATTCAGCCAAAATTAGCTAGAAAGATTAAATTGACACAAAGACAAAATGTTTAGGACCAAATTAACATCAAAAAAATGTTTAGAACTATATTGGCACAAATGCAATTGGTTTACTATTTTTATGCTACTTTTCTCGCATTTCTAATAACATTAGCCGCCTCGCAATAATTTCGGGAAAAATTATCTAAAAATTTTTAAATCTATTATACGACTATCAATTCAGTTCTAAACTTTTCAATTGGGTCAATTTAGTCTTAAACATTTTGATGATTTTCCTTTAATCATTCCAACTGATTTTGGCGGGAAATCACCGACGTGGACGATTTTTGCAATTTTTTTTTATTTTTCTGACTTTTGTTTTGTTTTTTACTTTCCTTTTTCCTTTTCCTTTTTATTTTTTTCCTTATTTCCCTCCGCCGGTCGCCAGCCACGAGCGAGGGCCAGCGAGGGTCTCCAATACCAGCAAAATCAAATTCCATCTAGGGTCATACATAAAGTATAATGGGGTCACTATCGTTTCCGGCTCACAACGTGTTATACGAAATTCACGTCCAAATCAAATACGTTAATCACCTAAAAGAGGGCCAAAATGTGAACCTACCCAATGCCGAAATCGATATGACTGCGATCTCATATCCTCTCCTTCAGCTCCACCCTAACAAAAGTCAACTGGCCCCCGCAAAACAAAAACGCCATCCGTTTCAGTAAAGTCAACTCGCTGCTTCGGTTGTTGCATCCCTCAGTCGACACGATTCATTACATCATTAATTTTACAAAGACATTTCCATCAATTGACATTCTATTTCCGAGAATTGAGGAAACCCAAAAGTTTATTTTGGTCGGCAGGCGGCAACTTCTCGTGCCAACCTATTCACACTTGCTCGTGTTGCTCCGATTGAGTGTCACAAGTAATTAATTCTGGTTTTTTTTTGGGGCTAAATTATAATTAATTCTGTTGAGTGTTCGTGAAAGTTGCGGCAGTACCAATTTGAATTGAGCACGCCAAACATTTTCTAATGCGACCATATGTATATAAATATATCTATCTGTCTATTTCGTGAATGATGTAAATTTTCTAGATCCTGTAAAATCGTTCGTACAGATCTTCTTAAATCAATCCTGAAATGGTAGATCCTGGGAATCGGTCGCACATCGGTTTCATGATATTGGAGGAAAACGACACATCGATCCACTCAACCAATTCGTACTTGTACGGGAGGCATCTCGCCGCGGAGATACGATACAATACGTCCGGAGATAACTGAAGGACACGAGGGGTTTGGGAGGAAGCACAAAGGCAGTGAAAAGGGTTTGAAGTTGGCGGGCTCCCAAGTCAAACTGAAAGAACAAAAGAACAAAAGAGATAAGGAGGATCCCCCAAGTCAAAAGTCAATCAAAAGATAAAATAAACATTCAAAGTCAAAATTGCTTGGAGAAACGGTGATCGTCCAAGGCTTTGACGATGTTGTTCCCAAGTACCCAATACGCACAGAGACGGACACAGAACTCCTAAATTCATCCAGCCTCTCTCTCTTTCTGGCCACATACTCCCTTACGTAAAACGCATTGACGCAAGAGAAAACTCGACCAATTCGTACTTGTATGGGAGGCATCTCGCGCGGAGATACGATACAATACGCCCGGAGATAACTGAAGGACACGAGGGGTTTGGGAGGAAGTACAAAGGCAGTGAAAAGGGTTTGAAGTTGGCGGGCTCCCAAGTCAAACTGAAAGAACAAAAGAACAAAAGAGAAAAGGAGGATCCCCCAAGTCAAAAGTCAATCAAAAGATAAAATAAACAATCGAAGTCAAAATTGCTTAGAGAAACGGTGATCGTCCAAGGCTTTGACGATGTTGTTCCCAAGTACCCAATACGCACAGAGACGGACACAGAACTCCTAACTTCATCCAGCCTCTCTCTCTTTCCGACCACATACTCCCTTACGTAAAACGCATTGACGCAAGAGAAAGTTAAAATGTCAAAATCCAAGAATTTAGAAAGGAAGAGAGAGACATATCATAAGGGGAGATCAAGAATAAGGGTTACTTACTACAACCAAATTGCTTGCGATTAGGTTTGAAATTGGAAAAATGGCGACAAAGAAAGGAGAAGCGTCAAAGGGAGGAAGCAAGCACGAAATTCACTGGGGGAGGGACCCTTGGCCGATCTGATGAGTTCGAACGGTACAAGATTTGCTTTGTTGGGTTACAACTGGGCACAGACATTCGTGAAAGTGACCAGAACATGGGAAGATCGTCATCGGCGCTTTTTGGAAAAGAAAAGTCGTCCACAGTGGTCGTTCAACACGATAAGTTAAGTCATGGGTAGGTTCTCTTTTCTTTCTTTTCTTGCGGGATAAGTAACAAAAAAAAAAGAATCATAAACCTATTGTAGTGATATCAATTTAGTCATAAACATTTTAATTGGACTAATATAATCATAAACCTTTTCACATTATTACCAATTCAGTTTATCCGACTAATTTTAGCAGAAAATTGCTAATGTAGATGCTAGCTACATGATACGATCAGCAAACCATCGATGTTGATGTGGTTATTTTTAGTAATATTTTAATAAATTTTATTTTTTTTTTTTTTTTTCCTTCCTTTTATTCTCTTTCCTTTGTCCAGTGGTCGGTACTCGGCCGTGGTAGTGACCAGACATAGGCAAGGGTGTCATGGCCTTTGCTGAGAACTACCCTTGCCAGCTCTGGGAAGGCTAGACCCTTGTGACATGGGTGAGGTTGCCCTTACCAAAATTTGGCGAGGGCTTGACCCTTGCAACCAAGGTGAGGGCAACCCTCACTTGTGGTCGGTGACGGCGGCAACGCCCTTGCCAGCCCTTGCCAAAGGCCACAAGGGTGACCCTTGCCCATGCTACGAGGATCCAGCCCTTGCCAAATTCAATGAGGGTGACCCTCGTTTGTGGCCGGCGAGGGTTGCGATGCCCTTGTTGGTCCTCACTTGTGGCCGGTCGGCGGTCATGGTTGAGTATTGGCCACAGGCCAAAGTAGGGGTGATCGGTTCCCGATTCGGTTCAGTTCCAAGATGGAACCGAGAACCAGACCGAAAGAATCGGTTCTCAATTTTGGGAACCGCTGATCGGACTGGACCGATGGTCCGGTTCGGTCCAATGGAACCAATCACTTAGAGTTTAATTTTTTTTTATTAAATACTTAAGGTTTGGTTCACATTTTACTAATTTTTGTCAATGAATTTATGTTAATGAAGTTCGCTTAGGGTTTAATTCACATTTTACTAATTTTTATCAATGAATTTATGATAATGAAGTTCACTTAGAGTTCAATTCACATTTTATTAATTTTTTTAAATAAAAAATGATAAAAAAATTATATATTAAATAGTCTTTACCAAAAAAAAAAATTATATATTAAATAGTTGGTTCGGTCCGGTCCGGTTCCCCCTTGGAACTGAGAATTGGACAGCCTTAGAAACCGGTTCTGCTTTTAGGAACCAGGAACCGAACCGATAGTCCCGAGAACTGGACCAAACCCGTCGGTCCGGTCTAGTCCGGTCCGGTCCTGATTTAGGTGGTCCAAGTTGCTCACCCCTAGGCCAAAGGAAATAGAAGAAAAGAAAAAAAAAAAGAAAAAGGAAAATTTTGTAAAAATTAATAAAGAAAATTTAGAAAAGTATTAAAATATTATTAAAAATATCTACGTCAGCGTTGATCATCATGTAGAATGCCCGATATCCACATTAGCGATTTCAAATTGGTTGGATAAACTAAATTGGTACAAATATTAAAATGTTTAGAACTAAATTAGTCTAATAGAAAGGTTTACAACTTTTTCTTTTTTTTGGTACTTTTCCCCTTTTCTTGGTCTTTCTTGGGCCAAAATATTATATGTAGTTCAAGAGATTTATGTATGGATTGTATGACGCTCTTTATTGTAAATTTCTTGTCAGTAGAATGGTCTGTTTGTTTCAAACTTAAGCAGCTAAGGAGATGAAATCCACGAAAAACCACTACATGGTTGGAGATTGATCTTGTGATTAACCATTGTACCTTTAGGAAAATAGCCAAGACTGTATAAGCCTCAAAACATGCGAGGTGTCAACCCGGTTCAATCCCGTGGAGGCAGAGCTCCAATGTTTCGCGCCCAAAGATACGATTTTCTTTTTCCGTGCTAGTAAATTTCTACAAGTGGTTGTAAGTGTAAAAAAAAAACCGTTTATAAAAAAACATGACTGGTGATTATTTTCCTAATAACTTGTTGGTAACTTACAAACAATATAATGAGATTATAGACTTTTTTTTTTACAGTTGGCAAAAAATTAGCAATTTGCACAAATTTACCAACTTTTATATGCACAACTTATACCAACGTTTCAAATTTATTTATTCTTATATGAAATTATCAACCTAAGTTACAATTTTTTTAAATTTTTTTTAGATTTGATTAACAATTAGTTTTAAAATACCAACTGCTATTTAAGCTACTTATCAAAATTTACTTTTTTTTTTAACTTAACGATAGTTTTGGTGAATTACCAACTTTTGTTTGTCTTAGTTAGGAGACCCTTACAATTACTAACTCTGTTTAGAGATACCAACTTAAATTAACACAACTCACCAAATATTTGTCTATTAAAATACCAGCTAATGTTGAGTTATCGACTCTCATTTGCATTTTCATATTGTCGTTCAGTTATTTCTCCAACTTGCCAACCTTTCATGTTCTTTACAAACTTCTTCTTTTTTTTTTTGGGTAAAGGTAAGAATTATATTCTTTACAAACTTCTATTTGCATTATACTAAATTATCAACTCTCATTTGAATTTCTCACCGCTATTAAGTTAATTTTCCAACTTGTCAACTTTTCATATAGTTTACGAACTTTCATTTGCACTTCTTAAAGACACCTTAAATTTATTAACTGTTTTAGAAATTATCAACCTTAATTAAAGTAATTTACCAACTTTCTCTGATTAATAATCAACTAACTTTGGGTTACCAACTTTCATTGAATTACTTACCAAATTTATTTTTCTTTTAAAATCAAAATTTCTAATCTTTTACTAACTTTTATTTACCTTTCTTAATTATGCCTTAGATTTACTGGCTTTCGTACAAAATTACTAACTTTAGCTCAAGGGATTTATCAACTAATCTAAAACCAATTAAGTTAACGAATAGTTTTGCATCACCACTCTCACTTGAGTTAGTTAATAACATTTATTTGTTATTTTTTAATTTATCAACTTTTCCATTGGATTACCTAATCGAGATCAATAAAGTTGGAAGTCACCCAAGAGAGGTCGGTAGTTTCTTATAATAGTGGGAAACTTTAAGGTGTTGCTGAGAAAGTCAAATAAAATTTAACAAATAATAAGAGCAATTTATTTTTGTCAGCCATAAGAAAGGTTGGTAATTCAAACAGGTAAAAGTCGGTAACTAACTAAAACAAGGGTTGGTAACACAAATTTACCAAGAAATCAAATTTGTGCAAGACTTGTTGAAATCGGTAAACTATCAAAGTGTCACAAGTTACCAACAACTTATTGGGAAATTGAATAACCAATAACCTTCTCTACCAACAAGTTTTCAACACTTGCAAGGGAAAAAAATCATTTCTTTTTTCTAAGAACAAAAAAAATAAAGTCGTCCCTCCTGGAGTTAGTATAGCAGTTAAATGCGAGCTCGTGAGCGGAGGAGGCGTGCATCCTTCAAATGCCAACAATTTCATGTTTTGGTCATTTTTTTTTTTTTTTGGATTTTTCTCGGGCGTCAACTATCGGGTCAATATGTAACATTATTCATGGACCTCGTATTTATCTATACTTATTATAAAATAGAAAAAAAATAAATGTGAGAATTGCGGATGTTTCTCTCGAGCAGCCGCGTCTCATGGGGTTGCATCATGGTTGAAATAGCGTTTACGAAAATTATTGCTTCATCTAAATTAAAGGCTAAGCTACTCTTGAATGGATTAAGCTAATACGATTTTCTAAACAAGAAAAAAGTAATTAAGCACGATACAGAAAGCCTGATAAACTTCAACTTTAAATTTAGTCTCAATTCTATCTTGAAATTTTTTCTTTTTGGTCTCGTAAAAATCACCAACTTTTACTTAAGCGTTAAATTTGCTCCCGTTAACACTTCGTCCAAAATTTTTCATTGATAACCGAGAGAAGGAAAACTTCGAAACACGAGCTGTTCAAGCTTCCCAAGCCGAGTATCTTGAGTGTGAGCTCTTTGACTACCAGAGATGGAAGGCTTTTGAATACAATAGATTGAAAATTGAGTGCAAAATGGGAAGATTCCTAGGTGAGATGAAAGGAATAGGGATGTGCTACTGGACCGGGTCACCCAAAAAACAAGTTTAGGAACCGGTTCCTGTTTGAACCGGTTCGGGAACCGGTTGGAACTTGTTCGGTTCCTAGTTCCAAGTAAAGACCTACTCAGACTGGTTTTTAGCTTATGTTAAAAAAAACACAGATCATAATATTACTATATTTTCGATTACTACTTTTGGTTGATAGTAATTTTTATTGCTCATCTTAGGGATTGTTGTTTTTGGCAGATAGTGATTTTTATTATTCATCTTTTATTTTGAATTGTTTCATTACTACTCATTATTTTGCTAGAAAAAATGAAATAAGAAAAAGGAACAAAAGAAAAACAGGTTCTCGAGTAGACTCTAAAACTAGATCGAAAAACAGGATAGGTTCCAAAACAAGTTCCAAGACAAATATAGTAGGTTCCAGGTTCCAAAAACAGAGAACCGGTTATAACATGATAGGCTCTAGATTCCAGACTTGGAACCTACCCACCTTAGAACCGATTACCCCTAAAAAGGAAGACTCTCTAAAGAGTAAGAGCTTTTGAAGAAAACCAACCCTAGTTGCTCTAGTTTTTACCCATATTTCATATCCAAGAATACATCGTTAGGGCTCATATGGAAATTTATCTCCAAAAGGCGTATTCTTGGACTTGGGGAAAAACTAGAGCAAAGACGTGGAAATGCCACGTGGAATCACTAAGGGTAATTTTGGATGAAGAGTTAACAGAATAGACGTGAGATTTAAGTAAAAGGTTGTGATTTATTATGAGATAAAAAAAAGTTTAAGATATAATAAGAGTTAGACTTAAATTTAGAGGTCTCTTATGTAAAAAAAATTAGGCTTTAAGGTATTAGTCCCTTGTGAGACCCACTAGTTTCTTGTCAAAACACTGGATAACGGCACGAACACAAAAAACGTACCACAAAAGCTATTTTAACTATATTCAAGCAAAAAGATCGTCGAATCTCGCGCCGTTATCCAAGATGAGCAAACTGGCATCTCCTTCTATAGTTGCGACTCTACTTTTTCAAGTCATCCAAGATGAGCACACTGGTATCTCCTTCTATAGTTGCAACTCTACTTTTCCATGACGCACGCCTCAATCCGGGCATCCCCAACACCATCATCTACTATGTGCGTCATATGATAGTTGACTTTTGCCCCTCTTTTTGTTGGCTCACAACTAAACCAACAACGGTTGACTTACTCTAGGTCAGTTCCTGAGGACGATGCCAAACAGGGCATGCCCTTGTTTACCAAGAAAAGAATCAAAAGGCGAGTGTGTTCTTGAGGTTAGATTAATTAATAATCTTCTTGTTCCTTTTGCTTAAATTAACTTCAAAGGGCAAGTAATTATATTATGCAGAGATGGAAAAAAAATAGAGGAAACGTGGGGCATGCCGAGAATTGAGAAAGTCTCTAGAAGTCATATAAATAGGTTAAAAAAGCTCCAACTCGTACCGCATGCCCATATATTAATCGTGTCTTCGATGCAATCGTGTATTCGCCTTTTCCTAACAAAGTGTATTATTAAGTATGATCACGTATGAAAGACCGTATGTAGTTTATTAGTAGACTCGTCAAATAGGTGGGTCGGATTGAAAATAATCCGATCCAAATAGACCAATTTAATTCGTTTTGACATATTTTTCGTTTTTCCATACAATGAAAATCCAGTAATCCATACCTGACCCATACATAACCTATACCAATTTGATCTATATTGTTAAAACACTTCCATAATTAACCTAATCTAGGAAAACTAATATTCGAACTAAAGTGAGAGTGCGGAGTGAATGAATGCGAAATCGAATAAGGATGAGAGAAAATGAAGAGAGAGTCATATAAGTGACTTGGATCTAAATAAATTGTAAACCTATTTAATATCATACTATGCTTAAACTCATTTATAATCCATTTACTGAATAGAATTAATTATTATAATCCATCATATATGAGTTAAAAAATGGATTTATGACTTATTTTGACCGGTCTATGTAATAGGTACGGATACTTAAGGTATGGTTTAGGTCATATAAATTGAAAATAATCGAGTAACGGAAGTGCAAATAGCGTGGTTATCAAACAAGCCCTTAGTTTTCTAGCGAGGGTACTCTCAGCAACGGCAAGGCATGCTACATGACATACACAACACTTCATCCTTGGGTTATAGGAGCAAAATATTCCGATAATGCGGCGCAAAAAGTGGGGTCGAGATCATTTGGAAAAGCAGCCCAAAATGTGGTGCAAATCTTCCCGTTTAGCACATGATTATGCTTAATCCATGTTTAAGCTCAAAGCTATTGGAGGAGAGCACGGTGCATTGCATCAGTGGAGCCACCAATAATTAAAGGCACGAAAAGGCGACATCTCTCGACTTAATCTTCTTCTTTCCGTCGCGAAGAAAATGAAGAGGGGAGTGACATATTTATGGAAAACGTGGGGCATGCTATGCTTTGATTAGATTGTCCCACTATAGTTCTGCAAAAAGTCATTGCTTTGATTTGATGGGTGATACCAAAAGCTGAGGCAAAAGGGGAAGAAATGGGCAGAATGTGATGCACGAGGCTGCAGTGCAAACGCGTGCTAATACTACGAGACCAGAGCAAAATTATTAATTAGTTTCTTGGCGAAGGGTTTACGCGACATGTATTCGACAAGACATGATCGCATGAGGTTGAATGTGTTTGCTTTTTTCTTGTGCGATGTGGTTTACGTGCGATGAACTTCGTCGTGTTGCCTTTCCACGAAAGCCGACCACCGACCATGTGCCCCACAAGGTTAGGACTCTCGAGATGGGCATGGACGGAACAGGGCATGGCGAAAAGAAAGAGCGAAGAAGGAAGGGAGAAAGAAGCTCTTCGAGGAGAAGGGTTTGATGGAAATGGACATTTACCTTTTGGTCGGAAATGGGAGGTGAGCTTCATCATGATTACGTAGCGTCGATCCTCTCCCGGTTGGCCTAAAATCGAGCATTGGAGCGATTAGCATCACGATATTTGGTAGTTGATGATACCCAAATAATCAATATCGTGCGTGTATCTCATGCGCATGCTCCATGAATTTACTCTTTACCAATGCGACCCAAGACAAGCGGGGCTATTTGCTAAGTTTAAGCATATCAATAAGTAGAATTACAAAATGTCATTATGCATCGATTAGAAAGTTCGCAATGGGTGAATAAGTAGTTGGTCCATCCCGCTTTTTTTATTCCCTATCGAATCAATGTTTGTTTGTCCATCTGTTGCATAAAAGCAAGGATCAAAGGCGTTCCCATCAAATCTGGTACATGCTGCATCATTTGCACCCTCACGTATAGATGGAAAAAATGGCATGTCGAGACTATTTCGGTGCAACAAAGGGCACATCTACTTTTTAACACCCTTTCTCAAAAGTCACGGCTACGAAAATATGGGAAAAATCCTCACCTTCAGGTCAAGTCTCAAATTTACTCTAAGTTTTTTAATTTCAGAAAAAACCTTAAACTTTAGATTGAATCCTAAATCTACCTCAACTTTTTGTTTAAAAAAAATCCAAACTTTAAATTTAGTTTCAAATCTGCCCCGAATTTTATTTTGTATAAAAAAATTAGCAAATTTCAATCTATTTTAAAATATATACCCCTATGATCTGGTCTCAACTTAACGTGACACTTCCATGTCAATAACAAATCCACATCAGTAAAGTAATAAGGTGATAGGTACAGACCGACGTAACATTTTTACTTCGATAACAAATCAAACCCAATAAAAATTGTTGAAATGCTCCAAAATAAAACCGTTCTAGGATATGAAAGTTAGAAATGATAACAAATCCAACCTAATTTTTTTAATTAAAAAAAACCCACATTTTAGGTTCAATCCAAATTTTTCCCGAACTTTTCATTATCTAAAAAAAGCCCCACTATTTTATTGATATGGATTTGTTATCAATGTGGAAGTTTTACGTCAAGTTGGGACTGGATCACGAGATATATTTTTGAAAATAAATTGAATTTTGGTGATTTTTTTTTACACAAAATAAAATTTGGGACAGATATGAGACTGGACTTAAAGTTTGAGATTTTTTTTAGACAAAAAAAAGTTTATGGCAGATTTGGGATTAGACCTAAAATTTGGATTTTTCCTGAGATAAAAAAAAAGCAAGGTAGATTTGAGACTTGATTTAAAGTTAAGGGTTTTTTAGGGAATCAGGCCAGGAAAATATTGGTACTTCGGATCTTATAGGGTAATTCGACGAGCGTGTCACTCAAACATAGCTCACGAGTGGGCATAGCATCTCAAGGCTACCTTTTAAGACTTCCGCCTCAGGAATCACTGCTTCAAATCACGTTTTGCTAGAAACCTTAAAACCGTGACAAAACTACGACACGGCATGGCCTCAGCTATATGTGTCACACGATCCAAACAGACCGAGAGAGTCGATGTGAACCTCACGTCGCGCAAGTCGCTTCTTAAATTGGGAGTATGCGGTTCATAACCCGTCACATCATCTCACCGACCGATTCAAATCAGTGGCTGTACAATTCTCCGATGGAATTGGTCGTACAAGAAAGCGACGAGGATTGAAGAGTGAGCATGTTTTGGTCGCACCGCCCCACGGGGGCAACGAGGGCCTCACTTTGTCAAGCTTCAAAACTGTCGATTTCTGACCACAAGGAGTCCTTTTTTGATCCAATGATAGACTTTTCATGTTATAAAATGATTGGTGAAGGTTGCGTGGCTCCTGGATGGGAATCAATGGCACATTGTGCCTCCTTTCCCATTTAATCGTATACACAAGGACCGTACAAAATCACGTTCTTTTTTTTTTCCGTACCGGTAAATTTCGTGCGTAATAACCACATTTTTCCATACCATAAAATTGATCAATGACCCTTATATATATATATAAAGTTACCAAGACTTTATGCAAAATTATTAACATGTTTTAATAGTTTGTAAATTATTAATTTTTTGTACCAATTTACCAACTTTTGATTGCCTAGCTTACTAATGTTTTGAATTTATTAACTCTCAATATGATATTAGCACCCTAAGTGAGAGTCACTTATCAACTTTTATCAAATTAGAGTATCGGCTAGTTTTCGATTACTAACTCTAACTTGTGTTGCTTATCAACTAATAGTGTTTTCAAATTTATAAATTTTCATAATGATATATCTTACTTTTGCCAATTCTTTTTAGAGATTATAAACCCAAATTAGTGTGATCCACCAACTTTTCGCCGGATAAAAAATCACTTGGTATTGGTTTGCTGACCCTCATTAAAGTTACTCATCCATTTTATTTTAATTTGCCAAATTTTTTTATCGTTTGCAACTTTGCGTTTCTTCTCAATGCCTCGAATTTAATCACCAACTCTTTTCAGAAACTATCAACCTTAACGAGTGTGATCCACTAACTTCTTCGATTAAGTTTCACGGTAGACTTTTCCTATGAATGATTTCTAACACTTGCCAATTCTTTAGAATTCTATTGGCATGGAGAAAGAAATTCATCTTTCTAGGAACGGAACGGTAGAATTGTCCACATTAACAATGTTGCAAGTTTACAAACTTGGGAGTGCCTTGTCCAACATAAAAAGGATGGGAATGTGTAGGTTGATATAAAAGTGTGAATACGACGGGCTTAGTGGGTTGTACCTTACCATACTTGCGTACGAATGCGCAATTATTAGGCATACTTAGCACTATGCGTGCTCGCAATTCATAATTGGCACTAACCGACAATCGTTATATTTTATTTATTAAAATTCAAATATATTATTATAAAATAACTATGCACATAACTTCTTAATCTTTGAAAGGTTCTATTTGTTCAATTGTTATTTTAAAAAGTTACAAAATTTGGAATAAAAAAATAAAAAATAATTTATTATTATTTTTAAATCAAATTTTCAACACGTCTGTTCACTTTGCAACCTTTCCCGAATATTTGCTTTTGTCCTAAAGACCGACATAAATTTGTCGGTTTCCTGTCTCACAAAAAAGTCTTGTCGATTTTCCTTTTAAAAAAAACTACAGCCCTTGTTTCTAAATTGTTTCCTTTTGAGAGTTTTTGGAGAAATACTAGAATTTTTATTTGGTATTCTCATGAGAGTTTGTAAGATCTTGGGAGATTTTTGTTAATAATCATTAATAATGTTGTGGGGCCAAATAATTCCTTAAAGAGAATGTTATTACGCGTCAAAGTCCAATTCCATTCTTCTTTCTTATCACTTGTTTTTTCCCCAACAAACGAGTGATTTCGACCTGCGAAAAACAGCCATGGAGATCAGTCATCCATCGTTGGAGCACATCATCATTATGCTAACTCATGAGGTCAAGTGGGACGAGTTCCAAGTCCACCATTTCGCAGATATCCCATTGGACTTAATCCTATTGGACTCTCGTGGTCGCTGAGGATACGGGAAGACTTTCGTCGGATCGTACTCGAAAGGATCATTGACGATGGGGGTCGTTTCCCACCGCCGTCTCCAATGGATGATAGATGATGGGATGCACCGAAGAAGAGAGTTGACTTGCAATGTGAAAGTTTCACGATGCAAGGACGCTAAGCGTTTAATCCCTTATCGCGGCCGTGCGATGTGGAATTGCTTTTTTTCCAAGTCATTTGCTCGCGACTCCTTCGAGTCGCACTTTGTCGGTTGGGGAGAAAGATAGAGTGAATGGTTTTGAAGAAGTGATTATGGTTCTACGCGTCGAAACCTTTTTGCTAGGTCTATCAGGAACTTCAAAGTCTTTCCTGAGTGATGTGATGGCATCGTGTAACTTATCGAGACGAATGAAATCAGTGCTTTTCGAGTTCGACGGATTCGCAAAGTCTAAGTGCCCTATAGAAGTCGACTGTCACCCGTTAGAAAGGGCGTAATCAACATTTGTTAGTTCACCTACCGTTGCTCGAGGTCGAAGCCGACACACGATTTGATGATGCTTTTAATGGTATGCACGGATGAAACTTGCGCCACTCGTGGAACTTCAATGTACTAGTCGTCAGATTCACATTAGCTTGTGGAAATTTTTGTTTTCTCGTTTTGGGGAAATAGATGTATATTGTAACGGCTGCTTTGTTAGCTTCATATGGTTGCTAGGAACTAGCAAAATTGCCAAAAAAAAAAATAACGGATTTTCTTCCATAATGATAAATTTACATAAAAAATTATAAGTAAACTGTTATTAACAAAGATGATTGGGGAATTTTTCGTCGCATATAAACAATTTTTTTGTATTAAATTACTACTGCATAACTTACGAAAATTTTGCATTTACTAATAGTTTTATTATGAGACTTCTAACCTAAATTATAGTGATATATCAACTTTTATCAAATTGAATTACCAACTAGTTTTGGGTTAATTCTTTATCTACCAACGTATTCTTTAAGGTTCCAACTTTTCTATCGAGTCACCAATTTTTTAATTGGATGCTCTCTTGGTCCATTGGAGATGTATCAAATCATGATACGTGAAGGCCCATGAAACACCCTACAAACCCTATGAACCGGTTAAGTTTAAGTCTTTTGATTTGTGCATATGGCCTTGATACAGAATAGTTTATAAGCAATTGTTGGGATCCTAACATGTGACCTCCCCATTCCAAGCTGAAAATCCTCAAACACTCCCCACCAACCGCACCAACTTCAGGGTTGTAACGAACAATTTATGTTCCTCAAACAAAAGTACTCTTACATAAGAAACGGATTCCTGACATTGGGGCCATTGATCGGCCGAGTGACCGCATGGTACTCCAGTAGGTGCTCTCAATTTACGCATCCAGTCATCGTCTATCCAAGTGAATCGCATGTACAAACGATCACAGATGCTAATTTCGGGCATACATACACAACCAATAAGCCTTTCACATTGCATGCATGCCCACTTTCTCTTCAAAGCTCGTAAACCTAAAACTTTTGTTCATCTTCATGTCCATCAGGACTCGTGCGATAGACAGATGACAGACTTTATCACGAACACTTAAAGAGAACCGCGAGAGACATGCTTTGCATATAGTGATCGAGCTAAGTTAGCGAATGTTGACAGTTGACTTAAGTCCTCGTTATCCATAGCAAGCCAAGCAGAAAGTACTCGTCACGGTATGAAAGTTGGAAGGCCAAGAAGATGACGATGAAGAAGAATAAGAAGTCGCCGCATCCTAAATGAACTTTTGCATCTCTCTCTCTTTCGCTCTCCTTCCACGAAATTGCTTGAAATTTCAGAAAAGGGCTCTCTCTTTTTCACCTTTTCCCCTTTCGGCCACTCTCTTTCTCTTATCTATTCAATTTTCTCCCCTCTGAACTCGCCTGCCTAACTTCGACGGACCAAGAGGACGAGATGGGCATCCCCAGGTTGACTCTGAAAAGAATACTTGAAGCGCGACAAAGCTCGATCATGTGCTTGCAAAGTTTGACATTCCTGCATGCATGAGATTTAACTAAAATAAAGCGTGAAGATGTCGCTTCATTCTGTTCACAGGCATGATCTTTGAATAATCATTATGATGGTACGCTCATCTTCGAATGTCTGCGAATCCGGATGAGTTCATGATGCCAAACTGAAGTGAGGCTCCTCAATGTTGACCGATGAACATTCAAGAAAACGAAAAAGAACATAAAAAAATCTCCCCATTTGGTCCTTTTTAGAAAGCTAGTCTTCCTAGAAATATCTGAAAACCATATATGATCAGACTTCTACGGTAGTATGAGGGTATGTTGACTAGGGTTGGTAACAAGTTATGCTGACCAAAAGGGATTGATTCAGTATTTGACATCCCTCGACCGACGATTATGATAACTGCTTATGATGGTCGTTGAGATATGTCAATCAAGTGATTCGACAAATTCGATATACACAATTAGTCAATGTGTCGATCACGGATTTGTATCCGTGAGTGTTTATGGTCAGTGCAAGTTGTTGGTAAGAGCAAAAACTAGATAAAGAAAAGAAAACTTACAGACTTGTAAACTTGTTAAAAAAGAGTTGGTAATTTTGTAGAAGTATCAAGCAATTATCAGTAAGTCGGCAGTTGACATCGCTCGACCGATGATTATGAGAATCGCTTATGATGGTCGTTGAGATCATTCTATCAAGTGATTCGGCAAAATCATATATACAATTAGTTATGAGTCGGTCGCAGATTTATTTAAGTGAGTGTTTGTGGTTACTATAGGTTGTTGGTAATAGAGGCAAATAAACTTTGACAAAAAATAATTAAAAAAGAAAGAAATGTTACAAACTTGTATCGGGCAATTATCAGTAAGTTATTACGAAATCAGGTAATTGGTAATTATTTTTTTGCCAACATAATTTTTTTTTCAAGCTTACCCACTTCTCTATAGATCTATGGGCACAGAAAATTTTCTTTCCATGTCCCGTGTTGTTTTCACATTGCATCACAGAAGATGGCATTGTAATAAATAACCTAAAAGACTAATCCTAGGCTATTCACATGCAGTGCTAGGAATTGGATTTCTTTGACAACCTTTCCAAAATAATTTTCCATCAAATTGACTTGACATTTCTTCGCCTCACGAAAATACAGCATCTCGACCATACATTTTGTTGACCCTAATCAGAATAGTCAACAGTCTTGCTAGATAGGTCACGTTAGCATTAGGTGGAGAAGATCGATGCCGATTCGTGCGACCAAAACATGGAAACCCACAAAAAACGTAGAACTCAAATTAAAATTCATGCAAAAGTTGGTCATTCAATAGCTCAAATCCTGTTGAAGCTGCTCAAATTTTATTCTCTATTGGCTGCTGATGATCGACATTTCCGTGCACAAAACTATTCATTAGTTAATCATGAATGAATGGTGTGTAAATGAGAAAATTACACACCTTTCGTCCTGAAAATAATCCTAAAAATCACAAATTATCGTATAAATTGCCGCATATCGTACAAGTGTTGAAAACCGATTCCATCTAAATATTAAACTACAAAACCGTCTAACATTTTAGTTCAAATTAATTGACAATCATCTTACAATGCCTGCGTCGAAAAACAATTCAATGGCTAGGAAACACGGGTGCTTCTGAATTGAATTTAGCGTCCTTTCTTTTGTTATTAAAAGCGTGGTTTCACGTTGAACGAAGGACAGTGATCTGATGTAAAGTCTTTTTTTTCCTCCTTTAATTTGCCCGATTCTTCTTGAGTTCAAACCATGGTTTCTTTCCTTGAAATTACTCGATTGAAAGGGAGTAAGCTAATCGAATCTTTCTCCATCCGAAACTCTTCTTTTAAAAAAAACCCATTTTGTCAATGAGATGGCAAATCGTTCCATCCAAGTCACGATGTTTAACAGCATAGGACAAGGCACAGGAGTTGTAGGTTACCAAATTCACATGCATCTTCGAATGAGCAGTGCATACATTATCTTTGCCTAATCCTTTTTTTTTTTTTTAAATTTACAGTCAACTTTTTATAAGATTTGACAAATAATACCAATATCTGGTTGATTTATTCCCTACTTTACCATTATATATAATATTTTTGTAGATTTACCTATCATTTACATGGTTTTCTAATCTGCAAATTCCATGCATGCATATGCAATTTGTACTTGATAGTAGGTAGGAATTAGTGCAGTCTGACAAATGTTTTTTTTTATTTATTACAAATGAACCCATCTCTTATCTGAACATACAGCAAGTCGTTGGAATCGATGGTCATAGGTTCGTGGTCCATGAAAAGGTCCCTGGAACGTGAGGCACATCTCAAGAGATTTGACTTGCCCTAGACTCTGAGCATTACTGTTCAATTTCTTTGTTTCTTGAATTAATATTAGATTAATATTATGAAAAATCACAAATTAGTACATCTGTAATAAATCTAAACTTGTACGCTTGTGGCATATTTATCCTCCATTAATTTTCGTTAAGTTTTAACGTCAAATTACTAAATTGAATGATACGTGGCATTTGACGGATGTACTAGTTTAAGGTTTTACCTCTTCGTTTGTCATAGATTTACCAATCTGTGATATTTCGTGGTATTAATCCAATTTACCGGAGGGTAAATTTGTCATAAATGTATCAGTTTGAGGTTTTTAATGGAAAAAAAATTAATTTTGGGTAAATTTATCATAAATATACCAATCTGCGATTTTTCATGGTGTTAACCCAATAATATTGTAGTTATTCAAGCAAAAAATCAAGAGGGAGTTTGTTTACACTCTTTATTTTTTTTAATCATGTTAATGCCAACTAACAGATATTGAGGGTACCCACCCATGGGTAGTTCAATTGGTTAGGGCGTACCTAGGATTGTGTGGTTAGGCGTACTGGTCCAAGGTTCGATTCTCCAACTGAGCACTTGTGATTTAAGTGGGGGGCCATGACGGTGGATTGCTGTGCTAGTCTCCCCCGAGAAATAGTCGAGGTGTGCGCAAGCTGGCCCGGACACCTCGGTTATAAAAAAAAAAAAACAGATATTGAGGGTCATAGTGCATAATGTGGACATCGACTAGTCTCGAGATTGCGTTGTGTTATAAGTTGATCCCTAAGCAAATGATCAAATGGGGTAATCGATTACCATTTTACTAACCAAAAGTATCGAGACAGGAGTAGAAAATTTCATGAAAACAGTGTAAAGAACTAAAGAACTGCTCTATCAAAACAAGATCGTAAAAAAAAAAATTAATTAATTAAAGTACGAGTTCAAAATTGTTGTTTTGCAAATGATCAAACGGGGTAATCGATTACCATTAAGCAATAATTAATGTTTCGTTTGTTTTGTGAAAAAAAAGAATGATCCGGAAAATATTTTCTAACAATGATCGCCCGTATTGTTTCCCAAAATGAATAAACGAAAAATATTTTTATCGTTAACGGAAGACGTTTAGGCATTAATTATTGTCGATAACCGAAAACATTTTCTATTGATTAATTATCTCAGGAATCAAGAACGATTAATTTTAATAAAATATATTTTAAATTTTTCGCCCAAACATACGGTGAGGTCCACAAGGACCCCAAAATCAGCTTCCTAAACCATGGGCTAATCGATTTTCCCCTTACCTAACTGGCTGTCACCTTTCAATCTTTTTGAAAGTCTTGCTTCTTTCCTCTCTCTCTCTCACTTTTTTTTTTTTTTTTTTTGCTCTACTTTTTTCACTTTCATATTCTTCCCTTCGACCTAAATTAGATTTCAATTTGGACCTGCACTGACAATGTTGAAGTGCCTTTTGAGCTTACTTAAGACTTCAATTCAGAACTTTGTATTGACCCTGCAGTTCTTGACGTCAAATTTATTGCTCTTTTGGCCACATGAATTCTCGAATTTTGACTCGTGATGGATCATCCATGACGACTTGTATGACTTCTTGATGCGATGCAAACCTTCCCACACCGACCTTGCCGGAAAATGATCGGAATCCCCCCACAACCTACGAAAAACATACTGACCTTGCCGGAAAATGATCATTTCGACTAGTTAGGGTGCGTTTGGTAGCATTTCTGTTCCTTAGAACATTTTCTGCTCAATAATAGTTTTTTTCTAATTCTATTCCTTGAATGAGTTTTCCGAGCAAAAAAACGCACTTGGTAATCGCACAAAATTTCTATTCCGAAAATATGAAAAAAGAACAGAAATGCGTTTGGCACGATCCTTAAAATTTGTATTCCCAATTTTTTTCCATTTAATTATAAAAATGTCAATGTAGACTTAACAATTAATGTTTAGATAAAACTAGGCTTTTATAAGGACTTAACTGATCAAGATATTCTAATATGGCCTTAGAATGGTCAAAGATGGAGGGATGGAAATGATCGGAATTCCCCCCCTTGAATCCTACGAAAAAAACATTTTTCCGTTTCGATTAGCTAGTGGTCATTGGACGGGCCCGAACTAAGTTGGAAAGTCAGGCCCGATTGCTGCCTCATTTTGCCGTCACCCAAAATGTACGTCGAAATGTTCGAGCCGGATGGAGCGGGCCAATTCCATTTGAGAGATTTATTTCAATTTTTATTTCCACCGAGTAATTTTCGAAAAGTCGGTTTCATTTCATTTCTCCGCTTCTAGTAATTTTTTTGACAGACCTTAGTTTTTACTTACGTTATTGAGTCTAATTTGTTTCCCAACCGCTATAATGTTCCAATCCAATTTATAAAAAAGAACCGGAAAAAAAAACATAAATTATCCTCTAAAATTTTTAAACCCAACCTAATCCAATCCAACACGACCTTCTTCCGAAACATGAAAAGCACGCATGACGAGTGGGCCAATCAAACAGCCCATGCTTGATATAACTACACATGAAGGCTCGGTATATTTCATGAAAATAAATGATTCGAAAAATATATTTTTTTAAAATGATCGTCTCTAAGTTGCTAATAAAAACAGATAAACAAAAATTTATTTTCATCTTTCATGATAAAATTTAGACATAAATTATTCGTAGTGAATTTCGTTGATTAATTGTTTTGAACGATACATGCGATCCCTTTTGGGAAAATCCTTTTTAATATTATTTATTTTCCGCGGAACGAACGGAGTCAAAATAGCCTCGCATATTTTTTTCACAAGGAAAAGAACAAAAAAATCGACCAGAAAATAAGTAGGAGTGACAAACTTAGCCCAAATGAGTTGCCTAATGAAAATTGCGTAGCACTTTTTGCTGAACGGGCCTGGATCGGGCCCACCCATATTTGCCTTCGGGCTCGTTGCCAGTAAGCCTTCGGGCAATCGGGCCTATGATTAAAACTTACATCGAGCTGTCTCATCGTAGAATTTACATTTTCTGAATCTTTTTTTTTATTTCCTTTTCGCCGGCGGCCGGTCTCGGGCGATGGCCGACCTGTGATCAGCCTTGCCTGTGGCCGTCGGTTGCATCTGCAGGCTCAAGCATCGTCTCCAATCCATCGGAAGGATCTGCATGTAGATATGCTGTGCTCGTCTCTTCGGTGGACCAATTTCAATCCCCAATTTGTGGTGATTTTACGTCGTTCTCAACTCTGCATTGGTAACCTCTCTGCAATCCCCATCCTTCTGATGACCACAGGCAAGGGCCGAACTCCTTTGGGCGAGGGTCACCTGTAGCCGACAAGGGCTTAGATGAAAAAAGAGAAAAGAACAAAAAGATATTTACAAATTAAAATAGTCTTTGGACGAAAATGCCCTTTGATCGATGGCTAGCCGGTGAGGTCGGTTAAGCCCTTATTTGAGACTTCTATGATAACTTTATACTTTTATTTGGACTCTTTTTCTAGAAAATGAAAGCAGTTTAGGCGCTATATGGAATTTTCTCAAAAAAGAAATTAGAATTCAACGAAAATCTCAAGAAGGCCACGTCAGCTCGGGTCCGCCATCAAGCCATCAATTTTAGGACACGAAATAGTACGCGTAATCAATCAAAAATCCGTTGGTTGACCCGACGACGACTCTTCACTCGCATCTCGCTCGCCGGAGCTCCGAGGAACCTCGTCGATCGCCGCAGCCGGTGAGTTCAGCTCGAATCTCCTCCGCTCGAAGCGCGATTTTCATTCGATTTAGCTCCGAATCGTCTCGTCATCGGTCGATGCGCTGCTCTAATGCGACGCTGGCGATGCGACTTCATCACGGCATCGGTGTTCCGACGGTACAAAGGAAGAGGAGTGAACCGGTCGGACAATTGTTGTTTCGAGGCGGTTTTCGTCATCGGAATTGTGTGCGAATCTGGCGACTCGGTTTCGATTTTCGGTGTCTGTTTGCTGCAATGGCGATTCGTTGACGGAGACGAGATTGCTGGTGTGTGTTGTTGTTTGCTGGTGTCGCGGTTCAGGTTTTCAATGTGCATTCATTGTCTTCGTGAATTTTTTCCACTGGAGGCTCGGAGAGTATTACCGAGCTGCCGGCGAGTCCGTGGAAGTCGGTAGGTTTGATTTGGTTTAATTTGTCCGTGCTCATGTGAATTTGGAAGTGAGATTTACCTGTGAATTGTGCATGTTGAAGAAGGAATGAGTCGGGACTACCTGTTTAAGTGATGGTGGAGCTGCAAGATTCGTTGCTTTGGTTTGACGTGGTGTTTGGAGGTGTTGGTTTGGCGTGTCTGTTTAAATTCCGTCCATTATTTCCGTTTTTACACTGTAATCCTCTTGGTTAATGCATTGTTAAGATTGTCTTCTACTATGGCCGAAAAAATTGAACGGTTGGCTAGTGTTTTCTCAGAATTAAGTTCAAAAATGTTGATTGACACTCTTTTTATAAGTTTTTCTTATACGATGGTAGTTTAATGCTTTCTCCTTTTTAAGGAAGTTGAATGCTGTGATGGAGTAAATCTGTTAAGGAAATTATCTATGTACTGGTTTTTCCAAGACAATCCCTCTGTTAATTGTTAAATTCACCACTTCTCATAAATGTCTATTTTCATGAAACAGATTCGGTTGCTATTGCTTACTTTGGTTACAATGTGCCATCAAAGTTCCTGTGAACATTTTTCTGATGAAGATGCAACTGCAGCAGAAGAGAGTCTCCTGGTGTATTGCAAGCCTGTTGAGCTATACAACATTCTACACCGCCGTGCTATACATAATGTAATTGTGTCATAATGCTCTCTTTTGCGAACTCTATATTTTGGCTTTTCCTTTCGTGGAAACACCAATTCGGATGATGGGCTTTGACTAAAGATGAGTATATTGAGTGAGGGAATTCTTGTGATATAGTCCCTTGTTGTAGATATTGAAGTAGCGTACATCATTTTGAAGCATATCTTAAACTCTACCTGCCGGGCGGTACTCTAAAAAAGAATTAACATCTGGTCTCTTCAAAAGTTGGGCTAGGCAATAAAGAATTTTTAAGTGTTGGTAAAGTCCTTACTTTATCCTGATCCTATTGAACAGATGATATCTCTGAATGCTATCAACAGTAGGGCTAAGATATAAAGTCCCTTGGGTTTTCATGGCTTTCATAATTTTAAGATATGTTCCTTGTTCCAATTTTTTCAATCTGTCCATAATAATATGCTGATCAAACATCTTTTCGTGCTCTAGCCTTCTTTCCTACGGAGAAGTTTGCGTTTCAAAGTACAAGCAAGGCGTAAGCGTAGTAAGAGGTGAGAATTTTCATCCAAGTGCCTACTAGGCAACTATTCCTCAATCATCACTAAGGGATCTATTTCTTGATTTTTATTTCATTTTCCAGTTATATTGTTTGATATTACAGTACTGTAGTGCTTCTAGTGGTTATTCCCTAAGTGTCTCTTTGTCCAAGCTCATGCTCTTCTATGTAACTTTGACACACTGACAAGGAGTTTGTGTGTATTTCCTATTCCGTAATTTATAGTAATATTTCATGGTCTTTTGGTTACATATAGGGAAATTTTATTGCATTCATGGACTTTTTACACAAGAGAAACAAAATGTACAAAGTCCTCGCATTCGTGGCTATTTTTCCAAATAGAGTGATAAATCAAGCCCGTTTGTGATCGAAATGGTTTCCAAAGTTGACCTCTTAAGGTGGTGTTTTTCATGTCGTTGCTGTTGTTAGTTCCTTGTTTTTGATACACAAGTAGCAGGGCATGCAATAGTTTTGTTCTCGTTCTCTCATTTGATTGACTAAACTGCTAGAGAACGGCAGTCGTTGCCGAAAACTTTTTTTTTGCCAAGACGACACATTTCTAGCCAAGTTCTCTCTTTTCTTTTCCTTATTAGTTTATTTTCTCATTCTACCCATCTTCTCTCTTTTCTTTTCTTTATCAAAAATGTCTGTCCACTTTATTGTTGTTTTTTTAGTGTGATTCTTCTTCTTATATTTTGGGGTTCCTGTAACATTTTGTGCTAATTTTCTAGGTTGAGAGCTGGAATAGTCATTTTCAACTATAGGGACTGCAACAATGTGCATCGAAAGATTGAAGGTACATGGATTCATTTTTTTTTGGGTCAAAAAGGTACATGGATTCATTAATAGCTTGTATTTTGCATCTTCTCCATCTTATCATTTTATTGTGATTAATTTTCTATGATGCAACACAAAGGGACTACACCACATATGCTGGGCTAGATATCAGTTTACTCTTCTTATAAGAAGAAGGTAAAAATACGTGCAATGCAAACATAGTTACTGTGGAAATGCAGAACTAGAAATAGATCCTCGAACTTTGGCTCTCTCTCTCTCTCTCTCTCTCTCGGTTATCTTACTAACTTTGGAAGTTGATCCTATCTGTCTAACTATTATGATACTACAAGTTAATTACAAACTAGATGAGTTGCTGTGTTGCAGCAATGCTACTTTTGTCTCAAAATAACCTTTCTATCCTTGCAGCCTACTTCTATAGCATCAATACTTTTAAAAGGAAAGGATTTTGAGTGGGTGTAGAATGAGCAAATTTACGTTCACGTAACATGTCCTTAAAACTATAATTTCCTTCAGAGCTTTAGACTGAAGGTCTCATGTGTCTGCCTCCCAAAGCACAGCAGGGACATTATTGAACAGCAGGGACATTATTGAATGGCAGTGCCTCTTTGAAGCTACTGTTTCTTTTCTTCCTTGTCGAAATTTGCTCTATTTGTACAAGGATGGGCCAAGCTTTAGTAGTAAAAACTTTTAATTGGTGTCTTTGTTTTAAAAATGCAGTAACTGAAGATTTCTCTTGCCCGTTTTGCTTAATGCAATGTGCAAGCTTTAAGGTGAGGTTTTACCAGCATTGGTTCTCTTGTATCCTGTGCTCACCCTTTTATCTGTCTTTTCAACTCATGCATGTTTGCATAATTTTGATGAAGAAACTAGAGCTTTTATTTACTTGAATAAGAAAGAAATACTGCTTCTTTTGAGGCATTTTGCATACTACCTATCGCTCCATGGAGTTTTTGAACTAACTAGCATTTGATATCTTGGCAGAGTTTCATTTGAGATTATGTACATCTTATACATAGAGGAATGGGGTTTCACATGACAAGGGCTTCTTTGTACTTTAGGCACTTAAATCCAGCTGGCATTTCAACTATTCTAAATTGCCTCATTTTAGAGTTCACTTTCCTTTCTAATTCTTTTGGAACTCCAGCCGTATCTTGAGTTGTTCTGGGCACATATATAATAAGGGTTTTCTCAATAGTGGAACTGCAACGAGCTATTAATACCAACTTATTCTGTACATCTCAATTGAGCAACACCTAGTGTACTCTTTCATTCACCCTTCAGAAAAATACTTTTCAACAGCATGATTCTTGAAAAATTTGCACTTGACAACTTTTTAGCACAATATACTAAGCATTTATATCTTTGTTTTCAGGGTCTAAGGTTGCATTTACAATATACTGTGCTTAGAAAAATACTAAGCATGATTCTTGAAAAATTTTCACTTGATATCTTTGTTTTCAGGGTCTAAGGTTGCATTTATGCTCATCACATGACTTGTTCAACTTCGAGTTTTGGGTTGGTAACCAGTTGCCAAGTTGATATATAAAATGCTACTTTTTCCTCCAGCACATGCTGTTGAACTGAAAGTAATTTTTTAGGTTTTTGAAGAGTATCAGGCTGTGAATGTCTCTGTTAAAGTTGATATGCTGAGATCTGAGGTAATATATTTCCGCTGAAAATAACTTTTTTACAGTCAATTGCTTTGATTATTGGATGCTTAACTCTTTGCTCATAAGCTTTATGCGTTGATTGGTTCCATTGATATTTAATGGGATGTTATGTTTGTGGGCTGCCCTTGGGTGCCTTAACATTAAATTTTTGCCTCATATTTTCCAAAATTTATCAGAAGCAAGCAGAGTTTATTTAAATTGTATGTGATGACTTCAATACAATGAGATAGAATAAGCACCAGATTGTAAGTTTTTCATAAGTGCTGTATTGCCATAGATGGGGGGTAAATCAACTAAATCATTTGCTGGGTCCTTTTGCCTTATCTGAATGATGAAGAGGAGTGGCAGGGGTATGTGGCACCTCCTCATTGTGGTGATGGAATTATGATGAAAAGCAATGTCTTATGGGATAAGCACATATATGATATTCTGCCTGAGCATTTTCATTCATTTCATTTTAAATGTAGCTTAAATGGAAAATTTTATGTTTTCTCTTCTTAAGTTATTGAAGGTCAGGTCTTTCAACCCCTCTGCATGGCCCCTAGACCCCTGAAACTCGATCCCTTGGTCAATTCCCAACAATAGCTTTTAGTGAAAGGTGTTTTTGGTTATCCTAATCGTAAGTTGACATGAAGGAAACTCGAACAAAAAAATGATGCAGTTTTTACTAGTGTCTAACAGGAAATCATTTTTGTAAAGTATTCTCACTTGAAAAGGACTTTTTCTTAGATAATTGAATGCCCATACAATTTCTAGCATTTGATGTTTGTGCAGGCTCTGACAGAAGAAACAGACCCTAGATTGCGAACATTCTTCTTCTGGTTAGTTTTTCATTCTTTCATTGCCACACTCTCTTCACTATCCTTACCCTTCCTCATCTTTGAATAATACCGGAATTAGAGGTTAATACAGACTATATCTACAGCCCAAAACCACGAAGGCGTCGGCCGAAATATCCTGCTCAAAATAGGAAGCATGTCCATGTTGAGTTCTTGGAATTTGATCCATACCAAATAGCCAGTGAGGGAATGCAGAAAGGACTTCAGGAAGTTGAAAATGGTGATAATTTTGCTATTAATTCTTAAAGCATAACAAGTAGTAAACAGCTGCCTGCTGCCCTGCACGATCATGTTTCATTTCAATAACACTTATACATGGTCTGTATTTTAATTTCTCATAGACTTGATGCATAATGAGATTTTCTTTGTCTCAGTTTGTTAATGAGATTTGGGATTGGAAAAGAAGTGAGAAGTTTCTGTTTAATTCTTCATATAATGACAATGAAATTGAAATATGAAAATTTGAATTTATATGCCTAGTGTCTTTAGAGTATTAGTATAGTTTAGTAGTATTCTTTGAAGAGTTTGCCTTTATCCCAGCTGATTTAGCTTTCTAAATAAGATTGGTTGTGTTGCCACAAATCACTCTTGACGTAGAAACACAATTCTGCTAGCATATTTTTGTTATCCTCACTTCCTTAGTTTGAAAGATACCGGCTGATGCGTGAATAGTGATTGACAATGCCTCTCATACTTGGTGTGCCGATGAGTTGTTGCACATTTTTAGCTGTTGCATGAAGGTTATTGGTATCCAGTTACCCTGGTTTGAGGTTTGAGATCTTACTTTGCTCGCATGGTCAATTTCACTTGCCCAGTGAAATGTTTTTCTTTTTTGCTCTTTTTTTTTTTAACTTAAAAGGATATACATTGCCTCATGTTGATCAAATTGTTATATGCTGACTGTTAAATTGTTATGTTGGTGGTTGTCATTCTGACCACTGCCACATCATCTTGGATTTGCTCTTCGAAAAGTTGGTAAAGCATACTGATGAGTCTAATTCTTCTTATTTGATAGTTGCTAATTCATGCGGCATTTACAGCAAGTTTCTCCGATTAACTTTGTTTGAAAATGGAACAAACATATTGGAGAGTACTGATATCGCATACCTAAGAAATTGAACTTGTAAATCATCAAAAAGATGTGGGAAAGGTGAAAGAGCCATTATTTTTATGGGGCATTATGTCAGAGATTATTCACTTGGCAATCACCAGTCATCAAATGTCAATAACAATATCTTGCCTGATCAAAGTCACATTTTCATTGTGCAATTTCTTCCTGTATGCATGCAGCCTTGAAGGTTCTAGTATAATTTGATTAGGATGACTGCTCCCGATGGTTGGAAAGGCTACTGACCTATTTTATGTGTCACAGCTATGCAGAATGGAGTGCATGAAGCAGAGAATTTCTATCCCGACTATCCTAGTACAGCTGAGTGTTTGGAGCATGTTGCGTCCAGTTTTAATGTTTCAGGGACTCCAACTTCTATGGCTCAATCTTCTGTAGACCATGAATGCATCAAATCATTAGCTGGAAGTGATCCGGCTATTCTGCAAATGTCAAAAGCAAGGAGGATTGTGGTGGAACGTTCAGAACCTAGAAAGTATGTACACCCAATTCTTTGACAAGTCATCCATTTGAAGCATGTTCAGTGGGCTGTTAACTTCTGCCTGAACGGATCAGTTGGATTGCATATCATGTCTACTAATGGCTCATTGTTATATTAATACATTTATTTCAGCCGTGGCCAATTGCTGAGACGACAGTTCTATCACTCTCACAGAGTTCAGGTGATCGTTAAACTTAGATCCATCTTTGAATTGGATTATCTTCATCAACCTGATCCCTCTATAATTTGCCATTCCATATATTCAATTTGTTCTCTTCGACCTTTGGATCTTGCAAACAACCAATTCTAAGAAAAATCTGTCTGGCAGAAGCATTCGTTATTTATTTTAGCGATTCTATGCAATGGAAGGTGTGAACTTTTTTGGAATGCCTAAAGGATCTAACTCACCCAGCCGGTGGCCTTTCCATTTACAGTTTTGGTGCTTAATAATTTAGTTGTCCAGCAATTATGTCCGCACGATCATGTTCTTATCTCTGTGAAAGTCTTCCTAGACTTCCGGATTGAAATTTGTTAATTTGAATGCAAGTGAAAATCATGATCAAGTCTTTGAATCTTTAGGATTAGGTGTGTTTTATTTTTTTCCTTTCTTTTTTGTTGTTTTTCACGAAGAGTGCTGTTTCTAGTTGAGATTGTTCTGTGATAACCTGGATCTCGCAAATTTGAAGTCGTGGAAACAGCCTTCTTGCAACTACGCTTGAGTTCCATGCAAGTATAACCCTCCTTAGACTATGACGATGTGGGAATATCCTCAATTAGGATGTTGTTTTTGTTGTTATTCCCTTAAGATTTGGTAAATATCATGTTTGGCTCCTCTTTTCTCAGCCAAAGCATCCTCCTCCTTTAAGAGTATATTCCACCTAATCGAAAATAATATCTCTTTGAGGTCTGGAATTCTTTTCGCTAAAATGTTCATGCCATCCTAAAACACCACCGAAATAATGTGCCTGACATGATTTCCATGAACTTGCTTCTTTTCTTGAAGCATATGGCAGTGGATCAAGTGTTATCGGATCAGGACAGTGAGGATGAAGTAGATGATGACATTGCAGATTTTGAGGATCGAAGGGTATGTACTCTTTCTATCTAAAGATATGAAAGAAGTATGACTTTGTACCTTTAAAAAAAAAAAAAAAAGTATAACTTTGTATCTTCTAAAATAAATCAGTAGCAGGTTCGTAACTTCTCTGTCTGCCTGGTGTTTTCTCCTTTTCAGCATTGGTTCCACAACTAACAATGGATGCTCTTGTAATGTAGCCAAGAGACCTTAAACATAAGGACAGCTTTTGATTTGGTTCTTCATCTGTGAAGAGGAATAGATTAACTGAAGCTGCTTTCTAGAAACAGCTTTTTCCTAGTCCGTTGCCATGGCTAAAATTATATATATAATTCAGCAAGAAGATTTACTCACCACACATCAGATTTAATGGATGGGATATCTGCTTCTTCCTTCCTAGTATCTGCTACTACAATTCAACAGATGGGCCATATATACATAGAAGGGCAAGAACTTGTGATTTTGCCTGTTCAAAAATTACTCTCGGGGATTGCAAACTGCCAAACCAGGGGATTTTAAGAATACTTCATTTTAGATCCCCTCTTGTTTAACTCAACAATTTAGGGTTGTGTCACCCGAGATATTTGGCTACTTTCATACATGAGTTGCTCAGTGGAGAAGTGGAAAGTGATAAATATTTGCTCAAACTGTCACCTGTCTATTAAGACAATCGACAGTTCTTAGTTGCTCCCTGCTGGAACAATCTTTTCTCACCCTGTTAATTGGAATTGTCATTCGCTAGTTAAATCTTTTGTTTGCAGATGCTGGATGATTTTGTGGACGTCACCAAGGATGAAAAACATCTCATGCATCTCTGGAACTCGTTTGTCAGAAAACAGAAGTAAGCGCCACGTCTCTCTCATGTTGTTTCAGTAGATAAATGAAAACTGAAAATATTTGAAATTTGCTATTACAGATTGTTCGCATCAGTGAATGCTAACAGGCACCTTCTTTATTTTTCCAAGTATCTTTTGAGGTTATTGCATCACGTGTAAAACATTCTTACTTGGCACAGGGTTCTGGCAGATGGTCATGTACCATGGGCATGCGAAGCGTTCTCAAAACTTCACAGCCGGGAGCTTATCGAATCTCCGGCTCTCTTTTGGTAGCTTCTCTCATGCTTTGGCTCTAATGCTTGTTACACTGAATGAAAACCTGTTCGCCCGTTAATCCTTCAAATCAAATGTTACTCGAGTTTGCCAAATGCTATTATTCTGCCAGTATACAAAATGCAAGCTTAATCAAATTTTGCCCGTTCTTGCTTTTCAGGTGCTGGAGATTATTTATGATAAAACTGTGGAATCATGGCCTTCTTGACGCATCCACAATGAACAACTGTAGCGCAATCCTTGAGAGCTATCGGAACGAGGGACCCAATGCAAAGCAAAAGACTGATCCTGCGAATTAACGTAGCATTCAACAGTTGACTATAGGTAACCCAAAATTCAACCAGCTGATTTAGTTTTATTCTGATGACCCGGCTAGGGTAGAATCAATGTTATTTAATACCGAACCAGAGTAGAAATTGTGGTTATCTTCTGGGATCTGAATGTTGTAAACCTCATGAAACGAGCCTACATGGCTCTCTCTCGATTCTGCCTCCTGCGCTTCCTCTGAATGCATCCTTCGCGAACACATCATCCGGTATATGGTTGATGTGGCGAGATTCGAGCGGGACCCGTTCATGCGTGCTCACATTTCGACGTCGATATTAGCTTCACAGAAATTCAGCTTTCCCTTCGAACTGATGGTAATCAAGTCGACATTAAAGAATAAATCAAGACTAAGAGCATTGTCCAAGTCTATTTTTAACCATAGTAGCACTTGAACTTTGAGCCAGGCTTTCAGTTAGTGTCATTGTGGAATTTTTTTTTTTTTTTTGGGTAAGGATGTCATTGTGGAATTTATGTTTCGCTTTTGCCAAGAATGATCACCTTCTTGGGGGATAACGTTAGTCTATCATATTTAATTGTTAGACCTAATATGGCTACATATTTGTTATTTACCGGTTGAAATCATGTGTTATAAAGTAAAGTGCCACATTTTGACACAATTAAACATAATATAATTAAAATAACTCGTGCGACAGTATTATGATAATTGGCATTATAAATAATAACTTAAAAGGTTTGAGAAAAAAAGCTCCTTCTTAAGTACTCAGGTGGTGTCTAGATCGGCTTTCATGCACCTTGACTAATCTACCTCCCCTAAAGATCTTAAAGACGTAATTCCATGTCACACTCAATATACTTAATATGAATCTTGGATATTTTTTTATACGATGCCAGTTAGATGACGATGAAGTAATTTATAATGAGCCTGCTTTATCTCGAGCTCAATTCGTTACAATTAGGTTATGTTTATTTTGTAGAAAATAAATGATTAAGAAAATAATTTTTTTAAAAATAATTATTTATATTTCTTATAGAAATGAACGTGCGAAAAATATATTCACCATCCAATAAGAAGTTTAGAAACAAATTGTTATTGATAATGGCGCTAATTATTTTAAAAATACAAATGATTATTCTTAGGAAGATTTTTTTCCAAATTTTTCATTTTCGGCGAACCTTTGATTTGATTAGAGATCGAAAGAGATGAATTAGATTTGATTAAGTAATTGATCTCCATTTTCATTTCGATAAACAGAAAAGAGGAGCTCGAGCGAGTTGAGTCGGCAACGATGGATGAACTCGAACCGGAATCTACCTATAAAAGAGGCGCCGTCTCTTAATCGAAACCCCATCGCACTTCCGCATCGAAGAGATTCTCACCCTCTCTGTCACTCTCTCCCTTCTCCTGTTGCAGAAACCCTCGAAGGTGACCTTCAATGGCGACGGTAGACGAGAGACCCTCTGCCAAGAGGTGGCTCCCTCTCGAAGCCAATCCCGATATCATGAACCAGGTAGACGTGCTTGCTTGCTTGCTGCCCCCACCCTTTATCGTTCTTTCTTTCTTTTTCGGTGCTGTCGTGAGTTCGGATCAACAAGGAACTGAAATCGGTAGCGCCTGATTTGCCGCGTCGACCTGCTTCCGTTTCGATTGCATCAGCGATAGGAAGATGTGGTTCGCGATTGGGGGCGTTCGGGAGTCGGTGTTTGTTGATCTCGACGCGGATGGAATTTGTGTGAAACTAACGCAAACAGTTCTTGCACATTGGTCGAGGATTACGTTGACCGGTGAAGAGGGATTTTTGTACCTTGCTTTGCAGCTGATCAATTTGCTCTTGGAGATGAGCCTGAATTGGCTGATTTTGTTGTTACTGAAGCGACTGGGCAGTGCGAATAGGCATGCGGCCCTGCTGCTGGTAAAGGGATTAGGAGAGACGCTAGTATCACAGTTGTGGGGTTCAACTCCCACGCTATGCAAGACGAAGGGCAAAACTCAGAGAGCGAGAGGAGAGTTAGAAATTGGACAGACCCAAAAAAAAAAAAAAAAAAAGCAACTGGGCAGTCCTGATCTTAATTGCTTAAATGAATGTTGACGGTGATTGCACTTAATGGTGAAGTTGGGTCTGATTATTGGGTCCATAAATAACTGGTTTATGGTTTCGCATGTAATTCAGCAATGACACCATTCTAGAAGCTGGTTCTGTCCAGATTGTTCGATTATGGCTATGTTGCTCTGGTCTCTGTGTGAAATTAACAAAGTGTGCAATATCTTTAGTTTTTTCATTATCTCCTCTAGTCAATTGGCCGAAAAAAAACCTCTTGTCAGTGTTATGCTTCACCTTGCATATGTAGAATGACATATGTGGATTTCTTTGGGTTGGTCTGTATCACATTACCGGCAGATTGATCTATTTGGAAAATTTTCTTTTGCGGATGGCTATCTGGGTTCTTTTCCTTTTCAGTTCTTGTGGGGCCTTGGTCTTCCAGAGGATGAGGTCGAGTGCTTTGACGTCTTCGGGTTAGATGGTGAACTCTTGGAGATGGTCCCGAAGCCTGTACTCGCTGTTTTGTTCCTCTATCCCATCACGTCGCAGGTGCCTAGATTTCTTTGTGCTTCCATCCTTCTTAGTATGTCTGTCGTTCCTTGTGGATATAGTGAGACGAGATACTTTGTGCTGACTCACATGACTCTTTCTCTGTTTTAGTCGGAAGAAGAGAGAACACAGCAAGAAAGTTTGACGAAGGTAGGCTTTCTTAGTTTTTTTACGCATATGTCATAAATGTATTGAAGAATGTTTATTTTGAACACACTTTCATCGATGCTTTTGAAATTAATAATGGATGAAACCCATTGTGTTTTACTTCTATTTATTCTGTTGCTAATTTCTATTCTATAATGGTATGCGATAATGCTTCAAATATTCACTGCTCTTGGTAGTCATTTTACAATATTTAGTTACAATATTTATTCATCTCTCTTTCAAAATTTTTTGGTAAACTTTGGTCATGACTTCTGCTTATCATCCTGATGTTAGGAGTCTAGCAGTAAAGTTTATTTCATGAAACAAACTGTGGGCAATGCTTGTGGAACAGTTGGACTTCTGCATGCTGTTGGGAACTTCACTTCAGAGATTAAGCTTCGTAAGTTTCCACTAGTTTCCTTTGTTTGGACTGTCTCTGCTCCTTGTAAGTGCATGATAAGCTTGTGAAGAAGCATACATCCTCCAAATCCTCGGAATTCTTGTTAAGAGTGCTGTAGAAGGTACACATAGGAATCATGAGCCCTTTCTGTAGGATGATTGACTGGTGTTACATTTTCACACCCCAATCAAACTGACTTAGGGAAGAATCATTAAGAATTTGGAGGAATGATGATACCATTACGACCCTAAAGTGTTGGTATCAGCCAGTCTAAGATGTATTTACACCTTAGGAGACGGCTTTAGCAATGTCAAAAAAATAAAATAATAAAAGGTCCAAACGAAAAAAGAAGGGAAGAGAAGGGACAAGGAAAGCTACTACTGCCATCCAGAGAACTTTGAAGAAAAGGGCAATACCTGAACATCTTCTTTACATGGATTAGAGCTATCATATTTACCCCCTCATACTAACTTTTTCATGACTAGAAGGCAAAATATTGAATTAAGTCGTGGAATATGCAATTTGATATCTGCAATGATGGCTATGCTCTTTATCAGGAATTTTGCTAGTAGAAGATTCTTTTATGTAGAGGATAAATATTCATGTATTTTTTTAGAATTTTCTTAACTATATGACTGCCTCTATTTAAACTCCCTTTGACATATATTTTTCCTTTTCCGCTCCTTCAGTGGAAGGATCCTATTTTGATAGGTTCTTCAAGTCCACCGCAGATATGGATCCTTGTCAGGTAATCTCTCTCTCTCTCTCTCTCTCTCATGAATGAATAAGCACACAGTTCTCACAGAGTTCCATCTTTCTGTTTAGCAATAGTTTCTTCTGATTAACTCATAGTCGTTGCATTTTTCTCCCTCTATGTTCTTAGCGAGCTGTGTTTCTGGAGAATGATAGAGACATGGAAGTTGCTCACTCGGTAGCTGCAGCAGCGGGTGATACAGAGGTATGGTTTTATTATCCTTGTGAACTTTAGATATTGATTGCATGGATCATTTTTACACTAATCCATGGTCAAAGGATTGTTCTGGCACTATGAGCTAAATTTTCCTTGTTAACTTTGAGCACTGACTGTTCATCCTGTCCCACTGATTATTCTTGACAGGCACCGGACAAAGTTGACACACATTTTATGTGCTTTACTTGTGTAGATGGTAAGCAGAGCTCCCCTCTCCCTTCTCTTCCTCTCTCTCTCTCTCTCTCTCTCTGCACGCTTTTTTTTTTTCCGCTAGCAAACTCGTGTTTATCTTAAGGCAAAGGCTCACCAACCACTTGACAAAGTCTGTTGATCTAATGGGATCAGTTGCCTTCTCAAATATTTAGGTGAATTGTTTGAGCTGGATGGAAAAAAGTCCAGTCCTATATCACATGGTCCATCCTCACCGAGCAGCTTATTGCAGGTTAGCTGTCAATTTTTCTGACTTTATCTTCTAATTTGCCTCCTTAGCTGTTATCTAGGATTTGCTAGGTTCTTTGGAAACTATACTGAGGGCATTGTGGTATGGGGTGAGTAAGGGTGGGGGGTCTTGGGGCAGGAATGGGTTTCCGGTCCAAGAGACTTGCATAACAGCCTACTCCATAGGGATGTTTCCTGATGTTCTTTAATTCATATGATCTAGCAACTTGGTCACCCTTTATTATTATTTGAAAAAATGGCACAAATGGTCCATGAACTTTGATCCAATGTGCAATGTCGTCCCCGAACTTTTAATTTATTCAATGTGATTTTTGAACTTTAGTTCGATGTGCAATTTCATCCCCGAACTTTTAATTTGTTCAACGTGGTCCATGAAATTTTGGTATATGTTCAATCTAGTCCTTAGAGTATTTGAAAATATTCAATATTGTCTTTTCATTAGTTCAAGTTCAGGGAATGACAACATTAAACATCTTCGTATAATTTATGGATTAAATTGGACATGTATAAAAAGTTTAGGGACCAATTGAACAAATTAAAAGCTCAGGGATGACATTGCGCATTAAGCTAAAGTTAAGGGACCACATTGAACAAATTAAAAGTTCAAAGGTGACATTGCACATTGGGTCATAGTTCAGGGACCACTTGTGTAATTGTCCCTTATTATTATTATTATTATTTTGTGGTATTGGTCATCTACTATTGTCACCCATTCTATTGGAGTTTTGTCTAACCATTTTATTGCATGACAGGATGCGGCTAAAGTCATCCAAGAAATGATCCAGAAAAATCCAGATTCACTCAACTTCAACGTCATAGCCCTTTCTAAGAAGGTTTGAGGCATATGATGTCTATAATGGAGCTCGTCAAGTTACCCTCACTGTTGACTTACTGATCGTTGCTTTCCCAGAAGAATGTCGGTCCTTCTATAGTGTCATGTTAAACATCCATGAGAATAACTTGCTACTTACTAGAGGGCCTGTAATCTGTCACTTGTGGGTTGTTTACTTTTATGCCTATTAACTGGCTTAGCAGGTTATCTGTCCCGAATAACTATCGGTAGAGGAACGAATCTTTGGGTTTAGATGGTACTGCTGTGTCCAAAAGTAGTGAAATGGATGTTCTGCTGCTGGAACTTGTAAGTTCATTACTTTGCACAGGAGACAGCTTCCTTTTGATGCTTCACTATGGCTTGACGAGTTCAGTACATATTATGCGGAAGGTATGCATCATCAACTTCTCGGTTTCGAATGACTTCGTTACTTTGCATGATGCATAAAATGATTTGGCTATGTGCTTAGGGGTTTCTATTACCTAACCCCGGTACTAGCTCATGAGATGATACGGAAAGGAAAGGGAGAGAAATGACCGATAGTGTAGGGGTTTGAAAAACCATAACACATTTCGAGAGCATGAATGGATAAGGCCTCGACGACATGGGTGATTGTGAGGAAGTGGAACGTCAAGGTTAAATTATATTTTCCAGAGAGATTTTTCTTGACATGCTTGGCTTCCTTGAGAACTTCACAAAAAGTTATATTGTGAATATGCGAGAGAGGGGTCGTCTCTTTTGAAATGAAGATTGGAAAATGAAGATCACGCTTTGACATTATCAATTCCAAAACCGGAAGAAGTCTTGAGTTGAGAACTTTCGTTGTTAGAGAAGAGAGGGAGCGGACGATGCAGAGATTTACTGTTAAGACTTTTCTATACGTTTTGAGAGCAGCAGCAACCGATTATGGTTCGAAGAACCTGTATGGAGCTGCCAGGGGGACGATGCTATTCACCGTCTTATCAGAGCTTTGTCCGTTGGGCATGGTGAACCTCGTGTTGTGGAATAGTCGCTTACCCTTCATTTGCTTGATGCATATACCGATTTCTTTGACGAGATTTAGGGTACAAATAAGTTATAATTAGGGAAAATTATCCAAAAAGTCCTAAACCTATTGCAATTATGCCAATTCAGTCCTAAATATTTTTTATTTGCCAATTCAGTTCTAAACCTTTTGCAATTGTGCCAATTCAGTTCATCCGGTCACTTTTGCCGGTCGGTGCTGATGTGGACGCCGTCTGGCATGGGGACGGTTGACGTGGTATTATTTTAATATATGTTTTTTTTTCAAATTTTTTTTTTTCGATTTTTTTCCATTCTTTTTTTTTCTTTCCTTCTTCCCCACAATGAAGCCGGCGTTTCTCAAGCCAGGTGGCCTCGCCCGACGCCCTGGGAGGAGGCTCGCCCAGCTCCAACAAGGGCTGGTGCTAGCGAAGCTTGCTAGGGCTGGGTGAGCTTTGCCATCGCCGCCGGAGGGCAAGCTCGACCTCGCCCCGATAGAGCTGCCCTCGCCGCCGTTGGCGGTCGAGCGCTCGCTTAAGCGGTGGCAAGGCGGCCTCGCCTTGGCTGGGCGAGCTCGACCTCACCTAGATTTGGTGAGGTCGAGCTCGCCTAGCCATGGCGAGCTCCGCCCTCGGAGCTAGGCGAGGATTGCCCTCGCCGCTAGTGTCGGCGAGGGCGAGCCTCCCCAGTGGCCAGCGAGCCTCCCCTAGTCGGAAAGAAAAAAAAAAGAAAGGAAAAAAATAAAAAAAATTTAAAAAAAAAACATTAAAATAATGCCATGTTAGCCGTGCCGGCGTCCATGTCAATGCCAGCTGGCCAAAAGTGGTTGGATGGATTGAATTGGCACAATTACAAAATGTTTAGGACTGAATTGGCACAATTGCAATAAGTTTAGGATTATTTTGGTAATTTTCCCGTTGTAATTAAGTATGATGTTAATGTGGGCGTATATTGTTGATTGGGATAATTATCCAAAAAAGTCATCACTTTATTATACTTAATTCGATTCAAAACCTTTTAATTTGATAAATTTAGTCATAAACCTTTTTGACGATTTGCCAATATAGTTCTTTTGGCTAATTTTAACATGTAATTGCTAACGTGGACATGGACCATTGTATGTGACACGGCCGGCGTGGATGATTGGGGTTGATGTGGATAATTTTTGTAATTTTTTATAATTTTTTATTTTATTTTTTTGTCTTCTAACCATGGGTAGGCGAGGGTCCCCTTGCCTGAAAACAAGAAGGAAAAGAAAGAAAAAAAATTATAATACACATTTATACAAATTTTATAAAGAAACTTCTAAATTTTTTTTAAAAAAATGCAGAATTATTTATGTTGGCACCGGTTGTTTCACGTAGAACGATCGGCATTCACGTTAGTGAATTACATTGATAAATCGTCAAAAGATTTATAATTAAGGTGACTCAATTGAAAAGTTTTAGATTGAATTAGATTTAGGAATTTTTTTATAATTATCCCATTGTTGATGGATTCAAGTAATGGGTAGGGCTCTGACCAAGAAAAAAAAAAGGTAATGGGTAGGGCCAATGCCCTTGAACGATACCAAGGTTTAGTGAAGGGCCCTCGTTTGATTTTAATTAGATAGAAGTCATTCTTTAATTCCTCATTCGAGGTCGGCATCACACATCTGTATCGACGGGAGAAATCATTACGTGCTCCGGAAGTAATCTCTCCTTTTCTCCCACAAGTCCGCGCGCCGCCACTTAGCGAAGGAGGAATATATTTTGGAGGCTATACAGTAATTCTCCTTTTGTCCAAAGTGAACGAGTGCCAGGAATCCCACATGGTGCGAA
Source organism: Syzygium grande (assembly GCA_024733475.1). Taxonomy (NCBI): domain Eukaryota; kingdom Viridiplantae; phylum Streptophyta; class Magnoliopsida; order Myrtales; family Myrtaceae; genus Syzygium; species Syzygium grande. The sequence continues at coordinate 38,656,776 of JAMXDD010000001.1, read as the reverse complement.
TGCAACACCTGAGTTACAACCATGTGGCTCCTGTCGATCACTTCCTTCTGCTCCACGACACACATAGTGCCTCGGGATCATTTAATAGAAAGTTCTCGTCATTCCTTTCAATGAAAAGATATACGCGAGACCCTACTTGCCAAAAAAGGAACAGAAATGACCAGCCCAAAGTTTCCAGGAAAGGCCCTTTCCATTCTCACTTGTTTCTTAATTGGTTCACATTATCACAAAACATCCTCCTCGGCAGAAAAACACATCCAAATGGAAACAAAAAAACAGAAGAATTTTCACAAAGGTTCTCTCTCTGTCCTGACCCACATTGGTGCCACATGATGTGGCCACAAAGATGATGTCAATCATAAGCCAACTAATAGCTGCTTTCCACTTGTGGACATTCCCACTTGGTGTCCTACTTGGAACCCCTCCGCCCCATTCTCTAATGCCGCCACTCGTGCCTCTGTCGGAGCTGCCACCAAGGAGTCCATCGTTATCGTCTTTTTTCTCCTCTTCCCGGAGCCGCTGTCCAGTGATGATGACAACGACGGAGTTGACGGCTCTGGAGATGGCCGTTCTAAAACACCACCGAAATAATGTGCCTGACATGATTTCCATGAACTTGCTTCTTTTCTTGAAGCATATGGCAGTGGATCAAGTGTTATCGGATCAGGACAGTGAGGATGAAGTAGATGATGACATTGCAGATTTTGAGGATCGAAGGGTATGTACTCTTTCTATTTAAAGATATGAAAGAAGTGTAACTTTGTATCTTCTAAAATAAATCAGTAGCAGGTTTGCAACTTCTCTGTCTGCCTGGTGTTGTCCCTTTTTCAGCATTGGTTCCGCAACTAACAGTGGATGCTCTTGTAATGTAGCCAAGAGACCTTAAACATAAGGACAGCTTTTGATTTGGTTCTTCATCTCTGAAGAGGAATAGATTAACAGAAGCTGCTTTCTAGAAACAGCTTTTTCCTAGTCCGTTGCCATGGCATAATTATATATATATATATATATATATATATATATATATATATATAAAATTCAGCAAGAAGATACTCACCACACATCAGATTTAATGGATGGGATATCTGCTTCTTCCTTTCTAGTATCTGCTACTACAATTCAAGGGATGGGCCATATATGTTGAAGGTTATGGGTTTGAGAGAGTAAATAGTATTTTGCTTGAAGTATTACACTAAGAGACGTCAAGTTTGAAACGCTTAACAGAGTTACCTCCAGCGTAGGTAAAAAGGTTTATATGTAAGCTATTGGGCTCCAGCCCATATGGGCCCAAAATAACCATGCTTTAAACCTATTGGGCTTGTATGTGAACATATTATTTAGAATATATTAATAATATAGCCAACAATCTCCTCCTATGTTCACCATACAACATAATCCAATACGGTGGTCAGTGTAATGTTCAAACAAATGTGAATCACCCACATTCAGTCCATGACAATCAACTTGGATCGGTCAAAGAGTTTCAGCATTAAATATTAAACTCAATCATAATTTGCAATCTAAATAAGTGAATCATCCTCATCATAATCTGTTCTAAGATCAGCACATAAAATTAAATATGAAGATTTTCAGATTCAGTCTAAACTCATCCAAATCCCAATATCCAAAATAAATCTCAGAATCAGTTCACAACCAACATATGCATAACAGTCAATTATAAATAGGCCATCCAAAATAGTCCAAAGCCTTTTAAATACAAGAACCAAGCACAATAATGTTCACAAAATAGAGATAGCAAAATGGAAGTCTCAAGTAAATGGACTCCATCAAAATGGGCAATAGCAGGTGACTTGTCAAGTCCCTACATACTCTAAATGATATATTCATTCATCTAGTAGATTATCTTGGTCAGGATCCCATCTAGTAAGCTCTCCTCCATCTCTGTCATCCCCTGTAGATTGTCAAATATGAATTTCATATTATTATGAATTCAATCAGGCAGAGAAGAACATATATTAATGTCATAAAGTATCATAATATCATGTTCATAAGCATCAAGTCAGTTTCATAAATTATGAATAAGGCCTCAACAGTTTGAATTACAAAGAGCCATCAACTTCTATTTATTTGTAAGTAAATAACCATTGTCTAGTTTCAAAGAACATGACTAATAGTCATGTCACTTACAATAACCAACAGGCTTTTTATGCAAACACCTATCTCTATATTTCAATTTTGGAATGTCACAATTACTAATTCCTTAAAGTCAAATAATCTAGCATTAATTTTGGAATGAGATCATTTAACCAAAAAGATAGTCCAACTTAGTTGGATTGTATCATCAAGTTTGGAATGACACAAGTCGTGACATCCCTGATTTCGGGCCTAGGAAGACGAGGGCTGGTAATAAGTGGATGAGCGGGTAAGTCGAGTCGAGGGTCGATAATGGAATAGACAGCATGATCGGAACGAGTGTACTGAGAGTTGATCGTGGTTCGATCGAAAGATTGTTTATGAATTGGCCTAGGGATCGACAGTGGAATGACCCCATGACTACGCCAATGGTTAGAGTAATATGACCGTGGAGTGACTCTTCGACCATAAGGGCCGTTAGTGGAACGATTCGGGATAACTGTGGATTAGTCCAGTGTCGGCATGTGTCGGTCGCGGGTGATACTGCACGACCATGCATTAGTCCCGGGTGACCATGAGTTAATTCCGGGGTACTGGATTTTACGAGATTACATGACAACCGAGGGTTGACCATGGGTTATTGATACTCGAACGTGGCCCGGTCATGAATCAGTCCACGGATTGTTGCGTTGAGTCGGATAGGCCATGGATGAGACATGTGTCAGATCATGTGCTTAGTGGCTTAATCGTGGCTTAAGCAAAATTGCTGGTCGCGACGGCCAAGGCTATGTGCCCGGTCATGGCCGGCCATTGTACCCGTCAGCCAGGCCACGGACCGGCTATGTGCCCGGTTGTGCTAGCCATTGTGCCCAACCCTTGTGCCATAAGTTATGCCCATAAGATCCGATTCCGATCCCGTCCCGTGCCCAAGAAATATGGCCATGAGTCGTGCATCGTGTCATTCACAGGTCGATGTGTGTGTTTGGCCGTGAAGCGACCCCTCGCCTATATGACCCGGCATGATGCTCGGCCACGGTGCCCATATGACCGGTAAGGAACTAGGCACATCGCCCGAATGACCCGGGCAAGCCATTGGTAGCGTTGCCCATATAGCCCGGCACGTTGTCCATCTTGACTGTACGTTGCCCGTATGGCCCGATGTGCTGACCATTGCGGTCGGACCCAAACCATTGGCCCGGTGAGCCGGCCACGCGCTAGGCCAACAGAGAGGCCCAATTTGGCTTAATTTGGCTTAGATTTTTGTAGGGCCAAGTTTTGTCACTTGTGAGGGCTTTTCCACATTAAACTTCATTTTAAATAGGATTATTAGAATTATTTATCGTGAGAAAACCCTTGAAAAATTATGAGACTTAATATGATGCGGGGTTATGATTTTAGCGCCGTTTAGCCAATTTCGGGAAAAACGATTGGCCTGAGAGGTTTGTGAGTAAAACTAACTAGTTTGTAGGCTTCCCAAGGTTCCGGTTTTGGCTGAAGAAAAGAGACAAAAGGGGTTGACTTGGTCAAAGGTGTAATTATGGCCATTTAAGCTCTATTATCGGATCCCCATGAGGTGTCCCCCCTCATTATTGCCCCAAGCTGAGCTGTGCCCCTCTATTTATGACTTCATTTAAGGCCCTTGGTGACTTATTGATCACCAATAAGAGAGCCCGAGGCAAGGCTAATAATTGGTCAAGCCAAAAGAACCAAGCAAGAGGCCATTCGGCCAAGAGGAAGAGAAAAAGAGAGAGAGAGAAGAGAGAGAGAGAGAGAGAGAGAGAGAGAGAGAGAGAGAGAGAGAGAGAGAGAGAGAGAGAGAGAGAGAGAGAGAGCTAATAAGAAAAAGATAAGCCTTGGCCTTCATCATTTTATGCCATAAATAGTATTAATTGAAGGCTATCATAACTTTGACTAAGAAGCTTCTATTATTAGTGCAAGTCTAGGGTTTCTAGGGAGTTTTTTGAACTCTTTAAAAGCAAAATAATCCCCCCCTCCATTCTCCTCTCACGCCACCACCATCACCACGCCAACTTCATCATCATCATCATCTTCTTCTTCTTCTTTCTTTATTTCTTGTTTTTCCACTTTCAGCCCAAGAAGCCCACGCCCAAATCAACCTCGAACCGGCCCGTTTTTCATCCTGTTTCCTACCCAAGAGCCCACAACTTAACCTTCGTAGGCATCGGTTTGCTCAGCCACACAAAGAGGAAGCTCGAAATTTCCCGAGCCTACCCGCGTCTAGCCGGTTCTTTAGGGTTGTTAGTTGTTGAGTAAGTAAATTCCCTAATAGCGGGAAAGGGAGTTGCAATGCGTTGTAATATGGGTTGCTTGGCCCGTTTCTTGATTTTGTGGTTGATTTACTTGGCCCGTTTTCTGGTTTCATAGTTATTTGTACTTTCTCATCTCATGATGTTCACGTGTGATACTCACAATTGATGTTTGTTCTTGTTGGTTTCGTAGCATGACCATCGATGCCGGTACGGTAAGAGTTGATTTGTGTGAACGACGATTGTCTTGCCCTCGCTTGATATTAGAGTTTTTACTTACTGAGTTCCCCGACTCACTCCCGTTGTTTTTCCTCTTTTCAGGTCCGTGAGATGGCGTCCCCTCCAACCCATTTCGAAAACCCCGTCGAGTTGCGAGCCGAACTCCTTACCGTGATCAACGCTCGAGAGAATCGCACCTACCGTCGAATCACAACCCACGTGATGGTCGACGAAGGCCGCAACGAGCTGGTCACTCGCTCGTACGAGGCGTGGTACCGCCTAGCAAACGGGGAATGGGGTTGGACCCCTTCGCGGGTTCAACGAGCCATTTGGAGGACCGCGGGTCGTTTCCGGGGCAAGCCGGGGGTAGAGCGTGACAGCTAGCCGGACGAGGAATGGGAGGAGCGAGAGGAGCGAGAGGACGATAAAATATAGCGAAGTTAGGAACCCAAGCCAAATTTTGTTTGTTTGATAGCAGCTTGTGTCGGAAATGCCCTTGGAATGGGCTTGTAAAATATGTACGTGGCTTGTAAGGGCCGTAAAGAGGGGTTCGACAAAATAAGCACTTATCTTGTGAATATAAAGTGCGACGTTTACTTATATCACTCATGTTTGTCTTGTTTATTAATTGCTTCGCGTGCGCATTTGAGTGTTTAAAATAAATGGGACGAACTAATATATTTCCGCGAGTCATGGGTCTATTCGGGTCATATTTGATCACTAAATATCGATCGTGATTTTGAGTTGGGATGTGACAGTGTGGGGTATCGTTTTGTTTTGGTATTAGAGCAGGTTTTCCCTCCAGTAGGTGCAGTTCGTGACAACTTGTGAGTGGACGATTCGACGAGGGCGGGGAGTGGCGTTGGGGCCATACGACCTGAACATTGAGCGGCCTCTTAGGACATGGCGCCGGGGTCATGAATGCCTGAACATTGTGCGGCCTTTACGGACGTGGTGCTGGGGCAATAATACGTAATCATTGTGTGGCTTCTGACCTAGGTGGCGCCGAGGCGGGTAGCCTGATCATTGTGCGGCCTTTGGAAAGAAGTGGCACCGGGGTACATATATATATATATATATATATATATATATATATATATATATATGCCATCTGATCATTGAGCGGCTTCTGAAAGGAAGTGGTGAAGGGCCTGATCATTGAGTGGCTCCTGGTAGGCTTCTAGGATGGCTAAAGAAAGAGAATTGTCGAATTGTGCACCAAAATGAGGAAAACAGTTCTGAAAACCAAGCGGAAATAAATGCCTAGAGTGATAAGGTGCGCTAAAGTTGGGGTAGTTAGCCAAGAAACACCCCATGCATGAGATTGTGTGTCTGCGCACTTGATTGATTGGTAAGTAGGCCTTTGATTGTTAAGTTTTTGATTGCTGACATGTTCTTGCGTTGTAGAAAGCCTTAGTAGATTACCACGACAATATGAGTGCTCCGGACTTGACCTCGACCTCGACCTCGAAAGGAAAGTCAAAGCAAGATCCCCGAATAGACGAAATTCTACAGCCTTTTGTGATCGTAGGAGAATTGTTGGGACAACAAGTACAGCAACAAGCACAGCAACGACTGTCTATTGCTAAGAATGCAAGTGGCGGCAAATGAAAATGGAAATGGTGACCGTATAATGCATGGATTGGTCGAGTAGTTCCTGAAGTTGCGACCCCCGAAATTTGCTGGAATCGAAGATCCCAAAGAGGTAGAATCCTGGATTGATGAATTACAGAAAGTGTTTGAACTTCTGCGATGTTCCAAGGAAGATAAAGTCACCTTAGCAACCTATCAGCTACAAGGGAACACCAGTTATTGGTGGAAGGTGACCAAGGAAACCGTATTCCCAGAAAATGCTGCTATAAATTGAAATGCTTTCGTTGAGGCATTCAATGGGAAATATTTTTCTGAGTGTGCTCGTGATCGGAAAATGAAAGAATTTTGCAACTCCAGCAAGGAAATATGACGGTGGACCAGTATGAAGCAAGGTTCGCTCAGTTGTCGAGGTACGCTCCTAGACTTATTGAAAATCCCGTCGATAGGGCGAAACGATTCTATGATGGTCTCAAACCTGACATCCGGAGTCAGTTAGTACCTCTGAATTTGAAGGATTATAATGAATTATATGAACGAGCTCAACTAATCGAGAAAGATTCGTTGGAGAGGGTCCCTTCGACGAGACCCTATTATTCTACTCCTCGAATGGATCAACGTTCGGGCAAGAGGCCAGTGACAAGGGAAAACGTCCCTTTGTTTCCAACAAGAAGCGGAATTTTCAGCAGACAGCTAATATTTCTGGCAACACTTGTTCTGTTTCGTGGACGACAGCATGGCGATGCCTAGTGCCCCATTCGTACGGGAGCATGCTTCGTGTGTAGCCAACAAGGTCACATGATCAGGGATTGTCTACAATGGCAACAGAATATACTTTCACAGCAAAGACAGGCGACAGCAGCAATTGGAGTTCAACCTCGTGCTAACAACGGCGATCGTCCTCCGACACAAGGATGAATATATGTACTTACCCAAGAGGATGCTAAGAACTCCGACTCAGTGATCATATGTATGGTTTTCCTCAATAATCGTGCTGCATATGCGTTAATTGATACTAGAGCTACACATTCATTCGTATCTAGTCAATTTGTATGTCTGGCCAAAATTGTGACAAAACCATTAGAAAATGTACTTAGTGTTTCTACTCTGATGAGAAATGAAGTGCATACTACCCTAGGATATCAAGGGTGTAAGATAATTATAGGTGGACTGATGGATATTATCAATCTAGCGGTACTGGCCATGTATGATTTTGATGTTATCGTTGATATGGATTGGCTTAGTAAATAGCGAGCCAATATAGATTGTTATAGTAAGGTGATTCAATTTCATCCCCCTGATCGCTCCTGCTATACATTTGTGGGAAATGGAGGAGGATCTTCTATTCCTTTGATTTCTGCTTTAGAAGCAACCCGACTATTGCAGAAAGGTTGTCAAGGATTTCTGGCAACAATAGAAAATATAGCAAAGGAAGATGAACCAAAGTTGGAAGATATCTTGGTGGTACAAGAATTTCCGGATATTTTTCCAAAAGAATTATTAGGTCTACCTCCGGAACGAGAAGTAGAATTTGCTATTGAAGTAGTTCCTGGAATGGAGCCTATTTCCAAAGCTCCCTACAGGATGGCTTTGACCGAATTAAAAGAACTCAAGGTGCAACTATAGGAATTACTTGTCATGCCCTAAACCTTACAATGCGCAACATCCCTGCCGAGGTCGAACTTGTGCAATGCCACAGGAAGTGTCGTCGACCCAAAAATCCAAACATAGAGATCACGACACATGCGGAAGCAAATTAAAAACACCCGTATAATTAAAACAACATGAGACCAAGGGTAGCACAAACAACAAACAACGGAATAACAAATATACACTTGCAGTAACCAGGGAAAGATATACATTACCATCGAACCGAGCATACAACAACAGTACGTACAAGCTCAGCAAGACGAGCATCCAAAACACCAACGACACAACAAAAAGGGACAGGTGGTTGGGTTAACTCAGCTTTGCTATAGGTCGACCTATCTTTCAAAAAGTGACTAGTCAAACCTATTCTACACAACCCTTAACTTAGCCGGTGGCACCTAAGGGTCATCCTCCACCCGATTTTCTCTTGAGTCCTCTGACTCGTGCCTCGGAGGAATACGTGGACCACAGTATGGAGAGATCGCGTGCAATGGTTGCACAACCTGTGGCTCCACTAGGGGCACCATGGGCGGCTTTTCATCCGGCTTCTCGGGATCAACTATCTCGCCATCGAGAGGAATGATCGTTGATTAAAGGGGATGTCGAAATTTCTTAGCGGACCGTTCTCCTCTAAACCATCTCGATAAGTCCAAGCTATGTATGAATAAGGCTTCAGGTATACTCCGCCCTCGTCAACCCAAACCATGCTCGAATACTTGACATAAGCTCGGTTGTCTCCTAAAGTGTACTCCACCTCCTGATTAACCACATGTCTAGGGATCCCAAAACGAGGAGGCGGGCCTCTTGGGTCCATGGCTGGGGGTCTGAAAAGTTGGATTTTAACAACAATGAGACGAATCTCAACAAGTAAAAACCCCATCAACCCAAACTAGGCTAACAAGCACTTTCTCACAGGCAAACAATTCACAAGCAACCAATATAACAATCAATTGACCTAGGCCCTCAGGCCCAGATCGAGCACATAATTGACCCTACAGGTTAGACAGTTCGTAATAATCCTCATGGCACATACGTGATCACAATTAATCATATATCGCCATACGCATGCTCATACTCATTAGTGTCTGCATCACACGCGAGTCATCGATACGCATGTGCTTGCACAACTACCAATGCACTCTTGCACACATATGCCACCAATATTCCATGCTCATGATCTAGCTTAATAATGCACATTGGCACCTCTGTTCATTTCTCAATTAGAGTTCGACCCGCATAAAACGCATCGGGTCTGACCGCATAAAATGCATCAGGTTTATTAATCAATGCCAACATTTCATGGCTCGCATAAAACGTATCAGGTCTAGTGTCTCTAGCCCACGTAAAATGCATTAGGCGCAACACCGATCTCCATATATGAACCAAAACTAGCGTAAAACGCATCAGACTAGTCGTCTTTTGGTAGAACCGGGTATTGTCCCGCATAAAACGCATTAGGACGGGTTCAATACCCCGCGTAACACGCATTAGGGTTTATAGTGATCACATGTACACACAGCCAATTTTATCTGAACCCCGCGTAAAACGCATTAGGGTATTATCGGTGATCACATGCTCATGTCAGGTACGCATACTCGCACAATTCTCATTTCGAGCCAATGCTCAGCAAGCAAAATGCGTGGCCATGTAGTCCCGCACTCAGGTAATAATGCAATGCACGACGAGCATCCCAATTCCCAAGTATAATCGCATAATCAAGTAATGCTACGACAAGTTCAATTTGTGCCTTAACATGCTCACTAGCCACAATGTGCCCAATTTATGCCATAACATGCTCAATCAATATTGCACCGACATGTCTATATACTCAATTTAACACGTTTCAGCATGGCACAAAAATAGGCACACAAATTTCACGTATTCAATGAATAGGTTTCGCGTCCATAATTGGTCAATTCACACACCGTATCATTCAGCCACACAAACACACGGCATGGCATGATAAAATTGATCACCAATGAGCACAAATCAGCCACTAGATTATTCAAACACAGAATGCTTGGGAATTCGCAATTAAATCCCAAATTGTCCAATCTTAGCCTAATTAATTCCCGACATAGACAGCCACAAATCAGCACGTTCTCGGCCATTTTTCCACTTCCAAATCATCGCATTAGACTCCCACAATCAGCATATAAACAACCTCCAACAATCAGCCACTAATCATGCCTAATTTCACCCTAATTAATCTCTAGTCCAACCCTAACCCATCTATAAATACTTAAAAGCCTAATTAAGATTTAGGGATATTTACTCACAATTCCTAAGCTCCAACTTAGAGGTTGAACTGGCGGGGAATGGGTGGTCCAAGCAGCTCGCGGTGGCGGCGGCTTGAACGGACGGCGGCCGGTGGTTCAACGGCGAGGGGCGACGACTCTTGACCAAGGGGCCGATCGACGGTGTTCCTCACGCCGAATGAGGGGAGAGAGAGAGAATGGATGGTTCGGGTGGTGGTGCTGCACGGTGAACGAGTAGCACGGCGGGCGGCGGCGGTGCGTCCCGACGTCCTTGGCTACTCACAACCGAACAAGAGAGAAGAGGGGGAGAATGGCGGGGGAGGAGAAGGGCTGGCTGGACGGAGAGAGTGGGGGAAATGAGAGGAGAGAGAGTGAATTATTGGTCTAAAAAGGGGATTTGACCAACTTTTCCTAATTCCCATTTTGCCATTTTCTCACTTGGTTGAGATAATCCTAAGTCCAATAATGGAAAGACAATCTTGTCCAATATTTTTTTGAATTATTGGGGCTGATATTATCCACTTAAATCCCCAAAATAATTTCCAATAATTATCCTAAAATTCGGAATACTAAAAATAGGTTTAGGGGCAAAATCGTAATTTTTCGATTTCGGGCCGAATTTTCCATTTTTGGACCGTACCGACCCCAAATATCATTGGTCACACTAAAATGATGTCGTCCTCGCAAAATAGTCGCGCACGTCCACAAAATTTGACGTCCAAGTCTGGATCCAATTTCACAATCAAAATTGTTCAATTACAATTTTAGGATCTCTCACTAACGGGTGAGCTGTTTAGGGGTTACGCGTGTCGATCTAGGATTACTCGAGCCATGACGGTCTCAATTACCGGGAGAACGCGAGGAATTATCACTAGTTCCGGAGGTTGCTATCGTTGGGATTAATTTTGGGATTTGTTCGCCACGCGTACTCTCGGTCCTGCGGAATCACCTGCGATCCAATTGTACGTCATTGACCAAACCAAATCCGTCCCCTTCCTAGGATTGGTCCACATTGGCCCAAAATATCTCCTCATCGTTCCTCGAAATCGGTGCCCAATTCGCAATCGGGTCCCTAGTCCACTTACCGTTTTCCTAGTTAGCTATTCCCTTCTGGTTAGTATCCCGAGAGCGCTCAATTCCGAGCGAGACTTACTAAAATTAAATAAGAATAATATCAATTTCATTAATCCCGAAATGCGTCAAAATTCAGGATGTTACAATTCTCCCCCCTTACAAAAAATTTCGTCCTCGAAATTTGCAATCTAAACTTATCGACTCAAACAAATGGGGTACCGACGTCGCATTGCCTCCTCACTTTCCTAGGTAGCACCTTCGGCTCCATGGTGCTCCCATATAACTTTGACTTTTGGGTTAGTCTTATTCCTTAGCACTCGATCTTTCTTGTCCTCGATCCTTACAAGTCTTTCCATGTATGACACCTTGTTGTCCATGTCCGACACCTTATCGTCCACATCTATCTCCTTATACCTCAAAACGTGGGTCGGGTCTAATTTATACTTTCTTAACATTGACACATGGAATACATTATGCACTTGGGACAGGTTGGGCGGCAAGGCAAGTCTATAAACTATATTACCAATCTTTTCTAACATCTCAAATGGACCAACATACCTTGGGCTAAGTATTCCTTTTTTTGCCAAATCGGAACAATCCCTTCATAGGTGACACCTTGAGAAATACATGATCTCCAACCTGAAACTCCAAAGGTTGTTGCCTCCGATCGGCATAACTTTTATGGCAACTCTGAGCGGTCCTTAGCCTTTCCCGGATAATTTTTTTTTACCATTTCTACTAACTACTGAACCAATCCCGGATTCATTATACTTCTTTCTCTCACTTCATCCCAACATAAGGGTGTTCTGTACGCTCTGCCATAAGGTGTCTCAAATGGTGCCAACCCAATACTCTGCCGAAAGTTGTTATTGTAGACAAGTTCAACCAAATGCAACTGTTCCTCACTTGTTCTGAAAGTCTAATACACATGCTCTCAGCCTATCCTCTAAAGTTCGAATAGTTCTTTTAGACTGACCATCAATCTGCGGATGATAGGCCGTACTGAACTGTAACTTCGTTCCCAAGGTCGATTGTAAACTTTTTCAAAAATTGACTGTAAATCTCGGATCACGGTTCGAAGTGATCATTACTGGTACTCCAGGAAGACGGACTATCTGGCGCACATACAATTCTGTATACCTTTCCAACTCGAAGTCCTTTCGCACTGCTAGAAAGTGCGCTAACTTGGTCAGTCTGTCCATTATCATCCAAATAGAATTGTGTCCTCTCTAGCTCCTTGGTAATCCCGTGATAAAATCCATGGTGATATGCTCCCATTTCCATTCAGGGATCTCTAATGGTCACAACAATCCTTCAGGCTTACAGTTCTATGCCTTCACTTATTGGCATGTCAAACACTTGGCCACATACTTGGTCATATCCACCTTGATTCCATTCCATCCATAATGTTGTTGAAGGTTTTAGTATATCTTCGTGCTGCTCGGGTGAATGCTATAACTGCTCCTATGAGCTTCCGATAAAATCTCTTCCTTAAACTCCAAATCATCGGGTATGTACAAACGTCCTCGAAATTTCAGAATTCCATCCTCGAGCACTTGGAAGTCCGGTTTCCTTTTAGTGCCATCCACCTCTAGACTCTTATGAATCTCAGGGTCCGTAGACTGTAATGCTTTAATTTTGGCACTTCCGATTTAATCTTTAGCGCCGTCATCAGACTGGAGAGGTGTCCTACTTCGAACTGAAACTCTTAGTCTCGCGTTCCTTCCAATAAGGTCCACTCTTTGACCATTAACTGCGCGATGCTCGACTTCCGACATAGGGCATCCGCTCCCCGGTTGGCTTTTCTGGGATGATACAAAAGGTCACAGTTATAGTCCTGCAACAATTCCATCTAACGACGCTGCCTCATATTTAGCTCCTTTTGAGGAAACAAGTACTTGAGACTCTAGTGGTCCGTGAAAATCTGAAACCTTTCTTCGTACAATTAGTGCCTCCAAATCTTAAGTGCGAAAATGATTGCTGCCAGTTCCAAATCATGAGTCGGGTAGTTCATCTCATAAGACCTTAACTGATGCGATGCATAAGCAATCACCCTTCCAATGTGCATTAGCACGCACTCTAATCCTTTAAGCGAAGCATCGCTATAAATCTCATATCCTCTCGGTCCTGAAGGGATCGTTAGCACTGACACAGTCGTCAATCTCTACTTCAATTCCTGAAAACTCTTTTGGCACTTTTTGTCCCACTCGAACTTAGTTTCCTTCTTAAGCAGTCGCGTCAACGGCATGACTATCGACGAGAACCTTTTACAAAACGTCGATAGTAGCCAGCTAATCCTAAGAAACTTCGGATTTCCGTCACTGATGTCGATCTTGGCCACTTAGTTACTGCCTTAATCTTTGTAGAGTCACAGAAATTCCATCTCCGAAATTATATGTCTAAGGAACGCTAATCTGCTAAGCCAAAACTCGCACTTACTGAACTTGGTATAGAGTGTGTGTTCTCTTAAGGTCCATAGTACCTCAGTCAAATGTACCTCATGCTCTTCCGGGCATTTCAAATACACCAATATATCGTCAATGAACACGATGATGAACGGGTCCAAAAACTTCTTGAACACCCTGTTTATTAAGTCCATGAAGGCAGTAGGGGCATTGGTCAGACTAAAGGGCATCACTATGAACTCATAGTGCTTGTACTGCATCCTAAAAGTGGTCTAAGGAATATCCTCTTTCCTGATCCTTAACTGATGATATTCGGTCCGTAGGTCAATCTTAGAGAACATTGAGGCTCCTTGCAATTGATCAAACATGTCATCAATCCTCGGCAGTGGGTACTTATTCTTAATTGTCACCGATTCAACTGCCGATAGTCGATTCACGACTTTAATGTCCCGTCCTTCTTCCTTACAAACAGGATCGGCGCTTTCTATGGAGACACACTAGGATGAATGAAACCCTTGTGCTAGTGGTTCCTGCATCTCAACCTTTAATTCTTTCAATTCTGACAATAACATCCTATAAGGCAGCTTCGAGATTGGCTCAGCTCCAAGGCCAACTCGATAACAAACTCCACTTCTCTTTCTGGTGATAATTCCGGCAATTCCTGAGGAAAGACATTGGGAAAATTACATACCACTACCACCGCCTGCAGCGGTTCGTTGGCTTGCGCTTTTGTCCCCTCACGAAGGGATCGGAGTTGAAACCCCGGCGTAGTCGTTAGGGATTCTTAAGTGTGGCGCCGTGGTGGTGGGTCCTGTGCTAGCGTCACCCCAGGTTTACCTCTCGGCTATCGGCCATGCGGGGAGTTCCTGGGTTATAAAAAAAAATTACATACCACTGCTATGTCCTTTAGCCGCACTTCCTCTATCGTTGAATCAACTACATTTGCCAGGTAACCTTGACAACCCTCATCCAACAACTTGATTGCTTCTACTGGTAAAACTCAAGGGATCAAGGTTCCTCCTTGACTCCCTATAAACTCGGATCTAGGGTATCCAGTTAGACTAAACTGAATCACTCTGCCCTTACAATCCATCACAGCATTCTATTTAGCTAACCAATCTATGCCCACAATTACATCAAAATCATACATAGCCAGAACTGCTAGGTTTACCCTTTCTTCTCTATCACCAATCACAAAAGTGGTAGTCCTTTCTATCACATCATGCTCGATTGTTTAGGCCTGTCCACAAATCTCATTATAGTCCCTCAGATTCAGTAACATCGTCTGACTATGGAGATCCGGCTTCAATCCATCACGGAACCTCCGGGCGTTATCCAATGGGTCATTCCTTATTTTTGGGGCGAACCTGGATAACCTAGCAAACTCAGCTTCATGCAAGCCTACCGTCATCTGTCCTTGATGGAATCTTATAAATTCAGCTAACTTCCGTTCTCGTGCCCTCTCGGGTAGTACTTGCCTTTGAAGCTCAACAAACACAATCCAAATCTGAGTGGTACCAGCAGGAGACATTTTTCCTCCAGTGGCTTTCTATCAATCCCTTGCATTTCTTTGTAATCGGTATACTGCTAGAGTCCCATTTTCCTCATCTATGTACCCCCAATACCTCAAAAGTCTTTTCCAATTCCTCTATCGAAAGTGACGTAACCTCAAGATCACCTTTTTCCATCAAACTTAAGGAGCTTCAATTTCAAAAACTGCTCAATCAATTGATACATCTGTCTATTCGCATTTCCTTGACCTTAATCAGGATTTTCATTAATACCAATAGCAGCAATTGTAGCGGCCTCAACAGCCTAAGCTTTAGTGGCAGCTCACTCTTAAGCCTGCCTACCTATAAGATTGCCAATTTCCTCAAGTGCCCTCACGACCCTGGCCACTCGCGGGTCCATTGCTGCTTGGCTCTCAGAACTTGATTGGCCCCTTGTACACCTACCACTCAAGCTCATCCTTACAGGTTTCTATCACTATTCACCTACCTGCTATAATTCCACTCATGAATTAGAGACCTAAACCAAGCTAAATCAGTCTAAGGTCCTAGGCAAGGAACTAGCACAATTGCAATCAATCACTCAGTATGCGACTAAGCACAAACAGTACAAGACCTCAATCAAGGAGATACACGTACTTACCTCAGGTCCTACCGCACCTGCATTTTACGGGTCAATTCACATATGCACTCAATCAAAACACAGACAGTCAGGAGGTACACTTAGCACACAAGGTCTCCCTATTGGTTACCCAAAGTCATCGTTCCTTATCACTCCAGGCTTCAACTGAATTGGACCGAGCAAACCTTGCTTTGATACCAAATCAAATGGGGATGTCACGCTCCGAACCCTACGACGGGCAACATCATTGCCGAGGTCGAACTTGTGCAACGCCGTAGGAAGCGTCGCCGACCCAAATTTCCAAACACAGATATCACGGCACATGCGAAAGCAAATTTAAAACACCCGTACAATTAAAACAACACGAGACCAAAGGTAGCACAAATAACAAACAACGAGATAACAAATATACACTTGCATTAACCAGGGAAACATATACATTACCATCAAACCGAGCATACAACAACAGTACATACA
Source organism: Syzygium grande (assembly GCA_024733475.1). Classification (NCBI taxonomy): domain Eukaryota; kingdom Viridiplantae; phylum Streptophyta; class Magnoliopsida; order Myrtales; family Myrtaceae; genus Syzygium; species Syzygium grande. Next base: position 38,640,612 of record JAMXDD010000001.1, on the reverse strand, counting down.
AGCTCAGCAAGACGAGCATCCAAAACACCACCGACACAACAAAAAGAGACAGGTGATTGGGTTAACTCAGCTTCGCTATAGGTCGACCTATCTTTCAAAAAGTGACTAGTTAGACCTATTCTACACAACCCTTAACTTAGCACGGTGGCACCTAAGGGTCATCCTCCACCCAACTTTCTCTTGAGTCCTCTGACTCGTGTCCCGGAGGAATATGCGGACCACAGTATGGAGGGATCGCCTGCAATGGTTGCACAGCCTGCGGCTCTACTGGGTGCACCATGGGCGGCTCCTCATCTGGCTTCTTGGGATCAACTATCTCGCCATCGGGAGGAATGATCATCCAAGGGTCCCACTCACTAAGGCCATTAAAGGGGATGTCGAAGCTTCTCAAAGACGTGGTCTCCTCTAAACCATCTCGATAAGTCCAAGCTATGTATGAATAAGGCTTCAGGTATACTCAGCCCTCATGTTGCGACCTAAATTTCCTTTCAGGCTAATGGATTGTTAAGACTAAGCCTAACTCGGGCCCTCCCAAGCCCTACCAATTCGCAACTTAAGATTTAAGTTTTTTAACGTGCAAAAATTTTCATGCTTGGAGTCGCCACTAATCTATTTGTGGTAGGTCGATTAGAAACCTAAATAAAACATAGGGAGATATGTTTTATTCCTGCGAACCAGAGATTCTAAGCTCGGGGACTTGGTTACGCTAGATCAAGTCTAACGCCATTTCGGTACCTTTTCTTTTCAAAAAATATTTATGCATGCAGTCTGGATCCATTTTATTGCCTAATCGCTAACATGTGAGGTGTTCATGCGGGTGCGCAAACCACCAAAGTAACATCCAATAATCAAAACATTAAATAAATTGCAAGATTGAGAGAATTACTTACCTCGAAGCAACGTAAGCATCTGCATGGTTAGCTAGAAAATCACATCAACAATCCTAATATGATTTCTAATTAACAAGCAATTCACTCAATATTTTTGGATTTTCACTTATTTAAATGAAAAATAACCTATATGTAATGCGTGCAAAAATTAACATGCCATTAATGCAGCCTAACATGCAAACTATATGTCATGCGACGACGTGACCTAATTCTAATGGCGGATAAATGATTTGTTTTTTGGTATTTTTAAATGAAATTCGGGAATAAAAAAATGCCTAAATTAACATGCAATCTATTCTAAAAAAAATGATTTGATCTATCCTGAAGTGATTCTTTTTTTGGGATTTTTATTAGAATTCGAAATTATTAAATATCCTAAATAATCCACTAAGATTAAAACAATCTCTAATTTAAACTAGGAAATATGCTACCCTAAATCCCAATTTAAATCAAATAATTATCTTATTCTTTTGGATTATTTAAGATTCCCTAAGCATGCAAAATTTCTAATTTAAATCTAACTAGCATTTTTTGGAATTTTCTTTATTTAAAAAGGAAGACAATTAAACAAAGATAACAACCACGGTCAAACAATCCACGGAATCCGCAAGATTCTTCGAATTCAGATAAGGCAAAGAAATCAAATTAACGATCATATCTATAGGGTTATAGATATTGACGGAAAGTTGATTGGTCAAATTTGGAAAGCAAATAAAATCTATTATCGTGTCCAAGTGGTTATGGATAAGATAACGATTTTCCGTATCGCCGCGTATCGTACCTTAGGGATAAGGTCGGATAGTCGTTCAGATACGTTGCTAAATTAGGCAAAATTCCTAATTTTAAGTATTTGAAATATTGTGGATATGGCAAATATTATCCTAAGATTTAACAATCCACCAAAAAAAAAATATCCTCGAGATATTCAAACACCGAAAACCTAGGAAATTAAATATTTCGAAAAATATTTAGATGATGACCTTACCTAATTTGCGGATATCTTCCAAATGTGAACTCGATGCCGAATCAGACTTGCGAATCACGGCATGGGACGGTGTGGAGTGGACCAGCTCACGTCGAGACGTGGAGGTATACGACTCAGCTGGTTGTCTTGGTAGTGCGGCCGAAGAGGGGGCTGCTTCACGGTGGGGCTCGGAAAAATTGACCAGCTCTCTTGCTTTCTCCGCCAAGACCGTGTTTCCCTCGCTCAGAACCTACAATTGTAGGCAAAACAGAGAAAGGAAATTATATGGCACAAAAAATATGCAGCCCTTTCTTTGCCTCTTTTTTTTTTTTATGAAGCAAAATCTATAGCTGAGGATGACGAATCCGTGGAGGTTCCCCAGCTGACTTCACTAAGTTGTCTTCTTGTATCCTTGCTTCGTGTGCCCTCTCGATGTCTAAACGGCGGATGAAATTTTGACCGACTTCAGCCTTGATCTCCCCTTGCGGAGAGCGAGACCGCAAGAGTTGGTCGAGGAGCTGAAGCACGCTGGACTGCTGCAAGTGATATTCGATCGGATGTGGCAGAATTCTCCGGCCGCAAGTACTCGCTAGTCAAACCAGAAACATCAATGTGGTCGGAACTCAGTTTGTTCCTCCGGGACTATGGGACCGGCGAAATTAGTGGTGCTGTTGTGCGCTCGGACAGCAGCAATGGCGGGCTAGCGACAACATCGGCAGGAGTTGCGGATGTCGGGAAGAAGCGGCAACCAGACCGACGTTGGAGTGGGCGACACGGCAACGGGTTTTTGTCGACTTGGGGCAGAGATGACTCACGGCCACAGGTCTGGCCGTGAGTGTGCGCGGCCTTGGTGGAAGCGCGGTGGGGCAAGTCCACTCGCGATCCTCTTTCTTCCCCCCGTTCCTCTCTATCGCTCTCGCTATTGCTTTTTTTCTTCTTCTCGCTCACGCGTCTCTCGTGTGTTCTCTGTGTGATCAGATCCAAAAGAAAAAGCCTCCTGAACGTGTGTTCCTCTCAAAATTCTGATCTCTCAATGGTCTCACTCCTCTCTCTCTTCTTTCGTCTCTTTTCCTCTTTATAAGTGGGGTAGACTTGGGCTTGCAAGGAAAGTGAACCAATCAAATGTCCTCATACTTAGAATATATTATATTCTGGCTCTTTTCGTTCACGCCCATGGATGCAAGATATTGACAAGGATATACGCCCCTCTATTGACCGGATTCCACATTCATCTCTTGTATTATTTTTATATTGTTTCCCTTTTGCACGAAGATACAAAGGAAATCAAATCTTTTTGTTTCTTTTCTTCCCCTAACCGAGAGAATCGAGCACCACAGTGTTCGAAAGATCATGCCCATTTCGAAATATTATGCTAATTGACCAGAATTTTAGTAACATTAATTTCTGAATTGGGCACTATATATTTTCTGATCATGGGCTCAATTAATTCTATTTCGTGGACCCAAACAAATTGATTGAGCTCAAAACTATACTTGCAGCAATCCAATAAACTTAGAATATCCGATCCATCCAATTAGACCCATCTGGCGTTAGCCCAATCACTATGCAATCAAGCTATATGATAAATGCTCCTAAAAACTATGCGCAATTTAACTAACTAATTAATTTTTTTTTTTAGGGACCGAGATCGATTCCTAATTTTTATGCAATGAATGACTAATTGGATTTTCAAAATTTAGGTGTCAACAGCTGCCCCTCTTTGAGTGGAGGCTCGCAGAGGTTTCGCTCAAAGACTGAGACCTAAATTTAGACTATGCAAAATGATGAATGATTTTTGATTTTTGATTTTTGATTTTTTTTGATTTTTTTTTATGCAATGAGGCATGATATGCAAACAATAAAGAACGTATGCTAAGGCTTCTCACTTCGTGTAGAGCGGTGAAAGAGCCTTACATACGGTTCGCACAAAAAGCGTCCAAGTGAGGGGAAGCTTTATAATGCTGTGAACTCCTTCGATCTCCATACTTCTAGTCCACTGGAAGTAAGGTTCTCAAGGTACAGGATTGTCTATCTGTTACCTGTAGTTTCCTACAGATGTGAAATAGCAAGCAATATGAAGAAAGAATGAGGACGTGTTACCTATACCACTGGGCAATCATGAAAATGATCATGTCTTCCATTGGGTGAGCATGAGGTTGGTTGTGCCACCTATTCCACTGGGCGAACAAAAAATGGGGTGTATTGTCTATTCCACTGGACAATACACCATGAGAAACCATGCCGCCTGTTCTACTGTGCTAACATGAAATGGGGCGTGTTGTCTATTCCACTGGACAACACAAAATGAGAAACCATGCTGCCTGTTATACTGGGCTAACATGAAATGGGGCGTGTTGTCTATTCCACTGGACAACACAAAATGAGAAAGCATGCCGCCTGTTCTACTGGGCTAACATGAAATGGGGTGTGTTGTCTATTCCACTGGACAACACAAAATGAGAAACCATGCCGCCTGTTCTACTGGGCTAACATGAAATGGGGTGTGTTGTCTATTCCACTGGACAACACAAAATGAGAAACCATGCTACCTGATGTGTTGTCTATTCCACTGGACAACACAAAATGATATGTCACCTGTTCCACTTGGTGAACATAAAATGGGGCGTGCCGCGTACTCCACTTGGCAACACTAAGAGATATGTCGCTTGTTTTACTGGGCGAACATAAAATAAGATGTGCCGCATACTCCACTTAGCAACACCAAATGAGAAACTATGCCGCCTGTTCTACTGGGCGAACATATGAAAGAGATCAAGTCTCACATTTCGAAGAGAGAAACAATGAAGAATAATTAGTAGATGTACCTGAATTCACTTACCTTGTAGGATTGGTAAAGTAAATCGAGGCATGACTCTGATTCTGTACCATTTGACAATCACTTGGGCTTTGTTCCAAAGATGTTGCTTTATAAACGTTGATGGACTTCGGTGGCCTTCCTCATAGGCGTGTCACGGGAGAATCTTCTGGATATCGTATTGGACACTTAATAATTGGGTGAACCAGGGGCTATCCTGAATGCTCATGGTTTTTTTAACAAAGTACCTGGATATCATCAGAGGTACCTGAAAAGGCTTGATCAATAGATGTCTGGATCTAGAGATAATCAAATATAGGACCTAACAATTGCTCGAATAGGTTAGGGATACTTGGATAGTCACAGACATCCAAGGGATATAGATATACTTACCTGATGATATCTCTGACTCTTGAAGGCGTGTCTCCTGCTAGACACGGTTATAGACAACAAGTAATATGCATTCATGGGCAATGAAGGACGCATATATTCATGCATTATAAATTCGACTGGTTTTCATGCATAATGATTTTATCGAGTCGGTATTACAAAATTTCACTGGGGAGAATCATGACAAGACAATCCGGATTCACAAGCAGATATCTTGAAAATGTCGAATGAGGGACTTCCGGTCCGGAAGGGCTTTCTCTCATTCTCATCGAAAAGTGGCTATTTTATGGGAGTCACTTTATCTCACATTCATCTCGTGGACAAGGGTCCGAGTATTCTCGCAAACGGTACGACCTTACCAATCTGAGAGGTCTTTGTCAGGTCTATAACGTGGGCTTGGTCAATGGCTTAGCAAAAGGGATTCTTCGAGTCGAGGCTATTGAAAGAAAATACTCCGCAATCATCTCCGGGTTTACAAGTCAAGAACCCTGCAAAATGAGATAGAAATGGACTTGCTCGCACTTCTTCGAGCTAAGCTTATAAACATCCGAATCCTACATTAGTTCAAGTGCCATAATCTGAAGAGACTTTGCAAGGGACGTAATGTAGGCTAGGCTCATGGGTTGAGAAATGAATGGATCATTAGGCTCAAAATGTGTATAATTAGGACGAATAAGTTGGTGATCATCTTGGCATTATCACCAGTCTTTTTCTTCATCCTCAGGCATTGTCTTCTCGGTAGACGTTCCATTGGGCTTGAATTCACCACTTGATTCCTTTGAGACTTGTAAGACCACTGCTCCACTGGGATTCATGACTTTGACATGTCATATCTTGACATTTTTTTTTTTTTCTAAAATTCTCCCTTTTTTCGACTTTTTTTTTTTTTTTTCTTTTGGGCATTGGCCTTGCTTTTACTAGGCACACTGCTTTTTCATGCCCCCAGTTTTTTTTTTTTTTGACTTTTGACACACACTGTTTACAATGCATATATTGGCCAGCCACATTTTGGCTTGTTTTGACCGAATGACTAACATTTGGACTTTCAGGGTCTTCATCTTCTATCGGCGCTCCAGATATGCTGCATGGACAGTGATGGCTTTTACCTTGCCCCAGTGTGGGGGATGATCACCAACTGGGTTTAAGAAACGAATTTGCAGGCTCAATTGGGCTTAGCAAAAGATAAAGTGTGTATAGGATAGAGAAAGAAATGCTCTTCATCATCATAAGGCACTTGAACTTCGTGTGAATTCTTCTGAAAAAGCAACACTCGAAGATTGATGCAAGTGAGAGCAAGAAAATCTCTATTCATTTTTCACCTTATAATGCTAACTTACCTCCAGTTTGCCTCAATGTGGGGTGGTTCTTGACAGGGGTAATTTGAAAGGATTTCTCCAAACATTTAGGCTCAAAGTGGCGAAACAATGGATAATCTGTAGTGTTTGGGATAGAGAAATGAACTGCCTTTCGTCATTTCAGTTGCCGTACCTTTTGCAAGATAACCCTTTACCTTACAGACATGAAATTTTTCCGTTCAACTCACTGGGGATTAGTGCAAGGGACTGTGTATAGGATAGGGCTTGCCTTTCATCATCCCGATGTACCTCATTCAACACATTCAATTTATTCTGCATGAATTATAAGATTGTCCAAATAGATTTCCCTTTTGAAATGGATGATGTAGACCGATAAAATAACCATGCAGAATTTAAAAACAAAGCAAACATCTTAACTTTAAATTGATTGATACCGTTTATTCATCAGTGAAATGCTTGTAATTCAGAATATAAAACTAAACACTTGAAAGCTTTTGCTGCAAAATGTTAGATTTTATCAGGGGTGATAAATCTTCACAGCATCAGAATTAACAGGAGTGGAGAACTCACGACTATCCATTTGTACGAGAATCAGGGCACCTCCAGGAAGCACCTTATTGACCACATATGGACCATTGTAGCTTGGGGCGAATTTGCCCCCAGGAGTAGGAAAGACTGGCAGTACTTTCCTTAGGACTAGGTCAATTACCTGGAAGTATCTTTGACGCACTTTTTGGTTGGAAGACTTACCTACTCATGTGGCAACTGGATCAAGCATTTCGTCTCACCTTCGGGAAGGGTTGCCTCTATCTTCACTTCTTTGGGTTCTCCGGAATCACTCAGGTTGACGGTGATAGTTTGGTCTACCGTCAGGACTTTGGGTCTTTCATGATGCTCTAGATCGCGCTTGAAGGTCCGAGAAATCTTCGAGTTCGTCGGTGTCATCAAGATCGGGCTTGGCAGCATATAATTCATCAGAATGGACCGTTCCCATACTCTCACGTGTCACAAGATTGCCCCTGAAACATAAAGTAGGGGGTTCAGAAGGACAAACAGGGCTAAACATTGCATTTTTTTTTCTTTTTTGATTTTTTTAAATTTTTTGGATTTTTTTTTTGAAATTCTTTTCAAAATGGTTTTAACACGAGGGAACATGAAGAAGCCCAGGCCTCAGAATTCTCCTTGGACTATATTTTCTTTTATTGGTTGGATATCATCACCGGGCTAGTTTGGTATACCTCAACATGCCCTCAAAATGAAAATAACTTGTAATTTCATTCAATAGAGTCAAATGAATTACATTTATTGGAATGGAAAATGCAAGCAAACAAGTCCTAAAAATCCTAGAAAACAAATGAAATTCTAGAAAGCAAGAAATACTCCCATGTAAGGGAGGATTAACACAATCAAAGATGCCCCTATTTAAATAGGGAAATCAAGGTGCTTGGGACAATGAATCACGTGTGTTTGGGTTCTTCACCCTCCTTGGTTTTGTGTGGCGAGCCCTCCAAGTCAGATATTCTCCCTTCCAAATATGTTACTAGTCTCTCCATCGCAGTGTCAAACTCTGCTACTTCAGGGAAACTAGACCATTCAAGGACCATTTTGTCTTTTTCCTTGGAGTCGAAATTCCCTATCGAAGATGAGGCATCCATGTCATCACGATGCTTCTGCTTGACGAGATAGGCCATAGTAGCACGCAACTCATCAACTTGATTTTGGAGGCTCGCAATCCGCTTGTTCATGTCATTAGCAACACGATTCAACACTTCATTTTAATCGGTTGTTTTTGCTCTTGGCCACGTATGAACGATTGATGGTCGGCGATCCATAATCACCTAGCTCGAGTATCAACTTCCTCACGGTGGTGGCTTGTAGCTAGGGGTGTCTCTGCTTGGCGGCTGGCAGACGTATGGGGCTCCGAAAAACAAAGACACGGACGGCATTTATGCAGAGAAGTCGCAATCGTTGCGAGAACGGCAAATGGTGGATAGAGCTGCGGTTTGTGTTGGGCGGTGAGCTCACGGTGGCGGAGGAGCAACAACGAAGGAACTCGGTGAGATTGCCCCTTGGCGAGGCTTGAGCGATGGATCGATAACTGTGGCTGATCCGTAGTCACCTAATTCAAGAGAAATGAACCAAATAAGCACATGGTCAAGACAAGGTTGGTCCATGACACGCTTTCTAGTCTTTTTCATTCTTTGTTTAAAAAAAAATACAGTATATGAGCGAGACTTTATGGAAAAGTGCTCTAAGCAAAGAAATATAAATAACACTCTAGACACAACCTAGGAAATGGACGATCGAAATCCCTAATCATAAAACTAGGAAAACCAAACATGAAGACTCCTAGAAACTATGAACTGAAAACCAATTCTCTAAAGCCCTTTTTTTTTTTTTAAAAGAAAGACGACAGCAAACTTCTTAGGAAAATAACTACCTATGACACATCTAGGAAAATAAAGATATAGATTGAAAATAAATTCTCTAAAAGAGCTTTCTTTTTTTTTTTTTTTTTTTTAAAAGGACTCAATGATTATTACTTTCAAATTTAAAACCAACCTAGACCTATCATGGACCGACCCGAAAAATGCAATAACTAAATTAATTGCAAAAAGGAGAGTTCAGAAGACTTACTTCATCCAGTAGGACCATGACAACCACATAGACATGCGCATGAAACGTGAGGTTCGATTTCTATCTAGACTCTGGTTTGCAAAGTGGAGACGCGAGGATTACCCGGCTAAACCAGTCATGATTGTGGTTAGGCCGAGGTTCCCCTAACTCCGGCTTAGTCAAGGAGCCGACCCGGGTTGCAAAGGGTGCAACCGTGGTGGGAACTCAATGACACCGTGAAAAAAAAACTTTCGGGACTAAGGAGGGCGACCCATACCACGAGGGTGTGGTCGGGGTGTCCGCTGTCTTAGTACCATCCTAAACCTGTGCCGCCCGGGTCCGGTGCGGGTAGTGTGTGCGGTGTAGTGTAAATGCAAGGCATGCACAGCAGGTTATATCATACAGCGCTTCGTGCATAAAATAAACCATACATCCAAACACCTCCCTGCAAAACAAATGGTTAACAATCACGCCTCCCCTTATACCTCCCATTCTGCAAAAACATTTAACACCTAAAATGTTAGGGACGTACCTGGGATCCTCGCTGCCAAACAAAAATATTTTTTTGAAAAGAAAAACTGGCCTAAGTCCACTAAGAGTTTTAACTCAAGTCCCCAGCGGAGTCGCCAAGCTGTTGCGACCTAAAATTTCCTTTCAGGCTAATGGATTGTTAAGACTAAGCCTAACTCGGGCCCTCCCAAGCCCTACCAATTCGCAACTTAAGATTTAAGTTTTTAACGTGCAAAAATTTTCATGCTTGGAGTCGCCACTAATCTATTTGTGGTAGGTCGATTAGAAACCTAAATAAAACATAGGGAGATATGTTTTATTCCTGCGAACCAGAGATTCTAAGCTCGGGGACTTGGTTACGCTAGATCAAGTCTAACGCCATTTCAGTACCTTTTCTTTTCAAAAATATTTATGCATGCAGTCTGGATCCATTTTATTGCCTAATCGCTAACATGTGAGGTGTTCATGCGGGTGCGCAAACCACCAAAGTAACATCCAATAATCAAAACATTAAATAAATTGCAAGATTGAGAGAATTACTTACCTCGAAGCAACGTAAGCATCTGCATGGTTAGCTAGAAAATCACATCAACAATCCTAATATGATTTCTAATTAACAAGCAATTCACTCAATATTTTTTGGATTTTCACTTATTTAAATGAAAACTAACCTATATGTAATGACGTGCAAAAATTAACATGCCATTAATGCAGCCTAACATGCAAACTATATGTCATGCGACGACGTGACCTAATTCTAATGGCGGATAAATGATTTGTTTTTGGTATTTTTAAATGAAATTCGGAATTAAAAAATGCCTAAATTAACATGCAATCTATTCTAAAAAAAATGATTTGATCTATCCTGAAGTGATTCTTTTTTTGGGATTTTTATTAGAATTCGAAATTATTAAATATCCTAAATAATCCACTAAGATTAAAACAATCTCTAATTTAAACTAGGAAATATGCTACCCTAAATCCCAATTTAAATCAAATAATTATCTTATTCTTTTGGATTATTTAAGATTCCTTAAGCATGCAAAATTTCTAATTTAAATCTAACTAGCATTTTTTGGAATTTTCTTTATTTAAAAGGAAGACAATTAAACAAAGATAACAACCACGGTCAAACAATCCACGGAATCCGCAAGATTCTTCGAATTCAGATAAGGCAAAGAAATCAAATTAACGATCATATCTATAGGGTTATAGATATTGACGGAAAGTTGATTGGTCAAATTTGGAAAGCAAATAAAATCTATTATCGTGTCCAAGTGGTTATGGACAAGATAACGATTTTCCGTATCGCCAGATCGTCGTACCTTAGGGATAAGGTCGGATAGTCGTCCAGATACGTTGCTAAATTAGGCAAAATTCCTAATTTTAAGTATTTGAAATATTGTGGATATGGCAAATATTATCCTAAGATTTAACAATCCACCAAAAAAAAATATCCTCGAGATATTCAAACACCGAAAACCTAGGAAATTAAATATTTCGAAAAATATTTAGATGATGACCTTACCTAATTTGCGGATATCTTCCAAATGTGAACTCGATGCGAATCAGACTTGCGGATCACGGCATGGGACGGTGTGGAGTGGACCAGCTCACGTCGAGGCGTGGAGGTATCTGACTCAGCTGGTTGTCTTGGTAGTGCGGCCGAAGAGGGGCTCCTTCACGGTGAGGCTCGGAAAAATTGACCAACTCTCTTGCTTTCTCCGCCAAGACCGTATTTCCCTCGCTCAGAACCTACAATTGTGGGCAAAACAGAGAAAGGAAATTATATGGCACACAAAAATATGCAGCCCTTTCTTTGCTTTTTTTTATCAAGCAAAATCTATAGCGGAGGATGACGAATCCATGGAGGTTCCCCAGCTGACTTCACCAAGTTGTCTTCTTGTATCCTTGCTTCGTGTGCCCTCTCAATGTCTAAACGGGCGGATGAAATTTTGACCGACTTCAGCCTTGATCTCCTTTGCGGAGAGCGAGACCGTAAGAGTTGGTCGAGGAGCTGAAGCACGCTGGACTGCTGCAAGTGATATTCGATCGGATGTGGCAGAATTCTCCGGCCGCCGCAAGTACTCGCTAGTCAAACCAGAAATACTGATGTGGTCGGAATTGAGCTGTTCTTCCGGGACTATGGGACCGGCGAAATTAGTGGTGCTGTTGTGCGCTCGGACAGCAGCAATGGCGGGCTAGCGACAACAGCGGCAGGAGTTGCGGATGTCGGGAAGAAGCGGCAACCAGACCGACGTTGGAGTAGGCGACACGGGCACGGCAGTGTCGACTTCGGGGCAGCAGTGACTCACGGCCACAGGTCTGGCCGTGAGTGTCTCGGCCTTGGTGGAAGCGCGGTGGGGCAAGTCCACTCGCGATCCTCTTTCTTCCCCCCGTTCCTCTCTATCGCTCTCGCTATTGCTTTTTTTCTTCTTCTCGCTCACGCGTCTCTCGTATGTTCTCTGTGTGATCAGATCCAAAAGAAAAAGCCTCCTGAACGTGTGTTCCTCTCAAAATTCTGATCTCTCAATGGTCTCACTCCTCTCTCTCTTCTTTCGTCTCTTTTCCGCTTTATAAGTGGGGTAGACTTGGGCTTACAAGGAAAGTGAACCAATCAAATTTCCTCATACTTAGAATATATTATATTCTGGCTCTTTTCGTTCACGCCCATGGATGCAAGATATTGACAAGGATATACGCCCCTCTATTGACCGGATTCCACATTCATCTCTTGTATTATTTTTATATTGTTTCCCTTTTGCACGAAGATACAAAGGAAATCAAATCTTTTTTTGTTTCTTTTCTTCCCCCTAACCGAGAGAATCGAGCACCACGAGTGTTCGAAAGATCATGCCCATTTCGAAATATTATGCTAATTGACCAGAATTTTAGTAACATTAATTTCTGAATTGGGCACTATATATTTTCTGATCATGGGCTCAATTAATTCTATTTCGTGGACCCAAACAAATTGATTGAGCTCAAAACTATACTTGCAGCAATCCAATAAACTTAGAATATCCGATCCATCCAATTAGACCCATCTGGCGTTAGCCCAATCACTATGCAATCAAGCTATATGATAAATGCTCCTAAAAACTATGCGCAATTTAACTAACTAATTAATTTTTTTTTTAGGGATCGAGATCGATTCCTAATTTTTATGCAATGAATGACTAATTGGATTTTCAAATTTTAGGTTGCAACACCTCATCAACCCAAACCATGCTCGAGTACTTGACATAAGCTCGGTCGTCTCCTAAAGGATACTCCACCTCCTGATTATCCACATGTCTAGAGATCCCAAAATGAGGAGGTGGGCCTCCTGAGTCCATGGCTAAGGGTCTGAAAAGTTGGGTTTTAACAACAATGAGACGAATCTTAGCGAGTAAAATCCCCTAAACCCAAACTAGGCTAACAAGCACCTCCTGACAGGCAAATAATTCACAAGCAACCAATATAACAATCAATTGACCTAGGCCCTTACGCCTAGATCGAGCACACAATTGACCCTGCAGGTTGGACAGTTTGTAATAATTCTCATGACACATACGCGATCACACTTAATCATAACGTACACCATACACATACTCATACTCATTAATGTCTGCATCACACACTAGTCATCGATATGCACGTGCTTGCACAACTGCCAATGCACTCTTGCACACGTATGTCACTAATATATCCATGCTCATGATCTGGCTCAATAATGCACGATGGCACAATATTTATTTCTCAATTAGAGTTCGACTCGCGTAAAACGCATCAGGTCTATTAATTAATACCAACACTTCATGGCCCGCGTAAAACGCATTAGGCCCGGTATCTTTAGCCCGCGTAACGCATCAAGCGCAACACCAATCTCCATATATAGACCAAAACCTGGCTAAAACGCATCAGGCTGGCCATCTTCCGGTAGAAACGGGTATCGTCCCGCGTAAAACACATCAGGACAGATTCAATACCCTGCGTAACACGCATCAGGATTTATAGTGATCACAAGTGCACATAACCAATTTTATCTGAACCCCGCGTAAAATGCATTAGGGTATTACCGGTGATCACATGCTCATGTCAGGTACGCATACTCGCACAATTCTCATTTCGAGCCAATGCTCAGCAAGCAAAATGCGTGGCCATGCAGTCCCGCACTCGGGCAATAATGCAATGCACGATGAGCATCCAATTCCCAAGTATAATCGCATAATCAAGTAATGCTACGACAAGCTCAATTTGTGCCTTAACATGCTCACTAGCCACAACGTGCCCAATTTATGCCATAATATGCTCAATCAACATTGCACTGGCATGTCTATATACTCAATTTAACACGTTTTGGCATGGCACAAAAATAGGCACACAAATTTCACGTATTCAATCAATAGGATTCGCGTCCATAATTGGTTAATTCACACACCGTATCATTTGGCCACACAAACACACGGCATGGCATGATAAAATTGATCACCAATGAGCACAAATCAGCCACTAGATTATTCAAACACGGAATGCTCGGAATTCACAATTAAATCCCAAATTGTCCAATCTTAGTCTAATTAATTCCCGGCATAGACAGCCACAAATAAGCACGTTCTCGGCCATTTTTCCACTTCCAAATCATCGCATTAGACTCCCATAATCAGCATATAAACAACCTCCAACAATCAGCCACTAATCATGCCTAATTTCACCCTAATTAATCTCTAGTCCGACCCTAACCCATCTAGAAATGCTTAAAAGCCTAATTAAGATTTAGGGATATTTACTCACAATTCCTAAGCTCCAACTTAGAGGCTGAACTGGCAGGGAATGGGCAGTCCAAGCGGCTCACGGCGGCTGGCGGCTTGAACGGACGGTGGCTGGCGGTTCAACGGAGAGGGGCGACGGCTCTTGACCAAGGGGCCGATCGACGATGTTTCTCACGCCGAATAAGGGAGAGAAAGACGAGATGAGAGAGAGAGAATGGATGGTTCGAGTGGTGGTGGTGCACGGCGAACGAGCGGCACGCCGGGCGGCGGCAGTGTCCCAACGTCCTCGGCTACTCATGGTTGAACAAGAGAGGAGAGAGGGAGAATGGCGTGGGAGGAGAGGGGTTGGTCAAGGAGAGAGTGGGGGAAATGAGAGGAGAGAGAGTGAATTATTGATCTAAAAAGGAATTTGACCAACTTTTTCTAATTCCCATTTTGCCCCTTTCTTACTTGATTGAGATAATCCTAAGTCCAATAATGGTGGGGCAATCTTGTCCAATATTTTTTTAAAATTATTATGGCTGATATTATCCACTTAAATCCCCAAAATAATTTTCAATAATTATCCCAAAATTCGAAATACTAAAAATAGGTTTAGGGGCAAAATCGTAATTTTCCAATTCGGGCCGAATTTTCCATTTTTCGACCGTACCGACCCCAAATTCCATTGGCCACACTAAAATGATGTCATCCTCGCAAAATAGTCGCACATGTCCACGAAATTCGACGTTCAAGTCCGGATCCAATTTCACGATCAAAATTGCTCAATTATAATTTTAGGATCTCTCACTAACGGGCGGTTGTTTAGGGTTACGCATATCGACCTAGGGTCACTTGAGCCGTGAAGATCTCGATTATTGGGAGAATGCGAGGAATTATCGCTAGTTCCGGAGGTCGCGATCGTTGGGATTAATTTCAGAATTTGTTCGCCACGTGTACTCTCGGTCCTGCGGAATCACCCGCGATCCGATCGTACATCGTTGACCAAACCAAATCCGTCCCTTTCTTAGGATCGGCCCACATTGGCCCAAAATATCTCCTCGTCATTCTTCGGAATCGGTGCCCAATTCACGATCGGGTCCCTGGTCCATGTACCGTTTTCCTAGTTAGCCATTCCCTTCCGATTAGTATCTCGAGAGCGCTTAATTCCAGGGGAGACTTACTAAAATTAAATGAAAATAATATCAATTTTATTGATCCCGAAAATGGATTGAAATTCAGGATATTACATTACTTGATAAGGGCTTCTCCTGTCCAAGTGCATCTCCCTAGGGTGTGCCCATATTGTTCTTGAAAAAGAAAGATGGATCATTGCGACTTTGTATTGACTATCGACAGTTAAATCGGGTTACTATAAAAAATAAGTATCCATTGCCGAGAATTGATAATTTATTTGATCAACTCCAAGGAGCATTCATGTTTTCTAAGATCGATATAAGGTCGAGATATCATCAGCTAAGAATCAAGAAGGGGGATATTCCAAAGACGGCATTACGAACTCGATATGGCTATTATGAATTCACCGTTATGCCATTCGGTTTGATAAATGCTCCAGCAGCCTTTGTGGACCTGATGAACCGAATGTTCAAGCCATACTTAGATCGCTTTGTCATAGTCTTTATCGACGACATCCTGGTATACTCGAAGAATTCGGCTGAACATGAACAACATCTGATATTCATGCTTCAGACACTTAGGGAACACTCACTTTATGCAAAATTCAGCAAGTGTGAGTTCTGTCTATCTTGCGTGGTATTTCTTGGCCACGTAATCTCAGGAGACGGCATATTAGTCTATCCATCCAAAATTGAAGCGGTAATTAATTGGCCAAGAACAACGACTATCACCGAAGTTTGAAGTTTCTTAGGTTTGGCAAGATATTATAGAAGGTTCGTGGAACGATTCTCTAGCATCGCTATCCCCTTAACGCAATTGCTAAAGAAGGAAATGAAGTTTGAATGTACTGACAAATGTGAGCAAAGCTTTTCAAGAATTGAAGCGAAGACTGGCGACTGCTCCTATTCTAACTATACCTAAAGGACCAGGAGGGTTTGAAATATACAACGACGCCTCTCATAAAGGGCTAGGCTGTGTATTGATGCAAGATGGCAAAGTGGAAGCAAAGACTGACGACTACTCCTGTTCTAACTATACCTAAAGGACCAGGAGAGTTTGAAATATACAGCGATACCTCTCATAAAGGGCTAGGCTATGTATTGATGCAAGATGGCAAAGTGGTGGCTTATGCCTCGAGAAAATTGAGGTCATATAAATTGAATTATCCAACTCATGATCTGGAACTTGCTGCAATCGTGTTTGTCTTGAAAATTTGGCGACACTATTTATGTAGGGAGCAATTTGTCATTTATACGGATCATCAGAGTTTGAAATATTTGTTTTCTCAGAAAGATATGAGGCAACGACGTTGGATGGAACTTCTCAAGGACTACAATTGCGAGATATTGTACCATCCTAGCAAAGCAGCTATTGCCCATTTAATGGTCAAGGAGTGGACCTTACTTGAGGAAGCTTGGGACTTGGACTACAAGCTGAAAGTTGGACATCATCAGAATTTACTAGCTGCTCTCAAAATCGAGTCGGACATCATATTGAAAATCAAGGCGTTACAACAAACAGATCCGGAGATTCAGAAAATCTGGAAGGAGTTAGCAGAAAAGAAGAAATCTTAATAGAAGCTCACAAGAGTAATTACGGTATTCATCTAGGCAGTACCAAAATATATCAAAATTTGCGACAACATTTCTGGTGGAATGGCATGAAGACGAACATAGCTAAACATGTGGCTAAATGCTTGACGTGTCAACAAATCAAGGTTCAATATTACAAGCCTGGCAGATTATTGCAACCACTAGAAATTCCTAAATAGAAGTGGGAACACATCACAATGGATTTCGTAATGGAATTACCAAGAAGTCAAAGAGGACATGATTCGATATGGGTGATTGTTGATCGACTGACAAAATTAGCCCATTTTCTTCCCGTAAGAAAGGATCTTCCATTGGAGGATTATGTCGAGTTATATGTTCGGCATATTATACGACTACATGAAGTTCCGATAACAATCACATCTGATCGAAATCCAAAGTTTACTGCAACTTTCTTGTAGAGTCTCCAAACCGCCATGGGAACAAAATTACAATACAATACAGCTTATCATCCGCAAATGGATGGCCAAATAGAAAGAACGATCCATATCCTTGAGGATATGTTGCGAGCATGCGTCGTGAATTTCAAGGGGAGTTGGGATGAACATTTGCATCTTATTGAATTTGCATATAACAACAGTTATCAGCAAAGTATCGGGATGGCACCATTCGAGGCATTATATGGTCGAACTTGCAGAACTCCCAGTCTATTGGGATGAGGTCGGGGAAAAGAAGGTCACGGGTCTAGAGCTAGTACAACTCACCAATGAGATCGTGCAAGTGGTTAGAGATAAATTGAGAATTGCCTAAAGCCGACAGAAAAGTTATGTTGACAGACGTAGGAAGCCTCTAGAGTTTCAGGTAGGCGATCATGTGTTTCTTAAAGTGTCACCCGTGAGAGGTGTGTCGCATTTTGGGAAGAAAGGTAAGTTAAGCCCAAGGTACGTAGGACCTTTTGAAATTCTAGAAAGAATAGGGAATTTGGCTTATCGGTTGGCGCTGCCACCGAAACTTGCTCAGGTGCATGACATGTTCCATGTATCCATGTTGAGAAAGTATGAACCCGATCCGGCATATGTGCTAAATTTCGACGAGGTCAAATTGGACAGCAAAGTGTCCTATATTGAGGAGCCGGTGCGAATTGTGGATCATAAAGAGCAAGTATTGAGAAATAAAATTGTTCCCATAGTAAAGGTCCTATGGCGACACCATGGCATAGAGAAAGCTACCTGGAAAGGTGAGAAAATAATGAAGCAGCAGTATCCGCATTTGTTCGAGGAACCATGTATGTGTTTAAATTTCGAGGATGAAATTTTATTAGAGGGGGAGAATTGTGGCATCCCCAATTTTGGGTCTAGGAAGCCGAGGGCTGGTAATAAGTGAATGAGCGGGTAAGTCGAGTTGAGGATCGGTAATGAAATGGACAGCATGATCGGAACGAGTGTACTGAGGGTTGATCATGGTTTGTTCGAAAGATTGTCCATGAATTGGCCTAGAGATCGACAGTGGAATGACCCCTTAACTACGCCAATGATTAAAGTAATACGATTGTGGAGTAATCCTTCGACCATAAGAGCCGTTAGTGAAACGGTCCGGGATAACTATGGATCAGTTCAGTGTTGGCATGTGTCGGTTGCAAGTGATATCACACGGTCATGCATTAGTCCTGTGTGACCATGAGTTAATTCCGGGATAATGGATTCCACGAGGCTACATGACAACCGAGGATCAACCATGGGTCATTGATACTTGAACGTGACCCGGTCACGAATCGATCACGGATCATTGCATTGAGTCAGGTAGGCCATGGATGAGAGATGTGCCAGGCCATGTGCCTAGTGACTTAGTCGTGGCCTAGGCAAAATTACCGGTCACGACGGCCAAGGCCATGTGCCCGGTCATGACTGGCCATCGTGCCCATCAGCCAGGCCACAGACCGGCTACGTGCCCAGTCGTGCGCTAGCCATTGTGCTCTACCCTTGTGCCACAAGTTGTGCCCATAAGATCCGATTCCGATCCCGTCCCGTGCCAAAGAAATATGGCCATGAGTCATGCGTTGTGCCATTCACGGGCCGATATGCATGTTTGGTCATGAATCAACCCCTCGCCTGTATGACCCGGCATGATGCTCGGCATAATGCCTATACGGTTGGCAAGGCACTAGGCACGTCGCCCGTAAGGCCAGGCAAGCCATTCGACGCGTTACCCATGCAATCAAGTACGTTGCCCGTATGGCCTAGCGACACGCTCGGCCATTTGCCCGGTCAAGCCCGGCCATTGGCCCGGTCGCCCGGCCACGCGCCAGGCCAACCCGAGAGGCCCAATTTGGCTTAGTTTGGCTTAGATTTTTTGTAGGGCCAAGTTTGGTCACTTGTGAGGGCTTTTCCACATTAAACCTCATTTTAAATAGGATTATTAGAATTATTTATCGTGAGAAAACCCTCGGAAAATTATGAGACTTAATATGATACGGGGTTGTGATTTTAGCACCGTTTAGCCAATTTTGGGAAAAACGATTAGCCCGAGAGACTTGTGAGTAAAACCAACTAGTTTGTAGGCCTCCCAAGGTTCGGGTTTTGGCTGAAGAAAAGAGACAAAAAGGGTTGACTTGATCAAAGGTGTAATTATGGTCATTTAAGCTCCGTTATTGGACCCCCATGAGGTATCCCCCTCATTATTGCCCCAAGCTGAGCTATGCCCCTCTATTTATGACTTCATTTAAGGCCCTTGGTGACTTATGGGTCACCAATAAGAAAGCCCAAGGCAAGGCCAATAATTGGCCAAGCCAAGGGAACCAAGCAAGAGGCCATTCGGCCAAAAGGAAGAGAGAGAGAGAGAGAGAGAGAGAGAGAGAGAGAGAGAGAGAGAGAGCCAATAAGAAAAAGATAAGCTTTGGCCTTCATCATTTTAGGCCATAAATAGCATTAATTGAAGGCCATCATAACTTTGACTAAAAGGCTTCTATTATTGATGCAATTCTAGAGTTTATAGGGAGTTCTTTAAACTCTTTAAAAAGCAAGATAACCCCCCTCCATTCTCCTCTCATGCCACCACCATCACCACGCCAACTTCATCATCATCATCATCATCATCTTCTTCTTCTTTCTTTATTTCTTGTTTTTCCACTTTCGGCCCAAGAAGGCCACGCCCAAATCAACCTCGAACCGGCCTGTGTTTCATCTCGTTTCCTACCCAAGAGCCCACGACTTAACCTTCGTAGGCATCGGTTTGCTCGGCCACGCAAAGAGGAAGCCGAAATTTCCCGAGCCTACCAGCGTCTAGCCAATTCTCTAGGGTTGTTAGTTGTTGAGTAAGTAAATTCCCTAATATCGGGAAAGGGAGTTGCAATGCGTTGTAATATGGGTTGCTTGGCCCGTTTCTTGATTTCGTGATTGATTTACTTGGCCCGTTTTCTAGTTTCACAGATATTTGTTCTTTCTCATCTCATGATGTTCATGTGCGATACTCACGATTGATGTTTGTTCTTATTGGTTTCGTAGCATGATTATTAATGTCGGTACGGTAAGAGTTGATTTGTGTGAACAACGATTGTCTCACCCTCGTTTGATATTAGAGTTTTTACTTACTGAGTTTCCCTACTCACTCCCATTGTTTTTCCTCTTTTTAGGTCCGTGAGATGGCGTCCCCTCCAACCCGCTTCGGAAATCCCGTCGAGATGCGAGCCGAACTCCTTACCGTGATCAACGCTCTGGAGAATCGTGTCTACCGTCGAATCATAACCTATGTGACAGTCAATGAAGGCCGTGATGAGCTAGTCACTCACCTGTACGAGGCATGGTACTGCTTGGCGAACGGGGAATGGGTTGGACCCCTTCGCGGGTTCAACGGGCCATTTGGAGGACCGCACGGGTCGTTTTTGGGGCAAGCCGGTAGTGAAGCATGATGGCCAACCGGATGAGGAGCGGAAGGAGCGAGAGGAGCTTGAGAACGATAAAATATAGCGAAATTAGGAACCCAAGCCAAATTTTGTTTGTTTGATAACGGCTTATGTCGGAAACGTCCTTGGAATTGGCTTGTAAAATATGTACGTGGCTTGTAAGGGCCTGTAAAAAGGGGCTCGACAAAATAAGCACTTATCTTGTGAATATAAAGTGCGACGTTTGCTTATATCACTCATGTTTATCTTGTTTATTAATTGTTTCCGCGTGCGCATTTGAGTGTTTAAAATAAACAGGACAAACTAATATATTTCCGCGAGTCACAGGTCCGTTCGGGTCATATTCGATCACTAAATATCGATCGTGATTCCGAGTTGGGACGTGACACAAGCTCCCAGATAGAACCTTTAAATTAGGTTAACGTCATCTTCATTAAGTTTGGAATAAGACAACTTACCCTTTTCATATTAATCAGCAACCATGAACATCGATGAAACACATAAACTGTGCTTATCATTGTGGCCAATAAAGGACGATTCGATAATGCAAAACATACAATTAGAAGGTAAATAAATGGTAATTAAGACATATCTCCATAGTCTTTAACCCCATTTCCCCCACCGTTTTGAATAATCGATTGTAGGCATAACCTTCGTGAGAGCATCGGCCATGTTATCCGTCGATCGCACATCGATCAAGGTGATAACTCCTTGTTCGCCCAGATAATTCAACAATGCATGTCTTAGTCTCACATGCCTTCTCTTGGAATTAAATAGAGCATTCTTGACAACTTGGACAACAGCTTGATTATCACAGAACAAGTTTAAAGAATTAATTTTTAGTTGAGTCAAAGGAATATCTATAATCAGATTCTTTATCCACTTTGCCTCTTCGCTGGCTGAGGCTAAAGAAAAAAGTTCTGATTTCATAGACGACAATGCAATACAAGTCTGTCTTTTGGATTTCCAAGTAATAACAGCTCCACCCAAAGTGAATACATATCCACTAGTGGACTTACTATTTCCAATTTCTGAGCACCATGAGGCATCAGAATATCCATCCACAGTTGGAGGATAACCAAAATAACATAGAGCATAATCTTTAGTACCTTTAAGGTATCTCATCAGCCTACTGAGGGCATCCCAATGCTCTTTACTAGGATTACTAGTGAAACGACTCAGCATGCCAACTGTAAAGGCTATGTTAGATCTAGTGCAACTCATAGCATAAATGAGACTACCAATCGGTTTTGAGTACTTTAACTGATCGACACTGGTCCCTTCATTAGGACTTGGTCTTTTATTATAATCACATGGTGTCGCACTTGGTTTACACTCACTGTATCCCAGGTAGAAAGTAGTTGCTCCATATAATGAGTTTGGCTAAGGGAGATGACTTGCCTTTCAAAGCTTACTTTCATACCAAGAATGGTATTAGCAATACCAAGATCTTTCATGTCAAATTCTTTAGCTAAAGTAACTTTAACGTCATTTACTACAGAATGATCGGAACCAAGAATTAATATGTCGTCAACATACACGCAAATGATGACTATCTTATTTGACATAGAATGATGGTAAAGGCATTTATCTAAATAACTAGATTGAAAGCCATAACTCTTTACCACTTTATCAAATTTAAGATGCCACATCTTAGGTGCTTGTTTAAGACCATACAAAGATTTGTTCAATTTACAAACTTTGTCTTCAAGACCTTTTATGACATTCCTTTTTGGTTGTTCCATGTAGATTTCCTCATTTAACTCTCCATTTAGGAAAGCTGTCTTTACATCCATTTGATGCATTACAAAGTGTTCAATAGATGCCAAAGTAAGAAAAATTCTTATAGTTGATAAATGACACACAGGTGAATAGACATCAAAATAGTCTATTCCACTTAGCTGTTTATAGCCTTTAGCTACTAAACATGCTTTGTATTTGGCTATTGATCCATCACTATTCAGTTTCTTCTTCAATACCCACTTACAGCCTATAGCCTTAGCCCCTTTTGGCAAATGGACTAGCTGCCAAGTGTGGTTCTGCAGCAGAGAGCTCATTTCATCATCTATGGCTTCTGCCCATAGTAGGGATTCCCTAGATCTTATTGCTTCCTGATAAGAGAATGGATCATCCTCTAGATGGTAAGTAACAAAGTCCTCACCAAAACTTTTGGAAACTCTGTCTCTTGTAGATACTCTAACTAGAACTCGTTCAACAGTCAGCTTTAGGGAATTAGTATCAGAAGAGCTTGCTTCAAATTCTACAAGAGACTTTGAAATCATATATGTATATCCAAAAACATTCAAGCCATGATCTCTGATAAACTTATTCTCAAAAAATTCTGCATCTCTAGATTCTATCACTGTATTAGTAGATAGATCTAAAAATCTATTTGCAGCACTATCTTCCGCACAACCTAGATATACACAAGCAATGGTTCTAGGTCCCACTTTAGGTCTTTTAGGACCTTGTATTCTTACATAAGCAATACAACCCCAAGTCTTAAGAGTATCATATCTACAAGGACACTTATGCCATATCTCATAAGGTGTCATAGACAACTTAGAGTGTGGCAACCTGTTTAGGATATGATTAGCAGTTAGAATTGCTTCTCCCCAATAGGAGGAAGGCATGCCAGCTGTAAGTAACATGGAATTTAACATTTCAGTTAATGTTCTATTCTTACGCTCAGCAACACTATTTGATTGGGGTGAGTAAGGAGCAGTGGTTTCAAGTATTATGCCCTTTGTAGCACAAAAGTTCTTGAATCTTGTCATTGTATATTCTCCTCCTCTACCACTTCTAAACCTCTTAACTTTCAAGTTGAGTTGATTTTCTACTCTAGACTTGAAAATCTTAAACTTTTCAAAAACCTCATCTTTCGATTTCAATAAATAAACATGACAATATCGAGAAAAATCATCTATGAATGTAAGTAGATACTTCCAACCACCTCTAGTAACGTAATTTCTGAAGTCACAAAGGTCAGAATGTATTAGCTCAAGAAGTTATATGCTTTTAGAAACCAACTTAAAAGGTTTTCTAGTGATCTTAACCTATGCACACACTTCACATTTGTCAAATCGAATAGAAATATCCAATGGAATATTGTGACTTTTAGCTAGATGTTGCATTTTCGTGTAATTCACATGTCAAAGTCTATTGTGTAATAACTTTGGATCAATCAAAGTAGAATTCATATGGTTGATGCTATCAGTATCTAAACTCAACCTATACGCACCATCAACCATGAATGCACAATCGAAATAACATGAGTTAACAGATAAAGTTACTCTACCATTCATAGTTGAAAAAGACATACCAGCTTTGTTAATTAAACTCATAGATATCAAATTCTTTTTAAGTAAATATACTACTCTAACATGTTTCAGAGTTAGTAATTTACCTGAAGAAAGCATTAAATTTGCAGTTCCAGCATGAGTCACCTTTGCCTCACCACTATTACAATTTTCTACGGTGTCTTTCACTTCTATGACCTCAGTGAGTGAGTTCTTGTCATTTGTAGCATGACAAGTAGTGCCACTATCGAACCACCACTCAGAGGAGACGCTGGCCTTTCCATTCTTCATCATTCCAATGAAGACTTGAGGCTCAGATTTACTAATTAACATATTAGTCATAGTTTGTGGTGTGTCATTCTTTGGCTTCTTTTGTAGCTTACACTCTACTGCCCTGATTACCCCACTTTCCATAGTTATGGCACTTGCCCTTCTTCTTCCTTTTGAAGATAGTCTTTTTGGCCTTTAACTGTGAAGAGGATTCACCTTTTGATGACTTGAACCTTTTCTAAGGTTTATTGGAATGTGAAACTAAGTTGGTAACTGACTTTTGTTGTCCTTCTTGTTCCAAACTCTTCCTAGATATGTTTTGATCTTCAATGTGAAAATACCTCTTTAATTCATCTAGTCTCATATGTTCTTTCTCTCTGTGCATTTCAGTCTTGAAAAAACTCCATTAAGCAGGTAGCTTACTCAACACAAGACCAACAAAGAGATTATCGGACATATCAGAATTATCCTCTTTCAACCTGTTCCTCACGTTCTCACATTCAATTAATTGAGAGGTGATACTCGAATTCATATTGAATTTGAAGTCAAAGAACTTCTCCGCTAGAAGAGTTTTAGAGAGCCCCTCATGTTTTTGGAATTGAGCGTTCAAGTGATCCCATATCTCTTTCGTTATCTTAAACTCACTATAAGTGATGGCTAGACGGAGATTTAAAGAGGTCAACAAGTAATCTCTATAGAAATCTTCATCTTTGTTCCATTGATATTCATCAACATCTTCAGTAGTAGATGCAAAATCACTCAGTGTAGTGTAGAATATTTCACGTTCTTTCATGCCAAATTGAACATGCAATTTCTAACCATGAAATTTAGTGACATCAAATAATTGCAGTTTGATAATATCATAGGAACTATGTTTTGCTATTTTAATCAGAGCAAAGATGCAGAAAAAGTGTACCTTGAAGTCCTCGGAGCTCACAAAGTTGAATAAAGCCCCTAACCTTGGTCAAATTGCTTTGTAGAGGTGGAGTTTGCCAAAACAGACTCCAAAAACAAATCCGGAGTGCCAAAAAACCTTAAGATGGACTGCTCTTGTTGCTGGAAGTCGAAAAGTCGCTGGAAATTCGCTAGAAGCTAAAAAATTGCTGGACTTCCGATTGTTGTATTTCAGCCATCCGATCTCCGTTCAATGCGAGTGACCACTCAAAATGCTTGTATCGATAAGTAGAACAAGACCCAAGTGGTTTCACCTTCTGAAATTGGCTATAATTTCTGGGTTCTTGAATCAAAGATTTCGGCCGATCCCACCGTCGAAATCGAAAATAAATAATACCTGCGAGTTCGTCTCGACGAGATCTTCAAGTAGACACCTTTCCTGCTCAAATCCAACACACGAATATAATACTTCAAGATTGTTGGAGGTTATGGGTTTGAGAGAGTAGATAGTGTTTTGCTTGAAGTATTACACCAAGAGACGTCAAGTTTGAAACGCTCAACAGTGTTGCCTCCAGCGTAGGTAAATCTTAGAGTTTATATGTAAGCTATTGGGCTCCAGTCCATATGGGTCCAAAATAACCATGTTTTAAACCTATTGGACTTGTATGTGAACATATTATTTGGACTATATTAATAATATATCCAACAATATATACATAGAAGGGCAAGAATTTGTGATTTTGCCTGTTCAAAAATTACTCTCGGGGATTGCAAACTGCCAAACCAGGGGATTTTAAGAATACTTCATTTTAGATCCCCTCTTGTTTAACTCGACAATTTAGGGTTGTGTCACCCGAGATAATTGGCTACTTTCATACATGAGTTGCTCAGTGGAGAAGTGGAAAGTGATAAATATTTGCTCAAACTGTCACCTGTCTATTAAGACAATCGACAGTTCTTAGTTGCTCCCCGCTGGAACAATCTTTTCTCACCCTGTTAATTGCAATTCTCAATTACTGGTTAAATCTTTTGTTTGCAGATGCTGGATGATTTTGTGGACGTCACCAAGGATGAAAAACATCTCATGCATCTCTGGAACTCGTTTGTCAGAAAACAGAAGTAAGCGTCACGTTTTTCTCATGTTGTTTCAGTAGATAAATGAAAACTGAAAATATTTGAAATTTGCTATTACAGATTGTTTGCATCAGTGAATGCTAACAGGCACTTTCTTTATTTTTCCAAGTATCTTTTGAGGTTATTGCATCACGTGTAAACATTCTTATTTGGCATAGGGTTCTGGCTAGGGGTGTCAAAAATACCCGCTCAAACATGACCCGACCGACCCGAACAGGACCCGAACAGGAAATTTTCGCATTGGGTCAGATTGGCTTTAACTTGTTTGGGTAACAGTACAAACAAGGCTTAAGCTTGTTTTGGATTTACCCGAGCCTGTACAAAACAAGCCTACCCAAAAGAAACAATAGCCATTTATTCTTCTTGCTCCAGGCCCACCCCAAACCCTATCATCTTCTTCCAGAGCTCGGCGACAATCGAGTAGTGCGACGCGAAGGCAACTGGCGGCGACGATCGGCATCTTCGCCACCGGCGCCACCCTGATTGCGAGGGAGGGAGCGAAGGAAGAAGAGAGAGGTCAGTCGAATCAAACGTGTGCCTTGAGATTTTGCGTTAAAATTCCGCCTCCGGCTTCTCCTCCCCTGTATCGGATCGTTTGCGATTCAAGGTCAGTCTCGGCTCCGGCTCCCCTCATCCGGGTTTGGGCGCGGCCGGGCTCGGATCCGGTCCGGGTGAGTTGGGTTGCTCTGGTCTCCCGCATTTGTATTCGTGGGTGATTCCGGCGTTCGGTCTTCAGTCTTTTACCTGTAAATGGATTATGATATATGTCTGACCTTTTCCTTTGATCTTTTCACATGATAGTGGTGAAGATGGAGTCTTTAGTGCACTACTGCATCACAAGCAAGTGACCAAACCCTGTAGCATTATTTGACGGTTGGTTTGCAGATTTCTCTTGTTCATTTCATTGTCTTTTAGAGGTTGAACTTGAGGTCTTGACGTGAATCTTCCATCATTCCTTCCCTCTTCCCTCCCTGCACCACCCAAGCATCTGCCCACAATCAAATCCCCAAAATCAAATGTAAATTGGTTTAAAAAAAGAGAAAAAAATAAAGTCCATTATGTAAGATTACTTGCGTAATATTTGAATGAAGTTTGCAATACGCGGATCCATAGGAAGCAGTGTGAAGTATGTCAATATGCTACTTCTCTGAGGAGGAAATGCAGACTTCTCATGTATGAAAAATGTGATGAAAGTATGAAAAGATGTATGACTATTAGTAACATTGCTTCTACCAATGCTTCTGAAGACTCATGAAATACACAGCTATCCCCATGGACCAAGTAAGATGCAAGTGAAAGCCGTGGTGGCTCAAATCTGGCTTGTTTGCACTCGGTGGTGTGGAGAATTGAACCCATGCCATGTGTTTAATTTACACATGCATTAATTCTTTAGCCACTAAGTTCTTTCTTTGTTGGTTTAGCTCATTTGTTGAGAAGAGACCAACAAATTGACTCTTAGTTTTCGAATCCCAGTATTAGCTTGTTCAATTTACAGAACCTTCTAATTTGATGCTTTCCCTCATCCATTTCATAGCTTGGGGTTTTCTTTTTCTTAGGATTTTTCCTTATCTTCATTTCCAGCTCATCTAATATCTACGAATGGAAAAGTTTGACTGCTTATCTTCAAATCCCTGCACTAACTCATTTAATAAGAAACCATTGAACATTTCAAAGTCTTTTTGTATTATGCTGTTATAGCTCAGACTAATCCCCTTTTTCATGCAAAGCGTAGCTCTTCCGACCCAAGAGTTAACTTTTCCAGTTCTCACTCCGTGAGTTACATTTCAAAGCATTAAATATGCAACTGACTGAAACTTCAGCCCTCTCTAGCAATTTTCTCATACTCATGCAGTTGTGCAATGAAACCAGAATTAGTTGTGAAATTTCTCATACTCCTGCACCTAGCATTTGTTTTGGCATTTGTGGGCATTTTTGGCCGAAGCTCATATTGTGTTTAACCTGTAGGTATATCGTCAATTTGGTGGTCTTCTTCATTGACAAGAAATTGCCGGTTAGCTTTGTGTAACCTTTGCATATGTCATGTCTTTATAATAACAAAGTGTGCACTTTGGCTGTTTTTCAGTCTGTTTCTACCTAACTCCATAAAACATGTTTTTGAACCAGCAGAGTAGTCCCATTACTATGTTCTTTTCTTAATTCAACCTGGCATGTTTGTACAACAATGCAAAGGCCTTGTTTAGTCATATGTCGTTGCGTAGATGATGGTTTCATTGCATAGTTTTGTTGATAGCATATAACAATTATTGGGCAATGATAGCTTTTGTTGATTCTAGAATGTTAATTATTTTTGCTAATTGCTAGATGTCGTCCTCAATGGATTCTAGCCATACAAATAGAAGGAAGAGATCCATTATGTGGGATCACTTTAAAAGGCTTCCATGTACAGACAAGAACCAAGAAAAGGCTGAATGTTTATATTGCGGGGTCCACATTGGTTGTTCTAGTACTCAAGGGACTAGTTCAATGCATCATCATTTAGATAGATGTAAGGAATATCCATATGCAAATATCGAGAAAAGGCAAAAAAACTCCTCGGGTCAACCTATTAGGGTTGGTAGTTCACCATGGAAATTTGACCAAGATGCTAGTAGAAAAGAACTAGCGACCATATTCATTCTTGGTGAATTGCCCTTTAAGTTTGTAGAAAATGAGGGTTTTCGGCAATTTGTGTATAGAATCCAGCCAAAGTTCTCAATTCCTACGCGTAACATGTTGAGGAGTGATTGTTACGCGTTATATGTGGAGGAAAGAAGAAAATTGATGAAACATTTTGCTGACACATGTCCTAGAGTTTGTTTGACGGCCGACACATAGACCTCTTGTCAAAATTTGACTTATATGTCTCTCACTGCTCATTTTGTTGATGCTGATTGGAAATTGCAGAAGAAAATTTTAAATTTTTGTCAAATCCCTGGTCATTCTGCAGAGATAATAGGAAAGGCAATTGAGAAATGTTTGACTGGTTGGGGGATTCAAAGTATTTTTTCCATCACCGTGGATAATGCAAGTTCAAATGATTTAGGAATTCAATACTTGAAAAAAAGACTTAACTCTTGGAACACTCTAGTATTGAGAGGTGAGTTACTCCACATGAGGTGTTTTGCTCATATATTGAGTTTGATTGTGAGAGAAGGGTTAAAAGACATTAATGATTCCATTGTTAGAATACGTTCGGCTATACGTTATGTGAAGTCTTCTCCTGGGAGGTTGAGGCGGTTTAAGGATTGCATTGCATTAGAGAATATTAAGTCCAAGAGTCTTGTATATTTGGATGTGGAGACTCGTTGGAACTCGACATATATGATGTTGCAGGCGGCTTTGAAGTTTCAAAAAGCTTTTTTCTTATTGAAAATTCAAGATAGCAAATTTGTTGAAGAACTGTCTAAGACGAAAGGGTTGCCTACTAGTGATGATTGGGATTATGCCCGTCACCTTCTTCCTTTCCTGAAGTTGTTTTTGATACGACTTCAAAAGTTTCGGGTTCTTCGTATGTCACTAGTAATGATTTGGCAAAGGATGTCTATGGGCTTTTTGGAGTGATTAATGAATATTGTGAGAATGAGGATAAAAGTTTGCAGAAAATGGCTAAAAGAATGAAGACCAAATTCAGTAAGTATTATGGCAACGTGAACAACATCAATCTTAATTTGTTCATTGCTTGCATACTTGACCCTCGACATAAGTGGGACTATGTGAAATGGTTGATTAATGATGTTTATGAGAGCAAACTAGTAGAAATTTTACATGATAAAGTAACATCATCGCTAACATCATTGTACGAGCAATACCGCACTGGTAAGTACCCCCAAGGGAACTTGAGATTAAAGGATACAAGGATAGTAAATGTGTCAAAGTCTCCCGTGGTTGGTGCGGAATTTATGAATGCAAAGTATCTTAGTCAAACAGGGCAACAAATTTTGGAAGAAAAATCTGAATTGGATAAATATTTGGAGGAAGGATGTGAACGTTATAGCCCCGACTTTGATATCTTGACTTGGTGGAAAGTTAATTCGTCAAGATATCCTATCTTCTCTTCCATTGCTCGAGATATTTTGGCTGTACCTGTATCGACTGTAGCATCAGAGGCCGATTTAGCACGGGAGGTCGTGTACTCGATGTGTTTCGTAGCTCCTTGACCCCAAGAATGGTGGAGGGTCTTATATGTGCTCAAGATTGGCTACGATCCACGCCACTTTCACTTTCAATTGAGGATGACTTAGAAGAACAAGAAAATTTTGAGTCAGGTCAAAAAACATAATTGTGGAATATTTATTCTTTTCTATATTACAATGGATACTTAAGTTCTCATTTTGATTTTGAAGTTAATGTGGAGTGTTCAACTATAATTATGGAGCCGAATTCAATATCGGTTTCTCTTGATGATTGACGAAATTGGAAATTGGTACTTGCTAAACCAATTTTTTTTATTCTTATTGCAAATTTACTTTTTCATATTCAGATTAGGCATTTAACAATTGTTGTCTTCTTCCTTTCTTACTTGTAGGTTGTATAACATTGGAGCTGCTTTGGTGGAGTTGCTTTGGTTTGGAGAGATATCCTCCAACAACGTCTCCTTTTCAAATAGAGGTACGTTTTTATTTAATTTGTGAAGTTTGGAGAGTTGCCTAAGTAACTGATGTTATGAAGCATGGTAACTACTGGCTTTCATGACTGCTTAGGGATGGTTACAGTCTTGTATGTTTATCACTGAATCTACGGTGTGCTTTATAATCATTCACCTTGCTGTTCACATAGAAAAAGCCGGTCCTTACTCTTTCTCTTTCAGAGGCAGAGAGCGTTGCACGTTCATTGTAACTTCTGTGTTCTCAGTGCACTAATTCACCCGAGTCATCGACAATGATAAGTTTTTAAACCTCCCATTCACTAGAAAGGAGATCTATATGTCACAGTTGGTGATTCTAGAAACAACTAACAAAAGACTTCAGTGCAGATAATCTTTTGAACATGATTTGAGCGGTTCTTTCGATTAACATTCTCGAGTCTTCTTGCAGAAGGACATTCAGAAGCTTCTTGCTGCTTGATCATTTATCCAACGGTGGATCTCTCATCGTAGAAGGAAACAAACTAAATGAGTTGGGGTTGAAGGTGCTGCGGCACCTCTCTTTTTCTATGAACAAGATGTACTTGCGACGTACATTTGGACATGCTGAACTGGAGTTAGTGTTAAAATGGGTTGTTAACCTGTGTAAATAAGAATTTCTTGTGCCGTCATCATTTACTTATGCACTTCTTTGTTTGAATAGGCGAACAAGACAACCTAAGTTCTATTTATGGGGTGTTGCATTTCCTTCTTAAGAGAAGATATAGGTGGTCAAGCAAAAATCTAAAACACGAACCCGACCCGAACCCGACCCGACCCGATCGCGCAGCTATATCATGTTCGGGTCTTGTTTCGGTCGGCCAAGCAAATATATGCATTGTTTCGGGTTGGGTCGGGTATTATGAAAACCCGACGCGACCCAACCCGTTGACACCCCTAGCTCTGGCAGATGGTCATGTACCATGGGCATGCGAAGCGTTCTCAAAACTTCACAGCCAGGAGCTTATCGAATCTCCAGCTCTCTTTTGGTAGCTTCTCTCGTCTTTGGCTCTAATGCTTGTTACACTGAATGAAAACCTGTTCGCCCGTTAATCCTTCAAATCAAATGTTACTCGAGTTTGCCAAATGCTATTATTCTGCCAGTATACAACATGCAAGCTTAATCAAATTTTGCTCGTTCTTGCTTTTCAGGTGCTGGAGATTATTTATGATAGAACTGAGGAATCATGGCCTTCTTGACGCATCCACAGTGAACAACTGTAACGCAATCCTCGAGAGCTATCGGAACGAGGGACCCAATGCAAAGCGAAAGACTGATCGTGCGAATTAACGTAGCATTCAACAGTTGACTATAGGTAACCCAAAATTCAACCAGCTGATTTAGTTTCATTCTGATGACCCGGCTAGGGTAGAATCAAAGTCATTTAATATGGAACCAGAGTAGAAATTGTGGTTATCTTCTGGGATCTGAATGTTGTAAACCTCATGAAACGAGCCTACATGGCTCTCTCTCGATTCTCCCTCTTGCGCTTCCTCTGAATGCATCCTTCATGAACACATCATCCGGTGTACGGTTGATGTGGCAAGATTCGAGCGGGACCCATTCATGCGTGCTCACATTTCGACACCGATATTAGCTTCACAGAAATTCAGTTTTCCCTTCGAATTGATGGTAATCAAGTCGACATTAAAGAATAAATCAAGACTAAGAGCACTGTCCAATTCTATTTTTAACCATAGAAGCACTTGAACTTTAAGCCAGGCTTTCAGTTAGTGGCATTGTGGAATTTTTTTTTTTTGGTAAGGAAGTGTCATTGTGGAATTTATGTTCCGCTTTTGCCAAGAAGGATCACCTTCTTCGGGGATAACGTTAGTCTATCATATTTAAATTGTTAGACCTAATATGGCTACATATTTGTTATTTACTGGTTGAAATCATGTTTTATTAAATAAAGTGCCACATTTTGACACAAATTAAACATAATATAATTACAATAACTCGTGTGATAGTATTATGATAATTGGCATTATAAATAATAACTTAGAAGGTCTAAGAAAAAAAGCTCCATCTTAAGTACTCAGGTGGTGTCTAGATCGGCTTTCATGCACCTTGACTGATCTACCTCCCCTAAAGATCTTAAAGACGTAATTCCATGTCACACTCAATATACTTAATATGAATCTCGGATCTATTTTTATACGATGCCGGTTAGACGACGACGAAGTAATTTATAATGAGCCTACTTTATCTCGAGCTCAATTCATCACACTTAGGTTACATTCGTCTTGTAGAAAATGAATGATTAGGAAAATGATTTTCTTAAAAATAATTACTTATATTTTTTATAGAAATGAACGGGCGAAAAATATATTCACCATCTGGTAAAATGATTAGAAATAAATTGTTGTCGACAATGATGCTAATTATTTTAAAAATACAAATGATTATTCTTAGGAAGATTTTTTGTCCAAATTTTTCATTTTCGGCGAACCTTTGATTTGATTAGAGATCGAAAGAGATGAATTAGATTTGATTAAGTAATTGATCTCCATTTCATTTCGATAAACAGAAAAGAGGAGCTCGAGCGAGTTGAGTCGGCAACGATGGATGAACTCGAACCGGAATCTACCTATAAAAGAGGCGCCGTCTCTTAATCGAAACCCCATCGCACTTCCGCATCGAAGAGATTCTCACCCTCTCTGTCACTCTCTCCCTTCTCCTGTTGCAGAAACCCTCGAAGGTGACCTTCAATGGCGACGGTAGACGAGAGACCCTCTGCCAAGAGGTGGTGGCCCTCTCGAAGCCAATCCCGATATCATGAACCAGGTAGACGTGCTTGCTTGCTTGCTGCCCCCACCCTTTATCGTTCTTTCTTTCTTTTTCGGTGCTGTCGTGAGTTCGGATCAACAAGGAACTGAAATCGGTAGCGCCTGATTTGCCGCGTCGACCTGCTTCCGTTTCGATTGCATCAGCGATAGGAAGATGTGGTTCGCGATTGGGGGCGTTCGGGAGTCGGTGTTTGTTGATCTCTCGACGCGGATGGAATTTGTGTGAAACTAACGCAAACAGTTCTTGCACATTGGTCGAGGATTACGTTGACCGGTGAAGAGGGATTTTTGTACCTTGCTTTGCAGCTGATCAATTTGCTCTTGGAGATGAGCCTGAATTGGCTGATTTTGTTGTTACTGAAGCGACTGGGCAGTGCGAATAGGCATGCGGCCCTGCTGCTGGTAAAGGGATTGGAGAGACGCTAGTATCACAGCTGTGGGGTTCAACTCCCCACGCTATGCAAGACGAAGGGCAAAACTCAAAGAGTGAGAGGAGAGTTAGAAATTGGACAGACCAAAAAAAAAAAAAAAAAAGCAACTGGGCAGTCCTGATCTTAATTGCTTAAATGAATGTTGACGGTGATTGCACTTAATGGTGAAGTTGGGTCTGATTATTGGGTCCATAAATAACTGGTTTATGGTTTCGCATGTAATTCAGCAATGACACCATTCTAGAAGCTGGTTCTGTCCAGATTGTTCGATTATGGCTATGTTGCTCTGGTCTCTGTGTGAAATTAACAAAGTGTGCAATATCTTTAGTTTTTTCATTATCTCCTCTAGTCAATTGGCCCAAAAAAAAACCTCTTGTCAGTGTTATGCTTCACCTTGCATATGTAGAATGACATATGTGGATTTCTTTGGGTTGGTCTGTATCACATTACCGGCAGATTGATCTATTTGGAAAATTTTCTTTTGCGGATGGCTATCTGGGTTCTTTTCCTTTTCAGTTCTTGTGGGGCCTTGGTCTTCCAGAGGATGAGGTCGAGTGCTTTGACGTCTTCGGGTTAGATGGTGAACTCTTGGAGATGGTCCCGAAGCCTGTACTCGCTGTTTTGTTCCTCTATCCCATCACGTCGCAGGTGCCTAGATTTCTTTGTGCTTCCATCCTTCTTAGTATGTCTGTCGTTCCTTGTGGATATAGTGAGACGAGATACTTTGTGCTGACTCACATGACTCTTTCTCTGTTTTAGTCGGAAGAAGAGAGAACACAGCAAGAAAGTTTGACGAAGGTAGGCTTTCTTAGTTTTTTTACGCATATGTCATAAATGTATTGAAGAATGTTTATTTTGAACACACTTTCATCGATGCCTTTGAAATTAATAATGGATGAAACCCATTGTGTTTTACTTCTATTTATTCTGTTGCTAATTTCTATTCTATAATGGTATGCGATAATGCTTCAAATATTCACTGCTCTTGGTAGTCATTTTACAATATTTAGTTACAATATTTATTCATCTCTCTTTCAAAATTTTTTGGTAAACTTTGGTCATGACTTCTGCTTATCATCCTGATGTTAGGAGTCTAGCAGTAAAGTTTATTTCATGAAACAAACTGTGGGCAATGCTTGTGGAACGGTTGGACTTCTGCATGCTGTTGGGAACATCACTTCAGAGATTAAGCTTCGTAAGTTTCCACTAGTTTCCTTTGTTTGGACTGTCTCTGCTCCTTGTAAGTGCATGATAAGCTTGTGAAGAAGCATACATCCTCCAAATCCTCGGAATTCTTGTTAAGGGTGCTGTAGAAGGTACACATAGGAATCATGAGCCCTTTCTGTAGGATGATTGACTGGTGTTATATTTTCACACCCCAATCAAACTGACTTAGGGAAGAATCATTAAGAATTTGGAGGAATGATGATACCATTAGGACCCTAAAGTGTTGGTATCAGGCAGTCTAAGATGTATTTAAACCTTAGGAGACGGCTTTAGCAATGTCAAAAAATAAAATAATAAAAGGTCCAAACCAAAAAAAGAAGGGAAGAGAAGGGAAAAGGAAAGCTACTACTGCCATCCAGAAAACTTTGAAGAAAAGGGCAATACCTGAACATCTTCTTTACATGGATTAGAGCTATCATATTTACCCCCTCATAGTAACTTTTTCATGACTAGAAGGCAAAATATTGAATTATGTCGTGGAATATGCAATTTCATATCTGCAATGATGGCTACGCTCTTTATCAGGAATTTTGCTAGTAGAAGATTCTTTTATGTAGAGGATAAATATTCATGTATTTTTTTAGAATTTTCTTAACTATATGACCGCCTCTATTTAAACTCCCTTTGACGTATATTTTTCCTTTTCCGGTCCTTCAGTGGAAGGATCCTATTTTGATAGGTTCTTCAAGTCCACCGCAGATATGGATCCTTGTCAGGTAGTCTCTCTCTCTCTCTCTCTCTCTCTCTCTCTCTCTCATGAATGAATAAGCACACAGTGCTCACAGAGTTCCATCATTCTGTTTAGCAATAGTTTCTTCTGATTAACTCATAGTCGTTGCATTTTTCTCCCTCTATGTTCTTAGCGAGCTGTGTTTCT
Source organism: Syzygium grande (assembly GCA_024733475.1). NCBI lineage: Eukaryota > Viridiplantae > Streptophyta > Magnoliopsida > Myrtales > Myrtaceae > Syzygium > Syzygium grande. The sequence continues at coordinate 38,604,250 of JAMXDD010000001.1, read as the reverse complement.
GGAGAATGATAGAGACATGGAAGTTGCTCACTCGGTAGCTGCGGCAGCGGGTGATACACCGGTAAGGTTTTATTATCCTTGTGAACTTTAGATATTGATTGCATGGATCATTTTTACACTAATCCATGGTCAAAGGATTGTTCTGGCACCATGAGCTAAATTTTCCTTGTTAACTTTGAGCACTGACTGTTCATCCTGTCCCACTGATTATTCTTGACAGGCACCGGACTATGTTGACACACATTTTATCTGCTTTACATGTGTAGATGGTAAGCAGAGCTCCCCTCTCTCTCTCTCTCTCTCTCTCTCTCTCTCTCTCGCACTTTTTTTTTTTCGCTAGCAAACTCGTGTTTATCTTAAGGCAAAGGCTCACCAACCACTTGACAAAGTCTGTTGATCTAATGGGATCAGTTGCCTTCTCAAATATTTAGGTGAATTGTTTGAGCTGGATGGAGAAAAGTCCAGTCCTATATCACATGGTCCATCCTCACCGAGCAGCTTATTGCAGGTTAGCTGTCAATTTTTCTGACTTTATCTTCTAATTTGCCTCCTTAGCTGTTATCTAGGATTTGCTAGGTTCTTTGGAAACTATACTGAGGGCATTGTGGTATGGGGTGAGTAAGGGTGGGGTGTCTTGGGGCAGGAATGGGTTTCCGTTGCAATAGACTTGTATAACAGCCTACACCATAGGGATGTTTCCTGATGTTCTTTAATTCGTATGATCTAGCAACTCGGTCACCCTTTATTATTATTTGAGAAAATGACACAAATGGTCTATGAACTTTGATCCAATGTGCAATGTCGTCCCCGAACTTTTAATTTGTTCAATGTGGTTTTTGAGCTTTAGCTCAATGTGCAATTTCATCCCCGAACTTTTAATTTATTCAACGTAGTCCCTGAACTTTTGGTATATATTTAATCTAGTCCTTAGAGTATCTGAAAATATTTAATGTTGGTTTTTCATTAATTCAAGTTCAGGGAATGACAACATTAAACATTTTCATATAATTTATGGACTAAATTGGACATGTATAAAAAGTTGAGGTACCAATTGAACAAATTAAAAGTTTAGGGATGACATTGCGCATTAAGCTAAAGTTCAGGGACTACATTGAACAAATTAAAAGTTCAAAGGTGACATTGCACGTTGGGTCATAGTTCAAGGACCACTTGTGTAATTGTCCCTTATTATTATTATTATTATTTTGTGGTACTGGTCATCTACTATTGTCACCCATTCTATTGGAGTTTTGTCTAACCATTTTATTGCATGACAGGATGCGGCTAAAGTCATCCAAGAAATGATCCAGAAAAATCCAGATTCACTCAACTTCAACGTCATAGCCCTTTCTAAGAAGGTTTGAGGCATATGATGTCTATAATGGAGCTTGTCAAGTTACCCTCACTGTTGACTTACTGATCGTTGCTTTCCCAGAAGGATGTCGGTCCTTTGATAGTATCATGTTAAACCATAAGAATAACTTGCTACTCACTAGAGGGCCTGTAATCTGTCACTTGTGGGTTGTTTACTTTTATGCCTATTAACTGGTTTAGCGGGTTAATCTGTCCCGAATAACCATCGGTAGAGGAACGATTCTTTGGGTTTAGATGGTACTGCTGTGTCCAAAAGTGGTGAAATGGATGTTCTGCTGCGGAAACTTGTAAGTTCATTACTTTGCACAGGAGACAGCTTCCTTTTGATGCTTCACTATGGCTTGATGAGTTCAGTACATATTATGTGGAAGGTATGCATCAACTTCTCGGTTTTGAATGACATTGTTACTTTGCATGATGTATAAAATGATTTGGCTATATGCTTAGGGGTTTCTATTACCTAACCGGTACTAGTTCATGAGATGATACGGAAAGGAAAGGGAGAGAAATGACCGGTAGTGTAGAGGTTTGAAAACCATAACACGTTGCAAGAGTATGCACGGGTAGGGCCTGGACGACAAGCGTGATCGTGAGGAAGTGGAACGTCAAGGTTAAATTATATTTTCCAAGGAGACTTTCTTCACATGCTTGGCTTCCTTGAGAACTACAGAAAAGATACATGAACATGAGAGAAAGGGGCCGTATATTTTGAAAGAAGCTTGGAAAATGAAAATCACGCATTGACAGTACCAATACGCAAACCGGAAGAAAGTCTCGAGTCAAGAACTTTCGTAATCAGAGAAGAGAGGGAGGGGATGATGCAGAGTTTTACTATTAAGACTTTTCTATACGATTTGAGAGCGGCAGCAGACGTTCATGGTTCGAATAATCTGTATGGAACCGCGAGGGGGACGATGCTATTCACTGTCTGATAAGAGCCTTGTTTGTCCGTTGGGCATCGTGAACCTCATGGTCGGCTTTGCATATAAATAAAGTTGTGGAGTAAGCGCTTCCCTTTCATTTGGTCGACACATATACCGATTTCTTTGAAGAGATTTAGAGTACAAATTTGATTAAATAGGTTGTAATTAAATGAGATGTTAAAGTGGGCATATATTGTTGATCGGGAAAATTATCCAAAAAAATCCTCAATCTATTGTACTTAATTCAATTCAAAATATTGTCAATTTGGCCAATTTAGCCCTAAATCTTTTTAATGATTTGCCAATGTAGTTCTTCTAACTAATTTTGGCTGGTAATCGCCGATGTAGACACAAATCATCCTACGTGGTACGGCCAGCATTGATGTGGATAATTTTTGTAATTTTTTATAATTTTTTTATCTTTTGTCTTCCTTTGTTCTGACCATGGGCAAGCGAGGGTCCCCTTGCCAGTCCACGGTGAAAACAAAAAGGAAAAGAAATAAAAATAAATATAATACACAATCATACAAAATTTATAAAAAACTTCCAAATTTTTTTTAACAAATGCAAAATTATCTATGTCGGCACCGGCTGCTCCACGTAGAACGACCGTCATCCACGTCAACGAATTATATTAGTCAATCATTAAAAATTTTAGGATTAAGGTGACTAAATTGAAAAGTTTCGGATTGAATTAGATTTAGGATTTTTTTTATAATTATCTAATTGTTGATGGATTCAAGTAAGGGGTGGGCTTTGACCAGAAACAAAATGGTAATGGGTAGGGCGAATGCCCTTGAACGATGCCGAGGTTGACACAACACATCTGTATCGTTCGGAGAAGTCATTACGTGCTCTGGAAGCAATCTCTCCTTTCCTCACACGAGTCCGCGCCGCCGTTGGGCGAAGGAGGAATATATTTTGGAGACTATACGGTGAATTTTCCCTACTGTCCAAAGTGAATGAGTGCCAAGACAACGCAGAGTCGCGCTCGAGCAATGCCAAATCTCGCACCCTCATGGTGTGAATGCAACATCTAAGCTACAAACATGTGGCTCATATCGATCACTTACATGCGAGACCCTTACATGCCAATAGGAACAGAAATGAACAGCCCAAAAATTTCTAGGAAAAGCCCTTTCTCTTTCCATCTCCACTTGTGTCTTGCAAAACATCCTCCTCGGCAGAAAAACACATCCAAAAAGAAACAAAAAAACAAAAGAATTTCCACAAAGGTTCTCTCTCAGTCCTGACCCACATTGGTGCCACATGATGTGGCCACAAAGATGACAATCATAAGCCAACTAATATTTGAGAAAATGACACAAATGATCCATGAACTTTGATTCAGCGTGTAATGTCGGCTCTAAACTTTTAATTTATTCAATGTGGTCCCTGAATTTTTAATTTGTTCGATGTGGTCCCTAAACTTTAGCTCAATATGCAATGTCATCTCCAAACTTTTAATTTGTACAATGTGATTCATAAACTTTGATATATGTTCAATCTAGTCCTTGAACTATATGAAAATGTTCAATATTGTCCTTCCATTAATTTAAGTTTAGGGAAGGACAACATTGAACATTTTTGTATAATTCAGAGACTAAATTGGACATGTATCAAAAGTTTAGGAACCACTTTGAATAAATTAAAAGTTCGGGGATGACGTTGCGCATTGAGCTAAAGTTCATGGATTACATTGAACAAATTAAAAATTCAGAGGCGACATTGCACACTGGACAAAAGTTCAGGGACCATTTGTGTAATAGTCTCTATTTTTTTTTTTTGTGGCACTTGTCATCTATTATTATCAACCATTCTATTGGAGTTTTATCTAACCATTTTATTGCATAACAGGATGCGGCTAAAGTCATCCAAGAAATGATCCAGAAAAATCCAGATTCACTCAACTTCAACGTCATAGCCCTTTCTAAGAAGGTTTAAGGCATATAATGTCTGTAATGGAGCTCGTCAAGTTACCCTCGCTGCTGACATACTGATCGTCGCTTTCCCAAAAGGATGTCGGTCCTTTTATAGTATCATGTTAAAACATCCATAAGAATAACTTGCTACTCACTAGAGGTCCTGTAATCTATCACTTGTGGATTGTTCACTTTTAGGCCTATTAACTGGCTTGGCAGGTTATCTGTCCGGAATAGCCATCGGTAGAGGAACGAATCTTTGGGTTTAGTTGGTACTGCTGTGTCCAAAAGTGGTGAAATGGATGTTTTGCGGCTGAAACTTGTAAGTTTGTTACTTTGCACAGGAGACAGCTTCCTTTTGATGCTTCACCATGGCTTGATGAGTTCAGTACATATTATGTGGAAGGTATGCATCATCAACTTCTCGGTTTCGAATGACATCGTTACTTTGCATGATGCATAAAATGATTGGCTATATGAGGAAAAGAAATTTCTGAAGAAAAGAATATGTTATTCTACTCATTACAATGAATTAATAGAGATACATATACAAGTTTGGTCTAAACTTCCTCCTACTAATATGGTAACAGGATATTCACAAATAACAAAACGATTCCTTCTAATATGGTGCTAATATATTCCTAAAATAAAATATTACAACAATGAGATAATTGACATCTCACGTCAACACTCCTCCTCAAGTGGGTGAAAAAATGTCTTTGATACCCAACTTGAAAAGTGAGCTTTTGAAGTCGCTCCTAGATACAGCTTTAGTTAGCATGTCTGCCAGTTGATCACTTGATCTGATGAACGGGATTTGAATGACCCCTTCTTCTAGCTTCTCTCTGATGAAATTACGATCAATCTCCACATGTTTAGTTCGGTCATGTTGTACTAGATTTTCAGAGATACTTATAGCTGCCTTATTGTCACAAAAGAGTCTCATTTCTGTTCTTGGAGGGTAACCCGGTTCAATCATCAACCTTTTTAACCAAAGCAGTTCACATATCCCTTTTGTAACTCCTCTAAACTCAGCTTCTGCGCTCGAAAGGGACACAACTTTTTGCTTCTTGCTTCTCCATGTAACAAGATTTCCTCCCACCAATGTAAGATATCCAGAAGTTGACCGCCTATCCATAACATTTCTTGCCCAATCTGCATCACTATACCCTTCTACATCCAGGTGACCATGCTTTCCGAAAAACAAACCTTTTCCTGGGGCTGCCTTTAAATATTGCAAGATTCGAACAACCGCATCCATGTGATCCTTTTTGCGAGCGTGCATGAATTGACTTACCATACTTACAGCATATGCAATGTCAGGCCTGGTATGAGATAAATAGATTAGTCTTCCTACAAGACGTTGGTACCACTCTTTATCTACATGAGTTTGATCTGGACTGTTGTGAAGCTTATGATTCTGTATTATCGGAGTATCAGCTGGTTTGCATTCTAGCATTCCGACTTCGGAAAGAAGATCTAGCACGTACTTCCGTTGAGACAAGAAAATTCCTTCTTCCGATCTTGCTACTTCAATTCGTAGGAAATATTTTAACTCTCCAAGATTCTTCATTTCAAAGTCACCATTCAGTCTAGACATGAGTCTTGTACTCTCCACATGATCATTGCTGTAATAATGATATCGTCAACATATATAATGAGAAGAGTTACCTTCTCATTGCGCCACCTCAGAAACAAGGTATGATCGGCATTACTTTGCTCATATCCATACCGCTTCATAGCTAAACAAAATCTTCCAAACCATGCACGGGGGGATTGTTTCAATCCATAGAGTGACCGTTCCAATCTGCACACAACATTTGGGTTGCCATTATACCTATATCCAGGTGGGACTGTCATGTAAATTTCTTCTTTCAAATTCCCCATGAAGAAATGCATTCTTTACATCAAGTTGATGTAAGGGCCAATTTAAATTAGCTACTAAAGATAACAGAACTCTCACGGTGTTTAATTTTGCTACTGGAGAGAATGTTTCTTTATAGTCGACTCCATATGTCTGTGTATACCCCTTTGCCACGAGTCATGCCTTATATCTCTCAACGGACCCATCCAACTTATACTTTATCGTGAAAACCCACTTGCAACCCACTGCCTTTTTCCCTATTGGAAGAGTTACTAGTCTCTAAGTTCCATTCTTTTCTAAAGCTTCCATCTCCTCCTTCATGGCTGCCATCCATTTAGGATCCTTCATAGCATCCTCCACTCTCTTGGGAACAAGCTCAGCTAAGACATTGGCAATAAAAGCTTTGTATGATTTTGATAATCTTCCTGTTGACACATAATTGGCTATAGGATACTTGGATCTTCGATTTTTGACTTCGGGAGAGTATCTATCAGGTGCCCTCCCCCTGTTGTGCCTATCAGGAAGAATATATGTCTTGCAACTATTTAAATTATCATAGAGTGGAGAAGAAATGGTTACCTTAGGATCAGTCGCAGGAGCTTGGTCGGGTACTAAAGAGGGAGATGGATGGATAGAAGTTTGTTCAATAGCAGCATTATGGTCTTTTTCCGAATCAATTTGTTCTGAAACCTCCTAAAATTCTGCTTGAACCCCACCACTGCCTGATTTTGTCTGTTCGTCAATTGCAAGGTGCGGTACTTCCACCGTGGGCTGCTCTAGTATACTGTTCTCCATTGTAGGTTGCGGTATTGATTCTGGGATGTTTACTGTAAGCAACGATATATTGGGAATATCCCACCAATTTTTATCTAGCTCTGCTCCCTCGGTACTAATACTCAGTTGTGATGCTGGATAAAAGAACTCAGATTCAATGAAAGTAACATCTAGTGTGACAAGGATCTTCTTGGTGCTAGGGTTGTAACATCGATAGCCTTTCTGGTTTGATCCGTATCCAATAAACACACACCTTTCTGCACATGGATCTAGTTTGATCCGTTGATTTTTATGCAAGTGAATAAGAGCCACACATCCAAAGACTTTCAGAGGTAGAGTCAAAACACCAGGAAGCTCCACATGGTCGGCAAGGCTTTGCAATGGAGTTCGGAAATTTAACACCCGCGAGGGCATTCGGTTCATTAGATACACTGAAGTTACTACAGCAGCATCCCAAAACCTCTTCGGAACATGACTCCCTATGAGAAGGGCTCTTGCGGTCTCAAGAATATGTTGGTTCTTTCGCTCGGCTACTCCATTCTGTTGTGGTGTTTGAGCACAAGAGGTTTCATGAATGATACCATGCCGATAAAAATAGGCATCAAGTTTGTTGTTCACATATTCCCCCCCATTATCTGTTCGAAGTACTTGAATCTTTCCATCAAACTGTGTTTTAATCATTACATGGAATTTTTCAAATATAGCGGCAACCTCATCCTTGTGTTTCATTAGATATAGCCAAGTCATCCTAGTGCAATCGTCCACAAATGTAACAAACCATCTAAAACCAGAAACTGTAGAGATTGGAGACGGTCCCCACACATCAGAGTGAATCAAAGCAAATGGTTTTGTTCTTTTATTGATACTAGGAGGAAAACTAACACGGTGACTCTTTGCCCGAATACAAGTTTCACACGTAAATAATGACTCTGAAAAATGACGAAATAATTCAGGAAATAACATCTTCAAGTACCCAAAGGAAGGATGCCCAAGTCGACGGTGCCACAACCAAACCAAGCTTCTTTCTCTGTCAAGATTACCCTGAGTATGTAAAACATGACCTGACTTCGACCCAAAATCATCTAAGAAATATAATCCATCCCTCTTAGTACCACGTCCAATAATCTCCTTCGTGCGAATGTCTTGGAAAAGACAAAAATTAGGATACATCAAAACACAACACTGTAGATCTTTGGTAAGTTGTCCTACAGACAATAACTTATTTGATAAAGAGGGCACTAGCAATGTATTTGAAAGAGAGATAGATTCAGAGAGTGTAACATCCCCTGCTCCAGTTACACTAGAGCTGTGACCATTTGCATTTGTAATCCAGTCCCACATTGGAGAAGTTGAGTCAAAGGTCATGTGATTGGTCGCCCCAGAATCAATAATCCATCCAACATTCTTATCCATGTGAGAGACAGAAAGAACACAGCCTGAATTACCTTTAGCTTCTTCAATTGGTTTTTGATCTGGCACTAACGAAAAACCAGTACCTCCGGAGACTAAAGTTGCCTAAGCACTTTCTTTTCCTGCCCCTTTTTCTGCCTTCTTCTTTTTCTGTAATTCTTCCCACCACTCAGGATACCCGTGGAGTTTAAAACAAGTATCCTTCTTGTGTCGTGAATTCCCATAGTAAGAACACCCTCCAGAGATAGCGGTAGGTTGTTGTGCACCTCCTTTTTGTCGAACATCTCGATTCGATGTTCCTCTTGTCGTCAAACGGAATCGAGAATCTGCCCCCTCACGTCGAGATATCATAGCCCCACCCGAGATTCCATGTTCTCCAAATGAGAGCATCACCGTTTGTCGAACATCCTCCCGTCTCACTCGAGCATATGCTTGCTCTACAGTGGGGAATGGTTGCATCTGTAGTATATCGGCTCTAACCTTGTCGAGTCGATCATCCAGTCCATCAAGGAAGAGATACACTCGATCTTCTTGAACTGTCGAGTTATATCTCGCAATATCATCAGCACACGTCATGGGGTTTGGTCTGCGAAAATCGATTTCTCTCCAGAGAGCTTGAAGATTGTTATAGAAGGTTTTGATTGGTCCTCCATTCTACTTCAATCGCAACACTTGCCGCTTCAGATCATCTACTTGGGACGTATCAGTTCCATCAAAATAGGTTGTTGCCACTTACTCCCATACTGCTTTTGCCATCGGGAATCTTATAAAATTTCTGATCAACGCGGGTTCCATTGAGTTTATGAGCCAACCCTTCACGGTGGCATCTTCAATTTTCCACTTCCGAAGAGCAGGGTCAGTCTGGGCCGGTTGTGGAATGTCACCAGTCAAGTATCCCAATTTGTCTTTGCCGGAGACGTACATCTCAACAACTTGGGACCACAAGCCATAGTTCATGGCGTTGAACTTAATGGCGATTGTAGGGGCAGAATTTTCTGTCGATGATGGTGGATTCTGTTGTGTTACAAGATGCTTCATCGCAGCCGTAAGACTCTCAAGGATCACTGTGGCCGTCGATCCTTCACTGGATTGTGTTTTTGCTATTTCCTGTCCCTCCATGGCATACAGCAGGTCCTAGAAAGATGAAGATGAAGAAGATCGGACAGGACGAAGTCGACCGGCGTGAGACGACGGCGCTGCGACGAACAACGGCGCCGTAATCGATGATTGACGTACAGTACCCCAAGGATCAAACCCTAGGGCTCTGATACTGTGAGGAAAAGAAATTTCTGAAGAAAAGAATACGTTCTTCTACTCATTACAATGAATTATAGAGATACATATACAAGTTTGGTCTAAACTTCCTCCTACTAATATGGTAACAGGATATTCACAAATAACAAAACGATTCCTTCTAATATGGTGCTAATCTATTCCTAAAATAAAATATTACAACAATCAGTTAATTGACATCTCACGCCAATACTATATGCTTAAGGGTTTCTATTACCTAACCCCAGTACTAGCTCATAAGATGATACGGAAAGGAAAGGGACAGAAATGACCGATAGTGTAGGGGTTTGAAAAACCATAACACGTTTCGAGAGTATGAACGGATAAGGACTCGATGACATGGGTGATTGTGAGGAAGTGGAACGTCAAGGTTAAATTATATTTTCCAGAGAGATTTTTCTTGTCATGCTTGGTTTCCTTGAGAACTTCACAAAAGGTATATTGTGAATATGAGAGAAAGGGGTCGTCTTTTTTGAATTGAAGATTGGAAAATGAAGATCACGCATTGACATTATCAATACCAAAGCCGGAAGAAACTCTCGAGTTGAGAACTTTCGTGGTCAGAGAAGAGAGGGAGCGGACGCTGCAGAGCTTTATCGTTAAGACTTTTCCATACGATTTGAGAGTAGCAGCAGCAACCGATCATGTTTCGAAGAATTTGTATGGAGCCGCCAGGGGACGATGCTATTCACCGTCTTATCAGAGCTTTATCCGTTGGGCATCGTGAACCTCGTGGTCGGCTTTGCATGTAAGTAATAGTTGTGGAATAATCGCTTCCCCTTCATTTGCTTGACGCATATACCAATTTCTTTGACAAGATTTAGGGTACAAATAGGTTATAATTAGAGAAAATTACCAAAAAAGTCCTAAACTTATTGTAATTGTGCCAATTTAGTCCTAAACCTTTTTTTTTGCTAATTCAATTATAAACCTTTTGCAACTATGCTAATTCAGTCCATCCAACCACTTTTGGCCAGCCGGTATTTTAATATTTTTTGATGTGGACGTCATCCCAAGACCATGACATGGCATTATTTTAATATGGCATTATTTTAATATTTTTTTAAAATTTTTTTTTCGATTTTTTTCCTTTCTCTTTTTTTTTTTTCTTTCCTTCTTCCCGACCGAACCAAGAAAAAATAAAGAGAAAGGAAAAAAGTAAAAAAAATTCGAAAAAAATAAAAATATAATAAAATAATGCCACGTCAGCCGCCTGGCGTCCATGTCAATGCTGGTCGGCCAAAAGTGGGTGGATTGACTGAATTGACACAATTGCAAAAGGTTTAAGACTAAATTGGAAAAAAAAAAGTTTAGGACTGAATTAGCACAATTGTAATAGGTTTAGAATTATTTTGGTAATTTTCCCGCTGTAATTAAGTATGATGTTAATGTGGGCGTATATTGTTGATTGGAAAAATTATCCAAAAAAGTCATCAATTTATCGTAATTAATTCGATTCAAAACCTTTTAATTCGATAAATTTAGTCATAAACCTTTTTTACGATTTGCCAATATAGTTCTTTTAGCTAATTTTAACCTGTAATCTCTAACATGGACATGGACCATCTTACGTGACACGACCGGTGTGGATGACTGGGGTTGATGTGGATAATTTTTGTAATTTTTTTGATTTTATTTTTTTGTCTTCTAACCATGGGTAGGCGAGGGTCCCTTCGCCTCAAAACAAAAAGGAAAAGAAAGAAAAAAAAATATAACACATATTTATACAAAATTTATAAAAAAAACTTCTTAATTTTTTTAAAAAAATGTAGAATTATCTATATCAGCACCGGTTGTTCCACGTAGAATAATCGGTGTTCACGTCAGTGAATTATATTGATAAATTGTCAAAAGATTTAGGATTAAGGTGATCTAATTAAAACGTTTCGGATCAAATTAAATTTAGGATTTTTTTTTTTTATAATTATCCCGTTGTTGATGGATTCAAGTAATGGGTAGGGCTTTGATAAAAAACAAAAAGGTAATGGGTAGGGCGAATGCCCTTGAACGATACTAAGGTTGAGCGGAGGGCCCTCATTTGATTTTAATTAGATAGAAGTCAGTTTTTAATTCCTCATTCGAGGTCGGCATCACACATCTGTATCGACGGGAGAAATCGTTACGTACTCCAGAAGTAATCTCTCCTTTTCTCCCACAAGTCCGCGCTCCGCCAATGAGCGAAGGAGAAATATATTTTGGAGACTATGCAGTAATTATCCTGTTGTCCAAAGTGAACGAGTGCCAGGAATCCCTCATGGTGCGAATGCAACATCTGAGTTACAACCATGTGGCTCATGTCGATCACTTCCTTCTGCTCCGCGACACACATAGTGCCTCGGGATCATTCAATAGAAATTTCTCGTCATTCCTTTCAATGAAAAGATGTACGCGAGACCCTATTTGCCAAAAAAGGAACAGAAATGACCAGCCCAAAGTTTCCAGGAAAAGCCCTTTCCAATCTCACTTGTTTCTTAATTGGTTCACATTATCACAAAACATCCTCCTCGGCAGAAAAAACACATCCAAATGGAAACAAAAAAACAGAAGAATTTCCACAAAGGTTCTCTCTCTGTCCTGACCCACATTGGTGCCACATGATGTGGCCACAAAGATGATGTCGATCATAAGCCAACTAATGGCTGCTCGCCACTTGTGGACATTCCCACTTGGTGTCCTACTTGGAACCCCTCCGCCCCATTCTCTTATGCCGCCACTCGTGCCGCTGCCGGAGCTGCCACCGAGGAGCCCGTCGTCGTCTTTTTCCTCCTCTTCCCGGAGCCGTTGTCCAGTGATGACGACGGCGACGATGACGGAGTCGACGGCTCTGGAGATGGCCGTTTTGGCGAAGATCGCTTCGACCTCACCCTGACCGGCTCAGGCTCGCCCGAATTGATCCGGAGCGGGAAATTGAGCAAGGCACGCGAGCCGCGCATACTGTAGGCGGCTCGGTCGTAGGCCAGCGCTGCATCCTCCGCGGTCTCGTAAGTCCCGAGCCAGACCCGGGCCCCGTTCTTTGCCGGGTCGCGAATCTCCGCCGCGAACTTCCCCCATGGCCGCTGCCTCACTCCCCTATAGTGCTTCCCCCTCGCCGGGACTGCCGCGGGTGGCGGAATCGTGGCACACCCCATCAACCAAGGCGCTGCCGGGAAGGACTCCGGCTCCGGCTTCACAGAAATCTCCGCCGCAAAGCTTGGCCGGCTGGCCTCCTGCAAGCCCAACGGGGCCCAACCGATCGATTCAGCCCCGTTTAGGAGCCCGTAGAGGACCATATCGTCCGGGTCGTCCTCTCTGAGAGGGAGCTCTCCCCAGTTCTCGGCCAGATATGGGCACAAGTTACCGCCGAGGCTTGTGCTCCACGGCTGAGCTCCGTTTGGACAACTCGGGAGGAGTCGACTCCCCGAGTCGTCGAGTAACAAGTGCCTGCTTATGGATTCAAGGAGGGCCAGGTCGGACTCTTGGAAACTCTGTGCATACATGTTTCCACCGCGATTTCCTGATGCTAAATTGCTCAAAATCCAATCTTGGGCGCGTCAATTTCTCAGGCTAAATCACCTGTGTCTCGAGAGAGAGAGAGGGAGAGAGACAGAGGAGAATGTTGTTAGTTTGGAAGGGAATTCTTAGAGGTTGAAGAAGATGATGAGCATATATAGGGGGAGAGATTCATGTACATTGATATTTTGTCTTGACGACTCCCGTTTTGGAAGTAAACTCTTCTAAGGAACCCTCGGTTTCCATGAAAGTTCCCTGCGTGGATGGTGGCTCTTTTAGGTGCAAATAGGAACGTGCCCTATTCAAATATTAAAATATACATATACTCGGTTAAAACAAAGCAGCACGACGATTTCCTTTTGCCTTCATAGCATGAATCTGCGAGCTGCCTTTTGTCCAGTTGCCCGTCACTGCTTTGTCGACAGTCAATCGTTTCTCATTCAATTGCTTTTGTTTAATATTTTCTCAATTTGTCACGCCTCAAATTCAAGTCCATCTATACGTCCACTTGCAAATAAAGAAAAATTCGAGTTTTTCATTAGAAAATTAGAGGCTTCACATGGAACAACTTCCTCCATGTTCATACCCTACGAACATGTTCAGGATGTCAGGATAAGGAAATCAACAATCCGATGGAACACGTCTCATCTCTTGGTGAGATCTGAAGTGCCGAGGAAATGTCCGATGTTAACTATATCAAATGGTACGGAGAAAGTTCGATAAGTGAAATCGTATCTCATCGTTCAAATGGCTATTAAATAGGACGACGGCTCGATGTCCGGCAAAGCGATCTTATTCAATAGACATCCACGAAGATTCATTCAATAACCCGAGTTTCGTCGTGACTATAATTCACAAGAGACAATGTATTTAACCCTCTTTTAGGTTGTTTATGGATAGAATGGTACTGGACACATTCTCTATGAGTTCTCTTGCGGATAAGCCTTCCCACCATGTCAGTTCCCCCATTAGGATATGTTGTGGTGGCGGCCCACTCCATCGATGTGCAAACTCCCTCCTTTTTCGTGTCCTTTCTTGGAAGGAGAGGACGATAGATTTTGGCCCTTTCTAGCATTATATTAGTATTTTAGTCAGTGCCATCATCGAAGACGCGTGGATGCTTTTCTTTGATCGAAATTAAAGTTGCTTTGATTGGTTGGTGGGGATGGCCGCGACTTGCGACACGAATCGGTTTCCAAGATTTCCACTTTTGAAGAGAGGCTTCCCATCGTGTGGCCTTTAACCTTACTGTGCTTTAAAGAGAAGATAGAGCGAGTGCCATCCAATCCATTTCGCATTCATTGGAGATCTTAAACATCATCTGTATCTGCCCAAAAAAGCTGCGATTGGATCGTCGATTTCAGGCACGTGAATAGATGGATCCACCGCTTTTTTCAAATAGTTTGACATGACGCTTCTACAAATGCTAATGAGTTTTCGTAGGAAAATCGATCACGGAGCAAGGACGCTGTGGTTATTTCTGTCATTTCAACTATGAACTCACATGTAAATTCAAAACTGGTATTCCGCATTTTGGGGAAAAGAAAAGTCCAATTCAGTTATAGAAGTCTCGCCTTTGACTCTCATTAATGGCGGGTCGTATTGCCCGCAACCAAGCGCTTGATGGGTTATTCATAGTTTCGTAATAGAAGATTGGACATTTTGTTGGCATACCTAATCGAGATAGAAGGTATGGCAAAAAAAACAATGAAGATATGGCTCTCAACTTGTGATCTAAACTTTGCCGAATACTAATGGAATCAAAATGAACATAATTATAAGTAAATTATATTGATTTGGAAGCTCCAAAAGCCACAAGACCGAGCATTTGATCCAAAAGAAGATAAAACTATCTTCGAATGGGAAGTTCTTCCTCCTTTAGAATACATTATGGCCCTCAACTTCTGCTTTAAACTTTCCCAAATACTAATAGAAATCAAAATGAACACAATTAAAGGTGATGGTCAAATCAAAACTACACGCACGAATCATTGCAAGTTCAAATGTAGAAATGGTAAAATACGATGTCGCTTCTCGACATATGTAGTTAGCCGATTCGATTAGCTGGTTTAAGTGTATAATACAACGAAAATGTCTTTATCCTTATTCATTCTCTTTAGGGGATGCTGTCGAGAAAATTCAAAAATTGTACAGTGATGAGCATAATAATAATCCAAATTTGGAAGATTTTTTAATTTTTGGTCGAAATATTTTTTGAAAGATTAGGAGAGCGATAATATGCATCGGATTAAGCGAAGCTGAAAAGTATATAAAGCACATTTATTGCCGTCCGATTTAGAAGGCACATCCCCCGAGGAAACGCCACGTCGGCCGAGTAAAAACCTTTGAAAAGCTAACCACCCCTCGGTCAAACCTGACTTTGACTTTGAATAGTCTCGGTTCCCAAGGAACAAGTCGCCGCACGTGCGCGGACACCCCACATGCGAGAACTTATTTTCTTTTGCCGGCTTATAAAGGAAAGAGGAAAAACAAAATTAAGATTATTCCCACGTGCTGGTCCTCTTTGTCAAACCGACATAATGAAATATATCCGTTTATATTTTATTTTACGAGGGGGAATTTTATCGATCGCAAGTGCTCAATTTGGATTCGTTCGAGCCATTAAATTAATGCAACATGCATTTTTTTTATAGTTAATGAGCTTTATATAAATAATGCGACATGTTTGCGCTTGGATAGTCACATCATGTTCAAGCATTTCTTAAATTTTCTTATCTCCTTATCAATTCCCTCGTGGCTTGATTTATCAAATTATATATATTATAGCTAAAATAAATCGAAACTAAGTGCTGCTAGCTTCGATTTATTTTGCGGAGAATTAGAGAAAACTTGTTGAATTTTGTTGTGCATGTATAATCAGATAAGAAATTGCGATGGAACTTTGTTTTTTTTTTTTTCTAATTTCATTAGAAGTTCTAATTCTTTGAGGTGGGCGAGCACGTAGAAAACATTTTTGTTCTGGACCTGCTTATTTATCGATTAGTTGATGGCATAGAATTTGTGAAAGGGGCTCTTGAAATTGAACATGCTTCATTGTTGCTAATGAATTTTTAAAATGTCTAAGTAACCGGAAATCAAAAGGATGGGCCGAAAATAGGAACCGGCGCACAATGAGCCGGAGGGGTCACAAGACTCGTAATGCCAACATTTTTTTTTGGTGGTTTAAATGTGCTTCTTAACTATTGTTGATGACATAATCAAATTACGAAAAGGTCGCAAAAATATGCAATAGCTTTTGAATGAATGACCACTCGCATATCTTTAACTTCCAAGCAAAATCCCACATTGAAAAGATTAAATTGCCTCTCCTGGCAAACATCTTACTTAGGATTTGCGTGGTTTGGTGTGTAGTTGATTTTGGTTGTTTTTGGTAAGTTTGAGAATCTAGAATTTGGGGATGGCATTATTGGAAAGAGAATGACACTTTTGCAAATAAGGACATGAGAATAATCAACGTGAAGGTGCAGAGTAATCTCCAAAAGTAAAACCTAGATATGTATTTGAGATTTTCAAAAAGTAGACGTACGTATTTGGGTACCCCGGGAAAGGTGAGAGATATATTTTTGGTATTTTTCTCTGGAATTTCATCCTTTAGGCCTATTTTCTGCACCATTTTTGATCATTTGAAGTATAAAAAATTTGACTTCAAATCAAAAGTAAATCATATTTAATATGCCTTGAAACCTCAATGACTTTACAAAATTCGTATTACTAAAAACCAATGAGCAAACGATAAATTGAAAACAAATTAATAAGAAAATTGCACCGAATCAAAACATAATAGGACTTACATTCTTGGATGTCATATTTGCTTGATTGCTGAAATTGGACATAAACCCCTTAAAGGAAATTAATGAAGTGCGTAGGGAAAGTGACAAACTTACAAGACAGGACTAGAAAGTTTTTACAATGAGAGACGAGTGCTAGAATTAGGAAACCCAATCTTAGTCGAATTTGAATCGAAACTTGAACAAACTCTAATCTAAATGACCTTCACCTAAAACTATGGGCTTCTCGTGATTTTTTTGTCTCTTGATTCTTGTTCGTAGTAAGGGTGATCGGTTTCAAGGTGGGTACATTCCAGACGTGAAATTTGGAACCTACCCTATTAGAATCGATTTCTAGTTTTGGAACTTAAAACCTACCCTATTTACCCTGGAACCAACCTTGTAACCTATCCTTTTTTTTCCAGCTTGATGCCGAGGTCTACCCAAGAATTTGTTTTTATTTTGTTCCTCTTTTTGGTTTCATTTTTTACAACAAAATAATATGAGCAACAACATGATTCAAGTAAAAGATGAATGAGGGCGAGCGAGAAAAAGCTAGTCAGGAACGAGTGAGAGCGAGCGAGGAGGAGAGTGAGTTGCAAGCAAGAGAGAGTCATGAAGTGTCTGAGTGAGTTTAGAGATAGCAGAGATAAAGGAGAGAGATAGAGAAAAAGATGCCAAAAGAAAGTTAGGGTTTTTAGGCTTTATGAAACCGATTCCAAATTCTATTTGGTTCCTGGATGGTTCTTCACTTTGAACTAGGAATTGGATTGGTTCCAACAAAAACTTGGAACCATACCGATTTTCAAGGCGGTCTGATATGATTTCTAAGTAGAATCGGTCTGGTTGCATAGCCCTAATTTGCAATGTCTTTTCTTTGTTGAGTGTGTGCTGAGATATGTGTCACATAAACTTCATTTTGATTCCCCATGTATCTTTAATGGACATTCCTTTTTTATCTTCCTTCGCAGATATCTCTAACTGTCTCTAGACTTGCATTCTACTCTAGAGATATTTTGTAACTTCTACCGATCCTTTAGCTATAGTTACCCCTTGATTGATGGATCCTTCTGACTCTACTTCCACTTCTTTTCATCTTTCGAACTATCATTGCCACTCGTCATGAACTTCACTTAAACTCTATGCATTGGAAACTCATGATCAATGACCTCTTTAGACGATCCATTGATGAGCTTTCTGGGTTAATCGTATAGTTATGACCTATGAGCTTGTCAGACATTCTATGTAGTGGACCTTATGGATTATGTGTATGGTTTGTTTTGGTCCATCGGCTTCCTTTATGTTGGGGCCCAATTTTTGTGACTGAATCAGTGGCGGTGGTGCGCGAGAGGGACTTTGCATTCGGCGCATATTAGGAAGCTGTTAGTGTATCCAAGATGCTCAAGTTGTCTTAAAACTTCTGTTAGGACGAGCCTAAATATGGGTACTGAAGCAATTTTTTCTTTGAGCTGTTTCTCCTGCATAATTTTTACACAGTCAACAAATCAAATCTTGGACGATGCTTTGATCTTATTGAGTAAAGATCATTGCAACTCACGCTTGTTTTGGTAATTTGACCGGATACATTTCGACGGCACAATCTTTTGCATTGGAGTAGGACATGCTGGAAAATTTGACGCCGCAATCGCAACTTTCCCTCGTCATTTTCTACCTTTTCGCCCTAGCTATAGCTAATTCAGGTGAGAAGTCAAAAAGAAGAACTTGGTCACACGTTGGGCTTTGACAAATTAAAACGGGATGATTGACCATGCTTCTCTTCGATCTTCTTGCTACAGTCGAACGGCGTTCCGAGCCACTTTTCGCGTACCCCCGCTAAGTTCGCCTTTTCCGTCTGATTCGAGCTCTTTTGGGGTGACGAGTAAGGACGCAACTAAAAGGGTCCGCCCGAGATGAAATCATAACCATCATGCAAAATAAACAAATTCAATGTGTCGTGTCCGGCCCTTTCATTTTCTTTTTGCATCGGTTATATAATATTAGCTGAACTCCAACAACGAGTGCAATTTCCTAATCATATACGTTCCTCGAATGTTACCTCTTTGCTTCATATGCTTTTGTGGAGGGAAAATTGTCCAAAAAATCGTAAACTTATTGTACGGTGATCAATTCAATCATAAACCTTTCAATTGTGTCCATTTAGTCTTAAACCTTCTATCTTTTGATAATTTGCCAATTTAGTCTTAAATCTTTTGACAATTTGCCAATATAGTTCTTAGCCAATTATCCAAATAATAGGTTTATGATTGACTTGGCAAATTTTTCAAAAGTTTATGACTAAATTGACAAATTATCATATAGTTTAGGACTAAATTGATAAGTCGCCAAAAGGTTTGGGACCGAGCTAACATAACCGAAAAGGTTTAAGGCTAAATTGGTCGTAACACATGACAGGTTCATGACTTTTTGGATAATTTTTTCATTTTGTGCAACTCGATTGATCGATAATCGTTTCACATCATTCTCCGGCTCCCGTGGTGGGACAGAGATTAGACGGCGAGATGCTTTCGGACAGCTTACCAATTCATGCACTCACCTCCGACACTATTGCATTAATTAATGTTGGAAGAGAAGGAAAGGAGAACCGTCGGAGTCCATGGACCCAACAATCATTATTTTATAACAACGGCATGAATGGACCGCTGCTTGTTCTGCTCTGTTATTCAACCGAAGAACCTTTCGTGACATCTCAAGTCAAAAGCCATAAATAGTACAATAATGCAGGTTTCCCATGAGAGAGATTCCTGAAATCTTCTATTTTGACAAAAGGGGTTTTCGCATTCTTTCTGTTTTGCCAAGAGAAACGTCCACCTTTAGCAAGAAATCTTCTATTTAATGTTTTTTGTGCTTTTGCCCGAAGGAAAGTTGACTTTGATCGTGCTTCTTTTTCGGCACGCAAACTCGGCTCACATGGTTAAAATATTAGTAAAGATTATACAAGCAAATGACTGAATCAAAACGTGTTATTGTTATGGAAGCATGTACAATTATAAGGTGAGGGAAGGGGGTGTGTTCTGGAAGTCGATAAGTTAATTCTTGTAGATGCCCATTTGTCAGGTTGCCCGCTTGAACCCAAGGCCGTTATGTTAATTCTGGGTAAACACATTAGTTTCCAACAAACAGATCACGGGAAAGCTAGCAGGGGGTCATTGTAAGACACGAAAATTGGCCCCCAAGATCCATAGTTAGAGACCTATAACACAGTAATCTAGAAAAAGGGATTTGTGTACATAACTTGAAATTCATCATTCTTAATGCGGAATAATGACTTTTATAGGCTCAAGTGCATCCCCTCTATTCTCTTCTGTATCACTATCTCAAAGAGACTGTCCCTCACAATTGCATTTTCTAACTACTCCTTATGTAAAGTTATTTGTGCATCAGGGTTAGAGGAGAGACTTGAGTACTATTTATAGATTTTTTAGCCACAAACCCTCTCATCACCAGTCGGATTTACTCGGCCCACACTAGCCAGTCCCATATTAAATTAATTAAGAATCTTTATGTTTTATTTTATTAGACAGAACCCTGTTAAACAGTAAATTACAATCTCAATTAATGTAGCCCATGTCAGAGGAAAACTCTTAAAGTCATCGCTCCCCTGCAAAAATTATGCTCGGCGTGAGTGAATGGATTACGCAATATAATCCCTCGAGCCTTACGCGAAATTCCCGAATTTCGTGCTCCTGCGAGGTGGGTATTCTAAGAAAAACACACGTTGTCTAGCAACTTTGCTTGGACGTTCATATGACAAGGGGGGAAAGGAGAGAGAGTGTGTGTATTCTAGAAGAAATAAATGAAGTGATGGAAAGTCTTGCACGAGAGGAGATTACGAGCCTTGTGAATGAATTAATGAAACAACTCGGCACCCGTGAACAAATCTTGGATTCTATTGCCCTTCACCTTATCTCTCGTTCACGCGCACATGGACCTTTCCCTTTCAATACAGGTATTGCACCCACTTCTTCTCCTTTCTTTTCCCTTTCATTTCATCATGGGACTTGTCTTTCATCCACCGTTGACGTACGCGTACGGGCTTCCACACATGCCAATCTCTTGCCTTTTCATAACCAAGTATTTCTAGAACCTCCATAGATTGTCAGTCATTTTTCGAGACTTTTATCAGGTCCACCTTCGGTGTAAAGAATGAGCTACACATTCATCGCTAGATTCAATTACGTTATGGACTCCAAAAAACACATGCCATTCGTCCAACAATGAACGCGTGAAGATTTTTCTAACGCCGATGATGGATATAATGATAATCTTTTATATCCCATGCGTCTTTACATGAGAAATTTGTGTCTTTTTTACCCCTCTCACATGGGGTATGAATAACTTAACTTGGTTACACAGCCATATTCTATAACTGGTTGACTCGATCCTACAAATAAAGTCATTTATAACTTAAAATAACCAAAATTTGTCACTTTAACTTTCTTGACGCGAAAAAATGTTGGCAACCGATGCTTGCCAAGTGCAACTACATATATTAGAGGCCAACATGCACATGTATCTTTCAAATGCCGGAATGGGTGAACTTGTCCGACGTCTTAGCCGGCTCCAACATTAATTGGGTGGTTTCCTATGCATTTAGCTTTAAGTAAATTCATGGTTGACATATCATCGTCGTTCATTATTTTCAAGCACATTAAATTGCCTGAACGATCCCCGGATGACTTACTATAAAGGGTAAGCGATTTCTAATTTCTTACTACGCGGTGATCATTTTCCTCTAAGATCAGAAATTGGAACCCTCAGGCGATGCAACTTGCATTGCTTTGAATTGGTGAACCCATTAACACCGTCAAAAAGGAGTGTAAAAAAAAGGCTCCTAAATCGTCGTCGACTACAGGAAGAAAAGATGACCGCAACTGTTCTTTCCTGAAAAAATGTACAGTCGCTACACGACAAAAACCTGCGGCGAACAGTTTACTGCAAAAAGCGATCGTCGCCGTTGATGCCCCCTCGACTTTCAAACAAACGAGTTGATCCAACGACAAGAATGCATTACGATCACAGAGAGAGGATAAGAAGGAGAGAGGAAGGAAGAAGGAGAAGGAGAAGGAGAAGCGGAGGAACCACTCAACGAAAGCTCCTCCGAAGTTTGATGAATTCAACCCCTTTCTCTCCCTCCCTCTCTCTCTCTATAAACACTCTCCTCCACTCTCATCCAACATCCACAATCAATCTCTCTCTCTCTCCTCTCCCTCCCTCCTCTCTCTCTCTCTCTCTAACCCGAGCTCCTTCGGAAATGGCGACTTCGTCGAGCACCAAAGTGTCCACGAAGCTTCAGCTCATCGAGCAACACCTCCTCGGCGAGTTCTCCCCGATGGGAGCCGCCTTCCCGGCTCATCTCGCCGCCGCCGCCGCCCCATCCTCATACTCCATCGCTTTCGGACCCGCTATCGAACCCTCTTGCTCCGAATCTCTCTCCTCCGTCTCCTTCTCCGGCTTCGGTTGCCTCCCTAATGAAGATCTCTTCGAGTTCGACGTCAGCTCGTTCGCCTTCGAGCAAAACCAGAGCGAGAGCTTCACTTTCGAAGCGAAACCTCAAAAGCTCGACTTAGTCCCTCCGGTGGCTGCGAATTCGAGCTCGTCGATGAGCTCCGAAACGGAGTCGTTCTTTGAGTTTGAAGCGAAACCGGTAATATTTGACGAAACAGCCTCGAAAACCTCGCAATCGAGCAAGAAGCCGTCGCTGAAGATCGCGCTGCCGAGGAAAGTCGAGTTGCTGCGATTCGCCGAGCCGAATCAGACGGTTCAACAAGGTTCAAATCAAGTGCGCGACGAGCAGAGGCACTATAGAGGAGTCCGGCGGAGGCCGTGGGGGAAGTTCGCGGCGGAGATCCGAGACCCGAACCGGAAGGGCACGCGCGTCTGGCTCGGCACCTTCGACACCGCGATCGAAGCCGCGAAGGCCTACGACCGGGCCGCCTTCACCCTCCGCGGCTCGAAGGCGATCCTCAACTTCCCTCTCGAGGCCGGCAAGACCAAGCCGCCGCCAGCGGCCCCGGCCGATGGCAAGAAACGATGCCGTGAGGAGGAGGAGAGCAAGGTCACGGTGAAGAAGGAGAAGGTGGTGGAGTCAGATGCAGGCAAGGGTAAGGACGTTCCTTTGACGCCGTCTAGTTGGTCGGGCACTTGGGACTGTGATGCCGCGACGGGGATCTTCAACGTTCCTCTGCTGCCGCCGTTATCTCCGATTCCGACTTTAGGGTTTCCGCAGCTGATGGTCACATGAGAAGTGTCTTTGTTTTTTTGCCATCTGTTTTTGGGAGAGACGATGTGCATATAGTTTGGTGATGTTAGGATTAGGTGCTCAGAAGATGGTAATTGAGATGAATGATCACTTTGTTGTGTACGTAATGCATGGAAATGACAATTTTTTTGGCTTAAATTAAGGTGTCTAATTGACTGAAACACTCGAGAAAAATGGAAAATTGATTAGCAGGGTCGAACTAAATCCAACCGAATATGGTAGTCTTCTCGTTATGGATCGGAAAAGCCACGGCGACGGCGTATCATAGCGACAAACACACACAAACTTTTATTTATTAGCTTTTGTGAATACTTCTTTACCCCTAGTATTACTCTTAGTAATATGAGCCACTAAACATATCATACGTAAAGTTGAGAATTGTGAATGAAGAGAAAAATAATATTCTATATATATTCTAGTGAATAGTACACAAGCTTATTTATAGGCTTTACATAATGACTATCTAAAGTAACAAATAAATAAAGATATGTAGAATCACATAATAATATACAGAATCATAGAATATCACAAATATATATCTCTAACATTCTCCCTCAAACTCAAGATGATTTGAAAGATGTCAACTTGGGTTTGGAGAATAGATCCAAAAAAAACGCCCAGGCGGATGTATCTTGGTGAAGATATCAACAGTCTATTCAGCGAAGGAAGTAGATACAAGTCGAACAGTGCCACGAAGAACATGATACCGGATGAAATGACAGTCTATTTCAATGTGCTTGGTGCATTCATGAAAAACATCATTATGTGCAATTTGAATAGCACTCCGGTTGTCGCAATGAATTACCATTCCGCTATGATGGCGCACTCCCATGTCTTCAAGTAGCCACCGTAACCATAATAACTATGATGCTGTATCAGCAAAAACTAGATATTTTGTTTTTGTACTAGAGCGAGCAACAATGGTTTGTTTCTTGCTACACCACGAGATAAGTGAGTTGCCCAAAAAGAAAGAGTAGCCTATAGTGTAGTGACAATCTTGAGGGTTACCAGCCTAGTCAATATCAGAATAAGTTGTCAACTCTAAGGTAGAGTGAGCAGAAAAATAAAGACCATGAAACAACGTACCCTTGACATAGTGAATAATTCGAAGGACCGCAGCAAAATAAGTCATACGAGGCACGATCATGTATTGACTAACAATATGAACAGCGTAAGCGATGTCAGGACATGTAACGGTGAGATATATAAGACTACCAACCAACTGTCGATAAAGTGTAGGATTCGAAGAAGAATTCCATCATTGTCATTGAATTTTGCGTTAGACTCAATTGGTGTAGAAGAAATCTTGTTATCAGTGAGCCCATCTCGAAAAATAAGATCAGTGGCATATATTGCCTGAGACAAACAATAATCAGAAGTATTAGACGCAACCTTCAAGCCTAGAAAATAGCCGAATCGCCTAAGATCTTTCATTTCGAACTGTTTACTAAGATACTACTAGAGTTTGATAATTCCGGTATGATCATCGCCAGTAATAACCATATCATCCACATATAAAAGCGGTATAATGTACCCACGATGCATGCACCAAATAAAGAGAGCATGGTCATAAGAATTGTAATTAAAACCAAGAGATTCTATAGTTGAGCTAAACTTGGAGTACCATGCACGGGGAGCTTGCTTCAATTCATACAATGCCTGACGTAATTGGCACACTTTATTAGATAAATGAGAGTATCCAGGAGGAGGTACCATATAAACTTTCTCTGTGAGATCGCCATTAAGAAATGTATTTTTAACATCCATTTGAAATGGAAGCCACCGTTTAACAGCAGCAACAACAAGAAGACTGCCAACAAAAGTAAGACGAGCAACAGGGGAAAAGTCTTATCATAATCAATGCCGTTTTGAGTAAAGCCTTTTGCTACTAGCCGAGCTTTTATAGTGATCCACTGTACCATCTGTCTTGGTTTTAATCTTATATACCCATTCACTACCGACAGTAGACTTACCAGGAGGTAATTCAATCAAATCCCGTGTGTGAGAGTTTTACAAGGTTTGCAACTCATCTGTCATTGCTTACTGCCAAAGAGGATTAGTACTAACTTCTTTATAGGTGTGAGGTTCCTGAAGAGAAGCAATGGTAGAGGAACAATGATAATCACGAAGATGAGCCGAAGGTTGACTTACTCTGGTGGAACGACGAACAGAAGTCGATGGAATGGCTGAAGACATAGGATCCTCGGTTGGGGCAGACATGTCAGAAGTTGCCAAAGTGGGATCGCTAGATGGGCTTGCATCAAGATGAGAAGAAGACAACTGTGGAGGGGAAGATTCACAAGTTGATGGTAGTACAAGATCATCCGGGAATAAATCCACTAAAGCAAAGAAAGGGACATGAGTAGAAGATTCAAAGGGATGAATGGATGAGAACATCTTATGTTCCCAGAATGAAACATGACGAGACACACGAAGATAGTTAGAAATAGGATCCCAACATCTATATCCCTTGTGTTCAATGCCATACCCAAGAAAGCAATATAAACGAGCACGGGGTTCTAACTTTGTGCATTCATGTGGAAGGAGGTGCACAAAACAAGCACTACCAAAAACTCTAAGACAATTGTAATAGGGAACCTTGCCATATAAATGCTCACAAGGAGAAATGTTGTCTATGACAAGGGATGGAGTACGATTGATAGTATGAACAACAGTGAGACGTTTTCCCCCAAAACTTTTCTAGACAAGAGGCAGAGATTAAAAGAGTTTGAGTAACGTCCATGATATGCCTATATTTACGTTTGGCGCGACCATTTTGTTGGGAAGTTCCTGGACATGAACGATGAATAAGAGTACCTTGTTGGGAGAGAAGTCTAAGAAATTCCATGTCTCGATATTCCATGGCATTATCGGTACGAAAAACCTTAATATCTTTAGAAAATTGTGTTTTTATTATGGCAACAAAATTACGATAGATATGAGTAAGCTCAGATCGATTTTTCATAAGATAAAGTCAGATATAATGAGAATAATCATCAACGAAAATGACAAAATAACGAGAACCTCCCGTAGTGAGTGTTGGAGAAGGTCCCAAAATGTCAAGAGTGAATTAGATCAAAGGGAGCATGAGAGATAGATTCACTAAGATCAAATGGCAAGGCATAATGTTTTCCTAATTGGCAAGGCAAGCAATCAAAATGTTTATCATTAATAGAGCCTAAATGAACACTTGAAATCAAGGATTTTAATCGAGAAGAGGAAGGTTGACCTAACCGAGAGTGCCAAGTTTCAGATGACACTGTGGTAGCACAATTAGTTAAAGAGTTGGGAATACTTAAAGAAATGAGCTCATATAGGCGTCCCACTTTACAGCTAGTTCCAATAGTCTGTCCCGTCCGTAGATCCTGCACATGACAACCATGAGGAGAGAAGTGAACATTAAAGCCAAGTTCACATAATTGTCCAACTGATATTAAATTTAAAGAGAGTTTGGGAACTATAAATGTATTAGGTAAGGACAAGGTGGATGTGGAAATGTGTCTTGTATGACTAACTTGTGTTAGAGAATTATTAGCTATATGGATAGTAGGTGCATGTGAAGGGAAGGATTTTGACTTAAACAAGTTAGAATTTGATGTCATATAATTGCAGCAAGCGGAATCAAAATACCACGAATTGGAGTTACTTGAAGCGACAGACATAGCAAGAGAAATATAGGAGCTAAAAGTACCAAATTCTAGAAGAATGGAATGGAAATCCTCTAGTGAGAAACTGACCGACAATCCATTGAGAGAAGTATCTACACTAGCAGCAATGGTAGATGGATGTGCATATGAACCTCAGCATCACAGTTGATTGATTGGCCCAATAGGTTGCTTATATCGTAATCAATAACAATGGGATGCCATATGACCACGTCGGTGACAATGTTTACAAAATTTATCCATCATATGCACTTTACCATGTTAAACACAGTAGGTTGGATAATAAATGTCAAGAAAACAATACCCAGAGAGTAAATATGGAGAAAATAAGCTCAAAAATTAACTCAGCACACCGAAAAACCTTGGGAACCGATCACAAATTACCAAGAACCGGTTAGAAAATGATCGAATCGGTCAAAAATGCGATGGCACGTGTGGTGGCGTCCAGCGTTCGTTGGCAACAAAATTTCAGTATTTCGCTCGTCTAGGGTGGTAAGTTTGACGGTGGTGACAATTTTTCTAAATGAGTGACAGAATTATGTCAAACAGTGACTAAAAGCTTCGTTCTAGACAAAGAATTGGTTGTGACGCGATTGGCTGGCGTTGTGACGGCCACCGTGTAGCAGACTCAATGGGCGCACCTTAGATAACACTTGCTCTGATACCAAGTTGAGAATTGTGAATGAAGAAAAAAAATAATATTTTATATATATTCTAATGAATAGTACACGAGCCTATTTATAGTCTTTACATAACGACTATCTAAAGTAACAAATAAATGAAGATATACAGAATCACAGAATAATATACAGAATCACAAAATATCACAAATATATATATCTCTAACACGTAAATATATCACAGGCTTTCCTCATGCATATAGTTACTAAAGTTGAAACATGCCAAATCTAGGCAAAGGTAAGGGAAGTAAAAAAAGACTAGCTGGATCAGTCCCTTCCGTGGAACAAATCTAGGCGTATAAGGGATGCACAGAAGAACATACAAATGACCATTCAAGACATTATGGTTTTACTGATCAAGCTCACTATTCTTAACATCCATTTATTTCGCGGAAGATGAACGATTTGAAAAACATTTTTCATCATCGACAACAATTCATGCATAAACACTTTCGTGGTATGAAAATATTTTTCCTTTATTCATTTTTATAAGCAATATAAGTCATCGTTTTTAAGAAAATATTTTTTAAAATGTGAATTTTCTGCGAGACAAATGGACTCTTAATAATCATCTCAAGGAACTTAAGATGAGGTGGAAGCTATGCTTACTTCTTCTTTACCCAAATGATTATGTTGACTCAAATGATGTATATGTGGTTTGACTGTCATTATACCTTGATAATAAAAGGATTGACTTTCTTGTTACCATACCGATGGTTCACTAGAATTGGTCCATGCATGTGAAATTCAATGACAACCACGAAGGTCCACGCAAATGGTCCGGACTCAAATCGGTCTATTTCCGACTTGGTTTACATCGCTTGTACATACATTCACGAGTATTGCTTCATAAAGTATAACTCCAGCAATACTAGTCTACAATTGTAAAAGATGAATAGGGTTTTGGAGTTTGATTTGCTGGGTTCTACTATTCAACCAATCTAAAGAAGTTAGTTTCTGATAATCTATCTAATTTAAGAAGTTTCTTATTATCGTATATACAGTTCGTATCAAATTGGACTTTTACAAAATAATGAGTCTGGATGAGCGGCATGTGTGTATTCGATGATATGGAATTAATCGAAAGCACGTATAATACCTAGACTGCAGATTATAAACAATAAACCTATATGTTCTCAACAAATGAAAATTGTTAAGCGTTCCATGTTTGAATGTCTGTCGACAAGTGAGATCTGGATGTGATTCGAGTCTCTCTTTCGTAATCCTTTTTTTATTTTCCTGCTATGCATGTGCCCAATAAAGTGTATAATACTAATTCAAAGTAGGTTCCTCTATTGATGGCGTCTCATTAAATGAGGGCCTATGGTGGATGTGCGTCACCTCATGATCACAACTTGTAATCTTTGAAGCCTCCAAAGTCATGATCATACAGTTTGATTGCTCATATACAAATACGGATTTAAAGTTTATACAGATATTTCCCTTTCTTAGAAACATGCATGTATGTTATTTTTTTGCAACCTTGCCTCCGAGAATGCTTGAGCTCGTATTGCAATGATCTACTATGGGTCCGTTTGTTTGAAAGAAAACTGTTTTCGAAAAATTATTTTCCGACTTTTCAATGTTTGAACGACAAAAAACTAATCGATATACTGAAAATGTTTTTCATGGACTGAAAATAACTATGTTAGATTGGGGGAAAGCAACTTCATCTTCTGTCAAGAAGAAAATCACTTTCCTTAAATCATAAAACAAATGAAAACTAACAATTTTCCTTGAACATATTTTTCATAAAAAATATTTTTTTTTATTATGAAGTTTTTGGTGAAACAAACGTATCTTATTTCTATTGACTTTCCAATGCAATTTTTTGAGCTACGAGGTCACCATGCATGGCCACTTCTCTGACCACGACATGGAAGACACACATCTACAACATCGAAGACACGCGATGATGTGATTTCTTCGGTCTATTTGCTTGTTATGATCGACTCCGCTTAACCATGTTAGTCTGGACAAACCTTTGTAGCGCATCTGCTTATGCAATTTTTTTTTGGGCTCGGGGTTGAGATTGTAAGCAAATGGTGTAAAAGCCAGCTATAAAGTCTTCATTTCTTTTTCTTCCTGGATAAGTGGAAAAATAACATGTGGTCGTAAACTGTTCTAGGCTTGCCAATGGATAAATGGATCGTAGACCGTTCAACTAGACTCCAAGTATCCACTTGAGGCAGAAAAAAGTGACCTCAATTTTTCTTTCTATAAATGTACAGTACGGGACAAAAAACCTGGGGCCCAACGTTGACTGCAAAACGATCTTCGCCGTTGAGGGCCCTTTGACTTTCAAACAGACGAGTTGATCCAACGGCAAGACTACATCACGATCAAAGAGGGAGGACAAGAAGGGAGAGGAAGGAGGAGTAGGAGGAGGAGCGGAGGAACCACTCAACGAAAGCTCCTCCAAAGTTTGAATTCAACCCCCCTCACTTTCTCACTCTTTCTCTGTCTGTCTATAAATGCTCATTTCCATACTCTCTTCCCCTCTCATCCACCAGCCACAATCCCTCTCTCTCTCTCTAAGCCACTCACTCAAAGCTCAATCTGCCCGAGCTCCTTCAGAAATGGCGACTTCGTCGAGCACCGAAGTGTCCACTAGGCTTCAGCTCATCGAGCAACACCTCCTCGGCGAGTTCTCCCCGATGGGAGCCGCCTTCCCGGCTCATCTCGCCGCCGCCGCCGCCGCCGCCACCCAATCCTCCTACCCCATCGTTTTCGAACCTGCAATCGAACTCTCTCGATCCGAATCTCTCTCCTCCGTCTCCTTCTCCGGCTTCGGTTGCCTCCCCAATGAAGACCTGTTCGAGTTCGACGTCAGCTCGATCTCCTTCGAGCAAAACCGGAGCGAGAGCTTCAGTTTCGAACCGAAACCTCAAAAACTCGACCTAATCCCTCCGATGGCAGCTAATTCGAGCTCGTCGATGAGCTCTGAAACGGAATCGTTCTTCGAGCTCGAAGAGAAACCGGTAATATTCAGTGAAATGGCCTCGAAAACCTCGCAATTGAGCAAGAAACCGTCGCTGAAGATCGCGCTGCCTAGCAAAGTTGAGTTGCGGCGGTTTGCCGAGCCGAATCAGACGGTTCAAAAAGGTTCGGATCAAGCAACCGACGAACAGAGGCACTATAGAGGAGTCCGGCGGAGGCCGTGGGGGAAGTTCGCGGCGGAGATCAGAGACCCGAACCGGAAGGGCTCGCGAGTATGGCTCGGCACCTTCGACACCTCAATCGAAGCCGCAAAGGCCTACGACCGGGCCGCCTTCAAGCTCCGCGGCTCGAAGGCGATCCTCAACTTCCCTCTCGACGCTGGCAAGCCCGAGCCGCCAGCGTCCCCGGCCGATGGCAAGAAACGACGCCGTCAGGAGGAGGAGAGCGACGTCATGGTGAAGAAGGAGAAGGTGGTGGAGTCAGATGCAGGCAAGTGTAGGGACGTTCCTTTGACGCCGTCTAGTTGGACGAGGACCTGGGACTGTGATGCTGCGACGGGGATATTCAACGTTCCTCTGCTGTCGCCGTTATCTCCGATTCCGACGTTAGGGTTTCCCCAGCTCATGGTCAAATGAGAAGTCTCTTTTTTTCGCTTTCCCTTTTTGGGAGAAACGATGTGCATAGTTTGGCGATGTAAGGGTTACGAGTTGGGAAGATGATTGTTGAAATGAATGATCAGTTCCAGGTGCATGTAATGCATGGCAAATGACAATCTCCTGGCTAAAATGAAGGTGACCGATTGATCGAAACATCCGGGAAATATGGAAAGATCGATTATCTGGATTGAACCAAATTCAACCAAATGGTAAATTCTGGTTTTATCAATAAATTGGTTTTGTAAATGTGAAGCTTTTATTATTAAACACATAAAAAGAAGCCTCAACTTTTAACCAAATAATTTGCAATATCGAATGTGATCGAAATCAAACAAATAGGGAGGTTTATCCGGTTCGGGTTAGCTTAATGTGTTGACCAAATCGACATTCGACATGCTTGAAAACCTTTTTAAATCAAAAGAAATTAGAGTATAAAGAACAGCCTCTATTATCAATGAAGCAGAGGTAACAATACTAGATGTTGATAGAGGTAGGGGACAGAATATACTAGATGTAGTCTTCGCATTATGGAAAGGCAACGCGACGTTGTATGACAGAGATAAATATAGATTAATTTCCATTTTTACCACCTTTTGTGAATATATCTTTACCTCTTGTATTACGCTCAATAATACGCGTCACTAAATATATATCGTACATAAACATATCATAAATACTAAACTTGAAACATGCGAACTTAATACTTCCTGACATGAATCAATAAATTGTCTACTTAAATAAGGAAGATTTGCTCGGTCAGTCCAACCTGTAGAACAAATCTAGGCAAGGGAACACTAAAAAAAAGTCACTTCCTCTCTTAACCCAATGAAGAAACAAATTAATTCAAGCAACTCTTAACAATCGTCTCAAGGAACTTCAGACGACGTGAAAGTTATGCTTAATTGTTTCTTTACCCAAGTGATTATGTTCGACTCAAAAGATGTATGTATGGTTTGAATGTCGTTGTGCCTTGATAAATCAAAAGGTTGACTCCGTTGTTACCATATGGATGGTCCACTAATGTCGTTGCGTGCATGTGAGAAAATTCAAAGCCAACCACGAAGGTCCATGCGTAGGGTCCGGTCTCTTTTCGACTTGGCTTTACTTTTACATCGCTTGGATGCATGCACGAGTATTGCTTCATGAAGTAAAACTCCTGCAATACTGGTCTACAATTCTAAAAGTTGAATAGGGTTTTGGAGTTTGATTTGTCTGGTTTAACTATTCCACAAATCTAAAGAGGTTCATTTCTGATAATCTATCTGCTTTACGAAGGTTTCTTTCTTTCTTATCTTATACATAGATCGTATGAAACTGGACATGCAAACTTAGATCATTCACCATTGAAGGCACACATGATGAAGTGAATTCTTGTCTATTTGCTTGATAGCAATGCTGTAAAAACCAGCTAAAGGAGTGATTTCTATTATAAATTGTTTCTTTCTTTACTTGTTTCTAGGCTTGCCAATGGATAGAGAATGCAAGAAAGATTCTTTAACGAGATGAACTAGGTCAAAGTCGCACGTACGAGGGCTGCTTTAATTGTATGTGTCCAAAATGGGAGAGATAGTCAAAGAAATCAGAGAGCTAGTCTTGACGACCTTAATTATTTAACAGACTTATTCCACGCGAAAGACCTAGAATCGAACACGTACCTTAGGCTGCGAGGGTATACGTGAATTATTTATAAGCAGCAATGTATGACTTTTGGACCACGAATGTTTGTTATTGTCTTCTGGCTGACGAAAGGTAATCTAACCTTTTGGATTCTTCTGTAATTTTCAAACCGAAAACCTTTCTTTAATCAAGGGCACTCGATCTTTTTTTTTATAATAGGCCTATAGCATATAATATATTACTATTATTTCCATTTTGTTGAAGAATTCACACGACCCGCGGCCACTTGGATCTCTTCCAAACCAACGCAAACGGCGTGTGAACAAGTCCGAAATGATCTTCCCATAAATCGAAATGGAGGGAAAAATGCCAAAAAAGTCATAAATTTTTTGTATTGATGTCAATTTAGTCCTAAATTTTTTTCATGCCAATTCAGTCATAAACCTTTTGCATTGATACTAATTTAGTCCTAAATTTTTTTTATGTCAATTCAGTCCTAAATTTTTTGTATTGATGCCAATTCAGTCATAAACCTTTTGTCTTTGTGTCAATTCAGTCATTTCAACCAATTTTGATCGGATTTTACTGACGTGGATGCCGGCTGGTCACCGGTGCTAACGTGAACAACTTTAATAGTATTTTAATATTTTTTTGAATTTTTATTTATTTACTTTTCTTTTTTTCTTTTCTTTTCTTTTTTCCCCTCCCTTTCCTCCTTCCTTCAGCCGGTCGCTGGACCGGCAACCGATCGACCACTAGCGAGGCTTGTCCTCGCCAGCGATGGCGAAGGCGAGCCTCGCCATGGCTCGGTGAGGCCCGACTGACCGCCCGCCAATCGGAGTCCACGTCAGCGAAATCCAATCAAAATTGATTGGAAGGACTGAATTGGCATAAAAACAAAAGGTTTAGAATTAAATTAGCACAAACACAAAAAAATTTAGGATTGAATTGGCATCATAAAAAAGTTTAGGACTAAATTGACACAAATGTAAAAAATTTAGAACTGAATTAGTACCAAAAAAAGATTAAGGACTAAATTGACATAAATATAAAAAGTTTAGAAACTTTTTGCTACTTTTCCCTGGAAACGACATAAAGAGTAAAAACCTATACCGGTATCACCTCCAGCCATCAAATTTCATTCATGACGTAACATCGACGTTGACAATTTGAAAATTCGGGCTCTCGATGAAGTAGTTTATTCATTTTCAGACTCCGAGACATGATCACTTTAACCAGTCAAAGTCAATTTGCCGTTCTCGTTCTGCATGGGATGACGTACGTCGGCGAAAGCGTTGTTTTTCCGGTCATCCTCTCCTATATCACTGCTTCAAATTATCGTCCAAATATCGTAATTAGACTGCATACATGTTCAATGTTAATTAATTCCTCGAAAGGGACATCGTTTTTGCTGTAATAAGCACGTGTGTCTGACCATTTGAGCCGCTAAAAGTCATACACGAATCTCACAGCATGGCTGCCACATGTTACTGTATGACCATTGACTACGTATGATAACAAAAGACCTAACTCATGATTATCGATGTATAAGGAGATCAAATGACTATTTACGATGTTCATGTAGTAACTATACGTGCACAATATACAGTAGCGTATAATGTTTCCCTGGAAGGTAGGATGGTCAAGTTATTGATCCAGCCAACTTAATTACGTTTGAGATTAATAAAGTTTGAGATAAACCATGAAGGGATATATAAAAATGGATGATCAACTTGAATCGATGAAAGAGGATTGATTAAAGAAAACGACATACTGAAAATTCATCACAAGATTGTGGATTTTTAATCAATTTGCTAAATTGATATATCGGGGTTCATACAGTTGACAACCTCATAATAGGATTATGATTTTCATTTCTCTTTCCTCCTCTAGAAACCATCTCAAGTAACGAATAAACTTTCCTTTTCACGAAGTAAAATTGAGCCTTTTTGGCAAGATCGAATATCGTTTCACCATGCGATTTAGCTCTTTGGATGGGTAACGAGAGAGCAAGTCCGAGGCTAAATTCAATTTTGTGGAATGGTCACCATCAAAAGAAAATGAGCAACTGATTAGCCATAGAAAAAGTGGGTCAATCAAATGTATGGCACTTGACAGTTAAAATGCTGCAGTGCCAATATAAAATTTGGAAAAGTGGGTTGGGAGGGAGGTTGCCTAATATAGGCCCCAATAACATTTTGAGGGCTTTGAAACAACTCAAGGCCCAAAATTTTTCAACTCAATAAGATTCCACAGTCGTCTTGATCCATAACTTTAGCCAAGCTTCCCCATTGCAGCTAGCAGCAACTGCTCGTGTATAGAAGAAAACACTGAAAGACAGGCCTCTTCTTAAGGCAGAGGATTGCTTATATTTATCTATGATCGGAGCCTCTGATCGGTATCGGCACTCGGCCAGATCTGATCACTTGGAATCAGTTCGGGTTGCCTCATGTGACAGTTCTACTCTTCCTAATCCTTTGACTAAAGATAAGGTGATCTTGTACTGACATGTTAGAATGGCTCCTCTCTCCCCATTCTTGATGCTTGGAACGCTCTTGGGGATTCAGAAGAGGCCTAAGGTGGATTGGAATAGGTTGGTTTGGTTTGCTCCTAACTTGCCAAAATTCAGTTTTCGCAGCTTGGATGATGACTTTCGATAGATTGCCCGCTTTTGATAGATTGATCCTTGCAGTCTTTTTGTGTAAATTGAAACATGAAACTCAAGATCATCATTTCTTTCGAGTGAAATTACTCAAGACGAGCTTGGGAGATAGATATTTTGGAAGTTTTTAGTTATATGCTGGGCTAGAAGCATGATGAAAGGGAACGATTTCCGGAAATTGCTGCTGAAAATGACATCCGATGGAGCTGGATTGACATACATCGGGCACTTCTGGCCGTAATAATTCTCCGTCGGGCTTGTATTGAGATTTAGGTCTCTCGCGATCTTGAATTTTCGAACCAATTTCAGTAAAAAAAAAAGGATTAAAAACATGCCAATTATTATTATCGATTTCTACCTTCTCAAATCGAATCGAAATTGAATCGTGTCGGGTCCGTCCTGTGCCGTGTTTACCAATTGTCGCGTCGCCGGTCTCGCGCCGGGCTTGTCCGGTCGCACAGGACCGTCCGTTCCCGTGAACGACGGAACTTCAAAAACACACATCGAGCGAAAAGAGAAAAAGATTAGGTGCACCAGCTCCAGGTGAACCTAACTTTCGATCTGCCGTTAAGATCCAAACCGTATTTCAAATCCCGATGGGGGACCGCCGTCGCCCGGTTCGAGTCCCCGCCCCTTTTTTTTGTCGGTCCACGTGTTCCCATTGATCACGTGCCTTTTTTTCTTTTATTGGTCGAGATCACGTGCTTTAATTGCTGTCCACGAGAAAATAATTTGCAGCGATCTCCCACGAAAAAACAATTTGTAGTCAATATAGGATTTGATCGATTATCGATATTTTGAGGAAATAACAACTCTCTCCTCTCGAGTCATCATAAACCAGCATTTTTATAATAATAATAATAATAATAATAATATCACAGCACGAGAATTTTATTTTTATCGAAAATTTCTAAACTGTCTGCAAATTGGAGGGGCAAGATAATTTGTTTTCGGGGCCATGTTCCCCGGCATAAAAATTGCACATGCTTTGGACATGAACATCACTTACCCTTAGTTTGGATGTGGGCGATATCGATAAATTTTAACTGGTTGATTAAAAGTATGATCGGAAAAACTCCCGCCAATCAAGGGATGACGGAAAAAATATAACTTGTTATTTTCTCAAGATTTCTTAATCCGTTAGGAAATTATAAGAATTTACATCTTCTTTTGTCTAGGGAAGTCGTCCAATCATTCCTTAATCTATTGCGCGGATGTCAACTCAGTTTTAGAGTTCTAATTTCAAGTCTGAATCTTTTATGCGAATTTTCAAGGGAAAATGACATAAATAGTTTCTGAATTTTAACCCAATTTTCAATATGATTTCTGAACTTTTTATTTGTTCAATGTAATCCTTGAACTGTAACCAAATGTGTAATGTGGTCCTTGAACTTTTAATTTGTTCAATGTGTTCCTTGACTTTTGATACATATTCAATGCTATTCTCGAACTTGAATTAATGGAAGGACGACATTAAATATTTTCATGAACATGTACCAAAAGTTTGAGAAATACATTAAAATAAATTAAAAATTTAGAGATCATATTACGCATTAAGTCAAAGATTAGAAATCATTTATGATATCTTAATTTTCAATATAGTCCTTTCACCCTTATCCTAATCCTAGATTCGTCCCCCTAATGGCGGTTTTCGCTGCTCACAGCAGAAGTCACCGAGATGAGAGCGAGAGTGAAAACTGAAAACCATGTTCCTAATCATTGCTTGTGACGACCTTTTTGTTTTATTTCAGGATGTTCACATTCACTCCCTTCGGTTTCTTGATTCAACTGCGCATTGGGAAGAACGGGGAAGGTCTTTCGCTCCTCCTGTTTTTTCCCCGCGGAAACGACGTTTAAGGTTCCCCACCATCCTTTGTCCTCGTCGGACGCCACCCATTTTGCACCACACGTCTGTCGAAGCGCCCACGACCAAAAAAATGAATCGTTTGCTTCGTGATAGTGATCAATGCACCACCCAGATTTTTTTAAAGCTTTTTACACGCGTGCACATCTGCGAGTCCTCTGCGATTCTTTCACTGGGTAATGCGGTATCCAGTTTTCCTCCTAGTTCATACCGATTGGCGTTGCTTCCAAGACTCCCTTGTTTTGGTTCCGTTTGTCAGTCTTGTTACGGGATTTCTAGATTTTTCGCAGAATCCCGGGATTCTTTGGAAATAAGGTTACTATATAAGGGGAGAGATTTAAGGTGAGATTGGTGTTTTAGGGTGGTGGTGGTACTTAGCAAAAAAGTGAGGCGTGTGGGGGTAACATTTGCGAGCTGGTTATTATGGAGCTGAAACTGTTGGACGCAAAGTCTCTGTTTGCATCACAGGTTGGCCACATGGGAAAAAGATCGTGCTCACGCTCATTCTCAAACTTGCAGGCCTCTTGTTGCGGAGGTAATGCTTTTCTTGCCCGTGGGAAGCATTTGTATGAAATGATGCTCGTTTAGTATAAGTTTATTGGGGAATCATTGGAAACTTATCTCATGAACTTTTCATGTTGCCTCAAGAATTGAAAGTTTTTTTTTTTTTGCTGGATGTACTTGGGATTACATTGGCGTGGTTTCTGGAATCATGGGTATGTGAAATTTTAGTAGTTCAGGATGAGTTATCGATCTTTTCTTATCTGACATGGATGGACATGATGAAGGGATGCAAAAATGGGATATACAAATCCTTTGAGGATATGAATCTGCGCTTTTTGAACCTAAGAGTGGGAATAAATTTCTTATCTGTGCTGGTTTAGTTGAATATTTGTGATGATTTGGTGAATGAAATAGTATACATTTTTCTTAGTATCCTCCAGATATACGGGGAACTACCAATCAGCATTCCTTCTTAAGCGTCTTCTTGTTTTTAGTTTGAAATTCGTTCCAACTATGCTTTTCCTAACAAAGGAATTGGCTTAGCCATGATTGCAGCTTATCATTTTCTCTTTGCAATTTTCGTATTCAGGTGCTTTAGTTAAGGCTTCTTATTCAAGCTCGTCAAGGGATACACAACTGTCAGTCAGAGCTGTAGGTTCAGTTGCTCAGGATAAACTTTCTACGGAAACTTATTCAATTCACATAAACGGACTAAAGCCTGCAAATTCTAGTTCGTATTCCTGTGAGTCGAGAGTACTTGATGCCTATGATGATGAGTATGGGGGAGCTCTTGTTGATCCAGAAAAATTACCAGCCGAAGCAAATCTATTTGCCTCAATGCTTCGTTTATCCCTTAGTCGATGGAAAATAGAGGTATGTTCTTAATCTGGTGAATTGACCGCTAGACACATATGATGCTTCATTGGAGGAGTCTGAGTTATATAGAAGAATTTAACACTTCGCATGCAGCTTAGGAGCGAGGTGATTCAATTGTGCTCGAGCTGTGTTAGTCTCAAAGAAGGATATCATGACCTACAATCTAAAAAACTTTATCTTGATTTAATCTTTTCTGCTAATGGTTACCTCAAATGGAGGCAAAATTCTACCGATCTGTAATGCTATTAAATTTTTAATTGTCTTAGTAATTTGATGTGAGTAAATTCCACATCATGTCATTTCAAATGGCATTTGGATTTCTCTGTTCCAACCAATATCTTCATTTTAATAACAACATTATGTTCCTTCTTTGTATTAATTACAGGGAAAGAAGGGAATTTGGCTTAAGTTACCATCAGAGTTGTCTGAGTTTGTTCCGATAGCTGTTAAGGTACTCCTCTTGTCCTCAACTATCCGAGGACTAAAAAATGAAGTGACTAGTTACCTACGCTATTTTCTTTGGTTGGTGGTTGAGACAAGAATATAGAATTTCTATCAATACAAAACTCATAAAAGTGAGCCGAGTATCCATTAGTTAAGTTAGTCAATTAAATTCAATGATGTAGGAAGGTTTTCAATACCATCATGCTGAAAGAGGGTATGTCATGCTGACATACTGGATTCCTGATGAACCTTGCATGCTTCCTGCTAATGCTTCTCATCAAGTAGGAGTTGGAGGTTTCGTTGTCAATGACAAAAATGAGGTGAGATTGCTTATCATGATAATTCGCTGGAAGTGCAAGGTGACCTACTAGTCTTATTTGCTTGAAATTGGGAAACGCCTTCTCCAGTGGCTTTTATACCTAATCTATGTAGGTGTCTCACTAATCCAAGAGAATTAGTTCATCTCTTAGAAAAGTAAATGGAGATTTTGAAGTAACAGAGCCACATAGAGGTTGCCACAATGTGAAAATTGTTTTAGTAAGTACTGGTAAGGTATGATGGTATCAAAGGGTTTGATTGATTAAGTTTATAAATTTTGTGGGAGCATTTAATTGTTCTTATATCAGCTAGACGAGTCAATATATAATTTTACTAATCAAGACCAATAACAGAAAGAGACAAGCTTGCTGTAGGTTCTCGTAGTGCAAGAGAAGTACTGTCCTCGAACAAGCCTTGGCCTCTGGAAGTTACCGACTGGATTTATTCTTGAGGTAGAGCTTTAAATTTGAAGAGTGTCACGTGTAATGTTGAAGTCAAAATTAGTGGATGATTGTAAGAACATGCTTTTCTTATTCATTCTGTATGTTTTATCTTTTCCCATCAGTCGGAGGAGATTTTTGCTGGTGCTGTCAGAGAAGTCAAGGAGGAAACAGGGGTAAGACTTGTCTAAGCAAAGGCGTTCTTTTAAAATCCATGTAGTATAGAAGAAAAAGAAACTGTAAAAAAGAGTTCTGAATAAATCAGTTCTAGTTTAATCATTGTTAAGTTCTTTCTCTCTGCAGATTGATACAGAGTTTATGGAAGTGATAGCATTCAGGTAATAGTATTGGTGTCTTACCCATTTGCTTCTGATCTAAATATTGTGCTAAAAACTGTCTCGGTGAAACTTTCAATTTATATCACGTGGCATTGAACGATGTTTGTAAGGAAGGAATGAGTTATGGAGTTATGTTCATTAAGTTTCTTAAGAACTACAATCAGGTATAATCGTGCTTCACTGGTCAAGGTTGACATTGAACCAAATGAGAAACTTCAAATAAGGATTATACCAGGCTATGACCTGTCAGCCTTCCTTATAAGACTGCATAGCGCCATTACAAAAACGAATTGTCCTCTTGAAATTAATCTCGAAGCTGAATGGATATCTTGTTTCTGCTTTGTCTCGTCAATCGAGATGCCTGACATTCTTTCTTAGCTGATTCTCTTTTCAGGCATGTTCACAATGTGGCCTTTCAAAAGTCAGACTTGTTCTTTATCTGCATGCTAAAACCCCTATCGACCCAGATCGTTGTTGATAATTTTGAGATTGAAGCAGCCAAGGTGGGTACCTACTTGACTGTGGAACAACCAACCAGGGTTTTTCGCTATCTTTCTCGAAATTTTGTTTATCAAGCGAACTTCTATTGGACTTCAAAATAGTGTTAATATCTAATTGTAGAATTTTTATTGATATGGTGACTCAGTGGATGCCGCTGGAAGAGTTCCTTGAGCAGCCACTCATCCAAGGCGATTCAATGTTCAAGAAAATTATTGACATCTGCATTGCTCGGCTTGGGCAACGTTACTGCGGTTTATCGGCTTATCAAGTAATTTCCAAGTTCGACGGCAAGCAATCCTCCCTGTACTATAACGTCGTCGATTCTCGAGATTCAAACTGCCAGGCAAGCTGAAGCTCTGTGGGTTTTCAAATATGAGCTTAGTCCATTCATTGCCATCTCCAGCAGTCATAGTACTGAATGTTGCAGCAACGGGCAAGATGAACATGTAATTACAGAGGTCTTCCTTGATGTACGTAGTTATCCTAAAGCAGAGAACGTGACAGGCATTGTATATACAAGGTGTTCGGTGTATATTCCACTAGCTGTACTTGAGCGAACACGCTAAAAGATAAATGAAGGTGATTTCTCTATCAAGCCTTGCTTTGCTGCTTCTTGAAACTGTCCTATTCACAAATGCAGTAGAGGGAATGTGAAAC
Organism: Syzygium grande; assembly: GCA_024733475.1. Taxonomy (NCBI): domain Eukaryota; kingdom Viridiplantae; phylum Streptophyta; class Magnoliopsida; order Myrtales; family Myrtaceae; genus Syzygium; species Syzygium grande. The sequence goes on along the minus strand of JAMXDD010000001.1, from coordinate 38,562,971 downwards.
ACATCCACAACCCAGTTGTCCCTTTTATGCTTTCATGTAACACGTATTCTTGTCTGCAATATCCACAAAATGTTGTTCTTACTAGAGGTGAGCATAAGTTCTGAGTAGAATCGAGAACAGGACCAAACCAGTCATGAGAACTGATCCGATTCCACATCCTAATGGGAATCAATATGGCTTCCGTGCCAAATGTTTAGAACCTATAATGTGCGGTTTGGCTCCTACGAGGAACCGAAAGTCCTAAGAACTAGACTGAAGAACCTAATTTTTTATATTATGTGTTTTGAACTTTTTGTTGATTATTTTGTTTTATGTGTTCATCTTTTATTTGATAGATGGGGATTTTGGTTGTTGTTTTAACTTGCATTTTAAATGAAACCAAGAAAAAAAGAAATTTGCCGGTTTTCGGGTAAATCCTAAAATCACTCGTCCCGAGGATCGGTCTAAGAGTATTTGAAGTAAGTTTCGAGTTTTAAAAATTGGAATCCACTCAACCCTGGTTACTCCAATATAAAAGAAAAGACAAAACACATTGACTAGTGACAGTGATTGACACCAAACCACAAGAAGTAAATGATCTTTAGATATTATGTAATGAATGAATGGACAGGTTTATGTTCCGGATATTGGGTTGGCCCACGTTTCCTGAAAAGGATCGGCCATCCTACGGTTTAAGAAATTGCTGTCGGCAAGGCTTTTCAGTTTTTACAGTTAAAACATGTATATATCCTCAAAGGGAAGCAAAATTAGAACAGCTTTTTGCAGGACTATATAGCGCGTGTTTGTGAATATTTTACGAGACTTTTTGCCTTCGCTGGCGCACTTGAAATGTTCTATTCCAAAGCAGGCAGGCCAACATTGGATGAACAAATTTTCCTTATTTCTCATAACTACGGTTGTTTTCACGATGAATGTAGAAAAATTTAAATTTATTCGATGCATATTATATGACGATATTTTCTCCTATTTCAATTGATCTTATATAAACTAGAAGTATTATCGATTCCTTATTCTACTAAACATATAAATATTGATTAATCGGATTAACAAAATGTATGATAAATGGAGACCGAGATAATCACGGCACGTTAAGAAGTCCACATAGCAGTGACAAATTCACTATGATTTTACCTACTTATATTTTGAAAAACATAAAGAAAGCGAAAGGAAAAATATGTTACTGAGTGCAAAACAAAAATTGATAAACACAAGTGAAAGACATCAAGTAAACCAGAAATTGCACTTTTTTGGTGAGCTCATGAGAGAGAGAGAGAGAGAGAGAGAGAGAGGGTCCTTCATCAGTCGTGTGACTCGAGAAAAGAAGACGAATCTTCTCCAAAGCCTGGGTTGGTGCAGACGCGCAGAAGAAACAGAGGAGCGGTGAATGCCTTCGAATTCCCTTCTCGTCCGCCTCTCTCTCTCTCTCTCTCTCTCTGCCCGGTTGGTCTCGCAGTTTCTGATTTCCTCCCAAATTGGTGGTCAAATCCGCAATACCATCATCACTTTGCGCGCTCTGATGCCCCTTTTGTGAGTTGCAAGCCTCTCTCTCCCTCTCCCGGGGTGCAAAGGTTTCAAATTTAGTGAGGTGAGACATGAAGATGCTTTTTTCGATTCTGGGTATGGTTGCTCCTGTTTGAACTCCCTTCGGTTCTTGAGAAAAGCGGCGTTGTCACTCTGAGAAAGCTGGAATCAAAACATGGGTTTTCTTGAATTATAAATTTTAAGATGTTTTATGTAGATTTTCTATATAGGCTTGATGTTGAAAATGGGATGTGATGCGATATGCTTACGTTTTTGTTTTCCATGTGTTCCAGTCTCTTTAAGGGGTTTCTACTTTGGTTTGTAAGATGTTGAGCTGGTGGTAGTGTGACTCTCTAATTGGAGAATTGGAGTGGGAAGATAGAGTATAATGAGGTTGTTTCCATTGAGCTCCAGCTCAAGCTCGAGCTCAGGCTCGAGCCTGGTGAAGGAGGAAGGAGGCGATCGTGCTTTTCTGTATCTCAATGTCTATGATCTCACTCCAATTAACAACTATCTTTACTGGTTTGGGCTTGGGATTTTCCATTCGGGTATTGAAGGTGAGTCCTTTTATTGTTCAAGCTAGATGTGCCATTTTCTTTGGTTGAAGCTGCGGCATCTAATACGTTGTTGATAACATATAGTAGATGGAAGTAAAGAGAGTGAACTAATGCTTTCACTTAATAGTTCTATGAATGGTGATTGAAGTGTTTGGTTGAGGCTATTGCAGGCATTGTTGGTAATCATGCTGCTTTTTTACTTCTGATGCTTAGTTGAATCACAGTGAAATTTCCCTTGATGGAAATGAATCTTTAGTGGAGCTGAAAAATTTTTCTTCTTGATTTACAAACCCTTGGCTTGACCGATGAGTGACTGTGTCCATTAATTTTGTTGGGAGGGCTTTGCTTTGAATTTTTTTCCCTCTGATGTGTCCTAATATGTTTCTTGCGACTTGTTGTCTTGTTAAAGATCTTATTGTCATTGAGTTATACATCAGCAATAGTTCAGATATGTGGCCTGTCTTGAAGGGCGGTGGAAGTACCTTTATGGTCTTAGGAGTTAAGTGACTGATTGTTCTCAAGTAAAAATTGTTTTATCTGTATCTTGCTGCATCGGACATTATCGACCATATCAAGGGTAATATGTGAAGGATTGGATTGAAGTGGCTGCTGGAAGTTTAGGGCGCGAATGATAATCATTCCGTTTCTTTGTTTTTTTTATTTTTTTGTTCCTAGGAATAGGTTTGGATCATAAATCCATTTGGCAACGCAATTTCATTTTTGTATTTTCGAGACAATTTTTTTGTTACAGAAATAGGTTTGGAACAGAAATGAGAAGTAGATTTTTTTTAGTTTTCTATTTCTGAAACAGAAACAAGAACAACAATTCTTCTAAGAGCTTGCCTTCGCCGGCCGCTGCTAGCCACTTGCTTATGTATGAATTCTACATCGATGCTATTAGATGAATTTCTGTTCCAGGAAAAGAAATTTTTGTCATTATCAAATGCTACTTTTCTACTTAGAAACTTGTTCAGAGAAGAGAATGGTTATCATTTGCGCCTTTAGTATCTGATGATAGAGTACAATAAGAGGCATAAAGGACGTTGGAGTGGAAGAGATCGATGGCTACATTAGGCATAACCAGTCAGTGAAGATCTTAGACATCATCAATCAGATGAATCAGATTCTGTGGGGATGATTTTTCTTTTTTTGCTTTTAGTGCATCATACAAAAATGTGAGTGTACTAGTTATTTATGCTGGAGAGATCAATGTCTACGTTAGGCATAACATGTTTACTTGCATTTGTTAGGTTTTGACTGTCATATGAAGGTACAATAATACTAGGTGGAATTGGTATATATTGGCATGTTTTTTTGACCGCCTTCTGCATTTTCCCTTGTTACGTTTCACATAACTATATCCAAGTGTCTAAGCACACATTTTCGCTTTCTCCAGAGCTAGACTGAGAAAGTCTGAAACATATTTTGCTTTAGAAGATATAGATGGAAATCCGAACTTCTCAGTTTTAGTCAGTATTTGGTTTTTCGTTCTGGAAACTTGGAGATTGCATCTGAAACTCGTACAGCTTTGCAAGTTGTAAGGACTACATGACTGGTGCTTTCATCATGTTGCCGTGACCGTGAGTTGTTTGGGTTGCAAGCACTCTTCGTTTGCTCCAGCGGATTACATCAAGATTTCTCTTTATGGTTGGAGCGAGGCTAAATTATATAGAATCCTTCATTTTAAGTCTCCCTTTATGGATGTTGTATTTATTGTCTGAAAAATAGGAAATTCAATGGGAGCATTTGACTAACATCGTCAGTGTGCTTAGTTCAGCTCAATGATAAAAGCCATTTATCCATTCTTTTTCTTTAGCATCTCTAAGTTAACACTAGTACAATAAATGCTGACACATTTTCTTGGTTTTGTTTGGTTAGCCCATGGCTTAGAATATGCGTTTGGAGCTCATGAATATCCTACAAGTGGGGTTTTTGAGGTGGAACCAAGAAGTTGTCCTGGCTTTATTTTTAGAAGATCAGTGCTATTGGGCAGTACCAACATGTCTTGTTCAGAATTTCGATCATTTATGGAGCGCCTCTGCCAAAAATATCATGGAGACACTTATCATTTGATTGCAAAGAATTGCAACCATTTCACTGATGAAGTGTGCAAAGAATTGACTGGAAAGTCAATTCCTGGATGGGTAAATAGACTGGCCCGATTAGGTGAGAGTTGAAATCCAAAATTCATTTCTTGCATGCCTATTTACCGTGTGACAAAGTTGTAGCTCCATCCCAAGATTGCAATGGAGCTTCTGGAACGGGCACATATATCTGGTATTCTAGGGTGTATATCTGCTAGAACATTCGATAGAAACTGACTCTTCAGTGTCTGTCACGATTTAAGATGAATCTTGTCATCTGCATCTTGATGTCAGAAAGATCATTCGTCAAGAAAATGGTGGAGACAGTAAAAATAGATGTCTTAGTGGATCATAATGAGAAAAAGATTGCTTTTCCATAATTGAATTATACCTACTTGCACTTTCTAGCTTCAGAAACACATACTCTAGTTGTTGGTTGTCTCTAGTCGTTAAGTCTGATTGAAGAATCTTCTGCCGTTTCAGGTTCTTTCTTCAACTGCCTACTTCCACAAAGCATACAGGTTGCGGCAGTTCGACATCTGCCTGACCATCCAACATATTCTGGTAAGTCCGATGCGCCTGTTGTGTCCTCCACAATTTTGCTCTTTACTAGACTTCATTATTATGTTTTGTTGTACTTACTTGTACTTGTTTTTTTTTTTTTTTTTTTGCTATAGATGTCTTACAAAGTTTCCTCTCATTAATGGACTTTAGAGAATTTATATAGATCAATTAATGTTCCCAATTAACAATAATAATAAATAGCAATAGTGTTCATGATTTATAGGTCAAATAAGTGGTAGATAATTTTTTGTCATTAGTTAGTGCATCAAATTATAGACTCATGTAATTGGCACTAATAATCTAATTATTTTTTTTTTTTGAAAATTTTTAATATCTCAATCTTCAACTATCCTTCAAACGTAGGGCTAACAATTATTATATGAATTGACAAGATTTGACTCATTTATAGAAACAAATATCAATAAACTTGAAAAAGACACAAATCAAATACTTTAAATAAATTAATTCTTTAGCACATGCCCAAAATCCAATAAATAACCAGAATATGACATGGGAACACAAATTGATAGCCCTATTCGAACATAATCATTGATTATAAAAAAAGATATGAAAAAAATAAAATGGTCCGAGTTTCCAGAAGGAGGGATATAATAGATGTGGCGATAGTGGAGTGAGTTCCTGGTACTTCTACAAGCATCCTCAGCGACTGCTGAACATTTCCCATCATGCGAGGAATAATCTGCTCTTTTGTTTGTTCTTCTATTCAGTTACTTTCCCCTTTGTCTCACAGTTCTATATTGTGCTAATGCAGATGATGCCTTGGACTCGCCTGCATCGTCTGTAACAGTGGACAGTGAGGAGGATGAGTTAGATCATCACTTGCTGACCTTGCCTGACGGAGATTTTGCATTTCTCAAAGAAAAACCAGTGAGACTGGCCAAGGAGCTCCTTTAAATTCTTCAAATCCATTGCACTGGCATTTGAATTATAGCCATTGGTGAATGGCCCATGATTTCCATATCCAATCGGTTGTAACATCATCGCTACTATCCACATAGGAGTACCCAATACTTGATAGATGTAGATCCATTGTATGTAGGTGTAAAACTCTACTCCTGTTATTACAGGTAATAACCGGGTAGATTACCTTGGCAGTTGGCATTCTTTTCAGTTTGCACCTAATGAGTTTACACTAGTTTCATATTGGTTAGTCTCACACTCTGTTGGTGTCATCCTAGTGATATATATCCTGGATTACCCGATTAGCTTACAAATTGCTGTAGTGAACCTAAGTGGGTATTCAAACAAGTAGGTTGTATTCAAGCGATGGATAAAATTAAAAAGCAATCACTTCATGAATATGAAAAGCAGAAAGAGCAGATTAGATGACAAAATTCGCTGTAACTACGGTCATTGGCCTTGATATAGCAAAAGCCATGAGCAAAATGATTGAATTGACACGGAGAGAAAGGAGACTTAATTATCAGCTGGACAGGTAATGTGAGTGAACCGGGATATAGCGGGACAGATCACATCCTACAACTATCGGTCGAACAGATGATATGAGTGAACCGGGACATACAGGACTGATTTCATCCTACAATGCACAGCGTTTCATTGCTAAATCCCCAGCCCAGACATGGCAATGTTTGATGTGTGAGCATGGAAAAGCTAATCATCCAACACTGTTTTTCTCACGGTATATGGAAAATGGTGTACTGGTGTATCTATTCGTAACTGGTGGACTGGTGTAGCTGCAATCTTACTGCTGTGGAGAGCTCTAGGATACAGAAAATGCCGGTGTTGTTCCCCCTGTGACAACACTTCCCTTTTTTTTTTGGGAATAATGTCTGAATTCTGTATATGTACACATGGTTCCTTGCTTCTTCGTGATTACTGTTTAGATAACATGTTCTTGAACACTCCACATGGACACGGACACGGACACTAACAGAATTTCTCTTATGGACCAAACTTTTGTGATTAATAGGCGAGCCAGAAGGGGAAAGATTCAATTAAAAAGAAGCAAGTATGGAGCAGATTACAACCATACATCTTGACAGCTAAATTGCGTTTATAGCGGTTAGATCTATTAGTAATCTAACACCTATATTATAAGTGTGTGAAATAGATGCGGAAAGCAAAGACAGAATACAGGGATTTACGTGGTTCGATCACAGGGTGATCTACGTCCACAGGCGAGGCAAGACAAGATTTCACTATAATCAAAGAGAGTACAAATTTCAGAAGTCGAAACAACGACAAAATCTCACGGCTCACGAAAACTTTCTAAAAACAAAATTCTCTCTGCTTCAACGAGAAAACCTAGCCGCAGTATAAAAAGTGCTCCAAAAATTTTCCTCGGGAGCATAGCCCCCGAACCTTCCGAGCATTGGTTCGCTTCCTCCATTTTAGGCGGTCCGCTATGGAGATTCGTTCTCTTGCTGCGGGTTGGGCCTATCGGCCCAATCCTTCACATCGCGAATCAAATCTTAATTTTCTTTCCACTTTCGGATCGCACAAAAAATATGTCGGGTTAGGTCATGAATCGGACCAAATACATAAAATTCAAGATATATTTAACAGATTGTATGGTCCAAGAATATGGGTATCCGATCTTTAAGGACTAACAGGAAAGATATAACCTCTAAATCCGGTGTGGGGTGTGGAAGGTTTTGATCCCTTTTTTCCTGAAGTATTTTGTGATTACCTCGTTAGATTAAAGCTGAATTTATTTTTTGAATTGTAAGTTTTGTTGAAATGAGAAATTCTCAATACGGTGAATGCGGGTTTGCATTCACAACTGTAATCGTTAACGATCACACTTCATAAATGTTATCTAATGGATGTAACCACATTTTTTACATAATTCATCATCCTCCATTCATAAAAAAAATTATAAGGTTGCTTCGAGAGAATCTTTTAGTCTTAAGTCTCCTTCAATAAGATGAAGCATTTTCTTGAAGATAAAAAGTGGAAACGTTGAATAACTTGACAGACCGGCTAAAAATGGCGAATTAGATGCTTCAAAAGAATTTTTTTAATCTTTAGTCTCTTTCGATAAGATGAAGCATTTTCTAGAAGATAAAACGTGAAAAACTTGAAGAACTTGACAGATTGGCTAAAAATGGCTGAGGTCACCATTATTCCATATTAAGAAGACAACCTGGATGCAAGTATTAGCCAACGGGTTTCTGTAAGCTATCGAGATCAGCCTTTGGTTATCCACGATGTGATGCATCGTGACTGAAAGATTGATAGTGTTATGAGCTTGGCTTGTAAGCATAATCTCACTAAATGTGAATTCCAATAAATGGCATGGGCATCTCTTCATTAACAAGTTTTCCAGAATGAGGTCAATTCCAGCATTTCCTTTCTACATTCCAGCTCCAGTATCTAACTTCTTTTTCATCAACACAGTCCACTCACTCACACAAAAGTTTGCAGCATTCCTAGCTTTCAAAAGCTTCCGATCGCGAAATAGGTAGTTGATGAGTCTATCACTCACTCTGAAACACCTCTTGCATGGACCGAGTATACAGTCCTGTCAATTGTAAATTTAAAGTTGCTTATTCATTGTGTATGTTCTCACGGGAAATATTTTATTCAGATTAACCAAAAATAATAGCATTCTTAACACGGTCATTCTATTTTGGAAAACAAAGAAGAAATTGCTTGACCTGATACCAAAGCCCGTCATCGAGGCTGTTGGGCCGACAACGCCTGTTCCCAGTCCACTTACTTTATTATTCGCGCCTTTCAGGTCTTGAGCTTCTTCTGAATCTTTCATCACCATATGCACCATGAATTTCTCCAGTGAACATGTATCGAACCCCAAAACTGTCATTGATATTGGGTTACTTGTGAACAAACAACTCCAAATATATGAAGGCAAAAACTCAGCAGCACATGTATGTAACATGGGGAGTGTTTCTTGGTTCGCGTCCATGAACAATTACCAAACCAAACAGGAGCTTATCAGTTGAAAATATTATATGCTTGGCTCATGCAAATCCCAGAAACAACATCCTAATTTTTGGATTCATCAGCAGATTGCTGGCCTGTAGAGAAAAATATACAAACATTGCATCGCCGGCATTCGATCGATCCTTATTGACTGAAAATTTTTGTCCTTCATAAAGAAAGCTAAGATACATGTAGAATTCACATTGGCTTCTAGTTCTTCCATTTCATATTCGCTTCCGGATCCTTATCTAGATGCAAAAATTGCAGATCAAAGGAGATATGTCCTGGTGTGTGAGATTTAATCAGATCCAAAACCAATGTGAATATGCACATAGGAATCACAAAAAGAAATCATTTTACATATTGCAGATTGAATTCCTGGTAATTCTACAAAATAAAAAATATAGTCTACGAAATGCCAAAATCTTAATAGTATGTCCAGTGTGGAGGAATTAGAGAATGCCAATTTATTCATACACTACATATAAAGAACAAGATAATTACCAAAAAAGTCTTAAACCTATTACAATTGTGTCAATTCAGTCCTAAACTTTTTTTTTCCAATTGAGTCATAAACCTTTTGCATTTGTGCCAAATTAGCACATCAGGTGAATTTTTGCCAAAATTTGCTGACATGAACTCCGGCTATCCTACATAACGTGGCTGAAGAGTTGACTTGGACAATTTTTAATAATATTTTAACTTTTTTGAACTTTTTATTTAGTTTTATTTTTCTTTTCTTTTTCCTTCTTTTTCTTTTCTTTCTTTTTTTTTTCTTCCTTCCTTCTTCCTCCATGGTGAGGCTCACCCTCGCCCTAGCGAGGTCAACCTTGCCGGCCCTTGTCTTTGGCTGATTGCTGAGGTCCGGTGACCAATTAGAGGAAGAAGGAAGGGAAAGAAAAAAAAGAAAGAGAAAGAAAATAAAATAAAATAATAAAATAATTGAAAAAAATATCAAAATATTATTAAAAATTGTCCACGTCAGCGTCAACTACGTCACGTAGGATAGTCGGCGTTCATGTCAACAATTTTCAATCAAAGTTGGATAGATTGAATTGGCACAAATACAAAAGATTTATGACTTAATTGGCGGAAAAAAAAATGTTTATAACTAAATTGACACAATTGCAATAGGTTTTATACTTCTTTGGTAATTTTTCCTATAAAGAACATATAATCGTCGTAAACAAGCAATGTTGAATATTTTAACGACCTTTTCTGTGAGATCCCTGGATTAATTCACTTTAGGTATTGTTTGCTTTAGCTCGTTCCATACTGAGCCTCACGGTTTTGTCCTTTAATGTACATGCAGGCATTTTCCTAGGAGGTCACCCATCTTAGTAGTACTCTAGCTAGTTTCAAAGCAAAACTTGCCATTATGTCAAAAGATGCCTCCGTGAGTTAATTCTAGTTTTCACATTTATATATCTCTGAATCGCTCTTCCCTATTCGGTGTACAGTTTGATTCATTCCTACCCCATTTGTCATCTTAAAAGCTTGTCAAAAGTTGCTCTTTGTATAGGCCTTCTGGCCCTAGCGATCACTCCCCACAGTCGTTGGACCGAGCTGTTATACTTTCAGATGCAAGCCGAATTAGGAATGAAATAAACTACGAATGAGCCTTCATAGGCGAAAATGGGAATCATGTTGGAAAGTCTTACCTAACAATTAAAATTAATAGATAAAGGGAGACTACACGTATACAAAACAAGTATATAAGCCATAATGGTTTCTAACATAAATGGCACGTTGAAAACTGATTCATAACTGAAATGAATTTGTAATGGCCTCACTCTACCATTCTAAAATCTTAAACTACTCTCAAGTCAGAAGATACAAACCATCTGAGGCAAAGTAGGAATACGACAAAACTTGATAGGTTTTGAATTGTTGTACCTCATCGAAGAAGTTGAGGCAATGCGGTGACCAGGTTTTGATGTCATAAACCGAGCTCCAAACAGAAGAAACTGTCGCATTTTGTTTTTGGTCAAAGGAGAAAACTACTCCATTTAGTCATAGGATTACATGCAGCAGAATTCTCTACGAGATGATCCAACAAGATGAACCACTCTTTTCTACTGCAATTTAAAGACATCCATTTAATTTCTTCTATTGGTAGAATGCAGGAACGTGAGATTGCATAAGCTATTTCTTCACAATCAACTTTGCTCTTGCATGACCCTCATTGATCTGAAATTGCTCCCCTAGACCAAAATGAGCCATCAACAACCACACAAAAGTCGCAAGTTCCCCGCCTTTACTCAGCTGATGAGCATGAGCAGTTGCTCTGCAATGACTCGCAGCATATGACAGCAACTCCACCCATACTTTGCTGATGATCTTCCATTTTTCCTCCTTGAATGTCATCAACTCGTGAGCCAACCTACTCGCATCGAACAGCACCGACTTGCTTCTATCTCCCTTTACATCGACAGGTCTCACAGTCGTTTTCACCATGAGAATGCACTTAGAGGCTTCTTCATGTTCTTTCCCGGTTGACAGTTCCTTCCTGGCCAAAAACTTCTCGGCCTCAGCACAAGTGTCTTGGAATCTTATTCGTCCAATAACCACAATGGAAGACATCATCTTAGATTGCACAACGAGAAGATAGAGCATATAATCAGAGAGATCTTTACAAAATCCTCTGTGATGATCATTGCTCTCCTCAGTGTTGGTGGTAGTGGAATACAAGAGATCTGTAGCCACATGCCACAATATAAGGCTCTCATCGTACTCAACTTCATTAACGAAAGGCAATAGCTTACTCCAATGAAGATCGTGAAGCACCCAGTCACCTCTGGCTGAATATATTTTCTTCGCAAATTCCAGATCGTTAGCGAGCACTGATTTGTCTCGCAGCTCCTGATGGATAAATAACCATAGTCCTTTAGTAAAGGGAGTCCTCGATGAGTACCTCATGTGGTCTAGAAACTCCTTTAGGCCCGTCAGAACAATGATCTTGCTGAATGAGTGTCCAACACGATCACAGAAGGTCTGAATTTTCTGAGGGCGTTCCAGGATAGAATAATCAATCAAGTTGTATGTCGAGATAGATTTCGACCACCTGCGAAACAGGCACCTCTTAAGCCAGGCCAAGAATTCGATCTCTGCCTCCTCTTCATCGTCGGACCAGGTAGACTTCTTGAGAGAAAGGTAATTCCTGAAGATTGCAGCTAAAACCCGGGGTTCCTTGGGGTTCTTCAATGCTGAAACCGTCCAGTCGGAGAAGATAAGTTGGAGGAGAGCTACGACTTCTAAGGCCATGGCACCAAGGAGCAAGGTATAGGTAACTTCAACATCGAATCTCCCAAAGCCAACCTTGTCCATGATAAAGAAGAGCACCAGAGCAATCATCACCGAGGTAAAACTAATGAAGCGGCAGAAGTATCTGAACTTATCCCCCACTGCCACAACCTTCGTGTAGAGGACATCATAAAAGAAGTTGAGTTCTACGTCCAGCAATCTGAGAGTATCCTCCACATTTCTTCTATGGAAGAATTCCCGGCTTTTGTTTTTCTCACGGAAGCTGAAGATAATGTCTACAAACAGTCCCTTAAAGGCTTCGAAAAAGCGGCGAGCCTCCTGAACCACCTTGATATCATCTTCATCCATACCAGGGCTAACTGCAGTGCACTGGGTCCTGGATTCTTTGTCAGGTTCTGGGATCATAGTAATTTCAGCCGGAAGATTGGCCTCTCTCTTGGAGGAGTACTCCTCCATGAGTTTGGCGTAGTTCGGTCCAGGGTCCGGTTTCGTGTGCATTGAATAACTGAATCTGCTTGTGCTCGCAAGGTATAACGCTCGAGTCCTCTTGCCATACTTGATGAGTCCTGACAGGAAGACCAAGACAATTAGCATCCATAACTTGTTAGGCAATGACTGATAGAACACATAAGCCACGGCAATTGCCTGGAATATGAGCCCGACGAGGTGCCTGAGCCACAACTGTTAGAAATATTTTATAGCGAAAGATTGAAGAGTCCAATTATTCATGTATAAACTATAATCATATATAATCAAAATTGAGTGCGGAAACGTCAAAAAATTTGTACCAACCTCTGGTCATTGATGAAATTGGGAACCACCTCTGGTCATTGATGAAATTGGGAACCTGATATGCAGAGCTTTGACGATTGTCAATAGGTGCTTCTAGCCAATTGCCCTCTCAATGCCGATGGTGTGTTTTCCGATATCTCATATCAATGAATGAGAGATCAATATTAAAAATTATAAGAGGATTTGGCTTAGATGACCTATTTATATCTCAATTCATACTCTTATAGATAACTTCTCCTATCAAGATAGTTATCTTAATATTGGGCGATCATAGTTATCACGCATTTAAATGCGCTCAATAAACATTGTCGAAATTAATTTAATGTGGATAATAATAAATTAAATATGGAATCACATTATAGATAATATAATTATAAAATTCTCCACTTAATCCCAACATTTTATTAAACAAAATATTGAACCAAAAACTTCATGCTGAAAATAAAACACATGAATCATGGCGATAAGTCCTCTTAGAACAAGTATTATCTTCCATATATCACAATGCGTCTTATCAGCTCATATGTGATAACATAACTTAATAAATAAACCTTATGTTTATTCTAGGTCAAAAACGATTGTTATTTACATAATAACTGAATGTGTACACCATAATTGAGAATAACATCGCAAAGAATAAGAGTTTCACAAATTCATCCATACGAAGAAATTTTACATGATAGGATCAATTCCCATCCTAAACACATGATCCTTATAACTCATTGATGGTATGCCTTTAGTTAAAAGATCAATTAATATCAATTCAGTGCTAACGTGTTCAGTGACCACTTTGTTCTCTTTAACACGTTCCCTTATGACTAAATACTTAATGTCGATGTGCTTGCTTTGACTACCACTTTTGTGGTTTTTAGCCATGAAAACAGCAGTTGAATTCCTTACCCAAAAAAAAAAAAAACAACAACTGAATTGTCACAAAATATCCTTAATGGCTTAGTAATGGAATCAACAACTCTAAGCCCTGATATAAAACTCTTCAACCACACACCATGTGAGGTAGCCTCAAAACAAGAAACGAACTCAGCCTCCATAATGGAAGTAGCAACCAAAGTTTGCTTCCCACTCCTCCAGGATATGGCTCGCCAACTAACATAAAAATGTATCCAGATATTGATTTTCGAGAATCAACGCAACCAAAGAAATTCGAATCCGAATATCCAACTACCTTCAAGTTGTCAGTTGGTCTATACATAAGCATGTAATCTTTTGTACCTTGAAGGTACCTCATTATCTTCTTTGCAGCTCTCCAGTGGTCCATACCTGAATTACTCTGATATCTTCCCAACATTCCCACAGCGAAAGAAATGTCAGGTTGAGTGCAAACCTGAGCATACATCAAGCTTCCAACAGCAGAAGCATATGGGATGTTATTCATCTGTTCCCTTTCTAAATAGTTCTTGGGCATTAATTCAAATTGAACCCGTCACCCTTCACAATAGGTGCTATACTTGGTGAACAATCTTTCATTTGAAATCTCTCTAAGACTTTATTGATATAGATTTCTTGAGACAATCCTAAAATGTCTTGAGACCTATCCTTATGAATCTTAATGCCAATGACATAAGATGCCTCACCCATATCTTTCATGTCAAAACTCTTAGAGAGGAATTGTTTCACATCATGTAGCAACCCATTATCATTGGTTGCAAGTAAAATATCATCCATATACAGCACAAGGAAACAAATTTTACTCCCACTGACCTTCTGGAATATACATTGATCCATGACATTCTCAACAAAACCGAATGAAGAGATGACATCATGGAATCTTAAGTACCATTGGAGGGATGCTTGTTTCAAGCCATATATAAATTTCTTAAGCTTGCACACCAAATGCTCACCATTACTAGAAGAGAACCTTCTGGTTGTTTCATATAAACATCCTCCTCTAGTTCTCTGTTGACGAATGCCGTTTTCACATCCATTTGATGCAATTCCATGTCAAAATGGGCAACCAATGCCAAAACGATATGAAAAGAATCTTTCTTAGATACAGAAAAAAAGGTCTCCATGTAATCGATTCCCTCCCTTTGAGTGAATCCTTTGGCAACAAGTCTAGCTTTATATCTCTCAATGTTGCCTAAGGAGTCCTTCTTAGTTTTGAAGACCCATTTACAACCAATGGCCTTCACACCATTAGGCAACTTAACCAAATCCCAGACTTCGTTAGATGTCATAAAACTCATCTCATCCTTCATGACATTGTACCACAAATTGGATTTATCACAACTCATGGCTTGTGAATACGTTTCAAGATCATTCTCAGCTCCAACATTAAAGTTAGATTCCTGTAGATACACAATGTAATCACTAGGAATTGTTGATTTCTTCATTCTAGTAGATCTTCTTAATGTTGCATCAACATTCTCATGAGGAGCATGTTGTTCAATTAATTGTTCAACAATTTCTGGCAATTGATGAACAACTGGACCCACTATATCAACATCAGTAGGTTGTGGAACCTCAATGATTGGTTGTTCAATAGCTGGTTAAACTAAAGGGACATTATGAACAACAACCAATTTATTACTTGAAGTAGAAAGTTGAGCATCTAAATGATCTTTCTCATAAACAATATTCCGAGATTGATCGCTCCCACTGATCAAGTCATTTTCAAGAAACTTAGCGTTCCTCGATTCCACAATCCTAGTGGTAAGAGATGGACAATAAAACCTCTATCTCTTGGATTTTTTGACATATCCAAGGAAATACCCACTTATAGTTCTTGGGTCCAACTTCTTTTCTTGTGGATTATAAACTCTTACTTCATACAGGCATCCCCAAATGCGTACATGTCACAAACTTGGTTTCCAACCTTTAAATAACTCAAAAGGTGTCTTTGGGAGAGCCTTGGTCGAACTCGATTCAATATGTACACTGTCGTTTTAAGAGCTTCAGTCCACAAAGATTTAGGAAGTTTGGAGTTGCTAAGCATACTCCGTACCATGTCCAATAAAGTTCGGTTTCTTCTTTCTGCTACACCATTTTGGTCCAGAGAACCAGGCATAATATATTGGGCAACTATCCCATGCTCTTAAAGAAACTTCGCAAACGAACCTGGTGCTTGTCCATCTTCAGTATATCTACCATAGTATTTACCTCCTCTATCTAATTTCACAATCTTAATTTGCTTATTGCATTGTTTCTCTACTTCGATTTTAAATACCTTAAAGGCATGTAACGCTTCGTTCTTATTATGAAGTAAGTAGAGATACATGAAACGTGAGTAATCATTTATGAAGGAGATAAAATACTTCTGATCACACGAGTCCATATCGGGACTACAAATATCTGTATGTATTATTTCTAATATATATGTATTCCTCTTGGCACCTTTCTTTGTCTTGTTGGTCTGTTTTCCCTTTATGCAGTCCACACAAGTATCATAATCAGTAAAATCCAAAGTACTAAGTACTCCATTATTTACTAATCATTTAATTCTATCTATGGAGATATGTTCCAATCTCTGGTGCCACAACATAGAGGAATCTTCATTCACAACACATCGTTTTATACCAACGTTATCATGAACATGCATCGCATTATATAAGGCTTTGTCTTGTAAATTAATTCAAAAAGACCATCAGACAAAATACTGCTCCCAACAATTTCAAATTTAAATGATAAACTGAAGTTTGAATTTGAAAAATTAAAGGAGTAACCAATGGTACAAGTCTTGAAATTGAAATTAAGTTTCTAGAGAAACTAGGAACATAAAAGGTCTTTTCCAAATTCAAAACAAGGCCACTATTAAGAACCAATCTGCATGTCCAAATAGCATCCACATGCGAACGCATCTTGTTTCCAGAATAGATGCATTGCTCACTTTCCACTAGTTTCCGGTGGTTTTGAAAACCCTGCATGGCATTCGAAATATGGATTGTAGATCCAAAATCAATCCATCAAGTGTTATGACTTACATCAGCCATATTAGATTCATAACAGACACAAAAGTTTGGATTACCTTTCTTATCGAGCCAAGCCTTAAATCTGACACAATCCTTCTATATATGTCCCTTCTTTTTTACAGAAGAAGCATTTGGATTCCTTCTTAATGTCAGCTTGGGGAGGTATTTTACCCTTTCCTTTTTGCTTGCCTTGCTCGTTATGCTTTCCTTGTATTGTCAAATAAGCACTCTCTCCCGATTCCATAAGCAACCTTTCTTCCTCTTGAACACACATGGTCATGAGTTCATTAATTGACCATTTATTCTTATGTGTGTTATAAGAGATCTTAAAAGGTGTATACTGTTGTGGAAGAGTGTTCAAAATATAATACACGAGAAAAGATTCAGATATATCAACCTCAAGATTTTTCAGCTAAGTCATAATGTCCCTCATCTTCATGATGTGCTCACGCACACCTCTAATACTAGTGAGCTTTAAAGATGAAAACTTTATAATTAGGGCCATGGCATGTGCTTTTTTTGATATCTCAAACTGCGCACCAATGGCTTCCAATAAGGCCTTAGCATTACTATGCTGAGCGATCGAATCACGGATATTAGAAGGTATTTTAGTCTTTATGAACATCACACTAAGGCGGTTGGACCGCTCCCATTGTTCATAAAGGGCTATCTCAGCTGCAGTGCTCCTGTCAGCAGGAGCAGGCGGTTCATCTTTTCTTATAGCATAGTCAATATCCATTTATCCCAATTGAAGAAGGATTAACTCCTTCCAAACTTTATAGTTTTCACCATTTAGCACGGGAACATCATTCTTAAATTCAGAGAAATTCACAGGTTGTAAAACTGCATATCAAAACATACATGCTCATGTAACAAAATTCGAGGCACATCAAACATATATCATGCTTTACTAATGTCACAAATATGAATCACATAACATAAAAACTGCCTGTGAGCTAAGTTTTTAATTTAAATAGATTCATAATTATTTTATGAAGAAACTACCATATTATATTCCTTTTCTTAATCTCTGTGAGTAAATTAAGAAAAATAATATGATATTTCATCCTAATTAATCATATTAATACAATGAAAATTCCTGTGGAATAAAATTCATTATATTCATACGATTAATTACAATCAATGTCCTTTTGTAAATGTGATCGGAGGCTCTTAATATATAATTTTAACTAATTAAAGATGCTATGGCTACTCTCTAATTAATTAAAACTATATGGATCACTAGACATTTAATTACTTGAATAAAAATCACCAAATTGTACCCAAGGCCAAAACTGTACATTATGTACCCAAGGCCAAAATAGTAAATAAAAGCACCAAGGGGCAAAACAGCAAATAAATCGGCTAAGGGCGAAACAGTAAAACCAATCGGCAATGGCAAAACAGTAAAACATGCGGATAAGGGCAAAATAGGATTTTTACAATGTGGAAAAGAGCAAAACAGTAAATTACACGAACAGGGGCAAAATCGCAATTTCTTAACGGAGATCCGCAGGTCCCCACGTGGCACGCACCCCTTCCTCCGCACAGGCGCGCGCCAGTCACACGCCTGGCCCCCGCATGGGTCACGTGCCTGGCCCGAGCATGGGCGTGTGGCTCCCACGCACCTGTCCCCGGGTACTAGCGCGCATGCGCTTAAAGGCTTTTTTTTTTTTTTTTAATTTTGCCCGTGGCTGCACGAGCCCGTTTGCTTTTCACGGGAATTCCGCCGCCTGACGCCTCTACCGCGCCTTCCACCGCCCGATTCTCCTCCGACAGCCCACTATTAACCAAAATAAATAGTGGATTTTCAATATCACGCCACGCGACCACATAGGTCCAAGAATTGGCGAAAACGGCCAAGAAATTGGCCCAAATTAAGCATAATTCCGCCAAAACGCAAACCCTAACTACCATGACTTTTGTCGCCCAATTCACGTCCGGCGATCACCATAATGCCGAATTAACATAGGGCTTTTGTTACCCATGGCGGTGCAACTGTGTTGGTCCAAAGCCAAGTGGTGGGTTGCTCGAATTTGACCGAAATCGTCAATTTCTCTTTTGCCCATAAAAAGCTCCAATTTTTAATTTAATCAAAACCCCACGAAAAATCATCAAGGCAGAGATATAAACATGCTCTGATACCAACTGTTAGAAATTTAACTATAGCGGAAGACTGAAGATTCCGATTATTCATGTATAAACTATAATCATGTATAATCAGAATCGAGTACGGAAACGTGAAAAAATTTGTACTAACCTCCGGCCATTGATGAAATCAAGAACCTAATACGCAGAGCTTTGACGATCGTCAATAGGTGCTTCTAGCCAGTTGCCCTTTCAATGCCAATGGTGTGTTTTCCGATATCTCAGATTAATGAATGAGAGATCAATATTAAAAATTATAAGAGGGTTTGGCTTAAATGACTTATTTATATCTCAATTCATACCCTTATAAATAACTTCTCCCATCAAGATAGTTATTTTAATATTAGGTGATCATAATTATCACGCATTTAAATGCGCTCAATAAACTCAACGAAATTAATTTAATATGAAAAATAATAAATTAAATATGGGATCACATTATAGATAATATAATTATAATTGTCCTCGAGCGAGAAGGAGGTTATGGTGTCCGGACCGCCAAGGTGGAGCAGGAGAAATGGTGCCCAGAAAGCGAGAAGGTTGTCATTATGGTCGGGACCAGGATGGTCGACTTGACTTTTGGAGATGAGACCAATTGCAAAACTAGCAGCCCAATCGGCAAGCAAGTAGGTGATCCAGATTAGCATGACGACCACGGCCTTGGAGGCTCGTTTCCTGAAGGTT
This sequence comes from Syzygium grande, assembly GCA_024733475.1. NCBI lineage: Eukaryota > Viridiplantae > Streptophyta > Magnoliopsida > Myrtales > Myrtaceae > Syzygium > Syzygium grande. The sequence continues at coordinate 38,543,504 of JAMXDD010000001.1, read as the reverse complement.
GCAAACAAGATCAGAAAGGCCTGTAGTGAGAGACTCAGGAGTATGGCTCCCCTCAGGTTCCATGCATCCCAAATCTTCTTGACATGGTCAGTGATGTATGAAGTCAGACCCATGGTTCAGCTCTCTCTCTCTCTCTCTCTCTCTCTCTCTCTCTCTCTCTCTCTCTGCGCTCACCCACAGACTGAACTCCATGGTCGGTATGCAAAAATAGATTACAAAATCAGCAATGAAGAATTTCTTTCTTGAAAGTGTCGTGCAAATGAGTCGTCCTCAAACCGGGCCCACATAGGTTGGACTTTTGCAAGACTATGATCATGCGTGGTCCACGAACTCTGCAACTTACGAGCACCCAGTCTTCAGTCGTTTAGTTCAACTTTACAAATGAGCCTTGTGAGAATATAAATACCTTTAAATTAAAGACTTTTTAGGTAAATGCAAATGGCATTTAATAAAAAATTCTTTGTGAAGTTACTTTGACCCAAGTAATATTTTTTTTTTTTTTGCAGAGGGCTTTGGATTTTCTTTTTTATTAAAAAAAAGGTTACCCTTTGCCGCGGCCCGTTGACAAGCTAGATCCGACACCATCACCCGAGGTCGGCCGACCACCGGCAAGGGGGTGGTGCAACCTCGTGCAACGAGGCCCCGAGGTCGCACTACCCAAGCCCGTCGCTGGACTTGCGAACTCGTGACGCCGGCCGGGCCGCCAACCCAAGGCCCAGACGCAGGTGATCACATAACTTCAGTAAGCGCCGCTCGGGTGAGACCTGACCACCGGCCCTTCGCTGTCTAGATTTGGTGTCGTCGGCCACCCTCGCCGACCGCCCTTTTGTGAAGAAGATGAACAATAATAACAAGAGGCAAAACCGGAATATTAAAGTATAAGCGAGGGTAATTTGAGAAGAAAAAAATTAGTTTCAACATTTGATAAATGCTGAATGCCCATAGTTGATCCAGGCCAACTTTGAGCTTTGAGCATTCTCAATGTTAGCTTTCGGCCGAAAGCCCATTAGAATATTTCTCAAATGCCCTAAGATTTCCCTATGTTTTTACCAAAGCCATTTGGAAATGCTGAGCAAAACAGTATTCCGTTGTACAAGAAAAGCTTGTAGAGTTAAGCCTGTAAGAGTGTGGTGTGTTCTATGCAAAAGGCATTTTGAATGTCATTCTCTCCTTTGTATTTGTGTGCTCTTACTCCAAAGTTATCAAAAGTTTTCTATCCCTTTTGATTCCAACACCATTGCTTCTGATGGTTACGTGGCTTCCTAGTCAATGATTAGATCTAAGTCCGATTAGATTTTATCGGGCCTATGCGGATTTTGTATGGAGTTTGCCATGTCCATGGGCCTAACAATCGGGTCTAGGACGGTACCTGAATCCGCCCAAAATGAGGGGAGACTTGGTTGAGCCCATCCTACCCTTGATCACCTTTAAAACCCACAACAAAAATTAATAGGAATATACTTACTAAAAATCCTAAAATTTATCACTAAAATACAATTAAGTCTTAAAACTTACAAAAAATACAATCAAGTTCTAAAACTTATCAAATTAATTTAATCAAATCCTAAAATTAATACCGTCAAATTATTTAACGAAAAATGCTGACGTGACATATTTAAATCAATTTCTCTCTCCTATGTGGCATTTATTATTATATTCTCATTCAAATCTTATTTAAATTAAATAAAAAACTAAATTTTAACATATAAAAACAACGGGGGAAAAAGATACAAACAGTCCCTGAACTTTGATTCAATGTGTAATTTGGTCCTTGAACTTTTAATTTGTTCAATATAGTCCCTGAACTTTAACCCAATGTTTAATGTAGTCCCTAAATTTTCAATTTTTTCAATGTGATCCCTGAAATTTTGGTACGTGTTTAATATAGTCTCCAAACTTTAGAAAAATGTTCAATGTAGTCTTTCCATTAATTCAAGTTCAAGGACTATATTGTACATTTTCATATAGTTCAAGAACTAAATTGAACATGTATCAAAAGTTCAGAGACCACATTGAATATTAGGCTAAAGTTCATGGATACATTGAACAAATTAAAAGTTTAGGGATCAATTGCACATTGAGCCAAAATTTAGGGACTATTTGTATCATTATCCCTAAAAACAACAATGAGGAAAAAAAAAAAGGGGGGGGAGTCCTCGCCGTTGGGCCTCTACCGCTGCCACCCGTCGCCGAAGTGGCCGACGACCTTTGCCAGGCTTGGGCGAGAGCCAGCAACACTCATTAGGCCTGAGTGAGGCTCGCCCAGATCTTGGCAAATCCGATCATTGCACGGGCCTAGCGAGTGTTGTCAGCCCTTGCCCAGGGCCAGGCAAGGGTGGGCGGCGCCCCAATCTGGGCTAGCCCCATGCAAGGGAAAGCGACGCCCCGCCCAAGCCTCGCAAGGGTCATCGGCCCTTGCCCGGGGCCAGTGTCGCCCACATCTAGGCACCTCAACCCAAATCTGGCCGAGGCCTCTCCTGGGGCCAACAAAGTCCGACCACCCTCGCCTAGGGCGAGTGATGGGCGGCGGCGCCCTATCGGCAAGGCCTCCTCTTCTCTTTTTTACATTATTGTTTTTCTAAATAAAATTTTAGTTTTCTTTACTTTTTTTAATACAATTTAAATAACACTTAAAGAAGAAGAATAGTAATAAATGCCACGTAGGAGAGAGAAATTGATTTAAATATGTCATGTCGGCATCTTTCGACTCGATTGAATCAACTTGGCAGGTTTAAGGATTTGATTGCACTTTTTAGTAGTATTAAGAGTCAATTGCAATTTGGTGATCAATTTTAGGACTTATAGTGAACATATCCCAAATTAATATAAGGATTCAAAAAAATTAATACATTCAAGTCTCAAACAATGAGCACAAGTTTATTCGTCAGTTTGAGGGGTCCAGAGTGTGACATCCACATCTGTGACTCCTCCGTAAGTTATGTAGCGTGGAAAATATTCATGCCCTGCATTTAGACTGCCATTTGCAACGACATAGCATTGAGATAGGATTCAGGAGAGAAGAGTGCTCACCACTAGGAGGATCAGAATGGAAGAAAACATTGAGAAATATCTCACTGAAAAATTCAAACGAAGTTGGACAACGGCCCGAGAGTCCGATTCAATAACCGCTTTGCAGAACTGCGGTCTCTGCTCGACAAAATCACAGCCTCCGAGTCCCCAGCAAAGAGATCAATCAAAGAGGAGCTCTACTGCCTCAATAATGTCTTGGAACAGTGCCAAATGCTATCAAGGAAGCAAAGCCTTCTCTCTCTTAAAATAGTTGGAAGTCCCTCAATTATGCAAATCAGGAGAACCTTGGACAACATCAAAAAGAACTTCACAAGATCGACCAATCGATATAGCAAGTTCGCGTGAGACCTTCTGTGTTCTGCCACAGAGGCTAGAAGCTTCTCGAGGAAGCTCCACATGGGTCGATCCGTCAAGAGTCCACGGCCTCGAGAATGAAGTGGTGTCTTTGGAGAGGATGCTTCTCCATCCAGGAAAATTGTCCGACACTTTCAATGCAATTGCAATCATCGGCATGAGCGGCGTCGGAAAAACGACACTAGCCCAATTGGTATACAACAAACAAGAAGTGAAGGCACAGTTCCTTCCAAGAATCTGGTTATCGTTATCCCCACAACTCAACGTGTCCGAGAACCCGAGGGAGGCCATCGCCAAGAAGTTACTGGCCCATCTAGGAGTTGAAACGACACAATCAGCTCAATCGAGAACCACTACCTCCGCGGCCTACTCTACGCTCTCCACCTGCAACTACTGGGCAAAAGGTACTTGATAGTGCTCGATGACATGTGGGATACTAACCCATGGCATGACAGCGGCGCCTGGGATGGGTTGCCCAAAGGTTTTGGTGGTTCAGTCATTATCACAAGCAGGTCAGAGAAATTGGCCAACACCATGGTTGGGGAAGACCATGTGCTCCGCCTGCAACCACTCACAAACCCTGAGAGCTGCTGGTGTATATTCAAGGATGAGGTCGAGAAAGATGGTGAAAAATTGAATGATGACGATATGAAGAAGCTGAAACCAGATGTCACAATGAGGAGTGCTGGTCTGCCACTGGCTGCAAAAGTTATGGGGGAGATTTTCTATGAGAAGCGCAAAGCTAAGGAGGGGGCTGAGTATGGTGAGATTCATCCTCAAGAGTCCTAGTCAATTAACATAGAAATTTGTCAAAAGTTTCTTTGTTTTTTTTTTTTTTTGGTGTTCCCTCTGTTTCTGCAATTGGTACCAAGGCTTCCACGTTCATGTCAAAATCTTGTTCAAGATTGATAGTGTACTCATGTGAAGAACTCTTGTTCGTGATTATAGTGTGTGTATCATGTAAATTTAACGATGATCTAATAGAGGATGATACTGGATTGGCAAGAATCGTTATCCCCATTTTGCTTGGCAAATTAGATCATGTCTCTGCTGAGGGATACAAAATAAGGTTCAAGATGACATAACAATATGAGCCGACTGACACAGAACCACCTGATAATATATACCTGCAAAATAATATATCTTGGTTCACCAGTCCAGCACCATCTTGGCAATGATATTTTTTTTTTTGGGTATAAAATGTCAGTATTATAGAGCAAATGAAGTATAACAGCTTGGGGTATCCCCCAGCATTATAAATAGTGCTAATAGTTCGAGAAGAGAGAGGTAGGAAGTCTCCACATAGTAGCCAATATAACATTTGTCTGAGAAGGTTTAATGTTCACTCTACCTCTTACATTTTTACGCACGTTGGCCAAACTAATATGGATATCAATTGACTTGTTTTGAAACCGTCTTCGGTTGCGCTCCATCCATATGCCATAAATGGTTGCTAGAAAGGATACCTTAAGGAGTCTAGCCACCATATATTTGCCCTTTATTGCCCTAATCATCCATTGAAGTTCTTCATTCCATCCTCCCAAAAGACGCCTAATCCCTTGTTGTGCAAGGATACTGCGCCATAAGCTGCATGTCCACTCACACTGAAAGAATAAATGTGTTCTATCTTCTATACCGCCCCTACAGAAGTTATATTGGATATCAATTGAGGTCCTCCATTGGACGACGATTTACGCAAATGTAAGGACCTCGACCCCACCACGCTTCCACTGCGCCCTCCTTGTGTAATATTGTCCGCTTTGGACACTAAGTCCTCACGGTTTTAAAACGCGTTACACAAAGGTTAGGGGCCAAGCCTTATAAGCAATCCCAAGACTCCCCCCTAAGTGATGTGGGACAGAGACATGCCCCCCCTTGCCATCCTAGAAGCCCTGCCAGGAGCCGCTCCTTGTCCAAGCCCTCTAGCCCCGGCGACCACTCCCCGCCCTCGTCGGACCGAGTCGTTACAGCAAACGAGCCAGCCAATAAAATTATGTTTGCTAATACCGCTGATCCAAATTAGGTCATGCCACTCTACAACCGGTCCCGCGTGTCTGAGTTCATCATAAATTTCTCGGCAACAATACTAGTTGTGGATAACCGAGGTTAAAACATGTCGTAATTTAAGGAGACATCGCCAACTCTAAGCCATGCTACCCGTAATGTTGATATGCATAATTGGAGTGCCTCTGCATTTGGTGTTGTGAACCCATATACTCTAAAAGGAAGAGGATGGACGATTGATGCGGTTCTACAGCATGCGGCATAATAATACTTTGTTCCATAATTTCAGATCAAGCAATCCTAATCCTCCTTCCCTTTTAGGTGAGCAAATTACCTGCCATGCCACCTTGTGCGATCCATAATTTGCTATATTACCTGCCCATAGACTTTAACGGATCCTCTTCTCAACATTGTATATTGTTTGTTTTGGGAGTAAGAACATTTGTATCCAATAGGTGCAGATGGAGATAAGGACCGATTTGGTTAACTGTAGACACCCTGCATAACTCATATGCTTCATGCCCCAACTTTCAATTTTCTTAAAGATCTTGTCAGTAAGACTCTTATAGCCTATGTGAGTAAGTCTTCTTGTAACAAGGGAACACCCAAGTATCTGATAGGGAGGGTACCTGTGGAAAAAGGCGTGTGGTCCAATATAAGGAGTTTCTTATCTTCATTTAACCCAGAGAAAAAAATTTGACATTTGTCAGGGTTAAGCCGTAGTGCGATGAGAACTGCAAATTCGTCGAGAGCATCCATAAGGCAAAGGACGAAATCTACATCTCCATAAGCAAATAAGAACAAATCGTCTACAAAGCATAAGTGAGTAATCCGTTGTGTTTTGCAACGCCAGTGATACTTGAAAGCAGAGGCGGCGACTTTCGCACTAATAATTCGATTGAAAAGTTCCATGGCCAGGACAAATAAGTACGACGAAGAGGATCACCTTGGCGTAGTCCATTAGTACTTTTAAAATATCTGGCCTATTCGCCATTGAAGTTCACTAAGAACCTCGGTATAGTGATGCACTCGGATATCAAATCAATCAAGTATTGAGATGTATTTATAGCTTTAAGAACCCCAAAAACTGCATCCCATTTTACCATGTCATGAGTTTTCATGAAATCAATCTTTATTGCCACACATTTACCTTTATCTTCCTTATGGTAGTTGTGCAAGAGATCTGGCCAATGATATTGTTCTTGTTGTTTAGTAAGTTCTGGTCATTCCATTCCTTAAAAAAACTGACAATAGTAATAATTGTCCTAATCAGTTCAGTGACTGAAAGTCATTCAATAAATGTTATTTTTCTTGGATGCCAAAATTAAGTGACCGGAAAATTATAGTTGGGCTATTTATAAGGAAAGAAGGATGAGCGCGTGATTAAACAATGACAAATTGCCTACAAACCTTATGGGATAAGAACAATTGGGATGCTATAACTTTCGTACGTTCTCACTTGAGTACCATGATTTTTTTCGCTCACTTACATGTCACATTAGAGTAAAATCGATTATTTCAGTGACATTTCCGACAAATCGTCTTATATAGATTTTTTTTAATTTAATTTTTCATTTCGATGAAAAGTTTTTAAAACTAAAAGGATGAATTTATCGCCACATCATAGAACATTAAAGGAAAGAGAATAAAACTGAGGGAGAAAAAGAAAGAAAAAGAAAAACTCAGGGAGAGAGAGAGGAGCTGCCATGGCAACTCAAGCTCTAAGCTTCAGACGATCATGACTGCAGGAGTTTCAAGCCACATGGGCCACCGCGAGCGAAACAAAGATGGGAATGCCAAAAGTCGGAGCCTAGAGGGGACGATTTCTTACCGACAAACAACCCGATCAGGTACTCCCTCATCTCCTACAGCTAGGCAAAGGTGTTCCACCGCATGCCTGAAGCTCGATTAGCCATGGCTGTCAAGAGCTTAAAGCTTGAGCAACCATGGTCCTCTCTCTCTCTCTCTCTCTCTCTCTCTCTCTCTCTCTCTCTCTCTCTCTCTCTCTCTCTCTCTTTTTTTTTCTTTTTATTTTTCTCTCTCTTTCACTTTCTCTCTCGATTTGGGTGTGAGGTCATGAAGGCCTTCGCCAACGACTAACACAACTGCAAAGGCCTTACCCAGGGCCATTGCGACCTTGCCAGTCATAGGTGAGGGCGTGAAGGCCCTCGCCCACAACCAGCAAGGCCACGAAGGCCCTAGCCCAAATCTGGCAAAGGCCTTAGCGCCCGCAACCGGCAAGGTCATATGGCCTCGGCTAGGGCCTTCACGGCTACGCCAATCGCAGGCGAGGCTTTTACGGCTAAAAATACAAAAATTATCCACGTCAGCACCGACGGTATCACGTAGGATAACTAGCATCCACGTCAGATTTTCCGACAAGGCAAATTGCCAATGGCACTTAAGTGATCGACTTTTTAAATTTGTGGCACTTAAATATGTGAAAAAAAAAAGTTATGGCACTTAAATGAGTGCCATAAGAAAATTATGACACTCTTGCTATTATTATCCCAACCTTCTGTCTCGATTATGAAGTGAATTTCAATACAAATGAGTAAACTTTAAGAAAAACCTTCTAGGAATTGATTAAATGAAAACTACTTTCTATGTTAAGAAATTACTCAACACTTAGAACTTTACTTTGCCCGTGTGAGCACAACTGTACGCATACTTTTTAATCATTAGTAATCCATTAATGTGAAATGTGATGTAAGAGAAAAGATGAAATTTGGTATAATATTTTGGGGAAGTGGACATGGGATCATAGAAATGCCCCCGTTTGAATGGTGCCCTATATATTGACCCTTTACAAAGTGGATGATTTCTAAATTTTTTGTGCATAAAAGAACCATTAAACATAGACATTTTAAAAGAACAAGGCATTTCCCCAATTAAATCTCTCTTTATCAAAAGGCACGATTGGTTTATTAACTTTATTCTATTCTAGGACAATTCAAATTCCATTTTAAAGGGGAAAAGAATGGCATCTTTCACTTTTAGGAAAAATCAAGGGCAAGTGATGAAGACTGTTGTATGGAGAGGTAGCAGACCACTAGTGGGATTAGTTTCTAAATTCAAGTGCAAGTGGCTTGAACGATGCACGGTATGCATCAGAATCCAATGTCTAGTGCTATAGTAGGCCACAGAAACTGAACCCAAGTGAAAGGACAATGAACCCATTTGAGCCTGATGACTTGAATTTGTGGTACTTCAATGTCTAGTGCTATAGTAGGCCACGGAAACTGAACCCAAGTGAAAGGACAATGAACCCATTTGAGCCTGATGACTTGAATTTGTGGTACCTCAAGTATGCAGATATCTTGGAAAAAAGGGTTGCTTGTTTTTCTTAATTTGGGGAAGGACTAAATGGGGGTTGACATTGATGAGTCATGAAAATATTACACAGTCAAGTTCCTGAAGTATTTTGTGATTACCTAGTCTGATTAAAGCTGAATTTATTTTTTTCGAATTATAAGTTTTGTTGAAATGAAAAATTCTTGATGCGGTGAATGTGGATTTGTATTCGTACTTGTAAATTTCCTTGATGATCACATCTTGTAGGTGTCATCTATTTGATGTCACCACATTTTTTTCCGAATAATTCGTCATCCTCCATTTAAAAAGAGTATAAGATGCTTCAAGAGAACCTTTAATCTTTAGCATCTTTCAACAAGACGCAGCATTTTCTTAAAGATAAAAAGTCGAAAAGTTGAATGACTTGACAGATAGGCTAAAAATGACGAATTGGATGCTTCGAGAATATCTTTTAATATTTAGTCTCTCTTCGATCAATTAAGCATTTTCTTGAAGATAAAAAATGGATAACTTGAATAACTTGACATACTAGCTAAAAATGAATTAGATGCTTCGAAAGAATCTTTTTAATATTTAGTCTCTTTTGATAAGATGAAGCATATTCTTGAAAATAAAAAAGGAAAAGTTGAATAACTTGACAGACTGCCTAAAAATGGCTGACGCCACCATTATTCCATATTAAGAAGACAACCTGGTTGCAATTATTAACCAACAGGTATCCGTAAGCTATCGATATCAGCCTTTGGTTATCCACAATGTGGTGCATCATGACTGAAAGATTGATAGTGTTATGAGCTTGGGTTGTAAGCATAATCTCACTAAATGTTTAGTCCAATAAGTGGCATGGGCATCTCTTCATTAGCAAGTTTTCCAAAATAAGGTCAATTCCAGGATTTCCTTTTTACATTCTAGCTCCAGTGTCTTCATTCCTTTTCATCAACACAGTCCACGCCCTTACACAAAAGTTTGCAGCATTCATAGCTTTCAAAAGCTTCCGACCACGAAATAGGCAGCTGACGAGACTATCACTCATTCTGAAACACCTCTTGCATGGAACGAGTACACAATCCCGTCAATTGTAAATTTAAAGTTGCTTATACATTGTGTATGTGCTCACAGGAAATATATTATTCAGATTAACCAAAAATGATAGCATTCTTAACACAGTCATTCTATTTGGAATTAAAGAAGAAATTGCTTGACCTGTTACCGAAGCCTGTGATGGAGTTTGTTGGGCTGACAACCTCCGCCCCAGTCCCACTTACTTTCTTATTTGGCCCTTTCATAACTTGAGCTTGTTCTGAATCTACAATCACCATATGCACCATGAATCTCTTCAGTGAACATATATTGAACCCCAAAATTGTTATTGATATTGGGCTACTTGTGAACAAACATATTCAAATTTATGAAGGCAAAAACTCAGCAACACATGTATGTAACATAGGGAGTGTTTCGTGTATCATGTCCATGAACAATTACCAATCCAAACAAGAGCTTATCAGCTGAAAACAATATATGCTCGGCTCATGCAAACACAGATTCAACATCCTAATTCTTGGATTCATTGGCGAATTGCTGGCCTGCAGAAGAAAATATTAAAACATTGCATTGCCGGCCTTCGGTCCATCCATATTGACAGAAAATTTTTAGTCCAACATTAAGAAAGCTAAGATACTTACAGAATTCATATCGGCTTCTTGTTCTTCCATTTTATATTCGCTTCCTAATCCTTATCTAGACACAAAATGGAATATGGCCTTCTCTTAAAATAAAATATTGAGCCCAAGCCCAAGTTCTTATTTAACTCATTTCCTCGGGCTTGCTTCAGCTGAAGCTTTTTAAAGGGAACTAAAACTACAAAAAAAAAAAAAAAAAAAGAAGAAGAAAAGAGAAGCTACGTTAAGAACAAGGAAAAGAAAAAACGAAGAAAAAAGAGAAATTTTCGCGCGTGCACATTTGGACAACGTTAGGTAAGGATTCGAGTTCTTTATTCATTTAATATGAGTAATTTTCAGAATTAAGCCATAAATTTAGAGTTATGTAAATTTTGAACTACGGGGTCCAATTTAGTAGCTGCTAAGTTGGGAATTATATGGAGATGATAGTTTAGGGTATTATGGAGTTGTGAAGTTTGACAAAAATTGATTATAAACTATGGTTTGATTGAAATGGATTTTTAAAGTTCTGCAAGTGAGTCACACATAACGGAAAAAGATGAATGTTTGTTGTGAAAAAGTTTTTTCGTTAGCGTGTAGAAGTTGATTGGTCAATAAATAAGCATAGTTTAGTCGAGTTGTTCGTTAGAGTACCGTTTTAATTAGATTTTAATATCATTTTTCGATTAATTGGTAAAAATACAAGTTCGTCGGTTCGAGTAACCTTCGTAGGTAGTTTTCAACTTTCCCAAGTAAGTGGTGATATCTCTTTTTTCGAAATGGTAAACTCATAATTCGATAGTGATATGGATTAGATATATTATAAGTTATGAAATGGAATTTTTGTTGCTTAAAGGTCTAGATCGAGCATTTACTATCTTAAGTATTTGTGAATGGTTGAGAAATGTTTTATGGAAAGGTGTTGTGAAAGCTTCTATATATATACTATTTTGCGAATTGGATTTATGAAATGAATTCTCAAATGATTTGGGATATGTTCATTGTCACGCCCCGAACCCTATCGAGCTTGCAACACCCTTACCTGGTCAATTAGTGCGACGTCCCAAGTTAGTCGCCGACCCCATTCCAAACTCAGAGTTTATAAAATTGCCCAGCGGAAACCGTAAACACCCTGACAAAAAAAAAACTTGGGGAAGAATAGGGAGAATATACATATCTATTTCTCATTGCCAAACTTATACCATAATATTTACAATTACAAAGCCACCCCAATGCATACAAGTCACCAAATATACAAGTGCACGCCTTACTACCACCATCATTAATAAAAGGGCCGATAACCTGGGTATCCTTCCTCAAAAATGGTACTTCATAAGACCTATTCCACACCCGGATACTAGTCTCTACGCCCCTTGCTAGGCATCCACTCGGAGTCTGACTCATCATCGCCTGACTTTGAACTTCCCTGAACTGTTTGTTCCTCCGAGGATTTTAAATTTGCGAACTCAATAGGAACTCAATAGGATGATTAATATTCACCCCCGAAGTTCCGTCGTAATTGGGCTCCTGCAAATGGGAGTATATACTCCGGTTCTCCTACAAGCTCCTCAAACTCACCGGATTCGTCCTCTGGTTCTGCCTCGGGCTCGGCCTCGGGTTCCGCCTCCTGTGGTTCCTCCTCCTATGGTTCTTCCTCGGGAATTGGCTCCAAATCTATATCCATCGGATCGCATTCGGCTTGCGATTCCTCGAGCTCGGGTTCGTGCTCCGCTTCTAATGATCCTTGAGCCACGGGGGCTAGCTGCATTTCGGATTGTGCCAAACTAACCTCCGTACTAGTTAACTCCCCATCTATCGGTGGTATGGCTGACGGATCTCAATCCCCTACCAGGTCAAACGGAACGTCAAATCCCCTAACAGGCCCAAACTCGACCCTTTCTTCATCCCGAAAGAACCAGGCCGTGTATTTATGTTCCTCCCACAGGGGCAACCCTACAGCTATGAATACCGTGGTGATATGCTTAATCCAAGTAAAGTTATCGCCCATCGGAAATTCCAAAATTTCTAACTCGATATGTACTGGGACTCCAAAATATTCTGGTGGCGGTGGCAGGATATTCATTGCTCAGGCAGGGGATTTGAAATGGTTTAGTTTATACAACCATAAGACACTTCTCAATAAGTTGTAACCTAAACCCTACCTAGGCTATCACGTTATTCCAGACATAGATAAACACGCAACCAATCAATCCACAAACACCTATACCTGGACTCTCGGCACACGCAGCCTTCACATTAGTCCATACTTATGATAATTTACTATGCACACACATGCCACAACATACGAACTTTCCACATATCACGCACCCGTCGATCATGCCACGTTTCCAACCCGCTCAACGTACTCACATTCCACCTCCACTTTCTCGGCCCGCGTAAACACGCCTCGGCCCTCAATCGCGTCCTGAGCATCACTCGCCTCAGTCCGATCGTACTTTCACACTTTCCTCAGCCCTCGCCAAATGCGACAAGCTTACATGATCGGAACCCAAAGTTATAATGCCTCAGTCCAATCCCGGTCTCACCCGAGCTAATCGTGCCTCAGACCGATCTCATTCTTGCTTTTTCAAGCCTCAGCCTGTGCCAAATGCAACAGAACTACGTGATCGCTGCCCGAGCTTATGATGCCTCTGCCCGATCCCAACTCACGTTCTCATACCATCACCTCAAATTCCGTGCACCCACTTGCACTCCAAACCTCGCAGCGTCCCAAACACCACGCAAATGCACAATCACGCATAAAACAACATTTTCAATATTCAAACGTTTTCAAATCATTTTCAACCCTTCACGGGACTTTCATAAAATTCCAAGACGGACCTACCGGTACCATCCACGCGTCAAACAACTCACCACAGCACAGTACACAGCACCTCACAGCCAGTGAACAGTAATTTCCGCACCCAAAACTACAAAATCACACTTCCGACTCTTCACGACACTTGCATGGAATTCCGAGCCGGACTCAACTGTACTAACCCGCGTCTCAAACAGCACTTCACAGCACACTAAACACACAATCACAGCAATGATCGGCCTCTAAAATTTCCACCAAAATTTCCCAAATTCAATCCTAGGGCCCGCAAATCAACTTCGCCTGCAAAATCACAAAAACCCGTGTCTAACTATACCCGAAACAATCCAATATACTAGGTAAAGTTTAGATCGCAACTTACCGAGCTCTAAACTTTCGTGGTTAGAGCGAAAGCGGCGGCGAAACTCAAGATCTAACGGCAGCGTGTGGCGACGGCGATGTACAGCAAGCGGCGACGACGGTGGGGGCTTGGGTGGCCAGCGGAGACTCACGGCCAAGGGAGACCGAGAGAGTGAGAGAGAGAGAGAGAAAACAGCGGGATGGAGGGGCGTGAGGCGACGGGGACGGCGGATCGACGGCGGCGGCAGTCTGGCGGGCGTACGGATGGTAGCGATCGTGCGGTGGCGACAGCGGGAGGAAGAGGTGGCCGAAGGGGGCTCACGGTGGGGGGGGGGGAAGGGGGGGAAACCGAATGGGGGAGAGAGAGAGAGAGGAGAGAGAAGACCTTGGCTTAATCTCCAAGCTTGATACACTTTTGCAAAAATGACTAAAATGCCCCTCTCTCTACTTTTTGATCCGACGGTCCAGATTCGATCTTATCTCGATCCAACGGTCGAGATCGCATCTTACCAAAAATATCCAAGGGCAATCTTGTAATTTCTCAAAAAATCCAACGGCAAAATTGTCCTTCTCAAATTTGGGGGTAAGATGACCAAAATGCCATTTGTCCATAAAACTACCCCTTTAGAAATCCTTAGGGGCAAAACGGTCAACTTCTTCGTTTCTCACCGAAATTGAATTTTTCTGAAAGATTCGGGCACACCAAAAATTACACGTTACATCCGCAACGTCGTCCTAACACTCCGCCGTAACTTCCTAATTTTCCGATATCCAATTTGGTCTAAATTTAATAATTGAATTCTATATAATGTAACTCGTGCATATCTCTGACTAACGGACGGCTTTCCGGGAAATTCGCAGAGTCGACCTGTGACTGATACTAAATCGAGTCACGCACAATTTATTCAGATCGTAATGATTTCGGTTGTCAATAAAATCACGAGGTTCAATCACTAGTTCCGACGAGTACGATCCTTCGGAATAGGCTCTGGATCGTTCGTTAATTCATTTTGGGGTCAAACGGATTCACCCGTGATCCACGTGTATGACATTAACGAATTGATCCATCACTGTCCTAAGATCGGCCTACACTGGCTCAAAATGTCACCTCGATGATTTAATGATCGAAATTTAGTTCACGGTCGAATTTATTTTTATTCGTGCGAAATTGAAATCCCTCATTAGTCTTTCCCTACTGGTTAGTATCTCAGGAATGATCAGTTCCGGACGAGACTACCTACAAGTACATTAATAAAATCAGTTATTTCATAAATTGCAATTGGCGAAATTTCGGAATGTCACATTCATATGGAAGAATCTGACTGATGCACTAAGTTGTGAAAGAATAAATAAAATATATATGTGGTTTATGAAAGGTATTCTATTTGATATATTCAATCGTGAAAAGTTATATGATTTGGTCAATGAACATGAATATTGAGATGGATTCTGGATTTGATTTGTGGGTTATTGGAGAATGATGTTAATGAATTGTGCTCATATCACTATGATTAGATCACATTGAGGAGTTAAGTATGCATGCTATTATCATAATGTTGTTCTAGGCCAAACCACTGGCTAATATAAGTGAAGACCTAACCAGGCAGGGAACTTCGTCGCCTTTTTCATGGGCATTAAACGTAACCATAGTTAGATATGGAGCATTAAATTGGTCGATGAAATGAACCATTGACATGTAATTTGATAGAGATTGATCAATGGAATGGTTCATTGATGTTTGATTTAATAGAGATTGATCAATGGATTTGACCATCGATGTCTAATTTATGATGGTGGATTGAAAGAGTATTGATGTTACATATGAAGCTTTCTTGAACGATATGACTCATTTTTTTGATGTTTTATGTATATTATATACTAGATTTGGATTAAATGAGTTATGATATTGTTTTATAAAGATTGATAGTAGATGCTCGATTTGCTTAGAAGAGATGTACTATTTACTGGATTATGGTTGCCCATTCCATTCATCTTACTTGATTTTCAGTTTCTTTAGCAAACCCCAAGCAGGACGAGAGTGTTTAAGTTATCAACAGGAAATTTTGATGGTGGGAAATTTTTAGTATGAGTCATTTATGTCTAAGGTGAACTTCTAATTTTAGTTGTTAGTTTGAGATGTATATATCCTTTTACTGGATTATTAAAAACTATAATCCTATAACCAGATAACTCTTTTATCAAATATATGAATATATATATATATATATATATATATTTCATTGAGACTGTGTCTTTCGAGTGGAAGAACGTCCGTGTCATTGCCCTTGTACTTGTGGAGTTGCGGGTATGACATTTGTTGGTATTAGAGCTTAAGTTATGATATTTTCGATGTATATTTTATGGGACATTATGAGACTGTGTTCTAGTTTATAACTAAGTATTCCTTTGTTTGGTATTAAGGTATAAGTCTAATTTCGAGTCCCGGTATTAATGGGTTATAACTCAGATACGCTTGTTGAATAATAATATATGTAAGTGAGTACTTGGAATATTAGATGTGTCTCAAGGTTCTCGAGGCACCAAAGTGTTTTTGATTGAGTTGTTTAGTCTCACTTATCTTGTAGTCTCAAAAGGTGATAAATGCATTGAGTTATTCAAGTCCTTCATTTAAGATTGGCTAAGGATATTTAGCACTTCAGAAAGTCTCTTTGGCTACATTTGGTTGTCCGAATATTTTTGCTAGATAGGATAATGCCGGATAGGATAAGGATAGGATAGGATTTTAAATATCCCATCCAATGTTTATTGACGTTGGGATATAGCATGGATTCAAATAAATATTATCCAAATGAGTATATGATTTGCAGGATTAAAATTTAAAAAAAACTTGGAAGTTGTTTTGAGATGCGACGGATTTCGCCGCTTCAAGACAGCCCCCGAGTTCAAGTTCTCCGCCAGTTCCAACATGTCCGCAACCGTCGATGCCTTCCTCTTCTGCGGAGAATCCATCCTCTCCTTCTTTAATCAAACACGATCTCTCCCTCTTCCCTCTCCTACGCAAGTTGTTCACCTTCAATACCTCTCTCATCAATTCCAAAAGAACTAATACAAGGATCACGCAGAATCTCGATTGCATCATCCAACAATGGAGGCAATACAAACGAGAGTGGATTCGTGCATCAAAGACTAGTGGCCAAAGTTCCTCAAGGTGTCGTGGGGCCCACCGAGACAGCTCACAGATCTGGTTCGCCAGCAAGCAGCTTCTCCGATCCAACTCGCTCCAAGTGACACGGTTAAGGAGCTCCGTTGCCATGGCTACTGCATTTGTCGGATCATCTTCTTCACAAAGGAGGCGCCGGGCTTTAATCGAGATCACGAAGTTCCCTGCTAGGATGGAGTTGAGCGACATAATTTTTCCGGAGGCCAAAGAAGTTTAACACTTTCCAGTAAAATGATCTGTGTGCAAGTCAACGAATCAGTAATTCGAAAGAACGCCATCCCCATTCTCGTGACTAAATCAATGACCATACTAGCATTGCGATTCCAAGATTAAGCAAAGAAGGCAATCAATCGCCAGACAAATCTTGCTATAGACAAAAAGGGGATGTGAAACGCACAGCAGTCTTCCCCCGGATCAAAGCGACATCAAGCAATTGCAAGAAAAAGCTAAGGATTTGCCGCATTTTTACACAATGCCTAAAGTTCTTCCGATTGATCGAGACATGACCTAATTAGTTTAGTGGAAGCCGCCGCCCCTTATTGTTGCGGTGGCCATTGGAGTCTGACAACGGTGGTGCTAGGCAAAAGAGAGGAAGAGGAATCAGGAAGTGGGGCAAGAAGGCTTGATTTTTTTTTATCAAATTTTCAAATTTTACATATTTTATCTAGGTCTATCCCACCCCCTAGGTGAGATTTTTTTATCCGGACTATATCCGGGCTATATCCAGTCATATCCAGATTTCGTATCCCTCCAAACACTGAATAGGATAAAAGTTATCATATCGAGAGTTTTATCCAGTCTACCAAACGTAACCTTTAAGGATGGAATCAAAGTGCGTAGCGAAAGTAGAGATGCATTTTATAATATGAGGGTTATCATGTACATCGGTTGAGGCTAAATATTTGAAAGTGACAAAATTCATGGTTCAAATGGGCTGGCAAATTTAGGTCGTGACAAAACTGATTTGACTAGAATTTGTGAAGCAATGGTTTCTCGATTACTGACCTTGTGTGCAAGAAATATGTGCTCTAGATTAAAAATGTAGAATTACCAGTGGATCTAATATGAGTTGAATATACAGGATTTTGATGTTATCTCAAAAAGGATTAGGTCTGATGAGCAAAGTATATAAAGAGTATCTAGATAGATCTATTTTACTGTTCATAGATGAAATTTTGGTGTATTGGATTAGTTTGGAGAGACACAAACAACACTTGAGGATTACCTTACAGACTTCAAATGAAAAGAAGTTGTTTGCTAAACTAGTAAATGCAACTTCTAGCTTGATTATATAGAGCTATGAGGCCATGTATTTTGATGGACCCAAAAAAAGTTGAAACAGTTGTTCGGTGAAATCGAAGAATAATCAAAAGGTGGACAAACACCTTTGAGCTTAAACTAAAATTTTGCTGTGGTTGATTTGTTTGAAAATGATTAGATTAGATTTATATTCTATGTATGCATTAAAATAATAAAATATTGGATATATATACACTTTTTTTGGAACCTCTTGCTTGAGCTACAACATTTAGTTCAATATAAATTTACCATCAGGTATATAGAGATGAAACTGAGTCGTGCTATTCGCGTGTAACTCACCCTCAACTAGAAAATTAGTAGTTACTTGAGATTGACTCGTGTGATTCCAAATTGAGCTTGAGCTTACCCGAGCACCATGACCACTCAAGCTCGAACTTGTGAATACTCATATCAACATACTCGTGAGTTTAATTGTGCTTCTATTAGTTTGTTTTAAGATATTTAATGTCTACAAAAGAAATAGACACAAACATCTTAAAAATTAGATGGAAAAACCACATGACTAGGCTCGAGGTCTATTGGAGCTGAATTTAGCTATCTTCTATTAGATTATTAATATTAATAGTTATTAAGTTATGTGAACTTTTTATGTGATATGGTTTTTTTAATGAATGTTCTTTTTTATTATTTAATATTTCATAATCATGTAATTAATTCATGTGCAATTTTTTTATGTAATAGTGCTAAATTTTGATTTTATGAATTTTTTGGTTATTGTTTAACCTTTTATAATTACATCATGAAATTCATTTAATTTCAGTGTTGTTCATTTTGCTTTTCTCCCATATAATATTGTCCTTTTTTTCTTCTTGTCAATCGCGCCCTAGATGAAATTGCCAATTGGCAAATTTGGTGGAAAAAAGCCTTATAAAGACCTTTCGAAAGAATATATTCTTAGAGATAGATGTATATGGGGGATTATAAGGAATCTGGGAGTTTTTGTAACCGTAGAATGTTTTACTATTGATAAAAGATGTTGAGCTGAGAATTGGCGCCACTGAAGCTATTCGAGTAGCTCCTGCCCGTCCTCCTCCTTCGTCGCCGTCGTCGGTGCTCGTTCATGGGAAAGTGACAGTGTTCATCACTTACACAAGCACACACTCGCTTGATTACCCGCCGTCGCCACGTCAACATCCACTGCACCTTCCCCCTCCCCCCGATCAACCTCCGCGGTCACCGCCACCTCCTCCATTTCTTCAACCGGGTAAAAAACAAGGCCCAAATCCACAGGTAGATTTGCTTCGCCTTGCCGATTCATTTTCTATTTGCTAATGAATTCATGGTCCTGTGCGGGGCGGTAGGGGCGGAGGAGGTTGACCCCATCTGTGCAGCACTTGCGGCCAGCCATGCCGATCGTCGATGCTGTCTTTGCTGGAGGTGGGCGCCATGTTGCCATTCACTTGTTGTGCGCGGTGCTCTTCGATACTGTTCGGGGCCCGTTTTAAGCATTGGATATATTATTAATATAGTCCAAATAATATGTTCACATACAAGTTCAATAGGTTTAAAGTATGGTTTTTTTGGGCTCATATGGGCTGGAGCCCAATAGCTTACATATAACTCTAGGGTTTCCCTATGCTGGAGGTAACACTGTTGAGCGTTCCAAACTTGACATCTCTTGGTGTAATACTTTAAGCAAAACACTATTTTCTCTCTCAAACCTATAACCTCCAACAATCTTAAAGTATTATATTCGTGTGCTGGATTTGAGCAAGAAAGGTGTCTACTTGAAGATCTCGTCGAGACGAACTCGCAGGTATTATTTATTTTCGATTTCGACGAGAGGGTTGGCGGGATCTGAGTTTGAAGATTCGATGGCCGAAATCTTTGATTCAAGAACCCAGAAATTATAGCCAATTTCAGAGGGTGAAACCACTTGGGTCTTGTTCTACTCGTCGATACAAGCGTTTTGAGTGGTCACTCGCATTAAATGGAGGTCGGACGGCTGAGATACGACAACCGAAAGTTCGGCGATTTTTTGGCTTCCTGCCAATTTCGCGACTTCTCGGCTTCCAGCAACAAGTGCAGTCCATCTTAAGGTTTTTGGGCACTCCGGATTTGTTTTTGGGGTCTGTTTTGGCAAACTCCACCTCTATAGAGCAATTTGACCAAGGTTAGGGCTTTATTCGACTTTGTGCGCTCAGCGGACTTCAAGATGCACTCTTTCTACGTTTTTGCTCTGATTAAAATGGCAAAACATAGTTCCTATGATATTATCAAGTTGCAATCATTTGATGTCACTGAATTTCATGGTTGGAAATTGCATGTTTAATTTGGCATGAAAGAACGTGAAATATTTTATCAAGATCTTGAGTGATTTTGCATCTACCACTAAAGATGTTGATGAATATCAATGGAACAAAGGCGAAGATTTTTACAGAGATTACTTGTTGACCTCTTTAAATCCTCATCTAGGACCTCTTTAAATCCTCATCTAGCTATGACTTATAGTGAGTTTAAGACAGCGAAAGAGATATGGGATCATTTGAGCGCTCGGTTCAAAAACAAGGGGGCTCTCTAAAACTCTTCTAGCGGAGAAGTTCTTTGACTTTAAATTCAATATAACTCGATCACCTCTCAATTAATTGAACTTGAGAACATGAGGAACAGGTTGAAAAAGGATAACTCGATTTGTCCGATAATCTCTTTGTTGGTCTTGTGTTGAGTAAGCTACTGCTAAATGGAGTTCTTTCAAACCTGAAATGCATGCAGACGAAAAAGAACATATGAGACTAGATGAATTAAAGAGGTATATTCACATTAAAGATCAAAACATATCTAAGAAGAGTTTGGAGAAGGAAGGACAACAAAAATCAGTTACCAACTTAGTTTCACATTCCAATAAACCTCGAGAAAAGATTCAAGTCATCAAAAAGTGAATCCTCTTCACGGTTAGAAGCCAAAAAAGACTATCTTCAAAAAAAGAAGAAGAAGGACAAGTGCCATAATTGTGGAAAAGTGGGGTCCTTTGGGTAGCAGAGTGTAAGTTACAAAAGAAGCCAAAGAATGACACACCACAAACTGCGACTAATATGTTAATTAGTAAATTTGAACATCAAGCCTTCATTGGAATGATGAAGAATGGAAAGGCCGAGTCTCCTCCTCCGAGTGGTGGTTAGATAGTGGCGTTACTTGTCATGCTACAAATGACAAGAACTCACTTCATCGAGGTCATAGAAGTGAAAGACATCGTAGAAAATTGTAATGGTGGTGAGGCAGAGGTGACTCATCGTTGGAACTGCAAATTTGGTGCTTTCTTCAGGTAAATTACTAACTCTGAAACATGTTAGAGTAGTACCTTTACTTAAAAAGAATTTGATATCTATGAGTTTACTTGATAAAGCTGGTATGTCCTTTTCAACTATGAATGGTAGAGTAACTTTATCTGTTAACTCATATTATTTCGGTTGTGCATTCATGGTTGATGGTATGTATAGGTTGAGTTTAGATACTAACAGCATCAACCATATAAATTCTACTTTGATTGATCCAAAGTTGTTACACAATAGATTTGGACATGTGAATTACAGGAAAATGCAACATCTAGCTAAAACTCACAACATTCCATTGGATACTTCTATTCGATTTGACAAATGTGAAGTGTGTGCACAAGCTAAAATCACTAGAAAACTTTTAAGTCGGTTTCTAAAAGCACACTTCTTGAGCTAATACATTATGACCTCTGTGACTTCAGAAATTATACTACTAGAGGTGGTCGGAAGTATCTATTAACATTCATAGATGATTTTTCTCGGTATTGTCATGTTTATTTGTTGAAATCGAAAGATGAGGTTTTTGAAAAGTTTAAGATTTTCAAGTCTAGAGTAGAAAATCAACTCAACTTGAAAATTAAGAGGTTTAGAAGTGATAGAGGAGGAGAATATACAATGACAGGGTTCAAAGACTTTTGTGCTTCAGAGGGTATAATACTTGAAACCACTGCTCCTTACTCACCCCAATCAAATGGTGTTGCCGAGCGTAAGAATAGAACGTTAACTGAAATGTTAAATTCCATGTTACTTACAGCTGGCATGCCTTCCTCCTATTGGGGAGAAGCAGTTCTAACTGCTAATCACATCCTAAACAAGGTTGCCGGACTCTAAGTTGTCTATGACACCTTATGAGATATGGCATAAGTGTCCTTGTAGATATGATACTCTTAAGACTTGGGGCTGTATTGCTTATGTAAGAATACAAGATCCTAAAAGATCTAAAGTGGGACCTAGAACCATTATTTGTGTATATCTAGGTTATGCGGAAGATAGTGCTACAAATAGATTTTTAGATCTATCTACTAATACAGTGATAGAATCTAGAGATGCAGAATTTTTTGAGACCAAGTTTCTCAGAGATCATAGCTTGAATGTTTCTGAATCTACAGATATGATTTCAGAGTCTCCTGTAAAATTTGAAACAAGCTCTTCTGACACTAATTTCCCACAACTGACTGTTGAACAAGCTCCAGTTAGAGTATCTACAAGAGATAGAGTTCCCAAAAGTTTTGGTGAGGACTTTGTTACTTACCATTTAGAGGATGATCCATTCTCCTATCAGGAAGCAATGAGATCTAGGGAATCTCTACTGTGGGCAAAAGCTATAGATGATGAAATGAGCTCTCTGCTGCAGAACCACACTTGGTAGCTAGTCCATTTGCCAAAAGGGGCTAAGGCTATAGGCTGTAAGTGGGTATTGAAGAAGAAACTAAATAGTGATGGATCAATAGCCAAATACAAAGCACGTTTAGTAGCTAAAGGCTATAAACAGCTGAGTGAAATAGACTATTTTGATGTCTATTCACCTGTGTGTCATATATCGACTATAAGAATTCTTCTTGCTTTGGCATCTATTGAACACTTTGTGGTACATCAAATGGATGTAAAAATAGCTTTCCTAAATGGAGAGTTAAATGAAGAAATCTACATGGAACAATCGGAAGGGTCTGTCATGAAAGGTCTTGAGGATAAAGTTTGTAAATTGAACAAATCTTTGTATGGTCTTAAACAAGCACCTAAGATGTGGCATCTTAAATTTGACAAAGTGGTAAAGAGTTATGGCTTTCAGTCTAGTTATTCAAATAAATGCCTTTACCATCGTTCTATGTCAAATAAGATAGTCATCATTTGCGTGTATGTTGATGATATGTTAATTCTTGGTTCCGATCATTCTGTAGTGAGTGACGTGAAAGCTACTTTAGCTAAAGAATTTGACATGAAAGATCTTGGTATTGCTAATACCATTCTTGGTATGAAAGTAAGTTTTGAAAGGCAAGTCATCTCCCTTAGCTAAACTCATTATATAGAGCAACTACTTTCTACTTGGGGATACAGTGAGTGTAAATCGAGTGCGACACCATATGATTACAATAAAAGACTGAGTCCTAATGAAGGGACCAGGTCGATCGATTAAAGTACTCAAACTCGATTCGTAGTCTCATGTATGCTATGAGTTGCACTAGACCTGACATAGCATTTACAGTTGGCATGCTTTGAGTCGTTTCACTAGTAATCCTAGTAAAGAGCATTGGAATGCCCCAAGAGGGCTGATGAGATACCTTAAAGGTACTAAAAATTATGCTCTATGTTATTCGATTATCCTCCAACTGTGGATGGATATTCGATGCCTCATGGTGCTCAGGAAATTGGAAATAGTAAGTCCACTAGTGGATATGTATTCACTTTGGGTGGAGCTGCTATTACTTGGAAACCGAAAGACAGACTTGGATTGCATTGTCGTTTATGAAATCAGAACTTTTTTCTTTAGCCTCACCCGCTTAAAGAGGCAGAGTCGATAAAGAATCTGATTATGGATATTCCTTTGACTCAGCTAAAGATTAATTCTTTAAACTTGTTTCTGTGATAATCAAGCCGCTGTCCAAGTCGTTAAGAATGCTCTTTTTAATTTCAAGAGAAGGCATGTGAGACTGAGACATGCGTTGTTGAATTATCTGCGCTGCGAACAAGGAGTTATCACCTTGATCGATGTGCGATCGACGAATAACATGGCCGATGCTCTCACAAAGGGTATGCCTATAGATCGATTATTCAAAACAGTGGGGGAAATGGGGTTAAAGACTATGTAGATATGTCTTAATTATCATTTACTTACCTTCTAATTGTATGTTTTGCATTATCGAATCTTCGTTTGTTGGCCACAATGATAAGCACAGTTTATGTGTTTCATCGATGTTCATGATTGCTGATTAATTTGAAAATGGTGAGTTGTCTCATTCCAAACTTGATGAAGATGACGTTAACCTAATTCAAAGGTTCTATCTGGGGAGCTTGTGTCATTCCAAACTTGATGATACAATCCACCTATATTGGACTATCCTTTTGGTTAAATAATCTCATTCCAAACTTGATGCTAGATTATTTGACTTTAAGGAATTAGTAATTGCGATATTCCAAATTGAAATATAGAGATAGTTGTTTGCATAAGAAACCTGTTGGTTATTGTAAGCGACATGACTATTGGTTTTGTTCTTTGAAACTGGATAATGGTTATTCACTTATAAATAAATCGAGGTTAATGGCTCTTTGTAATTCAAACTATTTAGGCATTGTTCATAATTTACAAAACTAGTGTTAAATATGTCTTGAATTTTATGTACTCGGTTTGGTTTATGACCCAACCTAACATATATTTTTTCTTGCGACCGAAAGTGGAGAGAGAAATTGAGATTTGGTTTGTGGACGCAAAGGGTTGGGCCGATAGGCCTAAGCCATAGTGTTTAATAAATCTCCATAGCGAACTGCCCAAGTTGGAGGAAGGGAACCAATGCTTGGGGTTTTGGGGCATAGCCCCGAGGAAAATATTTGGGAGCACTTTTTATATCATGGCTAGGTTTTCCCATTGACATATAGAGAGAATTTGTTTCAGAGAGTTTTGGTGAGCCGTGATGTTTTGTCGTTGTTTTGACTTCTAAAATTTATACTCTTTTTGATTATAGTGGAATTTTGTCTTGCCTCGCCCGTGGATGTAGATCACCTTGTGATCGAACCACGTAAATCCCTGTGTTCTGTCTTTTGCTTTTTCCGCATCGGTTTTCAACAAGTGGTATCAAAGCCTAGTTCGATTCTAGGGTTCTTTGAGATGGCATCTTTGAAGTTTCAGATCTCATCCTTTGACGGACAGAACAATTTCGGATTATGGAGAATAAAGATGAAGGCTTTATTGAGGCGAGAGGGTACGGTTAGGGCGCTGGATGGAAAATATCCAGACGATATGACCTCGGCTGAGATTGAAGAGATGGATGAGAAGGCGCATAGCGCGATCTAGTTGTCTCTAGATGACAAGGTTTTGCGAGAAGTCGCCGATGAAAAAACAGCGGTCGGTCTCTGGAAGAAACCGGAAAGTCTCTACATGAAGAAATCCCTAACATCGAGATTTTATTTGAAAAGCGTCTTTATACCCTAAAGATGCGCAAAGGTACGTCTGTCAGGAACATTTGGATGAGTTTAATAAAATTGTTCGGATATGAAAAATTTAGATATTAAACTCGAGGATGAAGATCAAGCTTTGATCGTGTTATGTTCATCGCTTGTCTCATACGAGAATTTTGTGAACTCGATGCTTTATGGACATGAATCCATAACCTTGGAGGATGTCAAAGCATCTTTGAATTTCTGGAAGGCGAGAACAAAATTGAATGGGAATACTAGTGAAAACAAAGCAAATGGTTTGTTTGTGAGAGGCAGGACCAAGAGCGGGACAAAGCTTTCCAAGGGAAATCTATTGGTCGTTCAAAATCTAAGCCACCGGAGATAAGATTTAACGTTGAGTGCTACTACCGCCATAAAAGGGACATTACAAGTCGATTGTCCTTCGCTCAAGAAAAAGGATAAGCAAGCATATTCAAAAACAAGATTCGCGAATGTTGCAAACGACAATGAGGCTAATGTGTCGACAAAGTGTTCTTACGGCATGCTCTATTGTTAATTTGTCCAATGATGTTTGGATTATGGATTCGGGAGCATCGTATCACATGTGCCCAAATAGGGAATGGTTCGCCACATACGAGCCATTGAATGGTGGATCAGTCTTGATGGGGAATGATGCTGTATGCAAAGTCGTGGGTATTGGTACTGTTCGGATAAAGTGCCACGACAAAGCAGTAAGAACTTTGACGGAAGTAAGACATATACCAGACTTGAAGAGAAACTTTATCTCGTTGAGCAGTTTGGATTCCATTGGGTGTGTGTACTCAGGTGGAGGTGGAGTTCTCAAAGTTACAAAAGGCAATCTGATTGTGATGAAAGGAAGCAAGGTGAATCACTTGTATCATTTGTGGTAGCACAGTTATGGGTCCTTCAATTGGCACAAGCAATTCAGTTTCTGATAATGATAGAACGAAATTGTGGCATATGCGTTTGGGCCATATGAGTGAGCGTGGCATGTCAGTTTTGAGTAAACGTGGTTTACTTTGTGGGGAGCAGACGACCTCGCTAGATTTCTGTGAACATTGTGTTCTTGGCAAGCAATGCAGAGTCGATTCAAGATGCATAAAGAGCACACTTGACTATATCCATTCCAATTTATGGGGACCAAAGACAGTTCCATCTAGGGTGGCGCTCTTTATTTTGTGACGTTCATTGACGATTATTCCAGGAAGGTTTGGGTTTATTTTCTGAAAAGAAAAAGTGATGTGTTTGAAACCTTCAAGAAGTGGAAAGCTCTTGTTGAGAATCAGACAGGGAAGAAGATCAAACATCTTAGGACCGATAATGGTCTTGAGTTCTGTGGTGGCGATTTTAATGAATTCTGTGCAGATGCAGGTATTGTTCGACATCAGATGCTGATTAGGGCACACTCCACAAAGAGAATGGAGTGGCAGAACGCATGAACAGAACTCTATTGGAGAGAGCAAGATGCATGCTCTCTAATGCTGGCATGGAAAAGGGTTTCTGGGCTGAAGCTGTTAACACGGCTTGTTATCTGGTTAATCGCTCTCCTTCAATAGCAATAGAATGCAAGACTCCTTTTGAGATGTGGTCGGGGTAAGCCTTATGATTACTCTAATCTAAAGGTTTTGGATGTCCCGCTTATTATCATGTTAAGGATGGTAAGTTAGAACCTAGAGCAAAGAAATGCATTTTTGTTGGGTATCTTTGATGGGGTGAAAGGTTATCGTTTATGGTGCCAAGAATCTAACTCACCTAAGTTCATTATTAGTAGGGATGTTATATTTAATGAAATGCATATGCTTGATCAAAAGAAAGTTGCTGATGAGTCGCAGTAAACATGAGAGTGATATGAATGAGGTGGAGATTCAGGTGGAGCTTCTTAAAAGACCTCTTAGAATGTTTTGAGCGAGCAAAATGCTCCTATTGATTCAAGTTCGGATGAGGAAGCAGTAGATGAGGTGGAGCAGCCATATTCTATTGCTCTTGGGGAGAGAAAGGAGATGCAGACCCGGCCTCCTCGTAAATATGGGTTCTCCGATCCGGTGGCTTATGCTCTCACGAATGAGAAGATATGGGTATTCGGGAACCTTCTACCTATACAAAAGCTATTACTTGCACGTAATCGGAGAAATGGGTTGTTGCTATGGTTGAGGAACTTGAATCACTTCACAAGAACCAGACTTGGGACTTGGTGCAGGTTGCCTAAGGGAAAAAGAGCCATCGGGTGTAAATGGGTCTTCAAGAAAAAGGAAAGAATTTCAGGTGTTGAAAATGCTAGATTCAAGGCTCGGCTCATAGCTAAAAGCTACAACTAGAAGGAGGGAATTGATTATGCTGAAGTTTTCTCTCCTGTGGTAAAACACACTTCCATTTGTGTGTTGCTGGCTATAATTGCTCAATATGACTTAGAGCTTAAGCAACTTGACGTTAAGACCGCTTTTCGCATGGCGAGCTTGAAGAAACTATTTATATGGCCCAACCCGAGGACTATTATGTAGAAGGCAAGGAAGATTATGTTTGTAAATTGAAGAAATCATTGTATGGTTTGAAGCGGTCACCAAGAAGTGATATAAGAGATTCAACAGCTTTATGATAGGGAGCGGTTATCAGAGGAGCAACTATGATAGTTGTGTCTACTTCAAGAAGGGTTCGGATGGATCCTTTGTTTATCTTCTCTTATACGTGGATGACATGCTCATTGCTGCAAAGAACATGTCGGATATGTTGATCTTGAAGAAACGGCTCAATGAGGAGTTCGAGATGAAAGATCTGGGTCCCGCCAAGAAGATCTTAGGAATGGAGATTCGGAGGGATGTAAAAGTAGGGAAGTTATATCTCTCGCAGAGGAGTTATATTGAGAAGGTACTTGAGAGGTTTGGCATGCAAAACGCTAAGCCCGTAAGTACACCATTGGCATCCCATTTTAGACTCTCAGCTCTACATTCACCTCAATCAGAGGTCGAGGAGGCTGCGATGTCTCGTGTCCCATACTCCAGTGCAGTCGGTAGCATTATGTATGCTATGGTATGCACTCGTCCAGACATTGCATAGGCAGTTAGTATGGTTAGTAGATATATGGCGCATCCTGGAAAGGTTCATTGGCAGACAGTGAAATGGATACTTAGGTATCTTAGAGGCTCCGCAGAGTTGGGGTTAGTGTTTGATAGAAACAGTTCCAACGGTATCTCAGTTGTGAGATTTGTGGATTCCGATTTTGCAGGTGATCTCGATAAGAGGAGATCTTTGACTGGCTATCTTTTCACACTATCTGGTTTGGCTATTAGTTGGAGGTCAACCTTACAGTCGATAGTTGCTTTATCTACTACAGAGGCAGAGTATATGGCGGCAGAAAGGAAGCGGTGGAAGAAGGCATTTGGTTAAGGAATCTTGTTCGGGAACTTAGGCTACAAGTAGGAAGACAATTCGGTTGTCTTTTGTGACAATCGAGTGCTATATACTTGATTAGAAATCAAGCATATCATGAGAGGACTAAGCACATCGATGTCGGGTATCACTTTTTCGCGAGGCGGCGATTGCGAGAGAGAGAAACATGATGGTAAAGAAAAATTGGTACGGTGACAATCCTGGCGATATGTTGACCAAGCGGTTCCGCCAATAAGTTTAAGCATTGCTTGAACTTGATTGGCATCTTGGTTGAGGTTGCCCCTTCTAAAGCTTTAGTAGAGAGATAAATGACAGTTCTATATTTGTGTGTTTTAAAGTGGATATATTCTTTTGTTGCATCCCTTGTTTCCTACACCGAGTTAGCTCACGTGAGGCTTAGGGATGTCAAGAGAATGTGTTCGGCTTCTTAAGTATTTTGTTTTGGGAAATTCAAGCCAAGGTGGAAATTTGTTAAATATGTCTTAAATTTTATGTATTGATGCACGGTTTATGACCCGACCCAACATATTTTTTGTGCGATTCAAAAGTGGAGAGAAAATTGAGATTTGGTCAATGACACAAAGGGTTGGGCGATAGGCCCAACCCGCAACAAGTGAACAAATCTTCATAGTAGATTGCCCAAGCTGGAGGAAGCGAACCAATGCTTGGGGGGTTCGGGGGCGTAGCCCCCAAGGAAAAATTTTGGGAGCACTTTTTATACTGCGGCTAGGTTTTCCCATTGACATATAGAGAGAATTTTTGTTTGAGTAGAGTTTTGGTGAGCCGTGAGGTTTTGTTATTGTTTCGACTTCTGAAATTTGTACTCTCTTTGATTATAGTGGAATTTTGTCTTGCCTCGCTTTGTGGATGTAGATCACCTTGTGATCGAACCACGTAAATTCCTCGTGTTCGCCTTTACGCTTTTTCCGCATCGATTTTCAACAACTGGCTTGATGCTTATGATCATGATATTATGATGCTTTATGACATTAATATATGTTCTTCTCTCTGCTGATTGAATTCATAATAATATGAAATTTATATTTGACATTCACATGGGGATGGCGAGAGATGGAGGAGAGCTTTCTTTGGGTGGGATCGACCAAGATAATCTACTAGATGAATGAATATATCATTCAAAGTATGTAGGGACTTGACAAGTCACCTGCTATTGCCCATTTTGATGGAGTCCATTTACTTGAGATTTCCATTTTGCTATCTCTATTTTGTGAACATTATTGTGCCTGGTTGTGAACTGATTCTGAGATTTATTTTGGATTTTGGGATTTGGATCAGTTTAAACTGAATCTGAAACTCTTCATATTTAATTTTATGTGCTGATCTCAGAACAGATTCATGATAAGGATGATTCACTTATTTAGATTGCAAATTGCGATTGAGTTTGATATTTAGTGCTAAAACTCTTTGACCGATCCAAGTTGATTATCTTGGACTGAATGTGGATGATTCATATTTGTTTGAATATTACACTGATCACCGTATTGGATTGTATTGTATGGTGAACATTGGAGGAGATTGTTGGATATATTATTAATATAGTCCAAATAATATGTTCACATACAAGCTCGATAGGTTTAAAGTATGGTTATTTTGGGCCCATATGGGCTGGAGCCCAATAGCTTACATATAACTAGGGTTTCCCTACGCTGGAGGTAACAATGTTGAGCGTTCCAAACTTAACATCTCTTGATGTAATACTTTAAGCAAAACACTATTTTCTCTCTCAAACCCATAACCTCCAACATTAACTGCCCCCAGGACCGGCTCAAGCTCAGGGCTTCGATGAAGCAGGAGGACAACAATGACAATTACGACGACTTCTTTGATTACTGTGATGTTTGTGATGAGAAAATCAGAGCTACAATTCCGGTTTTCTATTGTGACAAGTGCGAGTACATTGCTCATGTGAAATGCTTATTCTCACAGGTATGTAATTGGGATAGTTGGAATACTAATTGGATACTCTGTTGTGTTTGCTCTAGCTTTTAAAGAACTCTATATATTTCGAATGTCCTGATTCATTCATGTCTATTAGAAAGCTATCTTCTTGTTCTATGTATTTTCCGACTCATGGGATTTTCCGATTGCCTACTTTGGTGACTCTCAAACGAAATCAACAAAGTCGTCAGCATCATCAAATTATGTCACACATCTCATGAAAAAGAAGGGCACTTGAGTGATTCAAAGAGGGAAAAAGACGATGAAATTAGTAAGACAGCGCGGAATCAGTATTAACTATTTACTTTCTCTTCCTTGAGAATCACTGGATTTGCTCTTTTATCTTATACGTGTTGCCTGATGGACTTGTTAAACCTGTGGATTTCACTGGTTTTAGCTTTACAAGTTTGTACGAGGCTTGAAGTCACAATAGTCATCTGAATCATACAGTTCGTTCTTCATTAAACATTGGACTAGATGGGCCTCCGTGAATTCTAAATATATATTTGTTTTTCATAAAGACTTTTTCCAAATGGAAGACAAAGTCCAGAGCGTGAGGCAAAAACGCACTCTCCAAAACATACTACCTCCACTGTCCATGTTTGCTAGCGAAGCTAAAGGTTACCAGTCATTGGATCAATATTTCTTTCATGAACAAGGATCCATTTCCTTTTTGTAGTTTTGGTATTTCTTTTGCATTCTCTGTCACCTCCTATTTTGGGCAATTAGTTTTGTAATGTTTTTCATTGAAGGTGAAGCGTCGAGGGGTGGAGTTGAAGATCATTCCTACAGAAGCACAAGATGGTGAGAAAGAAGTAAACTTAGAAACTGAGGAGGAGAAAGAGCATGTTGAAACATTCAGAGATTTGGTTAAATCTTTCAGTGACGGGGAAAAATCGGAATTGGAGGATGTCTGCAAAAAGAGAGTGGCAAAAATTATTAAAGTACTAGCCTGGCAAAAGAATGTCAGTGGTAGCTTTAGCAATCCAAATTCACCCTTTCTGGATGAGGCTTTCTTGGAGTTCAGGAATAAGCTTCAAGTTGGCATCAAACACTCTGGTTCACTTGCAGTGGCATCTGAAAGCGACAGGGTTGCGGAGACGGCAGAGTACAAGGTGACCCAGAAGCTGGCTCCTATCCTAAGAGAGGTGTTTGCAAACTATGGAGATGTGAGCGCAGAAGCCACAATAAGTCCAAATGCAAATAACATGGTCTTCATCATGTTGTGTGGCACCATATACAGCATGGCCGCTACCAAAATGACCAATGTCTCAAGAGAGTTTGCTATACAACTGGTGGAAGTACATTATCTCCATACATCTGTCAAAGTTCAAGATCCAGTTTATTGTAGACCCCTTGAGACCTCTTATTGTTAACAAACAACACCGCAGAGTTATTGTCACAATACAACCGTATGGGCCTATCTACAAAATCAAATACGGTTGACCCCTAATGAAGTTCCGGATCTAAATTGCCTGAGTAGCGGCCGAAAAACATGCTATAAACTTTGTTTGCATGGTAGAAGATGTCATTAATTTCTGTTTCTCACTTTTCCATGATACTGCACCTCCTGCTAACTTAAAAATGTAAACCGTTATCGACTTCTTTTCATTCTGACAGCTAACAAAATCTAAATCCGAATACTCTACCAGCTATAGGTCTTGAACATATCTATAGATCAGCATATAGTCTTTTGCCCTCTTTAAGTATCTCAAAACCTTCTTGGCAGCAACTCAGTGATCATGTCCTAAATTTAACTGATATATGCCTAAAAGTCCTGTTGCAAAAGTAATGTTTGGTCTAGTGCAAACTTGAGCATACATGATAATTCCAAGTGCACTAATATAAGGTACATTCTTCATTTGGATTTTCTTAACATCTGTATGAGGACACTGTGACAGACTCGGTTTATCACCCTTTACGACAGGAGCAATTCCTGGCTTGCAGTGCTGCATACTGAATCTTTCTAAAATACGATCAACATACATCCTCTGAGACAAACCCAATACTCGGCAAGAACGATCCCTATAGATCTCAATGCCTAAGACAAAAGATGCCTCATCAAGGTCCTTCATGTCAAAATTCTTTGACAACATTCGCTTTGTCTCATATAGTAATCCATTATCACTATTCGCAAGCAAGATATCGTTTACATAGAGTACAAGAAAAATAAATTTCCTCCCACTAACCTTGTTGTATATACACTAATCCAACTTGTTTTCAATAAAACCGAATAAAGTGACAACACTATGAAACTTCAAGTACCATTGTCTAGAAGCTTGCTTGAGGCTTTAAATAGACTTTTTCAGTCTACACACAAGCTCACCTGAATCATCAGCTGTAAAACCTTCGGGTTGCACCATATAGACCTCTTCATCAAGGTTTCCATTTAGAAAGGCAGTCTTAACATCCATTTGGTGAAACTCCATATCAAAATGAGCTACTAATGCCATGATCACTCTAAAAAAATCTTTAGAAGAGATTTAAAAAAGTCGCATCATAGTCTACTCCTTCTTTTCTGAGTGAAACCCTTGACTACCAATCTAGCTTTGAACTTCTCAATATTTCCTTTGGAGTCTCTTTTTGTCTTCTACACCCATTTGTAGTCGATGGGCTTGTAACCTTTGGGCAATTCAACAAACTGCCAAACATCATTATGTTTCATATATTGTATTTCATCTTTCATTGCATCCACCCATAGATCTGATTGAGGACAAGAAACAGTATCTAAATGAGTTACTAGATCAACCACGCAGCCTATATCGTAGTTGTGACGCCCGATCTCGGGGCCATTAACGTGACGTCCCATTCATTCATTCATTTATTATACACGCGGAAGCATACTCGGGACGATCACAACAAAAGAACAATCAACGGAAATAAGACAAGCAGCATCATGAGCAAACCTTATGCTTATAATTCATGCAAACATGTTTTACAAGCCCTTCGGGCCATGGCTAACAAAACATATTTCGTTGCCGACTATAATTAGTAAATTTTGATTTGGGTTAACCTATACCCACTACGGCTTCTCGTTTCTCGCTTCTTCACCTTCACCCCGGTCCCGTCCGCCTGGCCATCTCACATCCCACCCGTGGCTCTATCCCGGAGCCGGCCCGCCTACACCGCCAAAGCACCGTTGAACCTACGCTCGGATGAGGCACCAAGTCCGTTAGGCCCTCATCGAACATCACAAGTATCGTGATTTGACGGTAGGCGCGGTCTTTCTGACATTTACCACGGTGAGCATTTCAGCTCTCGGCTTCACGGGATTGCCAACACGGGTTAGGGAAGATGCCATCCCTACGGACCTGAAAAAGGGGAAATAACGGGGAATGAGTCGAAAGACTCAATAAGTAAAACTTTACTAACAGGCGAGGACGTATCAATCATCGTTACACGAAACATTCTTACCGTACCGGCCTCCGTGGCCGATCAAACAACGACGGGCATAGAAAGCATAAAACAAGGAGCCCAAACATGGCTAAGTCACGGTTTACCTCACGAATCGCGCCTCGGTTTCTATTTTGAAATAGATAACATGCAACGAAAACACGAAACAAGGCAAACTCGTTATCGGGAACATAACATCGGAACACCAAAAGCCGAGAACGGGGGAAAGCTCATGCTACGACGCATTTCAACGTCATTCTCCGGTAGTAAAATCCCACTTACTCTTTTATAAAACAAGAACTAAAGAGAGAATGGGCGGAAAAGACAACGGTCTCGAGTCTCGGCAACGTATGACGTCGGCTTTTCTCTCCCTCTCACGGTTCTCTCTCTCTCCCTCACTGTTCTCTCTCTCTTTCTCTTTCTCTTGGTCGATTGTGTCTTGTGCAAAAGTGAGACAAAATTCCTAATGGCTTCTATTTATAGGGAAAATAAAGTGGCTTAGGTGACACGTGCGCATATGTCATCAAGGGCATGAGGTATGCGCACGTGTCATCAAAATGATGAGGTAAGCGCATACCTCACCCCTCATAAATGATCTCATGCCAAAAGTCCAAAGAAATGATGAAAATTGGCCAACAAGTCTTCATTTCTCTCTCTTCATCAAGTTGGCCGTGAATCCTCTCCTCCCCCCTTGCTGCCGTGACTCCATCTTCCTCTCCTTGGGTCAATACTTGAAGAGCAAGTCTCATTAAGCTTCATAAATGGCCATTAAAGCTTGTAAAAAAAAAAGATGACCCATGCCATTAATGCAAGAAATGATGATGATGATAAGGTTTGACTAAGTCAAACCTTCTAGGACTCTCTCAAATGGGCTGAATTAAATCCCAATTTGTTCGGACCAAACCAATCTCGCGCAAATACGCACGTAACGTGCAAAACGAACTCCACATCGTAATAAATCTCAACTTTTCCCGAGGTTTTTCCGCAACAAATACATTTGAAAATCTCATTCAACCCGAGATTCGGCACGAGAAACCTTTAAATGTGTCTCAAATATCACCAAAAAGACCTTAAGTCGAGATTCCAACGGTTTTCATACAAAAATGCTAAATCCTTGAAATCTGACCAAAATCGGACAGTTTTGCACTGTTCACGAAATTGGACTTGAAAATATAGTAAATGGACTCCGAAAATTCTCAAATTCGGATATGTCATAAACAAGCCCTTAATAAACATTTTTCGTGAAGAACACAAAATCTAATTCTCTCTGTAAATACCATTTTCAGTCACTCAAAAACAGACTAAAAACAGCTTACTGGAACAGCATTTTTATTTCTCAAAATAAGCTCTGTCTAGTATCCAAATCATCTCAAAAAATTCCCAAATTTACATACGTTATAGAAAAGGAAGTTCTCAACAAATTTTGTGAAGGAAACTTTTCCAAAATCAGCCTAGAAAAGCTCGTAGAAAATAAAGACGGTGTGTGTAAACATCGCCGAAATACCCATTCTGGGCAGTTTCATACAGTTTGAAAATCAGACCATCGTACCACTCATATCAACTCTAAAAATTCTGAAATTAAATCATGTAAAATTTCAAGATATTTGGAACAACTTTCCAAAAGAAAGCGTTTGAATTTCAAATCACAAAAGTCTCCTCAAAAAAACAAAATGAAGGGGTACCAAGGATCAAAATACGGTTTTCCAAAACAAGAGTAGAAATTTTTGTTCCGATTGGAAAACTATCAAGCTTTAAACCATAGATATTTCCCAGGGACTGAAATTGAGGATGTGACAGTAGTCATGCTCTCCCAAAGAGACCATATAATCTAATGGTATAACCAATCGTCTCTACCTGATAAATCTCCTGAGTGGAGCTATTACAACCTCATCATGAGCTACCTAAACAGAAGGATCTTGAACCTCAACAGATTCAGTCTGTGATGTAGGACGCTCCATAATCGTCTGTACAGGTATAGAAATTGACACAGCGGTTTCCATCATACTATTATCCTCAATAGTCTGTAAGTAACTACCCTTTTGGCCACATCAAATTTCAGAAACTTCGCTGTCTGTGATTCTACAATTCTTGTGCCTCCATAGGAATTGTAAAACCAATACGCCCTCGAATAATATGGGTATGATACAAAGTAATACCGAGTGGTTCTAGATTTCAACTTATTCAATGTTGGATTTTATAACCTTACTTCTACAAGACACCCCCAAACTTTAAAATGATTCAAGCTAGGTTTACGTCCAGTCCATAACTCAAAAGGAGTCAATGGAACAGCCTTGGTAGGAACACGGTTTAGTATGTAGAGAGCTGTCCTTAAAACTTCACCCTACAGAAAATCAGGTAAGTTAGTCCTACTAGTCATACTCCACATCATGTCCATAACGGTGCAATTTTGCCTTTCGACCACACTATTTTGTTCAGAACTCCCGAACATAGTAAACTAAGCCACTATCCCAACATCTTCCAAGTACTTGGCAAATGGCCCTTTAAGCTATCCAGCAGCGCCATTTCTACCATAATACTCACCACCCCAATCAAATCTGACAACATTTATGACTTTTCTCAACTGTTTCTCGACTTCAGTCCGAAAAATCTTAAACTTGTCAAAAGACTCAAACTTTTCCTTAATCAAGTATAGATAACCATATCGGGAATAGTCATCAATAAATGTAATGAAATAGAAATTTCTACACAATGTTGCCGTATAGGATCCACTGATATCAATGTGAATGACCTCCAACGTGTCAGAACTACAGACTGCGGTTTTCTTCTTTATCTTAGTCATCTTACCTCTACAACAATCTACCAAGTATCTAGGCCACTTTCAAGAGTAGGCAGGATGTCGGCCTTTATCAACCTTTCCACTCTTTTTTTAGAAATGTGATCAAGTCGTTTATGCCACAATGCATAAGACTTTTCTTTAGGTAGAGGTCTTTTGGAAACGACCTTTTCAGCTGGAGCTAAACACAATCTATACAATTCATTTGATATATTGCAGCACCCAACCTTATTTGAATTAAAGAACATAGAAATAACATTGTTCTTTATTTCAAAAAAGTAGCCACACACATCCAAATAAGATACAGAAACTAAGTTCCGTCTGAAAGAAGGTACATAAAAGGTGTTTCTTAACATCATATTAAAACCAGAATCCAGAATTAAAATAACATCTCCCACGAACTCAACGTCGACTTTTTTGTTGTTTTCTATGGTGAGTTTTGATTCATCCTGATTTGGCTTCCTTCTGTTTGTGAATCCCTATATGGTAAATACAACATGATTAGTAGCACCGCTATCTAGCCACCAAGAACTGGATGGAGCTTCTGATAGGTTGGATTCACAAACAAGTGCCAAAGAATCAATACCTAAATGTCCACGCTTAGACAATCAAGTTTTATATCTATTGCAGTCATTCTTCATGTGACCCTTCTTCTTACAAAAGTAGCAATGACCACCAACCATTTTCAAGGATGCTATCTTAGGACCCAGATGGTCAGAATGACTGGTGGTTTCAGGAGTTCCTTTATGAGTATGATTTTTGACCTTTGTACTCTTCTTGTTGCTGAAACTAGAGGCATAAAAAGAAAATTTTCATTTATCTTTCTTTAGTTTCTTTTCCTCTGCCACCACCCTAACTATCAAGTCATTAACCTGACTAAGTTTCATCTTCCAAACTCAGTGGGAAGGGTGTTCAAGGCTTGATGCATAATATAGGCATTAGAAAGGACAATATTATGAGTCTTCAGTTTTGTCTGCAGGTCTACTATCCTAAGGATGTAATCCCTAACCCCACTGGAACCATCATACCTCATATTGCTAAGAACTTGCATATATATCCCAATCTCAGCATTAGACGAGACACGATTCCTTGCTTGCAAGGTTTCCATCATTTCTTTAGTTGTGCAATTGGCTAGCAAACTACTCTTTAAGTGGTCCTGAATGGATCGCTTCATCAATAATAAGCAAATCTTATTGCTCTTTTTCCAAGCAACACTTCGTGCCTTCTCATGATCCGTACTAGCGGCAGT
Organism: Syzygium grande; assembly: GCA_024733475.1. Lineage (NCBI taxonomy): Eukaryota > Viridiplantae > Streptophyta > Magnoliopsida > Myrtales > Myrtaceae > Syzygium > Syzygium grande. Next base: position 38,505,285 of record JAMXDD010000001.1, on the reverse strand, counting down.
CAGTTCCGCCGACTTATCCTCAATAAGAGCAATATGATTATCTGCCAGCTCCATCCCAAACAAAAAAATCGTCTTTCCATTTCTTAAAGTTTGAACAAGTAAGAACCTCAATACTTATGGAGTTGCCATTTAGAAAGAAGATGATTGAAAAAACAAGCAATGTTTATAATTAGCATCATATGAGTACTATCTTGATAGTTACATATATCATCATGTAATTACCTTTGGGTAGAATACATGACATGCAGTTATATATCATCTACATGATAACGGCCATGAGAATATATTCCAATCTTTTATGAATTCACCACCTTTGACACTAGAATCAGTCATTCCTCAAGTATATAATATACATGTATCCCTCCATGAACCAATACATAATCACCTCCTTTGGGAGTATGACAACACATTAGAACAAGAGACATCCCCAACAATATGAGACTGATATTTCTCAAACCCAATCAAGTGTGCCACTTTAGCGGTCACTACTCAATTGAATCCATGAAACTCTCTCATACCAAGAATATTAGCTTTATGTCTCACATATATCATATACATGTAATTCTAGACTTGAAATCATGGCAATGTCTCTAAAATTACATATCATGCTAATTACATCGCTCTATTCATTGATATATATTGAATCTTATATATAATATCAATGAATCATGCTCTATACATTCTTTATGTGGTAATTTACATGTAAGCTTTAATCTGTATCTCCGAAACCGTAGAGAAATACAGGAAAATACGCAATTATACCCTAAAAATACACATATATAGTGTTTTGTATGTATTTTCATATCATTAAAAGCATCATGCATGTAAACTAAATATATTACATGTAGAGAATCTCAATACGAGCACGCCGGTACCGAGCACGCTGGTACCGAGCACGCTCCAAGCGGAGCCTAGATACTCACTCACGCGCCGCCTGAATGTGCAGCACGTGCATGTAATCCGGCCTAAAAGGTCGATCCAACCTGTCCGAACCAATCCGACCTCTGACTGGTTCGACCGATTGACCGATTTGGTCAACAGTCAACTTTGGATCGGGTCAACTTTCGGATCGGATCCTGGGTCAAGTCGGGTCACTCGATCAACGGGTCAAACCCGGTCGGTTTGAGTCGGGTCAGGTCAGCCGAATTGACCTAGCTCACAAAAACCCTAGCGCATGCATTACACTTGCTGGGGAAGCCCTGCGTGTGGCCGCACGTGGGCTGCCATGCGCCCTCACTACGGTGGTGCGTGACCGCGCGTGTGGGCTTTTTTGACATCCCTCGGAGGTGAGCCACCACTCAAAATGCTCATCTCGAGCCGATCTATCCGTTCATGTGGTCAAAAACAACTTTCATCAAACGAAATTATGAAAACCACACACAAGAGTATGTTCTATCTCTCTGCTACAGCATCTCTAATACTACATGTTGGCCAACTGTGAGGCGCAACCGAACGCCCTAGGAACACCATAGCAAGAAATAAAAAGTACGGTAAAAGGATAGACAGAATTTGTGTACCTGTTTTGAAATCCATCGCCTCTGGATGCGGAAGTGACGACAAACCAGTGCCGAAGCTCTTCTCACCTATAGCCTTGGAGTCCATAGCACTATAAAACCGCCTCAGCTCTCATGAGTACCGTATGTGAGGTTTGAAAGTGTTTGAGAAAGAGATAGGGCTAGGGAAAGGACCTCCAACTCTATTTATAGAGTTTCCAGCCATGATCTCTTATAACTAGTCGGGCTTAACTCGGCCCACACAAGCCAAGCTCATATATGACTGATTAAGAATTTTTATATCCAACCTTATTAGACCAAAATCGTAAACGGTTAATTACAACATCAATTAATGTAGCCCACGTCAAGAAAACTCTTACAAATATCCCCATAAGATCCAAGTTATAAATTAGAATAGACCCGTGGACCTGTTTGGAAGTAAACAGTCTTCCTCTTCACACGATGTTCGTTTAACTTTGCTCCTTTTGTGATGCCATAATATGCTTAACTCGTTTTGCCTTAATTTTGTTTGTTTGTCAGGTCACACGTTTATTGAAGGGTGGGCGGAAAGATATAGAGTTAAGAACCGTCGGCACACACATTTCTGGCAAACTAATGAGTGAAGACCAGGAGCTAATCGAGTCCCATCCACATGGTTCGCGCGATGTCAGAAGGGAAATAGGCAACAAAGATCTACCAACATTAGAGAATTTACTAGATGCTTTCCTTGAAGAGGAGCAAATGGAACTCCCAGATGCTTTTCAGATCTTGATGAAGAAATGTGCGGGTTAGGACTCGAATCTTTCTGGGAGCCGCTGAAAGGTGAGGGCAGCATTGCAAAAGCTTCCCCATTTTAGCACCAAGCCTTCTCCCAGTTCAGGAACATGCTGGAACCTGAGATAGAGAGCTCACATTTCTCGATGACATTCTTTGAAAACGAGGACCTTGTTAACGTTGAGGGATTCATGGTCGTCCAGAGCCTAGCCCCTGTACTAAAAAAATTGCTGGAGAAGCGCAGAGACATAGGCGCAGAGTCTCAGTTGAGTTCAAAGTCAAAGAACCTGATCTTCACCATGCTGTGTGGGCCAATGAGGAGCATGTCCAGCACAAAAGTTGACTACCCCTTCGTCGAGACCTTGTTCTATAACTGGTGGAACCATTTTACAATGGCCAAGCACGCCGGGTTCAAACCACGTTTGTCTTGGGTCATCTGGACAAAATCTTGCGAGCTCGCTTTGCTGTCCAAGCAGACAAAGTTCAGGAAGGAAAGCTGCAAGAGTTGTATGGTCAGATCGAAAAGTGCCAGGCATCCCTGGAGGAATGGACAGTGAAAGCAGCAGAACTGGCCGATGCATGCAGGCAGTATCGCGAATCTGCAGAATCAAGCTTAATGAAGGAGCTGTCGATCGAGGCAGAGAGACTTGAGGGTGACACGGTCGGCTCTGCTCTGTTATGATGCTTGTCCTACCAAGTTGTGGCTAACTCTTGCTTCATATGATGTCGTAAGTAGCTTCGGAAGCAGTAAGGTTCTCTTTTTTTTTTTCGACTCAAGCAAGAATTTTAGCTGTCTGGATATTTGGCTGTTGGTGAGAGATGCTGCAGATATTGCTGTTTAATGATATGTTTCGCCTTCGCCTGAATTATATAATCCATCCCATTACAACCATATTTGGAATCGGATTAGGTGGCTAGTTTATTTCACAACTTGCTCCTTAATTTGATGCTTGGAAGATTGAACGTAGAACTACTAAAATTACCCGATACGTTTAGCTAGGCTCAGCAGTTACCTCGAGCCAGTGGCTGTTAAGGCTAACAATACAATCCAAAGAGGATATATAGATTGATTAACAAAACTTAAAGAGGATATATAGATTGATTAACAAAACTTACCAACTTTTTGAATTTTTTTTTTATTTTCTCTTCTTTTCTTTCTTTCTTTTTCATTCTTTTCTTCCAAGCCCGACGAGGGTCGCAACCTTGCCAAATCTAGGCGGGGCCATGAACCTCGCCCAGCTTGCAAGGTTGGTGAGGGCCCCAAAGCCCTCGCCCAATGGCTGATGAGGGTCAGTCGGTGGCCCTCACAGAACTTGATTAAAAAAAAAGGAAAAGAAAATAAAAATTATATTAAAAAAAGGGAAAATACTACCAAAAATCCCAAACTATATCACTTGTGACACATTTACCCCACAATACTTTTACCCAAAGGCATTTTCGTCTTTTTTCTTTTTTTTATTTTTTTTCCTTTTTTTTCTATTTTCTCTTTTCCCTCTGCTGGCCATGGCGGAGGGAAGCTAGCATCGGGCGAGGGTCGCCCTCTCCAGATCCAGTGAGGGCAACCCTCGCTTGAGTCAAGCAAGAGCGACCGTCGCTGGATCCGATAAGGGCCACCCTCACCCAAATCCAATGCCGGCGGAGGGAAGAGAGAAGAAAGAAAAAAAAGGAGAAAAAAATAGAAAAAAAGAAAAAAGACGAAAATGCCCTTGGGAAAAGTATTGTGGGGTAAATGTGTCACAAGTGGTATAGTTTGAGATTTTTCGTGCTGCAAAAAAAGGTTCAAGGTAAATTTGTCACAAGTGATATAGTTTAGGGTTTTTTGTAGTAGTTTCCCTAAAAAAAATTCAATCTCTTAAGAAATTATTAAAAATTATCCACCTCAACGCCGAGCGTACTATGTGGCACTACAGGAGTCCACTTCAATGATTTCCGACTTAAACTAGTCAGATGAACTCAATTGACAAAATTAGAAGGTCTAGAACCGCATTAGCAAAAGTACAGTAGGTCTATAATTTTTTAGACAATTTTCTCTATGAGCAAAATTCTCAAAGCAACTGAACTTATATATTTTGATCACAATATTGCATTGTAACAGTTTGTTGCGAAGAAAATAGAAAAAAGATTGAGATGATAATTGATATAAAGTGCTACGTGATGCATGAATTTGAAAAGCAAAAAATCCACCTAATAACTATGATATCATTGTCCGACTAAAAGAAAAATTCTGATATCACTTAACCTTAACCTTACGATACGACTTTTTTTTTTTTTCTAAAAACCTTACGAAACGACTTACCGCATCATCAGAACGTCCGCCAGCAAAACGACACGAGTCTTTCTCTCTCTTCGCTCTCGCCGGATAAGTTTTTGCGGAGAGGCGAGCGATTGGTGCGTTGAAGAAGCAAAGCAAGCTGATTGCGCTGTCTTCGGGAAGGATTCTTCCGTCGCCAATGGTCAAAGCTCCGCCTGCTTCACTGATCTTGTAGCTTCCGCTTCAGGAGCTCTTGACGACGGATCGAAAGATTGAATTCATGGCTCTTGCCTCCTCCCCGCTCGCTGCCATCTTCTTGATCGCTCTCGCCTTCTCGATCTTCGCGGTTTCGCACTCCGTGCCCTTCATCGTCTTGCATGGTAAATGGGTCTGCGGGATTGTGTGTGCTTGTGTGCTGGAGCTTGTTATGTGCTGAAATTGATGGGTGAAATGGTGTTTTGGGTGTTGTCCCATATCGATTTTGGCTACTTATCATTGCTTGCTCTTGAGGGGAAGAGCGGCTTTCGAGGATAACTTGAGCGAATTTTGCGTCTTTGACGAGCTCTAGCTCTCTTGAGATAGGAAGAAAGAAGTCGAAAGGCACAAAATTTGGTGTCCCGTTGAGAACTTAGGAAAGTTCATTGGCTACGACGGGCATTTCATGTTGGTTTGTTCTGTTAGGCGCGAACCTTTTAATGAGTAAATCATTTGGGATGTTGGTTTCGACCTTTTGTATGTATACACTGACTGTTGATTGGCGGATTGTTGTGTGGTCAGTTATCGGCCGTCTGATTCTTTAAGAGTCTAATTCGATTTTGTGTTGTCGGCGGTTGGATAGGACGGATGGTGGCATAACTGGAAGCAAATTCTGCTGCTTTTTAGAAGGATTTTCGAGTTTTGGTTCATTAGAATGGGTGGTTTACTCTGATCTTGTGCCTAATCCATATCTCCTCTAATGAAATGTTACACCGGCTCTGTTTTCCTTTTGAATTTTGGCAGGCATTGGAGATCAATGCTCTAATCGAGGGATTACGCAATTCACTGAGCTTTTGGGCGAATATTCTGGCACTGAAGGTTTTTGCATGTATGCCTTTATAATCTCTTCATATTCTTTTTTCCATGGCTGTGTTACTCAAACTGATCTTCTGTTTACTCAGAAAAGGGGCAGAAGTTAGTAATAAGACTTGCAATTGCACAGTATGATAAAGAAAGATTATGCACAATGGAATCAACATGTTTGTTATACTTGTAGGAGAGTAGGAACCTGATATTTATCGCATATAAGCTATTCAGATGCACTTCTGAGGGACACGTCCTTGCCTGAATTTGCCAAAGAATGTCTCAGTTATAATTCTGTGGATGTTTCGCTAAGGAAATAATCATGAGAGCATTCAACTTCCTAAACAAATACAGGTCTTAACCTAAGTGTTCTCTCTCTTCGTTGTCAGATCATACTTTACAATCTTTTGGTCTGCAGAAGTAGCTAATACTTGAAACTTTTGTGGAGCATGTTAATTCAGTATGAGTAAGAAATATATGTCTGCAGACCTTATTCTACTGAATTAATTGGTCATTTATCCATGACTCGATTTTGATTGGATTGAAGAACTTATCAGTCATCCAAACTGCGTAATGATAAATGCCTATGACACCCATTAATTTCCTTAAATGCTGTTATTCAAAATGAAGTCTATATCGGTGATGATTTCCTATTATCTTCATGTTAACTTCGTCCTTCTGTAGAATCTGTTTCTTCAAGCCACATCTTTTATAGATAAATTTTCTAGAAATATGGCCTGATGTTGCTTTAGTTTTTTCCTCTTTTTCTGTGATGATAATTCCTTGAAGAAGCTTAGGATTCTGGTGTTGCATGACTTGTTTAAACTCTATTTCACATGTCTAATCTTACTGCAGAGAAATTGGGGATGGAGCATGGGATTCATGGTTTATGCCTCTTGACGACCAGGTACGATACTGTACAGTCTGCTTTAATGTCTGCTTTTTATGGTCCAAAATTGCAACTTGCTACCGTGTAATATGATTGTTGTTCTGTGATTGCAGGCTAGAGCTGTTTGTGACCAGGTATTTTACCACTGTGACATGGTTGTGGCGGCTTCTGATTATCACTGCTGTTAGACCTTCTGTAATTTGCCAGAGTCTTTGCAGGTGAAAGAAATGAAAGAACTAAGCCAGGGTTACAACATAGTTGGTCTCTCTCAGGTGATTTTATGAAAACTTAGCTACTTTTTATTTGGCTTTCAACAAACATTAGTTAGGTATCTATCTACTTGTCCGTGCATGATCTGTCTATTAGAGATCATTGAACTATTTGGGTGAGAACCTCTTCAAAAATATGACTGGGTCATCCATTAATATAAGATCATGTTACTGAAAAGGTATATGATCATTGGTTAAAATGGCTAACTGAATATACCTGACTTTTTTGGCTACTTCATCAAGTTGCTGATAATAGCATGATTCATGAATTTGATATGATAGATAGATCATGTACGTTGAAGCCATCTATTGTTATCTAAGAATTTGCTATCAGAGTTTTGACCATTTATTAAAGGAAGGCTACTCTTATGGAACCAAAGAGATAGATTACAATTTGGTAGTCATGTTAGAATTTATTCCCTTTTTCCTTCAATTCTTTCAAGCAGACAGTTATTAAGATTGTGTTGAATACTGATGGTCAGTAACTATATTCCACGTTAATAATGGTTGTAATCTAATCCTCAAAACCTTTCTTTCTTTTCTTTCTTTTTACAGGGAAACTTGATAGGACGGGGTGTTATTGAGTTCTGCGACGGAGGACCCCCTGTAAGAAATAGCTTAAAAGACAATTGCTTTTGGAATCTTGATATTACTCCTCTATGACTCAGTCGTCTGATATTTTTCCGCTTGGGCTGGCACTTTTTTCCGCTCTTAAGATCATAGATTTTTCCATCTGATTATTCGTAGTGAAGGTTGAGTGTTTGTAATACTCAGTTGAAGTTCAGACCTATGTACATTAGTATTTGCCATCCTTTAATAAATGAGCTTGCTTCCATGTGCAGATGCTCATCTCTATAACTGTTCGCAATTCCATGGTTCTATTTTTTTGAAAGAAAAAGAAGAGATGAGATCATTAATTCTTGTCCCTTTTGATTAAGCAGGTCAAGAATTTTATCTCTTTAGGAGGACCGCATGCTGGTACTGCTTCTGTTCCTCTATGTGGTGTAAGTATTTTCATGGTATCACTATCATGGTCATAGCAATTGTAAAAAACCTGAACCATAAGTTTTTGTCTAAAACATAAATATCTTAACATCCTTCAGCAATCAAGATGATGAATGATTGCTTGTTTTTTAGTTTAATCGGTCCTCTTTGTTGAATAATTTTCTCTTGCTTCTTCAGACCGGACCACTATGCATTATTGCTGACCGCCTTATCAAGTCACACATTTACAGTGATTATATTCAGGTAATCCTTTGAATTTCTTCAGACCTTTTACTTTGTTTTTGATGTTCAGAACTTTGACAGTCCTTAATTGAGTCTAAAAGATTCTCATTCCACTCACTTGACTTACTTTATTTGATTGTGGAGGCCCATGATAAATATTCAAATTGATTGATTTGTGAATTGCAGGCTCATTTGGCTCCGAGTGGTTATCTCAAACTACCAAATGTGAGTGCTGTCTTCTCATTGAGCATCACTGCCCTGCAGTTGCTATTATGTAATCATCCTTAATTTTTTACCAGATTCTTGGTTATGAATTCGCGTTGCTAGTAGCCTTTTTCTTATTTTGACTGCAATTGTTCTGGATATTCATTCAGATTTGGCATGGATTGGATTTAATCTGATTGGTTGTTCTGTCCCTAACATTCCAATGGCACAACTCATAAACCGCAACATTGATTTGAAATCCAGGCTATTTCAGACTACTTGGCCAAATGTAGGTTTCTTCCGAGGCTTAACAACGAACTCCCTGATGAGAGAAATTCCACTTACAAGAAACGGTTTAGTAGCTTGGAGAACTTGGTGCTTATAATGGTGAGTTGGAATTGTTTGATCTGTTTCATCTTTTATACCATTTGTTCGCATATTGAAAAAATACTTATGTAATCTCATCATCGATGTTGCATGATCAACAGTTTGAACATGACACAGTTTTGATCCCCAAGGAAACCTCCTGGTTCGGATATTATCCAGATGGTGCATTCAATCCGATAATGTTTCCAAATGAGGTGACTTAGTTCACTTGTAACTTTTGTCTGTCAATTACTCTCTATTAAAGCTGATATAATTGAACTCGTGACATTTTCTTCTTCTTTTCCTACTTGAGAGCAACTCAACATATATTTCCTGTGATTCAAATGCAGACACAGCTCTACACTGAGGACTGGATTGGTTTGAGAAGTTTGGACGAAGCCGGGAGGGTTCAGTACGTTAGCGTCCCAGGAAACCATCTCGGCATATCCAGAGGCGATATGAAAAAGTATGTTGTTCCTTACTTGGAAGAACAGAAAACAGGAACCAACGATTGGGTCGGGGATGGAGAATCAGCTGAAGTGCCGCTTCATCAGAGATTGTCATCATCACTCAAGAGTTTCATCAATGATTTGCTTGAGCTCACCGAGGAGAAGCCATTAGCAGCCTATTGATTCAGATGAATACATGATATGGTACTCGCACCACCTTACGATAGTGTTACAAAAGAAAACTGTCGGATTGCTTGTTCCATTGTACTATAAGGGTAATTGCACTCGAAACTTTTCTTACAATCAATTGGTCGTGTGGTATATACGGTCTTGTAATTGGAGATGATACTCGGGTTGTCGTGAGACGATGCTTTACTTGTATACTAGTCTGATCTATCAGGTGATCAGTCTTGTTATTATTTGTACATGGAGCAATTGTCTTTCTCACATGTTCATGTGTCCCTTACCGCATTGGAAAACAGATCTACGAGTCTTCACCCTGCAGGAACGCTCGAACGGCTCGATTGGTAAACAGTTAGACCACCTCTTCATGAGGGCTATGCAGTAGTGTTTGGTAAAGTGTATTTTAAAATCAAACTTTGACCTAAATATCGTTTGGTAAAAATTATATTTTATAAAGAATTTTTGCTAATACTTTTCTTTTAAAAGAAGTTTTGAGGCGGGACTCAGCCACTGGCGGGCCAAAACAACCATCGGCCAATTGTTGCTAGCCAACCTCGCCTAATCGTTGCTAGCCAACCTCGCCTAACCTCAGGCGAGGCAGCTTGAGGTCACGGGACCTCAAGCGTCACCCGAGTCAGACAACCCAGGTGATGCCTGAGGTCGGACAACCTGAGGCAACGGCGGTCACTTAGGGTTGCACGACCCTAGCGACCGCCGCCTAGGGTTGCCAAACCTCAGGCATTGCTTAGGTCACATGACCTAAGCATGCATGGCCTGGGTCGGGCGACCTAGGTGACGCTTGAGGTCCGGCGACCCCCAAATGGCGGTCACCGAGATCGCTACCCCTCGGGCGTTAGTCAAAGGGTCGGCCGCCCGGACCCCTTGCTTGGGAAAGATGAACAGTGTTATGAATAATGCGGTGAACACTAAACTTGCATTCCAAAAATGAAACTTGTCAAAGTACCCCAAACACCTTTAGACTAAAGGCCTTTAGAATCCTTTAGAAATACAATTGCATTTTCCCAAAGTACTGAAAAATTGCCATTTGCATTGAAAGGACTTTAAGCCCTTGCTTATTTTAAATGCTTATTTTAAATGCATTCCAAAAATGAAACTTGTCAAAGTACCTCCAAACCTGCTTTGGGCTAAAGGCCTTTAGAATCCTTTAGAAATACAATTGCATTTTCCCAAAGTACTCTAAAAAAATTGCCATTTGCATTTGGCTAAAGGACTTTAGAGCCCCGATGCTTATTTTAAATGCTGAACCAAATAGAGATTTCGGAAAACCACTTTAACCCAAAAGCCTTTGCATTTTGCCAAAAGCATTCCCCCAAAGTCGAACCAAACGGGCAACATACATTTGAAAGACTTGGTTGCGGTACTGCGACCAACCACACCACCCTTCGGCACAGCAAATACGAATACACTCAAAGCCACAAATTTCTTGTCTCCAGACGAGCAAGGAACCGTCGCAATCCAGCAAAGTTACAGCAGCTGAGCTTCAATTTATCTAAGGTTTATTTATTTCTCTACTGCCGGAGACTACCGAAACCCTGATATCTACTTCCTTGAGGGAGAAAGCCCATAAAACATGGAAGGCGGCGAGGAATGACGACCACGTAAATCATGCACGTTCTATTTGCACATTGCTTTGCGCATAAAGCTCATCTTTCCTTAGCTTCAATTCAAAAGAAGAGAATATCGACTTTACATTGAAAGGGGCAAAGTAGGAAAATGAAAAGAGATCACAACTCTGCCTAGTTAAGTATTCCTTATTTATCGACGTATGTACCAACCAGCAGAGGAAATTTCACTTAAGGGGTAGAAAGGCGCCTTGTTTCTGTCATCATGCCGTAGAATCACTTCTTAGTAGACATGAATGTCCACACTAATGCCACTGAGATGATTACTCCCGATCGCACAGCCACTGTCCGTAACCAGCTGCTCTCCAGGAACCTTCTCCTCTGAACGGTACCGTAGCCACAGGCACGATATCCTCGCTAGTGCCGCTTGACCAGCATAGCGAACCCGGTAGACAACTCTCAGATCTGCCCATATCTCCGATTTAACGTCACCACATTCAAGAGAGGGATCATATCCAACAAGATCTGATTTAGATACCACAACTACAGAGCCATCATCAAATGGCAACCTATCTCGTTGGATCTTTACCACATTGGTTTTGAATACTAGATCAGACAGGTGACTGCGAAGGTCAACTTTCTTCACCTTCAGATAATAGAATTGCTGAACAGCCTGCATTACATTTCATAAATATTAGCATTTAAATAGTAGGCTACATGTATACCTCTACTTGCTATCTTAATCTTTTAGATGGGTGGCACTTATCCCCCTATATTCAGCATCATATCAATGCAAGATCCAATTGGCCTGGTGCTCACCTCTACAAATCCCTCACTCCTTCCCCCCCCCAAAGAAAAAAAAAACCAAGTTGCATCTTAAAAATGAACCATGTTTTTAGCTTTAGGATACCCCAGTTGGACTAGTATTAAGAGCGTTCAAAACTCCACCAACTTTATTTGTTAAATTAAGCTTACAGGTAAGCTGGCAGTATAAACAACAAAGAATAGCTTGTTTTTTTTGGAGAGTTCAGCTACATGAACCCTTCCTTCAACATGATTCCTTTTCACGCAAAAAGATGGAGTTCTACATGAGACGTCAACAATGAAAAACTCGCCCAACTTGGTATAATACCTGCCACTGAGATGTGGCTAGAAGCACCCTTGGTCGGATCAACTTCACATAGCCATATGCAGCATCAGGGGTCATATCCTTGTGTTGCACCTACGAGAAAGAGAAAGAGAAAGCTCGGTAAAGGCAAAAACTTTTCAAATATTTCAAGGCATATAAATTTGGTATACGCACCAGGTAGCATATCACAATGGTCGTACTACGGGCCCCGGCCGGCTTTACAGTGAACATATGTAGTTCGCCCGCATGATGCATTTTCTTCAACAGAGCATCAAGAATAACACAAATTACTAAAAAACTTCTCTTCGACAAGAAAAGCACAAATTTGAATCAAAAGATAAGGCCTTCATATGCATCAAAGAAAATTTTTATTCTCAACTCCTCCTAAAGAGCTCAGAATCTTCAATCGCTTTCATTGATATTAATCTTAGCATTTCCATTGTAAGCAAAAGAAAGATATAAAACTGGAGGAATTCAAGATCTGCAAATTGCCCAATATCCTTCTTTAACTTATGGAAAAGGACAATCAAGACGCGAAGAGATCCAACAAAATACATAGTCAATGCTTTGGTTTTCTAACTAAAAATGGTATGCCTCATACATTTGTGCACAAACTTTTTTCAACATCCATTGTTGCAGCAATACAGCAAATGAGTATGATACGTCTCAAGAAATGCTTACTGTGAATAAACTCTACAGCTCGGCATATAGAGTGCAGGGATGGAGCAAAGCAATAGTCTCTTGTAGGTATCACCAGATGATTGATGCCATAAGCCTATGAAAAAGAAAATTCTAAATTAAATTATTACCATAAGACGATTTTGCAAAAAACTAAATAACAGAGCGAAGATCTTTCAATAAAAGAATGGCATTAAAAGGACTTAGCCTACGCTCTTAGGATTCCCAGCGGATAAGGAAGCCACAGCATGTATGCAAGAGTTATACTCACCTTATAGAGTGCTGTTGGAACCAAAGTTTCATACGGCTCATTCAGTGTAACCACTCCATCGACACCAAGCTTTTTTAGGCACGGAACATCAGAAGGAAATGGAACAGCACCCAACAGTATAAACTGAAACAAGAAGATGTGAATAACCAAGAAAAGAATTGCTTGAGCCTGATAAAGACAATTCTTATGTATAATCAATCCAATGAGAAATGGAGCCTTCCAGGTCAATACTATTGTTGACAATATAGGCACGAAACGAAAGGAAACTGATCTGCCTTCACCAACGTTATGATACATTCTAAACAGCATATGATGGTAAGCCATTGTACAATCGATTTATCCATGATTAGTTCAGTAGAATCCCTATTTTGCAATCATATTTCTCTCATAAAACATACTGAGCACGAGATAGCTCTGCGTTCGTGCGTATGCGCGTGGGCGCATCATAAGCACAATCTAAGCCAATACACCAACTTTTTTCAATTGTTCACATCTTAAACAGTCCCCGCTGTCAACTCGTGCACAACGAGATACTAATCCGCCCAGATGAGCAACACTGCAGCAAAATTATCCACCATAGTGGTGATGACATGCATCATGCTGAAGCTCAAATAAAACCGCGGGTGCTCAACGGTACCAACCACGGCACACGCAGAGGGCGTTCCCCGGCCCATAGCAGTAAAACGCCAATCAAACAAGAAAAGAAAATCCGAAAGTCCAGAACAAGAATTTTTTGTATACCTCACCGATACGGTCCCACCACCTGAACTCGACCTGAATCCTATTCCTCACGACGTTGTAAAGCAGGGTCGGGGTAGAACAACGCGCGAGCGCCAGCTCCGATCACCGCCCTCTTCACGTGAATCGGCACGACGCTCTCGTTTCCACTACTCCCAAGAACGATCTGGCCGTCGGCACACGACCCCTCCTCTCCACCCACACCGGCACCACCGACCCCGACCTCTCCGCCTCCTCCTTCCAGTTCCTCAATATACATAGCCCCAATCGACTAAACCAAACCAAATCAAATCAAAAGAAAAAAAAAACCCCTCAAAAGCCTCCCCCACAACACGCAAAGGACAATCGCTAATTCCCCGAGATCCAATCTAGGTCACCGCCCTGCGAAGGAACCAGCGGCCGCACATCGAGCGATGGATGCTTAGAGCGCGATTCCTCCGCGAGATCACCATGAAAGAGGGACCGATCGGGGACCGATGATCGCGAGGCGAGGGAGCCTAACCAAGCCCTCCGAAGCGCAGATCGCAGGGGCGAAGGGCGAAACCGAAGATCCGGCAGCGATTCGATCGCGATCGAAATCAAACCTGCACCTCGCTAACCCCTCTTCTTCTTCTCCGTCGTCTTCTTCGTTGGAGTTTCTTCTGGTTCTGTCGATTTTACCCTGAATGATCGGCAAGGGGAATAACACGGATCCTACTCCACCTGGTTTTGCTCTAACAACTTCTAGAGAGAGAGAGAGAGAGAGAAAGGATGGGAGGGGGTACGGATAACGCTACCGGTAGGTTGGGAAGGACATGGGTGAAAGGCCTGGTGAGTAGATGCCACGTGGGAAGCAGCTGGGGGGATGATGGAAGCGCAGAGTGGGGCCCGCCTGGGTGTTCGCGCCTTTTTGTAGCACCTTCGGGGGGTCAATATGCTCCTCCTTTTTAAAAAATATATATATATATTCCTTCTTTATCTTTCCACAAAATGTCTTTTTTTTTTTTTTTTGTTTTTTTTCGCAAATGGTACGGGCCATGTTCAACTTCAAAGTATTGACTAAATCATAGGACTACATATTTTCTTCGATACATCACTTAATAATATTTGCGTAGAAAAGCTACTCGAATCCATTTTTACGCCTTTTTTCATCGAGTTACGATAACAAGTGTCATAACTGATGCAGTATGCATCGTTTAACTTTAAAATTCGACCTTGAATTTATTTGCCAATATGGGAAAAAGAAAAGATATACCTCATATAATTAATAAAAATTCACAACTAGTTTATATAATATTGTCTGTATGGCATAAGAAATACGATGTACTTGGAATTAAATATAGTTTGCCTCCAAAATTTAAATATCCAAAAAAAAAAATGCTACGGGCAAGGCATACGCCAACTCTAATCAAATTCGTTAGACATGTTCAAACACTAACTGAATTCTTTTCGCATTTTTTCCAAGAAAAATATACTTCATATGCCTTCCGAAAAGTATTATTTTTGTTCCTAAGAAAAAATTTTACTAATTCGCGATTCGGGATCGATCAAACTTCACTTTTATTTTTAGCATAATATAGTATAGTTGGCGATTTTTTTCGGATTTTGCAACCTCTTTTGCTCCATGCACCAAAGTCCTTTTTTTGACTTGGATATTATCTAGGGACAGTAATCTAAAAATTCAATTAGAACTCACCCAACTGCAAAAAAGGACAATAATATATATCGAGAGGACCCACTCAGTTAAACACGAAGGTCATGTATTTATGACGTATATTTGACGTCACCCCTCGTAAGAACTAAAGACACGTGTGCGATCTGAATTTGCCAATTTCCTCGCTAACCCACAATTGTTCACCCATCAATTTGTCCTGACACCGTCCCACCATCCATCAATCCTCCATGTTTCTCATCAATTCAATCAATTACTTGGTTAACTCATTATGCTTTTATTTCACAAAAAAATGAATAATTTAAAAAAAATTTCTTCAAAATTACCAGCTGAAAAATATTTTTATCGTCCACAAAAATATTGAAACATAAATTATTGCCGATATTAAAAACATTACAAATACAAATTATCCTTCTCAATCTTACCTCTGCATGGTGCAAATTCAGAAATCGACCTTGATTACTTTTAAATGAGTAAAATGAAAATATCCCAATTTCGAATTCAAATATGTTCTGTAAAGTGTCTGGAATTACCCAATTTATAAGAACCACATCTGTTTTTTCCAGGACAATCTTGCATCTTGGGAGGAATATGCTGGTGCAGAGGACAAGGGCATCTCAACCAAGAGAAAGTGAAGAGCATTCTCCATTTGCAGAGAACACAGGGAATGCAGAATTGACCATTCAGATTCTTGAATATGCCATCAGGTTACATACAAACAAGAAGCATATTCTCCTCTAGCAGCACTTCCAAGGGCGCGTTCTGAGGGGCTCATCTCCAATCGTAGCACGTTGCTTTCGCGTAGACTTTTATCGTAGCTCTCTCATACAATGTGTTCTTATAAAAAAAATCGAAAAATCGAGCCCGAGATTTTAATTCGAGAACCATAGGTGCAGAAAATGGCTCGATGTCTACCATCCTCTGGCTACTTACGTAAAAGTTTCTAAAGGTGCCTACTTTGGTGTGACGATGTGTGCGGATCTGTAGAGCCGCCCGTTCCTTCACAGCCAGGAATGAAGAGTAACTGATGCAACAAAAAGTAAAAGCAGAGGCAAATCGCCAATAGGAAATTCATGCTTCCAAGTTCAACTTTACATCATCAAATGACTGTAGAGAGAGAGAGAGAGAGAGAGAGAGAGAGAGAGAGAGCATTTATTAAGCAAATGGGTCATCAATGTTTTGTTGCAACAACCAACTAAACACCCCTTTCAAGCTGTAACTATCGTGTGGTCCTTTTTATATTAGTCAAAGATCACTCAATAGATGAATGGTTGCAAATTTTGATTAAGACAATAAACGCTCAACCACTACCGGCATCTCTTTGGATATCCACCAACCAATGAACAAAGAAGGTGCCAAGAACCAACAGGGACAAAGATCCAATCCCAAACCTGCTTGTCGCAACTTCATCGATGGCCAAAATCTCACGAATCGTCATGCATGTGCTGTCCGAGGAGTCCAGGGTGAGCGGAAATTTTCCTCAGCGGGACACAATCTGCATAGCACACGAATTCCGACATGGAAAACGAAATTGAAGCACTAACTGAATATCGCATGTACAGAATTAACTTCTCAGGCCACAAGGGATTGAATGCGCAGAGATTGTAAGAGCGAGGATAATAATCAAGTCCACAAGAGAATACATGTATCTGTTAGCTAACAAAATCTGCTTGTATAGTTTAGATTGGCTCAAGGAATTTCATTTTATTTTATTATTTGGTCGAAGGCTCCAAGAATTCAAAAGCAATAGATTGAACATCTACGATTTTACAGTATTGTAATGAGTTAGACGTGTGAATTCGTCTTTGTACTGAGTTAGATGTGTCGCAGCATATTAAATACTACAAAAACTCATGATAAGATGTTAGGAGGGCATTAATAAAGCTTGCAGCAGCAAGAAAACGAAAAGACAAAGCACAAAAGCCTTCTCTGCAAAATTAAGAATCAGCACAAAATCCTAAATGGTCCTCAGAATTATCCCAAACAAGTTGTTATCAGGGTGTAATCCATGTCGGAACCATCAAAGTCAGCAAATAAAGGATGTGAAAACTATGAACATTTATCCATCATCAAATAGCAGAAAAAAATTCAGGTTAGCAAAAGACTAAACCAGACATTTGTTTACCACTAAAGAAAGAAGGAGTGCTTCTTTGTTGAGGAGTACAAACTGAGCAACGCTAAACCAAATATTTCTCCATGTGTTTAAACATGGGTACAAAAACATGGCCTGTTTCAATATGAAGCAGCATGTCGACATGATTACCAAGATGACCAAGGCAAGGGCAATTAGCTTCCAATCAAAATAGCCCCATCCTCAAGTGCGAGGACGAGTGACCAGGAACCTTATCCTCTAAGATAAGAATATTAAATCAAGTGCCCTTCTGACGCCAGCAAGAGGAGTCACTTCAATGAGGTTGAGTGGATGCTTGGTGTTACTTTTGCTTTCCATTTTTTTTTTTTTTTTTCCTAAATTTTAAAGTTTGAAATAGGACTTTTGTTTAAAGGTGGGCACCCTTAGACAATATCATTTTAAGTCGGCTTAAATTTTTTCACAATTTTTCAAATTTTAAATTGATTTTTTGGCTTTGGCAATACATTCAAACAGGGCTTTCTGGTTTTGAAAACCACACCAAACAAACGCCTTGCAATTTTGTTCTGTGTATCTCATAGAATAGATGGCAACTTATAAACTACAGCAATATCCTAGAAAAGGAATGCATCTAGGCCCTAGACCATTAACATCTACATGAAATAACACAGGATCCAAAATTAAGATATCAGTCATCATATATGTGTCTAATATGTTTTTGCAAAACCAAAGGCCAGAAGAGAATTTTCAGCTCTAGCTCACAAAGATAGCCCCAGCAATAAGAAAAATGCTACAGAACAGGAAAAAACTATATCAGTATATAAAAACGCATGCTGATGTGCATGAAAACTACTTTCAAATTCCACGCGTGTTCTCATTTTTCTTTCACAACGCACCGTCCACCTTACTTCAAAAGGCGCTTTTAAACCTCTTAAAAAGGAACTTAAAAAGGCGCTTTTAAACCTCTTAAGAGTCAGCATAAACCTCATCATGGAACACATCCGTCCACCTTGCTTACACCAAACCATACACCTCCGAACAAGACAAACTCCTATTCATGATTAGCGACAATCACACCAGTCCCGCAACCAAAGCAAAAACACAAAAAAATCAAAAAGTTAACAAGAGCGATGCAAGCTGGGTAAATTCTCCAAGGATTCAAGGAAAGCAATCACCATACCAGCAGTCAGAGTCAAGAAAAGTTGCAATTGGCCGATACTTGAACTCTGAAAGGTTCAAGAACGTTTGCTCCGAAATACTCGAAAAAAAGGCTGATAAGTAACACGCAGAACTATCATCAATAGGAGCTTGAACTGCCAGGAAGCATAAACATATGAAAGGAATGTTACAATAGTCAGTTCCATGGTCTGCAAACATCTTCCGGACTTTTTAATCCCATTCTACACAGAATTAGACAGCTACTTGCCCAGTCCTTGTGCAGCTTCGTAACAAGCAATCTAATTTAGCATTTAATTTGCTTGACTTCCTCTTCTGCAAGATCACCTCAATCTCTCACTCAAGAGAGATACAAGCTCGTTGTCACCACATTTCTTCAGATGTTCAACTATGTCATCAGCATATAAAGTTCGCAGGCGTACACCTTTATCAAACATCATCCTCATAACCTTGGCAGCCTCAATCATATGGTTATGCAGACAAAGCTGGTGTAAGAGAACAGAATAGACATCAGAATCAATTGAAAGTAAGCACCCCATTTTCTCAATATCATCAAAAAATTGAAGTCCGTCCAACACCCTCCCCTCAGTACAAAGCTCCTTTATGATAAGGCTAGAAGCCAAACTATCAGGTTTCAACCCAAAATCCAACAATCTTTTAAAAAGCATTACTGCCTCATCGAAAAATTTATATCTCATCAAAGACACCACCATAGAACTATAACAATCCCCATTTGGAACAGAACCTTCTGAGACAACTTTATCAATCAACTTATAAGCCTCCTCCAATTGGCCTTTCTTGCAAAGGCCCTCGAGTAGGGCAGCAACTGTAACCCTATTAGGGGTGCAACCATAAGCTATCATTCTATCCAATATTCCCAGTGCCTCCGTTGTCAAACCGCTGTTAGAAAGGCTCTGAATAACTGAAGTATAAGTAACCACATTTGGACTACAAGCGCCGCCATCTTTCTCCATCTCCGTCAACAATTCCATTGTCCTATCCATGTTCCCATTCCTACAAACACCATCAAGGAGAGCCGAGTAAACAACCACGTTCGGCACACAGCCATGTCCCCTCATTAGCTTGATCAACTGGTAAGCATTTTCCAACCTACCCACATTGCAAAACCCTTTAACCATCTCCACAAAGGTGACCATATCAGGGTACAGACCGACCTCGCTCATCTCTCTCATCAATTTCTCTGCACTATCCATATCCTCCTTTTGACAGAACAACCTAATAACAATATTGTAAGCCGCCGTATCGGCCCTCAGATTGAATTCGGGCATCTTTCTGAGCACCCATAAGGCTTCATCAGCAAGCTTAGCTTCCTTGCACAGATTCAAAACTACCTTAACGGCCTTGACACTAACTGGACACTCCTCAACACCGTAAGACTCGATAACATCCCGAATGACTCGTGGGTTTCGTCTAATTTCAAAGATTTCACAAGCTTTAGCATACACGTAAGAGCTGTGCCTGTAACTAGGCTGAAGACCAGACCATACGAAGAACCTGAGACCCAAAAGAGATTGATCAGTGGCGCACCTGGTTAAGACTTCACTGACGCACGAAGAGTCGAGATGAGCTCGGACAGTGGCTAGGGCTTTCTCAATGTTGCCCCCATTTTGCTGAACGCAAGAGTAAAATTTCTCAGCAGGAGAGGTTGCAGACGAGTGCAAGGTCGAAAATTTGTGAACTTTGGAGGTGATTGAGACCGAAATCACGCGAGCAATGGACGAGCGCAACATGGGTCGTGTAGAAATTTGGGTTTTTCCGTTGCCGCCGCGAGGCAAGGTTGCAGATTGATTGGGTCCAAGTTACAACCTTCTGTTCGTTTGGCGCTCGCAATAGCCGCGGAGAGCGCAGGTTCCTCGGCTTTTGATCCTAAGGGCACGGCACTCCCTCCTCCGTGGGTCCAGCAAATCAAAAATCTAGCCGGGCACGTAGCTGAATTTCGGGCTTGCAATGAATCCGTGTACTCTCAAACCAACATCAGAGAATCTGTTCAAGCGAAAAAATGATACCTGAACCCACCTGCCCTATATGTCGTAAATGCTCTGAAACGATTGACAATGTATTACTGTTGTTATGCGAGTGGGACTCCGGAGGTCCGGAAAAATCCAATTTTGAATATCAGAGTTTCGGACCAGGGACGAAGTCGCTTAAAAGGAGTGGTTCTTGCAGAGAGAAAACCCCAAAGGAAACTCACCTTCCGTGGATCTGATAGCAAGGGTCCTCTGGAACTTATGGAAGGCGCGGAAATCGCATCGTTTTCCGGCACCGGAAACCTGAGCAGACCGAGACCCACGCATGCCTCGGGGCGCTCCGCCTCTTCATGGATCGATCATGATCTGTACGCCGGCAGATCATGATCTGTGCTCGTCGGAAGTAGCTGCACTTATCACCGAATGCCTTCAATATAATGGGCCGGTGTAAGCATCTCCGAGTGGCCCATTGTGGAAGAGATGAGAACCAAGTGGCTAATGGGGTTGCCAAAAAGACCCACGAAAGAACTTACCTTGTGTATCTACCGATTCAGGCGGCTTCGGCTTCGGCTTCCGATCGTCCCGTGTTGTGTTCTTTTGCTTGTTTTACTCCGCTTCTTGGAGCTCCGACCTTGGCCGTCGAGTTCGCCGTCCGTGATCTGGGGAGACTGGATCTTCCGGCGACCGCCCACCGCGCTCGCGAGGCTTCCTGCGAGGGAAGAAAAATGGCGTGTTTGAAGAAGCGGAGCACGAAGGGAAGGGACTGGTGGAATGGGCCGGGCTATTAATTGGGCCATGCCGGGAACGGCCCAGACCCATATATCTAGGTCGAGCCCGGCCCAGCCCGACACGTTCCACACCCCCTATATCTTGTCGCCACCATCGCTGACGCCTGACGCCAACCTTGTCTGAGCCTCCAACGGAAGTTGCGTGACCTCGAATAATATAAGGAAATAAAATGAGAATCGTTTTTGGAGTACTTTCTTATTTGTTATTTTGGATGGCCACAAAAGGATCCTTTCCTAACAAGTCTTATTCAAATATTTTGTCGAAATAAAAATAATGTTGTATATAAAATAGGTCGCGCGTTTTCACTTTCATTATAACTAAAACACTCCTTATAATATTTTGACAATATTAGCATTTATGGG
Source organism: Syzygium grande (assembly GCA_024733475.1). NCBI lineage: Eukaryota > Viridiplantae > Streptophyta > Magnoliopsida > Myrtales > Myrtaceae > Syzygium > Syzygium grande. Next base: position 38,483,667 of record JAMXDD010000001.1, on the reverse strand, counting down.
TCCCACCTTTTTTAAGCATTCTTCGTTTACTTTTCTCCTTTCTCTTATCTCTCGGGTCCACTTTCATTTTTCTCATTTATTTCTCTTTTTTTTATTTTTGGTAAGGTCACATTTATTTCTCTTTGTTTTTTTTCTTTCTAAAACATCCATTTTATGTCAATAATCTGTGTTGAAGCTCAAATTTGCCAAAAAACCTCTTCCTCACTCAACTAGTCCTCTTTCATCTCCATTTCTTCAACTCAAAGTTCAACCATAAGTAAAAAAATCCATCTCATATCTCTTCACTCCCATTCCATCTCTTTCGCTTAGTGTTATTCGTTATCCCATTCCGCATCAAACTTTCAATTAATCGATCACGAAGACAAGAAAAAAAACCCTATTAAAGATTCAAATCGAGAAGTTGAAGCTCTGCCCAAAACTTCATCAAGCTCATAAAAAACGCCTGCTTTTTCATCATTGTCTCCTTGATCATAATTGCCACCTTCATTTTTGATTCACCATCACCGACCAGACCTCCAAATAGATGGCTCAAATCTTTCCCCATCTCACTAAGTTGTTTACGAACTGAAAATGCGACCAGCGAGGATTTACCCCTCCTCGCCCTCGCAATCTCTCTAAATTCCATGCCCATCTCATTTACCAAATTGCCGTCGTCGGTAATTGAGATGACTGAAGAAGTGATTGTGAACTCAACTCTCAAGTTCGAGCCCTTATGCGATGAGCTGCCATCAATTATTCGAATCCCTATGTTCTAATAGGTGTTGAGTTCAATGCGGAAGCCTTTAGGTCTATTGTGTTCATGGGTATTAAACTTGATTAACAATTAAAAATCGATTAGTGCAATGTGGCGTGGATGACAAGTAATAGAGATACACCACAAAAGAGTGTGTTCTTTTCCTTTTATTTTTTTACAGATACCACCAAGGTTTGAACCATGATCAAAATTAAGAGGGAACGGAGAAAAGTGATGAAGAATAAGGAAAATGGGACCCATATGAAAAAACAAAGAAGGAAACAAAAGGGACACCACAATCAAGTAAAAAGGATGCTTACAAAAAATGGGACCCACAAAAGTTAAAATTGTCAAAATATTGTGATAGAAAGTGTTTTAACTATGGTAGGAGTGGAAAAAGCATGGCCCTATAAAATTTGCGAAATTTTTTTTAGGTTTTCTTCAAATGTTAATATAGAATCCATTTGTTTGAGGGAAAATGTTTTTCGATGTGTTTGTTTAAGGGAAAGTGTTTTTCGGGGCCAGACTTTCACCTATTTAGTTTGTTGAAAATGATAAGTCAACTAAAAACACTTTTCGGTCAAGGAAAACATTCATATGTAAAATTAGGAAAGTGAATTCCCTAATCTAAGAAGGTGAAAACACTTTTCTGAATTGCTCATCTTGAATTTGTTAATATTTTATTTTTTCTTTTCTTTCTTTTTTTCTCGTTTTCTTTTCTTTCTTTTTTTATTGGGGTTAATACTACGAAAAACCCTAAACCAGTACACTTGTAACAAATTTACCTCAAACTATTTGTTTAATCACAAAAAACCTCAAACTAATACACATATGACAATTTCGCCTCGAAATAATTTTTTTACTGCCAAAAACCCCAAATTGATACATCTATAATAAATTTTCCCTCCGTTAGTTTCCGTTAAATTTTACCATCAAATTGCTAAATTTGATGACACGTAGTAGTCAAAGGTGGACCAATTTGAGGTTTTACCCCTCTGTTTGTCACAAATTTATCAATTTATGATTTTTCGTGATATTAATCCAATCTAACATAGGATAAAATTGTCACAGGTATGCCAGTTTAAAGTTTTTAGTGGTCAAAAATTAGTTTGAGGTAAAATTATCACAGGTTATCAGTTTGGGGTTTTTAGTTATCAAAAATTTAGTTTGGGGTAAATTTATTACAAATGTACCAGTTTGGGGTTTTTCATTATCAAAAATCAGTTCGAGGTAAAACTGTCATAGGTGTACCAATTTAGGGTTTTTCGTGATATTAACTCTTTTTATTATTCTTACAAAATATTTTTTAAAATCGAATATTTTTATTCTTAAAAAATCGATTTTTTTATTATTCTTAATATTTTAATTTTTTCTTTATTTTTCTTTTCTTTTTCCTTCTCTCTTTTTTTGTTCTTTTAAAAAAATTAAAATTTTTAAAAATAATAAAAATTCAATTTTTTTTTTGCCTGAGATGAAGTCATGGGATTGAAACCATTTTTCAATGAAATCCAAACATCATAAAACAATTTCGATCAGATATCACCAAATAAAGGAAAACTAACCCTATTCCTAGAAAATGCTTTCTGGAAAATTATTTTCCTTTATCATTAAGTTTTCTGCGAAACAAACGCACTCATGTTTATATTAGCTTTAAAATCCATCGGCCTAATAAACATTTTCTTCAGGCTTAGCAAGTGTTGTTGATAATGATGGTATAAAGAAGTCATGCGGTCTAATTCTCGAACAGTTGATGCTGATCAATTAATTCAAAATTTTTATAAGTGATTCGATATTGATATTTGATCAATTAGTATAGGTCAGATAATAATTTTCATATTTGAGATTTATCCTTAAAAAAGAGGAATATCTATTTGTTGGAGACAGTATTTTCTTTTGAGGAATTGGGACAATAGTGTGCAATAAAAACAATTAATTACACCGAAATGCACGATTTCTCATATTCGGGACACAATAGTAGTAAGATTTGAGAAATGGTGCATTTCCTACATCATCGATCAATTATGCACTTGTAACTCCCTCATTTTCCGCTAAGGTGTGTGATGTACATTCCCTGAAGGCCATTATTTCAACAACTTTAGAAAAATAAAATTTGGAGACCGGCAACTAACTATATTTCTCATATTTTCAAGGCCTTGTAAGTGTCACTATTGCATTTCTTAGTTCCTAACTCTTTACGAGTCTTAATTGCGATGAAGGTTTTAAGAGTCGAAGTTCTAGTTCCTAGTTTCTAGTAAAATAAGTTTTGTCTTTCCAACGAGTCTAGAAAGTTACTCTTGCTTAGAGGGTCATTCCATGCTCATCTATATAAGTATGCTATGATGAATAAAATGTTAGACTTGGTTGATTAACTACTTATTTGATCCTTAGACTTGGTTGATTAACTACTTATTTGATCCTTAGACTTGAGAACTAGAAGTGTTTTTTGTTTTGCTCTTATCCCCTGGGCATGTTACCTTCAGGTGGTGACTAACTTATCAAAAAGTTTTTACTTATATTACCTCCTACTTCTCTACGCTCTTTCCGTATCAGGATAATATATTATTTGAAGGCAAGTGCTTGGTATTCTATAAATTGTGTGTGCTATTAGAATAGTTAGAATTAGATGTGCACGACAAGCTCTCGATCATTTTTCTTACTTGCATTACCTACGTGGACTTAAATCTTAAATTTAGGAGGAAAACGTTGGTCAAGAAACCAAAGAGAAGATTGATCGGTGAACATTCCTTATATTGTAATTTTCTTTGATTCACACCCCCACGCGATATATCGAAATAATATATTTCTACTTTAAATAAATTCCATACGAATCATTGCGAGAGTTAGAATATATACACACACGCCCCTGCTCAACGAGCCGGGCACATGACTAGTGTGATGATGAAAAAGATAATTTAAGATAGTATTTTGTCTACGCAAAAGGTCTTTCTTAAAACTTGACATGATCTGAGATGTCATCCATTAGAGCTCCCATTGATCAACTTATAAAGGACGTCGCAACTTTCTATCCGTCTCATCACGTTCATGCGTGTGAAATCCACCAAGACCGAACAAGGCGTGCCAAAAGATTTAAAAGCAATTCGGGGCAAGTACAATTAGCTTGTCCATTAATTGAATATTGATTGTACCATACTTGAAGAAAGCATTATCTTGGAAATGCATATCGATGACGATACTTGAATCGAAACCCCGACCAATCGACTTAATCGGGAGCACATTTTCCTTCAAAAAACGAACACGATTTCCATCTTCGGCGTGTAAACCCGTCTCATCGCATGCGTGCTCAATACAATCTTGGAGCATAATCGACGTCTTTCAGATGTATAAGCGATTTTCGACCCAAAAAAAAAAAGATGCATAAGTGATAAGTGATTAACCTTAAACCACTACAAAAAAAACATGTTTTTTCCTACGAAATTTCTAACGAAAAATTCTGGAAAATTCGTTGGAAAACGATTTCAAACTAATTTTCCAACAAAAAAAAAATTCGTGGGTAATTCGTCGTCGGAAAATTTTCCAACAAAAAATTTTAATTTTCATTGGAAATTTCAACTAATTTTTTTTTCGTTGGAAATTTTCAACGAATTTTTTTTCATTGGAAATTTCGTTGGAAATTTCGTGGCTAAATTAGTGGCTAAATTCCTTGGAAAGTTCGTTGGAAAATTCGATTTGGTAATGATTAGATTTGGAAAACTTGTGACAAAATTCATCAGTAATTATTCATGGGTAAATTGGTGGATAAATTCGTTTGCAAATTTCGTTTTGCAAATTTCGTCGCTAATTATTCATTGGAAAAGTTATGGGAAACAAAATTTCCAACGAAAAAAAATTGTGGGTAATTCAGCGCGGGAAAATTTTCGGATAATTCCGACCTAAATTTCCAAACGAAAAAATTTAAAAACTTCGTTGGAAAACAATTTTCCAACCAATTTTCCAACGAAAAAATTTCAGAGGAAATTCTTCGTCGGAAAATTTTCCAACAAAAATTTCAATTGTCGTTGGAAATTTTCAACGAAAATTTTTCGTTGGAAATTTCGTTGGAAAATTCGTGGAAAAATTCGTCAAGTAATTTTTCGTTTGTGAAATTCGTGGGAAAGAAAATTTCCAACGAAAAAAAAAAAATCGTTGCTACATAAAGCTACCGGAAAATTTTTGGGGCAACAAAATCGTGAAAAATTTGCGACAAAAATAGATTCGTGGCAAAAATTGTAGATAATTTTGTTGCTAAATTCGTTGAAAAAACTCGTCGCTAATTATTCATTGGAAAAATCGTGGCAAATTTTGTTGCTAATTTTCCATGGAAAGTTCGTTGGAAAAGGAAATTCCGCCACAAATTATTTTCTCAAAATTTGGAAAAAAATTTGAATTTTCGTTGGTAATTTGCTACAAAAAGTAAATTCGTTGGTAATAATTCGTTGGAAATTTCGTGGGAAATTTCATTGGTAAAAATTTGTTGAAAAAATTGTTGGAAAAGTCGTCCGTACTTTTTTGTTGGAAAATTCGTGGGAGAGACAATTTCGTTGGAAAAGTCATCCGTATTTTGAGACGAAAAACATTTCGTTGGAAAATTTGTTGCAAAAGCGTCCGAATAATCGTTGGAAATATCGTTGGAAATCCTTTAAACGTCGGACAAAAAAAATAATTTTCGTACGTAATTTGCGACAAAAAAAAATTCGTCGCTAAGTTCGTTGGAAAATTAGTTGCAAAATTTGTTGCAAAAATTTCGTTGAAAAAATTTGTTGCAAATATGTCGTTGGTAAATTTGTTGCAAAAAGTTCGTTGGAAAATTTGTTGCAAAAATTTCGTTGGAAAATTTGTTGTAAAAATTTCGTTGGAAAATTTGTTGCAAAAATTTCGTTGGAAAATTTGTTGCAAATATGTCGTTGGTAAATTCGTGGGAAACCATGAATAATTCGTTGCAAATTATGCCGTTAATTGTTCGTTACAAAATACGTCCGTAATTATTCGTGCAAAAAATCGTTGCTAATTTGCAGCAATATTTTTTTTTGATAAATTGCAATGTTTTTTTTTTGGTCGCTAAATTGCGATTTAAATATATTCGCGGATAAAATTCGTCGCTACATTTGCGACAAGTTTTGTTTCAGGATAATTTGGATTTGAAATCTAATTAGATATGCAATATTAATTTCTACAATGCATAAATTGCAAAGTCTCACATGATAATATTAGATATTCAATCTCATTATTCATAAAGATAGCTAAGCAAGAATGAACATTAATTAATACATTCAAAACATTGAAAGGAGGGGTACAACCATAAGACATTTGCAGCTTTAGTACTAGGCATGACATCGAGAAGCGGTCAATTTGTATCGACACCGATGAAATATGAAACATAAATAAAGATATGAAATTTGTCCAAAATATAAAAAAGTATTTATGCATTGACGTGGAACTAGCTATAAAAAAAATATTCTTACTTAAGGGGGACTGACAATAAAATCACCAGCATCATCATCATTAGCATCATCAGCAATCGCAGCATCATCGTGTGGCTCATCAATATGCCCATGATCGGCTACATTAACAGGAGGTAGAGGAGGAGTTTCATTGCGATCGATGTCGAGGCGTCGCATGACATATTGCAGTTGTGATTGCATCACTCTTATTTGTTCGTCCTTCTGTCCAAGTAAAAGCTTCATTTCTTTGTCCTTCTGTACAAGCAACTATTTCAATTGGCTCAATTCTTGAGACATGTGCTCCTCATGTTGTGTCCTCCTTGTAACAGCTGCATTAGAGGATGAAGTTGCAGTAGCCTTCGTTTTGAACATCCTTGACAAGGATCCTATCCCAAATATTTTTCCTCCTTTCATCCCACCCGCTGCCTCCACCCATAATGCCATCATCACAACCGATGGCTCGGACATAAAGAACACCATCACCACCACCACCAGAACCACTAGCAGTGCTCATCAAAAGTTGATCATATTTCTCCTATATTAACAGTATAGATAAAAATAAAATAAATTCGTATATATTACCATAAATATTAAAAACATGCATGATTTTCATTCTAGTTTCCATAAAGTCCAAACTATAACCTTACATACCTTAGTAGCTTTTGCCCAATCGCTTGATCTATATTTTATCCTTTTTTCTGAAATGTGCATTCAAATGTAGCTGTAAATGTGGGTTCCGTCCCCAATTCATCTGCCTACAAAAATTTAATAAAAATTAGTCACAATTGAATTAAATGCACTAACAAGTTTAAACGGACTTACCATTCTTCTTCTATGCTCGCCGATCTTTGATAGAGCCCCCAAAGATATGTGGTCGACGAGACCCGTCACTAGAACTAGAAGCTCGATTCTTCTTGTTCTGTTCACATCTTTTCTTATGCTTCTCAGTTTCCCAAGTTCTCGTAATTTCTATCCAATCGTCCGCTGTAATGAAATCCGGCTTTTCTTTTGTTCTCTTCGCTTTATTTACCACATAACGCATGTGATCACCGACTTTCTTCTTAAAAATTCTTCTAACCTCAGCCTCTTCCATTTCATCCCACGTGAACTTACGCTACAATCAATAGCAAAATCAACGAAAATTAATTATAATGGTCACAAGTGAGATATCCCTTACAATGCACCAGACAATTCGTGACAAATTTCATGATTGACCATCAGTATATTACACCGAACTTACGTTATGAGAAAATGAATAAAAACAACACTAACCTTGAACTCATTCCACCACAAAGTCTTAATTTCTTTAGGAGCGCTGCTGAAAGTTGTAAACTGCCCTATCCAACAGTTATTGACTATTCTATTAAGTTCCCTCACAACATGCGTAGAATCCGTAAATCTGAAAACATGTTATAACAATATAGAGAATAAAACAATCAAGCATATGGAAAATTACTTACATGGACAATTTTATTTTCATCCATAATTTAAATATCGTACCAAAATAAATTACTTACGAATCTCCGCATGGGCATATAACTAATCGGGTCTCTTTTTTCTCATTTGAGTGTTGCAATCGATGAAGAAGGTGGCACCCAAGAAGATGGAATTGAAGTAAAATTAGTTCGCATGTCCCGCAATTCTTCCCGAATATGTTGCTACGAGTTGGAGGATGGGCCAATGTGTCCGTATTGTTGCTGCTCATATTGTAACAGTCCGGATTTTGATCCAATTTTTGGGGTTTATAAAATGCATAATTTGTCAGTGTGCTTATAGTAAAATCTCGCCCGAGAGCTGATCACTCTCGGTTATTATTTTAAACTAGAGATTTCTAGCTAGAATCGCTATTTCGATCGAATTTAAATCGTTATTTGGACCACGAACTTTGCAATCGATTTTGGTGTTTGGGACGCAACAAATTGGACGGTGTCGATATTCGAGTTGCGGTATCGAGATTGTCAGGAATAATGAAAAAGTTTGGGTTTTCGGACCGGGTGCAAATTTGGACTAGTAGACCCCTCGTAAAAATTTTGGTCAAATTAATTTGGCCTTTGTCCCTTTTTAAGTGCGAGGTCTACTTTGGACCGGTAGACCACTTTCCGTTTTGAAACTGGACTCCCGGTTTGCGTTTAATATTTTATTTTCTATAAATTTTTCAAAAACAAAATTTCTCTCTCTTTCCCCTCGGATTCCTCCGCGCCCCGGTCCGTCCCCGCTGCCCCGTCAATCTCTCTCTAGGGGTTAATTTAGGGTAATTTATGGGTTAATTGTGAAAGTGATTAGGGATTGAAATTGTGATCGATTTGGTGGATTAGTGTGATAAATTAATGGAGGAATAGTGGCCCGAGGGGGCGATAAATGGACCGGACAGTTTAGATTAAATTGCCGAGTTCGGGATTGTTTGGATTTAATAGGTGGATATTAATAATACCGTAATTGATTTTTGTGGTGGTCAATTAGAATGATATTTGAGGAGTATGATGGGATATTTTGATGGCATTTATCAGCCTAGAAATTGTGGTATAGTGACTGGTCACGATTGGATTTGGATTGGGTTTAATTTGAGCAAGGCGCGATCAATTGAGGTTTAATTGGGCAATTATCGAGAATGATCGCTTCGTGCAAGTGATTGGCTAAATGAGCCGTAGCTGTGGTTTATTTGATGATGCCATGGTTGAATTGAAATTGATTATCCGAGTGGGCATGCTGATTTGTGGAATTGATTATGCGTTGGTGCAAGCTGAGCTCGTTACATTGTGATTTGCGCATGTGAATGCCCAAGTGTGAAGGAATGACCACGAATGTGCATTTCGCATTGCGCGACATGCTCTGCATATCTGGGCGTGCCCAAATGATGTGTCGTAGTGATCATAAAATGCCACGATGCGTGTTCTGGGGTCGAATAATAATGAGTCGTGTGACCGCTAAGGACCTACGAATTGCGTGACCTTGGTCGATACCGTCCTCATACACTGGGCGGGACGATGCCGGTACATCCGGGCGACCATCCTCATGCACACTGGGCGGGCTACGGTTCGCAAGGAGATCGATGTTTGCGCCTCATGCACTAAGAAGCGAGGCTAGAGACTTTGGCCGGATGGTTCTTTGCGCCTCATGCATGAGCGAGCTAGGCGCCGGGCCGTGAAAAAATTGATGACTCAGTCGTGTTAATAATAATTTGGGGCGGTGTGCGATTTAGCCGATGTGGGCGGTGGGGAATTGCACGTGTCAAGTCCATGACATTTGCATACATGATCATACATTGACTGGCATGCGAGAATGTGAGAATCAGTGCATAAGCGTGTGATTGGCATATGTGTGATTATGAGTGCCACTTAAGTAACTTGTGATTACTATATATGGATATGCCTAACCTGCAGGGTCTAGTGAGATTAGATTTAGGCCCGAGGGCCTGAGTCAGTTATGTGTGTATTTGTGCTGTCTGTCTAGTACTTGTCAGGAGGTGCATGTTAGCCTAGTTTAGGTTTAGGGAATTACTCGCTGAGATTTATTCTCACGGTTGTTGTAAAACCGACATTTTCAGATCCCCGGCCTTGAGGACGACGGGCGTGTCGATACATTTTTGGGAGAAGACCCCGGCTAATTGTAGTACCCGAACCCCGAGCCACTTACCCCTTTTTGTTAGTAGTGGCTTTGACCCGCTTTTGATTTTTTTTTGATTGGTGTTCGGGTTGTATTTGGATATTGTATTAAATTTTCAATATCAGTGCAAGTGTTAAATTCTGTGGTTACCCTTGGTTATACGTTTATATATGTACGGGTAGTTTTAATTGCTTCCGCATGTCTTTGTATATATCTACTGTGTTGGGTGTTGGGTCGGGACGACACGCCGGGGACGTCAAGACACGAATCGACCTCTGCGAGGGATGTGGGCGACCGGGAGTGCGGGCGTGACACATATGGTAGAACAAGGTTCGATGGCGAGGCGAGGGAAGAGGATAGGGCCGAGGGGCGAAGATGAGGAAGTGGAGGAGCCTAGTCTTCTTTGTGAAGCCCCCCCCACATGTGACCTCCTCGATTATCTCGACAATTAGTACAGAGATTAGACAAATATTAAAAAAAATATGAACAGGTATTAGGGACAGAAAATGAAATCATTTTCCTTACCATTTTGTATTATATATCAAGAATTTAAGAAATTCAAACTAACAGATACCGCCCTCGATAAATAGCCAAGTCACTAGTCTTCGTCGGAAGAACCTATTACAATTTTGATCACATCAAATGTCACTAAACTGTATAATGAAACATATTTAATTTGCAATACCAAACAATAAAAAACCGGTTCTCTATTTTCGTTGCAAAAATTCGTTGAAAATTCTAACGAATTTTCAAAGCAATTAAAATTTCCAACAATTTTGTAATGAAATTAAAATTTCCAACGATATTTGCCACTAATTTTCAAAAATTTTTCGTCGGAAATTTCCAAACGAAATTTCCCACAAAATTGAAATATGCAAAAATTTCCAACGTTTTTTTTTTTTAAATACCAACAAAATTTCCAACACTATCCAAATTCAGTCAATGTTGAATAATTTTGTTGGAAATTTCCAACGAAATTTCCAACAAAATCAGTACAAATACAATTATTGGACGACTTTAAATTTTGTTGGAAAATTTGTTGGATTTTCCAACGAATTTTCCAACAATACAAGTAAAAAGTATCCAAAAATTTGAATTGTTGGAAATTTCCAACGAATTTAATTTCAACGGAAATACAAAAACTTTTCAAAATTCGTTGGAAAATTCGTGGGAAATTTCCCACGAATTTACCAACGAATTTAATTGTAGAGGAAAAACAAAAACTTTTAAACATTCGTTGGAAAATTCGTGGGAAATTTCCCACGAATTTTCCAACGACATTAGTTCACCATCCACTTACATTAATCGGAAATTCAAATTCGTTGGAAAATTCGTGGGAAATTTCCCACCAATTTTCCAACGAATCTAATTTGTGCGGAAAACAAAAACTTTTGAAAATTCGTTGGAAAATTATGGGAAATTTCCCACGAATTTTCCAACGAATCTAATTTATCTTGGAAAAACAAAATCTTTTGAAAATTCGTTGGAAAATTCGTGAGAACTTTCCCATGAATTTTCCAACGAATCTCATTTTTGCGGACAACCAAAAACTTTTAAAAATTCGTTGGAAAATTCGTGGAAAATTTCCACGAATTTTCCAACAAAATTAATTTTGCAGAAAAATAAAAAAAATTTTAAAATTCGTTGGAAAATTTGTAGGAAATTTCGCACGAATTTTCCAACGAATCTAATTTTTGCGGACAACCAAAAACATTTAAAAATTCATTGGAAAATTCGTGGAAAATTTCTCACGAATTTTCCAACGAATCTAATTTTTGCGGACAACCAAAAACTTTTAAAAAGTGGTTCGAAAATTCGTGGGAAATTTCCCACGAATTTTCCAACTAATCTAATTTATCTTGGAAAAACAAAAATTTTTTTCCGTGAATTTTCCAACGAATTTAGTTTTAGCTGAAAAACAAAAACTTTTGAAAATTTGTTGGAAAATTCGTGGGAAAATTCCAACGAATTTTCCAACGACTTTAATTTAGTAAACGAAAATTGAATTTTGTTGCAAAATTCGTTGGAAATTTCGAACGAATTTTGCAACGTTTTTTAAATTAACCGAAAAAAGGTTTTTCAATAGGAAATTATTACAAAACAAAATTAATATACCAAATTGTGAAATTATTGTAATATCAGGCGAATTAGCGACATATTGTCATGCTAACAACAACGAGAACAATAACCACAATAATTACGACAACGGAAATATTAAAAATTACTACAACAACAAAACACACATGTCGCATTACTAGTAATAATTAGACATAATTAGTAAAAAGTCTCAAAAATCATAATCTTCATCTTCATCTGCATCTTCACCTTCATCTTCACCTTCTTCTTCATCTTCGTCTTCATCTTCATCTTCATCTTCATCTTCATCGTCATTTTCTTCCCGATCCCGATCTTCATATTTGTCTCCAAATCACATTGTGTACCAACTTGAAAATTTGATTCCCGAATTTCAGTTGGATCTACATCGATCATCGCACCACATGGATCTCGTAAAGTAGGAATGTTATATTCAGCGGTTTCATTCATGTTACGAACTTCCTCTTGTTGATATGCCGTGTCCTTCCAGTGTTCCTCGATTTTCTTTCTTACTTTGGTTTTACATACAGCCCACCAGTCAGCTTTGTCATGCTTCAAACTAGGATATGATGCATAATAGACTTGAATTGCTTGTTGTGCCAAGACAAATCGTTTCAAATTTCATATATCTTTTTTTGTGATTTATTTCAACCAAGTTAAATTTGATATGCACATTCATTCCTTTCACAGGGTCAAACCACATGCACTTAAATAAGACAACTCGCATTAACGGTCCATGGTACTCAATCTCTATGATTTCATCCAACAAGCCATAAAAATCACCTTGCGGAATTGCAGCCATTGGATGACTGAATACACACCCCACTATTCATTGTGGCATTTTCCATTCCATATTCACGAGTGTGAAAATTATACCTATTAATGAAATATCTGGCCAAGTTCGTACTCTTGACTTTAGACCCCCTTACGGATGATATAGCATTCCTTGATGTCCAACTTGAGCATCAATACTGTGAACCTAAAGTGACACACACGCAATGTCAATAATATATATTTCAAAATATGATGTATAAAAATTGAATAAATAGGACTTCGTCCATATTCAACTTACATATGTTTTGAACCATGTTGCAAATTGTTCCTCGCACAAACGGTCAAACTCATGTGGTGGTAGTCCATACATAGAATTTCGGAAATTCCTAGTAACAAATACCATTTATGTATTAGCAACGGTTTGACACAATTATTTGACGTATACGTGCAAATGTACATTTACTCAAGTATGGCTCAACTTCCGGACAGTTCAATAAAATATATGTATGCCTGCCAGCTTTTCTTCACTTTGTTAAGTGACGAAACTTACATGTGCCGCTAGATCAACCCAAATAATTGAACATAGAGAATGATTTGCAATTGGGATCAATGGAACCCTCATCATTTCTTCCAGCTCTCCGCCTCTTGCATTGCACGTGCGGCTCAATATAGTATGATGCAAATACTGTCACTTCTTCCACAATATATGCATTACAAATTGAAGTTTCGACACATGCCTTATTCTTCACTTCACTTTTTTCTTCAAATGATATAAGAACCTAGTTGTAGTAGAAAAAAGTTTATCGAACAGAATATGATCATGAAATAATTTCATATTTAATTAAAAATTTACCTCTCAAATGGATATATCCATCGAAATTGGACGAGACCTTCAACTTTGGCCTCATAAGGCAAGTGAACTAAGAGATGCTCCATTGAATCAAAGAATGATGGAGGAAATATCCTTTCTAAATTGCAAAGAATAATTGGAATATCTCTCTCTAGTTTCTCCATGTGTGATGATTTCAACGTTGTTGAGCAAATATCATACAGAAAATTACTGAATTCTGTAATGGCGCCCCATACAAAATTTGGTAGAACTTCCTTGAAGGCTATCGAAAGTAGTCTTTCCATAAATATGTGACAATCATGACTCTTCATACCTGTCAACTTGCATTCATTCATATCAACGCATCTGCCGAGATTGGAAGCATATCCATCAGGAAATCGCACCGATTTCAACCAAAGTGACAAACGGCCCGTCTCTGCTCCTTGTCCAATGTATAAACTGCTTTGGGTTTCGGTCCCCTGCTGCTTGCATCCGCATCTAGTGATGGTCGATCGCAAATATCCCTCATATCTTTTCTTGCGTTCAAGTTGTCTTTTATTTTCCAGTGACATCCATCACAGTATTTATGACATTGTCGAAAATGTTCTTCTCTATGTGCATGACGTCAAGATTATGATGAATAAGATGGGCATTCCAATATGGTAGATCCCAAAATAAACTACGTTTAGTCCACTTATGTGTATACATGCGCAAAGTTGTGCGTGGGTTTTCAACAACAGTTGGAAACTCTTGCAAGCGTTCCCATATTTGATGTCCGGTCAACCTCAATGGTGGATCTGTTTTTCGATCTTATTCTTGATGAACTCTTTTTATTCCTTCTCAATGTATGATTAAGAGCAAAAATTGCCTGTGACAATCAAAATAGCAGGCCTTCTTACCATATTTTAATCTGAAAGCCTTGATCTCTCCATACAAATCAGACATCCTAAGATCCCAGTGTACTCCATCCGGACAACATTCCATAAACAGGGAAGTCATTTATCGTCAAAAAAGCGCAGCCTTCATTATAAATGTTTGGTCGGTAGAAACGTGTGTCGTGGGGACTCCTTCAACCCACAGCCGTTGTAACTCTTCAATCAATGATTGCATATAAATATATATGGCCTTTTTGGATTTTACGGACCAGGCACGATCAATGTCAAAAACATATAAGGTGTCTTCATGCACATACGGGTGGAAGAATATACGGAGTTAAGATAACTGGCCAACACGAATAACTTTTTCCTAATTTCCCAAACAGGGCAAATCCATCAGCACACAGACCTAACCTGATGTTTCGAGGCTCTAGCGCAAACTCGGGATATGTTCATCAAAATGTTGCCATGCTTACGCATCTAAAGGATGACACATTAGATCTTCTTCTGTTTCATGATTTGCATGCCAAGTCATGTGTTCAGTGAGTGGCTTGTGATGCATAAAGCCTTTGCAACCTGGGGATTACGGGCAAATAAAACATTTGCTTGCATGGTCTACGCTTCGATTACGAACCCGACTCTGTTAATCTTGTACCAGGTTAGTTCTGAATTTACAAGATTCTGCATATTCATCATCTCTAATATAACATATAACCCATAGCACATACATCAATTCATTATAACTGAAAGACCTGAGTTATCCACCAACTTTTTCATATCGTAAAAGTCATTTGGCATGATGTTATCACGAGGCATTGTTTTCGCATTAATTCAATAAAAGAGTTGAAGTAATCCATGGACACATTATGCTCTGCCTTGATATTTAACAGTCTTGCTGTCACTGATATCTGCGTGTGGTTGTCACAACCTGCCCATAAAGGCTCATCTGCCGTTTTCAACATTTCCTGGAAATGATTAGATTGAGAAGTTCCGTCACACACATTCTCATCACAACCTGTAACTCCTATGTCTTCCAATTCTGCTCCATGACTAGTTCCCACTTGTTCAGGTACAAGAGTAAAACTATTACTTGCATGATTCAATTCTGAATACAAATTATGACTGGCTTTATCAAACACCATCCCACGATATGAGTTCAATTGTTCGAAATAGCTACATTCTTCCCTAACTGAAAATTGGTCGCTTCTTCGATATCCGTCATCATATATAAATGGTTCACCATGGCTAGTCCAATTATAATAGTTTGGAGTAAATCAAAATCTACAAAGATGTTCTCTAACTTTATCGATGTCTTGAAATTTTCCATTACTGCACTTTTTACATGGACACCTTAACTTATTTCCGTCCATAAACTCATATTTACTACTAGCAAAGTTCAAAAATAGTTCCAACCCGATACGAAACTCATCAGTCAAACCTCGCCATCCAGGTAAGTTTTTATTATACATCCAACGCCTGTCTCTTTGCATTGTGTCTGTATGAAAATAAAAAAATTCTCCTAAATTATTCAACATATCGTATATATTGTTTAATACTGTTAATTAAAACCATGAAATGCAAAAAAAAATTACAATTATGTTGTTTACGAAACAATTACTTTAAACTTGAAAAATTTGGAAAATTTACCATGTCAAGACGACTTACCAAGTATTTGGCTGAAATCTTTGTAGTAGAAAGTGGACAATTTGATGAGAATTGCAACGTGCAATTGGATTGCGAGACCTTCGAATGGACACGTACCTACAATAAAAAATAATTACAGAAGATTCGTCTATTAAATACAATTTATTTTTTCCTTTCTTGTTCTTTTCCTTTTTTTTCCCTTTCTTCTTAGCCGGGCGGCGATTGACGAGGTTGCCGGCCATGGTGAGCTCACCTAGAACTCTCATAGATATGGCCAAATTTCCAACGAATTTTGCAACGATTTATGCCAAACAATAACGTGTTATTCAATTCGTTCCAAAATTAGTGGGAAATTTCCCACTAATTTTGCTATGAAATGCGTACAAATCAAAATTAATGAATCGATTTTTTGAATTCGATATAAAATTCGTTGTAAATTTTCCAACGAATTCCATATACCCATTATTTTAGGCATGTTTGAAATTGCGTTTGCAAAATTTGTTGAAATTTCCAACGAATTTTGCAACAATTTTCATTAAGTCAAACATATTTGAAAGTCATTGGACAAATAGTTGGAAATTTCCAACGAATTTTTCAACAAATTTAGAATTTGTTCGACATAATGGAAATTTGTTGGAAAATTCTACTTAATTTTCCCACGAATTTTCCAACAATTTCAAATACGTTTGACCTCATGGAATTTCGTTTGCAAAATTCGTTTGAAATTTCCAACGAATTTTGCAATAAATTTCAAATATTCAAAAAAAATCAGGTGTTCTTTGAATTGTTATAAAATTGATTCGAAATTTCCAACTAATTCAAAGATCTTGGAAAAATAAGTTGTGCTAAAAATTTGTCATAAAATTTGTTGGAAATTTCCAATGAATTTTGCAACAAATTTCCACTAAGTCGACCATATTTGAAATTCGTTGGAAAAATAATTGGAAATTTCCAACGAAATTTTCAACAAATTTAGAATTTGTTAGACTTATTTTAAATTCGTCGCAAAAATTCGTTGGAAATTTTCAACGAATTTTGCGACGAATTTAAAATATGTTCGACTTAATGGAAATTCGTTGGAAATTTCCAACTATTTTTCCAACGAATTTTCAAATATGTTCGCCTTAATGGAATTGGTTGGAAAATTCGTTGGAAATTTCCAACGAATTTTGCAACAAATTTCCAATATGCGGTAAGATAAGGTGTGCTACATATTCGTTGGAAAATTCGTTGAAATTTCCAACGAATTTTCCAACCAATTTCCATTAAGGCGAACATATTTGAAAATTTGTTGGAGAAATAGTTGGAAATTTCCAACGAATTTCCATTAAATCGAACACATTCTAAATTTGTTAGAAAATTCGTTGGAAATTTCTAACTATTTTTCCAACGAATTTTAAATATACCAAGTGTGTTCTATGATTTCGTTACAAAGTTCGTTAGAAAAGTTCAACAAATTTTGCAACGAATTTAGCCTACATAGAACAACAAAATGTTTTCGAATTCGTTGCAACAAATGTGAGAAAATTAGAACACAACTAAATTAACGCACCGAAAATTGAACACAACTAAATTAAACTTTAAAAATTTACGAAAATTACCATGTCAAGAAGACTTACCAAGTATTGACAATTTGACAATTTGATGAGAATCGCAACATTCACTTGGATTGGGAGACCTTGAATGGACACGCACCTCTGAAGACCCACGGGCTGTGCCCTCAACGCCTAAGCGGAGCATTTGGACTCGGTCCTGGCGCTCTTGGCGCAATTCGATGAGATTACTCGGATCTTGAGATACTTACCGTGGCTGGCAAGGCGGACGGCGGCGGCGGGCGAGGAGGACCGCAAGGTGGGTGCTAAGAGGGCGACCCGGAAAGAGAGTTTGTCGAGTTAAAAATACCGGTACACACCAAATGTTTGTTGCGAATATATAAACGTGTTTTTCCATTTTTCCAATGAATTTTACGACAAAAAAGTTGTCGTTGGAAATTTCAACAAATTTTGCGACAAAAAATTTTTCATCGCTAATTTTCCGATTTAACTTTCCAACAAATTCAAAATTTCCAACAAATTTCACCTTTTCGCCAATAATTGCACTAAGTAATTTTCGTTGGAAAATTCGTTGGAAATTTCAACGAATTTTCCATCGAAATTCAAAATAATTGCTTCAAAAAACGAATTCGTTGAAAAATTCGTTGGAAATGCCAACGAATTTTGCAATGAATTTTGCACAAACAAAAATTATTGCACCTAAAATCGAAATTCGTTGCAAAATTCGTTGGAATTTCCAATGAATTTTCCAACAATTTCATTGAATCCATTATAATAGATGTTTTAATTTTGTTGCAAAATTCGTTGAAATTTCAACGAATTTTGCAACAAATTCCCAATATGACGAACAATTGTTTGTTTTTGGTTTCATCGGAAAATTTGTTAGAAATTCCAACGAATTTTCCAACAAATTTCATTGAATCCGAATTAGAGGTGCTTTAATTTGTTGCAAAATTCGTTAGAAATTTCCAATGAATTTTACAACGACTATCGAATACTCCAAACAATTATTCATTTTTTAATTTGTTGGAAATTTCCAACAAATTTTACAATGAATTCCCAATATGAAGAACTATTGTTTGTCTTTGGTTCCCTAAAAATTGTACACTCTAAATTAATTGCCTGGAAAACTGAAATTCATGGGAAAATTTGTTTGAAATTTCCAACGAATTTTCCCACGAATTTAAAAAGCCGAACAATACCCTTTTTTGAATTGTGGGAAATTTGTTGGAAATTTCCAACGAAAAAATTTTTCGTTGAAATTTCCAAGGAATTTTCCGATGAAAATTGTACACTCTAAATTAATTACTTGGAAAACTGAAATTGTGGGAAAATTTGTTAGAAATTTCTAACTAATTTTCCTACCTAATTTAAAAAAAGCCGAACAATACCTTTTTTTGAATTGGCCGGAAAATTTCCAAAACTAATTTTTCGATGAAAATTGTACACTCTAAATTAATTGCCTGGAAAACTAAAATTGTGGAAAAATTTATTGAAAATTTCCAACGAATTTTCTCACATAATTTAAAAAGCCGAACAATACCCTTTTTTGAATCGTCATAAAATTCGTTTGAAATTTCCAACGAAAAATTTTTCGTTGAAATTTCAACAACAAATTTTGCCACTTAAAAGTTTTCGTTGAAATTTTAATGAATTTTATGACAAAAAATATTTCGTCTCTAATTTTCGACGAATTTTATTTTTCGTTGGAAAATTGTCGCAAATTTTCAACGAAAATTTTTTCACAAATTTTTGTGGCAAAAATTCAGTTTTTTTTGTAGTGAACGGGGACTTAATCAGTGGGGACTTTGGAAAAGGTTTGTTTATCCAGAATAATTAATGATGAAATGGGGGGTGAGGAATCAGATCCGTTGTGTCAACAAGTCTTTCTGACGCAACGCTTTCGGCCATAAAAAACGCTTTGGCAAAAGCGGAGATACCTTATCATCCAGCTTAAGCTGATGGCATTCCAGCACTGCAGTGAACGTGATTAGGATAAACAGTAGTCGCTGAAATCGTCTGATTTGTGCATCGTCTTTTACCGTTGATTGACTTGGTCCAGCGGTTGAATAAGAGACCCGTGCATGTGCATGGATAAAGGCGTACCACGCGTTCCATTCCGCTTGAAAATGACTTCATATCGTGGGGTGATTATTCGAGTTTTTGGTTCCTATTTTATCCTATTCATCAATGCGACGTAGAACTTAACCGGGGATTTATTTATTTAAAAGGATAAAAGCCAATAAAAACTTCAAACTATACTCAGTATGACATATTTACCTTAAATTTCTTTTTATAGTGACATCAAAAATTTCAAATTTATACCTATACGACACGTTTACCCTCCACCAAGGTTCTATCAATGAGTACCTTTAAAAATTCGCCTACATGAATGTTGGGAAGCAAAGGGTGTTGGCATGGCACCCATGTGGCTTAAGTAAAATAAAAACAACGTTGTTTTAACTGAAAAACCATCTAATCGAACTTTGATAGAGGATAAATCTATCATATAGGTACGAGTTTAGAGTTTTTTATATCACCAAAAAAAGTTTGAGGTAAATATGTTTCAGTAAGCATAGTTTAGGGTTTTAATATCACAAAAAAAGCTTGGGATAAATTTGTCATAGTTGGCATAGTTTGGGATTTTTTGTGATTTTTTCCCTAAATTTTATTATCAAATGAAGTAGGGCATTGGTTAGTGAATGAAAACAGTATTTGGTCAATTTTTTTTTAAATTAAGGCTCCATTCATTTCGTAGAAAATAAACGATTTATAAACTATATAGACAAAAATTATTGTTAGTAATGAAAATAGTTTTAAATGATTAATTTTCCAAGTGATACAAATAATTATTTTTAGGAATTTTTTTTCCAAAAATCATCTATTTTTTCACGAAACAAATGATGTCTAGAGGCTTTTTTTTTTTGTCAGAGTCTAGAGTTTACATTAGGGATAAGTGTATTAAAAGTATTTTACAAAAAGAGAAATCAAGTTTTAAAACTTATCAAATTTGTGTAATCAAGTCATTCCATTAATTCCGTCCAATTTGACTAATGGAAAGTGCTGACGTGGCGTTTTTTTTTATTATTTTCACTTTCCTACGCAGCCCTAACATGGTTAAAACATGAAAGATAAGGCTAAAACGACGTCATTTTGATCCAAATATGATTTTTTAAATTAAATTTTAAAAAAAAAAAGAGAGAATGTAGGAGACAAAACGGCGACCGCCGCCACCGCACCATCACCGGCGATGGTGACCGACAGTGGAAAGGGCCCTACAAACCAATAGAGGTATTTTTCTTGATAAATTTTAAGACTTTCAGTATAGTTTACGGTAAGAGACCAATAGAAGCATTTTTCTTCACTTGATAACTTTACACGTAGGGAACAAAGATAGCTTTACACGTAAATTCTTTTGGTAGCGTCTCTTTTTTTAACCCCACGAGCCACCGAAATCGATTTCCGGAATTTACGGGAGTGTTTGTGTGCAAATTTTTTAGTAAAACGTGAAGTGGGGACAAGAGGAGCAAAAGCACAAAAGCTCTTCTTTTCTAAATTTCGTTTTCCTTGGGCGATAATCGGTTCTTTATGCTGCAAGCATATACCTCACCATGAAAACACGACCGCGCCATCAAAATGGAACTCGGATGGTATAGGATCATTTGATGGATAGTACAGATGGCGACCGAATCATACACCGGGCATGTGTATATTGCACTTGAAGAAAAAGAAAGAAAAATAGCTACAGTCGGTCGAGATCGATGCTGCTGGATTTCCAGCTTAGAAATTGGAACTCGCTCGTTTGGATCATACCAACTGTGTGCAAACTGCTCTAGATCAGGGCTACCTTGCTCTAGCCAAATGCCCGAATTCACATGGTTCATAGATTTCGCAAAACATTTCACGAGCCTCCCCCATACCCCTGAGACTATTAGAAATAAGTGCTATTATGTTATACGTACATGATTGGTGGCGTACAAAAGAGCTTTCGCGCACAAAAGTTTAGTCACTACTTAATTGCTGCAGAAAACCCTTCAAACGCGTCTCTCTGTCCAAAGAAACCCCTAGAAAACGGCCAGCTAATCTTTCTCTTTTCAAATCCAATCCAAAAGAATTTTTAGAGAACCTTGTTATTCATCCATCGATGACTAAACTCGACCGGGAAAGAATGGTGAATTAACAACATTATCAGTGCCAGATAATCGCGAACGAACTGGCGTGGCCCTTAAGAGCATCTTAGGATCGTTTCCATTCGGAGGGAAGGCTCGCAAAAGAGTGGAAGATGAACGCACCCCACCCCCTTAAGAAAAGCATTATCCTCCAAAAGTGGCAAACACTGCAAATTTCAACCGCGCACAACGATGATATTAAAATCTATGTCAGACGAAGGGAGGGCATATGACCCTCGAAGGGCAAAGGAAAAAGCTAGCGTACGCAGTCCAAAAGAAGAATCCTGACCACATCCACGCAACCTATATACTCTCATTCCCCGGATTTCTTTTTGGTTTTTTTGCATGTTGTTCATCACTTGCATTGTCCCCACTCAGATTCCCCCAGGAACCCTTCCCTCTTTTCTTTTTTGGGTTTCGGATTGCATGCTTTTTGCACTTAGACCACGTAAATTGTCGATGATTTGCTTATGAGCTTAGGTCGTATACACATGTACATTGATAAAACTATAGAGGTTACGATGAAAATATCTTTTTTTTCAATGTTTGGGCATTCTTAAGATAAGATAAAGAAAAGAAGAAGAAAGTGTCGGGCCAACATGGCCATGCAAAGTCGTTTAGAGTGAGGGAGTTTCTACATATTTTCGGTGACCGGATTCTCGAAAGTCGGTGACCGTTGAATAGCAAGAGAATAAATTTTGGTAATTTAAATTTTGGTCATTTATTAGAATGTCTGTAAGTTGCTGCCACAAATGGCCAAAAAAACAGATGAAAGATTTGCATGAGCGTTGATAATTCCCTTTGCTCTCCTGCCAAAAACTTTTCCTCTTCCACTATCTCTCCCTCTGTCTCTCTCTCTTTGCTTTCCTCTTTCTCTACTTTTCCTTAACCCTTAAGTCTTCTTTGTCTCTCTCTCTCTCTCTCTCTCTCTCTCTTCATCTCCTTCCTCTCCATATTTTTCCAAGCGCTAGAGGTCAAGAAAAGACTCATCATCGGGCACTGCAAATTCATCCCTCCAATGGCTGATGCAGACACTTGCCCCAAGAAACATGGCCTGATCTCAGAGCAAAACCCAGCAAGGACAAGTAAGTTCTTCACTCACTTCCTGTACAAAGCCCTCATAGTCGTAGTCTTCCTTCTGATCCTCCCACTATTCCCATCGCAAGCCCCTGAGTTCATAAACCAGACCGTGCCCAACAGAAGCTGGGAGCTTCTGCACATTGTGTTTGTGGGCATTGCGGTTTCTTACGGCCTCTTTAGCAGGAGATCGAACGAGGAGGCTGAGAAAGAAAATGGTCCCTCTAAATTTGATAGTGCGCAGTCCTATGTGTCTAGGTTCCTTCATGTGTCCTCTGTTTTCGATGACGAAGCTGATAGCCCGTCTGGGTCTGATGAGAACAGAGTCCAGACCTGGAGCAGTCAGTATTTTAGGAATGAGCCGATGGTGGTTGTGGCTCCACAAAGCACTTCTGTTGATGAGCAGATTAGTAAGAGTTCCAGAATCGGCGAAAAGCCGTTGCTTTTGCCCGTTCGGAGCTTAAAGTCGCGCGTCTCAGACGATTCTAGGGATGCTGCTGATGAGCCTAGTGGCATGTCTAACTCGTTCAGTAGGTCTAGTTCCAATTTTGGCTCGAAGAGGGTTTCGAAGAGCTCGATCAAGAAGAGGAATGGGCCACTTGTGGATCTGGATCTCATCGAACCAGAGGAGAATTTTAAGGAAAATAACATCGTCCTGCCGTCGCCTATTCCATGGCGATCGAGATCAGGACGTATGGAAGGGAAGGAGGATATAGACATTCCTTCGATGGAGGAATCTGAGACCAATCTGCTCGAGGCTCGGTCCTTTAGGCCTCAAACATCGCGGTCATCTCGACCCAATTCCGCTACTCCGTCCCCAAAGCTGTCGCCTTCGCCATCCTTATCTTCCCCAAGGAAATTATCTCCATCTCCCTCTCCATCCTCGGAGCCGCAAGCGAAAACTCTGGAGGATTCTGTGAGGAGGAGGAGCTCTCACAAATATTCTTCTCCTCCAGTTCCTCCGCCACCCCCGCCACCACCTCCTATGAATTTCAAGTCATGGTCCATGAAATCGAACTCAAGTTCGAGTTCTCAGGTCAATGGAATTTCATATGAGAAGGACATGAGAAGGAGCTTCTCAAGTGAGTACAAGGACACGAATGGAAGCAACAGGGAAATTCCAATGAGGAAAGCCAATCCGGGGTCCGAAGTGAATTCAAGAGGGCTTGATGATGTTTTGTCGGTGGGAAACTCGAAGAGGACAATAAGAGCCAGCGAAACGGTCTCAGGTACCTGGAAAGGAAGAAACACTGGAGACTATTACCCGAACGAAGCAGCAGAAATGGAATTCGAAGATGATTTGGTGGACCCACCGAGAAGAAAGACCGTGGGATTCAATGAAACTTCGTTCGCGACTGAGAAATGGACCCCCGAGAGCACACCACAGAAGCGGTATTTCTCGGAATTTCCAGAGGAAGGAAGGCCGGAATTTCTTGAGAAGATGATTGTGGAATCAGATGAAGATTCGGAGAGCGAGGAAGGTGCCTTCCAAGGAGCTTCGCACGATGATGAAGTTGAAGCTGATTCGAGCGGCGTCAGTGATGGAGGACCAGATGTGGACAAGAAAGCCGATGAGTTCATAGCTAAATTTAGGGAGCAGATCAGGCTTCAGAGGATTGAGTCGATCAAGAAATCGAGCGCAGCGATCAGTAAGAACTCTTCTAGGTAGATATTAACTTGAGGACCCGTCCACTTGTCGAGGGGTATAATGCAAAGTATTTCAATATCGTTCTCGGATTTTCTTTCCTTTCTCTCTTTCCAACCTCAGTTTTATGTTTGAATTTGCTTATATGCTCTACTTCAAAGGCATGACAGTGATTTGAACTTAGTGTCCAGTGTAGAGAAAAGGATGGTCATGGAATGGAATTATTTCCTTGTCACTGCCGGTTGCGTTAGACAGAGGTCTTGGTTGTGATCTGGCCTTTGCGTGTTAAAGCAGAGCAGTTTCATGGCTGCAGTTGAATTCCTCTGCGCAAAGCAATGCATCTGGTGCAGACATTAGGAAACTTAGTGAGCCAAAGCGAGTGTCTTGTACATTGGCTGATCTTCTCTCATTCCCATGCTCTGATATGCATCAGAAAATCTTCTCTCTGTGCACAAATTGGATGAGCATCATCTTCTTGCTTTGCTTGCATGAAAATATCACGCCAACGATGAGTTTCCAGACTATAATTCGGCATATTTTCAGTCGGTCGCCGGCTTAGACTAGACTTCCCTGGTGTTTTCACGTTAGTAAACTTTGGCATTGACAATTACCTGGTATACCTTACCAAGAAATAGTTCAGGGATAGGATTTAATAGAAGAGTGCTGTAACTGTGCGTCCACTGTCTAGATGCATGGCTTGGTTTTTAGAAATGAACCGAAAGATGCTGACCATTTGCAAAACAAAGTACGCACTGATTCTCACGGATACATTTTTGCTTGACCGATTCGCGCACGGATACAAACAGCATCCGCAGTTGTCGTGATCCACAACTACATTTTAAAAACCGTACGATGGGCTCGAATCAATTTGATTGGTGCGTGGTATACGATTGGAGCGAACAGGTCGAGATAGTTGAAATTTGTATCGAACACGGAGGGCGACAGATCGAGCAGGCCAATGCGGCCTCCCACGATGATTTCGGTATTGTGATTGATTTTGTTTAACACCAGACATTTAGCTCATAAATCAAGCAGAAGCAGACAGACTTGCTCAATGGGTATGCATGCTAATGGCTGAGGCTGGCCCAAAAAAGCACAGTCGGGTGGATCGGATCGGATCGAATTTCGGGCCTCCACATTTGGGCCTTCACTCTCAAGTACTCCTTTTATTCCTAGACCAGTGAAAGGAAAATAGACACATCTATCAAAAACAAAAAAGTCAAACGGGTAGAATTGAAACCAGATGATTAAGAACACTGAAATGCAACGTCTTCAACCTTAAGTGAGGATGCAATCTTTGACGGGTCTCGTGCACAAAAACATCAACAAATTTTGTTTCGACTACCACGTCTTGATGAGCATGAAACTACAGTTAATATTTCTCGAAAATGTCGAAAAGTTATCAAATCAAAACCCCATTCGGGATAACACTCTTTCACTTTCGTCCCTCCAAACAGGCGCGACCCTATTGTTCAAGATTCCAAATAACAAACGAGTCAAATATCGAACTTAATCTCTGGCTAGATATTCTTCTTCCTTTTTTTTTTCTGGGGCAAAAAAAAAAAAAATTTGCGCAAGATTCACAGTACAAAAAAAAAAGGGATAATTTTCGAAGCAGACTGAGGCAGGAAAACGATAATCGATCATCTACAAATCTCAAATCAGATGACCAATCATAGGTTAGTAAAATTAATCGAACATCGGATTTTACATTTTTTTTTTTTTTTTTCAGTTCTTCCTCCCAAATCCTAAACTTTAGGGAAAAGAAAGATGGGTCACGGTACAAAACATCTGTAGACCCTCCAAAATCTCATTTCCGACCAACCATATCCTTCGAGAGACCCAAACACTACTACGAATTTGTACAATTCCCCCAGCTCCTTCGATGGCGACGCTGTCCCGGGAAATGACCAAAATGTCCCGCGGGGATGGCCACGGCCATGACCCTGGCTGCTGTGCTCACGAGCAGGAGCGGAGGGCATCGAAGGGAGCGTGGACATGGGCGTGGGGGGCGGCTGCAGGGGCCCATGGGTTGATGAGGGGCAACGGGCGGGGGTGGGGGTGGGGCGGGACGGCGGCGAGGGGGCGGCCGACGGCGGCAACGGCGGCGGAGGTGGGGGGAGGGGCGGCGACGCGCTCGCAGGAGGGGCACATGGTGAGGGTGGTGGGAGGGGAGAGGTTCATGTAGAACTGGGGGGAGAGCTTGAGCGCCCGCAGCTCCTGCACCTCCTTCTGCAGCCGCCGGTTCTCCTCCGTGAGGCTCTCGCAGCACCGCTTCAGGTACTCGCAGTCCACCTCCGTCTGCTTCAGCTTCGTCCTGTCCAAACATACAAATACTCGTTGTTTAGTTTAACTTAATTTATCGTTGACCGAGATGGTCTTTTGACTGACGAGGAGGGAATTCGTCGTCGTCGTCGTCCGAAGTGACACGTGTGTCCTCACCTCGCTCTTCGGTTCTGGAACCAGACCTCCACTTGTCTAGGCCGGAGCCCGAGCTGCTCCGCCAGCGCCAGCTTCTGCTTCTGCTCGAAACAACCCAAGAAACACCGACCGTGAGTTGAGGGAAATGACGAAGATACCCCTATCTGAATACAGGGCACGAAAGTAGCATTTCGGATTTAAGTATGGCTTTAATCCTTTTAAGTTTCGGGCATTTTCAGGATTTGACCCTAGCTGTTATTTTTATTCAACCAAGCCCCCCAACCAAGTTCCGGATCTAAGTCCTATTTTATACATTCAAATCCTCTAGCGAGTGTTTCGTCTACTCGTTGCAATCAACTTTTCCTAGCACTAATTCGGTGCCACCTTAGCGCCTTTGCAGCGTTTTTGGCCACAGTGACGACGCCACATCACTAGTTAATCTTGACGACTCGGCACGAGCAATTTCACCGATGGATTCGATTGCGCACACATCGAAAAGAGTAAAACGACTTGTACAAAATAAAAACCTAGAGCATCAAATTGCACGACCCAAAAAGAGTTAAGAGGACCAACTTGCGAGTAACGCCCAAACTTGAAAGACTAGACTTGTACTTAACCCTAGTATTTTGTTTTCCAGCTCTTTCACGCTCTTTATCTCCGACCAAAAAAAAAAATTAACCGTTTCATGTGTTTTGTCATTTCTCTTAATCCGATAATAAGATTATTTACGTGTTTTCTTTTTCTCCAACTAGGAAAATATATATATATATGTATATCCGTACGATACTTACGGGATTGAGGGTGTTGTGGCCTTTGAAGCTCTCCTCGAGAACGGCGGACTGGTCCTTGGACAGCCGGAGCTTCTTCCTCGACAGGTCGCCGTCCTCCTCGTCGCTGCCGCCGCCGCGGGAGGACGCCCTCTCGTTGTCGAGTTCGTCGCCGTTGGTCTGGCTCTGGTGATCCCTCTCGCTCCGCTTCCCGCTCACCGTCGACGCCATGCTGTTTGGCGACGACACCCCGGCCTCGTCCTCGCCGTAGTCCGCCGCCGCCGCCGCCGACGGCTCTCTGTTCACGTCGATCCCCCGAAGGAACGATCGCGTCTCGGAGTTCCGATCTGCGCGCAAGAGGGAATGAGGATTAATATATTAGGGAAGAAAGCGAAGATTTTTTTCCTTCGGATTAGTTTGATTGGTTTGTGGAAAAAGACAAAAGCTCGAAACTTTAGGCCATGAAATTAAACTTGAGTTCTTCTTTTCTTCCGTATTCATTTGCCTCCTTCCAATCTTCGTCTCAACTGAGGCTAACTAAATTTTACAGTTTCTTCTATTTGGACTCGAAAAAATGCATTTTTTGTTCGGCCGGCGTTTTGACTACACTGAATTAGTTTCTGGAGGAAATGGGTGGCCAAACAGAGCATATGCGCATGTGATTTGGGAGTACCAAAAACCCAAAGAAAAATTTCAGATCTTGGCATGCCAGATTTATGCGCGGCAGCAGTACCTGAAGAAGAAGCGAAGGCGTCGTTGCAAGAGCTCTTCTGAACATTGAACCCAGATTGAGCAGACGAAGCAGAGGATGGGACCAAACAGGGCATGAGGTTCAGCTGCAGAGACTGTCGATGATGGTGGACATGGCTCTGAGGGAAGCTCAGGCTTAAGCTCAAGCCCAGATCGTCCTTATCTCCCATGACGATGACCCTTGATTACTTGGGTCCAAACGACGGAGAGAAGAGAGGAAGAGAGGCGGCTCTTGGGTTTCTGCTCGAGCTCTTCCTGGGTAAAGCACGGAGCTTTGAATGCCCTTTGGTTCAGAGAGAGAGAGACAGAGAGGTGTGGATGGCGTGAAGAAGAGAGTTTTGGGGGATTAAATAGAGAGAGAAAAGAGAGAGAGAGAGAGAGCGAGGGAGGGAGGGGGACAAGCAGGGGAGAGGAAAGCTCAAATGATGAGAAGTGGGTGTCAGGGAAAGGCCAGTTGATGTCGATCATGAGATGGGCATGTCACGCTCTGCTTCGCCTCCCCTTCCCCAATAATAATGCCCTGCTCTCTCTTTCTTACACTGCATCCCCCCACTTTGTCCTGTCCTTTCCTTTCCTTGGCCACTTCTTTTGCTTCTTATTTATCGAAGTGGAAAAGAAATTTAAGAAAAAAACAGTAAACTTATGTACTTGGTCCTCTTCTTTCTTGAAAAAAGAAAAAGGGGAGTTTCATAATTGATTTTCATCTTCCAAAAATGAAATAACTACACGAACGATCCTGAACTTTGACTCGATATATAATATCATCTCTAAACTTTTCATTTTTTCAATGTGATCCCTAAACTTTAGCCTAATATGTAATATCATTCCTGAACTTTTAATTTATTTAATGTGATTCCTGAAATTTTATTAAATGTTCAATCCAATCCCAAAATTATATGAAAATATCTAATAGTTTCCTTTCATTAATTGAAATTCATGGACCACATTGAACATTTTCATGTAGTATAAGAGACTAAAGTGAACACGTACCAAAAGTTCAACGATCATATTGAATAAATTAAAAGTTCATGAATGACATTGCGCATTGAGTTAAGGTATGGAGACTACATTGCACATCGAGCCACAGTTCATGGACCATTTACGTCATTTTCCCTCGAAAAAAAGAACAACTTGTACCGTACGTGTTTTTTCGGCCTAATTCCCCAAACAAAGCCATCAATTTTAGGTATAATCAAAATTCTGCTCCTTCAGCTTTCATTCTACTCTCAAATTCGCCCCCTGTCCAAAAATCGTCACTAATTTTTTCAAAATTATCAACATCAATGTCAGTTAAAGGCTCATTATTTCACTCAACACCCTTACCTTCATACGAAATAACAGCAGTCTCCTGATGTTAAAAATATTTAAGAAACCAGTGGCAATTTTTTGATGCATGAGCAGACTTGGGACTAAAATAAAAGTTGGGAATATTTTTCTAAACAAAAAAAATAGGGCAAAATTGGGATTGGACCTAAAGCTGGAAGTATTTTCAATAATTAGCCTACTTTTTTCCCTATCATTGTGTTTATAATATTTAGCATATGCAATATTTTTTTGGTAAAATAGAGATTCTTCTTTTTTCTTTGTTTTGTTCACTATTGGATTGCATAATAATATATTTGCTTTGAAAAGTATAGTCGTGCTCTTTAGGATCTAAAAAAAGTCGATAAGACATGTAATGTCTTCCTAATAGCTATGTCGCATACTTGCCGAGAAAGTTTTCCCAAAACGAAATTTACCTAGACAATTTTGTAATCAAAATTAGAGAGGATATCATGGTTCTGTTAAGTATTAGAGAGGATTGTGCCCATTTACAATATTTTTGTCATAGCTTCCCGACTTCTATCATACCATATATCGTCACGAGCCATTTATGTTAACTGGTTACATATGATATATCAACGATTTTTAGTTTACTCGAGCCGTATAGAAGATATGAAAAGGCGATGGGGTTGCCATTACATGCATTTAAGAAAAATGATTTGTTGAGAAAAGAAATGATGGCAATCATGGATCGGTGGGTTATCGAGTTTGAATATAACGTTTTATCTTTGTCTATGCCCCATCTTCCTTGGATTTGGTTGAATCAAAGAGATATCATGCACCTATCAATAATTAATGGTTGCAATTGTGCGCGGTCATCTCTCTCTCTAACCAAGAAATCTATGTCTATTTCCCGTGACTAAGCATTGCACAACCTAATAAAACATCGTGATCATGATCCCCATGTCAACACCTCTTTTTCATGAAAGTATCGTGATGGGCAATCTTCATTTCGTCCATGTCAATATTTTCAGGCAGATTTAGCTTGAAAACAAACGTCGGGCACCCAATCAAATTGAGTTACAAAATCTAATCACGACGAAAAATTCAATGAGACGATCAAGTTGGATATTGACCCTTTTCCCATCGAAAGATTTCCTTGTTTAATACTCTAGTCAAATAAGAGAGAATTCATGGACTAACAAGGACATGTTTGAATTCCAAACTTCGTTCGCATTGACATGCTTGAACATTGGAATTGTGAATGGTAAAAACCTCAAAACTCTAACTCTAAAGTTGCGCATGACAACTTGCCAAACAGTGTTTGATTATGTTCTTTTGTTCCTAGAATCAGTTTGGGAACAAAAATGCGTTTGTTTAATTTTTTGATTCTGGGCATAATTTTATCAAAAATTGTTCTCAGAATCAGTTTTCAAGAATAAAAAAAAATAGTTTCTTGATTTTGAAAACAATTTTGAGAATCGATTTTTTTTTCTTCTTCATTTTCTTGGTTTTTAATATAGCTTCTAATGTCTGGCTCGAGGACCGCCCTCGCCGGATCTAACAAGAATAAAATATTTTAATAAAAAATATTTTAAAATAAAAAATATTTTTTACCGACCATGGCTAGCAATGACTGTGCCATGGCAAAAAAAAAAAAAAATATATATATTTTAATAAAAATATTTTCAATAAAAATATTATTAATAAAAAAAATATTTTACCTACCATGGTCGGTGACCAGGCCATAGCAAAAAAAGAAAATATATATTTTTAATAAAAATATTTTAGTAAAAAATATTATTAATAAAAAAATATTTTATGGGCCATGGCCAACCGACCAAGCCATGGCCCAAAAAAAAAATAAAAAATATTTTTAATAAAAATATTTTAATAAAAAATTATTAATAACAAAAAATATTTTTACAGGCCATCGATGAAAATCGCCAAAAAAAATAAAAATATATATTTTTAATAAAAAATATTTTACCATTCATGGCCGGCGCGACCAAACCATGGCAAAAAAAAAAAAAAAATATATATTTTTAATAAAAATATTATTAATTAAAAAATTATTTTCTTGGCCATGGCAAACAACTGTGCCATGGCAAAAAAAAATAAAAATGTATATTTTTAATAAAAAAATTATTAGTAAAAAAAATATTTTACCGACCATGGCCGGCAACCAAGCCATGGCCAAAAAAATAAAAACATTTTAATAAAAAAATATTATTAATAAAAAATTATTTTACCGGTCATGGCCGACAACCGTGCCATGGCCAAAAAAAAAAAAAAAAAATACTTTTAAAAAAATATTTTAATAAAAAATATTTTATGTCCGGCATGAAAGGCACGCCATGGCTAAGAAGAAGGAAAAAAAAAAAAGAAAAAAAAAAGAAAGAAATATTTAAAATATTTAAAATATTATTAATAAAAAGAAATTTTGTGGACGTTACTAAACGATTGCTCTTTTTTCTATTCTAGGGATAAAATTTTTACCGTTAACAAACGCCTTTAAAATACTTAAAATCAATTTAGCACACCAATAAAAAAAAGAATCATTTCGAAAGAGAACTGCTCCTGCGCCAAGCAAAATCGTTGTCATGCGCACAAATTCAAGACTCTCTCTTTGGTTAATAAATCGAGGAGAAATCTATCTTTTTTTTTTTTCGTCTGTCATGTCTCTAACTCTTTTCACTTTGCCTCTTGCACAGCGCAAGAGTCGAATCATGCACCTGTGATACTAACGTCTCCACCTCTTAATCTCTTTACCAGCAAAACCGCATACCTATTGGCGAAAAGAAATCTATCTTTAATAAGCTAACTTGGTATTAGTAATATCTAGAGGGGACAAGCAATAGTTAAAACTATAGACGGTATAACAAAGTGTGCTAAATACTAACGAAAACACATCATCTGATTTTTATCAACGGAGTATTTACCAACACAACGAATGAATTTTTTTTTTGTTGACGGATGTGAAATTAGAAATTTATGTGTCGATAAAGTAACATATTGGACAAATAATCTGTATCCGTTTTCTATATTTTAAGCTCTTGGGACCATCATCCCTTTAAAGGCTTGAAGCAAAAGATATTTCCCCGAAAAAGAATGATTAAATTTGATTTCTACTAAATGTGAAAAAATTCGCACAAATTTCAAGCGCCCATAAATGCTGAAAGATACGATATCCGATGCTAGTTGACAAGTCATAATCCGAATACGAAAAAAAACAAAGGACCAGAGCTGAAATTACTCGATTGCGCAACAAAAGTCGTCCCCAATAATTACGAGAATAGCCAATAAATCCGACAAACTTCTCTTTTCGCATCTCCTTTTCGTTAAAAGCAATACGTACAGATAACAAGAGGACTAGAAGCCAGGGGAAAGCTTATGGACAGCCGTCGAAATCAAGGGAATGAACGGCCATGATTGGAAAAATACAACTGTTCTTTTGATCGAAATCTAATAATTGATTTATATGCAGTAAAGGGGCCCCGCAAAATTTATTGTGTGTCCCTCGGAAATTCTCTATCCCACGCGACTCCGATTGCAACTCCGAGCGAGAGAGGAGTCTCTTTGTAGACAAAAGTGGTCGCCGTCCATGAACAACGTCCAAATTCACTCGGTACCAATCCATAGACGAACGACTTTATTTGGGACTCGCCCTCCACTGGCGCGCGTGATTCCACGGATGAAGGTAGGCCTATCAAATGGGTGAATCGTAATCACTGAAAATTGCTCAAATGGCCACCCTTAAAGGGAGGTTGGGAGGGTTAGGGATGAGGATGCGCGAGTAAGAGAGCCGGGTTTCGAAACATGGGCACAACACAGAGCACACACGGTGGCTTGTAAAATAGAAATAGGATAGATTCCGACAAACAAAAAAAGAGTGGATCACGTCGGATCGAAAATGATCCGGCCTATATTAATCTAGTTTTATGCAATACAATTTTAATGACTTGTACCCGATTCAACCCAAGCTCCAATTTTTAGCAATTTTTCTTCTTAAACTGTTGTCTCTAAAAATTAGCGACTCCATGGACCGACTCACAAGTCGGTGAAGCAATTTAGGTGCTTGAGTGGAGTCGAGGGCCAGGGCTTCGTGTGGCACATGAATAACATGGAGATGTGAGCGAATGTCACGCAAACGAACAAGAAAAAAGAGGTTTTAGAATCGAGAATCAATTGGTTTCAATTTGGATATCGATTCTATCCGGGAATCAGCCTATATTATGTTTTTGGGTAAGAAATCTTAATACAACATAAAAATCACATCATTTCACTGAAAAAAAACATATATTGATTAAGTGGTCATGTTGTTATTTATTCATGTTAAATACCACGTTTCGATTCTCAATGTGTTCAAAAGAATTTTTTTTCAAGAAAGAGGATTTCGAACCGGCCTCAAGGGACTTGGGCCAAACCTTTGTGGACTCGGACATGGGCATTGAGATCTCAAGCTCGGTCTCAACATACCCGAGCATGGGCACCATGGTCTTGAGTTTGGTTTCGAGCAACTTGGGCCCAACTTCTTTGTGTCAAGCTTGGTCTCGATGGACTCGAGTTGGGCACCAGTGATTTAGGCAAGGGAGCCAAGTACCCAGGCCTGGCCAAGGAGACCCAGACATAGGCATCGAGGTCCAAGGGTTAGCCTTGAGGCACTCGAGCCCGCCCTCTGTGGACGGAGGCACAAGTACCGAGGTTTGGGGCCTAGCCTTGAAGGACCTAGGCCCAACCGTTGAGGAACTGGGTTTGGCCATGATGGACCTGGGTAGAGTGTCAATGACTTTGGGTGGAGTCGGAAACCCGAACATAGTCACTTGGGACTCAACCCTAGCCTTTGTGGACCCGACTACTAAGGAACCAAGCGCCAATTACTTTGGTATGAAAAAGAATACTCAAGCAGGGTGGCTAGGGACCCGAGTATGAGCACCGAGGTCCCGGGTTGAGCCTCAAGGGACTTGGGCCCAATCTCCATGGACTTAGGCACAATCGCTAGGTTCTTGGGCCTGGCCTAAAGGGACTTGGGGCCAGCCACTGTGGACCTAGGCCCGGTTACCGAGGAACCGAGCACTAGTGACTTGGACATGCAAGTCGAGTACCCGGGCATGGCTATTAGGGACCCCGAGCATGGGGTCTCGAGCACGTCCTCAAGAGACCCGAGGGGGCCTCTATGTACCAGGGCTTGCCTCGATGTACTCAATCCATCTATCAAATTCAAGTTCGGAGATTACATTGAATATTTTTATATAGTTTATGGACCACACTCAACATGTATCAATAATTCAAGGACCACATTGAATAAATTAAAAAATTCAGGGACCATATTGAATATTAGGTTAAAGTTTAGAGACTATATTAAGTAAATTAAAATTCACGAATCATATTTTTGTTAGATCAAGATTCAGGGACCGTTTGTATTGTTATCCCAATTAGAAAAATCGTCTTTTATTCGTCCCTCGATAAATGCCGAAAGAGCACGCTTTTAGGAAACTCCTCGTCGACAACCCTTAAAAGAGAAAAAGCCGGTGCCTCACACGCGCTTCGGGTTGGGGGTGGGGGGGGGGAGGGAGATAGCAGGGACAGGGATAATCATGTGCATGATGGCGCAATTAAAATAAGGTGGAGTGCGCGGCGAACGACCGACAAGATGTCGGGTGATGATTGAGTGTCCCCACAGGTGGCGTGCTAGTTGTCCCACGTGTCCCCCTCCCTCCCCGTCAGAAGCCCCGCCACGCTGGCGATTGCCCATCCCCATCGTGGACCCTCCCGCACCCAATCCATTCCCCCCCCCCCAACCCGAACCCACCCACCGCGGCCGTACGTGGGCCGCTCTCCATGTGACCGGCACGTGAACACGGTCCCCCTCGGGGGCCTTGCGTGGTGGCTGCTTGGCCATGTCCCCATGACGAATACCCATTTGCTCCAATGGGGTATTAGAGAATCATTCCACCCCCCACCCCCCCAAAAAAAAGGAAAAAGGAAAAAATTGGATATAGAGATTTTTTTTTTTTGGATCAATACCGCGAAAAATCCAAACTGATGCACATATGACAAATTTCTAAATTAAATGACATGTGGCGGTTAAAAGATATATTAGTTTAGGGTTTTACCCTCCGTTTGTTATAAGTGTGCTAATTTTTTTTCCGTTGTATTAATCAAATTTAAACGTAAATTTATCACAAATATACTAGTTTAGGGTTTTTGGTAAATTTGTCATCAATGTATCAATTTGGGAATAGTAAAAAAATTAGTTTGATGAAAAAATGTTACAGATATACTAATTTGAAATTTTTCGTGGTATTAACTTTTCTTTTTTATGGGTATAGAGATTTCGGTAAGGTCTTTCCGTGTGCAAATCAAACGAAATTTGTATTTCTTCTCCTGCCGTGTAGCCACCGGAACGTATCATCGAGACTTTTTTTATATGATGTGCGATACTTCCCAATCCAGCGAGCAGTCAATTACACGATGTCACAAATGTCACGAGCACTCTGAAAAATACGATATGGATGAATCTATGCGAACCCAATCATCGACCTTCGATTCGGCCGGAAAACGACATCGGGGCTCAACTGGAGAGGAGAGAGAGGGAGGGATCACATCACTGTCCGATGTGATCCATCATCCATCGGTCCGGCGGTCCCCATGGTGGGGACGAGGGCCGACCACCGGGGACGCATTCCCGCAGCGTGAACATCACGTGAACCGGGGACATGCGCGGGGACCGAAATGACCGCGCTGCCCTCCGCGTCGCACATGGAGTGCCACGTGTCGAGCGGCCAGTGGGGCGAGGTAGTTACCTTCGGGTGGGCCCCGTCGCCGGGAGACAACTAAGGGATGATGAGGCTCATCACAGTGCGATGGTCGCGTCCACATCGGCGAATCTCTCTCTCTCTCTCTCTCTCGCTCTGGGGGTTGGGGGGAGTGGGGATACCACAACGTGGGACATAACGGCAAAGTTGATCTGTTTTCGGGTTAGTTACAATCGTACGGTCACCAGACGCTTTGATCTACTCGGCCCAGACAAGGTAAGCCGTGCGATGCGATCGCCCGTGCCCAACCGTCGCATTATAAGGAAATCCCTCGCGAATCTGGTAATGCGTACGTCGGTCGGTTCCATCGCGTACGCGAAAGAAAAGTTGACGTGTCCAGGAACGGAAGCTTTCATTTCGGCGGGCTTGCTTATCATGGATTTGATATGAACTTGTATAGTTGTGGTTGGGGCAATTTAGGGTTTGATTTTAGGTAAAAAAAAAATCGATGAAATTTACTCCATCCATCCATTTCGACCATAAAAACAAAATCCATCTGTTGATTGGCAATGATAATTTCATTGGATCCGTCATAAAATATGGAACGGGGAGACATTTCCCGGTGCACAAATATCTTGTTGAATTAGGTGGCTATTGAGAGGACGGCCATGGTTAGCTGGTCACATAGAGAGAAACTAGCACGGCAACCCATAACCACGGTCCCTACTTAAAATTCAAATTCCCGGGCTGGGCATCAAACACATAGCGACCGGTTTCCGATATGAAAATACAGAAACGCCCTTGCCGCTGGATTTATCCCGGGGTGGGTGTGGCTATTGAGTTCGGTTCAAGGTTCTGGCGGCGACAGTTAGTAATTTGTGCTTGATTTCGAAAACATGGAAGCACCCTAATATGAAAGCACAAATATTTATGACTTGATCTTAATTCATTGTTGATTGAGTCCGTCGAAATCACTAGAAGTGATCGAGTTCACGTTGTTGCGAAACTTAACGGTTCCGTCCTATTGTTCTCATCCAATTTATGCAAGCGAATTTAGTTTAAGATGACATCGAAACTTCCTCATCGCAAATTCTGTTATATTTGCGCTTTGAAATGTATTATGCCAAATCTCTAGTTTTATGACGTCGGAATGTTGAGTTTCAATTTTGTTAGGAGTTTGTCAACGAGTCTCTTCATGGCACTTGTCAGCCAACACAATCAAAGAAAAGTTTACAGTCTTCAATGTGCCGTTTTTTCATATCACGCGCGACTGCTGTTTTCAGGATATATTACTAAATAAGTATATTTGACAAGTGATCGGGTGTGCTGTTGAAAAGAATCGTTTCGTTATCGTGGATTGACATTTTTTGCCAGAATAGATGAGACGAGATATGTTTTGACCGTTTTCTAGGAATTTACTGAGAAAGATCTGAATAAGAAAAGGTGAACACGCAGCAGCTTTCAAGACAAATTGTCTTGTAAAGGATGTAACAAATATCACGGGAATTAAATATTTTCTTACGAAGTACACACATTTCAAGAGCGATACACATATAGAAATTATTAGGGAAAATGACACAAATTGTCTATAAACTTTAGCTCGATATGTAACGTAATTCACAAACTTTAAGTTTGAATAATATCATCCGTGAATTTTAACCCAATGTGCAACGTCGTGCTTGAGCTTTTAGTATGTTCAACGTGGTCCTAAACTTTGGATACATGTGTAATCTAGTCATTGATTACGTGAAAATGTTTAATGTTATCTTTCTATTAATTCAAGTTCATGGATAATATTAAACAAATTAAAAGTTCAGGAATCACATTGTATATTTTATTATAATTTAAAAATTTTAAAATTGGAATGGTTTGATGAGTTTCATGCCAAAATCGAGATCGGGGTACCACGAATCACTACGCGCGTTCCTCGTATCTCCTGGAAATTTCGTCGATCGACGGGGAAAATGCAAACAAGGC
Source organism: Syzygium grande (assembly GCA_024733475.1). Taxonomy (NCBI): domain Eukaryota; kingdom Viridiplantae; phylum Streptophyta; class Magnoliopsida; order Myrtales; family Myrtaceae; genus Syzygium; species Syzygium grande. The sequence goes on along the minus strand of JAMXDD010000001.1, from coordinate 38,445,297 downwards.
TGTACGGTGCTCCCAAACCGACGCTTTGATTAATTGGATTTTATCAACCCCCCCCAAAAAAAAAACAAAATCACGCCCTCCCCAGTCGTTGCTAATAATGCCTCGTCGATCGGAACTCTCCATTATCGCCACTCATGTGCATCCTACGTGGCGCGCGCCCTTCCCGATGCGCCCGCCAGCTGGAACGACAGCTCGGGACACGCGTGATCCCGTCATCCGCACGTGCGCTCCGCCCCCCCCCGGGGCGGGTCAAAAGCGAAAAGACGCACGGACGGGCAGCTCGGCCCCGCCCCGTGCTCGGGATCCGGTCGACGGTCAAAGCTCCACCCGAGGCCGACCGCGCGAAATCCCGCCCGTGCCCCTCCCGACCGGCGGAGCCGGTCGCCCCCGTGACGGCGTGGGCGAATCGTGGCCGTCGGATGAGGAGCGGGAAAGGAGGGGAGGGGGATCGATGCGCACGTGCACGTGCGGGAAGGGGATGCGATTACCGAGAAAGCTGTTGGTGGGGGAGGTGGGGGGGGAAGGCAGCCTTTGCTTTTGCTGGTGCGAGAGATTTCCTTTGTTGATCTTCGGGGACAACATGTGACCGCGTGAGCTGGTAAACCATGTGATCGACCGTTGCGCGAATCGATTTTGATTCTTTGATTAGTGCGCGGTGCGGAAAATTTGGTTGGTTTCGGTTGATCGGAATCGCGGGTTAGGGTTGCGGTCGGGCTGCACGTGCGGGCGCACGGGATTCGAAGCGGGGAAAAGGGGAAAAGGAAAAAAGAAAACGGATCCGGGCTTTTTTTCCTTCCATAGCACGCTAATTCGAGGTCGCCGGACGGTTTTGTCCCGGGTTCAAATGCGCGCGTACTTACCGATTTTTTTATGGCACGACCGGGTAGAATGATTTTACGATTTTATCCTCGATTCAAATTGCTTTGGAAATAATAGTAGGTCGAACCACATAGGCATCCTTAATGAACAATCTCGAATTGCAACTTCGTGTTTACAAGTTAGAGCGTTCCAATTTTTTTTTTTCGAATTGGCTAATCTCTACAAATGCACGCAAATTGCTTTGTCCATGTATGTTAGATAAGCCTCTATCGACGGGGGCAATAGAGGTGAGCCCTCAAAGATACGGTGAGTGAAGACGTTGTAGTTTGAATTGAAAGCCTCCCACAATTGAAATCAAGTGCTTAATTCAACCCGAGCGAAAATGGGCAATTAAGCGCTCGAGTACTCATCTAACTCCTCGAGATCTAAACTTGGTCTAATCGTCTTTTTTATGATTTCGTAACGTGCCGACGATCGTGACAATTTGAGTTCCAAAGCGAAAGTTGAAAAATTGTTAAAAGTTTTTTTTCCTTTCAATTGCAAGGGGAAGGGCAATTGCGGAAGGCAAAGAGAATGCACCACCCCCGCCCCCGAACCCCAAGTAGGTCATTGTTCTACGGGAAGCACGTTTGGTTGGTGGAGATTTTTGGGGATGATAGAACTAAGGAAAATTAGAAAAATACTATAGTTCCATTATTTGAAAAAAAAATGATTAACCCATCACCAAAACTAATTATTAGATTACGCTAATCTAATCATTTTTCCCGAATCGAATTCTCCAATTGAAATTGTATGCCAATTGGGGTCCTCGAGCTTCTCAATTCCCCAAGCCAATTTCATTTAAAAAGAAATGCACATTACGAGACCAAACATGGCGATTTTTGCCACAGCGAGCGAACTTTTCCACAACTTTACTAAAGAAAAGTGCTGACTTTGGCCGGATTTTTCGCGGAGATGTTCCCCTAATCATACGTGAGGGCTCTTCGAACGACGAGCCCCCCTATGGTCAAGAACGTGGTCTACTTGCAATTTATTTCGATTGTAATATACTTCAATTTGATTTTCAATTTTCATTCCGGGGGTCGATTTACGAGCTGGCCCGGGCCTTTTGGTCCAAAAGAAAGACTGGGGGGACAAATAGTTTAATGGGGTCTCGACAAAATCATGGTCAAGTCGCACGAGGTTGTCTAGTCGGAAATGATAAACAAATCATTAACGTACAGGGGTGCAAGTCGTTGAGTGTGCGGGGGCGGGCGGCATGCATTCGTGGCTTATGATGATAATGATGATTGTGCATGATTAATCGCGAGGATTTAAATAATCGAATCTGGAGTTCGTACGAGTCCTGGAGCTTTTGTTTTTATTTCCTTATTATGTATCTTTTTCGAGTCGTTTCGATTGATCCGTCTCGGACCGGTCTTTTTTTTTTGGCCGTGGATGGGGTGTGGGGCCCGAATCGTGTCGGAGATATGGATCTCGAAGGTAACGAGGGTTCGATCGCCTGATGGATTTCGAGCCTCGGCCACGGCTAGGAGTCGCGGGCTGTCGTGTTTGGGTTGTGAAAATTTTTCCCCCCGTCACGAGCCCGTCGGTTTCAATTTCTACTGACTCGAGGCGTTCGTGATTGCTTTCTTGTGCATGATAGGATTTTGATAATTTTTTGAAAGTACTATCGCTCTAATCAGTTGATAATTGGAAAAACATTAATTGGATTTGTATCGCCGAGGGTCTTCACATTAAGGCCCGAAAATGGCCCGGCCCGGCCCGAATTTATTAAGGTTGGGCCGATGTTGTCTTTGTTTGAGCCAGGCCCAACTTATTTGAGCACATATTCATCCAAAATGATAAGTTCGGGCTAGGCCTTCTATGTCAATGGCCCCGCTCATGAAAACCCAAGAATACCAATCTAACGTAATCACGGGACGGCGGTCTTATCGGACCAACGAAATCTCGCATGACATAGATGGGCCTGACGTTGTTTTCCACCAGGCCCACGATAGTGCGGCGGGCACCTCGACGCCGTCGGACTGATGTGGACCGATGCTGCTCCCTCTATTTGCACTCCGACCATGTTCCCTAACCGACAATACGTCCCAAATATGTCTCTTCGCATCGCATGAAAGTGTTTTTGGGCCCGAGAGTAATCTCGATGGCCCAATCTATAAATTGGACATGTATTCGCAGGCCATGTTGGATAGGAAAATGACTGAAGCCCATAGCCCATGCAGAAGTTTGCCCCGAAGTCCCATACCCCAAAAGATGGTATAGTTACTTCTCAAAGTATGAATAGCTCAATTTGATCAAAGATGAGCAAAGAGCTTTCGATTCTCTTTGATAGAACTTGGTATTAGGGATGGGCATAAGTTATAGGAAATTCGCGTCACGCGGAGCCCCATCCCAATCTAAGCATATATTTTCCCCGTGAAATATGACTCGCGGGCATCTGGCTAGGCGCACGACGGGACGAGGTCGAACCGGTCAGTGTTAGCCATGCCCCGGTCTGTTAATCTGCTCGGTACATGTTATTTTCTAACAATAATATTAATGAAGATTGTCATATCATGCAACCCACGGTAATTGATTACTAGCTCAGTTTAACCTAAAGCAAACAAAAATATATATCCTGTTAAGTGAGTAATAATAATACAAAAGGGAAAATATCAGTTATCATTGATCTTTTTATACCTTACATCAATATGTCAATATGTATAATCTCTTCGTAAACCTATATTGTGCATCTTATGTTTTGTTTTTAGATTTCAAGTTACATCTCCCGTCCCCGATCCTTGTCCACTTGTTGTTCACCGTGTTCTAATCTCTCTCTTTCCTCCTCATACTCGGCCCCCTTGCAACCGCCTCCAACCTCCATGACAACCCCGATCAAGGTCATGCCCAACGTTAGTCACGGCACAGAGCTCGATGCTGCGGCCAATGCAGCTCCCAATAGAGCTTGCCATGGCCGCCTTGCCGAGCTCTATGCGGAGCTTGAGCTCGAGCTCTTTTAGCGCTCTCGGACAAGAGGGAGGGGGACGATCGTGATGGCTGGTGTGGTACTGGTCGGTTCGATAGCGGCGTGGGGCAGCGTGTCGATTGATGTTGCCGACTGCGAACATGGCCGTTGATTTTGGATTTGGATATCATGGACCTTGGCTACGCTTTGGTGGTTTCTATTTGAATGGAGAGGTAAACGAGTCTCCAAGCTTTAGATTTTGGCTAGAGGCGCAAATTGCAGGTTACAAGAGGCGAGGATGCACATTAATATAGATGAGATAATTCAAGTCAGCTTTCGAAATTATTTTCCAAGTATAAAAAGCAAGGATGCACTTATTTTCCTAGTATAAATAAGTAGAGAAAGGCTCATGAGCGATTCCTTTTAATAATTATAGAACATGAAAAAGATCAAAGCAGCATAATTCATAATTCTTACGAAAATTCAATCAATTATATATTGCCGATATATAATTGTCAAAAAAAAAATTAATGAAATTGGCTTCCCATGCGGGGCACAATAGCTAGGCAAAGCTTCACCCCATGGGGCGGGTCCGGGTATGCCATTGCCGGCCCGCCGCCATTATGATCCCAAACGTAGAACCATGCATATCACGACCATTTATACCTAGTCCTGATTGTTTTATAACGTCGTGACATCGTGAGATATAAAACAAGACATATACACGATATTGCAATGTAGTATAAAAAAAATCGGGGAAAATTTTAATGAGGATCCGAAATGATATTGTTTTCTAAAAAAGCCCAAATTAGACAATGCCTAAAATATGTCCAAAGCGACCGCTTAGTTTCGAATAAAGGTTTTAATTCGTTAGCACATGCACCTCACTCAATCTTTTTGTTCCCGTTTGTTTCTTGTTTTCACTGTTCATCTTCTTTCTTCTTCCAGCATCTGTACCTCACTCAATCTCACTCACGACAATGGCCGCTTCCTCCCTAGGCCATCGTCATCCTCATTGGCGCCGTCCTCGGCACTGGAACTGGTCATTGTCGACAGATTCGTCCCCGGCGCTCAAAACCTCGGAGCCTTTTCTTGCCGGATAACACTCGGAGAATGAACAAACATGGAGCAAAGGGATCTCACTATTGTAAACCTCTATTACCACAACGTCAAATGGATTTTCCATCATAGATTGGAAGGTTTCTCCAAAGAAAATAGAACAGATGTAATCGGACAATAACTGGCATTCTGGGCATTGAAGAAAAATTCATTTACTGGTCTTCAGAGCTCTCCAAAAGGCACAAGTGACATTGTGCAACTGAACGAAAGGAAGTCTTGCCCACTTAATGAGCACCCTACACAACATGGGCTGAAGCGAGTGAGCACCAGTATAGAGGTGGCAGGAAGAAGAAGATGAACAAAGAACAAGAAAAAGAAAAGGAGAAGTGCCGCTGGACAAAAATACCCTTGCGCTTGTGGTCGTAATTAGCACGTGATACGCATGTGCTCGCTAGTTAATGAAGATTTGACCGGCCAGCGAGTTCGGATCCTTATTGGAGATTAAGTGTTCCCTCGGGCCTTATTTGAGAAAAAGTGACTATTTTAGACCCTTATTTGAAATAAAGTTTACTTTGAAATCCTTTTCTTTTTTAAGAAAATGATATCATTTTAGGTCTTTATTTGAAAATTTTTCAAAAGATCGGGAGGCTAGATATCCCAAAGCGGGCATCTCTTCAACCATTAATTAAGATAGATAAGTCAAGTTTGATTGACATAGACATCCGTCGGAATCGAAAACCTAACAAAAGAGAATCGATTCCGATCAAGTAATGTCGGGACGGACCTAACCAAGACTAGAGCGGCGTTGGAAGGTTTGAACCTAGAAAGAGAATTCACTCAATCCGGTTTCTTGTAATCGATTCATTAACATGGTTTCACAAGGGGAGCAAGTAGATTTGCCATTGAATTATCCAAGGGGGACATATTTCAGCTTTGCACAACATTTTACACCGTGGCACAAAACGTTGTGGAAAGCTACAATCGGTCATTTCCTTCGGCTGGCCGATGACGCTGCTATCCATTGTCGCAAGCTCGTTCATGGCCTCAAAAGGCAAAAAGGAAACGAAGAAAGCTGTGAGAGAAGAGAGTGTAAGGAAGGAGAGATAAAAATCTGAGAAGTGGACCCGTCCACACACGTGGCAATTAATGAGGGGAGCGATGCACAGTTTACGTGGCAAGACAGGCCTACCTAATATTTCCTCTCGCACACCATGACTCAAAACGCCGTAAAAAGTGTGCAGTCGATCATTATTCCTTCAGACCGAAACCGTAGCAGATTAGATGTCTCTTTCTTGGCCCCTGGTTAGCCCCCAAGAGCAGCAAATAGCTTACCAATAAACAATCTCATAAGATCCTGGCCAGGTCAAAACAAAGTTCACAACTTTCACCGACCTGTGTGCTGGAAATTAATTACTTGCTCGAATTTTCGCACATGTCAAGTCGAGGGCCACCACATAAAATTCCTTTAAATGCGGACTTCCTGATATTTATACCCATGATTTTTGGCTGAAGCAGGCCCATTCTGAAGTAACTATAACGCAATGGACTTCGTAGATCGGATGAGTCTAAAGTCCAAAGGCCGAAAGGGACAACATAGAAAAGTGGGGAAACATGCTGATAATTACAGCTTTGTTCTAATTTTGCAATTTCTGGAGGTCTGCCTGCTTTAGGTACCGCATCGAGTTCGAGGGCATAATCTCTACATGTGATGGTGATAGATGATCAGATACCATACAATAAGAATGATTTTCCATGCATATGAAGAAGTAAAAGATGGCTAATGTATGTTTTGAATTGATTATGAGAAAACTACTCATTGATTGCTGGCAGATAATTGAAGGCAAAATAAGCTTGGAAACATCAAAACCAAAGTTTCGAGCTGCTAAGAATTGAAATATCAGACTAAATATAGGAGAAAGGAAAGGTGGTTCTGGCTCTAAGAGGAAACGTCATGATGTACATGGCGAAACGGAGGCGGACCCTTTGCTTGAACAAGAATACCTTTCGAAAAGAGTTAAGGAACACGCTAGTGCCACGATCATTGGTGATTTCGCGTAAGAAATCGTCATCTTGACGAGAGATTCATCTCGAAGATGAGCAAGATGAAACGAATGACTTGAAGCTTCAACCTCATCATCACGACGATGAAATCGTGATGAAACTCAATTAGGGAAATATCTTCCATGGGAGGGAAGCAAGGCGCGCCTCCAATTGGCACGTTTTGAATCCATTTTTGCCAGATCAGGATTATGGCAAAACTGTCCATAACCACAAGCTTGGCTTTTTCCCTGCCCCTAAAACATGATTCTAAGGAAGCCTGCCGAACATCATATGTAGCCGGAAAATCAGAATAACTCCCATTTTTTGCCAAACCTAACCCAAAAGCATAACATAAGTTCACATTGCCCATATCTGAAGACTTAGCCATGAAAAACTTACTTATATAGATAAGCGTATATTTTCTTTGAAGCATTGTACCGACGTCAACACGATAAAAATCCTTAATTTAGACTGACCGTCTGACTAATCGACTAATCGAAATTGATAGATTTTACCCTTTACATCCTAAGATTACTCGACACCATATGTACTGAAGATTCCTGCACAATCCCAGCATGCATGCGATGCATCGCATAAGGAAAAACGAGAGCTACCAAACTATGGCCTTATAAATTATCCTACCCTTTGATCAAATTTCCCCCATACTTCAGCACACCATACCTCGAATTGAGGTCTCGGTGTTGCGTGACCAGGTTCATAACTTCGCCGGACTACCCTATCTTCTGCTCCGGAGAAAACCACCTTCAAGAAAATCAGTTCTGTGAGAAAAACAAAACCACCCCAACACCCTCTGAATTGCAGGTCAATTAGTCTCCTTGACGAGACAAAGCTAAAGCAAATTCTATTCAAAGTACATCTACAGCAGATATTACAGAACACAGAGGGAGAGAGAGAGAGAGAGAGAGAGAGAGGGAGAAGCAACCTTGAAAGCAGGAAACGGCCAGGCCAGCATATGTCATTTCTGCAAGAAGTATGACACCCAGATCTTAATTCTCATCCATCACCAGCCAACAGATGAAGACAACAAAATGAAAAGGAAAAGCCAAAGGAAAAAAAAACAATTAACAGTCTCGCAAGTTGCAGTAGCAAATGCATACGTACACATACGGAAGTATCCATACGTAGGCACCCGCAGTAGCAGATGCGCCCGGCACAACGAGAGAGAGAGAGAGAGAGAGAGAGAGAGAGAGAGAGAGAGAGAGAGAGAACCTTCGCCGGTGAATCGAGCATTCGGTAAGCATCGGCCGTGATTCCCACCAACCAAAGACCTGGGAAAACGCTCTGCAAAAGCCAAAACCAGCAACGAATGAAACAGTGCAAAAGGGTTGGTTCTTCGTCAAAGAATTCACCACCCAGAACATCAACACGAAATAGCACAAAACGACGCGATCGAAGATCCTCCGTACGTCGAGCTGTTTCTGCACATTCCGGGGTCGCTTCCTCGGTCTCCGAGCGGGCCTTGACCCGGTCATCGCGAAGATGTCCTCCTCGATCTCCTCCTTCGACAGCGACACCCACAGCCTCCGCTTCCCCTCCTCCGCCTCCTCCTTCCTCTCTCCGCTGGCCGCCTCCGCAAAGCCTCGCAGCCGCGCCGATTTCGGCGGCTGATTCGCGTTCTCCTTCCTCTCCTCCTGCTGGACCGATGGATTAACCGTCGGAAACGCTTCGCGCGGCTCCCCGTTCCTCGAGGAGCCGTTGCTCGCTCCCCTCCTCGGCCTCAGGTTCCACGGCCTCTGCACGGCCTCCTCCGCTTCGGCTTCTTCGTTGTCGCCGTCGCCGCCGCTGCCCTTGCTGATGTTGCCGCCGCCGCCGCCGCTCCTGTGATCGGTGCCGGCGATGTTGATCTTGAACGCCTCCCTCTCCCCTCTGCAGCCCGACGCCTGTTTCTGCGGCTTATCGAGGGCCGGCGCGGAGCAGCCGCCGATGGCGCGGCAGGAGCGCGATCCGAGCGCCGGGGGGCGCGATTGCGGCTCGCGGTCGTCCGGAGGCGGGGGAGGAGGAGGGGAGTCGCCGGAGGGGAGGGGCGGCGGTGCTGGCGGTGGCTGGCGGTGGCGCCTCCCCAGCGCAGGAAGGACGGCATGGAGAAGTTGTGGAGCGGCTGGGACTTCACCGGCGCCGTCGCCATGGGAGGCGGAGGGGAGTAAGATAACGAAGAGAGGACGGGGAAAACAGCTGCCCCGGAAAACGCAGCGGGCGACGGCGCGTATGGAAAGTACACGATCGCGGGTTCGCGCGATGCGCCCAGCTGCTCTTGCGTTGACCGAGTGGAGGATCGCAATGGTGGAGAGAGAGGGAGAGAGGGGCGACGATGGTGTGGCGACGATGAAGAAGAAGGAGAGGAAGAAGAAGAAGAAGAAGAAGAAGGAGATGCGAAGCGAAGAAGGAGAGGAGGAAGAAGAGGAGGAGGAGGAGGAGGTGATTGCGATACAAGACGCGGCGTGTTTTGTATGAAGCCAGAATACACAGCCGGGCTACAGAAACGGGGCGTCGTTTTTGCCCTCCTTCGCCGTCTTTTTCTTCGCTCTAATTCGATTTATTAGTACAATACCCGTATTATAATTTATCTTTAACGTATTTAAATTTATACGGTGTATGTGCATGTGTTTTTTGGGTTTAGTTTTCCGTTTCTCGTGATTTCTAATTTCTAATTTGCGGGAGGAAAAAAAAAACCCACGTTCTCTCGTAATTTGATTTTGGCGCGTGCTGGTCCGTACGGTATTGCCGTATTAACTGAAAAATATGAGGACGTTTTGTGCGTTTTTTTTTAACGTATTTTGATGATCGCGTGATGTTTCGATTTTCACTTGGTACACCAACGTAATTGAGGGAAGTTCATGCAAATTCATTCGAGTAGTTATTTCGTTGCCATAAATGCTGGATTTCTTATTCCATTTTTGACATGAAACTTGATTTTTTTTTTAATCACATGCTAAGAAAGAGTGATGAAATTCAGTTTCTATTTAACTCTTTTGATTAGCATATTTTGTATGATTATGGTTCGAGCCTTTTTGAAACAAGATGTACTTTTAAACTTATATTGGTGCTTTTTTCCCAAAAGAAAACTCATTGCTTTCTCTCTAAAATTGTGAAAAAAGGAAAGAACGATTAATTTATCGACAAATATTACATGATTATGTATTTATATCATCATGCTTTTTCGTAACTGATCGTGAATGAAAATCTTTTAAAGATTTGTATTCACAAAGTTAGAAAGTTTAATGGTAAAAATAAATTGACATCTAAGTTGAAACTACTGTAGTTCAAGTATGTACATTGAACCGACCAAAAAAATTATGTACATTATGGTGGTATAATTTTTATAAAATGATAATCGTGAGATCACAATTTATTGAGAATATTATCTTATGATAATTTTAGAAGAAGTATAAAAAAAATCACTCAATTACTATCTCGGAGCAAAACGGAAATTCCAACTCTGTGCAATATTGTCCATCACAACCTTTTCCTTAAAAATTTAACTTATCAACTTTTTTTTTGCCTAATAAAATAGTAACTAACCAAATATCATAAATACAAGTCTCAGGCTAAGCAACACAGACATAAACAAATCGAAAAAAAAAGAAAATCAAAAGTTGAAACTCAGTAAATAAAAGCTCATTTAATTATAAATGTACATGAGATTGTCACGAGCCTTTTGTAAATAAAGAATGTAAAAAAAAATCTATTTCGGGAAAAAGAAAACAGGAAAAATCCGTAATTAAAAGAGGAAAAGAGTATGACGAAATATAAAAAAAACAACTAATATGCTTGATTCTTGTGTAAAAGGATATATGATTACCTAAAATCAAAATATATATAAGTCAACGATTTAATAGTCATGACCTAATTTTTGGAATCACACTGCTTGATATCTATATATCGTTCTTTCATTCATGTGCACGCATTTCTCCCAACATTTCACGGAACTTACTCACAATGAGAAGGAAAGGGATTTGTTGGTCATTTAACATGCATTTTCGAAGGAAATTATATATGCAATCAATGATATGTATTTTGGGAGAAAATAATAAAATCTTTCAAGGGAATGCTTGGTGAAGAATAGTTACGCGAAACATCAGAATTTTCATTGTCGTTAAATTGCCATATCCAAGCTCATTGTTTTTTTTAAATAGAAAATTCAAAACTCGCGATATTGGATGTGCTTTGAATAAGAAAAGTATAAGGTACTACGCATCTAATTGAGGGACGGCTTTTAAGGATGAATTTGTTACCATGTGTTTACATGAATCACCATCCCTGTACTTTCGCAACGGTTGTGCACGCAATTAAAAGGTCTTGCAAACATAGCATTACAAAAGTGGATAATGACACGAATGGTTCACGAACCTTAACTCAATATGATTCTTTCAATGTGGTCAATGAATTTTAACTTAATATGCAATGTTATTCCTGAATTTTCAGTTTGTTCAATGTGGTCCATGGAATTTTGTATCTGTTCAAATTAATCTCTCAACTATGTTAAAATATCAAATATTATCTTTTCATTGATTTAAGTACATGGACAACATTCAATATTTTTAAATAGTCCATAGATAAGTTTAAACACGTATCAAGAATTCAGGGATTATATTAAAAAAAATTAAAAGTTCAAAGACGATCATTGCACATCGAATTAAAGTTCAGGAATCGTATGGAGCGAATTAAAAGTTTATATATCATATTGCAAATTAATTAAAAATTTATGGATCACCGTTTCATTTTACTTTACAGAAACGAAAAGAAAAAAAGGTGTAGCGGTACGTACAGCCCGGGTGGGCCGACCACGACCATATTGGGACGTATTTCCTGCGAACGAGCCCCAAAAACGACGCCGCTGTGCCGAATCGACGGCCGACCCCTCGAGTGCCTCTAATAATTTTTCAAAAACAAGACGGGGACCCAAAAAATTGAAAAAGAAGAAAAGAAAAAAAAGAAAAAGAGAGCTTCTCCGACCTCCAATGGCTGCACCATCGCTTAAGCCCTAGAAAAATCTGGAAAACTCTCTGCTCCGCTCTACACTCTCTCGGTCGGTCGTGCATTTCGCTCGTCCCCTCGGGATCGTCCGCCGCCAATCGACGCGTCGGTCCGGCCGCCCCTTCCCCTCCGGAGCGCGGCGACGGCGGCGGCGGCGGCAGAAATGGAGGCGAAGCGGCTGAGCAACGGGCCGGTCGTGGCCTCGCCGGACGGACGGCGGCGCCCGGCTCGAGATCTCTGCGACCTAGCTGCAGCAGCGGAGCTGTTCGGGTACGCGCTCGCCTTTCTCACGTCCGCGGAGGACGGACTCTTTAGTGTGTTGTTCTGTACGGACGGTGGTCGTCCGTCGGGAGGCAACGGGGCGCGCAGCGTTTTTGGCTAAGCGTCGTTGACGGCGCTTGTTTTTGTTGTTGTTTGGAGAAAGGACTGCGTTTGGCAGTTCAAGCTTTGTCGGTAATCGGTGCCACCATAGGCTCTGTGGCGGCGGCGGCGGCGGCGGCGGTTTTTTTGTGTTTTGAACATTCGATTAGCGTTTTTGTGTCTATAATCGTGCTCATGTCGAGTGAGATGCAAGTCTTTGGCCCCCCAAGCTGCTTTTCCTCCGAATTCTTTCGATGCATAGCTGTTGGGGGAGTCCGAGACTTATTTTCATGTGGCTTAAGGTTGATTTGATTCTTTCGTGAACAATTCGTTTGAGTTGAGCTCATGCATTTGACACAAAAGTTCAGCTGGTGAGACTTTAAAACTTATTTGAGTTGATTTTTTACACGTCGAGGGAGTACTCAAACGATTCTGAAAAAATTGGAATGACATATCGGACTCTCTCTGGAATCATGGCATTACATTAATATCTGTTTTTACTTTTGTTTTGAGAAGATTACTTGTTAATGTGGTGTGCTATTTGCCCCCCTATAATTTGCTTCTCAGGAAGCATTGGAACACCTAGCTTCTGTTGATTTGGTAGACTTGTGCAATGAGGCGAAGATTGAGCGGTGCCGGGCAACTAGGGACTTGAGAAGTTGTGGCCGCTATGTACATCATGTTCTAAACTCCTGCGGTCATGCATCCTTGTGTGCAGAGTGTAGTCAACGTTGCGATCATTGTCCGATATGTAGAACCCAAATACCCAAAAGTGGCAACAGACTTCGGCTTCGTCTGTACTACGAGTGTATCGAGGCTGGCCTTATCTCGAAAAGATGTGATGAGAGATTTCAAGAAAGAGAAGATGAGAACCAACTGAACGCGGATGTTCAACATCTATATTCTTTGTTTGATGTGGCATTGGAGAATAATTTGGCGTCTTTGATATGCCACTGTATCCCCCAAAAATTTGAGTTGCTTTCCTCTACAGAAGTTTGCTTCCACATTATATTATTCAATGTGCTAACCAAAATTTACAGAAACTGGAATTTCCGTAAGAAAGAATTGGTCATTTATGAAAAGCGTTTTACAGGAATTGCAATAGGGTGCTGTTAACATAGACAACAGAAAAACATTAATTCGAGTATTCATCCTTTTCCAAATAACATTAACCTATATTCCCTGATAAGATTCATTTTTCTTTAACCAAAAGCATTTTGTTTGTGGAACATGTTCTCTTTGACAGAAGTTCAACAGATGTTACAGATGTTTGTATGGATGAAAGTGCTGTATCTAGTGATCCTGTCACTGCCTTCTTGCTTGATGAAGTGGTTGTAAAGGATTGGTGCAAGCGAACATTCAATAACATCTTGGCAGAGCTTCGAGGAATATGTATCCTGAAAGACTTTCTGACACATTTGGAATTCCAGTCTAGTTCCACTTTTGTGTTTGGATGTAATTTCTCCTTAACATTTTTGTGAAATAGATAACCTTGAGTTGATGGATATGAAAAGCAGATCGAGTTTGCTTCTCAGGTATTCTGCACAGCTGGCCGGCATGTCTAATGTACTAGAAGTTTTGGAGTCATCGTTCAAGGGAAGTCTTTCCCCGCAGTTGCATGACTTGCACCATCTTCATGAGAGCATATTGAAGACAAAGCAGGTTTGGTTACTGGAGTTTTCAGTAGTTCACTTGAAAACCATGTTCATAGTTTTCTATGTTACTGTTTCTTAGAGAATTTGTTTTCCAATATTATTGTGGGATAAATTTTCAATCATCGATATAGCTAAATTACACATGGGATATTTACCTATCGCAATTGTCAGCGGCTGGAGAATGCTTGTTTTCTCTAACCACAAGATAGAGCTGAATGTACGGTCTTAAGTCTAGGATATGCCCAGTACAATCCACTCATATATTACTTTCTAGAAAAAGAAGAACAATCCACTTTTTATAGAACTTGCACCAGGTGGACAATTTATTATAATTACAAATTCTGTTGAGGCACTGGGTGTTTGGACAAATTTAAAGTGAATTTCAACAAGCTGCATTAGCAGACATAAACATTGACATGCTTCGCTTAATTATTATTATGGGTGGAATCTTTGTTGCGAGACTATGTAACTATGAAATAGCCTGTCACATCTGAACAAGTACTGAGTTTGGGTATATTAACTGGAGATCAAGATGTGAAATTGTTCCACAGAATGCATTGACTCTGATTTTTTAAGGTGGGAGTAACTTAGTTACTGCTCTTTTCCTCTTCATTCAGCATATGGAGATTATGATGTGGTGCATACGGCATGAATTTTTAGCAACTCAGGGGTCTCGGTATGCTAATTATGAACAATGGCGCACCTTATTCCGAGAGAGAAAATCAGCTGCAATAAAGCGTTCATGGCCTGATGCCGTAAATCTCTCCACAGAATCTGGTGGACAGGAAGGTTCCCTTTTCATTGAAGATGCCGTAGGAAATCTTGAGATAATTGAGGAAGATATGAAAGAAATGGGAGATGAGTCGGAGCTCTTTTCTTTGCAGAAAAGTGGGGGCTCCTTGTACCTCAGGGCTAAGGTAGAAGGGCTGTCTGGATGCTATCCATTTGAGAACCTTCGTGCTGCAGCTGACATGTTATTTTTATATGGAAGTTCTGATTTGGTGGTTGCAAAGCGGGCAATTGTATCCTTCTGTCTTTTGTGTATTTCAATAATTGATGATGCTTTATTTTATTGCATTTGTAATTTCAAAGCGATGAAGATGCTGAAAAGTGCCCTTTTTTCCTTAATTGGTGTATAGTTTCTCTATTACCTCTATGATCGTCACTGGACATTACCTGATGAATTCTGGAGACACGTTGTAGATGACTTTGCAGCATCTTTCGGCGTGACCAGGCATTTGTTGCTGGAGTCTCTAACATTTTATCTCTTGGACGATCACACAGATGAAGCTTTGAAGGTAAGTTGTTGGATGAGCTTCAATGCTGGATATGCAGCTTTCCATTACTGTACTGTTCATAATTTATTATTGTCAGACATTTTAATGGTACTTTTTTCTTTGAGCTGGCATCATTACCAACCTTCTATGTTTTGCGTTTGCACAATTAAACCGGTCAACCATTGGATCTTGTAATAACATCACGAAGATAGAATTTCCAAACATTTTTTGAGTCATAGTGCACAAATATTTTTGCCTTTGAAAATTATGGTTATTCTGATTAATATTTGGTTATAGAGGAGAGGCTCTGCTGTCAAGTTGTCATTCTATGTATTGAATGGTTCTCCCTTCTTGGATTGAGCTGAACTTTATGTATTAATATTTGGTTGTAGAGGAGAAGCTTTGCTGTCAAGTCATCATTCTATGTATTGAATGGTTCTCCCTTCTTGGATTGAGCTGTAAATGCTATTGATCATGCTTACTAAAAGTTGCACCTCTTGGATTATTCGGACATAGATTCTGAAGTCCCTAGTCCACATGAAATTTGTTCCATGATCCTTGTTGATATGTTATAAATATCTTCGCAGCAAATTACATATTGCCACCCTAGTTTTTAGGATTGTTGCAAATTGTTCCATGATGTTTCAATTTTTACAATTTGCCCTAGAATCTTAGAAATCGGTTGCAATGTGTCCTGAGATTGACTCAAACCAAAATTTACTTGAAGCTCTGACAATGTGATGGTATGTGACTGATTATGTTCGTCTATATAAGTATGTACCTATTGAAAAGTAGAGGAATAATTCGGAAATATGTCACATTTGAGCATGTGACTAAAGTTCCAACGAGAATTTGATCGTAGTCAATGCCAAATGCATATCGATATATACATGTGAAATATATATTTTTGAGTAATCCCTATATTTTCTTCTCACATAATGTATAACCAATCTCCCTTCTGGAAATAGTCACGTGTTGTCATGTGGTCAGATACGTGAGAAAAATTTGGCTGCAGTCAATGCAAGAGGGCACATTGCAACCAATTTCAAAAAGTCGGGGCAAATTGAAAAAATTGAAATTGTCAGGGGGCAACTTGCCACAATTCCAAAGAATTGGGGGGCAAATTGTAATTCTCCCATATCTACATTTATATCTACGCAAAATTTTCAGTTCGAGAACAAATGAAAAAATTTATTGTTACAAGGTAATAAGGTGAAGTCCTTTCAAGCAAGTTAATCATTAATTACAAGTGGCTTCCGTTGCAAAACAGAGGAGTTTCTTTAAAGAAGGAATGAGATAGCAATAGTCTTCTTAAGTTTGTTTGTGTTTCAGGTGATTGTAATCTTTGGATGTATTAAGAATCCTTTCTATTGAAGACGGCTAGTCTTTGGTGTCACATTTGTCAAGGAGTCATTATTTCCAGGACAGTGCAAGTTGAGTGCCACCGAAGTTACTGAAAGCAAAAATAACAAAAATCTTCAAATATGTCTGCCAGCAAGTGTTGGTGAAGTTTCATATTAATTTATTGGCCTTTTGGTTACTATGGTGATTTTTTGGGGCCAAAGAGACTATGGAGATGTTGAATATCATCATCTTTTCATTTTTAGGAATTTGGTTGAGATTCTACAGGTTTGTTTCTTTTGGTCGGAAAGATTCTATTGGTTTACAGGCTAATATTTATTCCCAAATTTACACTTCTTAGGAAGCTTGTCACCTTCTTCCAGAGATCTCAGGCTCAACAACTCATCCTAAGATTGCCCAAGTGTTGTTAGAGAGAGGAATGCCAGATACAGCCCTGATGGTTTTACGTTGGTCTGGGCGTGATGGTGGATCACAGTTAATCTCGCTTCCTGAGGCTGTTACTGCAATTCGAGTGAGGGTGGAGTGTGGGCTGCTCACTGAGGCATTTACTTATCAGAGGATGCTTTGTTCCAAAGTCAGGGAAAGGAAGCTTAAGTATGAAGCTGCCGTTGATCCTTCCAATACCGTTAAAGGTGAATGCAGGACTTGGGTGGAATGGATGGAAATTTTAGTCACTGAAATATGTTGCCTTTCCATTAGGAGAAAGCTTGTAGATCGAATGATAGAGTTGCCATGGAACTCTGACGAGGAGAAGTATCTTCACAAGTGTCTAATGGATTATGCATCTGATGACCCTTCAACTATCATTGGAAATCTTCTTGTTGTTTTCTATCTCCAGGTAATCTAGTGGCATTTTGACGAAAGTGATAATTGAGTTTCAGTGTCTCAATATGATTCTAATGAATTGCCATTATTTGCTGATCACTGAGAATGAATATGAAATGGCACTCTTGAGTAGTTTGACTACTTAGCTATAGGATAGTAAATGCAAACGGTTGCTTCACTTTATCTCTCTGATTAATTTGTCAGATTTCGCTGATGCCATCAATAATTCTTTGCTACCAAATATTAAATTTTGTGTTTCCATCTGTTGGATGTTGGTTTGTTCCGCTGCTTTTACATCATCTCTAGAAGTCATTCGTCCCTTGTAGGTAGTTCTATTTTATTTTTTTGGTGGGATTTTTACCCCATAGGTCCAGGATATATCAGGTTTGAACCTGGGTCTGATCCTTGGCCCGTTAACCCTCTTGCCTCTGGCCATTTCCCTGGCTGTGAGAGCTAGTTTAGTTATTTCTTCAAACAAGAAAACTGTATGGCTGTTTTGCCTGATTCCTACAAATCCCTTGTGTTCCATTGCAGCGCCACAGGTATTCTGAGGCATACCAAGTTGATTGTGAATTACAGCGCCTGGAGCAGGAATTTGCATCGACCACTTCAGCTAGTCAAGACATATTATCTAGAATGGAAGCCGCTAGTCACTGGAGAACAGAGCTAGTGGTAAGCAGTTTGTACTT
The DNA here is from genome assembly GCA_024733475.1 of Syzygium grande. Classification (NCBI taxonomy): domain Eukaryota; kingdom Viridiplantae; phylum Streptophyta; class Magnoliopsida; order Myrtales; family Myrtaceae; genus Syzygium; species Syzygium grande. Next base: position 38,427,266 of record JAMXDD010000001.1, on the reverse strand, counting down.
GACCTTTTAGCTTCGTGTTCGAAGGTGGCAAGTTGTTGGACAGGTGCTTCGGCTCTACTAGAGACAAGACTCCAAGCATGTGAAGCCACCTTAGGTGGATTCTCTTAGTAAGCTAAGTTGGCACTGACATATTTTGCAAGATTCTTAAATGGGAGGTCCTTAGGAGTAGAAGTCTTCCTTTGTTGCTTGATGCTTGTTTCAGAGTGTTCATTTTGCATGTTGTACCGTGCGCGGAAAAAATTGTTTGTTGTCTCTACTGCTGGAGAGTAACTAGCAATTGCTTGTACAAAACAGGATAAGTGTATAGAGTTGTTACCAGAGGTGCAGCAGCAACAGATAAAGAGTGGAAAGCTGCCTGACATAGCCGTCACCTCTGAAGATGCTCATATGCCTGAAGAATGTAATCTTCCTCTAGAACGAAGGCCTATTCCTTACAGTTCTTCAATTCCCGTAGCTGTGGATTCTTCTGTTATATTGAACGAGGTCATGATGCCTTCCTCAAAACGATCTGATCTGGGGAATCCTATGAAAGTACTCGTGTCCAGCACCAATTTTGCAGTTGGACTTGGTAACAATGACTGGTCTTCAGTTCCAGGAGAGTCATTGCTTTTGAATACAGAAAGAGGCTCAATGCTTCTTGGCAGAAGTTTAAAAAAATGATACGTCAACATCTGGAGCTTTTGATTTCAAACCTGCCTCACCATTGCAAAGGTTTCCTAGAGGTTTGCCTAAGTTTCGTCAAAAGAGTTGGCCCCAGGGCAATTCGCCTGATCATATTTCGTCAGCAGTAGAACTAAATGGATTCAGCGACCAAATCCAGAAAAGTAGTCATTTACACTCTCAAGCATCAATGGCGAATCCTCAGTCCTCACCTGCCAGCCACCACAGTCTATTGAGAAGTTCTAAGCAGGACCTGCACAAGACAGTATCTGGCAAAAGGGTCCATTCAGAGGCTGACGGTGTACCTTGGAATGCTGTTTCTTCAGATGATCTAATGGACATCTCTTGGAGGTAATGCGATCGCTCTCCTCCATTTCTTTGAATATTTTGACTCTTTTCGTGCCTCCATGTTGCTTTTGCGCTTAACCGCAGATGTTATAATTGGTCATTTGATACATCTTGATGGTATGCTTTCTAACTCTTGGCAGTGGTGAGAGATCTTTTGCGGTCGAGGACGAGAACCAAGCTCCAGCACTGAGATGGAGATCCGATGAAACTAGTGATGAAGAAGAGGAACCGCATCAGCAGAGATCTGTGGGGACAACTCCTTACCGAACTCCCGTCACTGCAATTCGAAGAAGCAGATTTGCCAGGAGATGATGATTGCTTGGATTCATTATGCATCAAGCTTCCTGTTAACTTGCGATTGTTCTTCCAGTTTGAAAGCGGGACAAATATGAAGCCGCTGTAACTTTTGCCTGAAGTGGGTTCATGCCAAACGTTTGCAGCTTCGACTTGGTGAAGGAGATGCGACTATGTGAGTCCTTATGTGTAGTTGCGCCCCCCCACCCCTTGTCTCCGGCGTGGAGTTCTTAGATATGGAAACGAGCTCGAGGGGTTGCCATGTTCTTGTATCTTTAAAGCGACTCATAGCACAAGGCAATTTGTGCCGGTCCTGGCAATTTTTTTTGTGAACCTGTAACCGGATCGAGTGCCTTGAGATCATTTTGATTGAGAGATTTTGAAGGAGAATCTCGCGTCTGGGGCGAATCAGAGCTTTTCTGGTGCTGTTGTCTTGATATTGGCAGAAGTAGATCAACAGGGAGTCACTCGACTCCATTCAAAAGCATATTTATTAATTCGAACATATCAATTGCGGGCAGGATATTGCATCTTCCTGTCTCATCATATTGCTGCCTCGTGGGTTATGTTCTTTCTTTTCTTTCGAGTAATCAAAATTGTTCATTTTTTTCTTCCTTTCCAAAAAAAAAAATTTGTTCATTTTTATTTTTCTTTCGGCGCCAAATTACACGCCCATTGGGGTCAGTCACTGCACTAGCTAGCTGTGTGATGGCGGCGGCGGTAGTGGCAGCGGGCGGCGGCATTGGTGATTGGTCATTGAGCATGGTGGTGCTTGTCCAGTGAATGGTGGGCAATGGTCTGTAGATATAGAATTGTAGCTTCGAGCAGGAAATGAATTTCAATGACGCTAAAGGGGAATTTATTTCGCGAATAGACTTAATAATTCTTCATATTATTCGCCCTTAAAGAGAAAATGAGGACAATTTGTAGTAGAAAATAGAATATATATTTCGTAATCTTGTTCAATTCTCTATACTTTCGAAGGAAATAAAATATGAATCCGAAATGAAGAATTTTCTTTTTTTTGGTCAAAATCATTTTCATCGCCTCCTCTTAACTTGAAAAGTCAAACTCAGGATAATAATCTCTGCACATTTTCTTCCACTTCCCTCGTTCGGAAAACACGCCGTCGGTGTCGAAGACACAAAATCATGGCGACGGCGCTGAAACTCCCGATCATAGACCTGTCGTCGCCGGACCGCCTCTCCTCCGCCGCTTCGATACGCCAGGTTTCTTCTCGCCCGAGCGCTTCGCGAACCGGCTCGTTCCCGTGTTTCCCCGTTCCCGTTTGCTTGTGTCGGAGCAGAACGATGCCCGTGGTCTCGTCGTCTTCCGGGGTCCCTGTTTTTAGCTGTGTCCGAAACGAGCGACCCGCCGGCGGTCTTCGAGTTCGTCGGTGGCTGGGGACTGACGTTGTGTGATCTTTGTATGCGAAACTGCAGTCAGCGTCATTGCCACTGCTGTAGTTAACATCATCGACATTGTTGCAGTTGCACCTGTAACGGTGTTTTTGATCGTTTACCTCTAACACTATGTTTGTTGGGAGGGATTTTGGGGGAAGAGGAAGGGTTTTGCGCGATCGTGTTTGAATTGAGGGAAAGAGACGGAAAGGAGTAGAATTGATGAGTAGAAGTTATTCTCCTTTTCCCATTTATACCCTTATTCCACATCAATTTATAAACGCTTAAAAGACTGGCATCCTTAATCGCTCCGTCCAAATTGAGTATAAGGATTATTGTCTTAAGAGAGTCTCTCCAGTCATTTCATGTGATCTAACTTTATAGCGCAAGGAACAATGCGACTTGGTATTCAGATTGGCTCGAATTACTCTTTGTTGTTCATTTGGTGTGTGTGTGTGAGAAGACTTATCTCAGAACTGAGAAGTGTGTGCATGTGAATTTGGATTGCAGGCTTGTATAGAGTATGGCTTCTTTTACCTAGTGAATCATGGCGTCAAGGAAGAGTTGCTCGCCAAAGTGCTTGAGGAAAGCAAAAAGTTCTTCTCACTCCCCTTGGAAGAGAAAATGAAATTGGCTCGGAAGGAACATAGAGGCTACACGGCATTGTATGCTGAGATCCTCGACCCTTCCTCAAACTCCAAAGGTCTCTCTCTCTCTCTCTCTCTCTCTCTCTCTCTCTCTCTCTCCCACACACACACACGGGCAGTTGCATTCTGTGGCATCTTTGGTTAGACTTGTTAGCCTTCCTTCTAAAATCAAGTTACTTATCTTTTTTCTTGAGGATCTGTCTAAAATTTTTTGAGCTTGGTTGTTGGAGCATACATGCTAATGGATATGGGAATGTATTATATTGTATGTGTTTTGGGTCGGTTTATCGATTGTTAAGGACAGAAAAATAGGTTGGTTATTACTCACAGGTCTGTGATTCCATTAGGTGACTCAAAAGAGAGTTACTACATTGGCCCTCTAGAAGATTGTTCACATCAAAAGAATCTGAACCAATGGCCTCCTGAAGGTATTGTTTGTTGAATATATTTGCTCCTTTCAAATGGACTGCTTTTCATCTGAGTATTGTATGCAGTAGTATTATCATGACGACATCATTAGAAAACTGCGTCTCACCGTGATCAACTATACTATTCCTCTAACACCATTGTGCTCAACTTCGTTTGCATCATTATCATAAGTGTTGTCCAGGTGCTATGCACTATTTGACATCTAATAACAAATCATTAAATGCCGACTTTTCTATAAGCAGTGTTTGAAATTTCTTTCCCCTTCTAGTGAATTCCAGATATGATGCCATCTTGGGAAATCTACAATGGAATCCTATTACAGGGAAGTAGAGTAAGTTCTTAGCACTTGCTTATCGTTGACGCAGTTGCATGTTGATCAACCTGGAAGTGGTTACAGTATTGTTCATTTAGAGCTTGTACCTAGTGATTTCGTTTTCCCAAAAGGCCATTCTTTGAAAAATTCTAAGAATTTCCATCTGCTATTGGAATTTTTAGACTAGACAAGTATCCTTAATCTATTTCCAGTGCAAACAGATATGTCTCGCCAAGTTAAATGGCTTCTGATATTAGTTCTACTCTAGCTTTTTTGCTATGTGATATTTTGTTACTCGGGCGTAAATTTTCAGAAGAATGATGTGGATCCGTTTCTTGTTCACTGTGTGTATTTCTATCATTGGTTATCTCTCTTACATGATGGATTTTCATCTTTACCATAACTTACCATTCTACTGCTATGATGGATTTTTTTACTAGGTCTGTGGGGAGAAAGCTTCTCTCTTTGATTGCTCTGTCACTGAACCTGGAGAATGACTTTTTCGAGAAAATAGGGGCCTTAAACAAACCTAGCGCATTCCTTCGTCTTCTACACTATCCAGGTCCAGTGGTGCACTCATCTCTCTGATTTTCATGGCTAGTGAGTCAATATCATTGTCCGTTGCCTCGGATGAGTTCTGAACTTATTTCAATTCCTATTGAACTTCAACTGTGCATGACTGGCTAGATGGTATGATGAATCAAGAGGAAGCTCATATAAGCAGCATTCTTCTAATATGAAATGTGAAAAGATGATCTTATGGCATCATAATCAAGATTTAGTCTAGATGTGAATTCGGTAATGCTGATGTCGTATAGACTTTTAAAATATTATGGTTGTTCTTTTGCATAGAAGCAAATGAGAACCCAAAGTGACAATCATCCTGGAACTAATTTCCAGGTGAAGTAATGATTTCTAAAGAAGAAATTTATGGTGCATCTGCGCATTCTGATTATGGAATGGTCACTCTACTGGCAACTGATGGAGTTCCAGGACTGCAGGCATGTCGGCTTTAATATACTTGAGTTTTCAAGCACGATTATCTTAAATGTTTGTCACAGGGACAAATTAATGAATCTTGTCTGCAGGTCTGCAGGGATAAAGATAAGCACCAGCGATGCTGGGAGGATGTTCCTCATATAAATGGGTGAGTTTGTTATCCTCCAGCAATTTATCTCTAGAACTTCAGATGAATGATGACTTTGTCTTGGTGAACTGCTGATGATCCATTCTGTAGATTAGCCAAAGACTTCCAGCTCTCTTTTCTGATTAGTTCTGTTGTTTATTTTACTGTTTCTCTAGTATCTCTTTTGGTATCTTCACTTTTTACGAGTACAACAAGCAGAAGACGATGAAAGAAGTATTAGCATAGAAGTGCTCTGTCTTGCTGCTACTCTCACGATGACTGAGTTGGCTATTCTTTGTTTTGGTATCAACAATATGAAAATGATTTTGCAGGGCATTCATTGTAAATATTGGTGACATGATGGAGAGGTGGACTAATTGTTTGTTCAGGTAATCAATGAAACTAGAAAAACTAAATGTAGCAAGTGTTTTCTAGAAGATATGATATCTTTTAAATTTTAAAGTTTGTCTCTTACTCTCAGGTCAACACTTCACAGAGTGATGCCAGCGGGACAAGAACGCTTTTCTGTAATTTACTTGTCTGCTATCTGTTCTCTTGTCATTCTTCAGTTTGCAAGTTCTCAGGCATTGTGTTTACACTTATCTAATAGTAACTGGAAATAGTATCAGCAAATTGACAGGATATTATTTGATCAATACTTCTGACATGCTCCTGATAAGGCAAATGTCTTTCAGCCCCTCTTCTTGAACTGAATATAAAACTAAGCTAAAGTCATTTCTCATGCTCAAGAGCCCAATAATAGCCAAAAGGAAGTAATGGAGTGGAAGCCATGTCTATTTCATCATAATTTCTTTATTACAGGAATGTGATTTCTACTGAACTATGCATTTTCATTCTCATTGCTTTTATCACATAGAAGTTGTCAAATTTTGAGTAGCATCATTTTGTTTGTATGAAGGATATTTTCCTCTTTCCCCCTGAAGCCTGGTTTAAATTGGCTTGTAAAGTCACGTGTTAATTGAGTTTTATCGTTTAAGTTTTTCGTGTGTGTTATGTGATCCTTTTGTTGAATGAAATCATATTTCGACATTGATTGTTGATTGCTCTAATAGTGGAGATTTTTGGGCTATGATAATTCAAATGCATGAGAATGTTGCTCACTACCCATTTCTAGAATTTCCACATTAGAAAATACTTCCAATCTCCGAATTACATCCCTAAGGATTCGTTTGTGCTCTTGAAATCAGAGCAGGAAAGCAATAAAGTTTTCCTTGCGCCATCTTTTTCTACTGGGCTTTCAAGTTTTTTCAAGTTTTCTCTCTTGAGTAGATGCATACTTACTAAATACCACTTCAGGTTCCTGGTTTTTCTTGTTTTTCCTTACTTTACTTCAAATATTTTACTTAATGGGATGAAAGTCAGAATCTTTCTGTTTCGTCTAGAGACTAGAGTCCATGAAAAGAGCACTAACTGAGCGGGTGGGCCATGCAAATGATGAATTCATCAAGCCTAAATTTGTGGTGATGTAGAATATTGTATTTTATTGAATGTGTAGATACTAGAATTTTGTTTATTCCGGTTTACCTATTAGTATTTTGAATAAATTCTCTCATATTGTCAGAAAATCTTCTTAATTGTAGGGGAGACTATGGTAAAACTAACTGTTAATTTGAAATTGCATTCTCTGCAGATGGCTTTTTTCTTTGATCCAGATGAAGATTGTGTGGTAGAGTGCTTAAAAAGTTGCTGCAGCAACTCGTTTCCTCCAAGGTATCACTGCAACTGCCCATGTGGTGGTATTCTTCATTCGCATTATTGACCTAGCAATTACATATTTTATACCCGCCACCGCATCAGCAAACTAGCCTGTTTCTGACTCATACAAATCAACACCTAGAAATATATAGCAAAATGACCTGACAGGTTCAAATTGCAACTAAATGGTAGCAAGATTTTTGTAGCTGGAGATGCATAAGTGGTAGTTAGAACAAATTATTTTCTCCGTATATCTTCTTTCTTGGGAGATTACACATATATAAGGATTCTTTATAAAGCTGCGTCTCGGTCTCTCGTAAAATTGTTCCTGAGAAGCAAATATCAATGGATTGTTATAGTATTATATGGATGCGAAATTATAGTTACATGCAAGTGCAATATTGTCCTTTTTCACTTACCTTAATAAGCATGTGGCTTGTTCTTGCTAGGAAGTAGGAAATTGCTGGCTGTTGACATTATTTGGGGCATAGCAATCTGTGTGGGGGAAAAAACGTATTCGAGTTTGGTGTTTGACATTCTTTTTTAGTGAAAGTGCTTCACTGGCATTCTGGATGGCCTGGAACGACAACTTTGATTGAACTTACTTCGTGTGCACAGGTTTCCTCCAATCCGGAGTGGAGAATACTTGAGAGAACGGTTGCGGCTCACATACGGGTCGTAGCTTAACGTCCTGTCCAATCAAATGGAGGTTTCCTACGTAAAGCAATTGCATGGAGTGTTAATAGTAGACATAATACAGTTCGACTAGCTGCTAGACACTTCAACTTCTACTTGGACACCGTGCATATCTGTGTCCATACATGATCAGCAAGATGAGTAAGTGTCCAGTGTCACTTCATTTCCTCCTTTGTCTTCTCGGCTCTTGCCCTTGGTCACAGCTCTCTCCTTCATACGAAGAGCTTTCTCTCTCTTCCCATCTTGTCCAACCTCCTTTGAAATGATGCTACGGTGACAAATATTAGAGACAAGTTCAGTGTTGTCCTAACGATTGTTTGCTTGTTGGGATGTGCCACTGCATGTAGGGACATAAGGGCTAGGCCTATAATCTGGATCGTGACTGGTATCAACTAGCTACGTTGTTGTTAGCAGTTTTCTGAAAAATACATGGTATTTCATAATCATCAATAAAATGGGGGACTTTCACATATTGATAAGTGAAAACTTGGAGACTTCTAATAAGTCAGTTTTTCTAGTGTAGATTGATGACAGAATCTGTACATCGATAATAGTAAGTTTTCAGAGAAAATATTTAAATCTTAATTGGTGATACTGATCACAAGTAGTCACTAGTAACTTAATAATGAAAACTTAATTTTGTGCTATCGGCTTGTTAAATTTTCATTATCAATAGTAAAATTCAAATGTAAGTCGGTAATTCACTGATCAAATAGATATTGGTTATCCAAATTAGCTTTTTCTTTCCTTTAAAAAATTTACTTTATCTTTATGTCATTAATATTGATGCATTTTCATAAATCTCTGTAAAAATTAAACAATTGAGTCCTAACACTTGGTAAATTGTTGCAATCGATTCCTCATGTTAACTCGTCCTGTACATGGTTTATTTTAATCATTTCTCTCTCCTACATGGCAACTAGGTTAAAAGAAAATCCTCCACATCAACAAAAAACGTCATTTTGAATAATTTACATATCCAAAAACAACGCCGTCTCTTCTCTACTTCGTCACGTTTGCAGTTGCATTCTCCTTCCCAAATCGACATCACTAAAACCCTAAATAGGGATAACATGATCAATTAGGTCCGGCTTATTTTCTAATGGCCTCTTGACGTTTGCACATAAAGTGGTATTTAAAGTTCACATGAAATTAGCTGAGCCGCCTAAACAGGTTTAGACGAGCTATGATGATGGGCGGGCCCGACTCAGCAGGGAATTAATCGTTCAAATCAATCTATCATATGGGCCTTGGGCCCGATTAATCTAGGTTGGGCCCGGGCTGGCCCAGCGGGCTGTCAGCCCCCAATTTTGGATCCGGTTTTTGGAAAGAGCGACTTAAACGGGCATCATCACCGTCGTCACTCTCGCCGTCGAAGATGAACGCCATCGTCGCTCTCGCCGGCCGATCTCCGAACCCATGGCCGAGGAAGAGGTCCGGCTCCGCCCCACGATCTCGCTCTCCCCTCTTCTGCGCAATCTCGCTCTTCGCCGTCCTCTTCTTGCTCGTCTTCTTCTACTCCTCGTACGCTCGCGCCCCCACTTCGCGCCTCCTCCGGGGCTCGCCCGAGGCGCCGCGCCCCTCGCGGTGCGAGCCCCGGGTCCGAGCCCTGGGGCAGCGGTTCCTGTCCTACGCGCCGCACAGTGGGTTCAGCAACCAGCTCTCCGAGTTCAGGAACGCGATCGTGGCGGCCGCGATCCTCAACCGGACGCTGGTGGTCCCGCCGGTCCTGGACCACCACGCCGTCGCGCTCGGCAGCTGCCCGAAGTTCCGGGTCCTGAGCGGGAGGGAGATGCGGCTCGCGGTCTGGGAGAGCGCGGTGGAGCTTCTGAGGACTGGGAGGTGAGTGGAATTGCCGGATTTCCGTTGGTGCGGAAATGGAACGATCATCGTGTCGTTTGCTCACTGTGCTGGTTTCGCTAACTTCGGGAGATCCAATTTTTATTACAATTTCACTTCTTTCTTTATGCTGACTTAAGATTTTCTTTTGGGTAAGTTTCATGAGCGTCTCCTGCAACTGAGATGAAACATGCTATTAGCTATCTTGAGTAAATTTGCGATCTTTTTAGGAGTCTTTTTTTTCCTCAGGATCCTCGCACTGGTTTAGGATTTCAGCTGTCTGAATTGTCTTTGGCGCCCAGAGAAATTGGTTAGAAGTGAATTTGCTGCTCATAATTGTCCATATCTTTGGTCATCAGAAGGGTTGAGAGTCTCAGGCGGGATGATTATGGCCTTCTATTCTCAATGTTGAGTCTTGTTAATTTGCAGTTGCCAAAGGAAGAAAGAGTTTTTTTGTCTAATCTTTTTGTGATCGAGGTTCTTTGTTGTATTTCAGGTACGTCTCTATGGCCGACATCATTGATATTTCGTCCTTAGTTTCTTCTTCAACGATCAGAACAATTGATTTCCGAGTTTTTGCATCGATATGGTGTGGGGTGAATATAGACTTGGCTTGCAACAGTGGGACTGCTGGCGAGTCCCCTCTGTTTGCTAGCTTAAAGCAATGTGGATCATTTCTCTCTGGGTTTAACGGTAATGTAGACGAGTGTTTATATTCTGTGGATGAAGACTGTAGAAGTACAGTTTGGACATACCAAAATGGCAATGACGGAGAGTTAGACTCATTTCAACCCGATGAACAGTTGAAGAGGAAAAAGAAGATAACATATGTTAGGAGGCGTCATGATGTGTATAAGGCTCTTGGACCTGGTTCTCAAGCTGATTCAGCTGCTCTTCTGGCCTTTGGAAGCCTCTTCACATCTGCATATAAGGGTTCACAGCTTTACTTTGATATTCATGAAGCTCCAAAGGATCAGAGAATACAGTCGATAATTGAGAAAATTGAATTTCTCCCCTTTGTCCCTCAAATTCTCAGCGCTGGAAAGGAATTTGCTCTTACAACCATTAAGGCCCCTTTTCTTTGTGCGCAGCTGAGATTGTTGGATGGGCAATTCAAAAACCACTGGAAAATTACTTTTCTAACCTTAAAAGAAAAGATTGAGTCTTTGAGGCAGAATGGACCTCTGCCTATTCATATATTTGTGATGACTGATCTTCCTGAAGGTAACTGGAGCAGAACTTACTTGGGAGATTTGGCCGGAGATGTTGACAATTTTAAGCTTCATTTTCTGCAAGAAGAAGATGAGCTAGTGATTCGAACAGCAAAGGAACTTGCAGTTGGCGGGCATGGCCTGAGAGTTGGGTTTGTTGGAAGTAGTTTTGCACGAATGGACAAACTGAAAAAGCAATGCTCTCCTCACAAATTAGCTGATGTCCTTCTGTACATAGAGGAAGTGATTTGCAGCTGTGCTTCTCTAGGTTTTGTTGGTACAGCTGGATCGACTATTGCTGAGAGCATAGAGTTGATGAGAAAACATGATGTCTGTTCAAGTTGAGGCTCGCTTCAAGTCCAAACGATTTGATTGGAAATTTTGCACTTCGTTGCTTGATGTTATGCATTGATATTCGAGAGCTGGTCATGGGTTTTGATATTTGGTGGGTAGGTCTCTTGATAGTGTGATTTGTGAGCCTTGACTCTTTTTCTGATGGATGGTCTGCATGATATTCGTTTTCACCATTCTCAGCAATGCACACGGCATGCCCAGTTTGAGTTCTTGGTTCACTGGATGTCAGTGTTTCATAGTTGAAGATATTATGCTTGCTGCAAGATTTGGTCATCAGGGGTATCGAGTTCTTCAAGAATCTAACTTCATCCTCTATAACAAGGAAAAAGGGTCTTCTCCAGTTTCTGTAAATTAAAGGCCATTACAGTCATTGTCATTACTGGCCTGTTCCGGTTCTTTGCTGGTGAGTTGCAAGCAATCACAGCTCAACGTGTGCCTTCTTCTCTTTTGTGCACTTCACTGTGGCATTCGATTTATTCATTGTAAATACACACATTCTTTTCTTTTGGTACTTGGGATGAATGTTGTTGTTTTCTGCCTTTCACCACCTTCTGCATATATACTGTGTCAAGTACTAGAATTTCATTAATTTTTGCTATAAAACTGATTAGTGGAGGCCAGGCCACAGCTGCAGCGATAATGAATTTACCTTGAAAAGCTGGATGGGCAAAGTAATTTTTTGGGAGGGGCCCTCGACTCCTTTAGATTTCTTTTGTTTCGCAAAAAATAAATAATTTAAAAAACTTTTTCATAAAAGTAATCGCTTGTATCCTTCGAAATAATTAATCGATGAAAAATATTTTTATTGTCAATAATAATTTATATATAAACTTTTACGTGGACAATTAATATATTTATCATTCAATTATTTTTATAAGCGATATAATTAATCATTTTTGAGAAAATATTTTTTAAATAATTTATTTCTCGCAAAATAAATGCCGGGAGTTCACGTGTTGTGAATTTGGGGTTGGCCGAGGAGATAATCATGAAATTGCCGCTCTCTATATGACTTTTCCAAAAAATTTCATAAGCGCTGCTGTGGAGTTCAAATTCAATAGGCCCTTTGCCCCTCGAATAAAAGTCAGAATCGTGATCAGACTGACACGTGAAAATCCATTTGTCCTGTTGAGTTAACCTTTATTTAAGCCGTAGAAGATTTTCTTATTTGTTGAGAATACAGATATGCGAACCTTGCCACCCCGTTCATGTGCATCAAGTAATGCTTTACTCTTAGCGTCACCTAGTTACATTAATCTTCCTGGCGGGCGTGGCTCCCAAGATTAATATGAGTAGGTGACGCTGTGATTTGAATACTAGATCTACTGGATCCAAACCTAATGCTTAATTACTAAGCCCATTTCTAGTCTCTTTGTAATTTTTTTTAAGTGTCTCTGTCAGTCATGTTTGTATTGTCTTAACTTTCACGGACATTTCCAGTTTTTGCCTTCTCTTTCCATCGGTGAATGTTAGGCCAAAAATATAACTTAGAAAATCCGATCCGTTGGAAAATTCCCTTCAACTGGTCGTTGGCCGTAGATTCCTCCAAAATTTCTCCTCTAATTTGAGCCGTCACCAGTTCAGATTATATGACTCATCTATCCTAGGAATCTAGTAGATTCGATTCCGATGCCTCTCTTTCCCCTCGATATCTCCTTCGAGTATCGACTCTCGAATTTGTTTTGTTCTAACATTGTTTCATCTATTCCGGAATCGAGCAGATTCGATTCCGATGCCCTCCTTTGCACTTGAGAACTCCTTCCAGTTTCGGCTCTCAAACTAATCTGTTCGAAAATCTAGGCGTCGGCCCGCCCCGCCCCTGGTTTACTGGAGGAAGCTCTCTGGCAAAACAATCAACTTCCATTTACATATCTGTTTCGTTTGATTCCTTTGTCTGTCTTTGTGGATCAAAAAGGGGAGATGCCCTCTCGCAGGGAACCATGGAATATGCAGTAGATAGCTCAGTCCACTATAGGCAAAAGAAAGAATGCCGCTATCGTCAAACTAAAATGATCAAAGTACCATATTGCTCTGTCGGACCCTACAAAGTGCAACATTACGAAAAGATTAGTGCCCTTCCCACCAGGCCAGAAAAAAGGGTGGAAAAAGAAATAAGTGCCGGGTTTATATTTATTCCGTAATTTTCATTTTTGGGGTTGAAATCAATCTAGGAGTAGACCTATTCAACGTGTGCATTGGATTGGTTCGGTTAGAAATGATCAATCCAAATTGATCCGCTTAACTTGTCGTGACCCATTTCCATACAATACATACTCGACGTGACTCATATTATTAAAATACTTCATATATATAATCAGATCTAGGAAAACTCATCCAAACTAAGGTGAGAGTACGGAGTCAACGAGCGCGAGATTGAGTGAGGGTGAAAGAGAGTGAATAGAGAGTCATAAAAGTAGATTGAGGTCTAAATAAGTTGTGAACTTATTTAACACGTATATTATTTTAAATCTTAACATTCTAAACCCATTTACTAAATATATATAACTAACTCATATAACAACTCAAAATTATATATGTGTGTTAACAAATGGGTTTATACCCATTTTGACGGGTCTATCCAGGAGTCATCGTTCAAATCGAGTACATGCGGGCAGGATCCATTCAAACGACGGACGTGAAGTTTAGAGATAAAAGAACATCGATATCTATGGAAAATAGATGGAAGGAGGGCAATTTCAATAAGGCACTTATGGAAGTAATAATATCCATTTAAGGCCAAGTCAATTAGGACACCTATTAACAATGTTAAAAAGTCAATTCAAGACTACTTTGGCGACTACACCATTGTCTTATGTCATTTGAATCGAGTACAAGAGAAGGGGATAAAACGAAACATCAAAATCTGTCGAATAATACGGAGCATCTCCTTCTCCAGTTTTGTTTTTCTTTTTAGAGTACATTAGTACGAAGATCACTTTAATTTTGCAGGTCCCACTAGTGTATTTTTAGCAGCTATACATATCGATCAAATGAAAAGTGCAAATTAATATTTGAGAAACCATATATATATATATATATATATATATATATATATATATATATATATATTGCCAAGGTCGGGATCATGAGACATTAAAATGAAGTTAAATATTGCCAAGGTCGGGATAAAAATAATATATTGATTCCACAACTAGTTAGAGGTTATGAATATCGGCGTGTTAATTGAGAAACGCATTGATAGCGCTCATCCCAACTACGGGGTAGGGCTGCCCTGTGACCTCGAAGGCTCCCAATGGCAATCATCCCTGTGCCAACCACCCGCACAGGGCGAAAGGCTATGATCTCTGTGGATCGGCTTCACATCCGAAAAGGGATAGGAAATAATTTGGAAAAAAAAAAAACAAGTTTGCGCTAAGTGGGGGAAAAAAAAGAGAAAAAAAGAAAAGAAGGGTTTCGCCGACGTGTAAAATGTTTTTCAGAAAGAAAAAAATAAAAAAAGAAAAAGGAGGAAAAAAGCGAGTGAATCTTGTAATGAATGACCTCGGGAACCTCAACGGTGCCACGTCACCGCTTGGCAAGTAAAGCTCACGTCCTTCACTATCCGCTCCTATCAGTCTATATAAATAGAGCTCGCTCAACGGACATTGGCTCCCCTGTATCTATCAATCGCAGTGACCGCTCAGATCGTCGTCGTCGTCGGGCCACGTTTTGACCGAGTCGGTGAAGGGAACCGGTTGCGACCTAGGGTTTTTCTGTTTCTGTGGGCGGTGGAGCTCGAGCCTCGGCCGTTGTTTCCCGGATCATGGAGGGCGGAGGAGGAGTCGATCACCTGGCCGACGAGCGGCAGAAGGCGCGGTTCGACGTGGACGAGATGAAGATCGTCTGGGCCGGCTCCCGCCACGCCTTCGAGGTCTCCGATCGCGTCGCCCGCCTCGTCGCCAGCGATCCGGTCATTGCTCTCTCTAGCCCCCACCCTCCCTCCCTCCCTCCCTCCCTCCGCGTGCGTGCGTGCGTGCGTGCGTGATGGCGTCGGTGTAGACGCGAAAATGAACTCGGTTGTGGCGGTCGGAATGTTTGATTTGTCTAGATGAGGTCTTCGATTGCGAGCTTTGAGGGATTTTGCCTCGGATGTTTTGGTGTCGATTTGCTGTGTGGTGATTACTGGAGGGAGGTAAACCGTTTATGATATCTGGATACCGGTGTCCCAGGTTGAGTCGATATGGGCTTCGATGTTGTGTAGGCTAATTGGAATTGAGGGTGGATTTTAAATGCTGTTCGGGAAAACTCAAATTTGCCAATGTTTGTAATTTCATCTCTCGGAGTCGATTTATGGGAGCGATTTGGAGTGATGCGTTGTTTGGAGTCCGCAATCTGTGATTTTGCATCGAGTGCGCTTCTTTAGCTTATAATTGCTTGTTTTTTTGTTGCAAATGTCATGGTTTGTAGTTGGTTTACTGTGACAGGCCTTTCGGAAGGACAACAGGACTATGCTGAGCAGGAAAGAGCTTTTCAAAAGTACTCTCAGAAAAGCTGCCTATGCTTGGAAGCGCATTATGGAGCTTCGACTTACTGGTTCATCTCCATTTGACCCGTTTTAGTGCTGTTGTTTTCTATAAGCTAATGGAATTTCTGGTCTAACAAAATTCAATCTTTTCGTCTTGCAGAGGAAGAGGCGTCGAGGTTGAGGTTCTTTATCGATGAACCTGCTTATACAGATCTTCACTGGGTATTGTCTATTCCTAGTAGTATCCTTGGACCTTCTCATGCTTCCTTTTTCTTTTCTCCTTTTCGGGGCAAGGACTTTCTCAATCGATAAGTATTACTTTTTCTAGCTGAGCATAATGCTCACACAGAGAGCATTGTTGATAGGCCGGGCCCCCGACTTTAAGCAATTAACTGTTCCATGAATTCTTCACATCTTATTGACTTTGTTGTGATCCTTTCTAAATTATTGCGTATTCAGGAGATCTAATTAATCTTTTGATCATGTAGTTGTAGTTAGTTTTCTCTTTTCTTGCTTCCTCACCACGATTTTTCTGCAGGGAATGTTCGTCCCTGCCATTAAAGGACAAGGAACTGAGGAGCAGCAACAGAAGTGGTTGCCGTTGGCATATAAGATGCAAATAATCGGATGCTATGCACAGACTGAACTCGGCCATGGCTCAAATGTCCAAGGTCTTGAAACTACTGCTACGTTTGATCCCCAGACGGATGAGTTCATCATTGATAGTCCCACACTAACTTCTAGCAAGGTAAAGGGTTGAAGGACAGTGTCTTATTTGAAAAAAAAGAAAAAAAATCTAAAGACAGATGATATAATTGAAGTGACTATTGCCATTCTTTTTCTCTCTCTCTCTCTCTTTTTTTTTAATCATTTCTCTTACATCTCAGTTAGGCCTCTCACTAATCCTTCTTTGATAAATTGTACTGTCAATTCAGAATGTGATATCCAATTTTTTTGGTGCTGTTATCTAGATTTTCAATATTAGATTTGCCTAATTATGGTTTTGCTTTTGCTAATAGTGGTGGCCTGGTGGACTTGGTAAAGTTTCCACGCATGCCGTTGCATATGCACAACTTATTGTTAATGGTCAGGACCATGGAGTGCATGGTAAGCTTATCAATTGAGCATTCTGTTTGTGTAAGTTTGGCAAGTAATTATAGTATTATTGACATGACATCCCCATTTCTAGGTTTCATTGTCCAGCTTCGGAGCTTGGAAGACCATATGCCTCTTCCTGGCATAACTGTTGGTGATATTGGCATGAAATTTGGAAGCGGAGCTTATAACTCCATGGACAATGGAGTCCTTAGATTTGATCATGTGCGAATTCCAAGAAATCAAATGCTAATGAGGTTAGGTTTTGCCTCTCTTGCTACGCAAAGGGGCTTTCATCACACATCATGCATTGACAATGTTACAACTAAAAAATTGAAGTTCAAAGAAGAATGCATTATGATCATTTCAAGTACTAAGTAGCATACGTGACAATAATTTGTGAGAAAATGAAGAGATGTGAGTGAAAAGAGTACCATGGAAGCTCGTGAGGCATCATTATCAATTAGGTGGATACAATTGTCTGCACAACGGGCTATTAGCTCAATGGTAGAGCATTTTCTGAAATCCTTGGGAAATGTGTCAGGGTTCTGCAGGTTACAAGGGAAGGGAAGGTCATGCAATCTGATGTGCCACGACAGCTGATTTATGGGACAATGGTGTTTGTCCGACAAACTATTGTATCCGATGCTTCCTGTGCTTTGTCACGGGCAGTTTGTATTGCTACAAGATATAGTGCTGTTCGTAGACAATTTGGGTCACAAAATGGTGGGCCCGAGACCCAGGTTGAGTAATTAGTTTTTCCATCTTTAGATACTGATACATTGACGTCTTACTCCATGGTAATCTCTTTATGTATGAAATTCTATATGTGGTTCCCTTAGGCTTGTTCAATATGATTAGTCCAGCTATGACGAGAACTATGGATATGCTGTCACACCTTTGTGTTTGGATGGGTTGAAGTGAGAGGAAATGGAAGGAATGACTAACCTAGGGAAATTGGTTATTATGAAGAGAAAATAAATGAAGGGAAGTGAACGGAATGAACTCCTTTGGGCACACAAAAGAACTTCTCTCCACAGTTGAGAGAGATAGAGAGAAATTGTGTTTAGCTCCCTCACTTCCCAGAATGCCCTTAATGGAGAATTGATAAAGTGAAAAAGACAAGGGGCATTTTAGCATACTAACTAACTCGATATCCCTCCACGCCATTGTTCATCCAAACAGGAAGGGAAATTCCCTTCACTTTTTCTCTCTTCGATGCTCGTTTCTTTTTCTTTAGTATGTATATTCCTCCCAACTTGAATACCAAACAGAGTGATACAGCCAGATACTTCCTTTTTAACTAGAAGGATATATGGTGTAACAATTAACTTGATCCACATGGGTCAAGCCATTGAAAAGGAGTACTCAACTGGTGACTTGGGGGTAGATCTTTTGTTAAATATCTTTTTCATTAGTACTCTCCAATGTTACGTGAGACGTGGGGTGTTTCAAACTTCTACATCTTCAGTTTTGTTTGGTCTAACACTCTGATACCATTTTAAGTCTTGGGCCAATCCATGTGGACTGAGCTCCCAAAAGAAAGGAGTACTTGGTTGGTGAGATTTGGGTGAGTTGTTATCTAAGTATCACTTCACAAGCTCTTCCACTCTACGTGGGATTGGTCCTTACGACATATGTCACTTCTTTTTGGGGTATATTAGTTTCCGAAATTGATGCATGTTAGGGCATTTTAATAACTGCCTTTTCCATTATCCCTTTGTTCTTGATTCATAAGCTAACATCTTTGCTGCCTATTTTATATTAGGTGATTGACTATAAAACTCAGCAAAGCAGACTTTTCCCCTTGTTGGCTTCTGCCTATGCTTTCCGATTTGTTGGTGAATGGTTGAAATGGCTATATACGGATGTGACTCAAAGGTTGCAAGCAAATGATTTTTCAACATTGCCAGAGGCTCATGCGTGCACTGCTGGTTTGAAATCTTTGACAACCTCTGCAACTGCTGTACGTGTTACTTTCTGAGCTCTTATCCTTTTCCCCATCACATTCACATGTATTTTATTATCTCTCTCTCTCTCTCTCTCCACAGAAGACAAGGGTAGAAAACATGAAAATCTGACTGGTCAGTAACGGAATTCCAAACTGGGCCAAAACAGTGCTCAAGGCCTGTTTTGTTTTGCTTGTTACTGTTTCACTCCTTTTAATAACCTCATCTTTGCATTTCCTTGTTGTTTTTATGTTACTGTAGGTAAGGTTTGGATGTTGAGATATTTTCATTGACTTGATTACACTATAGTATTGCCTGAACAGCTTTGACAGCTTATGGCAGAAGCCTGGTATGACATACTAGAAAAGATATTTTTTCAAGTACACAAGCTGGGGCATAATAGGAATTGAAGTTAAGAATGCATGATGTTTTAGTGTTGGATCGTTATCTATGCTTGAATATTTAATGCCCTGTAATGCCTGCAGTGTGTTATTATTTTTTCTCATGGTCACATCTAAATTGACCATTTCCACATATTATCCTTCTATCCTGTATCTCAACAAAGATGTGCCCTGTATTTCATTATTTATTCTAATTTCATAAGGCATTGGGGCTTCCTATCACTTTTTATGATTTTGGACTTCAACCATTTCCTTCCTTGTACTTAACATATCGGTGTGCTATTTGTTAAAGATTAACTGAAATCGGCAGTGTTGGATGCTTTTGCTGAAAAAAAATTTCTTTGGTAGGATGCAATTGAAGAGTGTAGAAAACTATGTGGTGGCCATGGTTACCTGAGTAGCAGTGGTCTTCCTGAACTGTTTGCAGTGTATATCCCTGCCTGTACGTACGAAGGAGACAATACTGTAATGCTTTTACAGGTATCTTTTCTGCTTAGGCGATCCTTTGCATAACCTGCTGAGGTTGCTCCATCAGCAGGCCATTCGAGTTCTTGTATTATGTCAGCTCTATTATGTCTTTCATTTTCAACCAAAGAGCTGATAAAAATTTCTCTGCAGGTTGCAAGGTTTCTCATGAAGACTGTTTCTCAGTTGGGCTCTGGGAAACAGCCTGTTGGCTCAACAGCATACATGAGCCGGGCAGAACATCTCATGCAATGCCGTTGCAGTGCTCAAAGAGGTAACTTTAGACTTTTCTTACTCAAAGTTCCATTTGGAGCATCTATAAATCCAATGTCGTACACGCACTATACTTTGTCAAAGTCTCTGTTATGTGAGATTGTTCCTTTTGATATTGCAAAAGAACTTATTTTTTAATTTGATATAAATAGAGAAGATTGTAGAATAGGAGGAATGGTTTGGACGATCAACAGTTGTTCAAATATATTGGTGTGACCAGCTTGATACAATGGCTGAGTTATGAGTATGCCTATCAGTATATTTGAGGCCTGACGGGACATTAGATTGCCTCCACAGCTTCTCCCCCTTCTTTGGGATTAGAAAAGTTGGGGAAGGGGATTGATAAGAATTTGAAACAAATGTGGTTTCTTGCTTTGACCTGATTTTACTGGTTTGAGCTACTTTACATACCTTCGTTATGCATTGACAGACACACAACTTCACTTTTCATGTTTTTCTTGCAGTTGAGGATTGGTTGAAGCCCAATGTAGTTTTGGAGGCATTTGAAGCAAGGGCCTTGAGGATGTCAGTTGCCTGTGCGCAGAATCTTAGCAAATTCTCAAATCCAGAAGAAGGTATTATTGCATCTTCTTATTCTGCTTTCCTGCTGACTATGGTTGAGACACTTGCACATAAAATAGCGAAGGTGCAAAAACATTCATGTCATTGCAAATCCAGAATTTAGATAGTATATTTAGCTCTTCGCGCAGAAGAGGTGCATAAAACTTTCTGCAAGCTATAGACTCAGGAGCATCGCACTTCTTCTGCAGGATTTGTTTAATATGGAATTGAAATACAACTGAGATGTCTTTCCACTTGTCTTCTCTCTTGCACAGGTTTTGCGGAACTCTCTGCTGATTTGGTTGAGGCAGCAACTGCTCATTGCCAATTGATTGTTGTTTCCAAGTGAGTATCCCTGTCCTTGTGAGTTGGTCAAACACAGTTCTCAAACCTGAAGTTACTCTAGGGTATCCACACAAGCACTCGTGAGCATCTTTTAGTGCAAAGCTGAATGTATTCCTTGGTTTTGTGAAGTTAATTGGTTGTGTACATGAAGCAAAACCTTCGAGGAAGCTTTTGTAGTGTCTTAAATCTGGTTTCATTTATCTGTTCTGTGTGTTTACACAATAGACAAGTAAGGCTGCAAGATTTAAGCACAACGTTTGACGTGTCTAGTGTTTTCCAAGTTGCTTTTGAGATTTAAGACAATTTTTTACCTTGATTTGTAGGTTTTAACATTAAATTCTTGTGAAGTTGATCACAATATGTATAGGATAACTGAACGGAGGGAAATTTGGTCTTTGGGGGTGGAAACATGTGGCCTTTGTAATGCATATATTAAATCAGTGTAACGAATCAGCTGTGTTCCGATTGATTGCTTGGTTTTTGTGAAATCGACAACAATCTTTTTTTTTTGTTCCAGATTCATTGAGAAATTACAGCAAGATATACCCGGACAGGGGGTAAAGGAACAATTGCAGACACTTTGCAGCGTTTATTCGCTGTATGTTCTCCACAAGCATCTGGGAGATTTTCTGTCTGGCGGTTGCATCACTCCAAAACAAGCTTCCTTGGCCAATGAACAGCTCAGATCTCTTTATTCTCAGGTTTGTCAAAAACAATACACCGGCATCTTTTCGTGTTCACAAGAAATTTACCTGTTAAATGATTGCTAATTGAATAAGCCTCAACGACTTTAGGTTCGTCCGAATGCAATTGCACTTGTCGACGCATTTAACTACACGGACCACTACCTGGGCTCTGTTCTTGGCCGCTACGATGGGAACGTGTATCCGAAGCTTTACGAGGAAGCGTGGAAGGATCCTCTAAACGACTCTGTCGTGCCTGATGGCTACCATGAGTACATCCGCCCTGTGCTAAAACAACAGCTTCGCAATGCAAGACTCTAAAGAACATGGTTCTATGGTCTGACCGCAAATGTTTTATAGTAGGTTGTTTATTATGTGGTTTAAGCCAATAAGGTTCAGCTGCAATGAGTGCCAGTAAGGTGTAAAACTTGGTATTTAAGCAATGCTACAGAAGCTTCGCTTTCTTCAAAAGCAAAGCTTCTATAGAACAAGTGATCGATTGTAGTTGATAAATATGACAAGTAGCGACCGATAACTTGGGACATTGAGAAATTTGTACTCGTGTATTCTTTCTCTAGCATGAATTGGGACTTCCAAATAAATTTAAAGAAGAGTAATCCTCAGTATTTAACAGTTAGTTTCTTACATTATTATTTTTTTGTACTGTTCTAAGGCATTTCTTGACATGGAGGAATTCTGAAGTCGCTCGAGAAACAAGCAGAGGATATCACGGTCCATGTATGATGGGAGAGAGAATTTGTGGTATCGACTCATTCATTGGTCAATTGGCAAACTATTTAATCAAAGGCCATCGCATGTTGGAATATATGTGTTGATCTTGTCTTTGGGATTCAATGCCGTACGTGTACTATTTTCTCGTTAAGCATGTTTAGCAAGTGTTCCGGGAACATTTCTTTAGTGGGCATTCCTTTTTGATACATGATTTGTGAGCATAGTACCATAACTCCAAAGATACATGAGTGAATGATCGACACGTCGACGAGCTCGGTGAAGAAAGGGAGAAGAAGGTTGCGGCCCTGGATTTCGACGGCATCACTAGTTAAAGTCAAGCGTGGCCTTCCCTTCCGTTCTACTCCTTCCCGTGACTGTTATGATGTATGTCCCAAAATCACTCGAAGTAAGGGACGCGATTCTGCTGTACCCAAACACGATCCCATCTAGCCGTCTCCTCTAATGAGATCATGACACGTGTTCATTTCATTGTGGACCGTCCTCAAACGGGAACATATCGGGTATACCAAAGTTCGATTTGGTCCAATCTAGTCCAATAGAACATATCAATATAGAAATTCCGCAATCAAATATGATGAGATTCCCCATTCATACATGATATCAACATATTCAAAAGGGATGAAGATGTATGCTGACATCATTTTAATGTCTAAACAGCAAAAGTCAAAACATTTAAAATAAGAATGTGCACATATATCTAAGCGGTCCGAACCGGACCGCACGGACATCGATTTTACCTTTTAAAATCAAAAATCGAATTGAATTGGTCAGTCCAATTCGATCTAAGCAGTTCCTAATTCGGGCGCTCCTGTTTGGTCATCCCTAATAACACATACGGGTAATCTTGGCCGTCTTTTCTGACCAAAAACCAAAACACAAAGAAAATCTTGGTTGTCTTTTTTATTCGTCTCGAGGGTTGCTCACCCCTCAATGGGGAGACAACAATACTCCCTGAAAGGACAGTTGCAGCGTACCTCCTAATTAAGAAGAATTAAATTTGGGTACCGAACGCAGATTCGTCCCAATCCACAAAACCTAAAACAAGAAAACGAGTTTAAAAAAAGGAAAAAACACCAGGCGACATCACGTGACAGCTCGCGTGCGCATCCCCCTGCTCCCACCCTCCCTCCCTCTCCCGTTCCGCGTCTCCCATCTACCCTTCCTTCCTTCCTTCCGCCGCCGCCGTCGTCCGCGAGGGTCTGACTTTGACCGACCGTCGCTGTCACGGACAAGACCATTATGCAAATGGCGAATTAAACAAATCAGACCGACCGCGGACACCATCGTGGTCCTTGAGAAAACACCATTTTAATAAACACACGTTCTCGATGCCGATCTCTCTCTTCCTCTCCCCTGGTTCGACACGAACGTCGGTCGACAATTAAACAGCTGTGGCCGCTTGGAATCTCTCGTTGATTTTGCAATTACCAAATTGAAAAGTGAACGCGTCTCGGTCACGGTCTTCAGATAGACTGGTAGTTGGCATCGGAATTTCAGTCAACGAAAGCAATCGTCCGCCATTAATACGCCCATCTCGGATAAGACCCTCCAATGTCCGTGTAATTAATGTCGAGGCTGGCTCCTCCGAAATCTGTGGCTTCGACGCCAGCGGCACCAGGAGACAACGGTTGCACGCCGCGCGTTGCCTGATGCTGAATGGGACTGCGTGTACGGATCCCTGTTCGATGTGCTAATCCCCCTGTTTTGATTGCACATTGAAATAGGGGATTAAGGAGGGCGCTTGTTAAGTATTCTGAACGAGGGACGGTCCGCTCTTCGAAGAATTGAGTACCCATGACGCGACACGATCGCTGTATTGGAAACGGGGTGAAATTTGCTTTTTTTGATTATTTGCTGGAGACGTGTCTCGGGACGATCGTCGGCGAAATCCCTAATCAGAACATTTTTCGTTTTTGAAAAAGGTCGATCACGATATGTAAATACTAGAATATCGGGATAAGTGAATCGAAAGTCTTAAAATTTATCATGAAAATATAATTGAGTCTTAAAACTTTCTAAAAATATAATCAAATCCTAAAACTTGTCAAGTTGGTGCAATCGAGTCATTCTACTAACTCCGTCCAAATTGACAAATAGAAAATGTTGAAAGTTTTAGGTTTTGAGTATACTAACTTGACAAATTTTAAGACATGAATGCATTTTTTTGAAAGTTTTATGATCTAGTTACACTTTCATGATTAATTTTAGGACTCGATTACACTTTTTTAAAATTTTAATATTTAATTATACTTTCGTGATAAATGTTAAGACTTTTCCATGCACTTATTTCGTAGAAAATCAATGCTTCTGAAAACTTTGAGTACTTTTTTGTTTTATTGCATGATGAGTGTCCTAAGCACGCTAATTAATAAAACCCCTTTTCCTAAAGGCACATATAGGGCTTAGGGAATGACCGTAGACCGGTAGTTATGGTCCTCAAAAGAATATTCTTAAACGCATTGAAATTGGACAATATCGATCATGGTCTGACATGAATCATCGATTTGATAATTTTAAAAGTGGAATAACGCAACCCAAGATTAGTTTTTTAAGATGAAACAACTCGATGTCCTGACCGATGATTTTGAATCTATATCAAGTTTAACGGTGGCTCGTAATATTTTACATATATAATGCTGTCTCACGATACATCGTATAGTTAAAGTTATATAAAAAGGTCATCAAATCTTTACACCGTAACGAAATTCATGTGCGAATACAATCATCTATTGATTTGTTGGTATTAATTAGTGACAATACTTCGGGCGAGATCGTCGAGGATGGTGGGAAAGATGATAAGAAGTATATGGTCACAAATGAAACCAAGATGGGGAAAAGTGGCGCAATGTGTAAAAGGGGTACGTACAAAATGCATTCGTCTGCTTGCGGGAGTGCTCTTTTAAAACATAGATGGTCCCATCTCTCTCTCTCCCTCTAGACTATATAAATTCAGTCCCGACAAAGACTAATGAGTTGGATTCCATAGTCCACGTGACTCCCATTTTTATGGAGAGTCCACCACATCTATTCCATTGCAAGATGCTTAGCCACCCTATGCGCTCGTTTGGACACAACAAGGCTATCAAACTAGGGGTGTCGTGGGTCGAGTTGGATTAAGATTGGGTAAAAATTGGTCGGACCCATTTGAACTCATTTTTATGCGATATAAATTTCATGACTCATGCCTAACTTGACCTTGACCTCAGCCCATGTTACTCAAACGCATCCATACTTAAGTCTAATCATGAATTATCGTTAGAATGTTAGTTTCAATGACCCTTTTAAGCTTATAATAAAAGTTAGGTTTTCTGTCTTTCCTGTCTATGCTCCATTCATTAGAATGTTAACTTCAATGACCCTTCTAAGCTCTCCGCCATACGTTCGTCCCAATGATGAACCATCGCATTTTCATCGCGATTCAATCATTCGAACGTGTTTGGTGAAAATAACAATTGTTGAATTCTTGCATTGTTCACAAAACATATGCGGGTTGATATGCAATATGCAAAGTCATAAAATAGTATTTCCTTCCTTCTAGAAATGAATGAAGGCCACTTATATGAAAAGAGACGAGGAATCCTCTTAATAACATAAGAGGGATATTTTTATACTACATGCTTTCGCTAAATTAATTTGTTTCACATGCGGTACGTTATCCAGTCAACTGCACCTTTTGCTACATTTCGAAAGTAAAAAAAAAAAAAATGATTGGAGAAAGCAGAAATGGAACAATATTTTCTTCATCGTTATATTATTATTGTTTTTATTATTTTTATTATTATTCTGATAAATCTTCTAGATGGAAGAAGATCTTCCAAAATAATCAAGCTCCATCTTCTTCCTATGCTCATGGGTCACGATTGACCACGCGGGCCGCATGCATCATTGATTAATATATACGAGGCAGCCAGTTTCGGGCGTATCTAACTATAGTTGATTTTTAATGATAATCTCCTGGAATAATATATATATATATATATATTGTTGACTTGAAAGCGTCGTTTAAATACTTAGTATCAACGACGGATCTTTTGTTCACGTAGTTGGTATATGGAGATACGCGATTGACGTAAAAATTGTTCACACTTTACGGCACCTACTACCAATGAAATGCCTCATTCTGGAATATGTTTTCAGTAGGCTTTTTAACTATATATATATAGCTGAATAATTTATAGTTGGGAAAATGACATAAACAATTTCGGAATTTTTGTCTAATGTACAATGTGGTCCCTGAACTTTTAATTTATTCAATACCGTTTATGAACTTTTGTTACATGTTCAATTTAGTCCATAACATGTAAAAAAGTTCAAGAACCACATTAAATATTAGACTAAAATTCAGGAATCACATCGAATAGATTAAAAGTTTTATGGATCATATTGCATGTTGGACTAAAGTTCAAAGATTGTTTGTGTCATTTATAGTTGGAGGATAAAAAATCGGATCATCACTCTCCACGATTTTTCAATATGCATGGCCACAAAAAAAAAATTGGTCAGGTTCTTGCGTGGATTTTATATTCATTATTGTATGCTGTTAGCATCCTTCACGAGGTGAATTATGAGTGTTTTGTTTCTTTTGCATTATTGTAATCTGTGCGTTCGATAATTGAGGAAGTTGTTTGATTATATTACTACTTTGCTTAGGGGCGACTGAGCAGATGGATTTCTTTGAAATCGTACCTAATTACGTACAGCACTGCCAACTGGGATCTTTTTCTAGCGCCGAAATTAAGTAATATCAAGATGGGTTTTGTCTTAGGAAGGCGTTTTTGAAAGTACAACCATAAAAGTAGAACTTCGATATCGAAAGCCTACTTGAGATGGCTAAAACATTTATCTATACAAAATATATAAAGCCGACTTTCGCATTTTGTGTCCACTTTTCATTCGATCAAAGTACCCCTTTATTTCATTTCATCCAATCTCAATGTAGGAAAAGTAAAGAGAACGTTATATTATTAATCTTATGCAAGTGGTCTCATCTCAGTTTGTTTCGTGATAAATATTTTCCGTGAAAACATTTTTGATGCTTGGATTGCTTAGGAAAATGAGTCAATCGAAACTCTATGCTTAAACTCAGGAAAATGATTTCTTTAAAAATTCGAAAGTTATTTTCCAAAATATGACTAGATATCGACGCTTGAACTAGAAATTCTATACTTTGGCATTATCAATTATTCCCGAGTCTTAGGTGTCCAAGATTGGGTCCTCAACACCTGGGCTCCGGTCCATCAAGGCCGGCCCCGCAACCCTCGTGCTTGTGCCTAGGTTCCTGGTACCAGCGCCCAGATCCATTGGGGTTAGGCTCGGGCCCCCAGGAGTGGTGCATTGGTCCTCGGTGATAGGGTTCGAGTTCATCGAGGCAAGCTCCAAGGCCCCAATTCCTGTGCTCGAGTCCCTAGTGCTTGGGCTTGTGTCCTTGGTGCTTGAGTCCTCGATGGCCAAGCCCCGATCTATCAAAGGCAAGGCTTGAGACCCTGATGCTGCGTGCTTGTTACTGTGTCCATCATTTTGGGCCTAGGTCCACAGAGGTTGGGCTCGGTGCATGGCCAAGTCTATGCTTGGGCTTGTGTCCTCGGTGCACGGAGGAGGTTGGGTCTCGAGCCGAGGATCTATCAAAGGCAAGGCTTGAGGCCCAGTGCTGGTCCATGGTAATCCCATCGGTCGGGTTTCCCCCTGGGTGTGGATCGGGTTGGGCCTAGCACTCATGCTCTTGGGCCTAGGACCCAGGAGTTGGTTTGCTTGGAGCCTATGGTGGGGATGGTGCCTTGGTGCCTAGGTTAGGGTTTTATCTTGGAGGAAGCTAGACACAGGTGCCCATGGTGCCCTTTGATTCCCCGATTGCCTGGTGTGCAAGTCACTAGCGTCCGATTAGTATATGTGTATTTAGGAAAATCAAATCAGATTTGGTTTTCCAAACAACTGAAAATATTTTCTTGTTTATTTTCCGATTTCGGCCAAACACTAGAAAATATTTTTAAGAAATGTAACATCTTTTGTGAAATAAATGTAACATTTCTTTAAGAATTATAACAATCCGCTCTCTCAAATCAATGATGCATAAAGCCGCTTGTGTTTTTTTTTTTTTGACAGGATCTATGTTATGCTATACTTGGTCATATCAAAAGGCATAAAGAAAAAATTACAACCATTGCCTTCTACAAGCAAATCAACCCTTCATCTCGTTCTTAACATGGATTTCTGACCCAACGTTAGGAATTATCATTTGCATTACTATACATACCGCGAAACTCACTAAGGAAAATTCTTGGAAGGAAATAACTACCCCGAAAAAGGAACCAAGAGAAGAAAACAGCGAATCAACGACCACGATGCTGACATCCTGGACAGTATGAAATGGCTGAGGAAAACAAGCTGCAGCCTTTTGTAGTGGGGATTGAATTGTATTGGGAGTTAGCTAGTGTGATAGCTTATCTTATTCAATGCGCATCTTAATCAGAGTGCTGCGTGAGTGGAACTGTGTCCATTGACTTCAAACGCATCCCCAGGAACGATTGTTCTTCTCTACTTCCCATTCTTCACACATCGCAACTGTATGGAACTGGTAGTTGGAGAGATAATCTTTTGGCCTTGTCTCTCTATTTTTGTCTTGTTGCATTTGTTTCCCTTTGGAAGGGTAGATAGATTCACCCACTGACCCTTCAAACTTCAAGGTCTCTCTCTCTCCCTCCCTCCCTCCCTCCCTCTCTCTCTCTCTCTCTCTCAAGCAAACACCTAACTCTCCATGCTTTTTATACTCTCTTACACACTCTTTTTCGCCACCATCCCAACACTCACTCCCACAACCTTAACTGTCTCTCTCTCTCTCTCTCTCTCTCTCGGTGCGTGCGTGTCTTGAGCTTCCCAATAACTAGTAAACATTTCTCAAGCACCCACTTTTCCCCAAATTACCAGACCACTCTCTCTCTCTCTCTCTCTAAATTATGGCACCAAAAAGTGAGGGTTATGCTAAAAAGGTGATGAACAAGGGGGCATGGACAGCTGAGGAAGACAGGAGGCTTTCTGAGTACATTGAGGTCCATGGGGCCAAGAGGTGGAAGACTATTGCAGCCAAGTCAGGTTAGTTGTCACCAGCAGTTAGTTAATTCACAACATCACCATGAAAAGTTAATAGTGCCCATCTATTCAGCAACTGCATTGTGATTCTTTCACGGGTGCTGTGTTGAATTTGATACAGTTGATGACCTATTTCTCTCTTGCTCTTCTTGCAGGCTTGAACAGGTGTGGGAAGAGTTGCAGATTGAGATGGTTGAATTATCTGAGGCCCAACATCAAGAGAGGCAATATATCAGATGAAGAAGAGGACTTGATTCTTAGACTTCATAAGCTTCTGGGAAACAGGTTGGTTCAAATTTGGACGATGTGATGTTTTTTTTTCTCTCTCTCTCTCTCTCTCTCTCTCTCTCTCTCTCTCTCTCTCTCTCTCTCTCTCTCTCTCTCTCTCTTCGTACCATGCTTATGGTCTATTTCTCTAAAGCAATCGACTAATCACGACACTGTGGCATTGTTTGTGTAGGTGGTCTTTGATTGCCGGGAGGCTTCCAGGTAGAACCGACAACGAAATTAAGAACTACTGGAATTCTCATTTGAGCAAAAAAATAAACCAAGAAGAGAAACCGCAGAATAAAGCCGTCGACCCCACTCCTCAAGAAACTTCTCTGCCCACGTCTCAAGAAGTTGTTCGAGCAGATGAGGAGAGAGCCGACAGAGTGGTCGGGAATTTCTCAGATGTCGACTTCGACACGGACGAGTTCTTCGAATTCACGACCGAAGGGTCTTACGGGCTTGAGTGGGTGAGCAAGTTTCTGGAGCTCGATGATGAATTAGCGCTCGAGGAGAAAATGTGAAAGCGGGCTATATTTTCTTCTTCAAAATGATGAGTTTCTACATCATCATGTGTACAATTCTCGGATTAATGAATCATTTCTTCATTAGCTCACTGAACTGGGCATAGTGACTTGTGATGGGATCTTCAGAGTGACCATGCATTAATATTTAAGAAAGGGATAATTTCTGCAAACAATGACCACCCACTATTCAACCAATCAACTGATTGAACTCTGATTTTAATTCTTGGTCCGATTATAAAAAGCCCAATTGGTCAGAATTTTCACCAATATGATATATTAAATCTGAGGGCCTGTTTCCATGTCTTTGTCCGCTGAGCTTTGGAAGATGGTCACGGTTGTAAATGCTGTCATTGCATTGCAACAAGACATTTTGTTTCTTTGGTAAATTGGACCGAAGTTCAATTTTTGGCGCAACGTGCAATCAAGTCATGATCTTTTAAATTTGTGCAATCAAATCCTAAAATCTTTTCGGTAATCACTCAAATGAACTTTCTGACATGGCACTTCGCAATCAGAAAGTTGCTCTTTTAATTTTCAAACATGTATGGTCTTGACATGGCACTGGTGTGGCACCATGCTAGAAAAAAGTCAATCTTAAATAAGAAAAAAATTGCAAATAATAAAAAGACCATTTTTTTAAAAAGAAAAATCAAATAAATAGAGAGAGTGCACCATAAGTTGTAGGGGCGTCAGAACCGAACCAAAAAACCGAATCGAGATACGAACCGAATCGAATCGAAAATTTCATGCATTTTGGTTCGGTTTCGATTTCGGTTCAGATTATCAAAATAAACCAATTTTTCTTTTCGGTTCGGTTTATTTCGGTTCGGTTCGGATCGAACCGAACTAAAATAAAAACTTCGGTTTATGGCTATTTTGCCCTCTCTATCCCCTTCTCTCTCCTCTCTCCTCTCTCTCTCTGCTTAATGAACTTAAACCGAAAATTGATCCAAACCAAACCGAACCAAATTGATTTTTCGGTTCGGTTCCAATTCGGTTCGGTTCAAGGGTGCACCCTTAATAGTTCGGTTCGATTCGGTTTTCTTAAAAAACCGAATCGAACCGAACCATTTACACACCTAATAAGTTGGGTAAGGCTTTTGCGTTACCCCATGTTGTCGGGGCCTTGGCTAGGGCATGCGAGCCATAGCCAGAACTGGCCAAGGGCTCGCGAGGCCTCACCTATGGTTGATGAAGGTCGCCGACCCTCGCCAGTGACACTGGGGACATCCTCACTCCCTAAGTTCTTTGATATTTATTTATTTTTTGAAATTTTATTTTTTGACCTTTTCTGATGTAATGCCACCTTAGCACCGTATATGTGAAAATAAACTCAAAACCGCCACTGTAGATTTCAGCGTGCCGCTTAAGCACATTAGCTCACCCGGAACAATTATATTGCACCCAATAAGAAAAAAATATTTAGAATCCAATTGCACAAATTCAAACGTGCATGACTTAATTGCACATTAGACTAAACATTTAGGACTTTTGCTGAAAATTTTTCTTATATCTCTTTTTTTTTATACCAAACCAGTACGACTGAAAGGACAGAGTGAAGAGGAAATTCGAGTTTTTCCTTAAAAGAAAGAATCATAGATGCCCAACATCACTGTCGATCTACATGGTGGTCGTTGGATTACGCGCACTTTTATGCAGTCAATGAAATTTAGAGCTTTGTTAGGCGATGATGAGTGATGAATCCGATTGTGATTTGCGACCCCTGCTTGTTCATTTTCGAAGCTGTTTCCAAGATGGAAGGTGAAAGAATCGAAATAATGATGTCGATGGAGAAGATTAAAGTCTCCATGGCCAAAAAATAAATAATTATGTGCAAGTTAACCATTTATAGACCAAATCATCGATATGATTAGTTAAGGGTGTCAATGGTTCGGATGAATTTGGGTTTTTATGATACCCAAACCGATCCCAACATTTTCGAGACATGCGTTTTTGTGGTCCAAACTAAAAAAAGGGGTTTGGTTTGGGTCGAAGTGCAAGAGACAATGATGAATGAGACTTTCTTGGAAGGCGTTTTCTGAGAGGAAGAAAATGTATGGTTTGGTTTAGTTTCTGAAAAATATTTTTTCGCTTTTTTTCCGGGAAAAATATTTTCCGTGGGAAAACATTTTCCTTCCTTACCCCCAAATTCTTCATTGTTATAAGGAAAATGATTTCCTCTTTTCATAAAGAGGAAATCATTTTCTTCCAAAGTGAAGGCAAAATTACCCATGGGAGGGAAATTGTTTTTCGTGGGAGAGGAAGTTGAAGTTGATCCGGCCGCCGGTCGCCGCCGCCGGTTGCCGCCACCGATCACCGCTGCCGGTCGTTGATTGCCGATCACCGTCAATCGTCGGCCCCCATCGGTCATCGATGTTTTTTGTCACCGTTTATCGCCGGTCACTGGTCACTCAACGGTCGCATTGCCGCCAATTGCTAATTGGTCGCCTTTGAAGTGTTTTGATTCAGTTGGGGTTAAGGTGCCCTAAATCAAATCGAATTGAAATTGTTTATGTGGTAAATTATTTTAACTTATTACCTGAACCAGAAGGAACCCCACCCAATAATTTTGGTTTGAACACTTTTGACATGTCTACTTGCCGTGTTGCCCGTATATTAATCTAGTCAAAAGTTTAAGCCATCATATGGACAAGAACTCATGTATATTAGGCACATCATAACTATGTATTTAAGCAAAGTAAATTTACACTTGCAATAGTCACATATCTCTTTGTGAAGTAGTTTCCCGATTGCTAACATATTGGGGAGGCAATAGCGGCATGCTATTTTTCAGGAAAATGACTTCCGAGAAAATATTTTTCAAAAGGAGAATATTTTCTGCCAAACGAACGGAGCCTTAAAGTGTTTTGATTCAGTTTGGGTTAAGGTGACCTAAATCAAATCGAATTGAAATTGTTTATGTGGCAATTATTTTAACTTATTACCCGAACCGGAAGGAACCCCACCCGATAATTTTGGTTCAAATACTTTTGACATGTCTACTTGCCGCGTTGCCCGTATATTAATCTAGTCAAAAGTTTAAACCATCATATGGACAAGAACTTATGCATATTAGGCACATCATAACTATGTATTTAAGCAAAGTAACATTTACACTTGCAATAGTCACATATCTCTTATGAAGTAGTTTCCCGATTGCTAACATACTGGGGAGGCAATAGTGGCATGCTTAGCAACCTTACAGGTACTGTGAACTAATTACGCCTCCATTTAGACATTTCATAGAGAGTGCGAGATCCTCACCATTTATAGACGAGGCCATCAAGATGATTACCAATTTTCTTTTATTTTCTACGAGATCATGAGTTCGATTCACGTTATAAATTATATTCTTGGAAAGGTTATTGCCGTTAGGAGTGTCAATGATTCGGATTGGCTTGCGTTTCCATGATACCCGAACCAACCCGAAGTTCCGAACATGTTCGGTACATGCATGTTTGTGACTCAAACCATATAGTACCCGAACTAAAAAGCACAGTTCGGTTCTAGTCAAAGGTGCAAAAGACAACGGTGAAGGAGACTAGAAGGGGGGTACTCTCTGAGAGGAAGATAATATATGATTTAAAGAGTTTCAATTCGGTTTGGGTTTCGGTGCCCAAATCGAAACTATACATGTACTAGTTTTTTTACCTATTTCTCGAACTGGAAGTGACCCCAACCCGACAATTTTGGTTTAGTTCGGATCGAGTTGGGTAAATTTGACACCCCCACTTGCCACGTTGCTTATATATTGATCAGATGGACAAGAACTCACGTACATAAGGCACATCATAATCATGTATTTAAGCGAAGTAACATATATTATACACTTTACAATAGTCACATATATCGTGCGAAGAGATTTTTCGACTGCTAATGTAGCAATAATAACATGCTTGCCAATCTGAAATCTGGGTATCACAGGTAATACGAAGTAATTATGCCATAATCTGGATATCCTCGTAATAATAATCGCTGGTGCTGGTCGCCTCCCCCATAATTCAAATGACTTTTGTCTATTGGAAATAAAGAAAAGATTTTAATGTACATGTTCATTGAACTTGTACTGTTTCTGTATTGCTAGCTTTCAATCCTTGGTTTGCACGTGAACTTTCCTGACAAAGAAGGCGACAATTTTTTCCCGAGGAAAAGGGTGAAAGTCCTGTTGGAGGCACCTGACGAACCAATCGAGCACTCCATGATGATAATGATGATTCGATGTTGCTGTCTCGTCCTTGGCCCCATCACGTCCGTCCATCCTGATTTTTGCCCTAGATTGCTAACAAGTCTCTCGAATTGGCAAATTTCCATCAAAGGGGCCCCCGATAAAACCAGAGTTATAAAAGCCATTCTTCCTTGCGTAAGATGGCAAAACTTGCTCTGCATTTAGTCGGCGCGACTGTTCTTTGTTCTGTGAATCCGTGCCGTGCGAAAAAGTCCTTCGTTTCGCTTTCTCCAAGTGCCTTTTGTACTTGTGTTTTGGTTGACTAAGTATACTTGGATAACTATTTTATTTTTGAAAATAATTTCCATTTAAAAATAATTTTTTAAATTTTATTTTCGAAAATAATTTTTGAGCATTTGCAAATGTTTGATAACGGCTCAAAATTTTTATTCCTGAAATAGAAAAAGACTAGAAATACATTTGGTAACGGTATAAAATTTCTTTCTATCAATAATATTTTGAATTTTTTATATACTTTTTTTCTTTTCTTTTCTTTTTTCCTTCTCTCCTTCCTTTGCTTATGGCCGACGAGGGCGTCGCGGCCCTCACCCAGGCCACGAGCGGCGACGGCAGCCCACCCGGCCTTTTCCAACCCTCACCTAAGCCGGCGAGAGCTGCCCTTGAGGCTTGCAGACTGGGCGAGGGCTGGACCCTCGTCGCCGCCCTCGCTTAGGCACCGACCATAGGGCTAGGAAAGAAGAAGAACTGGACACAGCCAAAAAGGAAAGAAGAAAAAGTTCAAAAAAATTCTCTTCTATTTCTAATTCTTGTTCCTTGAATTAGGAATCAAATTTTTATTTATTTATTTTTTATTCTATTTCAAAACTAATTCTAAGAACAAATTTGTGCCCAGGAACAAAGAATTTATCAAATGGATTTATGTTCTTTTTTTGTTCTAAGGAACAAAAAAATAGAATCATACACTATTTGGCCGGTTACCAAATATGCCCTAATTCAATTGAATAGAACATTGACAGCATATTCATTTAGGGAAAAAAAATCATGTCATATATACATTGCTACGAGAAATTAGGATTATTATCACAAAAACTTCAGACTGGTACACTAAGTACATCGGTAACAAATTTACCTCGAGTTAATTTTTTGACTACAAAAAATTTAAAATTGGTACACATGTGACAAATTTATCATATGAAAAATTTATTCAAAACTAATTTTTTACCACAAAAAATCTAAAATAGGTACATTTGTGACAAATTTACTATCCATTAAATTGAATTAATATCACGAAAAAACACAAATTATTAAACCTGTGACAAACAGATGGGTAAAATCCTAAACTGGTACACCTATCAACTGTCACGTGTTATCCAACTCAACAATTTGACGAAAAAAATTTAATGAAAGGAGGGTAAATTTGTCACAGGTGTACCGATTTGGGGTTTTTTATGGTCAAAAAATTAATTTGCAGTAAATTTGTCACAAATATATCAGTTTGAAATTTTTTGTGATATTAACCCTAGAAATTATTTAAAGTGATTTCTCAATTATTGGAGAGTTGGAAATGGTAAAAAAAATGAAGATAAAACAAGAAATACATATGCCGATAAATAAAATACTATTGCAAATCTGTTTATGGAATTAGGGAAAACATAATTGTAGCAAAAAACACTTGATTAATTCGTTGTGGCCACTCGAATAATCTCAATCATCATTCTTATCAATGGTTCATCACTTCGTCTCGTTAGAATAGTTGCCACTTCCATGAAGTTTTGCACCACTTTGACATTTCACTTTTCTTTTGTTTTTCCTCGGCCTATTTCATTTTTCTAGTGTGTATTATTAAAGGACATGCATAGTTGTTATTTGGTAACCAACTTAATGAACATCCGACACTTCTTACTCATTATGATGGAGAAAGGAGGTGGGTAGAAAGGACTATGAGTTAGGATTACCTAATGTGGTCCAAAATAAAGGTAGGGGATTTAATATCAAAAGAATCGTCGAAATAAAATAATTGAATTGTATAATTAAGAAAAACAACATGAGTTAATTTAGGTTCATTTGGAACGAGGAATGATAGGGTTTCAGTTTGTTTAGAGCATAAGGTTGGTTGGCTCAAATTAAATTATCGATTTAACTGTTGCTTATAATCTGAAAAGGCTTAAAACTAAATGAATATGCAAAACACATTAATGAGTAGAGAAAGAAAAATAAATAACAAATGAAATGAAATCCAAATGTGTTTGTGGGACGGGCCAACTCTTTCTTTTACCTCATATTTGCGACAATACCAAGGATTCGTATCAATAAGATTTGAGACCACCAAGAGCCTATTTAGTAATGTTTCTGTTTCTCTATTTTTCAGTTCCTTTGTTCTCCTGAATAGAAAAAAAATAAAAATCCATTTAGTAACATCAATTAGTTTTTTTATTCTCCAGAACAGAGAAATTGGTTTTTTTATTCTCCAAAATAGAGAAGTGATTAGAGAATATATTTGGAACAGAAATAAGAAGTAAAAAAAATCTACTTTTTTATTTCTGAAATAAAAAGAGAAGCAATATAGAAACAAGATCAATTCTTTTTTTTTTTCGCAAGATATTCTCATACTAAACCCTAAAACCCTAAACCTTAACCCTCAAACCCTAAACCTCAATACCCAAACCCTCAAACTCATAACACTAAAATAAAAAACCTTAAACCCTAAAACCCAAATCCCTAAAACCCTAAATCTTCTAAACCTCAAATCCTAAACCCAAAAATCCCAAACCCAAAACTTGAAACACTAAACCCTAAATCCTAAAACTCCAAATCCGAAACTCTAAAATTGTAAATCCAAACCCCAAATCCTAAAACGCAAAACCCTAAACCCTAAACCATAAACCCGAAACCCTATACTCTAAATCCCAAACCCCAATACCCAAAACCCGAATCCCTAAAATCCTAAACCCTAAACCTCAAACCTTAAAATCCAAAACCCCAAACCCGAAACTCTAAAACCTAAACTCTAAAATCCAAAACCTAAAACCCAAAAACCCAAATCGTAAACCTCAAAATCAAAATCCTAAAACGCTAACCCCTAACCCGTAACCCCAAATCCTGAAATCCTACATCCTAAATTGTAATTTCCTCAATCACCACATGATATTTGCTTTGTTTATAAGGAGTAATTTTCTTTATGATTGTATTAACGTCATCCAATTCTCTATCATAATATATTATTATTCTATTTCTAGTCCAATTTTATCCAAACAAGAATTGTTAAGTCCCTTAAACTACAATTTCCTCAACCATCACCCGGTATTTGCTTTGTTTATAAGGAGTAAATTTCTTCATGATTGTATTAAGGTCATCCAATTCTATATTATAATATATTCTTATTCTATTTTTAGTCCAATTTTATCAAAACATGAATAGTTAAGTCTCCATTGATAATTTCATAATCAAATGAAAATTAGGAGTAGAAATTTTTAGTGTCTTACCAAGTGCATTTCTGTTCTTTTTCTACTCCGGGAATAAAAATTTTGTATAGTTACTAAACGCATTTTTTGGCTTAAAAACTCGTATAGGAAATAGAAATAGAAAAACTATTTCTGTACAGACAGAAATCATTTTTGGGAACAGAAATATTACTAAACAGATCCCAAATATAAAATAAGAGTTCGCTCCAACTTAATTCCAAGCTTTTGCGCCGATGGGGTTAATATGAACCATTTACATCCCCTTTTTGTCGGGTACAGTGGTATTAATTGTCACAATATTACAAGACGAATCAAATGCGAGAAAAAGTTATCGAGAACTCCGGATTTCTGAATGTGACACAACACAAGTAGGGGAATTTCACCCCGTGGATTGGAAACTCGATTTGCTGGGCGATAAATCGCTTTTTATGACTCGTTTTCTCACGTTTATATTATTTCCTAACGATAAGAACAATTCCAACGGAGCGCACGTCTTAATGCTATCTCATCTCTAATCAATCCTCAGACGGACGAGCAGGATCTGTCTCTGGGCCTCGATATGGGCCTGGGCCTCCAGTTCTAATTACCTAAAATAGAATCCCGAGGCCCATTAGTCCTCCAAGGGGAGGTCGGGGGGCCCTAGGGGCATGACCGTAATTTCACCCTAGCATCGGACGCTTTATTAGCCAGCGAGACAAAGTAATTGCGTGCGCCCGAAACGTCCACAACTTTCGTATTTGCCTACTTTCACTCGCTTCATCTTCTTCTCTCTCTCTCCGTCTTATCGGTTCATCTTCCGGTGCGTCGAAACCCTAGATTTCATCTCGAGCCAATCGCTCATCGGCGGAAGCTTTGCTCGATCTCCCATCAATCGCATCGCCCCTGGAAGCTGTCGAAGGAGTGGCGGCCCCCGATCGAAGGTTGTTCGGATCTCGCCTGCGCGTAGCTCGTGCGAAGGAACCGAGGGGCCTCATCCGTGTGTTGAAGATCTTGGATTTCCGATCGTTGCTGGGGATTTTCGGAGTCCGAAGAAGGGGGGCTCTGGCGGAATCGGTGGAGATCTGTGGAGTGTTGATCCGATCGGGCTGGGAATCGGAGGGAGAAGGCTATTGATATCCCCCCGATCGTCAACGAGGGGGGGGGGATCGGGAGTTCGATGTTCGTTGAACTCGAGGCTGGATTTGCGAGGATTGGCGCGGAGAAGCTGTAGAAGCCCCACCCAATTGGTTCGGCCTTTGTTGTTTTCCCCTGAAGAGGAGAGAGGAGGAAAAGAAATTATCGAGTGTTGTTAGAATCCTGTACTGTCTTTTTGAATCTTCAGTTGAATTATCAGGCCCTGTTTTTTTTCTAGAGGCCTTTGATCATCGTTCTTACGGGGCGATTTTTCCGTTCTTGTGCATATTTTTGATTCATTCAGAAAGAAGGAAAAGAAAAAAAAGATACTTCTATGGCGGTGTATTATAAATTTAAGAGTGCAAGAGATTTCGATTCAATTCCTATGGACGGTCCATTTATATCGGTTGGTGTCTTGAAAGAAAAAATTTTCGAATCAAAGCACTTGGGCAGGGGCACTGATTTCGACCTCGTGGTAACTAATGCTCAAACCAATGAAGGTTGGTTTCTTGCTTCATGAATCAATTAACAATTTTTAACAATTAAGCCTATTAAGTTTGGAGAGAGCTGTTCAGTGGGGTGCTGTCTGTGTGGCCTTTTGAGTCTAGTATTGGTATTGTCTATGCTGAACTTGTCGAGGCTGAGATGATTGTGAGTGAGGTATTCATGACCTTATGGCCTGGGGTTTGGCCTGAGGTTGCAATACCTGCTGATCCTGAGGCTTTCTGTCTAATGAACCGATTGATAGTGCTCTTGTAGTTAGTGCTAGGAAGTGCAGTGGTATAATTTGCGTGGGAATTGTGTTTTTTTTGGGGGTGGGGGTGGGGGAGGGGGAGGGGGAGGGTGAGGAGGTACATTTACATTCATTATGATTAACATCACCTAGTTTGACATTTGAGGAGAAAAGAGTTCTGTGGAGGAGCTTTTAATGGCTGACCTGATGATTAGTTAATGCTGGCTGCGGGAGGAGAGTACTTTCCCCATGGTCAATATCTGCTAATTTGGTATTTGAGGGGGAAAATAGCTCTGTGGAGGAGCCTCTAGTGGCTGACCTGATGACTGGTTTGAGGCTGGCTGTGGGGTAGTTGGGTCATAGGTGAGGGTGCTCTGTGAGGGTGTTCGTCTTGGGATTTTTATTCGGCAGTTTATCTTCATTGCATGGATTATACATCTGCAATTTTTATAGCCATTTGTCACCGTTTTCAAATTTCAGAGTATCAGGATGAAGCTATGTTGATTCCAAAAAAATACATCTGTATTAATTCGTCGGGTTCCTGGACGGCCTCGATTGCCCATTGTCACTGAACAAGAGTACTGCTTCGAACTCTTAAACTCCCGAATAATGTTGTTCTTTTCTGTAATGCACACACATCACATGCTACATCCATCCCTCTCAGTTTTAAAAGAAAAAAGTAAGATAAAAGCAAAAAGATAATCTAGCATAGTGTTTTGGAGGCTTCTGTTACTTTTTCCTAAATAATAACTGTGTTAGTAGTAATATCAAGATATTGCATTCGAATTGGGGGACGAGTTCTGAGGTTGGTTGGAGTTTCATTATGCAGGCCAAAGGTGGAAAATAATGCAGTGGATTTTCAGACTGAGAAGAGTAGCTTTATAGGTGCCGATTCATCTGCTGTAAAAAGTGTAAGCTTTCTTCTTTGTGGCTATGGCCTTGGTCATTTCTTAGCTTGCACGGACAACCATTGCATGTTCCCATAACCATTTTTGTCATACAACTTTACAGCATCTGGAAGATTCGGAATGGGATGAATTTGGAAATGATCTCTATGCAATTCCTGAAGTGCTTCCAGTCCAATCTAGCAATCCTATTCCAGATGTTACACCAACAAACAAAGCTGATGAAGAGAACAAGATTAAAGCCTTGATAAATACTCCCGCCTTGGACTGGCAGCGGTGAGATGCCTCTGCTTTTTGTGTGCTTCAAGCAACTTGGCTCTTGGCTAATGGTTTCGAATTAATCTTAGTTGTGGCATTGAATGTGATGTGCAGTCAAGGTGCTGACGGTTTTGGCCCTGGAAGAGGTTTTGGAAGGGGGATGGGTGGACGAATGGGTGGACGTGGTTTTGGTAATTTTCTTTCCATTTGGTCTTTGAATTTTTAGCTTTGAAATAATGGAGGATATGTTCATGGCTGTGTGTCGCCCTCTCTGTTTGTCATGTGGACATGGTGGCTTATCAGGATTGTGTATCTGTCTTGAATAATGTAGGTTTGGAGCGTAAAACGCCTCCACAGGGCTATGTGTGCCATCGATGCAATGTCCCTGGTATGTTGATCTCCCATGTTTGTGTATGTCTGTTGCGTTGATTTATGTGCACTGAATGAAGAAGCTTGGTCATTAACTCGCCCTGAATATGTTTTTTCTTTTTGTGGTGGGCAAAAGGTCACTATATTCAGCACTGCCCTACAAATGGCGATCCCAATTATGACATCAAAAGAGTGAAGCCGCCGACTGGCATCCCTAAGTCAATGTTGATGGCAAACCCAGATGGCTCGTATGCATTGCCGAGTGGGGCTGTTGCTATTCTGAAGCCAAACGAGTGAGATATCCTTAATTGCGGTTGTCACCTTAATTCTTTGGAGCATACTTGTAACAAAATGATATGATAATCTTTCTAAGCAGGGCCGCTTTTGAGAAAGAAATTGAGGGATTACCATCCACACGGTCTATTGGTGATCTACCTCCTGAACTTCACTGTCCATTGTGCAAGGAAGTGATGAAGGATGCTGTTTTGACCAGCAAATGTTGCTTTAAGAGCTTTTGTGATAAATGTAAGTATCAATTCTTTCTTTTTGGCTTTCCCAAGCTTTCTTAGTCTCTAGGTGGTATATATGAGTAGAGCTTAGATCTTTGGGGGGTGATGTTCCTGCTGTTTCACTAATTTGGCTTGATTTTCGTTGATGCTTTCCATTTCTTTTGGGGGGTGCTTTTATGGTCTAGTGTCTTGTTTCCACAATCTAAACTAATTGCAAGCTCACCTTTTTAATTCTATGCAGGCATTAGGGATTACATAATTTCAAAGTCAATGTGTGTTTGTGGAGCCTCTAACATATTGGCAGACGATCTTTTACCAAACAAGACACTCCGTGATACGATCAACCGTATTATGGAGTCTGGTAACAGCAGTGCTGAGAATGCTGGAAGCACTTTTCAGGTTCAAGGTTTGTAACACTATTGTGGTTAGTACAGTTAGTATCTTGCTTGATTTGATGTTATCTTTCCGAGACCAAATTATGAGCTTCTTTGCCAGATATGGAGTCTGCTCGAGATCCCCAGCCTAAAATGCCGTCGCCTACCATGTCTTCAGCATCGAAGGGAGACCAGAATCGGCCTCTGATTGAAGTATCTCCGAAGATGGACAACGTGGAGCAGGTTCAAACTGTTACTGCTCCTCAGGAAACCTCAGAGAGAGCAAAGACCGTCAAAGTAGCTGATGTATCTGAAGCTACTCACGATTCATTTAGTGCGAGGGAGCCTCCTTCGCAAAGTAGTGCTCCTCAAGCTGAGGAAGAGGTGCAGCAGAAGGTGGCCACTAGTGAAGCAGGTGACTGGTGCAACTAATGTTTTGATTATATGGAGACTATTTGAGGATCATTTTTGCTATTCTTCTGGAGAACACTTGGTTGCCAATACCCTCAACTAATTGGAGTTGAACTTGGCTCTAGAAAAGATTGACTTTTGAGCTTAGCTCGCAATATTTGTGGAGATTGAACTTAAAACCGCTTAGATTTTTCTCTTTGAATATGCGCTATTCCTTTGCAGATTGGATGGATGAATTTTCCCTTAAACAAAAGCCTTTTCTGTGATTAGTCTTTCTTCCTCCTTGTGTGAAGTGAAGCGTTTCATAACACTGCTCTCATGATTCTTTTATCCTCCTCCTTTTGCAGGGAAAAAGAAAAAGAAGAAGAAAGTTCGTATGCCTGTCAATGGTCTGTCTTAAGCTCTTTGCATTGCTGATTAAGCTATTTCTTTAATTGAAGGGCTTTTGCCTTATTACTTGGACATAATCTTCAGGCTCTTACGTTTTTATTTCTCAGTTGCAGACATGCAGTGGAGAACTGCCCAAGATCTGGCTGCTGAGAACTACATGATGTCTCTGGGTGCTTCTACGTATAACCCATATTGGAATGGCATGCAGCCTGGAATGGATGCATTCATGGCCCCTTATGGTGGTGGGATGCCGTATATGGGATATGGAATGGGGCCTTTAGACATGCCTTTTGCAGGAGTCATGCCTCAGGATCCTTTTGGCGCTCCTGGCTACATGATGCCTGTTGTGCCACCACACAGGTCTCTCTCTCT
The DNA here is from genome assembly GCA_024733475.1 of Syzygium grande. Lineage (NCBI taxonomy): Eukaryota > Viridiplantae > Streptophyta > Magnoliopsida > Myrtales > Myrtaceae > Syzygium > Syzygium grande. Next base: position 38,384,285 of record JAMXDD010000001.1, on the reverse strand, counting down.
CTCTCTCTCTCTCTCTCTCTCTCTCAAGGATCCAGTTGTGCCTCAGGGTCTCCCTCTTCTTAATAAAGTCGAGCCTATAAATCTGATGATTATTTTGCTTTAGGGATCTCGCATATGGTGTTGGTATGAATGCTCCACCTCCTATCATGAGCAGAGAAGAGTTTGAGGCCCGAAAAGCTGACTTAAGGAGGAAACGTGAGAACGAGAGGCGAGGAGAAAGGTTATTCATCTCCTTCTTTTGATGCAGTGCTCAAGTTATCGTTATTGAGAATGATTTGCTCATTTTATGATAAAGATCATCTTTCCATTCCCAGATCTTGCTTGTGACATGATTAGATGAAATCTGTATGGTGAGAAGCAATTCTTGTCATTGGAGATGAGGACATAAGATGGGGGATTTGAATTGTTAACTGAACTTTGAATAAATAGATAGAATTGCTTGAATTCCTTTCTCTTTTCCCACAATTCCTTTCTTTTTTCCTCCTGTACTCAATGTTAGCTTTGGTTATTGCTAAAACCAGAGCTTATTTTGAAGAAAGTTCAGCACCGTTTGATGAAAGCTAATGAAGTAATGGATCCAAAAGTTCATATTCTGTTTTAACAATTTTAAGTTTCCTCAGAGTTACCAACATAGTATAGTTGCATATTTATCCATATATCCATTTATGTTAAAAAAATTGTGGCTATCTGTCATGTGATTGGAATTTGACATGTTTCATAATCTTGCTGCAGCCGGGAGATGTCCAGAGACAGGGAATATAGTAGAGCTATGAGCAGTAGTGCTGGCGATGTTTCTTCCGATGAAATTGAAATCTGTATGTTTCTTTTCTTGTCCTGTTTCTTTATCATGTGCACTCACCAGCTTGTACTTTTACTATTTGCTGCCTTCTGGGCACTTTGTGGATTTCTTCTTGCCTCTATGAGGATCGAGGGAACCTTTTAATTTACCGAAAACTAAATGATGCACTTTTCAATGACTGGATTGACTGATGTGTAATGTGCCTCTTCACTTTGCTTTCCTAATTTCTCATGGAGCCTCAGAATAAGAATAATCTTTGGGGGGGGGGTGCGGAGCACAAATACGAGTCATTAATCAGCTACTTTCTCACTGGATTTGTTGGCCCAGGGCTGTTTGAAGTTTGGTTGTGCTTAAATTGACTCTATCGTTTCTAATTCATTTGATAGTTCGGCTCAACTTTGGCTATTTGGCGTCATCTTATTCTTCGTCTTCTCAGTCATGTAGGGGAAGTGGTTGCAACCTCAAGGCCCACTTTTAAATTTAGCAAAAGAAAAATCACGTTGGGCTGGGTTAATCTGCATTTTGAAATGCAATTTCATAATGCTGCATGGATAATCTTCTAGGCGATTTTTGGAATATATTTTAGACGAAGGCCTAGAATGCCCGAGGACCTCGGGCCCGAGGTATATATGATTAAAGGGTCGCTGGAGAATTTGTACTAGAAATGCTCGTCTCCCTTCCTTTTGTTTTTTGTCTCAGAAGGAATGAAAGTGGAAATGACAGCTGAGAGTTGGTTGTGCTGGCTTGTTTTCATAACCTTCACATTGGAAAATTAGCCAAGTCCTATATGTTTGTTTCATCTTCTTGTAAAGATGAACTCTGTGCATGGCGTTAGTTTTATCTTAGTCAATAGTCAGAAATCTGAAATGAGAAAAAGCTTGCTGAGAAAGGAAAGAAAGGAAACGTCTTCCTCAAGAATGGTGGAATATAGTTTAATCAGAGTTTTTTATATCTCAACTGTTGCAGAAAGCATCCATTCACCCGCAGACATCAGCTGCCGAACATCACCATCGCCGCCGTCGATCTTCATCTGAACGGTCCACTGACGACATTGAAGCTCCACTACCACCACCACGTCCTGCCAAGAGAAAGTCTTCGGAGCACCACAGAGACCGTGACTTCGAACACGACCACATCCAGGACTCCCAGGACCACCGCCACCACCAGCACTCCTCCTCCAAGAGACCCTCCTCAGAGACCAACACCGCAGCCAAGCCCACACCATCATCCTCAATATCAACAGCTGCGGCGGCGGCAGCGGCGACGGCAGCAGCGGCAGCAATGGACCGGAAACAAAAAGCGAGTGTCTTCTCTCGCATCAGCTTCCCTGAGGGAGAACTCTCCAAGAAGAGAAAACTCTCATCATCCTCCGAACCTCCAACAACCCATCAAAAGGTCTCTTCTTCCTCCAATGGGTATTACGATGAGCAGAAGTCATCTTCCACTGTAAAGGCTGCTTCTGCTTCTACTGCTGGAATGAGGAAGAGCAGCAGTACTGTGGACTATGAGTCGAGTGATGACGAGAGGCACTTCAAGAGGAAGCCTTTGAGGTACGAGCCCTCGCCTCCTCCACCGCCGATGGCTGAGAGGGAGGACGAGGGTCGGCACTCCCGGGGGTCAAGAGATAGAGACCATCACCGCACTGGGAGACGTTGACTTCATGACAACGTGGAATCCATCTGTGGCGGAGGCAGCGTGGGTCGGTTCTCGCAGGGGTTGAGGGAAAGACACCACCAGTGCACAGTGGAAAATGTCTATGTTCAAATGAGTGCGCCCGGAAATGCTCCAAATTGGGAGATGTTGCGGCTATGTTATATTGGCAACAGTTTTGTGGATTGAATCCTGTTTCAATGCTCAATTCATGTTACGATGAGCTTGTGGATATTTTGATATGTATTTCTTATTTCTCGATTCTATAACAATAAGAATCGTTACAACTTGTACTTTTCGGAGTCTTCTCCATGTTCCGTTGTTAAATTCATGGATAAAGGTTGCTTCTCGTTCTCACAATTTATATCTGATGAAGTCTCTCTTCGCTGCCACTATCATAGATCGATTAATTAGTACGTTTTAAGCTACTTATAATATCAATTAATTATCCCTTGCCTTCTGATATATGACATTAATCAATCTTTTCTAAGATTCCAAACAGTTGATAAGTTGCGTCTCAGTGATTGGTAAAATTAGATGTCAGGAAGGTAAAAAGATGCAGACATCGCACCCGCTGTCTCGGGATTGTTGCTGGCCGAAACTTGCTTTTGGTTGGCCAAACGAAGAAAGGGAAAGAAATTTAAGTAGTGCCACTTGCTTACTGCTTAGCAATTTCTATTCAAATTTTCCGTGAACCATGGTCTATTCTGTAACTCTCCGAAGCTAGCTAAAATGTCACCAATTAGGAAATACCCATCTTTGAAAAGCAAGACTTGCATATTTTGAACTTCAAGCATCTGATCCAATTTCCGCATAGTACAAGGTTTAATGTGTGGAAGCATATCGGATTATTTTAAGCACTGACATGGTGTGTTACTTAATTTGGTTCTAAGCTCGGTTCTGTTCCATTCAGATGGCAACTTGCAATTTTACTAAAGTAGAAGTTGCGACCCTTCGATCAAATGACATGAACAAGGCACATAAGGTTACACGAAGAAACCCACTGGTTATGTTTCATAAGCATACATAGAAATTCAACTTAAGAACAGACCACCAACATGCCTTAAAATATTTTATGTCTATCGTTAAAAGGAAGCTACGAAAATGACTGTACAAAGCTAGGCGCTTTACATGTGGCATCCCAGTTGGATATCCCATTATATCGAGTTTAACAAAAAAGTGATCCCTTAATTTTTAAGTTAAAAATTTAAAAAAATTAAAAATTTATATTGAAAAAATTAAAAGTTCAGGAACCATACTATATAGAGTTACAGATCAAGGATCATATTGAATAAATTAAAAATTTAAGAATCACATTACATATTAAATTAAAATTTATAAATTATTTGTATCATTTATCTTTTATTGTAGTTTTCTCTTTCTTATTATTAGTAAATTTACGCAAATGATTGCACCGTTTCTTTCAAATTCGTAATCAACGGAACATATCTATGCGTATCCGCCTTAATTAATTGTACAATTGACACTTGTACTTCTGTAAACTTCTTTAAAATGCCGGTAAATCACAGCTTTTTTTTTTTCTTTGGATCGAAAAATTACTGCTCAATAGATAGTAGGAGACACTTCTGAAATTGACCCCACGGAAAATATATTTAAAAATAAAAAAAATAAAACAAACCGGCCGCATTAATTATCGTGGAGGTGGCCGTTGCCGAATTTACCGTTTCGACCTCGGACGGGTAACCCACTTTCCTATTTGATGAAGGGCAGATTTGGAACAGCCGGCAAAGTGAGGCTAAATGCCCGTTACAAATACAAGCCCCCCTCACGCAGTCACATCATATCTCTCCTCTTCTTCTTCTTCCTCCTCCTCCTCCTCTGTGTTCTCTTTCTTTGTTCTTCCCTTCTTTGTCGTCTGTGCTTCCTTTTCCTCTCTCGACGGAGCCAGATTCCGGCTCAATCGGAGAGGGGCGGATCCGCGCGTCTGGCTCCGCCGCGTGCGGCTGATCATGGGTGACGGGGCGCCCCAGCGTCGGGGCCACAGAGAGAGAGAGAGAGAGAGAGAGGAGAACGGGACTGTGATCGGGGCTCGGCCACCGGGACGCCGCCCTTGGTGGCAGCGGAGGCGAGGCTGAGCAAACGACGTGCGGGTGGCGGATTCGAGGGCTTGCCGGAGTTCGAGAGGGGGATTCGTAAGTTTCTTGAACTTTTTTCGCTCTGGCTCGTGTGAATGGGTGTTGCTGCGTGACGATTTATACTGTCGTTTGTGGGTAAATCTTGTCTTGAGAACACAAAATCTTCATGTGATTCGATGTATGCCAACTTCTGACTTTGTTCTGTACAATGATTTATCCAGGACTTACTATGTTTCGTACATCTTTTGGAATTTAAATCATATCCCGCAAGTTTTTCGGACCTAGTTGTCAATGTTTTAACAAGCAGCGAGATTTCGGAATATTTCCCACAAATTTTCTGTTGAAATGTAACCCCGATTTAAAGTTTTCCTCAAATTCGTTTCCGAACATCGCAACCGATGGAATTGATTTTCCTTTTTACAGGGTCTATTATTTCTCAAACATCTTTGGGAGTTCGAATTTGCTCTTAAAGAACACATGCTTATTCATGGTAGATCAGCCCACAGATTTGTTTAACCTGTTTGTCATTGGCTTTATGTTCAGTAATTTGAACAAATCCCTGTTTTTAGAATATCGGAAACACCCACGAACCTTTTTGAAACCCCTAAAGCATTATAGAACCAAAAGCACCCTGTCCTAAATAATTTGTCTTAAATCTTTTCGTGTAAAGAGTCGAGATTTTTGTTTTCTACTTTTTGAATATCAAACTTTGGCTTAGAAAGTTCTTTGTTAGAGAGTAACTTGATTCGTTTGTAGAGTTTTGTGGTTTGTCAACCTGTTTGGTGATCTTATGTGACATGAACATAATTGATATGCCTTGGCAATCATGCTGTTTAGTGTATCTGGATTTTGGGAAAGTACCATTTCATATGATGTTTTACTATTGCTTATCCTCAGATCAAGCCTTGTTATCATTTTGCTGCAAATCTTGCACCGACGGACGCTTTTCTTTACCATTTTTTTTAATGCTGCATCTGATGAAATTTATTCCTTTCTCTGATTTATAAAAGACTTATTATTTGTCTTTTTCTTACTATTTTGTTTTTAAAGAACGTCATGGAAATTATTTTAGATTCGATCACAAGTTTTTCGAATATCTTTAGTAATAGCTTCATCAGCAGCAAGTTTTCAAATATCTCTTTTTCGCCAATTAAGTTATGTTTTGTCCTTTTGAATATATATCTCTTTTTTATAAGTTTTCTTTCAAAGACATTAAGTAAAAATCTCTCTTTGTTTTAAAGAATTGAGACTGTCGTAAAGGAGTTCTTGATTTAAGGTTTTCTGTCAAACCGGAAGTTTTCCGTCAAAGTTGTTTTTAAATGTTGCAAATGATGGCAATTTTTTCCTTACTCTGTTTTGTGCAAGACCCATCATTTGGAAATAACATACGGAGTTTAAATTTTCTTTTAAAGAACAACATGTATATTTATTTTTTGTTATATCACAAACTTGTCGAATCTATTTTCTCAATTGCTTCAGCAGCAAGTTTTCCAATATCTCTTTTTTTGCAAACTTTATTTTCTCCTTTTGAATATGTTATCTCTTTTTAAAAGTTCTTTGTTAAAAACATTTCGTAACATCTATCTTTGTTTGAAAGAGCTGTGATATTCTTATTTTTTCCTTTCTAAATATTAACTTCTTGATTTTAAGTTTTCTGTCAATGAGTTAGGGGGTTTAAAATTTCTTTTCAAAGTCCTTTGACAATTTTCTTCCTTACTCAGTTTTGTACATGACCTAATATTTTCAAACGACATTGTAAGTTTAAATTTGCCTTTTAATAACGTCATGCAAAAGTATTTAGATTCTATCATAGGTTCTTCCAATCTATTTCTCTGTAACTTTATGAACAGAGTAAGTTTCCGGTTTCTCTTTTCTGCCAAAACATTAAACTTTTGTTTTCTCCATTTGAATATTTTTCTCTATTTTAGAAGGTCTCTGTTAGAGAGATTTTTCCAGGATATGTCAAGACTTTTGTTTTGCCCTTCTAAATATTAGCTTTTTGTATTCAAGTTTTCTGTCTTTGAGTAATTGGATTTGAAGTTTTTCTTGTCAAAGTTGTTCCAAATGTGGCAAATGGTGGCAATTTTTGTCCTTAATTTGTTCTTTACAAGACCTACTATTTTCAAACAACTTTGGGAATTTAAATTTGCTTTTAAAGAACGTCGTGCAAATTATTTTAAATTCCATCACAAAGTTTCCAATCGAATTTTGAATAGCTATATGAGCAGTAAGTTTTTTTTTTTGGTCGAAATATGAGTAGTAAGTTTGCAAATATGGCTTTTTTACCTAAAAGAACGTGAATTTTTGTTTTCTCATTTTATGTACTTCTCTTTGTTTTAAATGTTTTTTTTTTATCATTTCTAGCAAAAAAAATTTTTTTTTTGTCAAAGAGATTTCCTACAATCTCTTTCTTTTAAGAATTGTGAGACTTTTGTTTTGTCCTTTCTAAATATTAACTTTTCAATTTGAGTTTTTTCTTTATCAAAGAGCAATGAATTTTAAATTTTCTTTCCAAATCGGTTTTTAAATGTTGCAAATTATGGCATGTTTCTTCATTACTCTGCTCCGTACAAGATCTACCATTTTCAAACAACATTGAGAATTTAATTTGTCTTTTATAAAACATGAATTATTTAAGATTCTATCCTAGTTTTATGATAGGGAAGTTTTCAAATATTTGTTTTTTGACAAAAAAACTTAGAGCTTTTGTTTTCTCCTTTTGTATTTTATTTTGTTTTAATAGATTTTTGTTAAATAGAATACATAATGTCTCTCTATTTCAAAGTTTTGCGAGACTTTTGTTTTGTCCTTTCTAAAAATTAACTTCTTGATTTTAAGATCTCTAAAAAAGTAATTGGAAAGTTTTCCTTCAAAGTCATTTCCAATTGTTTCAAATGATGACAATTGTCTTCCTTACTCTTTTTTGTACAAGGCCTACTATATTCAAACAATATTGGGAGTTTAAATTTGCTTTTAAAGATTGTCATGCAAATTATTGTAGATTTTGTCACAAGCTTTTCCAATCTATCTCTCCTTAGCTTTATGAGCACTAATTTTGCAAATTTGTTACAAGTTTTATTAATTGATATGTCAATAGGTTTATGAGCAGAAAGTTTACCAGTATCTCTTTCTTCACCAAAAAACTTAAACTTTTGTTTTCACTTTTTTGTATACTTATCTCTCTAATTCAGAAGTTTCCTCATATCTCTCTTTAAAAGATTTGTGAGACTTTGTTTTTGTCCATTTTAAAAATTAACTTCTTGATTTTAAATTTTCTGTTTTTGAGTAAATGGATTTAAAGTTTTCTTTCAGTGTCGCTTGCAAATATTGCGAATTTTGGCAATTTTCTTCCTTACTCTCTTTCGTACAAGACCTTGTATTTTTCAAACATTATTGGGAGATTAAATTTTCTTTTATAGAACGATATGCAAATTTATTTTTAGATTCTATCACAATTTTTTCCAATCTACTTTTTTCAATCTATGAGCAGAAAGTTTACTAGTATCTCTTTCTTCACCAAAAAACTTAAACTTTTGTTTTCACTTTTTGCATACTTATCTCTCTAATTCAGAAGTTTCCTCATATCTCTCTTTAAAAGATTTGTGAGACTTTGTTTTTGTCCATTTTAAAAATTAACTTCTTGATTTTAAATTTTCTGTTTTTGAGTAAATGGATTTAAAGTTTTCTTTCAGTGTCGCTTGCAAATATTGCGAATTTTGGCAATTTTCTTCCTTACTCTCTTTCGTACAAGACCCTGTATTTTTCAAACATTATTGGGAGGTTAAATTTTCTTTTATAGAACGATATGCAAATTTATTTTAAGATTCTATCACAATTTTTTTAAATCTATTTTCCAGTAGCTTTATGGGGAGAAGGTTTGCAAGTATCTTTTTGTTAAAGAGATTTGATAATGTCTTTCTCTGTTTTAAAGAATTATGAGACTTTTGTTTTGTCCTTTCTTAATAGTAACTTCTTGATTTTAAGTACTGTCAAAGAGCTCTCGGATTTGAAGTTTTCTTTTAAAGTTGTTTCCAAATGGTTCAAATCACAGCAATCTTCGTCCTACTCTGACTTTTACAAGACATACTATTTTCAAACAACATCAGTAGTTTAAATTTGCTTTAAAAGAACATCATGTAAATCATTTTAGATTCTATCACAAGTTTTTCCAATCGATTTCTCCATAGCTTATGAGCAGAAAGTTTGCTAATATCTCTATTTCGCCAACAAACTTAAACTGTTGTTTTCAACTTTTGTGTACTTATCTGTCTATTTTAAAAGTTTTTTTTTTGTTAGGGAGATTTCCTAATATCTCTCTCTGTTTTTAAGAATTGAGACTTTGTTTTATCCTTTTCTAAATATTAACTTCTTCTTGAGTTTCCATCTTCAAGCGACCGGATTTAAAGTATTTTTTCGAAGTTTGTTATCAAATGTTGCACTTCTAGGCATTTTTCTCTGTCTCTGTATCTATTGCCTGTAGAGAACGTCATGCAAACTATTTGAGTAACTATCACAAGTTGCTACAATGCATTTTTCAATAGCTTTCTGAGGAGAAATTTTTCTAATTTGTTTTGCCAAAAATCTTAAACTTTTGTTTTCTCCTTTTCTATACTTACGTGTCTATTTTAAAAGTTCTATGTTAAAGATCTCTCTCTGTTTTAAGGAATTGTGAGTGAGACTTTGGTTTTGTCCTTTCTAGTTATTAACTTCTTGATTTTTAGTTTTCTGTCTTCAAGTAACCGTATTTCAAGAGTTTTTCAAAGTCGCTTACACGATGCAAATCTTGAATTTTCTTCCTCACTCTGTTTTGTGCAAGACTTCCTGTTTTTCAAACACTGGGAATTTAATTATGCTTTCAAAGAACGGCATGCAAATTATTGTAGATTTTGTCACAGGTTTTTTAAATCTTTTCCAATAGCGTTATGGGCATGAAGTTTGCTAGTATTTATTTTTTTCCAAAAAACCTAAACTTTTGTTTTCTCCTTTTGTATACTTATGTGCCTATTTTAAAAGTTCTTTGTTAAAGCGATTTCATAGTATCTCTCTGTTTTAAGGAATAGTGAGACTTTGGTTTTTTCCCTTCTAAATATTAACTTTTTAATTTTAAGTTTTCTCTCTTCACGTAACCGCATTTAAAGTTCTTTATCCAAAGTCACTTACATATGTTGCAAAATTTGGCTTTTATCTTACTTACTCTTGTATGTACAAGACCTACAATTATTCAAACAACATCGGGAGTTTAAATTTGCTAGTAAAAACATCATTCAAATTATTTTAGATCTATCACAAGTTTTTCTAGCTTATTTTTCCATAACTTTATGAGCAGAAAGTTTGCTAGTATCTGTTTTTTAGCCAAAAAAACATAAGGTTTATTGTTAAAGAGATTCCCAATATCTCTCTGTATCTAAAGAATTTGTGAGACTCTGGTTTTGTTCCATAACTTCTTGATTTGTTTGTTTTCTGTCTTAAAGTAAGCAGATTTAATTTTTTTTTTGCTAAGTCACTTGCAAAATGTTGTAAATTTTGGTATTTTCTTCCTAACTCTGTTTTGTACAAGGTCTATTTTTCAAACAACTTTGGGAGCTTAAAGCTTTTAATGAATGTCTTGCAAATCACAAGTTTCTCCAATTTATTTTTCAACTGGTATTTGAGCAGAAAGTTTGCTTGTATCACTTTTTTTTCTAAAAAACGTAAGCTTTTTTGTTTTCTCATTTTGTAAACTTATCACTCTGTTTTAAAGAATTGTTAGACTTTAGTTTTGTCCTTTTTAAAATATTAACTTCTTTATTTTTTAAGTATTCTGTCTTCGAGTAATCGGATTTAAATTTTCTTTCAAAGTGGCTTCCAAATATTACAAAAGCTTGGCATTTTCTTTCCTTACTATGTTGTGTACAAGGCCTACTATTTTTCAAACAACTTTGGGAGTTTTAAAACTTTTAAAGAATGGTGTGCAAATTATCTTAGATTCTATCACAAGTTTATCCAATTTAATTTTTAGTAGCTTTTGTGGGCAGAAAGTTTGCTAGTATATCTTTTTTTGCCTAAAAACGTGAATTTTTGTTTTCTTCTTTTTAATACTAATCACTCTGTCATAAAAGTTCTTTGTTAAAGAGATTTCTAATTTAGGAAATTGTAGGATTTTGGCTTTGTCCTTCCTAATTATTAATTTCTTGATTTTAAGTATGTCTTTGAGAAACTGGATTCAAAGTTTTCTTTCAAAATGTCTTCCTTACTCTGTTTTTCACAAGACCTAATATTTTTTAAGCAACACTGGGAATAAACTGCTTGATTTTAAGTATGTCTTTGAGAGACAGGATTCAAAGTTTCCTTAAAAAGCTAAATATTAATTTTTTGATTTTAAGTATGTCTTTGAGAAACTGGATTCAAAGTTTTCTTTCAAAATCTCTTCCTTACTCTGTTTTTTACAAGACCTACTATTTCTTAAGCAACACTATGAATTAACTGCTTGATTTTAAATATGTCTTTGAGAAACTGGATTCAAAGTTTCCTTAAAAATCTCTTCCTTATTCTGTATTTTACAAGACCTAATTTTTTTCAAGCAATACTGGGAATTTAAAAGTTCTTTGTTAGGAAGATTTCCTAATTTTGATCGGTTTTAAAAAATTAAGACTTTTGTTTTGTTCTTTTTAAATATTAATTTCTTGATTTTATGATTTTTAACGTTGAGCAACCGAATTAAATTTTGTTTCAAAGGTTTTTCCAAATGTGGCAAATTTTGGAAACTTCTCTTCCTTTCTCAGTTTTGTACAAGAGCTATAATTTTTCAAACAACATTGCGAGTTCTTTGTTAAAAAAAATAAATTTTTTTATATAATTATCCCTCTATTTAAATTTATTTGTTAAAGAGATTCGTAATATCTCTCTGTTTTAGATAATTGTTAGACTTTGGCTTTGTCCCTTCTAAATATTAACTTCTTGATTTCCAATCTATTTCTCAATAGCTTTATGAGCAGGATGTTTGCAATTATCTCTTTTTTTTTTCCCAAAAAACTTAGAACTTTTGTTTTCTCACTCTCAGAAGTTTTCTTTTAAAGTTGTTTCCATATGGTTCAAATGACGGCAATCTTCTTCCTACTCTAACTTGTACAAGACGCACTATTTTCAAACAACATTGGTAGTTTAAATTTGTTTTAAAAGAACATCGTGCAAATCATTTTAGATTCTGTCACAAGTTTTTTTTTAATCTCTCCTAGCTTATGAGCAGAAAGTTTGCTAGTATCTCTTTTTCCCCAAAAAAGTTAAAACTGTTGTTTCCACCTTTTGTATACTTATTTGTCTGTTTTGAAAGTTTTTTTTAATGATATTTCCTAATATCTCTTCCTGTTTTTAGGAATTGTGAGAATTTGTTTTATCATTTTTCTAAATATTAATTTCTTGATTATTGAGTTTGTTTTCAAGTGACCGGATTTAAAGTATTTTTTCCAAGTCATTTTCAAATGTCGCGATTCTAGGCATTTTTGTTTTGTACAAGACCTACTGTATTTCAAACCACACGTTTAAATTTGCTTTTAAAGAACGGCATGCAAACTATTTGAGATGTTATCACAAGTTTTTCCAATGAATTTTTTAATAGCTTTGTGAGCAGAAAATTTACTATTTTATTTTTGCTTTGAACTTTTTTTCATAAAAAACTTGAACTTTTGCTTCTGTGTTAAAGATCTCTCTCCCTCTCTCTCTCTCTCTCGGAATGTAAAGCTTTGGTTTTGTCCTTTCTAGTTATTAACTTCTTGATTTTAATTTTTTTTTCAAAGTCGCTTACAAATGTTGCAAATCTTGACATTTTTCTTACTCACTCTGTTTTGTGCAATACTTATTGTTTTTCAAACAATATTGGGAATTGAGCTTTGAAAGAACGTCATGCAAATTATTGTAGATTCTGTCACAAGTTTTTCAAATCTTTTTTCCAATAGCTTTATGAGCATGAAGTTTGCTAGCATTTATTTTTTGTCAAAAAACCTAAACTTTTGTTTTCTCCTTTTGTATATTTATTTTCCTATTTTAAAAGTTCTTTGTTAAAGCAATTTCCTAGTATCTCTCTGTTTTAAGGATTTGTGAGACTTTGGTTTTTTCCCTTCTAAATATTAACTTCTTGATTTTGAGCTTTCTCTCTTCAAGTAACCAGATGTAAAATTTTTTGTCCAAAGTCACTCGTATATGTTGCAAATCTTGGCTTTTATCTTGCTTACTCTGTATGTACAAGACCTAAAATTATTAAAACACATTGGGTGTTTAAATTTTCTATTAAAAACATCACTCAAATTTTTTAGAATCTATCACAAGTTTTTCCAATTTATTTTTCCATAGCTTTGTGAGCAGAAATTTTACTAGTATCTGTTTTTAGCCAAAAAAACATAAGTTTTATTGTCAGAGATTTCCTAATATCTCCTCATTTTCTAAAGAATTGTGAGACTCTGGTTTTGTTATTTCTAAATATTAACTTCTTGATTTTTTTGTTTTTCTGTCATCAAGTAACCAAATTTAAATTTTTTTGCAAAGTCACTAGCAAATGTTGCAAATCTTGGCATTTTCCTTCCTAACTCTGTTTTGTGCAAGACCTATTTTTCAACAACTTTGGGAGTTTAAAGCTTTTAAAAAACGTCTTGCAAATTATTTTATCTTCTATCACATGTTTCTCCAATTTATTTTTCAACTGCTATATGAGCTGAAAGTTCGCTAGTATCACTTTTTTAGCCAAAAACAGTAAGTTTTTTTGTTTTCTCCTTTTGTAAACTTATCACTCTGTTTTAAAAGTTCTATGTTAAAGAGATTTACTAATATCTCGCGGTTTTTAAAGAGTTGTTACTCTAGTTTTGTCCTTTTTAAATGCTAACTTCTTGATTTTTAAGTATTCTGTCTTTGAGTAACCGGATTTGAAGTTTTTTTTTTTTTTTCAAAGTGGCTATCAAATATTTTGAAAATCTTTGCATTTTCTTTCCTTACTCTTATGTGTACAAGGCCTACTATTTTTCAAACAACTTTGGGACTTTTAAAGCTTTTAAAGAATGTCGTGCAAATTATCTTAGATTCTATAACAAGTTTGTCCAATTTACTTTTCAGTAGCTTTTGTGGGCAGAAAGTTTGCTGTATCTCTTCTTTTGCCTAAAAATGCGAACTTTTGTTTTCTTCTTTTCTATTCTAATTACGCTGTTTTAAAAGTTCTTTGTTAAAGAGATTCCTAATATTTCTCTAATTTAGAGAATTGTGAGATTTCGGCTTTGTCCTTTCTAATTAATTAACTTCTTGATTTTAAGTATGTCTTTGAGAAACTGGATTCAAAGTTTTATTTCAAATTATCTTTCTTACTCTCTTTTGTACAAGACCTACTATTTTTCAAGCAACACCGGGAATTTAAAAGTCCTTTGCTAAGAAGATTTCCTAATTTATCTCGATTTTAAAAAAAATTGAGACTTTTGTTTTGTCCTTTCTAAATGTTAACTTGATTTTATGATTTTTAACTTATAGTAACCGAATTAAGTTTTCTTTCAAAGTCTTTTCTAGATGTTGCAAATTTTGGTAACTTCTCTTCCTTTCTCTGTTTTGTACAAAAACTATAATTTTTCAAACAACATTGCGAGTTCTTTGTTAAGAAACTTAAATTTTTGTTTTCTTCTTTCATATAATTATCCCATCTGTTTTTGAAGTCTTTTGTTAAAGAGATTGCTAATATCTCTCTGTTTTAGATAATTGTGAGAGTTTGGCTTTGTCCCTTCTAAAAATTAACTTCTTAATTTTCCAATCTATTTCTCAATAGTTTTGTGAGCAGGAGGGTTTGCAAATATCTCTTTTTTGTTTTCCCAAAAAACTTAAAACTTTGGTTTTCTCATTTGGTATACTTATCTCTTTGTTATAGAAGTTCTTCGTGAAAGAGATTTCCCAATTTTTCTCTCCATTTGAAATATTGTGATACTTTTGTTGTCTTTTCTAAATATTAACTTCTTGATCTTATGTTTTCTGTCAAAGAGCTCTCGGATTGAAGTTTTATTTTAAAGTTGTTTCCAATGGTTCAAATCATGGCAATCTTCTTCCTATTTTGACTTGTACAAGACGCACTATTTTCAAACAACAATGGTAGTTTAAATTTGCTTTAAAAGAACATCCTGCAAATCATTTTAGATTGTGTCACAAGATTTTCGAATCGATCTCTCCATAGCTTACGAGCAGAAAGTTTGCTAGTATCTCTTTTTCGCCAAAAAACTTAAATTGTTGTTTTCACCTTTTGTATACTTATCTGTCTGTTTAAAAGTTTTTTGTTAAGGAGATTTCCTAATATCTCTCTGTTTTTAAGAAATGTGAGACTTTGTTTTGTCCTTTTCTAAATAACTTCTTGATTACTAAGTTTCTGTCTTCAAGCGACTGGATTTAAAGGTTTTTTCCAAGTCGTTTTCAAATGTTGCAATTCTAGGCATTTTTCTTTCTCTCTGTTTTGTACAAGACATACTTTATTTCAAACAACATTCGTCGTTTATATTTGCTTTTAAAGATGGTCATGCAAACTATTTGAGATTCTATCAAAGGTTTTTCCAATGTATTTTTCAATTGCTTTGTGAGCAGAAAGTTTGCTAATTTTTTTTTTTGCCAATAAACTTGAACTTTTGTTTTTCTTTTTCTATACTTATGTCTATATTTTAAAATGTCTTTGTTAAAGATCTCTCTCTCTCTCTCTGTTTTAAACAACATTCGACGTTTATATTTGCTTTTAAAGATGGTCATGCAAACTATTTGAAATTCTATCACAAGTTTTTCCAATGTATTTTTCAATTGCTTTGTGAGCAGAAAGTTTGCTAATTTTTTTTTGTCAAAAAACTTGAACTTTTGTTTTCTCTTTTTCTATGCTTATGTCTATATTTTAAAATGTCTTTGTTGAAGATCTCTCTCTCTCTCTGTTTTAAGGAATTGTGCGACTTTGGTTTTGTACTTTCTAGTTATTAACTTCTTGATTTTAAATTTTTTGTCTTCAATTAACGGTATTTTTTAAGTTAAGTCGCTTACAAATGTTGCAAATCTTGACATTTTTCTTCCTCACTCTATTTTGTGCAAGACTTATTGTTTTTCAAAGAACATTGGGAATTTAAAACGTCATGCAAATTATTGTAGATTCTGTACAAGTTTTTCAAATCTATTTGCCAATAGCTTTATGAGCATGAAGTTTCCAATAGTATTTATTCTTTTCCAAAAACCTAAACTTTTTTGTTGTATTCTTTTGTATACTTATGTGCCTATTTTAAAAGTTCTTTGTTAATGCAATTTCCTAGTACCTTTCTCTGTTTTTAAGGATTTGTGAGACTTTGGTAATTTCCATTCTTAATATTAACCTCTTGATTTTAAGTTTTCTCTTTTCAAGTAACCGGATTTAAAGTTCTTTGTCCAAAGTCACTTAAATATGTTGCAAATTTTGGCTTTTATCTTGCTTGCTATGTATGTACAAGACCTACAATTATTCAAACATCGGGAGTTTAAATTTGCTATTAAATACATCCTTCAAATTATTTTTTATTCTTTCACAAGTGTTTCCAATCTATTTTTTCGTAGCTTTATGAGCAGAAAGTTTGCTAGTATTTGTTTTTCAGCAAAAAAAACATAAGCTTTATTGTCAAAGAGATTTCCTAATATCTCTTTGTATCTAAAGAATTGTGAGACTCGGGTTTTGTTTTTTCTAAATAGTAACTTCTTGATTCGTTTGTTTTCTGTCTTCAAGCAACTAGATTTTAATTTTTTTGCAAAGTTATTTGCAAATGTTGCAAATCTTAGCATTTTCTTCCTCACTCTGTTTTGTACAAGACCATATTTCAAATAACTTTGGGAGTTTAAAGCTTTTAAAGAACGTCTTGAAATTATTTTATTCTTCTATCACAAGTTTCTCCAATTTATTTTTCGACTGCTTTATGAACCGAAAGTTTGCTAGTATCACTTTTTTGGCCAAAAAATGTAAGCTTTTTTTTTTTTTTCTTTTTTGTAAACTTATCACTCTGTTTTAAAAGTTCTCTGTTAAAGAGATTTACTAAAATCTCAAGGCTTTTGAAGAATTGTTAGACTCTAGTTTTGTCCTTTTTAAATATCAACTTCTTGATTTTTAAGTATTCTGTCTTCAAGTAACCAGATTTAAAGTTTTTTTTTTAAGTAGCTTCCAAATATTTTAAATCTTGGCATTTTCTTACCTTACTCTGTTTTGTACAAGGCCTACTATTTTTCAAACAACTTTGGGAGTTTTAAAACTTTTAAAGAATGTCATGCAAATTACCTTTGATTCTATCACAAATTTGTCCAATTTACTTTTCAGTAGCTTTTGTGGATAGAAAGTTTGCTAGTATCTCTTTTTTTGCCTAAAAACATAAATTTTTGTTTTCTTCTTTTTAATACTAATCACTCTGTTCTGAAAGTTCTTTATTAAAAAAATTCCTAACATTTCTCTAATTTAGAGAATTGTGAGATTTTGGCTTTGTCCTTTTTAAATATTAATTTCTTGATTTTAAGTATGTCTATGAGAAACTGGATTCAAAGTTTCTTTCAAAGTCTCTTCCTTACTCTGTTTTTTACAAGACCTATTTCAAGCAACACTGGGAATTTAAAAGTTTTTCGTTAAGAAGATTTCCTAATTTTCTCGGTTTTAAAAGATTGAGACTTTCCTTTTGTCCTTTCTAAATATTAACTTCTTGATTTTATGATTTCTAACTTTGAGTGACTGAATTAAGTTTTCTTTCAAAGTCTTTTCCAAATGCATTTTTCAATAGCTTTGTGAGCAGAAAGTTTGCTGGACTTTTTTTTTCCAAAAAAACTTTAACCTCTGTTTTCTCCTTTTCTATGCTTATGTGTCTATTTTAAAAAAAGTTATGATATATATATAAATATATATATATATATATATATCTCTCTCTCTTTTAAGGAATTGTGAGACTTTGGTTTGTCCTTTCTAGTTAACAACTTCTTGATTTTAAGTTTTTTTCAAAGTCGCTTACAAATGTTGCAAATTTTGAATTCTCACTCTGTTTTGTGCAAGACTTCCTGTTTTTCAAACAACATTGGGAATTTAATTATGCTTTCAAAGAATGTCATGCAAATTATTGTAGATTCTATCACAAATTTTTCGAATCTATTTTCCAATAGCTTTATGAGCATGAAGTTTGCTAGTATTTATTTTTGCCAAACACCTAAACTTTTGTTTTCTCCTTTTGTATACTTATGTGCCTATTTTGAAAGTTCTTAGTTAAAGTGATTACATAGCATATCTCTCAACCCATCCAAATGCAAGTATTGAGTTTTTTGCAGAGTTTTCTCAACACATTCTCGTGAAAGTATGTTATTGACACTTCCAGTTTGAGAGCTTTATGGTTTTCAAACCTTTAAATTCCCTCTCGTAAACATTTGGTATCATGATCCAAAATCTGATCAGGTTCCCAAATGACAAGTCATCATCCTCCAAGAGTATAGTGGGATCACAGATTGATATTTTCAGAGTGGTTAGCTTTGTCATACTCTTCAACTGGACAAGCCTAACATTACACGATTTTGACGGATACATTTTCCCCCATCCATAGATGAAAGCTTCCCTTTCTATGTAACGCTCCAAGTTGATTAAGCCTTTTAGGACATCGGGTTCAATTGTCTAAAGCCTATGGCAGCTAAACGATCTTAAATTCGTTAGTTCCCCGATTTCTTTACTATCGTTATGCACGAGATGCATTGCACGTACATCTTCTGTGCATCTAACATGATGATGCCCGTGAGCGCCCACATAAGAGGTCGATTTGTGGAAGACGTTTGGACGCGTCGCCGACCCAACACCCAAACACGTAGATTTAAAGCACATGATAGGCGAATCAAAATCACCCGTACAATAATATAAAAATAACCAAGGATAGCCATAGAAATAAATATCAATGACTACGGGCGTTTTTATTTGGAAACCATCTACAATATCCATATACAGCCCGATCATAAAAATCAAAAAGCGGGCCGTGGGGTAGTTTCGAGCACTATGTCTAGCCGGGCTCCTCCCATAACGTTTCGATATGCCTATCATCCTCCGGGCTGGGGTTAAGAAAAATCGATTTTCAACAACCGTGAGAATAAATCAAAAATAATTCCCTAAACCTAAACTATTATTTTGTTCCCAAAAGTACTAAATAAGACTCAAATTCAAGATTAAAATTTTTGTGCTTTCGGGCCTAAATCTAATTTTCAAAAACCCTGCGGGTTAGGCATTTAATGAATAATAAATAATCACGCCTTTTAATTCAATCAAAAAGCTTTAAAAAAAGTAGTTTCTTGATATCTGAATAATTTCATGCTCATAATTCTTCTTGGTTTGCATACTTTTCATGCCATTTATTCATTTCTCTTCCGACCAGCGTTAAGCGATCTAGGTTCGACCCGTAAAGCGTATCGGTCTATTACCGAGATCGATCTGCGGCCAGCGTAAAGCGCATCGGGCTCATGACACATTAGGGCGTAAAAGCGCATCAGGTTGGTCATCAAGGTAAACCTCGATCTGCGTAACGCGCCTCGAGCGGGTTCACTACTCCGCGTGAAACGATCGGGGTTTATTGTGATCACATATTCACGGGCACCAATTTTATTCGAATCCGCGTAAGGCGATCGGGGCATTTTAGGTGATTCCAATGCACACGTCATTCGAGCATACTTGTGAATGCACATGCCGTGCCAATGTTCGTGATGCACATCCATGGCCATGAAATTCACACTTGGGCAATTCACAATATTCACAATGGGCAATGCCATTCAATCAATTATAGTACACTATGCCCGTTTTTACATTTCAACATGCCCAACCAACATATAAGCACGACCATGAAATCAATTCAAGCACTCATGCACGGTACACAATTCACAAGCATAGATCACACAACTAGTCCATTACGAATCCACGTAAATCGAGGTCCATCAAGTTACTCCCTTCCTCAAGGCATTAGACATGCGTCACGACGCTACAAATCACTCATATGTAGGGACAATCCAACCACTAGTTCGGTCAAGCCATCATTTCCGGCACTTACGCCCCTAAGCCTCAAATTATATCGCCTTGTCCAACTAATCTCCAAAGTGGACAACTACTAAATTGATTGCGCCCGAGCCATTCAACGACCTTAAAATGTTCCATTAAAGGACGCCATCATTTAAATCAGCCACCAAAAATTCGAAAAGGGCGCCCACTAGAATCCAAGTCCTAAGTCCGAACTTTCCCAAAATGGAACCATTCCGTACCGATTCTGTCCAGCCCATGTTTCGCATCTCTCGGGCCATTAATCCTCGATAAAACGATCCCGCTACACCACCAAATCAGCCACGACATTGGCCCTTAATAATTTCCATAATTTAACCTCTAATTTACCCTAATTTAACCCTTAAACTTGTCTAGAAATGCAAATTATCCTAATTACAAAGGGTCAAACTGCCCGGTTGTCCCAAGCTTCTGTTGTAACACGCCAGACTTGGCGGACCTTTGGAACAATAACCGGCGGTTTAAAAGAGCTTGGATGGCTAGTCGCAACGGAGGGAAGAGCCTATCTTAAATGGATCTTAAAGTTTTAAATCTATCATAAATGGGTTTTTGTGGGTTGAATGTGGAACCCTTTTCTAACCCCACCCATTAAGTCCATTCTTTTCATATAAATATATTTTTAAATCAAAATTATTTATATTTGTCACTCTCCCGACCCTCGAGCATCGTTAACATCCCACCGCGATCGTTATAAATGCAACGCCCTAGGAGGATCGTCGTCGACCCAATCGAATTACTAACAATTAAACGCATGCGAGGCGAACTAAAACTCCCAATCAAAACAATGGGGATAGAAGAAGGAAAAACATAGGAAAATTTAAACATCAACAATACATAGGGTTAACATATTACGAGTTCGCCACCTACAGACCTATCCGATTGAACAACAAAAGAGAAAGGAGAGAGAGAGAGAGAGGGAGATGGGGATGGGGGAAAAACGTCGTCATGTGGGGGAAGGGAAGAGAGAGAGAGGGGGGAAATTAAAAATAATAATACTCATTCAAATATTAAACGACAACCGATGGTCCAAATTTAAAACCAAAAGTGGTCTACTAGTCCAAAATAGGCCTAAGACATAAAAAGGGACAAAGGCCAAATTAATGAAACCAAATTAATGAAACCAAATTTTAACGAGGGAGGTCTACTAGTCCAAATTCACACTTGGTCAAAAACTCCCATTTTCCCATCATTCCCGATAATTTCGACATTGGCCACATTAATGTCGACACTCTCCAATTTATTTCTTCCCGAAACTCCCGAAAATTGACTGCCAAGTTCAGGGTCTAAATAACAATAAAAATATGATCGAAAAGCGATTCTAGCGAAATCTCTAGTTTAAAATAATAACCAAGAGTGATCGGTTCTCGGGCGAGATTCTACTATAAGCACAATCGACAAATCATCGTTTTATAAATCCCAAAAATGAGTTAAAATCTGAAATGTCACACATGAGATGCACGTGAGAAGCATAAGTTTGCCACTTGGTGAAGATTTGGCTGACCGGGGAGCTAGGGGTCTTATTTGAGACTAGATAGGCCACTTTAGGGTCTTATTTGAGAAAAATGTCCATTCTAGGCCCTTTTTCGAGAAAACGGTCTCATTTGGGATTTTTATTTGAATTCTTTCTCTAAGTGAAGGAAAGAAATATACCAAGCCTAGGGTAGTTTCAACTTTCATAAGAGAGAGATGATCTATGCCAAAGTGTAGAAATTAAGGACCCGTTTGGCAACGTGCTAAATAGTGAAAATTTCTATTATTTTGTTCCCAAAATCAGCTTGAGAATAGAAATCTGTTTATTAAAATTTTTGTGCCTGGGCATAATTTTGCAAAAAATTGATCCCAGAATCAGTTTTAGAACAGAATTAAAAAGCAAAAAAAAAGTAGTTTCTTGATTCTGGAATAATTTTTTCGGAACTAATTCTTCTTGGTTTTCTTTTTTATTTGTTATTCATTTTTCTTCCCACCCACCGCCGGGCCCGTCACCAAGTGACCGCCGTGGCGGGCTAGGCGAGGTCGGCCTCACCGGCTAGGGCGAGGCTAACCTTGCCGCCGCGCGGGAGGTGGCAACGACGCAGGTCGGCCTCACTACTAGATTTGGGGCGAGGTTGAGCCTCGCCGACCATAGCGAGGCCGACCTTGCTATCATGAGGGGTGACAACGGCGCAGGCCGGGCGAGGCTCGACCTCGCCGTGATCTGGCAAGGCCGACCTCATCGTCGCCACAGCCTCACCGCCGCCGGGTGGTGATGGCAGGTCGGCCTCGCCTTGGTCAGGCGAGGCTCGACCACCGTGTTTTGGCGAGGCCGACCTTGCCGGGGGTGGTGATGGTGAGGGCCGCGACGATGGCCAAGGAAAAAACAGAAAGGAATATTAAAAAATTCAAAATATTATTAATAAAAAGAAATTTTTTGTAGTTACCAAACGCATTTATGTTCTTTTTCTATTTGGGCAGTTATCAAACACCTTCAAATGCTTAGAAATTATTCCCGAGCACAGAATCGAAAAGAATCATTTCTGACCATGATCTATTCCCGGACACAAATGGTTGCCATGCGCAACCTAAGTTGTAACTAGACCTGTTAAATGGGTTAACCCATTTAAAAAATAAATGGATTAATACAACTTTAAAGAGCCTATCTTAAATGGATCTTAAAGTTTTAAATCTATCATAAATGGGTTTTTGTGGGTTGAATGTGGAACCCATTTCTAACCCCACCCATTAAGTCCATTCTTTTTCATATAAATATATTTTTTTAAATCAAAATTATTTATATTTGTCACTCTCCGACCCTCGAGCACGTTAACATCCCACCGCAGTCGTTATAAATGCAACGTCCTAGGATGCGTCGTCGACCCAATCGAATTACTAACAATTAAACGCATGCGGAAGCGAACTAAAACTCCCAATCAAAACAACAGGGATAGTCAGAAAAACATACCTCAATTTAAACAACATCAACAATACATAGGGTTAACATATTACGAGTTCGCCACACAGACCTATCCGATTGCAACCACAAAAGGTAGGGGTTAACCTAGCTCCTCTATCTACGAGGATAACCTCAAAAAGGTGTTTCCTCTCAAAACAGCTAATTCCCTTGGAACGCAATGCATACTTATACCTAAGCACCTGAAAAGTGGTTAACGAGTGAGATAAAATTTCAGTAAGTTAACGATTTAAGCCTTGATTAGGAGGTCAAGTCATCTCGGATGTATCTAATACATGCAACGATACATCGATGGCAGACAACTCAATATAGAACATATAGGTACTTCACAACACAATCATAGGCAGCCTTACGTTGTCTTGGCACATACACACGCCCCATACGTTATAATTCACCGTATGCCATGATAATGCAATAAGCATATAATGCAATTAGAATACGCATCAACCTTCTCAAGAACAATGCATTCACACGTGTCCCGATTATAAAGTGAAACCGCTTCAGCCTGTCCCATACTGTGCCTAGCAATTTCATCCCATAATCAAGCGCAATGCCACCACAATTTTTCACATGTATTCCAATTACTACAACCACACCAGGGGCTACGGCACAACCCGCGATATTCGCATTAGGTTGGTGATCTTCCGGTATATCCGGGCATCGCCTGCCTCATCAGGCATAGCATCATCTCACCCGACCACAATGACGGCATATCTCATAAATGGGTTCATTTCAAATCCGATTTGTGAATGACTATGTTTCCCCTGCTATCAGCGACGACTTCCAATTACCAAATTGGGGACATGTTAGGGCCACGGCCAAACCCTGGGTTGGCGATCATCCGATATACGGTTTTCCAAAGTATAACCGGGCACGAAAGGAACCTTAGGTGATCATGCACACATAGCAACACTCAGGTTTCATCATTATAATTTTCAATAGCCGATGCAAACATGATCCGTGCTAACACGTAGAAATATCGCAACTTTCGCACGTAAAAATGTACTAAAATATTCACACGTGATTATGCACATATTAATAAATTCCCAAACTTGGCATGCTTCTATAGTCAATCATCCACAACATATTTATCTCATAAAACTCAACAAATAAACCCGACACCTTAGGGATTATTAATTAAATGCCCACAATTCTATATATAATAATAACCAATCAATTCAATTTAACATACAAACAAATATATAAGGCAAATTCCAACTTAGGCATTACAATTTAAGCCTAAAATAATCACAATTTAATTTCGAAATTTCCACAATACTAATAAAATAATAATATTTTTAATTACGAAAATTAATAAAATATTATTATTTAACTCTCGAAAATTAATATAATATTCCAATAGCTTAACAACTAATTCCTAATTAATTAACACTAAACATAATTAACTTAAATTAATTCACTCTAATCAAGTTTAATCTAATAAGTAAGGGATTAGAGCGAAAACTCACTCGTTAGCGAATTCACGACACGAGCGCGACGGCAGCAGCGAGGGCTAAGCATTGCACGGTCCGAAAACAACACGGAACGACGACACACGATCGGAATAGGGCTGAACAGTAGCCACAGAACCGGTTTGGCTTCGATGAGGTGATTCGGCGGTGTAAACGGCTTGGACCGGCAGCGTACGGCTCTGGGCGGTCACGGTGAGCTGCTGGCTGTTCTATGGTGGTGCATGGCAGCAAGAACAGCAGCCCAAAGGCTCTTCTGCTGGTTTGGGCGTGAGGGAGGAAGAAGGGGGGGAATGTGGCCGGTTGGTGAGGAGAGAGAGAAATGGACGTGAATGAGCGGGGAAGGAAAGAGAGAGAGAGAGTGGTCTGTTGGGGGGAAAAGAAGAGAGGCCAAGAGATATTTCTCTCATAAATGCAAAGCCAATAAAGTCTACTTCATGATCACACGAGACAACAAAGTCTTCTTGCATTAAACCATTTTGTTTCTTTGTCATAAATGCAAGAAGGGTAATTTGGTAATTTCGCAAAGTATAAAAATACTTATACATGTATACGAGCTAGAATTTTGTATGGGCTCGGATAGTTAAATTCGGGCTCAAACGGATTATGAATGGGCTTGAAAATGCTAATGGGCTCAAACTTGGGCTTAAATTGCAATTGGGCTTGAAATTGGGTTCAATGGGCTACATTGGGCCACTTGGATTTGCCCTAGGCCCATGTGGTCGAATCACATTGGGCCTTCATCCGGTCCACTTCCTCGTGGGCTCAAATTCTCGGTTCGTTAAATCCTTTTTTGAGAATTTCGAACAAATCGATAAACGAGCAAATCAATGAGGCGGTGTCCAATAATTTAGTTTTGAAATCCTCGAAGATTCGACATCCAAATTCGGATTCTAATTCGTGGTAAAAATCAATCAATTGCGACTTTAGTATATCTCAAATTAATGGGTGGCTTTTAGGAGTTACGCGTATTCGACCCGTGGTTGATTCGGTATCAAACCACATTTAAGTTTTCTCGAACCATGGATGATTTTGATTGTCATGTAATTGCAAGGGGTCAATCACTAATTCCGAAGTACGTGATCATCAGTCAATGGGTTTAGGATTGTTCGCAACATATACAACGGTCAATCGGAATCACCCGCGATTCGATTGTATGCTATTGGCGAATCGTTCTGTAACCATCCCTTGATCGGTCTATAATGGCTCAAAATTGTCCTTCGTCAATTCTTATGGTCGAATTGTCAATCCCTGGTCGAGTTATCAGGTCGTGCGTACTTAATTCCTTAAGAGCCTTTTCCTATCAGTTAGTCTCTCATGAGTGATCAATTCAGAGCGAGAATTACTAATAGTGCATTGATTAAAATCATCATTTCATTACATCCTGAAAATGGTCAAAATTTGAGGATGTCACAGTATTTATTTCTCTTTCTCTTTTTATTTATTTTTCTTTTTTCTTTTCTTTTCGTTCTTTTTTCTTTATTTTTGGCCGGTGGATGGGAGAAACGACCTCGCTGACTTGTGGCGAGGCTCCGGCCTTGCCCGAGGCTGGCTTGGCTTAGCTCATCAGATCGGGCAAGCTCGAGGCTCACCGAGGGCAAAGCGGGCAAGGCGCAGGCCGCGAAATTGGCCTCTAGCGAGCTCGAGCTTTGCTAGCCTCTAGCGAGCTCGTCCTCACTAGTGGCCACTGGCCAAAAATAAAGGAAAATAAAAATAAAAGATAATAAAAAATTGAATTTTAAAATAATATTAAAATTATTGAAATGAATACATGAAGTAAAATCAAATCAGATTTTGTATACCAAATGTCTAAAGTATTTTCTAGTTCATTTTTAGGCTTCAGCCAAGCAATGGAAATTTTTTTATTTTCTTGGATAATAACTCAATGAAAAATATATTATAAAAATGTTGCATTTTTTGTGAAACAAACAAAACCTCAATTTAAAAAAAATTATAAAAATAGTTCACTAACTTTGTATTGTATGAAAATGTTTTAGTAGTATAATTTTAAAAAAAAGTCATAAGAAATAAGTTTTCCTATTTAGCAATATGGGTCGGGTATGGATCGGGATATTTATATTACAAATAAATGAGTCATAAACGGGTTAATGGATCAATTTAGGTCGGACCATTTATGACCCGACCCAAATTCGATCCAACCTACCTGTTTAACAGGTCTAGTTATAACGTATAGTACCAAGAGAGACTATCACAATCTTCTTCACATTCCTCGTTTTATGAAGCCCGTAAAATCTAATGGTTCATACTGAGAAGATGGAATTCAGACCATAAAGCAAGATAAATTTGTTTGACGATACAAAATTTTCTTTCCCCAATTATGCGAGTAATTTTTTTTTATTATAGAGTTTTTATACATCTTTTAATATTATCAAATTGTCAAATATGAGTCCAATATGAGATTGATCATTTCATATTATTATTTCCCAAGACTGATTTAGAATTATTTATTTGTCAAATATGAGCCCAAAATGAGATTAATCTATTAATTTATTGTGGTCGAATATGAGATATGTATCCCCACTCTGTTGAACTCTTTGAAAGCCTCGTTATAAATAATTATTATTTTTGAATATATTATATACAGATAAAAGATTGTGTACATTCATAAGCAATTATTCTCAAACATTTACCCAAATATGCATAAGAATTAGAGATTTGTTAGGATCAGAGATTTGCTAAAGTGACAATAAAAGAACAAATACTAGGTACAGCTCACACGTGAGCGTGTCACGTAACTCAACCTCATGCGAGCTTTATCCAATTTTACATAGATGCTTCCCACATGCAAAATTAAATAAACCAAAAGTGGGTAACATCGATGTTTATAAACCACCAATTACAAGCATGGTTGGAGAAAATTCCACTCCAACCAAAAATGTAGGAAAATATGCCCCTTTATAGTTCGGCTTATAGAAGGGAAAACTCCTGTTCATCGTAGTTTTGATGTGTGGCTAGAACTCTTTATACTCTCGGCCAATAGGTTGATCAATGGACCCTGTCATTTTGTGGTTTTTGAACTTTTAAATAGAAAGGGATTTCCCCGTAAATGTCGGCGTACTCAATTCAAGTCCTCTCTTATTACTTGGATTGTGTAATTGTAGCTGTTGGTGATAGTCTTAGTTGGTCGGCTTCACATCTCGTGGAATTGTCTTTCATCCTAATAGAAACGAGTCTCTCCCAAACGGGAGCCGATTTTCGTTTTTTGTCCTCTGGTGGGTCGGAGGTTTGTTTTGAGCGAGACTTTGCTCGACTTACATAAGCAAGTCGCCGAAGGAACATGTAGTATGGTGAAGTATTGAATACGAAGACCACCAATACTGAATTAAAATCTACGTGGTAGTCGAGTGACCTCAACATCTATTGTAGGCAAGTCGCGACGATTTTATGGTTGGGTAAGATCTTATGAAAAGCAACTAGCGTCATGCTCAGGTTTTGTCCAACAGTTTACGCACGATCTAATGGAGTCAGTTGATATAGTCAAGTCGAAAGACGACCAATTAAGGTTGTCACATCACCTTTGAGCAGAGACATCCTTGATCGATCCAGCGTATGTAGGCTGTGAGTAATATTACTCGTGCAAGATCAGTATTAGTTTTCAGTTTTTCTGTAGGTCTTTAACGAGACCGTGCTCTTTGCAGCAGGAGTGATTATGGAGTATCACCCGTCGGGCTTGGGGTCTTGGCATTGTCATGTGCAGCAATAAAATGTTGTGAAGCTTGCTGTTAGGTAGTTGGGATAGTGCATAATTCGTTTTGTGTTTATGAAAGAATCAATTTATTCGACTAACAGTGTGTGTGAGATCATAATCGGGAAGCTTTTGAAGATTCTGTATGCATAAATGAGTCAAGTCTAAGGTTTCACTTTCAAAACTTGATGTCTGTTTGGGACGGGTTTAGGCTATAATCAAGATATATCGAGACTAGGCCGGGACTAGGTCAGTCCTCTGGAACCTGTCTAAGATTACCAATCCAACTCACCTCTGCGACGTCAATTGATTGGAAACCATATCCAACTTTAGTACCTCGAAAAATACATGAATAGAGAGATGCTCGTGATAAAGTAAACCAGAAAGCAACTCGTATGGAGTGAAAGAGTATATCTGGATGAGGCAGAACATGGCCTTACAGCGGCAAACCTTCCATAATTGTGGCATGCCATGAAATCGAACAAGCCTAACTGGAAAGTCCTCTGTCTCCGGACTTATCGAGAAACTATACTCTTCCCTGTAGGTAACTTTCCTTGAGATTTTGCAGTGCTTGCCTGATTGATACCTCATCCTGACTGGAGTACTTCAGGCATATCAAGCGCTGAGCTACGCGGTACACCACCTGGAGAGCACTGTATTGCTCATAGTTCACTTCCATTCTCTTCAGTTCCTGAAGATTTTATTTATATATAAGTACTTCAATCCCAGTATAAAATAAAAAACAGAGGTAAAAGTCGGTACAAACCACATACAAGGCAAAGAATAGAGCAACTTTTATTTCCCTCAGGGAAAAATTTCAGTGAAACCGAACCACGGGGATACGGCCAGCCACTGCTAATGAATGCTAATGGCTAGATATTATTAAGACTAATCAACTTCAATGATGAATAAGAAGATCAGTTGAAGAACCTTTTGTGTGATCCTGGATGTGATGCCTCTGGCTGTATCAATCACGGATCTTGGTAGCCCTGCCACTTCTGCTAACAGAAGGCCATAGTGCGGTACACGTCGCGGGCCATCCTTGAGTTGAAACTAGCCCAAGAAAAAAGGTAAAAGAGTTAGTTAATCTAGTGTTAACTTAACAAACAAGCCTCGAGTAGATTTAAATATCACCTTGAAATCTAAGCGATTGATATTTATGTCAACATGAAAATGCAGAACTTTCACATTTGGATAGATGGTCGCTAATTCCGACAGGTTCTCCATGTGAGTCGCAAATATTGTATACCTGAGAAATGAAGGACATGTTTCACGGGAAAAGCTGTGGTCATCCTTTTTTTTTTTTCCGTCAGGAGAACATGGAAAGTATCACTGAAAAATCAGAATCTGTCTAAATTCAGAGTAAGCATGCATCATAGGCTCATTAATTTCAGAAAACCCAACTAAGGGATTTTATATGGAACAATCTGGAAACAGTGATTTATACTTGGCCATTGGCATCCTATGATGCACAGTTTTTACTCCTTGGTTCTCTGATGCTTCTCCAAAAAATTGAACGAGTATTTTCATTAACTCTACAGCAAATTCAAAAATTACTGGTGTCAACTGATTAAGGTATGGTCACCCATCTCCATGTGCTTTCGCCATAAAACAATGCTTACACGTGCTAGCCAGGCACATCAAACTCCAAGTTTTGAAAAACAGAGATACACACTTTGACAATGAAAGGTGGAAGAGACAGCATAAGAACAGTCCACAATATGAAAATGGCTCCCAGAAAGTGAATACTTAGTGTAGACATCCATCAAAAATCTTCTTTGCAACCTTAAATAGCTACCCCGAAAAGTTCTGAGGCTTACGCTTTTACTGATAGGAGAAACTCACAGCAGCTCCATGCAATGGCCAATCCATCAGATGAAGATGTCGCCCTCCCAAGTTCGTCCATGATGATAAGACTCCTACCAACAATCCCACCTGAACATATCATATGGAAATGCGGAAGAAAAGAGCAGCAAAATGAACGTCTTGACAGTAATATGAGATCACCTTTGAGAGAGATTCTGCAAAATAAAAGCAGTCTCTTTCATCTCTGTCATGAACTGCAATAACAGAACTTACTGAGAATATGATGCTTTCCACTAAAGTAAGAAAGATTTCTATTCTAAGATAGTAAAATGAGCAGCTTGTTGATACTTTTGTGCAATTTTTCATGGCAAAAAATTATACAGAGTAACATATTATCTCCCTTCTCCTTTTGCTGCAAGTACTATAGCACAATCCTTCTGTCCTGGTTTCTCTCCCACCAGAACATATAACAAAGTAAAAATGCTTACTCCATCTTGAAAATGCCTTTAAAATCATTAACATGATGTGGGGACCGAGCAACAATTTGTACAGGGGCCAGCCATTCTCCATGGAAGCTTAACTTTCTACATTTTACATGGATCATACAAACGAGGTTGTTTTGAAAGCTATAACGTTAAATTAAGTTAATGGACATAAGAAACTAAACCCAACCAGATAGGCTACTAGTAATATTTTAATGTTGCATCCTGGATGAAGGTATTACTGGCGTCCATCAAATGTCTATTCATGCCATATCATGGGATACTTAAGTACATCCAGAAGGGCTAGACAATGGTTCTAACAGCCCCTTTCTCAGGCAGGCACGGACTCAAATTAACATTTAAAAGCCACATCAAACAATTCAGGGACAACACAAGTTTAGTCAAACATGGTAGCAGTTCACGTTTTTCTGAAAATGGAGCCATTCTATTGTAAAATATTGAGAACAAATTCTAGTAGAATATTTTCTGTTGCATATTTTATTAGTAAATCAAATAATATATTTTATTCCACTTCTCTAAGAAATTAGGGGTATCGAGTGTTGTGTCATTGTGATCGTGTCACATTTCATGTCATGACATGTCATCATTGAAATAACTTCAATTATGTCCAGTATGATTAATGTGGGCATGACTTTAATAAAACAAGTCAACATGCCAAGTCGTTTCATTTTTGTAATCTTGTTCATATCATGTCAAAGTTGGGTTTCTCTTAGTTAATCATGTCGTATCTAAAATTGCCACCCCTAGAGCCCGCGTGTAACAGATTTTTATGTCTTGCAAAATAATCAAACTAGATTGAAATTTTACCTACTTTTGATTAAAGCAGCCATTTACAGAGAAGGTTTTTCACACAGCGCCTGATTGTTTCACACCATTATAGAGACATCATCTGAATGAACTGAAACATACCGTACTGGAGTTTGATTCCAAATTATCCATCGAACCCATTCTAGTGAATATACGGTCGACGACTTTTATAGTTGAGAAACGAGCAGGAACATAGCAACCAATCTGAGCAAGAATTATGATCAGGCATACTTGCTGAAGATAAGTACTCTTCCCACTCCTGAAAAATGCAGTGCTTGATCAAGTTCCAAGTACTTATATATAGTGTCTCGAACATTTTATCCAGACACCTTGCCTGGTTTACCCCCTTATATCTTAAAGCAGGAAACAAATAGCAATCAGATCCTAGGAAATCAAAATCACATGAAGATAGCAAGAGATGCCTATGGCTACATTTGTACTCACAATTGTAATTTACAGGCTTACGGTCTATACGTGTTCCATTAAGGTTTGCTCAGATATCACGACAATATGCTTAAACCCTTATGTCAGTTCGCATAAAACTTGGCTATTCTTTCATGCTGAAATTTCTTTACATGCCTAGAGTTGGTAGAATTGCCTGTCAGACGAGCTCCTTTAGGATCTGACATCCTCCCTTGACTCAAATCCTCATTCATTCACCTTACCTTCTCTTTTAGAAAGAGTACTTGGAGTTTACATGATTTAAGCACTTCAGCTTGGTGATACATCTTCTATAGCCCTCAGAGTAATACATGCAAGGGTACTTAAGGCCATGTGAGTTACAGAGCTAGGCTTGTAAACTTATATGTGTAGTGCAACTTCTAAGAGGGATATCTCCTAAAAATGACAAACACATAACGTCAGTGCCAATGATTATAGGCGTTCATGACTAGCGATCTGATCTTATGAACCAACCTACTTTGATTTTGCACCTAGATGGCTAAAATTCTTTATAATGCCATAGAGCAAATTTGAATCTGCATTTACACATTCTAGTGGACGTGGCCCACAAAGTTGGGCCCTAGCAGAGATATGACTGTAGCTTCTAGATCCAAAAATACAGTAGGAGAATGCATTTTCTTCTAAATAAAAGGTCGGTAAAGGGAAGCTCTATAGGATAGCTTGAACAAACAACCTTTAGAATGAAAGAGCAGAGTTACTGTGTTGAGAGTTTCTTACATGTTAGGACCCGTGACAATCACCATATTTGATGCCTCTGAAAGGAAGATACTATTAGACTGCCCAGAGATAAGATGGATAATGTTTAATTAACTCTGCATAGCTTGAAGAGGATAATGGAACCAAAACCTTGCATAAATTCCCCGAGTACAACCAGTAAAAGAAAGAAAAATAACCAAATGTCATGCCTCATCAAAAAAAAAAAAAACTAACATACAACAAAATCATTGTGTATGCTTTCCAGGATAGGGTGTCTTCCTGCATCTACAGCCAAGGGACCATTTTCTGTCAGTTAAGTGACCACAGTCAACAATTTTCCAGCTGCTTCAATCAGATTAGTATATCTAGTTGTTACATTCAGTGCGTGAAGTTACCTGTAAATTGTGGCCTAGAGTACCGATCAACAGGTTTAGTGGATATGCTATGGGCAAATGAATTAACAATCATGTCTAAAAGGCACAAAACTTCTGCAAGTAGTGTAAGCACAGAAACATTCTCCCGTATGGCATCTAAAAGCTCTGCATAAACATAAAAGATACTCTTAGGGGCTTACAGAAGAATGTAGCTCTATACAAGATAATGCTCATGATATGAAACATAAAAAATAGAGATTTTTAAAAGTGTGACTGTCAAGTAGAAATAATTTGAGAAAGGCAAGCACTAGACACATCCCATTTAATGACGAGGTTAACTCAACTCTCATTTTATTAAAAATCAAAGTCCCAAATTTCTTATGCAAATGATAGTGGAAAAAATACGGCTCAATGAAAAAATTTGCCACCAAATGTGGCAACAAAGCAGGTCATGTTTCTGTTGATAGCATCAAAAAGGTCCAAATTTACATAGATTTAGAGTTAGTTGGCATTTAAAACCAAAATGTTGTGGTGTTGAGATAGGGAGAGAAGCACATGAAACAATAGCAATGAAAACAAAGCTTCTTGACAATAAATATCTGAAGCTTATGACAAAAATTAATTATATAACTTGATTCTATCAAGAACCTTCCAGGCATATTTCAGTTCGTATGAAGCATTCAGCTGCAGCAGACTTATTCCGCATATTCAGCTGCAAGATCATGCCATTAGAAGAAAAAAGTTAGTTTCCGCGACTTAATGCATAGTAAATGGAAATGCAATGAACAAAGTGAACCAATTGGTAACTGACGTCAACCCTGCTGCTGACACAAGAGAACAAATTATGAAACACCTTCAATGTCCACAGAGTGATAACACTGAAAATTTCTTTATATTTCGTACATGATACAGGTTTTGTCATCAATGGTTGATTCCATACTATGTCACCTATCAACAAGAAACTTCTTCCACTAAGATGTCTCTTAATATCCTCATCTTACAATTCATTGAGGATAAGCTTGAGGATCATTTGCTGGAGGCTTGAGGAACGTTTGCTAGAGACAAGATTTAAATCTTTACCGGCATATGATTTAACATACTTCAAATTGACTCCCTCTCCAGCATGTTATCTCGACTCACACATTTATCATTTACATATAACACAATCCACTATGGATATTGCCAACTCCAATCTGTGAGGGTTCTTAGAAAATGTTAGCAAACTGCAGATGCACAAGAAACAGTTTACTCCCGTAAGGGGCATTTCCATTAATTTGCAAATCTTCTCCTTAATTTCCTGTTGAAGAATGATTGCAAGAGATTGCTGAAGGAAAACTTATAACTTCTGGTATGTCTCATTCATTTATTAAGACAAATCTCTCTTGAAAAGAACAATTGGTATGTCTTTAATTAACACTCGATTGTGTTGAAATGAAAGAGACTGAGGCGATTCGTTTCTGTTAATCATGTAGCGTCAGTCACTTTTTAGATCTGCTAGTAATACTTTCATCTTGATGCAAATGCTAAAGCTGAGTTCTTGAGAACACCATGCTTGTATAATTACGCAGGTCCAAGTTCAAGCTTATCCGTGTTCCCATCCTCCCAACTTGCGAAGCTTGTTCAATGACTCCATATGAAAACATCCAAAATTCTTTTATTGGTTTTGTTTCTTCGAGTTTTAAGGTCTATCAGATTATCATGTCATTTCATCTCTAATGGGTTCTTCCACTGGATGACTACATTGTAATGAAATCATTCTAGCTACAGAATCTTTTGTCTTCTCCTCCATGTCAATGTGTAAATTGTGGTGGCAATTTCTGTGAGCACAACAGCACTTATTTGCATTGCCATTTATTGTGGCCCTACTACCTGTAGGGTTTTCATGCCTCAGCGTTGACTGCCAGTCAGTTGCTAAACCACACAATGTGCAAATTACAGTACCTAAAGTCAAAAAGCCTATTGATAAACGGACTTTGTTAACAAGTGTCCCCAGGGCATTTGTCAAACACCCAATTCAGCAAAATTTGTTATTTTCAATGTGTTGTGCTTCTAGTGTCATGCGTAAGTAGGTCATTGGAGATAAAAATGTTTCCATGTTGAGTATGGTTAATACATGCCCCGGACGACCCTTCATAAAAAATGAGGCATAGGAAGATCATATGGTATGATGATCTCTGACAAACCCCACCTAAAACACAATCAAAAGTATCATACCAGAATAAAGTACAAGTACAAGCTTTTGGTTATTTACTAACCGAAGCAAGTTCGAGAGTGGAGCAATGAATGTTGTTCCCGTGCTTTACAACCTGATTTGATATAATCAGGAAGAGAAAGATTTCAGATAAAATTGGAGGTCATGTTTCCAAGAAAAGATAATAAGATAAACCATAACCTGTATGAACTTGCTAGGAAGCTTTCCTTGAATATCCTTCTGTGGAATACTGAAGTAAAAGCCTTGTCTATTGTTGAAAGGGAGTTTTAAATTTGGCAGTCTAAATTCTTCACGATACTTAGTTGCTAGGTTATGTATTGCTGTCAACAGTGGTCTCCTTTTCAGATATCTAGGGCATATCAAAAAAGAAATCGACAGAGAGGAATGTAGGTAGAAACAGAGAACCTTCACTTGTGTCACAAAATGATCTCCTTGCAATATCCAACAAGCCATCTATTCCAGCCTTGACAGCAAAGCATTGCTGTGTGCGGGCAACAAAAGGAACCCTTGCATGAAGCACATCTTCATCAATCACCTCCCCTATCCTGAAAACGATGAAGCTTCTTTGTAAAAATTCGAAGCCAGAGCGATATGAGAACATGATATCACTTCCCCCATTCTGAAAAGGATCAATCTTCTTAATGAAATATGTGAAAGACATTGATACAAGAAGTCCACAGAGGCAAATGCACACACAGGGCACAGTTAATCAGGATCCTATGTATCTAACTAATATGAATGTCTTCTTGAGAATGGGAGAGCTACAGATAAACTGGCCTAAGCAGTCCTTGTCTCTACTTAATATCTGCAGGCATTGCTAGAAATATATGATCAGTAGATGGTACTTACCTCTTTCTAATTGCAGCATACTTCTGGTTCTCACAAACAGATTTGTGAACGTTCACCAGGAGAGAACTTTTGGCTTGTTTTAGAACCTGTATTCATGCAATAACAAAAGATAATTGTTTGAATTCAGTGAAAAATGGAAAAGTACAAAATCATATTACCGTGGAGAGTAAAGGCAAAGCATCCAAAGCAGTTTTCAGCAAAATAATGCTTGATATCAACAGTTGGCTTTTTCTAGCTTGATCAAAGCCCAGACTTCCGCTTGTAACCTTCTTCTTGGCTTGAAACAAAAGTGACATAGTATCCTATCTGATTGAAGACAGCAGATGACCCACATATAAGTGAACCCAAAAAAAAAAAAAAAAAAATGCTATCTGCAAGCCCTTAGTTCTATCTTTTATCTTTCTAGTTCAATTTGTGGCTACAAATTTTGCACTCACCAGTCTCTTTTGGGAACTTACGCAGGACCTGAGAGAGTCCGAAAAACAGGTGCTCATTGCTCATTAGTTCATCCTGCAGAGTTCAAGACACAATGCATTATGCAGATAGTAAGATGATTTTAATTTCACAAAGAAATTATGGAGAATGAAAGTAAAAAATGCAGAATAAAACATTCAGAAGGAGATCATCTTAAGAGAAATGAATGCAGATTTATAATTGAATGTGCCGGTTTGTCCAATTATCCAGCTAGCAAACAGTGCCAGAGTGACCTTAAGAAAAAAAATTAAAGACTAACCAAGCAATCGAGACGAGCATTAATAGTTTCAATATCTTTCAATGGCTGCAGCAGGTTGGCCCGGAGAAGTCTAGTCCTGGATAAAAGTTCATCGCAATGTTACAGTAGTGTAAAGTCTGAGCTATTCTGGAACCAGATTTACAAAAGAAATGCATTAGTGGCATCCATGTTCATAATGTCCACATTCCTCCATGTATTCAATTATGTACTTTCAAAATTTCACACCATTAGCCACACTTCGCAACTGCACCACCTCCTCACTCCCACAGTGAAGATGAAGCCTCAGAAGGCACCAAGTTTTTAAATTTTTGTGATTGCTAAGAGCAAATCTTTACCTTACCAAAAAAAAAAAAAAAGAGC
This sequence comes from Syzygium grande, assembly GCA_024733475.1. Lineage (NCBI taxonomy): Eukaryota > Viridiplantae > Streptophyta > Magnoliopsida > Myrtales > Myrtaceae > Syzygium > Syzygium grande. Next base: position 38,347,779 of record JAMXDD010000001.1, on the reverse strand, counting down.
AATATCTGCAGCATCAGATATGGTGATACACATACCCTCCAATAGTCTTCGTTGTCTTTAGCATATGAAACAAGCTTCTCTTTTTGTTGCCTGTGCCCCAGAGGGAAGAATGGAATGGATCGATAATTTCCAAATTTTGGACGCTGCCATCACATGAAAACAGCAGAACTTATTCAAAGAAATGAAATGTGACCATGCAAAAGTCATTTCATTCCTGTATTAGCTGGAAGAAGTATGAAAAATAGCTATTGTATCAAAATGCTAATTTTGAAATGAGATTCTTCCTAAATAAAGAAATCGCAGATAGACTAAACATGAATTCATTATTAGAGGAATAATACCTAGTAGCGTCAATATTCATGTGATCAAAGGATCCATTAAAAGTTACCTGGAAAAGTCAAGTTTCTCGAGTAAATTTGGGAATTTGCATGACAAAAGAGGCTGGTTGAGCAGTATATGCTCATAAATGTACATTCCTGGTCAAAGGACTGATACTGTCTAAATGACACTCAACTGTTTGAATTAGTAATTTGACTAAAGAATCAGACTAAGAAAAGCAGGTTGAACCATAGAAGCAGATTTCTCAAAACATCTGAGGATAAGGGATGACAATAAGAGCACAGAGAATGCTGTAGATAGATTATAAATTGATAGCTATCAGCAATGTGGCCTTGAAAGACAAACTGACATCTTAGGGGTTAATGAGTTACTGTTAGAATGGTGTCTAGTCATTATGGCAAACTCTATATAGAACTTTCCATATAGTGAGAAGAGATACCGGCAGAGAGTGGTTGGTTACTATCACGCCTTTCTCTGCTTCGGTCCTGCTCAATACAATGAATAAGTGACTTGTTTGAATGCAGTTATCAAGAAATTACCTGGTAGAAATCTTTACACTCTGAAGTCCTAGGATAACATAGTCAAAGAGCCGATTATAAGTCAGATTAAGCAATTAAAAGGAGGCTATACTGACATGACTGTTCTAACTTTTAAGGAACTCAACGAGATGAACAATTGATCTTTTGGATCAAATTGCCTTGCTTTTTTAGGTTGAGACTGTTTTAATTTGGTTCTAAAGAAAGCTACATGTGTTTAGCATCTAGATCTATGCTTCAGAGAAAAAAATGAAAATAATGGTAAAACATACTAAGTCTTACTAGCCAAAATACTGAAGGAAAATATCCACGGATCACCATCTCAATGGATCTTATCACAACAAAGCAGTCAACTATCAAGAACATCAATCTTTGGAGGTATAAAACTGAATTTTGGTGCCATTTAAAGTTATCTTACAAATCCATCACAGTTGAACACATTATTCTGCCCAACTTATAACCTATCAGTGACAACTTAGTTATGTCTTCTGTTTGCCTCGAATAGAGAAAAATTCTTTCACAAGATGGTACATCTGATTATGGTCAAGGGGATCATCAAGATTTCACCTCTTATGTAAAGGGAGAAAGATCTAGTCGTAGATCTACTGCAACAAAGACACAACAGATTCTTGGACAAGCATACAGGCAATGCACTTGCTCTAGGAATACCATTTGATAGTAGCTGCTGCAGCAGCCAGGCAGAGATAATATTGCTTATAGTATGAATCCAGACCAAGTGCCGATGGCTCCTTTGCTGCTAAGTTTTTAACCAGCATAGCTCCCTGGAGCATCAAAGTGTGGAAGAATAATCCCACAGAAAAATGTACAGTGTTAGTGCCACTTTATGTTATTGTATCACTTTAGAAGACAGGCCATCGATCTTAACCTTAGTGTCATCAAAGCATCCACGGGCCATCACAACCTGCAAAAACCAACACAATATATCTTCTCAAAAAGTAGAGTCAAAAGGAAATACAGTGGCAAAGCCACATCCGCCACTTTACCTTCCTGACTGAAGGATAAAACCTATCCACAAGCTCAGACACTCCGACCATGCCATCAGGTGCAAGCTTATTTGGCGAAACTATAATCACCACTGGGTCATAGAATTGCATCAAAGTCTTCGTGTTTTGATACGAACTACTAGTCTCGATATACTGTGAAAGATGCAACGCAGCAGATCTTAGATCAAAAGCAGCAACCCCAACCTGTGCAGAGAGCGAGTGCTTACAATTAGAAACAACAGCAAGTTCACACAGACAACCAACAGCAAGCGAGCAGGATAACATGACCACCCAAGACTAGTTTAAGCCCCAAGCAAACTATCTTACATAAGCCGGTATATCAACACTCGATGCAGTTGCGCAAAATTGAAGAGGCAACACGCCATACAAGCATTTCAATTTTAACTACCTAACTAGAACTTCGCATCACGATCCTCTCAGACTTTAAAGTAGTCGAATCCATGAAGCACAGTGTCTCCTCAGGAGTCATAAACAGGGATCGTTAAAAACCGCATACCGCCGACTCCAGCCATCGATTAAACAATCAAAAAGCCTGGATAAGCATCTCTCGACTCGGAACAACAAACCTGACCAGTTCACAAGCAGTACTCCAACCTTCTTACATTTGCGACCAGCTTTCTGTTATCCCTACCGAAAGAACATTTCACACCTTTCACGCTCTATTTCCGATCGTCATCGAGAGAGACGTAGAGTACCGCAAGCAGTAGCTTCAGTTCTCCGATCTAATCTCACCGTCCGGCGATCGTCGGACACTAACCGATACGTGTTCCGGTAAACCGAGAGCGGACCTCGCCGGTCGATGCGTGCGTACGGCGTAGCCATGGCCGCGATTTCATCGATCCTCCATTGCATTTTACATGAAGAAACGAGAGGTGTGGCGAATCGAGTAGAAAGACTGACCGACCTCCTTAGCTCTGTTCTCGATGAGACCGATCACCATGCTCGATCTCTCTTCGTCCTCCATGGCTTCTCGATCGGAAGCGACGGGAGCAGCTTCGCTTGCGAAGAGTGCAAAATGGCGCGCCAACTCTGTGCTCTGTGTGTCTTGTTTAGCAAGATTGCTTTTTAACGGTCTATTTTTGTTTTTCCTCATTTTCTGTAATTTATTTAGATTTTATCATGTCATTACGTGATATTTACCCGCGCGCCGCATTACGTGGATTATCGAACAAATTTTAATTAGAATGGAAGATGAAACGTTTTAACATAAATTTAATATTATTTTAACGGATTATTAGTGGTAAAAATTATAATTAATTTGTTTAAATTGTCAAAGTACAAAATAGTTCATTATTATGCAAATACAAATTCACGGACATAACAAAAAATAGGAAAAATACCACCAAAAACCTCAAACTACGACACTTGTGACAAATTTACCATAAACTTTTTTTATGACACGAAAAACCCCAAAATTATGCCACTTATGATATATTTTTCCCACAATACTTAGGCCTATGAGCATTTTTGTCTTTTTCCTTTTTCTTTTTTTTTCCTTTTTTTTTTCTCTCTTCCTTCTGTCGGCCATGGCGAAGGGAAGCCAGCGAGGGCTACCTTTGCTAGATCCGGCAAGGGCGACTCTCGCTAGTGTCGGGCGAGAGTAGCCCTCGCCTGGGTGGGTGAGGGCAGCTTTCGCCTGACTCGGGTGAAGTTGCCCTCGCCAGCTTCCCTCCACCCGCCATGGTGGACAGAAGAGAGAGAAAAAAAATAATAAATAAATAAATAAAAAAGAAAAAGATGAAAATGTTCATGGATCAAAATATTGTGGGGTAAATATGTTATAAGTGGTATAGTTTGAGATTTTTCGTGTTACAAAAAAAAGTTCAAGGTAAATTTATCATAAATGACATAGTTTGAGATTTTTTGTATCACAAAAAAAAGTTTATGGTAAATTTGTCACTAGTGGCATAGTTTGGGATTTTTGTTGGTATTTTCCCCAAAAAATATCATATACCGTAGAAGCAATCCCACATATGAGATGCATATAGAGAGTAGATGCTATTATCTACAAACTAATATAGGAAAAATTTTAAAAATTATTTTTTCATGTTAGAAAAAAAAAAAGGTACTTCTTAAATACAAGTGGGTTGCAATTGAATAGTAGAAACAACGAAGAGAGAGGATATGGATGGGTGGCAACAAATTAGTGAATGCACAATTTGCTATTTTTGAAAAAGCATAAAAATCTTTTCATGAAACGAGGAGAGGTCAATTCTCGCAATCTACAATTTTAGGCGGCACGCCTGAAGATAGCCCCTCCAAAAAGATTTTGTTATAATGTATTTATATTGATGCCGTTATTACGAGTAAGTTCATTTATGTTAATGTATGCTCCGGGTTCGAATGAACATTATATAAATAATATTAAACAGATAAATAATTATTAAATGAATCAACTAGATTATTAAATATGGGTGATCGATTTCCAATTCCAAAGTGGAATCAAGAATCGGACTAGGAGGAACTGGTTCTCAAAATTGGGAATCGGGGACTAGACAAGTTGGTCTTGGTACCAGGAATCGGACACGGCCGATGGTATGGTCCAGTCTAATGGAACCTGTCAATTTTATTTTCCCACTAATTGATGCCGTATCTTCGTGTTTCCCACTAGTTTTTTTAGAAAAAGATCCTAACTTTTGCAACCATGAATGATTAAATTAAAAAGACGAACCAAAAAACGTACTTCACTTATATTTAATTCATATTTTACTAATTTTTTAAAAAAAAAAAAAATATATATATGTAGTCAATCCGGTTCGACCGGACCGCACTAGTTTCACTTTTAGAAATTAAGAATCGGAATGACATTCCTGGGAATAAGAACAAACCAGCCGCTCCGATCCGGTTCGGGCGATTCCCGATTTGGGTGGTCCATTTTGCATATCCCTATTATTAAACTGAAAATTTCATACAATCCGGTTTAGTTCCGGATTGAAGTCCGGTTCGGGTCTTAGAAATGAACCGATTTCCTTTTTCCCATCCGGAGCCGGCGGGGCCGACCCGAATAAATCGCGGAGCCCCTCGCTCTCGCGGCCGTCCTGTTTCGCCCGACGACGACGGAGGAGCGAATTTAGCAGAGAAAGCCTCCCCAATTTGCGCGGCGAATCTCCGGCGACAATGCGATTCCGGAGCTCCCCAAGCTTCCGCTGTTCCCTCACCAGAAGCCATTGCGTTGCCTGCACCAAGGCCGCCGGTGCCTCGCTTCCTTCTTCGCCAAGAAGCTGAGCGACCCGGCGGCAGCCCGCGCGTCCTCCAATGGCGGCGCCGCCGGCTCCGATGGTCAGTCCGAGGAGCTTCGCTCCGCACGTTTCGTGCGCCGAGCTCATGCTCGCGAGCACTTGTCACTCATTTTACTTCTATCTGTTCTTACTGTTGTTCTTCGTGACGGTGGTGGTGGTGGTGGTGGTTGCCGTCGTCGCGTGACGTTGCAGGGAGTTCTTATCTGGTGCCTGGTGCCACGGTCGCTACTCTTCTCATGCTCGGTGCACTCCACGCTCGTCGTCTCTACGACGATAAGAAGGTGTGGGCTCTTAATTTCATGTCGTGCGCTTATACGGAGCTTCTTTCTCGTTACTATTGTTCTTCAAGTGCCTTGAAAGTGGAAGAAGTCGAACTTCATTACCTTATCAGTGGTTGAGGAAAATTTTGAGTTGTGCTCTTAAGTCGTGGTTACAGCATATGAACTTAGTCTGAAGGAAGTAGTTCTCCTGACAGATTTTGAATACATCCGAATTTAGCGTATTCAGATATCTTTGCAAAGGCCCTTCTTTGGTTGTCATAAACATGCGGCCAAGTTTTCTTTTGTGGTGGTGTCTTTGTTACAGGTTGAAGAGGCAAGAGAAAAGGGAATTGAATACGAATTCCATCCAGATGTAAAGGTATGTATTATGTAGTCACCGACGATCTATTATGCTTTCACTTCTTTGGTGGCTCGTGTCATTGGTTCATTAAGGTAGTGTATATTTTACATCTAAGTTTTGTACAATCTTCTCTGTCCTGGTCTGTTCTAGGCCACATTTCTCAGGTTACTACCTCTCAGATCCATTTCAAGATTTTGGGGTATTCTGACGAGTGTGGTAAGGAATTCAAGCATATCCTTTGCTTTTATTTCCTAGAATATCTTTATGTTCTTGGGAGTTGGGACACTTGGCTAGTGTCATTTGGATTGGGTTTTGGCCCGATACGGTGCTCTGAAGAGCCGCCATGACGCCTTAAATCCCTTTCAGTTTTTACTGCAAAAAAGGAGAATGACTTTGAGCCGTTTTTTATTTTAATCACATGAGAAGGTGAACGGAGAACAGTTCTGTAGATAATTTAATTTTATACATTACCATCTCCTACTCTCAAGCCAAAAACATAGACGTCGCCTTTCTGTTCCCTTTGTGCCTTTGGTACTTTTGACTTCTCAGCATGTATTCATATTGGTCTGTCTTCTCTATATGCCGTTCTCCACAGGCAACTGTTCTTCCAAATTTCCACTTAGACATCTTTTTTAACTTATGAATTGACTGAAGAAAATCTTCACAGGAAGTTCCTGTATGGATGCGGCCTTCTCTGTGTAGAGCGTGGGCACGGGCATTCCATTCAAGTATATGGTTATCTGCATTCCATTTTAAACTTTTTGTCGATGGATTAGTACGTGGTCTTGTAGCTGTAGCTACTCTGGTGCTTGATGATTCACAGGAATATTACCTAAAGTTGTCCTTAAATGGGCAAAACTGACTTTGTGTACCGGAAAAAACTAAAACCAAATCTTACCAAAGAAAAAAAAAAAACTAAAACCAATTTTTATTGCAGATTTAGAAGAAGCAGCATTGCCTCTTGAAGAGTATTCTTCTTTACAGGAATTTTTTGTCCGTGCCCTAAAAGAAGGTTCAAGGCCAATTGACCCTGACCCAAAATGCCTGGTAACTGGTAACTTTTTCCTGAGCATTTTATCTATACAAACCGTTTGGCATCTTCAGTGCATCAGTTACTTGTCACTGTGTCTAAATTTCTCCCTTCACTCATAGGTCAGTCCCGTGGATGGTACTATTCTACGATGCGGAGAGTTGAAGGCTGCTGGGGCTATGATTGAGCAAGTCAAAGGTTTTTCATACTCAGTTTATGCTCTTCTCGGTGTGAGTTCTTTCCTACCAATGGTAGCTGGAGGGAAGATCAATGAAGACGAAGTTGAAAAGGAAAGTCCCACAAAAGAGGAAAGGAAGAAATCATGGTGGAGAGTGTCTTTGGCCTCACCGAAAATTAGGGACCCTGTGTCAGCATGGTAATCATGTTAATTCGTCTGAAAAATTACACGATTACACGATTGAACTGATGAAGTGCTTTAGTTCTTCACGTACTTTTGTGAAAATTAATGTCCTTCAAGGAGGGAAGGGGAAGGGAAAGATTCGAGATTCAATAAAGCAAATTGGTGTTACTGACTTGTATTCAATTCATGGAATAAGTTTTGAGAGTGAAGTGGGATCGGAATTCTTCTTTATCTTTTCTCTTTTTTTGGGCTGAAATTGACTTGACATACATCTTCCATCTAGTGCTCATCTGATGGCTGCCGATGAGAATGGGGATTCAAGAGAATGGCATGGAACATGAATATTGGCCGTTGGTTTCTTGAACGGGCTTAGATTCTAGTATTCAGTTAGATGACTTGCATTTATCGATCTTGTGTCATATTGATTTGATTGGTTGTATGTCTCTCTTAACTCACTATCAGGAGAGTATTTATTTGAACTTTTTTTTATGAAATCTTCATTGCAGTCCTATGACAGGCCTCTTTTACTGTGTAATTTACTTAAGACCTGGAGATTATCATCGGATCCATTCACCAGCTAATTGGAATATTCTAATTAGGCGACATTTTTCAGGTATCTTAATTCTCTTTGGTTTTCGGGTTGATATTGTTGGTTCCAGCCAGTTTTCTGTATGATATGTACACATGCATCAATGATTGCTGGAAGCTCCATATTTGTAACTACTAAATTACTAAGTTGCAATCAACTAAGTTAATATTCTTCTTTTGATTGGTAATATTTTTTCTTTACCTATTGCAGACACTGTTAATTAACTGTCTTTGTTTCCAGGCCACCTATTTCCTTTAAATGAACGTGCCACGAGGACAATAAGGAACCTATACGTGGAGAATGAGAGGGTAATTTTATCTGGTTCTTGATATTCATGGTGGAAGTTAATATAATTTGCTTATAAAGAATTTCCATTTGCAAAAGTGTCAATGATATCAAAAAAGGGTTGGCAAGACTATTATTGGACAACATGTCTGTGAAGTCTGTATGTGAATAGTCGATTTGCTGGGAGTGTAGATGAACCGGGGAATAGTGTACTGTCTGAAACTGTTTGGGAAACCGTGTAATAAGTAACAGAAATGCAAGCAACGATTCTGTTAGCTGTGCTTTAGTGTTGGATGTACAGGAGCATGCAAAAATTGAAATTATTGATGACAGTCAACCTTTTGGAAAGCATTCTTTGTTAATTCGAATGGATAGACTGGTCAAGTATTCTGGATTCTACAGAGTCTGAGTATTATATGCTACAAATCAAAGAATTTGGGATGAATCCTGCAATCCTCATCTTTTTAAAAACATATGCATTGCTTGATTCTTTCTGATCCCTCTTTTTTTTTTTTTTTTTTTTTTGGGGGGGTGTGGGAGAGAGGCGGTGGTAGTTCAGTGGCTTTGTGTGGTTGTTAAGGAAGGAGAGAGGTAGGCATATATATGTGTGGATGAAGATCCGCTTGGCCTGTGTTTTTTTCCTGATCCAAGTTGGACCAAGTTATTTGACCATGTTACCTCTTTTTTTCTTTTTCCTTTTTTTGGCCAAAGCCTCCCTACAACTTTGATACTAGGTTTTTGTCTCACTACCTGTGACATATCAAAGTCATGAAAGCAGTTTAGAAATAACTACAGTTAACACGGAAATTTAGGCCAGAACATTCTGATTAGAAATTACAACATTGCTATAAAATGTAGTTATGTATAGTTTATGATCGTTTGTACCTTTTAAGTTCCTTTGTACATTCAAAGTGTCAGTGTGGTTTCACTAAACTTAAAGAGAGAAGGGGTACTGGTGGCTTATATCAGCTTAAAGGCATTGTTTTTACCTATCGTGAAATTTTTTAATGTGTTTATGTGAATGTAATATAAAAATGCACTCCCATTACTGTCTCCTTGTATCGGGTGTACCTTGGTATTCCTTTCCTTTTTTCTGAAAAAGCCCTGGCTCTAAATGATATGGTATCAAACTGAAAAACTCATTAGATAGTGAATTATCTTGTGTTCTCTCATTAATAAGCTTCCGTGATCTATTCTGCCTTGATATGGATATGAGAAAATCGTGTTCACGATTTTTCATGTTTCCAGGTTGTTCTTGAAGGTCTCTGGCAGGAAGGTTTTATGGCACTTGCTGCTATTGGTGCGACAAATATTGGATCAATTGAGGTTGGCTAAATTATGACCTTAATAGCTTAGACCCTCCCTCCTCTTCCCCATTTGAAAAGGCAAGAATATATTTAGGCATGAGATTAGCATAAAAGTACAGCTCAAGGAACAATTCCATGCAAAAGCTTTTAGTCTTTGAATATCTCGATTGGTAAAATAAAGTTTTGCAGCAGTGATTGTGTTTGCGAAAAGTCTGCTGCATGCATTTTCTGCTGGGAATAAAGGTTATGGGAATATATCTCCACATAGATAATTGCTGATCTGGAACCTTATTATGCTTCATGTAGTAATGGGTATTGTGGAAATGATTGGCTGCATTTGGCTAAAATTTGTTCTGTTGGCAATGCCTGGCCCAACTCTCATTGGCAGAACTTTGCACATTGCAGCTTTATATTGAACCTGAGCTTCACACAAACCGGCCGAAGAAGAAACTATTGCAGTCAGAACCTCCAAAAGAACGGTTTTATGAACCTGAAGGTGTTGGAATCATGTGCAAGAAAGGGGATGAGGTTAGGAATATCTCGAACCTTTTCTTGCTTGTATCGTTTATTCTTTGCTACTACCGTTTTCTGTATGTTAGAGAGATTGAAAAGATGAATTTGCATGTCCATCATCCTAGGTATAGTTTGTGAATTTGGCGATATTGTCTATGTACACATTTCCACTTTTCAGATGGCCGCCTTTAACATGGGATCAACAGTGGTTCTGATCTTTCAAGCTCCAATGTCAGAATCACCCGAAGATGATGACCCCTCTGGTTTTAGGTTTTGTATCAAACAAGGTGATAGGATTCGTGTAGGCCAAGCCCTAGGAAGGTGGAAGGAAGGGCCTGCATGCTGAAGGAGGACCATACAAGCACTCGTCGTGTTTTATTAAGATTGCTCTAACTCACAAGCGACAATTTTTTCTTGCTTGATGGCGAACCATGACGTAGTTCATGGTTGAAAATTTGCTGCATTTTCTTTGCAAATCTCTGCAATTAATTTACAGCTAGTGTAAAAGCATTTCACAGTGGTCAGCTATTCTTGGCACGACATTTTTCGGTATTTAGTGATTTTACATGAACAGGAGCTATTTCTGTATGCACGATAGTCGACGCTGGTGTTTATAGCACGAGACTTTTCAAATCTGACAGATAGGACATTCCTTCGTCTCACCACCTTCCCTTTCCTCAATCCATACTTTTACAGCCTACTTGGTTTTTTTCTGACCAGGGAGAAACACACCTTGTATAATGACATGCTTCAATACGATCCCGACATTTCTGAATCTCTAAGGTGATTCACCAATGTGACAATGACAAAATGAGCATCATGAACGCAATGACCATCAACTGGGTGCCCCTGGGAGATAGATCAATCCGTCACCACTTGGGCAAAAGCATTCCACCGGAATGCTGTCAAGTGAAAGGAAAGCCGAGGTAAAGTTCGGATGCTACATAACCAGCTGAGATGCAAGAATTATCATTGCTGACGCTTTTTGCATCTTTTCCCCAAAAGAAACATGGAAGAAGTCTAGAAACACCTTTAGGAGACAAAACTTCCCGGTTGGCTAGACTAATTCTCAAACACCACAATGCACTTTCTTTGGGAGAACTCAAAAGTCAAAAGCATTCAAACTGACCATTTCAAATGCTTATTATCAGCTAAGACCAATTTGATGGTACATCTTCCCAAGCAAAGGTGAGCTTCTGCTGACAAAGCCGCTGGTATTCAGCAAAGTATCACCCAGATACAGTGGAAACTGAGCCTATAAGACATCCAAGAGCTCTCCAGAGCAAGAATACATAAGGAACAAGGCACAGAAAGGGTATGGGACTTATCAATGTAGCAAACCGATCAAAACTGGGTAACAACACAGAAGAAACCATCTTCACTCACTATCGTAAACTTGAAGCGAAACTCAGAACAGTATGATGAATTGAAGTTCCAAATCATTTACAACTGTAATTTGCAGGCCTCCGAAGGCCTTCCTTCTAATCTATTTTGGATTTAGTAAGCCTTGTCAAATCAAAGAATTAAATTCTCTCTAAATCAACACTTTGCTCCTGCAAATACAGAAAAGCAACTTCAGCATGTACCAATATGAGGGGTTATCAACTAAATATTTGATCATAGAATGAGGTCTTTAATCACAAAGACACACAGAGCAAGCCAGACAGAAAGGAAATGATATCCGCATCAGCTGTTATGTATTACATCAGGACAAAGGGGAGGAGCAGAGTAAGATCCTTAGTATTGCATGTCAAACATACTGAATAGTTTCAATGCTCTTTCAATCCTTCCAGTGCATAATCTAAAGAAGTTGGAGGAAGAAAGTAGCGGTCTATCTATTTCCCTCCATTTCCCTTCTTTATGTAACAGATGTGAAGTTTGTAGCGCAACTTCAACACCACTTGCTGGGTACCTCGGCGCAAGCGTGGTGGTGGAGATACAAGAGAACTATAATAGATGAACAACCACAATGTATTTGAGAATTGTATAAACGTATTAAAATGATCCCTCTCGACATACAAAATAAGTAGATTACTCTCACCAAACACAAACTACTTTGACCATATGCTCTCACAAATACACTCTATTTTCCTCACTGTTTCACTCAATATCTCAATTTGAAGCTTCCCAATGAAGCTTTGCTCTGAAAGCTTCTCTCAACATAACTCTAAGCTTAACAAAAGAGTAAAGTACAACCACGTATATGAACCTTGTAAGCAGTGCTTCCTATTGGCCGTTATTGCTGCTAGATCAAACCCTCGACGACTTGTTCAATTTGCAACACACGGCATCTAACTTGCTTCTTTCGAAACTAGTCGACCCTGTAGAGGCACCTAAGAGTCAAACTCCCTAAACATCTTTTAGACCCTGCCTTCCTCAATCTATAATGTCAAATCATCACTCAGCAGTCAACAGCAACAACACCAAGCATCCCAACATCCACGAATTCCACACATGATGTGAAAATTGACAATGCGGAGAGCCAAAGAATTGCCATCACATGCAAATCCATTGTCATAACCGCCGAAATAAGTGGGCAAGAAAAAACCTAAAACTTCAATTTCCCGGCTTAGCTACTGTAAATTCCTATAGTATAACATAACTGCAACAGCTGATAACTGAGAATCAGATCATTAGCACTAAGGAGAAACATAAAAACATTCCTCAGTAGTGTTTTCTCAAAGACGTCCACTTCATGTACGACTAATCGCTAACAAAATCAACAGGAGACGCAGCAAGCGTCAATGAATATCCCCAGACAACCTATGAACTTCAAAGATCGACACGGGATCGCCGTCGAGACCGCGCAGCAATCGATAGAAGCCAGCTGTTTTCCGAGATACCGTAAATAGATCAGAGAAGGCACACCTACGTCTGCTTGGAGTACGACGACGAAGAGGACGAGGAGGAAGGCGCGCGCTTGTTGCGGAACATCATGTAGCCCACCGGCAGCACCACTCCCGCCATCATGATCGCAGCTCCTATCAAGTACCTGATCGGGCTCGGCGGCTCGACTTCCATCATTCCTCTGAACTGCACCACGGACACAAACAATCGATTCCTCCGAATCATTCGACAAAGGAGATCCAAATCTAGAGCGAGAGTGCGAGAGAGAGAGAGAGAGCGAGAGAGAGACATACAGGCATGTTTGGTAGGGTTTCGATCGGAGAACGACGGGAGGAAACGCTAATTGCCGATCGGATCTTCGACGGCGACGGGATCGGATCTTTCTCCACCGGTGAGAATTCGGACTTCCGTTTCCGGGATCGAAGCGAAGGAGGACGAGCTTTGCTGTGGTCTTGGAGAGACCAGAACAGAACTATCAATGGGCGGTCCGATGGGTCGGATCGGGTCCAGTATCGGGCCTCCGGAATCTTCAGGCCCGCCCGCCCGCGAACGATAAAACCGAAAAAAGAACTGGAATTTCCGAATCGGCCCGTTCGGACCAAAGCGAACCCGGTCCAAATGAGGTGTCGGGCGGCTCCAGTTGGAAACCGGGTCCGTCGTCTTCGTCGCCCGTATTCCAGTACGTCTCAGCAAACCTGACAGTGACAGAGGCTTGATCATAAATCCGTCTCCTCGTTTGCCTCTTTCGCCGGGAAATCCACAGGCCCGAGCTCGGTTCGCGCGGTCCGAAAAAGGGGGCGGAATCCGAATTCAAACGACGGTGACGATGCCCCGCAATGCATTGATGAAGGAATCATTTGAAGGAAGCGGACATGGATGGATGGCCCTGGTGAACTGAGCGACCAAGTACCTGCAACAGATGCAGGTTCTAGAGAGAGAGGGAGGGAGAGAGGGAGCTTCTTCATGTTGAATTGAATCGCGCATTGAATGCGCTCAACGACCCTGAAGAACCTCCATTGAATTCTGCACCAGAAGCCGGTCCCATCCCGCGGGGTAATTTCGTGGTGTTATTCGCTTGGCATTTCTTTTGGGCTACTTCCATTTCGAGACTGTATTGATTCTCTCTCTCTCTCTCTCGCATACCCAAAAATCTAGCCATTCATTCAGGGCTTGTCTAGAACTACTAATTATTCCTCGCTCGTCCTCCGAAAATCATTCTCATTCCTTCCATATTCAAGTGGGTCATTCATGGTGCACCTGCATTTATGCTCCATTGTCTGTGCATGGCATTGTGTTGGTAGGCAGATCGAGAATGTCTGAGCTTTGAATGATGGGTTAGAGTTTTGGAAAGAAAGAGAAAGAAGAAGAAAATGGACAGTTTGAATGGAGTGAAGAGGGAAGAGGGTGTTGGAAAACAAGAGAGTGGAAGTAGTTGTGCGCGTACGCGTTTTCATGCTCAACATAGGCGGTCTAAGAGGTGTAGTTCTCTTTCTCTTGGCTCGAGTCCGCTTATTCAAAAGAGCGTAGTACTTTTGCTGTCTTCTTTCTGTGTTCTGTTCTTGTGTATGTTGCTGGCAGATAGATGTGGTCTTACTAGTGAGAATTCTTCAGGGCCGCGATAAGTACTGGTGAAGATAAGAAAGGGGAAAGTTACAAACAATAGAATAGGTTGAGAAAAGAAATCATTAGAAAATCAGATAGCGGAACAGTGTGGTTCGGAGTCATGGTTTATAATTAGTCATTGCAGTTAGATTTCTAGATAGGCTGAAGCAGGTTCTTTGCAAGTGTTTGTAGTTTTCTGATCTTCAAAGTTGCATTTCTTCTGATAATTTTGTTTTCCTTATCAGTGCTTGTGATAAGAATTTCGATGTTTCAAGAGGTGAACTTCTGCATTCACAAAGGGGCAAGAATGCAACACTGGTATGAACCACCACTTATGCACATTCCTTTCTTGCCTTTCTGTATAGACCATGCTGGATAAGAATTATCTAGTCTTCCCTAACTACTTATATGTTTATCTACAACTTACTATATTTTGACATGTGCGTAACAGGTGTCACCCCTTTCTACAAGGGCTCTTGAAGTGCAAAGTCCCCTTCTTGAACCCTTCAATTATAGTGGCAAAATTACCACATCAAGTCACCGAGCGTCCTTGGAGAAAGATGTAAGGACTGGAAGTAGACATCTTGGTAGATGTAGGGGTAATTGATTGAAGTTTGTATTCTCTAGTCAAGTCTCACGTCCTCGTGAACTTCGGTTTGCGACAATTTCTAAAGATTAAATGTCTATAGATCAGCAACCAGCATTATCTTCCCTGTTTACACCTGAGGTGGTATCATTTCATCTTACCATCAATATACCTATCAAATCATTTCCCCTAATCTACTGAAGAACAAGTGGGCAATTCAGTTTGGTTTCTATTCAATTGCCTAGAATAGTTCCCTATTGCAAGGTTTTCAAACTTCTGGTCAATGGAGTACTTTGTGGGACCAAAAGCTCACAATGGTTGGTGATCCGTTTATCATGGGATGCATAAGTCAAGAACCACTGACGACCAAACTGTCAACTCCTTATGCATCCTTTTGTGGCTATGTGCCCCATGATTCGTGGTCGGATTAGGAGCATGCTGTCAAAATCGTTGGCATTCAGGATTTGGATGCCAATATAGCATGCCTGCCCTGAAGCAGCCCACTATAAACTTTAACCTATGCAAGAACTATGTTGCTGTGCTACCTAGCATCTGTACGAATGCGCCTTTTGATATACCTCTTCAAGCATTTTCCAGATGATTCAAATACAGTCTTAAAACTAGTTTCATGGATGAGTAGAATTAAATTGTCCGTCGAAAGATATTTCTTTGCCAGTGGTTCGGAACTAATTCTTTTATATTCAGAATTTAATGAAATCCCTGTTTAAATACCCTATAGACAATATCTGGTATGGTGGAAAAGTTATCGGGTACTTGAATCACAATCCAGAGAATCATTCTAGGTGTGATCTAGAATTAAACTATTATCATGATAAGCCATCTTGAAACTTAAGTTTAATGCGTGATTGGGTACAATCACTTGAATTGTTCTGCGTGTCCTTTAATGGAATGTTTGCATGTGTAGCCTAAAGTTAGATATCTCTTAAATGGTAGGATTTATTTTGCAAGGAAAAAGTACTCGGCAGAATAAAAGGTTGTGGGAATAAAAGATTATGGGATTCGCTCAATATGTGCTGCTCAAGCAGAGAAATACTGTTTTGCACATAAATATCAGATAAAGCATAATAGAATGTCTGCATCTCTTGCAGATTGAGCAGTTGCAGTTACGTTTGCAGCAAGAGAAATCTATGCGGCTTACTCTTGAGAGAGCAATGGGCAGGGCATCTAGTACTCTATCTCCAGGACATAGACATGTCGCTGCTAAGGTAATTCTTCTCTTGAAAACTTTTATATTCATCTCACCAAAACATAATGTTAATCATTATGCTTCTGGACATAGACATGTCACTACTGAGGTATTTCTTCTCTTGAGAATTTTTATATTCATCTTACCGAAACATAATGTAGAGAGCATCTTTATTCGTTGATGTGAGCTGGTTAGACTGTCTCATTTCATGTTCATCCATCATCGGGAAGTTAGTAATAACTTGGTCTGTCATTTTGTTCCACCACTTAAATAATTCAATATCGAATTGGCTCAAAGGTGAATTCACTATGAGTTTGCTATTTGAACATTGTAAAATATTTCATTTGGTTTTTCCAGGTACCTGCAAGTAACTATTGGATCAGATAGCAGAACTTGCCCTACCAATTAGTAATTACATTGAAGAGACAGATTGAGTTGTCAAATTACTCCATGCTGAATGGATGAAACAATATATATTCTGATTTGTAGCACTGTGACTTTCTAGTTTCTTTGTCATATCCAAATATGGCTAGCGTAAACTGACCATAGAATTCATCTATTTCAGACTAACGAACTAATTTCTGAAATTGAATTACTGGAGCAAGAGGTCGCCAGCAGAGAACAGCACGTTCTCTCACTCTACAGGAGCATATTTGACCAGTGCTCGAGTCAACCTCCTTCTGAGCAAAGTTCAGGCGTTGCTTCTCCAGCTCATACAAAGCAGGCACCTAGAAAGCATCCAAGCATAATCACAAGTGCATTTTGTTCCTCAAAAAAGTTCCCGCTGCGACCTTTGCAAGCACTTACCTCTACTGATGATCGTGTGAGAAAGCCTGCAAGGAGAAGTCATGCTCTGCCACCGACTGGCAAAAGTGAAACTCATTTTGGAAAGGCTGCTTCCAACATAACAAAGGTAATCTATTGCTCTTTTCGTGTGGACTCCGTCGTTTCATTATGTTCTTTGTCAATGTGAGAATGGTAATGAACCAAAAAAAATTGTGTTTGAACAATGTGGTGAACTCAGACTGATGCTTCTAGTAGAGGTCCATCAGAGTTTTCTGCAGGCTTGGAGCATTTGGACGTTAATGAATGGGAGATCAGTGATATAATAGGCAGTTTAGAAAAAACAAAGATGCAAATTCTTTGGTTAATAAATCCTTTTGCATGATGACAGTGTTTGTGTCATCTCAAGTAATACATTTTTTTTTCTTACCATTGCTTTCTATATTAGCAGATATCAAACTAGGACATGTGCATGATGTTGGAAAATGAGTTGAAATTTTATTTATGTTATGACTTCTCTTGCCTGAGTAATTGATTTTGTAGTTTTCCTTGGATATTCTCAATTTTATGTTAGTACGTCCTCAAGCAAACTTCTCAGCCTAAAAAGGAAAAAGAGTATACACCCATGGAAAGAACTTGGCTTCTTTTCTTTTGGTGATCAGCAGAGCACATGTTTCTTTTTATTGTCAGCCTGTTGCTTGTCATTGAATTCTTTCCATAAGGTCTCCCTAAATTATATCCCGCTGTCGTAAATGAAAAGGTCCAATTGGCGGGGGAAATTCGGTGTTGCACATGCTGAAAGATCATCTTTACGAGTGCCCAAGCAAGTTGTCGGAAGAGATGGTCAGGTGCATGGCTGCCATATACTGCTGGCTTCGCAGAACTACATCTATGGATCCTAAGAAAATCCGATCACTAATGTTATCAGGGTCATCTACCAAAGTTACTCTTCCTCAATGTGGCAGCAGAGAGCAGCAACTCTGTTCTTCCAAGTCCACAGTGGAGATATCTCGTTTAACAACTGATAAGGGGCAGTTGTCCCATGCAGCTTACGCTATAAACAACTATAGGTCAGTTACTTATGGCCAGGCCTTTAAATAAAGTGGCAACATAGAAAAATGAATAGAAAAGGGAACCAATGAATTATATTTTCACTCGCATGAGAGGGTGTTCTTCAGGCAATAATATTGGAGTTACCCTTATTTCAGATGTAAATGTAAGTCTCTGTGCGCATCATGTTATAATTCCAGTTGTTTTTTCTTTTGCACCTCACTCTTACTCCCAAACAAGACTAAGAGGCATGCTGGACAAAATTTTCGCAGCTTAATGCTAAATTCCTTATTCATCAATCAACAGTTGCCTTGCCAATCCTTGTTCAAACATGAGCTGTGCAAACTATACATGAAATATATTAGGGTCGCACAAGTCTGGTCATGTAAGCAGATGATTGCTTGGTGTCTTCTGACTGACAATTGATGCTGGATTCAAAGGCATTTTCATCTGCTTCATATGCTTTTAGTTTAAAGTCAATTACATCCTTTTCAACGTGCTTTGTCAACAAGAACTCACTTGAGCGAGACATTATTAGACAGGAATGCGCATGTGCAGTAACATATGTGGTAGAATGCTTGATTTCATGCAGGATGCCTCCCGTTTGTCTTTTGAATTTCAGGATCTTAGTTGAACAGCTTGAAAAAGTGAATGTTGGCCAGATGGAGGACAATGCACAAACTGCATTTTGGATCAACATATACAACTCTCTCGTCATGCATGTAAAATCATGTCTCTTTCCATCTGTATCTTAACAACTTGAAATCAGATAATATTTTCTAATAGAGATCGCTTTTACAGGCCTACTTAACCTATGGAATCCCACGCAGCTCTCTGAGGAGATTAGCTTTGTTTCACAAGGTAATTCACTTGTCTCCTCTTATCCACTGACCTATGCCTAAATATATGGGTTCCATAGGTACCTCAGTCTGGGAAATTTCACCTGAGAGCTCTATGGAGATGGTATGTTTCACAAGTAGCAATATCAGGCATTCTAACTTTTTTAGTCTCCAGACAACAAGCTGGCTTTTTACTGCAAAGTTTGATATCATCTGGAAAGGAAAATCTTCACATAAGATGTTATTTTAATATCATCTTTCATTTTGGTATGGTTTTTAATCAATGATGGAGTTGAAAACCAGAAGATAGAAGGCCAAAATTTTGAGGATAGTAATTTTTATCAACAGGAAATGTAGTAGGTTCATCGTATCTTGTGAATCTGTGCAGCCATAAATCCAGATGGACTCTACCAATGAAAAGCACCCCCAAATCTGCAGAGAATACATCAAATAGAATAACTAAGTACTGAAGCACAAGGAGGAGGAATTGGGGCACTGAGATCCATTCCAAGATCTTAAACTCTATTGGCATGTAAAGCAGAACCTGAAACTTCAGCTTAAGCAAAAATCTATAAAATGGATCCAGAGCACCTAGTAAACGGTCATTTTGATGTTATGCTGTCATAAATTGTTCTGTCCTAACTTATTCCAGGATTTCTTTATTGGATCTTTCTGTAGAGCAGGCTGCGTACAACATTGGTGGTACTATTATAAGTGCAAGTGCCTTGGAGCAATCAATATTTTGCTTTCGCACTCCTAGGATAGGACGGGTAAATTACGTACTTTCATGAAAACACACCTGAAGGACGCAAATCACATTAACGTATCATATTGAAGGACTTTTATATATCAAGGGAACATACTGAATTAGTGTTGTATCTTCTGTTGTATCAACAATAGTGGCTGGAGACTGTGGTGTCTGCTGCCTTGAGAAAAAGATCTGGAGAGGAAAGGCAAATGATCAGCTCAAAATATGGTTGCACGACCTCCCAACCCCTTATCTGCTTTGCCCTCTGCAATGGAGCTGCTTCTGATCCTGTGGTAACTTCTGAGATCAAGCCTTTTGCTCCTTTGTTTGCATATGAATGCAAATATAATCATTATATCTAGCCTTGGAACAACAATTGCCGTTGAATACATATCTAGCCTATCCTTGGTAATCTATTGGTCTATGTATTTATTTAGTTTTAAATGCTTGCAAATAATTTTGTCCTTGGCTGCCTCCTTGGATTCTCTTCGGAGTGTAAGATAGTTTGTAATCTTTAAGATTTCAATTTGAATGTTGAAGCTTTTTCCCTTCTTATGTTCCCAATGAAGCTTGCATGCCTCTTTGCATTACCGCAATTAATTGAAACTTTGATCTTATTTAGCTAAAAGTCTACACGGGATCAAACCTTAAGGCCGAGCTGGAGGTAGCGAGAAGAGAATTTCTTCAAGCAAATGTATCTGTGAAAAAGTCGAAGGTGTTTCTGCCTAAGGTGCTTGAGAAATTCGCAAAGGAAGCTTCTATCAGCACGGATGATCTTCTAAGCTGGGTTATACAAAACGTGGATAAGAAACTGCAGGACATGATACAAAAATGCATCGATCGCAAAACCAACAGGAAGGCATCTCAGATCATAGAGTGGGTACCCTACAGCTCAAGATTCCAATACATATTCTCAAAGGATTTGACCGAAAAACCGTGGTAACCGGAAAAGCAATGAGTGGGTTTCCGTTCTTTTCTCATAATTAGCCACCGGCGATGTTTGGCCTCTTTGGTGAGGTGTTTATGCACATTATTTGCTCTGGTTCGTCATTGTAAATCCATTATCATCTTTGCTTTCTCCATACTTGTAGCGCTTCTTTCTTTCTTCATTTGGCTCAAGTACATCTTTCTGGTCACGAGAATAATGTCTGTGCTCAAAATAGTTCTGAGTTACCCTTCGGGTGATCGACTGGGATAAGACTTGTGTACGTTTAGTGCCCATGTCAAAATGAGTTCATGTTGTTATACTGGGCTACTTTTTTTTGCCACCCTTTCAAACAAAGGCGACTTGCATTAACGTCGTACCGTGAAAAAAGAAGGCAACCATGGACGCCGGACGATAGATTATGTTCCAAATTTTTTTTTGCAGTCCCTTTTTTTTTATGTTCTAGATAAACATTAAGTTGTCGAACCTTCCGCTAGGACTGCCTTTTCAATGAGATTACTTCTGGATGCTGGCCAAGCATGCCTCTCTATTAACACAATGCTAATTTGGTGCATCATCGTGAAAATTTGTGATATAACCAGAATAATAAAACGGCAACTATTTTTCCCAAGAACAGCCTTTCTAACTTTGTTTTTGCCGATAATTTATCCACAAATGACACGGTCCATGGAAAAAAGGCCAATGAAATATAGCTAGATAATTTACAGTCTCCATATAATGACTGAGCACCCATGTCAAACCCAAAAATGTTAAACCTAAACCTGCCCATGCAAATTTTACACAGAAATGATGTGCCAAGAGATGCAAATCAACATCCCCAGCTTTTCCACTTCAATTCTTTCTACCTCAAAAACATCGCATGTATCCGATGATTGGGCATAACTGAGGCATAACCACACAGCAATGTACTGTTAAAGTTGATGGTTTGGTACAGTGCCATAACCAGACATTAGGATGCCGAGAAGTGGACTGACTTTGCCTTAATTGCCTCCACTTCATAAACTGAGCCGCGACATATAATTGCCTACATATATGTCAAATGGAAAATGAAACTGACAACCAAACCATATTTCCTGTGTGAAGCCATCCTGGAATCCGCAGTGTGTATACCGGCCAGGACCACCAAACTATGAACACTTTGACCATCAAACTTCCCTCACTTCTATTCACAGACATAATTCAGCTCCGTAGGGTCTTGCAGGAGGCAGGCGAAGAAGACTGCCGGATTTTGAGCTTCCTCAAGCGCTATCTTAAATTGGTTGAGCAAGAACTCATCCTCCCAGATGACAGCCATGATTCAGCCTTACTACTCCTTTTGGTTTACAAATTCACCTCATCATGATTCTTGTGCATTACTGAGCTGGAACATTTGGCTCCCTTTCTAAGATCTGTTGCTTTGAGCTATGATCTTCATCTTTTCCAAAGTCATTTTCACTTGACTGTTTCTGACAGATACAAGAGGATGGGAACTCATGAAATTCACCTCGCCCTAGTCTCAGTTCATCGGGCTCGCCCATGAATCCTCTCTGATATGACTTCACCTTTTTAGAAAATGTATCCCACTCCATCCGATTCCTTGCCATGAACAATGTACTGAGCTTCTTTGCATTTGGTCGGATAGTCCTCTTGTGTCCCATGTACCTCCTATGAAACAATAAAATCAAAGTTTTGAGAGATTTCACAGCTTGTAGTTCTATAAAGAACTTTGGTAAATTGACGAATGATAAGCCTAAATAAAAACCAGAACTAGTACTTGAGCTATTGATAAGTCTTGACTAGTTTTTCATCCCATTTTTCCTAGACAAAAATTCCACTTCTACGACAATTACTGAAATTTAGACTGAGAAATCAATAAGCGTTCAAAAAAAGAAATAAAGAGGAATAGGAAAAGAGAGACCATGAGAAACTATATAAATCCGTGAATCTACAGAATGCCCATGGTAGTTTACTGCAGAAGCATTTTATCCACCTAATTAAATTTGAATTAGCGTGATCTCATTATCGACAGCTTTTTAGCTATCTAACATCTGATTGACTATCTGACCAAAAAAAGCATCTGATTGACTTTCCAGGACCTCACTCAAACTCATGTTTTTGGGAACTTAACATCTAATTGACTTTCAAGAAGAGTTTCAGCTCCAACTCATGTTTCTATTGACAAGATTAAAGAAGATGGCAATAAAGCCATAGACAGTGTTAGGAGACAGCTTCCATTTCAAGGCTGCCACTACTACTGGGGTGTATATTGTAGGCTTCTTTTACTTTGACCTCATAGATTAAGGACACAAGATTATATCCTAAATATCTTCCATCAGGAGATTTGGTAAGAAAAAATGAATTACTTGACATTGGTTCCCATATCAGATAAGTTTCTGCACCTGTCGTATCCTTTTCTATCATTGGACTCTCACATTCAACAATTCATATGCTGGACAGGACATTAAATCAAAGTCACTAATTCTTTAAACCCAAAAGAGAGTAGTTTAGTAACATCTTGCTAAAGTTGGGTCATAACTGCTCACCTTCTACCTGCAAGAATTTTGGCCATATTGCCATTATTATTTGCGACAAAGACATCACTCTCATCGCAGACAATGTAGTCAATTGCGGCCAATCGGGAAGAAAATGGTAGGAAGGGTTTCAGATCATCATTTGCAATCATCTCCTTTGTATAAAAATTTGGAAAGAGTTCTTTGAGAGGCTGCAGAGTCTTTTCGCCGCCATATATTTCTCCAGATGCAACATAGATGTATGTATCATTTGAAAAACCAAGAGCTCGCAGCATCAATCCCACCTCATGAGGAGTAAGTGGACACTTTCCCCGCTTTCTTTCTCCCTCGGGGCTCAAATCCTGCTCAGGAAAAATGAAAAAGATGTCAAATTGTAAAATGGGATAGATAACTAGGGAGAATGAGAAAGAGGACTGCTAACATATCGATATTGTGCCAGCATGGGTAGTAAATCACATGAGCTGTAGGAAACCCTAGACTGGAAATAAGATGTGGAATAAAGTATTGAATCACTTTTTCAGTTGAGATACAAACTAAACATGAAAATTTCTAGTTATAAGGGACAGAAGTCTCACAGGTAAAGTTGTCCATCGTTTCCTTATTTCACCAAGCTCATATCTCTCCTTATCTCCACCACCATAGTAACACCCAGAAAATGCTAGCATATCAGGTTCAAACCTGCGACGGAAATAATTTCGGGCAGAGTAAGAATACTTTGTTTCAAACTCGATATACTTAAAGCATACAATAATGTTAGTCTAACTTTCCCATGACCTTCATTGCGTGATGCAACACCACCATGACACATCCTATAAATAAGCATCAAAGTGGCCACCACAACCACCGGCAAGTGAATGAGGCAAAGATACTAAAAAACTGATCTCTGAGAAGGTATTACAGATGTATTAGAATTTAGAACCATTCACAGGTGTTATGATATTGCATAAAAGCGCAATAAGGCAGGCAACCAAGAAAGCAGAGCAAAGATCTCCAAATAATAAGAAAAAAAATTCAAGATGCCACTTCCCAACACTTGAAAAGTTAAGTTCCGCAAACCATATTTTGTCCTTTCCATTTATTTTTCTTTACTTTATATATTTGAGAAAGAACTTCAAGATACGCCTGTGTATTCCATATTTAGGGCCTGACAATGGTTGATGGAGATCCAGGTGTGTTTCCAAACTGCAAATGGCTCGTGGACAGAAACTTGGGAAGAAAACAAAGTGATTATCTCTTGGTTAATAAGAGGATGCAACAGTATGGTTGCGCTACACCAGAAGCAAGTATCAAGAGCTCTGTGAATCGAAACCCGAGGTAGCTTCAGACTTATACCCCTTTCACGCACGTCACTTTGAGATACTGCAGTCATTACGTGCAACTATCTCCACCATACAAAGAACCCACAATTCATATAAAAAATTTCCAAATAATAATATTGTACCAAAGGGGTTTAATATAATAAAGAAAAATTCACTTTGAAAAACTCAGCAGCTTAGACACTTTGCACATCCTCTGCTGCATAAACAATCACAACAGCGGCATCTGACGTCAAGGAAGCAGTGAAGGCAAGGCGATTATTTACTGTAAAGGAGATGTAAGATAACTGGTTTCATTCAGTCGTCATTGCTACTAATTGCATATTGTCAACAGCAATTAATGCAGGCCCAACAACTTTTTCTCGCAATGCTTTCCATGCAGATGGTCTCGATCCAAATGCAATACGGAAGACAAAAAATATGCAGCAAAGGAATGATGAAATGGCACATTTTAGTAATAGGGATGAACCTCAAGTGAATCGCAATGTAACGTTTAGCCATCTTTCTCATTGTTGTTACAAGTCTCCGACCAAGTTCTCTAATTGGCTTTGTAAATCTCAGTGCGTGATAGTTCACTCGGCAACGCAGTTTTTGCATCTCATCATCAAGGTTATTTGCAAGTCTGTAATCAAATTTTGTCAGTTGCACAACCTGCAGGATCTCCAAAGTCTTAATTCCTCATTACAGGAGAGAACAGAAACTTAGGTTAAGGACTCCATGATAATTTGATACACGATAAGAGCTCTCAAATCTAAATGGAAAAAATCTGAGGCTGTTGCCTTTAATGTGTAAGCTCTGTAACTAATAAATTAAAGCCAAAGATTTGTGCTATAGAGACATTAATGAAGTACGATCATAACAGAAAAAAGTTTCCTTACTCGTCTCCTCAAGAGAATGGGAAGAACTTGATCTAAATAATATTCAGGTGCAGATTTCCTTGGGACACGCATGGTATATGGTGGTTTCTCCATCATTCGCATGAACTTATCAGGTACTCTTTTGACAATAGTAACATCTTTCGAGAGGGAGGAGATAAACCAATCTACATCGAAGATGTTGACAAAATCACTGCATGCAAAGTGAGGAGCTTTTAGAACTTAGTGAGATATAATAACAGCTGGTCTAAATTATTTCTTGAAGGGCTAATACAGAGGTTTAAGTAACAGACCTATCATCTTTCCAATACGATTGATGATCCAGCTCAGGCACCACCAGCGTCGCGTTAAGAATTCGTGCAACAACTACAGCATCTGTTATCTGATGACAGAAAGTAGTTATTTTAGGAAACAGTTTTCATTTTTCACATGGAAGAAGTTCCCTTGTGCAACAAGATATACAACACTCAACAGAACTCAACAAAGAAATGGCTAAGCAGATGATGCCAAGTCACAAAGAGAGAGAGAGAGAGAGAGAGAGAGAGAGAGAGAGATGTTATATTATGAGATTTATGATACCATTGAGATATATACAAGAAAAAAAAAAACTGTCTGTGCAAAAAATGGAACAGTATAGCCAGAGAAATATCCTTTATCCACTTACTCCTGTTCTCTGCTGATTAAGCCCCCCACTAGTTGCAATTAGCAGATAACCATTAGAATGCCGTTCACGGACAGCAGCTGCAATCACAAATCATCAGAGCTAGAGAGCAAAAGTTGCACAAAAGATGCATAACTTCTTAGATTTATTGTAAAAATGGGATGAATGACTACTGGAACTAATCTTTAGTATTGCATATTAGGAAATTATCATTGCTCAGACCCCCTGTCACACTTTCTCTATGATTTCTTAGACAGAATGAAAGACGGCATACTTGAAGCAGAAAGCAAACCCATCAAATGGGTCAGGTTGAGTATTATCAGTTTCGCCAAAAGATAACTTCATATACTGCTCCAGATTCATGGAAAATGGAAATCATTGCTGTGGGGCAATGAAAATTTATCAAGGAGAAGACAGATGCAAAAGGCTTAACTATCAGCAACCTTCTGAGAATAGTGCCAACTTATACAGCGGCGTAAGATTGAGACAACCCAAAATGAGTAAGACATCTAATTCTTGATCATTTTCTTCTTCATACAAGGCGCAATTTCCATAGTATATCTTGCACAATGGAGATAACTAACAAAATGTAAAGAACTCAAAAACTACTCGAGGACCAGCTGATTTACCGGAATACTAACGAAGTGTACCTCAGAAACAAAAGGCATAACTATGGCTGACAATTACTCCTCAAAGAGAGACTTAACTTCAAATGCAGGCAGCATTAAACTATAAATGTCAAAACATGAAGCTTAGGCAAGACCTAAGAAGAAAGGAAGGACATTAAGAGGATCAATTTTATATATTCCTGAACTAAAAGGAACCTGAGAAAAATGACAAGCACATATAATGACAACATTTGAGAACGAGTAACTGCATTCCATGGAAATCTAGTCTTCAATAAGTAACTGATTCTTGTATGTCAACAAAATCAAATAGGAAGTAACAGAGAGAAAACAGCTGAATTCGAAAGCGGAGAAAAAGCATCTTTTGAAAGGAACAACATGCAAACACATCTACTCACCTGAAAAATGAGAACCCCTTTCACTGCATCCGTAGTAGAAATTTGCATCTTTTGACTTCCATATATCAATAGGAGTACGGTGACCACCGTCCTGCACATTCACACGATTACTCGTTAAATCATAGCAGGTCGAAAATAGGCACCAGGCTATTAAACTACAGAGATAGTGCGGTTGCAAGCACACAAAAAAAAAAAAAAAGGTGTCTCAATTTGATTTGGTAAAATGTGCATATCACAAAGGAGGACTCTTTCATCCTTATAAGACTGATAATAACATCCTTTTCAGTTAACACATCGGCATCGTTATCAGCAAGACCGAAAATTGCGTATTAAAAAGAAGAAAGACACATGTACAGAAGCAGACAATTTACGAAATTTTCTCAAAAACCACAGACCCAATACTCCTCTTTCCACTTCTAATTCAGCGGGTACGAACACGGAAGCTCAAAGCTTCAAACAAGAGGAAAGAAAGAAAGAACAATTACCAGCTTGGAGTACAAGCTCCTCTTGACCAGCCGCTGGGAGTTCCACCAGTCGAGATCAGAGGCCACGTGACCCGTGAACAGCGAGATCAATCCCAAACCAAAGAGCATCAGCCCGCACACGATCGACCCCGACACCCTCCTCTTCTTCGACGCCGATTTCCAGAACGCCTGCTTGAGATCGCCGCACTTGCCACCGCTCCCCCCCCCCCCGCCGCCGCCGCCGCCGCCGTTGCCGCCCTGCTGCTGCGGTAACGAGGCCCAGGAGCTCAACTTCCACCACGGCCTCGCCGAGCCCATCGGGGTTGGCGGCGGCCCTCAGAACAGCAACATTGGGCTCAAACCCGGAGCTACCCTTCTGCCCCCGCACCCCGAAGGAGCGGCTGGCTGGCTGGCTCCTCGAGCTCGGGCGACCGTACGGACGCCGCGCGAGCGCAGGGGGAGAGAGAGAGAGAGAGAGAGAGAGTAAATGGTGGTAGGGGGAGGTGAATTGAGGTGGGGAAATCGAATGCGGGGGGAGCTAGGGTTTTGGGGATCAGCGCGTGGGGGGGGGTGTGCAGAATTTGAATGCAGGTGGAACTGTGGAGCTCGAGAGAGAGAGATGATGGTATCGTTAAAGCTGAACAGTGAATGGGGGTATAGAGAGAGGGGAGGATTAACGAGAGAAATGCTGGGCTTTGTTGGGCTGATCACGGTATTGGGATCTGGGGAAAGCGAGAGGTGTTGATGAGTCTGGTGCATTAACAGAGTTCGATTTCCTCACTCCCACGACGACGAAGACGAAGGACGACGAGGACGAGGACGGGGACGGGGAAAACCGCGTTTCTCCGGTTCACGCGGAACGGACGTCTGAAGTGCAACCGCCTGAGGCGGGGGGAAACATTCCGTTGCCTTCCCCCAAGCTTATTGATGGAGGGGCAAAGTCGTCATTTTCATCGGGACATATATCTTGGGAAAATATCGCAAATGGTCCCTGAACTTTTGCCTAATGTGCAATACGACGATCTCTGATGCGTAAGGATGTGTAAAGAAATCGGCCGGACCGAACTGGGCCCGAAACTAGCAATTCCCGTGGGAACCGATCCAGTTCCCGATTTCAATTTACTAAAATTGGTGAGTACCGATTTGATTCAGGATTCTAGGCATAGAACCACCCACCCGGACGGGATCGGTAGAAATATTTCCAACAAAAAAAAAACATTTTAAGAAAAATGAAAATCCTAAAATCTTTAATCTCAATGCCCATCAATTGAGTGATCATCTCATTTCACTTTCATAACTCGTTTCTGTATCTCTCACTCGTGGTCTCAAACTCTCAAGCTCAATACAGCCTTGACTCTCAACTCCCATCAACTTACGGCCACACCTCCGACGATTCATCACCTCTTCTCTTGTGCTCTCGGTGACATCCATTTGCGTAAAGCTTGATGGAATTAGTCTTATGAAACTAACGGGCGGTTTCCAGTTCTAATTTTTCGGAACCGGTCCTTAATGGGCGATTCCTAGTTCCATGTTGGAAACCACCCATCCGGATCATGCTCACATTTACTAATGCAATCCTTGAACTTTCAAACGTTCAATATAGTCTCTAAACTTTTTATACATGTTTAATTTATGTAAAAATGTTCGATGTTATACTTGAACTTGAATTAATAAAATGATGACATTGAACATGTACCAAAAGTTTGATGACTATATTGGACAATCTAAAAGTTCAGGGATGACATCGCACATGAGGTTAAAGTTCAGGGAATACATTGAATAAATTAAAAGTTCATAGACCATATTGTACATTTAGGCCAAATTATAGAGACTATTCGTGTCATTTTCACTATGTTATATACGTTACTTTAGAGTGATGCAACTCTAGAAACCATCATCTCCTAAATTGTTTTCACTCACTTTGTCGATCATGCGATAATTGAATTAATCGCTAAATTTGGACATCGGCGTTTGATTTGGAAGCGACGGATACCACATTGAATTTTACGGCGGCGTCGAACATCAATTTTAACTCGGGATTTTTTTTTCCTGTCTCAATATAAATTTAACTGGAAAGTTCAGCACTATCGAGCTGTGGGGGAGTTGGGCATTTAGGAGAAAGGGGGAGTTCCGTGCGAATCCACGGAATGGGAAAGTGTACATGTTCGAGGTGGTCTTAGAGTTGCTCCTGCCCCTTTAGGTTGGTGAGGAGAATGGACCAACATTTACTTCGCTTTTTCAACATAAAATAAGATGCCATGTCAATGTCATCATTTGTACCCCCCATTCCTAGAGAAAGAAAATATAAAATTTCTAGTACCCTAACTCGATTCGTGCAGGCATGATATCCAAGGATAATGACATTCCTAGTCTACATGATCAAGTGTTTTTTTTTTGTTTTTACGTATTTTTCTCTTGATTTATTTATTTGCATGTCTTGTCTATTTTCATCATCCTAAATGACTACGTATAAAAAATATTCAGGCATAAATTATCGTGAATAATAAAAATATTTCTTGTTGACTAATTATTTCAAGTGATACGAGCGATCTTTTTTGGAAAAGTAATTTTTAAAGCATTTTTTTCACAAAATAAACGAAGCCTAAGTGCATGCGAGAAAAGTGAGATATTTTTATTTCCCGACCTACCGGTTAAAGCACACGATATGATCTTCTCGTATCTCTCGGTAAGTAAACTTTAATATGTGAAGCTTTTTACCTATGTATTTTACATTATTTAATGACTATTGGCTATCGTAATGTGGAACTTTGGTTTCTACAAATGTGGAAAGACGGGACATATGTGCTTTTTGAAAAGAAACAAGTTAAATCAAGAGCGATGTGGTTATCATCATCATCTTCTTCTTCTTCTTTTCTTTCGAAGGTAACAACTCAAATTTCAAATTGAGCAATTGCACACACCCCGCGGTATAATTTGAATTCAATGAGGTACCAAATATGATTCTTAACACTTCCTTACAGCCAATCATGCATGAAACTGCAAATCCTTGTATCTCCTCACTTATAGTTGTAACTTGTAACATGAGATATATGCACAAATCACGGGCATGACATTCAAAGAGATTAATAATTCTCATTGCAAGAAAAGAAAATGTCGAATAATTTTGTTTGCCTAGGTCAGAGACATCGCGACTTTCGCTTATTCTCATGACTTTATAGATGTGATATATTCCGTTGTTTTCCCCACGTAGTTAAAGCCATAACATTGGAGAGGTTGGGCATGTGAGGTGCGTACCTTTTTCAGTCCTCATGAAAACGATATTGGGACTAGGCAAGATATTTTTCTTTTCGATAATGCACGAGTTTGGGTATGAAGATCCGACGACCTAAACGACTTTGTTAAATCTCATGAACCGATTAAGTTCACACCTTTGACTTGTGCAATTAGAATATTTTTTGCCGTTTACATTAGATGGCCAAGATCTTTTTCAAGCAATTGACTCCACAATCATAATGTGAACTTTTCAAAATATTCATTTCACCGCCCGTGTTATTGGCAAGACCCCACAAAAAGTATTCAATAGACCATCACGGGTCCTAACCCTAAATGGAAAGTATTGTTCCTATATATAATGTGAGGATGATTAGGACATAATTATAACTAAGTTTTCGATGCCCCTCGTTTCTTTAGACCCAAGAGGTTAAGTTTTTCAAAGTTTGGGTTTATTAGCTGAGAGCATCGTCATCCTGCCATTGTAACATAAAAAGAAAGTCTCACATTAACGTAAAGGGATAATTATACAAATGGTCTACTGAATTTTGACAAAATGTGTAATGGGATTTGTGAATTTTTAATTTGTTCAATGTGATCCTTCTACTTTGTCCCAACGTGCAATGTGGTTCATGATATTTTAATTTGTTCAATGTAGTTCCTGAAATTTGTGTAAATATTCAATCTAGTCTCTAGGTTATAGACAAATACCCAATGAATCCTTTTGTTAATTAAAGTTCAAGGATAACATGGAATATTTTCATATAATTCAAGGACTAGATTGAACATATACCAAAAGTTCATGGTCCACATTGCACATTAAAATAAAATTTAGAAACTGTATTGAACAAATCAAAAGTTCATGGATCAAATTACACATTTAGCCAAAATTCAATGACCATTTGTGTCATTTTTCATAAACATAAATATATTTCTCCTACCGTGTAGTACAATAACATATAATATCTTGTGGGTCCTTTTTCCTTGCCAAGCTCTGTTTTTAATTAAGAGATCGTATCTACTGTAAATTAAGTAATGTCAACACTTCCATTTTAGGGCAGGAATCTTGGAGACGTGCTGACCATGTCCCAACAGGGCATCGTTTGCCGCATGCTCGAACAAGTCAGCAATGAAATAGGGGTATGCCGGCTTCCCAAGAAACATTAGTGGCAACCCTGGGATAACGAAGCTAGCTAGGGTTTGACCTTCTTTTTAATATATATGATTTACTAAACAAGAAAACTGAGGTTGGACATCAAACACGTCCGTGGTCTTCATGCAAATGCGTAGGTCAACGAGCTTGTCGGAGGGGATTATATATGGCGCACAGCACGTCTCGACCAGATCTTGACAGGGCATGCCCATAAATGCACGCCGCATCATTCTAGCTTATGAATAGACAACAGTTGATTTATGAATTAAAAAGTGTGTCAACTTGCAAATGAAAATGAAGTGCTGGTGAAGAATCGAGACGCGGAAAAAAGTGCAAGATTGGGAGCGCTTTCGGTGCAGTGTTGAAGACATAAGGATTGGTGGGTCGCTCGAGGGCTTAAATCCGGGAATATTATGCACGTGCCATGTTAAGAACGTTCACGTCATGATCCTGCTAGGATTGATAATTCAAAGTCGTGTGAGGGCTATAGATGTTTTAGAGGATGGCACGTCAACAACTAGGGACATGTGGAGTCCCGTTACTTTTAAACCCTAGCCGCGTTCTCATCTCTTCCATCTCACTCTGATTTCTTTTCATCACTTCCACTCCAAGCTCCCTCGATTGAGAAATATCTTTCGATTAAGGGAGGCTCCATCTTCCCAACTCAAATTGAAATTTTCTCTCACGATCTGACATGTGAATATTTTATTATTTTCATTATTTTTATTTTGTTCTTTGTTCGATGTGATGCTCTCTCTACTCGCTTGTCATATTTTTCGCTTCCATCGTTAGAAATCAGCCCGCTTCTATAGATCCTCTAAACCGAGATGCATGATAAGATCGGGGAGGAATTCGATAAGTTCATGATGCACTGGTGGCAGTTATATTAATTCTCTGGGGTTTGGAAGCTCAGTCTTCCGATCTAGATATAAATTTAGAAGCTCTTCTCTCCTGATTTAGATTTAGATATGAGAGTTCCTTAGAGTCATTTATGTGCTCCTTCAACCTCTCTCGATCTAAATCCAGATATGGGAGCTTGTTCAACCTATTTTTTTTTTGTCTTTGTACAGTGATGGTATTGAGGAAGCTGAATCTCCCACTAGGCAAATTCTTATTGGAAAAGAATAGTACAGTGTATGCTCATCACTTATAACGATACGAGATTTGGTGTTCGGCCACCGTTCATTTTGTTTTGATGTCGAGACAAATCTGTATATATAGGATGAGAGTGTGTTGCTTTATTGTTTCACTTTACTATTCGGAATTTGTTTTGTTTTGAACCTCGCATGTATCGTCTTGAGATATGAATGAAATATTTAATTTCGACAAAAGAAAATAACTAGGGACATGACAACTTAGGTTAGAAAGCTTGACCTAAATATTATGGAAAATTACCAAAAAAAATCTTAAATCCATTGCATTTGTACCAATTCAATCTTAAACTTTTTAATTTGGCCAATTTAATAGTAAAATTTTAAAAAAAATTGCCAATTAAGTCCCTCTGACCAATTTTGATCGAAAATCCTTGACATGAAGGTTGCCCATCTTAGTGGCATGGCCAGCACGTGGGACGACTGACATTGATATGGATAATTTTTGTAATTTTTTTGTAATTTTTTATTTCTCTATTTTTTTTTGTTCATGGTGGCAACGAAGGTCATTGGCGACCTTTTTGTATTTAGATGAGGGCCTTTGCGCTATGTTGGCCACAAGGCCGCCAAGGTTAGGGGCAAGGTCATCGCGGCCAGTGTAGCAGCAATCGCTCGCCCAAATCTAGTTAGGGCCTTTATAGCTACGAGGGTCGTTGGTGACCCTCACTGGCACAATAAAAAAACCAAGCAAAGAAAAAAAAGAAAAGAGAATTAAGAAATTTTTTTAAAAAAAATCAATTCTTTTTTAAAAATTACAAAAATTATTTACGCCAGCACTAGGCATGCCACGTAAGACGACTGGCATACACGTCAATGATTTTCAATCAAAATTAATCGAAAGGACTCAGTTGGCAAATTGTTAAAATATTTATGATTAAATTAGCCAAATTTTCAAAATTTTTATGATTAAATTGGTCAAATTAAAAAGTTTAGAACTAATATGGCACAAGTGTAATGAGTTTAAAATTTTTTTGGTAATTTCTCTTAAATATTATTGCATGTACCGGATGATTGACACACACATCTATAAAGGCACTCGATGAAGTAAATATATTGATGAACCTCACAATGAGCTCGTTCAGATCTATAGAACCATGCAATGTGTATTAATCGATGCACAAATCGGATATGTGTTAAATTTTCATTTTAATATTTTTTCAATATAAGGGTATAAATTCTCTCTTTTGACTTTTGCAATTCGTTTAGACAGGAGACAGAAAATATAGCATAAAAAATACACTTTTCTTAGAATGATTTCACAGTCATATAGCAACAAAAAGTATGATTTGATTGAAGATTGTTTTGGCTCGATAGCGCTCCACGTGATTTGATTAATATTATCCTAGAATTTTATATGTAGAATAAACGAGGATGGCTCATGATTGCTTGTCTGCCATTCACCCCAAATGATCATCATGCATTTAAACAGCCCAAAAATGCCAATCAGTTCTTTTTTAATAATTTATTAGCAGAACACGTTGCTTATAAATAGCTGAATATGGAAAATTTTAATTTTCAAAGCGTTCACATTATTTATTCTTAATACTTGAATTAGCATCAAGTGAGTTAGTGAGGCTCAAACAATACGTGCCTGACCTTTATTTGTGTCGGAGGAACGTTAATGAAAAAGTTTTCCCTCTCAATACCAAGATTATGATAAACCGGTAATTAATGTCCTTCCAACCCGATAAAAAGCGAGTCATTAGAGGAGCCAAGACCCAAAAGTGCTTGATTTGAAGATCACGTGGTGGACGAATTAGGGGTGAGCAATTAGCCTTATCGAAGGTTAGAAAATTTATCAATGCATTAATCACTACATTATAAATTATTGACATTGTATATTTTCTTAAATTAATGGTTATATTACTTAAAGTTAGGCTTGATTACTGAGTCGACACTAGAATCGGCACCTTCTCGGATTCCAATTCCAAACATCGGGAAAACTAGTGTGATGGAATAGTCATCGTGTTTTTCCTTTTTTGGAGATTCTCATTTGTTATGAAATTATTTGGAGGAGCTTCTATGTTGAAATTTCTTTTCACTTTTTAAAATTTGAAAGTTTATTTTTATTGAACTGTTAAAAATCCAGATCTTTAGAAGTCTATACTTTTGGACATTTGGGGTCATTTTCAACCATGTGACATCTTTTCATAATATTTTAAGCATAGAATGATTTTTTAAACTTTGGCGGGAACACTTACATTGCTATAGAAAAAAGGATGGAATGAAAGGGAGATCGCCCACTACTTGATGGGCTTAGCCGGACTCTGGCATCTTTCAGATTTTAAATGGGCCAGCCCATCTTCAGAAGGATTTTGTCCTGAAAATCACCGGTGAAAATTTCTTTTCACTATCCATGATTTTAAATTCTAGTATTTCCTCTATTTTTCTTCATATTTTTGCCAGAGTGGAGTTTGCCCAGGCAAAAAAATTTTACTTCCAAACTCATGTTCAGGTTGGTTGTGGCTTTTTGGCATTTGATGGCCATTTTTTAGTGCTTAATACCTATGGATTTTCATACGCATTGGAGACGGATAGGCTATTTCATAATCTCGACCGGGAACATAGACTCATAAGAGAAAACTAGGATACCAACCGTGCTATGCCACGGGACAAAAGTATAACCAAGGTTCTACATCAATTGAGTGAAAAGTGAAAAGCGAAAATCAATGTATTTTTCATTCATTCTGAAATAGTAAAGTGATTGTTTGAAAATCGACAAAACATTCATCTCTTATTGTAGTGCTAATTGTCCTATAGTTTTAACATTTCTTTAAATAACAAGCAAGGTTGGCTAATTCAAGCTAAATAATAAGAATATAACATACGCAATGCTATTTTAAGTTATCATTAGATCGACATTAATGACTGATAGCGCCATAACATTTGATAACATCATCAAAGTAGTTAACTTATTTTATCTAAGGTATGAAAAAGTATAACAATCTTATTATATTTTATCTAAGGTTTAAATGTAAGCATAAAGTTACAATCCTATGCTCAAAAGTTAAGTTGGAAAAAATAAAAAAAGGAAATATAAATTTATCTTTGAATAGAATAAAAAATATAATAAATAATCTCCTTTTTTTCCTTTTTGGCATGCTTACTTGCTTCTTTAATGGCAAATGGTGGCTTCATGATTTGTTGGATCCAAAAATTTTTTACTTCTAACATGCTACAACATGAATTAGTACGAAATAAGATATTTATTTCTTTTGTGCCACTCTTCTAGGTAATCTTTGGAATTTTGTTACTTCAACGCTATGGCATAAATGGCATATGCACAGGGTATTCCAGTTCTTTGCCAGGCTCGACATTAACACTTTCTCATCTCCAATTAGATAACATACTTATCACGGTTGTTCATGATCATATATCCACTATCTCCATTCCAAAATGGATGTTAGAACCTACTAGCAGTCATGTTGTTATCCAATCTCTTGGCAAATTTAGGATCACACTATCTAGTCCACTTTGCAGCCTTATCTTTCTGTCTTTGTAGCACTCATGACCATCACTCATATGTATTCAAGCATGCTAATGATTTATTTGTACTTGACTTCTATGATTTTGCCTTTGAATGCTTCATAGAGTTTGTCATCAATGATATCACACTTAAATTCTTCACTGAAAAAGGCTCTGTACCAATGTTTAGGTGCGACGTTGTTTAGGGTGTTGCATTTAGTCAATTTTGAGAGACCGATGCAATTTAAAGGGTGCAACATCATTTTGGTAAAGAAAGGGCACCTCATCGTCCACGTTGGACTTGTTTTTTCATATAAAAAATCACGCATGAATTAACAATTCATTAAAAAAGACGCATACCACTTAGATGATTGTTTTTCCTCCAATTTGACATTCAAGTGATCTGGCGAAAGTTCTGGCACTAAAGTGAGCGTAGTACGAAAGTTAAGGAACTTTTATTATCCTTTTCCCCGATATTCGTATACTTAAATATAGTTATTTTCTTTTGGAATGACTAGCAAATGTTACAACCTTCCCAAAGGTGAACCACCAAAATAAAAGTTAATGGATTACTAAGCCAAAGACTTAGCGCGGACTCTCTCAAGCCTATACCAACTGTAACTTTGGGCTTTTAATTTAATCATATAAACATGCGATTCAATTCAATTAGGAGTCACCGCTAATATATTACAGGTTAATTAAAAACCTATCTATCATGGACACAGGGTTTTGGTTACGCTAAATAAATTTAATGCCATTTTGGTACCTTCTCTCTAATTTCAAGAATGTTTTGCAGGCAGTCTTGGTTAATTTTAATCCTAAACCACTAACATGTGATGATGGGTATTCATGCTGGTGTGCAATCAATAATATAATACTCAATAAACCAAATCAATAAATGAATAAATTGCTAGAAATTGGGCTAACCTCAATGCAAAGTAAAGCACAACCTTACTATTATTAATTTTCCAATATTTGCAAAATGTTAATTAAAAATACATGCATAACCTAAACACAATTTCTAATGGAGATGAAATTCTAACTAATGCTTTTTGCGTTTTTCTTGTTTATGAAAACTAAACTATATACAATTTTAATCTTAGTTTAACGTGCATGAATAATTAAGCTAATGACACGTGACATAACCTAATATTAATTACGGGCAAAAATTATGAACTAATCTAGCTTGACATGCAATCTAATTTGCACGTGTCAAACATTTAATAGTTAGACGACATGGAAATATGATGACGTTGAGATAATGACGTGGTGACTTGATGAGGTGGCAACAACAACATGGCAATGATGACGTGGCTACGTTGACATGTGATTTTAAGACTAATTCTATATGGGATATGCATGTTATTTTCTTATGATTTTCTTTTAGACTAAAATCGAAAACTACCTAAAATATGCGATTACCTAATTTAAGCTATGAAATAATTTATATTGATACCTATTCTAAATTAGGTAATTTCCTAATTAACTACATGGTTCCAAACTAGATATGCAAGTCTAAACTAGGAAACTAATATGAATGCAATCTATTCTAACATGCAATCCAATCTTTTGTATTTTTCAAAATAAGAAAATTTACTAAATTAGCAACATGCAATATAACAAGCCCACATAATCAAATATTCACCATGGCCCAAAATAGGAAATAAGAGTAATCAGAGGTCCGATCTTAAGTTTTAAAGAACGAAACCCAAACGAAATGACTCCAACAAGGAAATTTCCTATTTGGAGAATGCCTAAAATCTCAAATCAAATCTCGTTAGAATTGAATAATCACAATTTATGCAATCGAATATTTAAATTAAACATACTTTAGGAAATTATATGAATTGAAGAAATTATATGAATGGAATTACCGACTCAAACGACGACCAATAGCGAGGGGGTTGCAAGGAATAGTCACGGTTGCGGTAACAGTGTGGAACGGCAAGAGGTGGGAACAGCAATTTCAGGAACTGTGAATATCACTAGGGTATCTATAGATCTTTAATGCTCAATTCCTTTGGTCAAGTTGAAGGACTAGGTGTCGCGGAGGTCTCCTCAAAATTTCAATGCATTTCGACTTAGAACGAACACATACTCACCGTTTTCATGAGACCGTGCATTGAGCTTTCCAGTCTTGATCCATAAGTCCGACCGGTTTGATTTTCTCCATCAAATACATCCAAATATTTTCTCATCAATCCCACCGGAAAAATTTAAAAACAATGTCTCTCCAC
Organism: Syzygium grande; assembly: GCA_024733475.1. NCBI lineage: Eukaryota > Viridiplantae > Streptophyta > Magnoliopsida > Myrtales > Myrtaceae > Syzygium > Syzygium grande. The sequence continues at coordinate 38,309,239 of JAMXDD010000001.1, read as the reverse complement.
AAAATTTGAGCACGATCAAACAGTTAACAAGTGCATACTATTCAATTTCTTGAAAGCGCTGAAATTTTTCTTGTCACGCCCCGCACTTCTCGGTGCGCCACATCCCTCGCAAAGGTCGATTCGTGTGCGACGTCCCAGGACGCGTCGCCGACCCAAACCCAAGACAGAGATTCAAAACACATGCGGAAGCAATTAAATCCACCCGTACACAGATAAACGCATAATCAAGGGTAACCACAAAAATCATCACTTGAACCAATGCTGAGAATCATTTACAATATTCATATACAGCCCAACTACCAAAAATAAAAAAACGGTTCAAAGCCACTACTGACAAAAAGAGATAAGTGGCTCGTGGCTCGTGCACTACAACTAGCGGGGGCTTCTCCCAAAAATGCGGCCAAGACACTGTCATCCTCAAGGCCGGGGATCCGAAAATATCGGTTTTACAACAACCGTGAGAATAAATCTCGTGAGTAATTCCCTAAACCTAAACTAGGCTAACGTGCACCTCTTGACAAGTACTAAACGACACAAAGTACACACATAATCGACTCGGGCCCACCGGGCCTAAATCTAATCTCACTAGACCCTGCGGGTTGGGCGTCAAATCAACAAAAACAGCCACTTGGCAGAATCTAATCACAGCACATACACGTGTATTTCTATGTCATAACGCATGTTATGCATATGCTAGTGCTCGCACTCATGCTCATGCCTCATCAATGCATTAACGCACACTTGCACACTAGCACTCAGCCATTTCTCAAATTTCTCCTCCGACCCGCGTTAAACGCATCAGGTCCGATCCGCGTAACACGCATCAGGTCCATCACTCCGAGATCGATCTCTAGCCCGCGGGCTCATGCCACACAGCCCGCGTAAAACGCATCAGGCCGGACATCTTCCGGTAATCCGGGCATCGTCCCGCGTAACACGTCTCGGGGGCGGGTTCACTACCCGCGTAACTGCGCATCGGGGTTTATTGTGATCACACATTCACAAACCTCAATTTTATCTCGAACCTGCGTTAGGCAGCGTCGGGCAATTTAGGTGATCACAATGCACATGTCACTCGGGCACACTTATAAATGCTCATGCCATGCCAATGCTCATGATACACAACCACGACCATATGACCCACACTTGGGCACTCACAAAGTTCACGATTGTCATTCAGTTCAATTAATCACGAGCCCAATAAATCATATCATCCAGCACAATCATGGCACAAATTCAACACGTAATTTATGCATATAAATCACCCAATTGGATCAGTATGAGACTTATACGCTCGAAGCCCGCCAAGCTAATCCATTCTTAGCCCTACTAGACATGCGACATAGCATCATCAATTTAACCACATCCGAGGCTCAAATAGCCAGTCACCTAAACAAATCAATCATTCCCGATAATTGCGCAATTAGACCTCAAAATAATCACTCCTTGCCCAAATCAATCCAATCCAGCCCAATCGTGTCCGGTCACTATACCACAAATTCTAGGCCAATTAGAGTCATCAAATTACTCCATCATACTCCCCGAATATTGTTCTAATTGACCATCACAAAATCAAACACAGCGCGCATTATAATTCACAGATTAAATCCAAACAATCCCGAACTCGGCCCGATTTAGTCCAAACCGACCAGCCCATTCATTGCGCCTCTCGGGCCACTAATCCTCCATTAATTAATCAGAATAATCCACCAAATCGACCACAATCAAAGTCCCTAATCAATTCCACAATTTAACCCCCAAATTAACCCCTAAATAACCCTAATTAACCCCTAAACCGGTCTAGAAATGTAAATTATCCTAATTAGGGTTTAGGGTTGTACTCACCGGGTGTCCTACGCTTAAAAATGGGCCGGATGAACAGTGTTTTTCGGATGATAAAGCGAATAATGTTGTGCTCGGTGAATAGTCGTCGGCCGGAAATGAGTGCCGGAAATGGATGAAGGATGGAACGGGCAGCGACGAGGCAAGCTCCGGGCGGCGCAATGAGATTGGGCGATCGGGGCTGGTCGGCGGAAAATGTCTGGGTGGCTGGAGCAGCGCCAAAACAGGGCAGAGGGGACCGAGAGAGGGGGAGTGAGGGGAGGAAGGGCGGCTGGTCGATGGCGACGGTGGCAAGAAGGAGAAGAAGAACAAAGAGGAAGAAGGGAGGAGAGAGGAGAGAGAAGAGAGAGAAGAGAGAGAAGAGAGAGAGGAGAGACAGGTCCGGTCAGATCAGAAGGGGGCGTGTTCGAGAGAGAGAGAGAGATAGATTTGAATTTTTAACTTAAAACGCGAACCAATGGACGCGATCCAAACTAAAAATCGACCTATCGGTCCCGATTTAATTCCGGAAAAAGGCCTAACAATTCCCGAAAAATCCCGAATAATATCCTAAGGCAATTGAGTGAAATAAAATAATTCCAGTCACACTACGAGGGTGGTCTACCAGTCCAAATTCGTACCCGGTTCAAAAATCCACTTTTCCACTATTCCTGACAATCTCGATACTGGCCACAATAATTTCGACACCGTCCAATTTATTTCGTCCCGAAACTCCCGGAAATTGACTGCCAAGTTCAGGGTATAATTAACAACCAAATTCGATCGAGTGCGATTCTAGCAAAATTTCTAATTTTAAAAATAAGAACCCGAGAGTGATCAGTTCCCGGGCGAAATTCCATTATAAGTTTTGACCGATTTAATTACACGTTTTATAATTCCCAAAAATGGGCCAAAATCCGAACTGTTACATTTCTGACTACAGGAGAGAGAATGTCCTTATCAAGAAAGCGAGGTATTCTCTTCTTCTCTTGCAATTTTTGGAGATAATGTCCTTATCACTTTCAATCCTAGTTAGATAATGTAAGATTTCCTATCTTGATTTTCCTATGTATATAAAAGATCTCGATCATTATTATAATGAGGGCTTGGCCGAAATTTCAATTTACACAAGCTTAGTCAAATTAACTCAATTAAGCTCAAAAACCCCATCTCTTATGTCCCTTAGCTCCAATCCAATACAATTATATGGTCTTAACTAAAAATTACTATATACAATATAATCGATATTTTTGTTTAGGGTGTCGATTTTTAATTTTATGCAATGGATAACTGAATGAGTTGCAAAAATTTAGGTGTTAAAGGCAAAAAAAACTTATTGCTTATGAAGCCAAAAATTTTGTGAGGAGAAGGACAGTGGAAGTACCAAAAGTTATGTATAGCGCTCACTTTAGTGTCAAAAGTTTTTTTTTCGAATAACTTAAGTGTCACTTTTAAAAAAAAAGGATCACTGAAGTGCTAACTCCGATCTAAGTAGTCGGAATATTTGACGTGTTATTATTTTATAATAAATAGTATGATGTGGCTTGCCGGAGAGAGCCACGTCATACTTAAATATCATGATGGACTTTATATTTGTCCACACTGGATATCAATTTTTTTTTCCTTTTTCATTTTGTAGATAATTACAATTAAAGAAGAAGAAGAAAGTTAAATGCGATGAGGTTCTGATGAAGATGAGGAAGGCAATTTAGACTTGGAAGCAGAGGTTGATAACGAAGATGAAGATGAATTTTTAAAAGCTAAAACAACTTCTTCTCTCATTTATTTGCCCTAAATTAATGAATTTGGGATAAATTCGTTTTGTTTTTCAAGCCCTAATCCCTCAATCTTTCTCTCTCTCCTCCATCTTTGGTCACGCCGGCCTCTATCTCGATTCCGATAGTGCTACCATCGTTGTCAACGCCCATTCTTGTGCCGTTGCCCCAAGTGAAGCTGAATTTGGGCTCCGACCTCCGAGATAAGGGCTCGCCCCCAACTTCACCCCATTGATCCTTGACTCCACGAACTTCTTGTAGAACACGTCGAGATCTTGCACTTTGGATAGAGTGACCCATCGAGGTTGAAGTTGCAGTACCCAAACTCCGTGCTGACCAAAGGGTTTGCTTGTCTGGGTCAATCTGCAAGATGGAATAGATTTGTCCTCGCGATTTACGTAGCTGCGGATTTGGCCAATAACTTCAATCGAGTGCTCTCTGCTAGGGTTGTGCAGATTTGGGTCCATTGAAGTGGAGTTGATGCTTGATTTGAGGGGTTTTGAAGTATGGTGCGATTGATTTGATTCGTAGGAGGGTGTGGATGCCAATTAAGAGAAAAACCCACAAACAAAAAGATTACGAACTGTCATTGTTGGTGCTTTGCTCGAGCGCTAAGTCTCCGCTGTTGTCCCTCTTCTTTTCCCTCTTTGCTGATTGTCATGACCTTTTGTGTTCATACGAATTGCCACTTCGTCTCTCTAAAATTTTAAACTTTGGATCACTATCATCTGCCTCTACCTTGGAAAACATTTGAGATGCATCAGTTGCCCGATTGAAGATTTCTTCAGCTGGGGTTCGAGTTTGAACTTTTCTGGGTATGAAAGAGAGAGAAGAAGAGAGCCAACAAGTCTAAAGACAGAAAGATAGAGAGAGATGATAAGTTTAACATAAGGGCCATATCATCTTTACGTTGGCCTTCTTTTTTCATAAGAAAAGCCAAGTAAGAATTAAAATTTTATTAAAAATGTAACGTTAGACGAATTGTTGGAATTTGTCTCCGGAGATATTAAAGTGATAGTTTTTTTCCGATTTAATGCTTAAGTGAGTCGGCGAAAATTTTGGCATTAAAGTAAGTGTCATATATAATTTTTGATACTTTTAATGTTCTTTTCCTAATTTTGTGTGTCTCTTCCATAACTAGATGAAGGATCCTTTTTTCAGGAAATTTGCAACTGTTATACATATTGTGCAATAATTATCCTTTTGTATCAGTCTAATCATATAAAGTGTACGAAGTATACCATTTTCAACTTACAGTTTGAGCGGCCCAACTCATTGGTGGTCGAGCGCGATTGGCTCTGTCGCGATTTTCGGATTCATTCGTTGAGTCGAATCTTTCCTGTAGACGTAGGGCGGCTCTTGGATGTCGGGCCGACTCTTGTTGTATCCGTAGGATGTTCGGATTGGGAACTTCTTCTTCCTTTTCTTGCAATTGAGCGGAAAGAGCTCCACCTGTCCCATATACAATCATCGAAATAGTAAGAAGCAGGACAAAACACGTTTCCATTTTGCATGTCATGACGCAAGCCAGCGATCGACCTTTCGACAGCTCGAGTAACGATAAGGGTAAGAAGGTCTACTTCTTAAAACGTGATAAGATTTGACACCACCATCAACTTTGCCAACATATATAGACAAATCCTTTGTGGAAAAGGTACTTACTATAATAATGACCCTAACACTCCCGTTTCGTGCCAATGGACAACACTCTATCATTCAATTCCAGATCCTCTGCACATCAATCATCATTTTGATTGATTTGCACATTTTCCTTCAAGGCAGGCAGTCTTCTGGGCCTATCCTACGATTGTCTCTTTCCCTCTCTTTTTGGGGCTATTCAATGATTGTCTCTTTCCCTTTCTATTTCACATCATGTTTCATCTATTATCTCGTTTGATCCGTAGAAAATCTTGCACTATAGCCATATTGATATATTACTGTTTGATTTGTTGCTTCAATAGTAATCACCCTAAACGCTCCGATGAAAATCCGTCGGCCAATGTTCAACCAAGTGCCTTGTTCCTTTGTTCGGAGAAGAAGATGGAATTTCTGAAACTTAGACCAGCATATTTTCCCTATATTCTTTTTATGTTTCATTGTTGGACATTAGACCGTTACATAAATCACCAACTTCATTGTTGTATCCGAAGGGTGTTCGAATCAGGAACTTCTTCTTTCTTTTCTTGCAATTGAGCGGAAAGAACTCCACCTGTCCCATATACAACCATCGAAATAGTAAGAAGCAGGACAAAACACGTTTCCATTTTGCATGACATGATGCAAGCCAGTGATCGACCTTTCGACAGCTCGAGTAACGACGAGGGTAAGGAGGTCTACTACTTAAAACGTGATAAGATTTGAAACCACCATCAACTTTGCCGACACATATGGACAAATCCTTAGTGGAAAAGGTACTCCCTATAATAATGACCCTAACATTCCCGTTTCGTGCCAATGGACAACACTCTATCATTCAATTCCAGATCCTCTGCACATCAATCATCATTTTGATTGATTTGCACATTTTCCTTCAAGGCAGGCAGTCTTCTGGGCCTATCCGACGATTGTCTCTTTCCCTCTCTTTTTGGGGCTATTCAATGATTGTCTCTTTCTCTTTCTTTCTCTTTATTTCACATCATGTTTCATTATTATCTCGTTTGATCCGTAGAAAATCTTGCACTATAGCCATGTTGATATATTACTGTTTGATTTGTTGCTTCAATAGTAATCACCCTAAACGCTCTGATGAAAATTCGTCGGCCAGCGTTCAACCAAGTGCCTTGTTCCTTTGTTTGGAGAAGAAGATGGAATTTCTGAAACTTAGACCAGCATATTTTCCCTATATTCTTTTTTTATGTTTCATTGTTGGACATTGGACCGTTACATAAATCACCAACTTCATTGTTGTATCCGAAGGGTGTTCGAATCAGGAACTTCTTCTTTCTTTTCTTGCAATTGAGCGGAAAGAACTCCACCTGTCCCATATACAACCATCGAAATAGTAAGAAGCAGGACAAAACACGTTTCCATTTTGCATGACATGATGCAAGCCAGTGATCGACCTTTCGACAGCTCGAGTAACGACGAGGGTAAGGAGGTCTACTACTTAAAACGTGATAAGATTTGAAACCACCATCAACTTTGCCGACACATATGGACAAATCCTTAGTGGAAAAGGTACTCCCTATAATAATGACCCTAACATTCCCGTTTCGTGCCAATGGACAACACTCTATCATTCAATTCCAGATCCTCTGCACATCAATCATCATTTTGATTGATTTGCACAGTTTCCTTCAAGGCAGGCAGTCTTCTGGGCCTATCCGACGATTGTCTCTTTCCCTCTCTTTCTGAGGCTATTCAACGATTGTCTCTTTCTCTCTTTGTCTCACGTCATGTTTCTTTTATTATCTCGTTTGATCCGTAAAAAATCTTGCACTATAGCCATGTTGATATATTACTGTTTGATTTGTTGCTTCAATAGTAATCACCCTAAACGCTCCGATGAAAATTCGTCGGCCAGCGTTCAACCAAGTGCCTTGTTCCTTTGTTTGGAGAAGAAGATGGAATTTCTGAAACTTAGACCAGCATATTTCCCCTATATTCTTTTTATGTTTCATTGTTGGACATTGGACCATTACATAAATCGCCAACTTCATTGTTGTATCCGAAGGGTGTTCGAATCAGGAACAACTTCTTTCTTTTCTTGCAACTGAGCGGAAAGAACTCCACCTGTCCCATATACAACCATCGAAATAGTAAGAAGCAGGACAAAACACGTTTCCATTTTGCATGTCATGACGCGAGCCAGTGATCGACCTTTCGACAGCTCGAGTAACGACGAGGGTAAGGAGGTCTACTTCTTAAAACGTGATAAGATTTGACACCACCATCAACTTTGCCAACATATATGGACAAATCCTTAGTGGAAAAGGAACTCCCTATAATAATGACCCTAACACTCCCGTTTCTTGCCAATGGACAACACTCTATCATTCAATTCCAGATCCTCTACACATCAAACATCATTTTGATTGATTTGCACAGTTTCCTTCGAGGCAGGCAATCTTCTGGGACTGTCCAATGATTGTCTCTTTCTCTCTCTCTGTCTCACGTCATGTTTCATCTATTATCTCGTTTGATCCGTAGAAAATCCTTCACTATTGTCATGCTAATATATTATTGTTTGATTTGTTGCTTCAATAGTAATCACCCCCAAATGCTCCGATGAAAATCCGTTGGCTAGCGTTCAACCAAGTGGCTTGTTCCTTTGTTCGGAGATGAAGATGGAATTTTTGAAACTTGGACCAACATATTTTCCCTATTTTCTTTTTATGTTTCATTGTTGGATATTAGACCATTACATAAATCGACAACTTCGAAGTGGCTCTCTGCATTGCAAAACATTACACTGATAATCACCTTGTCACTTGGATTGATTTTGAGATCAAACCAATCGCATTTCAATGAATAATATACCGGGTGAGATTATTTCATATGAAACGAAGATATACTCCCTATAGTAAAATTGATCTTATTCATCACACCCTTGGTACCACAATAGATATTCGTAAATTTAAACATAACTGCTTTTTTTTGGAAAAAAACATTGCTTATGAAGGGATAATTTTGTGTCTCTTCCATAACTAGACCAAGGGTCTTTTTTTTTTCAGGAAATTTGTAACTGTTATACATATCGTGCAATAATTATCCTTTTGTAACAGGCTGAATTTGGACACAAAGCATGCGACATATATCGATTTCGACTTACAATTTGAGTGGCCTACTCTGTTGATGGTGGAGTTCGATTGGCTTTACCACGATCTTGGAATCCTTCGTCAATCTCGTCGTTCCTATAGATGCTATTCTTGTAGTATCTTAAGGTGGTTGGAATTAGAAACTTCCTCTTCCTCTTCTTGCAATTGAGCAGAAAAAGTTGTTAGATTTAAATTTAGCGACTGAAGATACCGATTATTGATGAATAAACAAAAACCATGCATAATCAGAATCAATTGAGGAAATGTGAAAAATTCTATACTAACCTCTAGTCATGAATGAAGTCGAAAATCATATACACAGAAACTTGAAAATCACTGAATAGGTACTTCTATAACATTTTTGAGTTATAATTTGAGTGGGCCTACTCGGTTTGTGGTGGAGCTCGATTGGCTTTGCCACGATATTAGATTCATTCGTCGAGTCACGTCGTTCCCGTAGACGATGGGCGATTCTTGGATGTCCGGCCTATTCTTGTTGTATCCAAAGGGTGTTGGGACTAGGAACTTCTTCTTCCTCTTCTTGCAATTGAGCGGAAAGAGTTTCACTTGTGCCGTGTATAATCATCAAAATTGTAAGAAGCAGGACAATAAACGTTGTTATTTCCATTTTGCATGTCACAATGCTGACGTGGTGTTGACGTGTCTTATTTTATCACTTTTCTTAAGACATGTGGAGTCCAACAAGCGTTACGTCAGAAAAAATTAAAAATATAAAATAAATTAGAAAAAGCTAAAAGTTTAAAATTAAAAAAAAAATTAGGCAGTCACAACTAGCAGCCGTGGCAGTGACCAAGCCTTGCTTGTGGCCGTTGCCAAGCCGCCGGGAAGGGCCGATGAAGGAAGCCTCACCCAGCCTCGCCTAGGGTGGACGACTCTAGGCGAGGCCTTGTCGAGGGCTCGCAACCCTCGTTCAGATTTGGGGCGAGGGTCATGCCCTCCCCCAAATCGGGGCTTGCAGGCCCTCGCCCCAGGCTGGTATGGGTCGTCGAACTTTGAGAAGGCCAGGTGACCTTTGCTGGCCCTTCCTAGCGTCTGTGGTGGCGGCCACGAGCTTGGCCACCGCCACAGCCGCTGGTTGTGGGACGTTTTTTCCTTTTTTTAATATTTTTTATAGCTTTTCTCTAATTTATTTTATATTTTTAAACTTTTTTTGACGTGGCGCTTATTGGATGCCACGTGTCTTAAAAAAGTAATAAAATAAGACACATCAGCACTATGTCAGCATTTTCCATTAGTAAATTAATCGGTATTAATTTCATGACTCGATTAAAACAATTTGACAGGTTTTAAGACTCGATTGTACATTTTGCAAGTTTTAGGATTCAATTACACTTTTGTGATAAGTTTTAGGACTTCTACTGCGCATATCCCTATATTTAAATATAGCTACTTTTTTTTGGAAAAAAAAAACTTATTGCTTATGAAGCAACAATTTTGTGTCTCTTCCATAATTAGACAAAGGGTTCTTTTTTTCTGGAAATTTGTAACTGTTATACAGATCGTGCAATGATTATCCTTTTGTGACAGGCTGAAATTTGTGACATGCTTTATACATATTATGTTGTTAGAATTCTTATCCTAAACATTTGAAACTATACTACTTTCTCACTAAAGTGATTGACGCTGGCTATCTCTTCTTGCATTCGACTTTTTGCTCGTTGAATTGTAATCAAGACGTACGTTATCTGGTGCTGGCCCAAAAGACATGAAGTTTGTGAGATGCAGAAAAATCGATGGTGGTGTCAAATCTTATCACGTTTCAAGATGTAGACCTCCTTGCTCCATCTGTGGAAAGGTGGATCGCTACTGTTTGCATGATGACATGCAAAATGGAAATCACGTGCATTGTCCTGCTTCTTACTATTTCGATGATTATTTATGGTATGGAGGGAACTCTTTCCACTCAATTGCAAGAAGAAGAAAAGTTTCTAATCCCAACCACCTTCATATACAACAAGAATAGCGTCTATAGCAACGTCGTGACTCGACAAATAATTCCAAGATCGTGGCAGAGCCAGTCGAGCTTCAGCATTGTCCGCACCAAAAATGACCAACTTCTGGGTATAATTAACAAGCAGCAAATTTAGTCGATAATAGTAGAGTTTGGTGAACAGTAGATTCATCAAAGAACCATTCGCAACATTTGCCGATTCACATCTATCCAGATATATTCCAAGGGTACTTTATCATCAATTCAATTCCAATGAAACACCTTTTTGGATATATCGGAAGGTATTTCCTCGTTAATTCAATTCCAACGAAATAACCGCCAGCTGATTAGACAACTCAAATTGTGAATCAAAAACGATGTACTTTGTACACTTTATGATTAGACTCAGCTTCCTACAAAGAGATATTCATGGCACGGCATATATGAACGGATCCAAATTTCCTAAAACAGGACCCTTGGTCTGGTTTGGAAGAAATACAAAATTCATCGATCCCTACCCAATAAATTTTTAAAAGTAATTCCAATCTAAACATCGTATCAATGATGTGATGGACAAGATCGTATGAAAAAATCTCACTCGTATAATATTCATTCCAGTGTGATTGGTTTTGTCTCATAACTAGTCTAAGTAACACGGTGGTTATGAACCCAATTGTCTATAAATACCCATCAAGTAGTGATGTTCTGCAATGCAAAGAACCGCTCCTTGGTCTTCAACTCGTGTATATTGGCCTGATATCCACGAACGAAACATACAGAGAAAGGGAGCTATGACGGTTCTGGTTTCGGTAATTCCATCTTCTCCTCCGAACAAAGGAACAAGCCGTGCGGTTGAACGCCGGTGGGCGGATTTTCATCCGAGCGTATGGGGCGATTACTTCCTCCCATATGCTTCTCCCACCAGCTCCATGGTTAGCAGTTTCTCAAATGGTCACGTGAATGAGCGTATAAATATACGTGTATCATGCTTGCTTTGTATTGAAAGTAGCGTCTAACATATATGCAGGAGTTCAAATACCTTGGAAGAGTGGAGGAACAAATTGAGGGGTTGAAAGGAGAGGTGAGGAAGATGGTGACTGATGCCGTGGATGAGCCCTCACAAATGCTGCACTTGATCGATCAAATCCAACGCTTGGGAATTTTCTACCATTTCGAACGTGAAATAGACGAGCAATTAGAACAAATCCATAAAAGTTACTCTCGACTTGTGCATGGAGTTTTTAAGGACGACAATTTTCACATGATCGCTCTTATCTTTCGATTGCTGCGACAGCAAGGTTACAATGTTTCATCGGGTATGTTCTAGATTAAGTTAAACAATCTAATAAGATACCTAGAGAAATCCTTTGTTGGAAAATTAATGTCGCGAAGTTCACCATTGCTAAGTCAAATTTTAGGAGAAACAAGACTAGACATATCGTCTTTCTAATTTCTAATAGACCACATCTTATTCTCCCACGTTGGTTTTGGTTGCACAGATGTTTTTAACAAATTCAAGGACGGTGAAGGGAACTTTAGGGAATCGCTCATCGCCGATGTGCGCGGACTGCTAAGCCTATATGAAGCTTGCCATTTAAGGTGTCATAGCGATGCTATTTTGGAAGAAGCGCTTCCTTTTGCTACAACTCACCTTGAATCGATTGATGAAAGCAAGGTAAGCGCTAGTCTTGCAAAACAAGTGATGCGTGCCGTAAAGCAGCCACTTCGCAAGGGGTTGCCGAGGCTCGAGGCAAGGTATTATATTCCACTCTACCAAGAAGAGCCTTCACATGACGAAGTCTTGCTTGCCTTGGCTAAACTAGATTTCAACTTACTGCAAGAGCAACACCAGAGGGAACTTGGCAAGATTACAAGGTTAATCAACGTTATGTTTTAACCAACACCTAAACGACCGATTTTTCTCTGATGTGTTTCCCAAAGGTTTAATCGTCTAATTTCAATTTACCCTTCCAAATAGTGTTTTTGAAAGTCTTTTACAAGAGAAGAAAAAGGAGTTTAAACTATGCGATTTCGTGGAACTCAAGTACTTTCGATTTCACTCTTATTTGTCCAATCATAGGTGGTGGAAGGACATAGATGTTGCGAGGAAGTTCCCATTCGCTAGAGATAGGATTGTGGAGCTGTTCTTCTGGATCTCGGGAGCATATTTTGAGCCGGAGTTTGTTGTGGCCAGAGATATACTAACCAAAGTGATTGCCCTAACGTCCATTCTTGACGATATCTATGACGTCTATGGCACGTTGGAAGAACTTGTAATCCTCACCGAAGCAATCGAGAAGTCCGTAATCCACATTTTCTTTCTCAAACTTCTGAATTTGATCGATTTCCTAAAGAGTTTGAGCGGGTCATTTTTCTGGTACTCGAATACAGGTGGGATGTTGATGCCATGGATGGACTACCAGACTATATGCAAGCTTGGTACAAGGTGCTTCACGATGTCTATGATGCAATCGGGAATGAAGTTGCCACTAAGGAAAGATCGTACCGCCTCGTCTATGCAAAAGAAGCCGTAAGCATCATCGATACACTTTGCAGGCATCGAACAGGATATTTAAATAGAAACCTTAACATGCTTGTCTATATTTAATTTCTTAGATGAAGAAGCAAGCGAGAGCGTACTTTCACGAGGCCAAATGGTTCCATACCAACTACACACCAACGCTGGAGGAGTACATGCCCCTTGCACTATCAACGACTGCCTATGAAATGTTAGCGATCACATCGCTCGTGGGAATGGGCGATGTGGTCACAAAACATGCTCTTGAATGGTTGCTTGGTGACTGCAAGATGTTGAAGGCTTCACAAATCATCTGTCGGCTCATGGATGACATTAGCTCTCACCAGGTATGATAAGAGCACTATCATCCTCCGATAATCTAATAAAATCTGATTGACCATTAGTCGGAAACAATGTTGATCTACGAACACCCATGTTGTTGGACGTGCAGTTTGAGCAAAAGAGGGGGCATGTGGCATCTGCAATAGAGTTGTACATGAAAGAACACGGTGTTTCAGAGCAGGAAACCGAAAAGGAACTGCGGAAACGAGTAGTCGATGCATGGAAGGACATTAACGAAGCCTTTCTTCGTCCGACCGCAGTCCAAGTGCCGATTCTGATGCGAATTCTCAATCTCTCGCGGGTGATTCATGTGTTGTACAGCGATGGAGATAACTACACCCATTCCGGAACCTTGCTCAAAGATCACGTGACGTCTCTCTTCGTTAGCCCCTTACCAGTGTCACGTCTCTCAGAGGAACACAAGAAGGAACTCGGCCAAGCTTGAGATGTGGCATTTCCGATATGTTCTAGTACTTTGTCTTGATATTGTAATCTTGAATTTAAGATCAAGAGATGGAGTTTTTTCATTTTCATCTAGTGCTTAAGATGTGGCAATGATACTGCTAAGACCACAAGCATTCTGAGCAAGAGCTTTTTGTGTGGGTGTACTTTGATCGTGAAAAGAAGTAATGTGTAATGCTTCACTTCTTTTATGATCATTATGGTAAAACTCTGTCCACAATAACAAGCCAAGCTTGTTGAGAGGTATGACATGAATTTTCTTTCCTTATAATATTTCGACAATCTTTCATTCTAGAAACATCAATTTTCATCACAAAACACTAGCGGTGAGAGAATCGAACATTTTCATTCTAAGAAACAATTCTCATTCCAGAACACCAGCAATTTCATGCACATCATCACTAGTAAAATTGGAGATCCTAATCCTCCGAACCATCCGGCAGTTCTATTAGTGGAATATTGCTGTCGTCCAAATAAAAACTAAACAATGAAAATTATTCAAAATGTCCACATTAGCGTTGGCCATGCCATGTAGGATCAATGGCATCCACATCAGCGATTTCCGGCCTAAATTAGCCGGATGGACTGAATTAACACAAATGCAAAAAGTTTACAACTAAATTAGTCCAATTAAAATGTTTATGACTGAATTAGTACCAATGCAACAGGTTTATGACTTTTTTGGTACGTTTACCCCAACTCAGCATATAATATTTCATGTCATCAAATAACATACGATTTGTTATCCTTCTTCACGGATTCCATATCCGTGGCCATCCGGTTTGATCAAACAAAAGGACTATATTGAACATCCAACATTAGTCCAGGGATTGCATCAAATAAATTAAATGTGCAAGAATGATATTATACATTGAGCTAGAATTTAGGGATTATCGATGTCATTTTTCTCTAAACTAAATGATCATGTGCAAATAGATAATCGAAATGTTGTAATTGACCTTCTTTGTTGGTGACCTAAATAGAGGCCCATATGTGATGGTTGGGTTATACTTGAATTAGTATCATGAAAGTTTGCCAAAGTCCAAAAGTATGGAATTCTAAATTATTATAGGCCAAATGTATAAAGCCCATAGTATCATGTGCTAATACTCCACCAATTTGTGTTTCCTTCGTTAGACGAAAAGTGGGTTAGTGAGACTCGGGAGGAATGTTAATCAAGAAGCTTTTCCTCTTAATACCCAGATTATGATAAACTAGTAAGTTCTTCCAACGCGATAAAATCAATCAAAATGGTTAACCGACGAACCTCCTCACTTTGTTCAACCTTCGTTTATATCATTCCTCCTATCAAGTTACTTTAAATTTGTTAATTTATTGGTTTTTTCAGGGGGGAAATTTGCCGAGGTAAGTGTAAGATTTGATTAAATTGGAGAGGCAAAGAACAATGAACATCAATAACAAGAACAACTAGCAACGTAGCCACCATTGACATCTTTTGAGCCTGAAAGCATGATGAAAAAGCAAACGATGATCGTTTTTCTTTCTTTCATCTATTGTAGACTATTGGAGGAACTTTTGCTTTGAACTTTTTTCACTTTTTTACATTTGAAATTTTATTTATATTGAATTTTTTAGACACTTGAGGTCGTTTTCAACCATGTGAAATCTTCACATAATATTTTAAGCATAGAATAATTTTTTCGACTTTGGCAGGAAAACCTTCATTGCTTTGGAAAATGGGATGAAACTTGAGACAACCCACTACTTCGTGGGCTTAAAGCCAGACTCCGGCATCTTCAGCCTGCTCAAGGGCCAGCCCTTCTTCAGTGGGATCTTTGTCCAGAAAATCATTAGTGATAATTTCTTCTCGTCGTCCATGGTTTTAAATTGAGATAAGTGCATTGAAAATCCAAAAATCTATCATAAAAATGCAATTAAGTCCTAAAATTTTTAAAAAGTACAATCAAGTCCTAAAGCTCGTCATGAAAATGCAATTGAATCTCAAAATTTTCAAAAAGTGCAATCAACGGATTGACTTGATTGGAGCAATTTGACAAGTTTTATGACTTGATTGCATTTTTTAAAAGTTTTAGAACTTAATTACACTTTCGTGACAAGTTTTAGATCTTTCAAAACACTTATCCCCATTTTAAATTTTAAATTTTTGATATTTCCTCTATTTTATTTCATCGAAAGTTGTTTGGTTCCTAGGAAATACTACACACCATTGAGAACTCAACGGTGTTGACCTTGTATCACAATGATTTAAGTTTTGTTTTATTGGCTGATCCAAAATCATTACTGTTATTTTTTCCTTTTGGGCCTACTCAAAATCACTCTTCTTTGACGCAGCATAGAGGAGTATAAGATCGTATGGAATCATAAAACAGACCTTAATTTATGCCACCAACTTTGGTATCTTAGCATCAGACTTTTTGTAGGAAAAGAAAGCTGAGAAAAGAATCTCCTAAGTGAATTTTTGCTTTGCTTGTTGGACATGGTCTCGTGCTAAATCAGGTCACAGCACCATTTGTCATGTATTGTGATCTAAACTCAAAGGACCACACTTGACACCCTTGCCCGTGTGATTAGAGCGGGTTGCGGGAATCGAGCCCACGTCGACGTAAGCTTGGAAGGCTAGGGGTTATAGTCCGCGTTGAGAAATACGTTAGGAAGGTTTCTTGACTAGGCATTCCTCATAGGAAGTAAAAGGCAAACGCTACAGTTATAAATACCGCCGATTCATGAGCGACATTGGCACATGCTCGATTCTATTAGAGACACTTTTTTTTGTCAAAAAGAGACGCTTATTTAGAATGTGATATTATACGTATAAGTCTACATGTTCTTATAGGTCAAAATCATTGGGCAATGGTGACAAATCATGCAGAATTCTCCTGCAGCATATAGACAATTTGGGATGGGATGGTCGTAAGGAAAATTATCAAAAAAGTCTTAAATCTATTGCATTTTTGCTGATTTAATCCTAAGCCTTTTAATTATACCAATTGTCCTAAATATTTTCATATTTTGCTAATTGGGTCCATCTAACTAATTTTGATTGGAAATTGTTAACGTTAGAGACTGGTTGTCCTATGTGGCACAATCAATATTAACGTGAACAAATTTTAGTAATACTTCAATATTTTTTTTAATTAATTTTTTTTTTTTTTTTTCTTTTCTTCTCTTTTCCTACTTTATTTATTTTTTTTTTTTCCTTTTCTCTTCTTTTTTTTCTCCCTCTTTCCCTCTGCCGGCCATTGCCAAGCCTTGTGGGTGGCCGGCAACCTCAGGCAAGGGCCACTCGAGGCCAGGGATTTCCGTCAACCATTGACAAAGCCTGGCAACGGTCGATGGAGGAAAAAAAAAAAAAGAAAAGAAAAGAAGAAAAAAGGAAAAAGAAAGAAAAACTAACAAAAAGTAAAGAGGGAAAGAGAAGAAAAAAAAAAAAAAAAAAAAAAAAAAGAAAATTTTGATTAAGAATTGTCCATGTCAGCACCGGTCGTGTCATAAATGATGACCGACGTCCACGTAACAATTTCCGGCCAAAATTGAGCAGATGGACTCAATGGACAAAGCATAAAAAGGTTTAAGATTCAACTAAGACAACTAAAAGGTGTATGACTGAATTGACAAAAATACAATAAATCTATGACTTTTTGGATAATTTTCCCGTCATCGAAAACCCGCTCGTATAGTCAAGAACAATCATCAACCCAAGATGCGTGCGTGCCGTGCGCGCGAGGAAGAGAGAGAGACAGAGAGACAGAGGCAATGGCCAATGAAAGGGAAAGGAATGATTCATTTTATGGACCCCTAGAAAGAATACTAAAAAGCGTGCGGGCCATCCAGATTAATAGCCCTACATAGCCTTTCGTATCGAAGGCGAAGTTTGCAACGAGACCCGCCACCACTTAAATTATAAATTTGCCATCCCGTTTTAATCAATTGCGTCCCCCAAATTGACATCCTCCTTGGCCCCGCAAAATAGAAACGATGCGACATATGGGCCGTCCGCTTGATCGATCCTATGTGCGTGCGCGAGTATATAAGACGACGTCTTTTCCAACGTGGTACGCTGCAAAATGGGCGATGGCTTTTGAACCCTGATTATGGCCAAAAGCCTTTGCTAAAGAACTAGCAAGCATCCCACGTTCAACTCCACTCTCACTTCGTTAATAGGCGCGTGACTCTACCGGTAAATGAATTGGGGGAGTGTGGACGTTGATATCACGGATGCGGGTTCGACTCCCGCAATCTGTAAGAGGCAGAGCAAAGATCAGAAAGAGAGATGAGACTTAGAGATAAGAGGACCAACAAAAAAAAAAAATCTCTCCCACTTTTGGGATTATGCCTCAAATTTACTCCCTCTCCTTTTTGTTTTTCCAAAATTACTAAGTACGATAGATTAGTCGATAGTGTTGCGTAAGCAAGCGATCGAATAATGAAATAGACGAAATAAAGAAATAAATAGGACACCAGATTTGCGTGGTTTCGGTATAGGTGGCTTATGTCTACGGTGGAGAGTAGATTCTATTATAGGTCAAGCAATATGATAGAGATTATAACTACATTTAAGTCGCTCAAACACATCTCTTAATCTCACGAAGGAATTCACATATCGTACTCATAAGCTTTAATTGGCTTCGGGATGTGATTCACAAAAGCTTCTCTTGTGATACTCTTTAGAAAGAATATCCATTTTTTTTAATATTTATGTAAGAATTGGATTAGAAATAGAAAACCTACTCCAATTGAGAAATCATTCAAATAGGAAATCAACTTGAAAATATAGAACATATCCATTGTCTTGTCTTTTTGATCGACTCGATATGGCATTACCATGTACTCGATGAATGTAACATAAAGAGGAAAACAGAAAGAATGAAAAAAGGAAGTAGTGGATAACAATATACGTTTTTTTTTTTCCAAATAGTCTCGTGTCTTTTGAGAAAAGAAAGAAAATCACCAAAATCGGAAAAGAAAAATTAGAAAAACAAAAGATCCGTTTATTTCACGAAAAATGATAATTTTGAAAACTTTTCCCTAAAAACGATCTCTTGTATAGATTACAAAAATGAATTAATGAAAGATATTTTCGAAGTTTGTAAAGATATTTAGATATAAATTATTGTCAACGATCAAAACATTTTCTATTTACTAATTATTTCGAGCAATGGAAGCAACTATTTTTAGGAAAATATTTTCCAAATCATTAATTCTCCGCGAAACAAACGAAGCCAAAGAAAAAATGTTTAATGCCACGGGAAACCTTAAACTGGTATACCTATGAGAAATTTATCCTGAACTAATTTTTTTATCACAAAAAATCTCAAACTGGTACATCTATAACAAATTTACCCCAAACTAATTTTTTGATAATCAAAAACCCTAAATTGATTCACTTGTGACAATTTTACCATCCATTAAATGGGATTAATACCACGAAAAATCACAAATTGATAAACATGTGACAAATGGGGGATAATACTCCAAACTGGTTTACCCGTCAATTGTCACTTGTCATCCAACTTAGTAAATTGACCGTAAAATTTAACAGAAACTAACGGAAGGTAAATTTATCACAAGTATATCAGTTTGAGATTTTTCATGGGATTAACCCAAGAAAAAAAAAAGAAAAAAGAAAACGACACAGAGGCCCAAAGGGATCCAAGCCGGAGGCCCGAACGATTACAAAGGACACGTGGCGATGCTTGGTATCCGCTCTTCCTCTCTCGATATACGTCGGAGTAATGTATTTTTTTTTTTATTTTTATTTTTGGTCATGGGAGTAATGTATTTTAAAGATTGTCAAATGCTGATGGCTTCTTCTTTTTTTCCCTCATTTTTTGGTCAAACGAAAAAATAAGGAAAAAAAAAAAAAGAGGAGGTCGAAACTGCTCACATGGTCTCGGACATCAACTGATGATGCGGGCGTGCCGTGTGCGCGAGGGGGTGAAAAGGAAAGGAATGATTCTTTTAAGGACCTCCAACAAAAAAAAAATTTCTTTTATGGACCCAAAAAGAAAACACAAAAACATGCGTCATCCGGATTAAATTAATTTTTGCCATCTGATTTCAGCCGCCTTATTAATCCCGTTTTAATCAATTCCGTCCCGAAATTGACCTCATCGGTCCCAATTTTTATTCTCTGTTTTTTTATTTTTGATTTTCAGATGAGGGCCTTGGGGCGAAAAAAAAAAAAAAGTATCCTTCAGGGGCGGAAGATTCCGCGACATGCCCCTCCACTTAGGTATCGTTCCTCGATCTAGAAGAACGAGAAATAATATGAAATATCAGCCGTCCGTTTGATCCATCCAACGTGTACAAATTGGCGATGGCTTTTGACCCTGATTTTGGCAAAGTCTTACTAACACGTTCAACTTTCTCCTTTCAAACCGAAAAAAAAAGAAGAAATGATCGAACAGACAGAATAAAAAAATAAGTTGAATATCGGAGTTTCGTGATTTGATTGAGGTGGCCTACATTTATAGGAGAGCATGAAGAATTTCACTATAGATAAAGCAATACAAGGGAGATTATAATTATACCCAAATTATTCAAACACAACTTATAATCTCAAGAAGGAACTCACGGATCTTACTTGTGAGATTTAAAAGCTCTTCTTTTGATACTCTCTACAAAGAATGTCCACTTTTTATATATAGGTAATAACTGGATCCGAAATAAAAATCCTCCTACTGGGAAGCCATTCAAATAGGAAATCAACTTGAATTAGGAAAGTTTTTTATTGAGCGCAAAATCGACACATATTTTCCAGGGGTAGAACATATCGATTGCCTAGTCTGACCCTATACGGTATCATCATTTACTTAGGTGACTATTTGTTTCTTTCTTCAATACATATAACCCGCACTCCGAAATCTCCACACTTAATAGTATCGAGCCGCGTGAGCCTCGGCTTCAAAGGGTATGCGAAAAACCGAAGGAAATCCGATTCGCGCACGACATACATCAACACGGTACACGACGGGCACGGGGCAAGTCAAGCAACAAGGACGTTTCTTCCCGGTGCGCTGCGGTTGGTGAACGAGGGAAGCCATCCCAAGGAACACCCATGGGGAAAAGGGCGGGGTCAAAGATCATCATCGAGCGGGATCGTCCATCCCCGCAAGTAAAAGAACGCGAGCTTCGAAAGTGACATAACGAGAAATCCCCTAATCCCCTTAGTCAAGCTTGACAAGGAACCGAAATCAATAAAAATTTCCCTTTCAAACCACTGATCATCATCGAATTTCTCGGGTTTAAAAAAAAAAAAAGGAAGGAAGGGAAGGGAAGGGAAGAAAGTAGGTGACGATTTGCATGCCCGATTTGTTTTTCTCCACCCACAATCAGCATGCGAATTGCAGAAACTAATCGGAAAAAAAATCGAACGCCCACCAAGGCAACACGCAGTAAAACGCCCCTCCCAAGGTCAGAATCTCCAATTGAATAGCCGCACAACAAGTTCAGAATCTTCTTGGCTTTTCAATCTCTCCCCCCCGCCATCATACCTTGCATCGAGCCTCGACCTCGACCTCGAAGCACGGAAACGACGATCGATTCAACTTTACCCATGTGAGAAAAGCGAGAATAAAACCGATGAAGATTTCCCTCTTTTGGGTTCCTGCGAATCCAAGTTTCTAACCCGGGGAAAAATTCTTGCGGACCGAACGAACGTCGTTAGTAAAACCATGCCCGCATGGCGGCTCTTCGTGTCGCTCCTCCTCCTCCTCCTCGTCCTCGTCCTCTGTCGGCCGTGTCTCCCCGCCAGGAGCGCGCCGGGCTCCGTAACTGTAATAACCGTCGACGCCGCCGCCGCCCGGAACGCCACGTGGCGGGACTTCTCGAGGTTCCTGGACGCCGGCAGGGGGAGCCACGTGGACGGCATGTCGGAGCTCAAGAGGTACTTCAGCCGGTTCGGGTACTTGCCCGTCGCGCCCGGCTCCAACTTCACCGACGTGTTCGATAACGATTTCGAGTCCGCGATCGTCGCGTACCAGACCAACCTCGGGCTCGCGGTCACCGGGGAGCTCGACTCCGAGACCATATCGGCCGTCATGTCGCCCCGGTGCGGCGTCGGGGACGCCGGCGACGGCGCGCGGTCGGTGCGGCGATACGCGTACTTCGCCGGGAGGCCGCGGTGGGACCGGGCGGCGCCGGCGACGCTCAGCTACGCGCTCTCGCCGGAGTACACGGTCGGGTACCTGAGGCCAGAGGACGTGAGGGCGGTGTTCCGGCGATCGTTCGCGCGGTGGTCGGCGGTGATCCCGGTGAGCTTCGTCGAGGCGGCGGAGTACAGGACGGCGGACATCCGGATCGGGTTCTACCGCGGGGACCACGGGGACGGGGAGCCGTTCGACGGGGTGCTCGGGGTGCTGGCGCACGCGTTCTCGCCGGAGGACGGGAGGGTCCACTTCGACGCGGCGGAGAGGTGGGCGTTGGATTTCAAGGTGGAAAGGGCGAAGGTGGCGGTCGATCTGGAGTCAGTGGCGACGCACGAGATCGGCCACGTGCTGGGGCTCGGCCACAGCTCGGTGAAGGAGGCGGTGATGTACCCGAGCGTGAAGCCGAGGACGAGGAAGGTGGAGCTGAGGATCGACGACGTGGAGGGGGTTCAGGCGCTGTACGGGTCGAACCCGAATTTCAGGCTGAGCTCGCTGTTGGAGTCGGAGAACTATAAGAACGGAGCCGTTGGTGGCGGCGGCGGCGGCGGCGGCGGATTGGAGTGGAGGTGGTTTGCGTGGTCCACATGGTTAGTGGCTCTGGTGGATTTGATATTGCCTTTGTGGTTGTGAGCATGACTGATGAGTCATCGGTGATGACATAGCCTTAGGTTAGCTTTTGCCTTTTGGGGTTTAAACTTTAAAGAGGAACGCCAGCAACTGTAAATACTGTTCAGCTTTACTGATACACAGTTCAGCCAAACAGAACTATATTGGCACACATCGATTCACAAAGCAAAAAGGTGCGACAGAAAATTTCTTTCATTGGGTATTCTGAGCTTCTTGGTAGAGAAAAGAGTAGCGATTTGTTGTTCTTCAATTGTTCATAGTTTCTGGTTAGCTCAGGTGGTTTCATGCAAACTTCTGCATGAGCTCGGCATTGTAGCTGATCTTGAAAAGTTCATGTCCTTAGTTGATTGGGCTTGGACGGACTTAGGCAGGCTAACAAAGAAATTGCTTATTCGGATCTGCCCGCGTTGTTGCCCGCCACGGATCACGGCCCCATGATTGCATCTGGTTTGCGATTTTGCATGCACCATCTGCAAGTCGAGTGTTGCCTAAGCCACGTCTGAATTTGATGCAACATTCTTCACTTGTATCCAACTAAAACCAGCTCCTTTCATCACGCCTCTCGAACTCATCAGCTCCCTAACCGCAGCCGCTCCGCTCCATTTCCCTTGAGACGCGCATATATGTTGGACATCGCAACGTATATGTAATCTTCGTTGCCTTCCAATTGGATCAGCTTCGCAGCTGCGATTTTCGCAATCTCCAAATCCCGACAAGATCCGCAAGCGCCAAGCAAAGCCCTCCAAACTGGGGCCCATGCGCCGAACCCGAGTTTGTGAATCATCTTTCCTACCCTCCGAACTTCTCCTCTTCGCCCCATTAACCTTATTATTGAACAGCAATGCTCGGCTGTCGGATGAATCCTGTACTCATCGATCATTAATTCCAAGTACTTCATTGCGAGGTGCGATGGCACTCCGCCATTGGAATGTGCGGATAAAACATTGAGAAATGTGATCTCATCTGGTTCTATACCGTCGATGAGAAGTTGCTCGAAGTAGTGAACTACCTTGGCAAAGAAACCATTGTGGGCAAAACCAGATATCATCGCATTCCATGTTATCAAGTTCCTCTGAGGTAGAGAGTCAAACATCAATTCCGCATCTTCCACTTGGCCGCACTTTGAGTACATGTCAACAAGGGCACTGCCAATAACCACAGATAAGTCAAAACCGCACTTCGTCGTGCAGCAGTGTATTGCAATTCCCCAACTCAGTGCTGCTAAAGATCCAATTCCGCTCAGAATGCTTGAAAATGTGAATTCATCCATCTCCATGCCTTCCGAGTGCATTCTCGTAAAGAAATCAAGAGCTTCTTGTGATCGATTTCGGTTCACATAACCAGTTATTATTGAATTCCATGAAGATGAATTTGGTTTCGGCATGTACAAAAGGATCTGTACGGCATCTCCCATGTTTCCGAACTGGGCAAAACCATTAATTACCTCATTGTATGAGATTGCATCGGGATGGGGCATCTCCTGCAAAAAACTCAACGCCTCTTCAAGGTTTTGGTTTCTAGCGCAAGCTGACAAAACTGAATTCCACGAAATAGTATCCTTATAACACATTGCTCCGAACACACGCACCGCCTCTTGAACGCACCCGCATTTGCCATACATGTCGATCAAGCAATTAGAAACAAAAACACTGCATCGCATACCAACTTTTACAATCTTGGAGTGGATAGACCTTCCGAGCTGCAACAAGCTCGACCGACCGCACGCAGCCAATGCGGCCGTCACAGAGAACGCATCACCAACGCAAGTTTCAGACTTGTTCAGCTGAACAAACAAGCTTAGACCTTTCCGAAACAGCCCGAAGCGCAGATACCCAGAAATCAACGTATTCCAAGAAACGACGGTCGGATCGGGAATTTCGTCGAACAGGATGTGGGCGCCGCGCAACGAGCCCTTTTCCAGGTAGAAGCTCATCAGGGCAGTCATCACGAAGACATCGGAGCCGAACCCACGTTTCAGGGCATGGCCCTGAAGCTGCAGGCCATGTGATTCGGAACCTCGCGACGTCGCGGCGCGAATGAGCCGAACCAATTCATACCCGCACGGTGTGGTACAGGATCGGAGCATTCGAGCCGCCATCGACGAATCAAGTCCGGCCCGTGCTTCGAATTCTTCTCCTTGGGCAATGGCTGCGACGACCCCATGATCTCCTTGAACGGAGTAGGCAAGGGAGGCCAACGAGCGCGTCGATGTGAGAGGCAGGTGTCGCAACCTCGTACCCAGTTCAGCAAGGGACCTTCGCATGCCTATCCATCGTACGTCTTCGGTAGTTTTTTTTTGTTATATGAGAATGACAGCGTTAAATTGTATACAGTAAGATATTGATTTACAAAATTGGTTTTACTCTACAGTCTACAAAAAGCAGTTTGGTAAATTATCACCAATGTTTAACGTGACAAATTTATCTTAACTTTTGATCGATCTAGACCTACGAAACTTTTTTTTTGTTTGACTTATCTCATTTTTCGATGGCAACAAAATATTCGCTTGTAACATGCCAAACTACTTAATATAAACGAGATTTTTATGTTTTTTTTTCAAATTTATGATGTTAGTATCGTCAATTGATATGGATATTTGATTTTGAGGACTTTTTAATAATTTCTAGATATAATGTCACGAGCAATCCCTCTACTTTTACTCAAAATTTAACATTGTCCCTATGCTTTTTTTTCCTTCAACATGGTCCTTGTACCTTTTAAAAATGTGTCAACGGTTCATCTCTATGCCATTCTTACGACAGATTTTGCCGATGTGGATTTGAAGTAGCAAAAACGTGCTGACGTACACATGATGCTGCAAAAAATTGCTGATGCAGGGTTGGCGCTATTAAAAATTGTTGTGTAGATATATAAAAAAAATGCTGACACGAAATGTTTGTGTGGGATTTTTTTTTTCACATTTTGAAAATGCTCACCTTCCATATTTTCACTACTCTAGGAACTCGAAGCGTTTGGCTAAAATCAATGTGGTTCTTCTTCCTCCTCACTTCTCAAAGACATCTTCAACTTCAAAA
Organism: Syzygium grande; assembly: GCA_024733475.1. Lineage (NCBI taxonomy): Eukaryota > Viridiplantae > Streptophyta > Magnoliopsida > Myrtales > Myrtaceae > Syzygium > Syzygium grande. The sequence continues at coordinate 38,283,822 of JAMXDD010000001.1, read as the reverse complement.
TCGTGAGCAAACCCTTGCACAAGTTCAATCTCTGCTTGTTTGCGGCTGGAGTCGCCAGATCCGAAGTTTCATGGCCTCGGACACTCGATCTAGAATGTCATTGACGTTATGGCCACATAACTCGAGCTCGAGCTTGCTGCAGCCATGGCCAACATGTCTTGAGCTTAAGGCCAAGAACACTAGATTCGCAATCTCGTGACCATGGACTCTCAACACCGAGTGTCACGGCTGCCATGGCAGCGAAGCTCGAGCTCGCGATAGCCATGGCCACCATATCTCAAGCTTGCGAGCCATGGCATCTGGATCCGAAGATTCATGACCAGCTCGAGCTCGAGCTCGAGCTTGCTGCAACCGTGGCAGCCGCATCTCGAGCTCAAGCCCGTGGTCCGCCGTCGGCATTACGCTTCCCAAGCTCAGGCTCAACTTGGTGCTCGGTGTCTGCCCATCCGAATGGAGCCGAACTTATTAATCGTAAGCCCATCCAGCATCGTTCTTCACCTCCAATTCGGCTTACTGTGGGCCTGTGATTGGTCGGTCCCATAATCACGTCTATTGAGTACCCACGGATTATAGCATCGCGCAGCGGTCAAAAGCCGCTATTGAAATATCGCTCCGTTACCGGTTGTTTCGGGAAAAATATTTTTCCCATTTTTCGGTGTTTAGATCATTTTTGAAAATGAGTTAACGAAAAATATTTTCTTAATTAACCAAAATTTAAATTTAGGAAAATAATTTCTTATTTAAAAATTCGAAATTCATTTTTCATGATATGACTAGGTATTGACGTTTAACATGATTAGGTATCGATGTTTGGATCAGAAACTCTACGCTTGGGCACGGGAATTCCAACTCTCGTCTCCAGGCCCTTGGTAGCAATGCTGGGTCCATCGAAGCCGGGCTTGGGACCTCGGCGCCCGACTCGAGTCCATCTAGCTCGAGACCTCCTAGTGCTTGTGCTCGTGTTGAACGTTGGGGATTCGAACTCAAGACCCCAGTGTCCATGCTAGGTTCCTTGGTTACTCATGTGTCAAGGCGCCCGAATAGCATGTGTCTATTTAGGAAAATCAAATGAGATGTTTCTTACCAAACGACGGAAAATATTTTTTAATTTAATTTCAGGTATCAGCTAAATATCGGAAAATATTATCATTTTCTTGTAAAAATGACTTCTCCAAAAATATTTTCCATAAATGTTTTTAAGGGAAAATACCTTCTTCATTTTCCAGCATTTGGTTCATTTAGGAAAATGAGTCAACGAAAAATGTTTTCCAAATCGATGAAAAAGGTTTTCCTACAAAAACTTAAAAATAGGAAAATAATTTCCTCTTTAAAAGAACCGAAAAACATTTTTCAAAATATAACTCGGTATCAGTGTTTGAACTCAAAACTCTACATTTAAGTATGAAAACTCCAATGTTGGTTCCCAGGTCTCGGAGTTCAGGATCAAGTCTCCGGCGGTTGGGCTCGGGTCCATCGAGGCTGGGCCCTAACCCTCGGTGCTCGTACCCGATGGTGTGGCACCTAAACCCCAGTCCATAAAGGTCATGCTCGAATCCCCAACACCCAAGCTCTTGTCTCAACCCTCAGGCCTGGGTTCACAAAGGCCATTCGCCAGTCCTCAGTGCTTGGACTCGAGTCCTTGGTTAATGAACTATTTGTTCTTACAAAAATATTTTTAAAAATTTCAAAAATTTAATTATTTTTCATTTAAAAACTTGAAATTTAATTATTTTTTTATTTAAAAAAACGAATATTTTATTATCTTTAATTTTTATTTTATTATTTTATTTTTATTTTCTTCCTTTTTCTTTTTTCTTCTTCCTCGGCAAGTTGCCGGCCATGGCCATGGCCAGCGATCAACCCTAGGCTAGCTCAACCTCATCGTTGAGCTGCATGGGCACGGCTAAAGGATCCAAAGTTCCTTTGTCTCCATAGCCATCTCGATCTCCTCCCTTACCTCCAAGAACTTCAAGTTTATTGCGTCCACCTCCGCATTGTACTCCAGCACCGAGTCAATGCTTGGCTCGATGTTGAGTCCCCTCCGACTCGGTTCGAGATTGGAATGGAGCGAGCGTCGGAACGAACCAAGATACCTCGTAGACCTCTGGCGAGCTCAAAGTCCGTTGATCCAGTGAGGTGGAGCCTCACTCGAGGCCGGTGAGGCAAGGCGACCAATCAAGGAAGAAGCAAAAAAGAAAAAAAAATAAAACAAAACAATATATAAAAACAAAACATAATTAAAAAAATACGAAAATTTTGATAATTTTTCCCATCAGATTTTTCTTACCAAACGATGGAAAGTACTTTTCAAGTATTTTTCAAATTTCAGTCAAATACCATAAAATAAAGTCATTTTCCTAGAAAATATTTTCCAGAAATCGTACGTTTTTTCGCAAAACTGGCGGACCTTAAAAGGGCTGTTGGTGTTGCTTCTTACCCTATTCCTATTGCTTTCATTGGCAATCCTAAAAGTCTTCTCTCCAGGTCACTTCAAATATTATATAGTATATCTATTATTTATATAATTTGTAGAAAAAACTTGCGTAATCCTAATACGAAAGCGGAGCAAACCAGAATATTCTTTAAGAGCTTTGGTGGTGCTGCTTACCCTTTTGCTTTCTTGGCCATCTTTAAAGTCTTCTCTCCAAGTCACTTCAAATACTATATAGCATGTAGTGTATAGTTTCTCCTGTAACTATGTACTATATCCATTATTTATATAATCTGTAGAAAAAAGTTGCGTAGTGAGAGCATACGAAAGCGGAGCAAACCAGCGTATTCTTAGTAACAGCTTTGGCGTTGCTATTTACACTTTTGCTGTCTTAGCCATCTTTGAAGTCTTGTCCTCTCCAACTCACTTCGTATTTACAAATACCCCTCTCCCTTCTCATCTCCCTTCATTTATTTCGCTATTTAATTACGACTCCCCATGTTTAAAGGAAAAGGTCTTCGCTTCAACAAATAACATAACGGAGATGAGAGGCAAAGCCATTTATTGGAATCTTTTCTTATGCACACGAGACATAATAAAAAGAAAATGAAATACGGTGACACCCGATCCTTATTTTTAAGGGTTAATACTACAAAAGACTCAAAATCTGGTATATCTATGATAAATTTATTTTAAATTAATTTTTTGATCACCAAAAACCCCAAACCGGTACATCTGTGAAAAATTTACCTTCCGTTAGTATCCGTTAAATTTTACCGTCAAATTATTGAGTTGGATGATATGTGGTAGCTGATGGGTGTACCGGTTTGGGGTTTTACCCTCCGTATATCACACGTGTATCAGTTTGTGATTTTTCGTGGAATTAATCCAATTTAATGGAAACTAAATTTATTACAAATGTACAAATTTAGGGTTTTTTATTGTCAAAAATTTAATTTGGAGTAAATTTATCACATGTATACCAGTTTGAGGTGTTTTGTGGTTAAAAAATTAGTTTAGGATAAATTTGTTACATTTGTACCGATTTGAGATTTTTTGTAGTCTTAACCCTATTTTTTTTTTAATTATTTCACTCATATGTATATCGGTTTCATCATCCGATCGTACACCTTAACGTGATGTCGTACTTATGCTTAAATTTTTTCAATGCTTCGCATAAATTGCGTTCCGTATGATAAATCAATACTCTAAAGAGGAATTTGCCTTTTTCTCGAGCCAAAGATAGAATTTGATGATGCGTGGAGCAATTTTAGTTGGACTTGCCAGTTAATTGAGGAGTGGTGGGTGGGGGCGTTCTTGATTTGGCAGAAGGAGCGTGACATTCGATGGTGGTTGGATAGTAAATCTTTTTTTAGATGATAATAATAAGGCTTTATAAAGAGATGCTTCTATTTTTTTTTTTTTGGATTATTGTTAGAAAAATCAACAACAGTCGCGAGCTTAGCTGGCATTGAGCTTATAAAAAGGATGAGCTAAACTTATCCTCTAAATCTTCTTCAAAATCGCGTTAGCGTTGGAGGCACCTTGACCCAAAAAAACAGCTCGAAAAATCGGTTAATTACCGCCATAATTTCGTTAATGGAGCAATTGCTAAACATCTAAATCATCGGTGAATTTAATGTCCCAAGGTCAAATTTTTTGTTATAATTACCTAAAGAATCTTTTTTTCATGTGATATTCGAAGCCCGCTCCTACTTTCACCATAAGATATCATACTAGTCTAATTACAAAGAGGTTCAAATGCACAAGAAATTAGAAGGAAATGAATCGGTACGTGATTAGTACTAATAATACGAAATGTGAAACACCGAAAAGAATAACCATTCAAATAAAGAGGGCGGTTTCTGATAATATGTGCCGATCAAATTCCTTAAACAGATGCAATAATGGTGATCTAGGACATGTCCAGATAAAATGTCTAGTAGCCGCGGTAATTCCAACTCCAAACTCCGTTTCCTTCCGACCAAAAAAAAAAAACTCCGTTTCCTTTTATTTTAATTTTTAATTGACATGCGTATTCAAATTTTGTGATTTTCGAAATTACCTAACTTTTTTTTTTTTTTAAATTTTTGGCCCCCCACAGAGGTTGCCTAAAATAAAAATAAAAATAAAAATGAAGCCTCTCTGTCTCTCTTCTCTCTCACCTTCAACCGTTTGACCGGAGGGACGACCGGTAGAGGAACAACCGCGAACGTTAGCTGAGCTCGGCCAAAACGGACGGGCAGATGAACCAGAATCTACGGCAACAACCCAAGAAGATCATACACCAAACGTAGAAGGAAGAGTTTGATGAACGAGCATCGACACTCCACAACAGAGGCGACAACAACGACGGCGGCGACAGCACCCAGAAGTCAGATTCCATAGAAACATTATCAAAACAACACGATACGGAGAGAGAGAGAGAGAGAATATCAGGGACGTTAATCAATCTGTCTTCGTGGCTGCCGTTGCCCGTCTCCGGTGGCAGCGGCATTTGGAGAGGCTAGCCACAGCGAGATATTCGCGGGCGCATTCCCGTCTCCGGCTCCCTCTCGAACCCGAGGGGAAGGGAGGAGACAGAGCGTGGGCCGAGAGATGGCGTGGCGTATGAAGAAGGAGGCGGTGGAGGACGCGGTGGTCATCGGAGGGTTGGTCGGCGTCCAGTTCGTCTACGCCGGGAACTCCGTGTTGCTGAGCTACCTCATGTCGCTCGGCTTCACCCCCCTCACGCTCGTCATGTTCTCCGCTCTCGCCACCTTCTTCATCCTCTTCCCCGCCGCCGTCGTCTTTCTCTCTCTCTCTCTCTCTCTCTCTCTCTCTGTGCGCATTGGCGCGTGCGGTGTTTGATCATGTTTGGTTTTCTGTGTGGTTTGCAGGAGTTTGTGGCCTAGGAAGATCAGCTTGAAGCTGATGCTCCAGCTTGTTTTGATTTCCTTCACTGGGTAACCGCGCAAACTCGACATGTTTTTCATTAGTTTCGTTGAGATATTCAACGTGTTTCGCAATAGCTCTCTAACCAATTCAACATTCACGTCACGGACCAAAGAGAAGAAAGAAACTTTTACGTCACATGTTCTTACCTTTGCCTTTTGGATTTAATTGGCATGTATATAAAGTTGATCCACATTGAACATGCGGTGCGTTCTAGCTGCTGGTTTTGGCGTTCTTGAATTTGGCTGTATCCTGCAGGTTGCTTAGGCGATTAATTAAGATTAGAAAACGATAATTGCTTGTTCTGAGTCTCAGTTTAATCCGAAGATAAATCCAAAGATGAATTAATTAATTCAGAATCAGAACTGCAAAAGGGTCTAATAAACTCAGCTATGCATCTTCTCTTTCATTTCTGAAATTTATGAAGATCCACAAAGTTCTCCTGCAGCATCCAACAGAAGGGGTTAAAGCGTGTGAGAAATTTTCATTGGAAACCACTTTAGTGATAAAAAGTGACTTAGAGATTGAACATCTTCAAAAGGGGTATGGATGTTGTCGTGTGCTTGATTTTACTCTCTCCCTCTCTCTCTCTGTCTGCTTCTCTTGTTGTCCTTTGACAGCATTAGCTGGGTTCTAGCTCCTGTAGCTCACACTAGAACGTGCACCCTTTCGCTTTTTATGACTTTCTAATCACTCTTGATGTGCAATAACAAAAAGGGAAAACAAACTGTTAGTTCGACAATTCAGAGGTTGAACTTGAGAATGACAGTCCACTTTTTCTTTTTCTTGATTTTGATTTTCAGCGTGACTCTGTTTCAATCCCTGTTCCTGAAGGGAATCAAGATGACATCACCGGGCATGGCCACGGCCATGCCAAACCTCGCTCCGGGGCTGATCTTCGTGATTGCTTGGGCCATTAGGTACTATTTGTGTATTGCTCCACAATTGACAATTCTTGCTCCAATATTCTTGTCTGTGACTTCTGAAATTCTCTGGTTGTGCAGACTGGAGAAAGTTAAGATGAGTTGCGTGTACAGCAAAGTCAAGATAGTAGGTACACTTTTGTGTGTGGCTGGTGCTCTCGCAATGAGCCTGATGCACAGTGCGGGAAAGAAGGAGGTTAAATTTACCTCTGCCTCAGTGGACTTCATCTTTGACAGAGAAAAGATCATAGGATGCTTGTATCTCATGGCGGCGGTTTTCGTACTGTCGAGCAACATCGTTCTGCAGGTATGGTTCGTTAGAGCAAGAAAGATTTATTGTCTCCTGTGTTTGGATTCTTGGAGACTTATTTATTCTGGTAATCTTGGACAGGCCGTGACTTTGGGTCATTTTCCTGCCCCGATGTCCTTGTGTGCGATAACATCCTTAATCGGGGCATTCACGACTGCGGCTGTGCAGCTTTTTGAAGATCACAAGTTGGTGTTCAGTTTGCCACTCGTGAGCTTTGGAAACCTAGTTGGATTTTCAGTACTGGTGAGTGGCAATGAGTTCCCTACTCGCGTTTGCTATATTGCCTCACTACCTTTCTTTGCTCTTGTAATATTTATCTTGTACTCTACAAACTCAAAGTTCAAAACATATTTTAAAGTTCTTGAAGATCGACTTTTTGGATCCTGCCCATCCGGATTAGTCCCTCGTCGAAATTGCTGAAAGTTCAGTGTTTTTAATCAGAACTGCAGTTCCCCACTCCACATAATTTAACTGATCAACAACCCTTGACTGCTTGTGATACATCTGCTCAGCCATTTTGAGCTTCATGATAGTACCTTTTGCTAACAGGCAGGTGTCGTTAGCGGACTAACAGTGAGCTTCAATGGATGGGCGATGAAGAAAAGAGGGCCGGTCCTGGTATCGATGTTTAGCCCCATTGGAACGGTGTGCTCTGTTGTTCTTTCCATTTTCACCATTGGCGACACCATTAAACTAGGAAGGTAATCTTGACTTATCAGTGTTCTTAAAGAGTGTACTTGTTTTGCTGTGATTCTGCAATTCCGAGGCACAAGTTTTTTTCTTTTTGTTACAAGTATAACATTGAAATGAAACACAAACATTTGATTTGGCTCCTCTATTGCAGCCTCGGGGGTATGTTCCTTATGTTCACTGGGCTCTACTTCGTACTGTGGGCTAAAGGGAAAGAAGCTTCCTTACCTGAAGATGGCTTAGAAAGTGAGTTTGATGCAGAGAAGCCTCTTTTAACTTGATGCCTTCCTTCATGATTTGTACTGTAAACTCCCATTCACGCCCTGGTCTATAGTTTGACCTCCTCAAAGAAAAAGGAGCCTCGAATGGAAATGAACCATCAGCCAGTCCCCTGATCGATTCATTTTAGCACATCGGTCCCGATCCATGGCCGAGTAATTCGTCGTGAAAGTTGGTGACTGTCAATGTGGGTGTTAGGCAGATGAAACCGTCCATTGCTTGCACTTAGTCAGAATGCATGACGAAATGATTCGACGATGAACATTCGCATGTATGCCTCGAGCCAAAGGAATATGAATGGATGGCAAAAGAGTTGCGTGATTTTAAATGCGGTTTAATCATGTATGAGTTCTTGAAGCTGGCTGTGTTTTGCAGAGATATGATCCTGCTGCTCAGTGTTGCAGTTCTCTCATCTACTGCTTCTACTACTACTACTGACATTCTTCTAAGCAAATTCTTGACAAGAGATGAGAGCAGCTTTCTTGCCAGGACAACTGACTTGGAGTTGGTCACTAACAAAGAATCTCTTGTGGTAAAAAAGAAGAAGCTTAAACTAGAATGTTTAGGGGAAGTGGAAGTATTGCAGCGATACAAATTCACCACAACATAGGATCTTGACAGAAAACTTAATAATTTTTAGGGGCTTTTGGGAGGGCAACTTGATTTGATGCTACTATTCATTCATTCATTCAATTTAGATATATATTTTTTTTGCTTTTTGGTTCTGGGTCATTGTGCTGATTTGCTGACATAGCTGAAGGAAATAAATTTTTTGAACTTTTGGGTCCTAGGGAGGAGGCATCCCATGTTTCCGAGGGAGGCTAGTTTGCTTTCCTAGGGAAAAGAACGGTAATTTCTTCACTAGAATTGTAGGGCAGGGGACATTTCTCCTTTAGGATTGGCATTGTGCAATTGAACAAGACTGTTGCTCAGTGATGCTCTATTCTCTTTGTGACTTCGGGGGGTTGCAGGAAGGGGGGACGATATTGGACGGTCAGTCGTACACGACGAATGAACAGAGCACGAGGTCAAATGTAGAAATATAGAAAGAATCCAAATATGACACAACAATATGCTTTGACATATGTATCGACATTGGAATTAACACGTTCTCATCCTTTTTCTGGTTTTCTATTTGGTCTTTGCCGAAGGCCAGTTCCAATGAATGGTCGTTGGCCATCGGCAAATCTCGAGAAGATCTGGGCAAGGCGACTCTCGCCAAAGGCAAGGTCGGCCCTCGCCAAATTTAGATGAGGGTTGCCTGGCCAGTTGCTGGCAGAGATGACCTTGCCTCGATGACGGTCTCGCCTTGACTATTGTCGACGAGGGCGGCCCTAGCCAGATCGAGTGAGGGCAACCCTCGCCTAGCCCTTCCCAACAAATAGAAAACCACAAAAAGGAAAAACATTCAAAAAAAAGTTAAAAAGACGAAAGTGTCATTTTAATCCGAAAAATCAAGTTCTTTCTTGATACGAACATAACCACTTCGAGCTATTATTTGAAACAAAATCCATTTCAAACCTTTACCTAAGGAAATGGTGGCGTTTTAGGCCCTTATTGGATATAAAGTGCAAGACTTCATGCCTTTTATTTGGAAAAAACGATGACACTTTAAATCATTATTTGAAATTTTCTCAATTAATCTGGTCCACTGATTTCCTATTTTCTCCGAAGAAATGGAAAACATCAAAAAACGGAAGATCGAAAACGAAAAGAACTTTCCCACCCGGAACAAGGACCGTTTCTTCCCTCACGCATCATCAACGAGAAAGAAGATGCCGTGAATCAGAACCATTTATCGTCATCGTCATCGTCATCGTCATCTTCGTCATCGTCTCCTTCATCGCTTCCGATTCAGAAACCCTAGCTCTGCAAATCCCCCGGCACCCGCCCTCAGGTGAAGAGACCGAAATGGATCTCCCCTCCTCTCACGCGGATCCCCAACAGCCTCACCACCACCACCACCACCTTAGACAACGAGATGGGTATTCTCTGCGTCAATCGTTCGACCCGTCGGGTTACGGCTATTATCATCCTCAGTACCCGCAGAATCACCACCTGGAGCAGCAGTACTACCCCTACGATCAGTACCCGTCGACCTCTCACCAGGCGCCGCGGCCGGCGCAGCAACCGGCCGCGGGCTCGGGCCGGGCCGATTTGGCGAGCGGCCAGGTCCAGGTCCAGCTCCCGCGGCACCTGTATAACCTGCTCCAGCAATGCGTGGCCGCCGGCGGGGGCCGGGGCGGGGGCGGAGCGCAGGTCGCAGGAGCGCCCGGGTTGGGCGCGGCCACGTCGGCCGCCGTGGCGGCGCTGTCGCAGCTGAGTCAGTTTGCGGGCACGATGAGCGTGGCGGAGAGGGTGGTTTCGGGGTTTGGCCAGCCGCAGGTGTGGTGTTTGGTTTGGCTTTTTAGCTGGATGACTGTTCTTGCATTTTAACTGTTTGATGAATTGCTGCGGTCTTGTTTATGGTTTTTTCCGTGGCCGCATATATAAACATCTTAATGTGATAATTCGCTGCTGCCTCTATAAAGATACTTTCTTGCTATATGAAAGTTTCTTGTGATTGTATCTTAGATGAGTTGCTGCTTTGGGAGGTTGAGCTTTTCTGTGTTCAAGCATCAGGAGAGGGATCTTTCGATTTGAATGATAATGCCGAGCACTGTGCGCACCCTTAAGTATCCTGTTGGAGAAATTTTTCATTCGAGTAGTTCCCTGTAGCTGTGCTTCTTTTTCTCTCATTTTGGCTGCAAGAGGATCAGAGCATTTCCTGATGGAAAAGATTGGGTTTGTGAGATTCTGCAGAGCGGAGTGCTGACGAACTTTTGCTTCTTCATGTCATTTGCTGTAGCATGTAATAGTCGTAATACTACATGTCACGCGGAGTTAAATCGTAGAAAGATAATCTCAATGGATGTTTGTGTACATACCTACATGGAAACACTAGAAGTAGCTTTAGGAATTTAATTAATTACATAATTATGTGAGTGACATCGGTCGGTCTGTATTACAATGATAACTTATACCGCTACTTGTCATTAATAAGCATTTGACTTTTCTTAGTTTAATGTGACTACACACTACAGTATTTAAATGTCCGTACAAAGAGAGTATAAGCTGGATTAAGAAAAAAATCTAGGATAAAATGAATGACATGAAGAGCAAAAGCCGGTGCTTGGAGCAGGGCACTACATTTACTGCAAGTTGGAATTACTTCAGAGCAGTTTCCAGGATGTGAAACCAGAGGCTTTTTGCAATGTCTAGGCTTTAGAAACAAAGTTAGAGGACGATTGATTTTACTTGTTTGGATCTTTACAGTCCTTAACTCAATCATCTTCTCTGATTTCACTTTCTCACTCATCTATTCAATTTTCTGCTAAGTTCTTGTAGGATTTCAAGGATTGATGGGGTCTCAAAGGATGAAAGCTTTGTTCTTGTGCTTTATTTTTTTCTATACAATGTGCTCATCCCATATGAAAAAAGACTACATTTTTGTGTGTTATATGTGCAGAAATGGCTGTTTACTTTTCATTTTCTTTTCATGAGTATTGTAACTGACCTTTGTGATCTTTGTGCAGGTTAGTCACCCTCCATACGGTGGTGGTAACCAGCCATTTAGGGGGTCCAATTATGGACACTTTGCCCACCATCATGCCAGTTTAGGCGGTCCAACAATTAATGGGAGAGTACACAAACACAGGTGGCACAAGGGTAGCCGTAAGATAAACAAGGGCACGAAATCATCTAACAACGATGGGAAACCATCTGTAGATGCACAAGCAGTGGAAGCTACAGCCGCATGTCTGGCTTCCGATAATGCTGTCTTTAAAGCTCCAACTCAAGGAGGAAAAGCTGCTTGGTGTGAGCTCTGTAGAGTTGAGTGCACCAGCTTAGAAATACTCGAGCAGCATAAGAATGGAAAGCGGCATAAGAAGAACATGCAGAGAGCTGAACAACTGAAGAATGCTGCGAAAAAATTAGAGGCCCCATCACAAAATCACCAGGACCCTGGAGCTGCGCCTGGTCCAGACAGTTCCCAACTGTGCAACAATGCTCCGCAAGGAGACTTGCTCGCTAAAATCGATGGTAATAGCAGTGGTGCAATTACAGACATGCAAATAAATACAGTAGTACAGGCTGACAACCCTACAGAGTCATCGCAGAATTTGCATGTCCAGAATCAAGTTGAGAATAGGAAGTCTGGCAAGAAGCGAAAGATTAAGGGGGGTCGAGAAGGGAAACGCCAGAAGTTGGAAGCCACTGCGCACTCAGTTAAACCTCCTCAGTCCAAGGCAGTTGGTCGAATAGTATGTGATCTGTGCAATGTTAGGTGCGACACGAGGGAAGTGTTTGACCGCCATCTTTCCGGTAAGAAGCACATTGCTAGGTGTATACGCTTTGAAGGGCACCGAGCTCAGTATGGACCACTGGGACTGCAGGCTCTCTACCCTCCAAATCCTGCAGCAACACCTCTTGTTTCGCACCCTCAGGGTTGGCTGGAACCACAAATTCACAATGCCCTTCCTGATGCAATGCCAGTTGAGAATCACAATGCTGCTGCGTTGGATGGAACTGCAGCCCATGGTTCTTGTCAAGCTTCAGAATGCGGTCCCACCGCTAGCAACCTAAATGTTGCTCCAATAGTAACTGGAGCTCAACCATAAGATCAAGATCTAGATGGAACGTAAAATATTTGAATTTGGCGGCCACAGGCATATTTAATTGCTAGAACCTCTTCGTGAATTAAAGATGGGACTTTACTGATAGGCAATACCTTTACAACCGACAATGTCCTTGTCGCAAGAAGATGCTATGGCTCCATTCGGCAACAGTGTTCTGATCCTGCAAAGCCAACAGTATGCCAACAAATGGAGGTGCAAAATGAACTTTTAGTTCTGGTTTTTCTTTTGCGAGTAATTTCAGGAATTAGGATTGAATTTGTTAATTAGCTGCTAATTTTGTCAATGTGTCGGTTACTGCATCCACCCGGTCATATTAAGATCATAATTAGCAGGGTAGTTTGGCTTTGTAGGGATGCAAAATCATGGACCATGTTTCCCATGCTATGGCCACGGTGGTCGTGTTCTGACTGACTTGTAAATTCTTCTCAAGTTAAAATAGGACCGTCTTGTGACTCATGTCATGTTCCTGCAAAGAATTCGTGCATTGTGTGAAATTCGAGCCCTGGAATGTTTTTGGCTCTGTTGTTTGGTAGACATTGCCGCGCAGGCCGTTGGAGCGCCTTTTCGTCGCTAGGCACAGGTACTCTCTGTTGACATACCCGAGCTCTCTACAATTCACAGTATCTTGTGGTACTTCGCATGCATGAGAGTCTATGTATTGGTTATAGTACTTCTGAAGTAGTTTGTAGTCGGTGGAAAGAACATGAGTAGGAAGTGGTTTCGCTATGTTCTCCTGCTAGTGATTTTGTCAATTTCGAACAAATTTGGACAACAGATGCGCGAACAAATCATCAAGAAGCGAATGCACTTGAATTTATTGACATTTCAGTTTGGTAAAGAGGCGACATGTATGAAGCCAAATTGGACATGAATTTGAACCTTATATACGAATCAAATGAACAAATCAAAGAATACTCTCCTAAAAACAAACATAAAACTCAAAGAATTGTCCGGTTGCTTCAACAGTTGATTCGCTATTAGATAGCCAAAGCCATCTGATTCAGGCGTCGTAAGGTGCGATCCAATGCCTTCCATTGACGAAACTCTTGACGAGGAACCGGTGGGCCTCGTCATAATCAAGCTCCCGAGCCCATGAAACGCCTCGCGTCGCCCCGGCCCCCGGACCAGAGCACTTGTAAACTCCGAAAAACACAGTCCTGCAGATTGAATGTAAAGAAAAGAAAGGAATTGCTTCATGTTACGACATCAGTAGAAGAAATTCAGGAAATCAAAACACTTCACATTAGATACCGTCGACAGAACTCCAACGCTTGGTAAAATTCAAGTATCAACTTTCTCCCTCTCTCTCCTTGTTTTATTGCCTTCACTATGCGGGTTAAAGGCGACGTTCGGCTCTATTATTAAGGCCTAATCATAGGCATGTGATAATGGGTCCAACTTAATCATGGCTAAAAACAGTATGTTCTTTGACTAATTGGCTAATTGCACATAATTAACTAGTCGTCTAGACCTCAAAAGGCGAGGGGCCCCTCTCTCTACTGGTGAAACTTTTGTCGGCCTAGGTTAATCTTTCGAGCATCATTAGCAATCATATCTCTAATTGGACAAAAGTCTACGTTGTCATGTACTTTATGTTTGTCATGATCGCGGGTCACAATGTAATTGGAGAATATGGGGAGTGAGAAACAAAAATCAGGGGGTAGTTAAGATTGGTTTTACTTGTTTTTGTTGCTGGCGTGGTCCCAGTCGTCCCAGCCGCCATGCGCGACGAGGTCGTCGAAGTAAGTGAAGGAGTAGACGATCCGGGAGTACTGGCCCATGGCCCGCCCCACGTAGAGCGGGCCTGTCCCCGTGACCCGGCACCGGACAAAGGCGAACCCCGTCTTCTCATCCGGCGACTTCCTGCCGTGCGCCGCGATGGACCCGAACCTCGTGGCTATCGAGTGGAGCTGGCAATCCTGCATGTGCATGTGCCCCCCCTCTCCAAATCAATCCAAAACCAAACCAATTCACAGTCCTCCAACCAAAGTATTTTACTGCAATTTAGAGTCTGTCTTTTCTTTTTGCACTTTCTAAAGCGAACGCGGAGATATAGACCAAGTAAAAATCATGCGCAAAGTCGCCAGTGCCGACACATGAATGAGGGAGCTTTTTCAGCAGAGAGAAAAGCTTTTCGTTCCCCTTTTTTCTCTGTGTCACGCCAGGGCATCTTTCTCGCCACTGCACACGTTGCTGTCGCCACCAGCTTTTTGCTGTTTCTCTTTGTTCGAGAACTTTTTTACTGCTCCCAAAAAGATCGACATGAAAATATGGTCTTCTAGTTTTCACTTTTTAAAAGATTATATCAGGGTGGTGGTCTGTTTTCTGCTTCGTCTAATTACTAATATGGAGGATGCAGTGCAAAGATTGCATGAAGAAAGCGAAAAAGGGCTTCATTTATTGCATGCATGGGGTGCTCGTGATGAGTCCAATTGATTACTGAATCGCGTGGGTCGTCACGTGAAAATCGAGACCCGCGTGATCTAATGACCCGGCGTGCCTAGAACTGGACCGAGGGCATCGCTTACCTTGTACATGGACCGGCCATTCCCGAAGATGAAGTCGATGGACCCCTCGATGTAGCACTCCCTGAAGTAGTGCCGGCCAGCGTCGTCGCACAGCGTGTCCTGCGCACCGTAGAATCCGCACCCCGAGAAGTACGCCTTGTCCCCCGATATCCGGAACGCCACTGCTTGCCACCCTTGCATCCCCGGCATCGGAGCTGGCGCCGTGTTCTGCAAGTATCATTTGAAAGAAAAAATAAGAAGCGGGAAAAAACTAATCTAAACCACTTGGATTTATACGTTACGTAAATTCAGTACAGATATATTTTGCACTCTTATTTGTTTTTCTGGTTTTCCACTTTTCTCTCTTCGCCAAACAAATGCAGTAGAGAAGCTCCTCCAGAAGGACTTTCGCTACTCTGGTACTTCGGTCGGTGAGATGAAATCTATCATAACCTAGAAGTAGAGCGCGAGAACATTTATATACCTTGAAGCTAATATTCCTGGCAGAGAAATAATTGGCAAGAACGGAGACCGAAGCCGTCCGGTAAGTACGGAGCTGTTGGCCATTGGCGCCGCGGTCGCTCGCTCTGTCGTGCCACTCGATCACTGTCACGTCTCTTCCCTCGCCTTGGAACGTGATGAACGGCTTGGTCGCCGGGACAACCACCTTCTCACTGTAGTTAACCACAATTCAAACCCAGAAAGTTGTTATGCGGAGTGCGAATGGGTCAAGTTACACTAACGAAAATGCTCGGTTGAGTTAAGTTCGCTCGCTACTCAAGCTTTATTCGATTCGTTTTCAAGCTTGTGTTCAACATGAATATACAATTCAAGTACTAAACTAATTACTCCGGCCTAAGCTAATTTGGTTTTACACAGTGATTATTACATGTTATGATAATGGAGACCGAACTCAATCGGTTAATGCGTCTTATCAAGCCAAGCTAGAGCTTGGTAAGCTTGAGTTGAGCATCACAACTTGCATTTTCGAGTCGAGTCGGAGCTCGCACATGAAAATTCAAAGCTTCTTCAAGCTTACTTCTAAAAATGCACGAAACTAAAAAAGTTCAAACACAAAAGCATGCCAAGTCGGTTACATGTAAAATCCAGCGCTGATCCGAATGGTGACGTTCTTCCTATTGTTATCCGGCACCGAGTCGACGGCGGCCTGGACCGACTTGAAGTCGGCGGACCCGTTGATGCTGACGGTGATGATGCGGTGCCCGACCGGCCCGATCCACCTGTGGCGGTGCTTGCTGGTGGAGTTGGAGGAAGCAGCGGGGCTGTCGGAGACGAGGCTGCGGCGGTGAGAACCCACGACCTGCAATGGCGCGCGAGAGGAGAAGAGTAAGAACAAGGCTAAGCAACAGAAAACAAAGAACGAAGAACTCGTAGAGTCAGCCATTAAACAAGCATCAAAACGTTTCACAGAGAGAGAGAGAGAGAGAGAGAGAGAGAGAGAGAATGTCTTCTCGTCTCGTAGCTCGGGAATGCGGAGGAATGAGAGAACGTGGAATGAGAGAGGGACCGGTGATACGAAGAATTATATACGTCGAGGTGGAATAGATTTGGTGTTTCCAACGGTCGAATGTAGCATAGGCTGGCGTTAGCTTTTGGCCGCGGTCGAGGTCTTCTCCAAATTTCAATGGTGGTGGGGTCGTTATTCTCTTGGCCTCGCGCCTCTCTACTCAGATACCCTCCTCGCGGGACTCGCTCGCTTGTCGTTTAACTCCCATCTTCATGCCTGATTAGATTAGTTTGATCCCTTTTGATTAGTCCCTTAAAATGTAATTGTTTTTTGTAAAGACGAGGTCCGTCGCGAGTGACAGAAAGAGAGAAAAACGGGATTTCGATGCATACGGGGTCCATCGATCTTGTCTGTCGTAGACTTTTTTGCGAAAACTTTGCGAGGAGGAGGAGACAAACGATGGAAGAATGTCGTCGAACGTGATATGTCTGCATGGAAACGATGATACTCAGTCACGGGTGGCTAAGACAAACTGTCCTCCCGCTTTGGTACGAGGCTTCGAGGACTTGTTCGCCTTGTTGTCTCCCTCCCAACGGTATTCCCCCTGCTAATTAAGCCTTTTAACTTGTATCCCGACTGTGTGTCGTCCCGGGTTTGCTTTCATTGAAATTGATGGAGTGTTCGATCGACTTATGCATATATGTAACTATACAAGGCGCACGCGTGCACACAATGTTGAGATTGGTAGTTTTTCTTTTGTCACACTCATCTCTTTTATGCATATGTGTATGTGGTGCTCACATGGACCGAATCCCGGACCTGGTACTCTCCAGCCCCACCCCATCAATGCCTTTACCAGTAGAGCCGCATGCCTGTTGGCAAGGTTAAGCTTGGTTTACAAGAGTGACTTACAAAGTGAACACGACCCTACCTGTGTAAGCTTTCATTTACGTTTAGCATGTCATTATGTGAAAAAAAATGTTAGGTTAGGTCGTCGGATTTCATTAGCTTGTCTAGACGTGCGGCAGAAGTCCGACATTTCGTTTCAAGGGAGATCTCAGAGGGAGCCCAAGCTCAGACTTATTAGCACATCCAGCCGGACTGAGTATCTCGCTAATAAACAAGCCCCAACATCAAGTTCTACGAGTCGATTAGATTTACTAATTCCCCCATGCTACGAAAGTGAGTCAATCTGAAGTTTTCGTTATCACCCAGTAGACGATTTTCCGACCACTAGATAAGTTCTTGGTCATCTAGTCAGAAGCACACGGATGCAACCGAAATGTTTTCAGAGGTGCATCGAAGTGAACGAGTTGAGAGCACGTGTGGGTGCACCACAAACAACATCGCTTGCTGCTCCACCATTTGCAGTCTGAAATCCTGGAGATTATAGTGCTTTCTGGGTTTGTCTGGGTGGAGCAAGGTTTTTTCCACCGATTAACGTGAGGTCCACAAACAGGACACCTCGACTGACTCAAGCTTACATGTAAGAATAGCAGGAAAAGCGTTGAAAAAGTACTAAATCTTTTGCATTGGTGTCAATTTAGTCCTAAACCTTTTTATTTTTGTATCAATTCAATTATTTCAATTAATTTTGACTTGATTTTGCTGGCGTGGACGCCTACCCGCTTACGTGACACCGCCTGCGATGGCGTAAATAACTTTTAATAATATTTTATTATTTTTTGAATTTTTAAAATATATTTTTCTTTTTTTTCTTCTTCCCCGTGCGCCGTGCCCCCGGTATTTGGCATGAGCTCGCTCGCCGAAAGCAATGGTGACAGCAAGCCTCACCTAGCCGCTGGCGAGGCTTGCTCGTGATCTCGCGGCCACTGACGATGGCTCGAGCCCTCGCCAACGGCTGGGCGAGGCACGACCTCGCCGGATTTGGCAAGATCGAGCCTCGCTCATGGCCAATGGGGCTCGACCCTCGCCAGCCCAGTGCAAGGCTGCCCTCAAATAGATTACTTGTTTTACATAGGATGATTTCGCATGTCGAACCCCATCTTTAACAGTCTTTTTCTCCCCCCTCAACACCCTCGGATCAAGCAAACCTCTCACCATATCAAGAAACCAAAAAAGGAGAGAGAAAAAGAGTTGTTAAATGAGCTCATTCGGCTTCCCCGGCCCCCCGTTCTTCTTATGTCAGGTGTGCGAATTTAATACCCATGAAATGTTTTAAGGTATGGTCGTGACATAGATTAAATGAGACAAGTTGTGGCTGAGCCTGAGCGTGCGTAAAGGTCACCGATCCAAGTGAAACAGAAGATAAGATTTAAAAGAACCAAAAGAAGAAAGAAATTCCCCCAAAAACCTGCTCGTGCTGCTGCTCCACAGACTGACCGCTCTGTTCCAGGGCATGGCCTAATTCGTTTCTTTTCTTTGGGCCATGTCCCCACAGCTTAGACCACGTGGACGCCCACCATTCTTAGACGAGACGACGCCAGGTTTTTTCGAACGTTGGGGGCGCTTTAACTGATGAAAAGCGAAGAGCGACTCCATTCGGACAAGAGACAAGAACAGCAACGTTGTGCTCTTTTACACTGATTACGTTACGTCGGGAATGCACAACTGAAAGCCGACGCCTGAAAATCATTTAAGAGAGAGATCGTGTCCGGACGCATTAATACATCTAGTCGGACCCACCTCTATTCAAAAGTTTAAACCATAGAGATATGGTGCAATCAGACTACATTAACTACAACAAATGACATCAATTTTTTGGACGTAAACACTTTTCTCGGAATACAATTCGTACGGTCGTCGCAATACTTAGTGCCAAGCAAATAAATGGGATTGTAAAATACTATATATCTCCGAAAGGTTATTTGTCAATGAAGGTACAGTAAATGGGGTGGGTCCGTGGACTCACCATTGCCGTTGTGTTTGGCTTTATTCCCATTTCAATGGGTGCGGAGCAGTATACAAAGATTCGGAACTGTAGCGAGTATTGTACTTCCGTTATTAAAATAAGAAAAGTGCACTTGGTCAAATCCACCAATTTGTTTCTTGTTTTGGCGGGGTGCTGCGAGCATCAATTTGAATCTGGGATGATTAAGCGTCGCCGAAAAATCGAGCTCTTTTCTGATCTTGGTCGCGTAATTAGCGTTGATTGGTGACCTGAACATGAGACTAATCATTAGCTGATCTCGTTCGGTGGAAAATGATGCTGGAGCAGCACCATCAATCCTTCTTTCTTTTCCGGGTAATAAGCACAGTTGATATTATATGGGTAGATCCTTAAAAAGCTCCATCCAGACATTGAGATGTTAATATAAGAAGGTATTCCAGTCTTTCCCTTGAAAGAAAAATAAACACGGGGGAGGGATTGGAAATGAGAAGGTAGACCAGTCACCAGGTTGTTAAACAAAGCGTTGTAGCCTACCTAAGTGGTAACGATCAACACCCGTTCTTGGTGAGGTAAACATTACCAAACATCAAGAATCCAAAAATGTTCCTGGCAAGGTAAGGTATTTCTCTTTGTCGGAAAAAGGTAGACGAGAATAAATGAATGATGTTTTTTTTTTTTTTGCCAGAAGCTAGCTTGGCCTGTACCGATTGAATAAACTGTGCGATTTAACGGGGCTGCGAATTTGTGCATAGACACATGAATGAACTGAAGGCTGAGATTTGAGGTTAAATGATTCTTTTTGTCGAACTTGCTTGACATGAAATCAAACATTGTTCGACAGATGTCGCGCTTCGTAGTTAAGAGCCCGCTAAAACAGAATGAGGATTCGGGTTCAGGCGAGATCGAAATCTGGAGTCATTATAATCAATAGCGCACATTGCAAGTTTCGCTTCGATTGAAACAGTGACACAGCCAAATTCTCGCTCTGGACTTTTGTGGACTCAAAATGCAGTGAAAAAGATGAAGAAGCAACCGAAAATTCGAACAGCGTCCGACGTCCCAAACCCATTGGAACATTTGGGCCGTGAAAGCGCAGGAGATGCAGGTTAGCTCATCTCACTCCAAGCCTACGAGCCGAGCGACTGAATTTTCCTTTGGTGTTGAGGTCCAAAATCGAATGAAACACTGACCAGATATCTGTAATTTCCTTTTGTAATCCAAGAACAAGGGTGGGAAGACGCGGTTATCTGAAAACTCATGATACCTTGCAAGCCCAACTTCAAGCCTTTGGCCATGGCGGTTAATAGGGGTGAGCACAGTTCCAGGGTAGAATCAGGAACCAAATAACCGCCTGGTTCTAGGGTGAGAGGTTCCGGTTCCCGGTTCTAATTTTTTAGGAACTGGAACCAGCTCTCCCCCTTACTAAAAAGTAAAAATCCTAACTTCCTTAGTTTATTCCCAAATTTCCCCACGCTCGGTCACTCTTCCATCGCGCTCTCTCTCCCACTCCCAACACCCACGATTCAACGAGATCGTCTCACCTCTCCTCGCTCCATTCGGCGTTTGCCTCGGCTCTTCCTCTGTCTTCATCAACCACGGTCTGGCTCGTTCACGGTTTCTGCTTTTTCTAGGGTTTCCAATTCTGGCTAGAGGGCTTAAGAAGGGAGCAAGCAAGGACAAGAGTAAGCGTCAGTTGAGTTTGGGCGATCTCGTTCTTGCCAAAGTCAAGGACCACCCTGCTTGGCCTGCCAAGGTTCGCGCTTTTTGCTCTGTATTCCCTTTGATTGTTGCATGTTTTTCTCATTTTTGTTTGGGTGTTCAAGCGCAAATTTTTACTTTCTGTCTTCTTCTTTTTTTGCCTTCTCACGGTTGGAAAATGGTTTAGTTTGATTTGATTTATGTTGTGAAGTGAATAGGTGGTCAGCCGTTACATTTGGGGAGGCTGGTCTTTTTGGATTTTCTTACTTGCTCGCATTGTGTACTATTTTTGCCTAGCACTTTGGAAGTGAACCTTTCTGGATTTAATTAGTGTGATGCGGTGCACGTCTTTTGTATGATGGTTGCTCCATGAATGATGATTTTTTTTATGTCTTCAGATTAGCAGGCCAGAGGATTGGCACTAAACTCTTGACCCGAAAAAGCACTTTATGCATTTCTTTGGAACACAAGAGATGTAAGCTCACGATCTGCTTGTACCACTTGTTTATTTATGTATGAGTAGTTAGTTTAATGGCTTTATTGAGTTTTGTGTATAGTTTCATTCCTTTCATGTAGTAACTACAGTATCGTGTTCATGAGCAGCTCTGTCTTTGTTTTTTTTGGTAAACCTTAAGGTTATTAGACAGGCCTAGTTCATCCACAAGAAGAAAAAGAAAAGGAAAAATCCTGTTAGTTTGTCTTCAACATTTAGTCAAAAGGTCCAGCTCGAGCTTCAAGACTGGCTTGAAGCCAACCTTAGTTTCATCTTTGTGCTATGTCTTCTATGTAGCACACATGCTTTCCAATTTTTAAGTGATCGGCACTCCCTTGCACTTGTTGCTTGTGTTTATGGATTTTTTCAACCCTGCTTTCCTACTGTGCGGGATTCCTGTAAGCTTGTCACCAGCTATCTTAGTTGGATTTTGGTACGACTACCCAACATCACCTACATCTTTAGAAAGGGATGTTGCAGCTTTTGGAAGCTGGAGAGCAATACTTCATAGTGCAACACTTTCATAGCTGTATGACCTCAAAAAAAAAAATACTTCACAGTGGAGTAGGATTTGCCTCAGGTGGCAAGCAAAAAAATTGATTGGCTTACTGCTGTAGGTCATATTGGATTTCGCTTCATTCTGACTGCTGAGTGGCTCCCTCCAGTTTGCATGTTGCTTGTCCGAGTAACTCTTTTTACGGTTCATCTATTAGCTATTCTGATTGATTTGATTGGTTGTGCGAACATATGCATATGGTTGCTTAGATAACTCTCAGATGAAGCTGGACATTGCCAGCGTTGCTGACTCCTGGGTCTTCATTTAAGTACTTTTGAAGTTTTTATTTGTCCTGAGGTTTTCAACTGCTTTATCCAAAAATAGTGGTGACTCGTGGGGTTTAGCTTCTAATCATTACTTGTGCCACAGGTTAGGTTTCTCACAAAAATATACCATCCCAATATTGAAAAGGTACTATTACAACTTTTTTTTCTTTTTTTGATTGGAATATCCATCTGATTCTTAATGTGATTTTTCTTTTAATCAGCTTGGTAGGATATGCCTCAACATCTTGAAAGACAAGTGGAGTCTTGCACTACATATTTGAACTGTACTTCTTAGTTATATTAGTGATTTCCCTTTGCATATTTGAGACTTCTAGAAAGGGACTGAATAGGCTGCATTGGCACTCTAACAATCTAAATAGCTAAGGAGCACAAAAGTTCTACCAAATTGTTATAGATGTAGATCTTAGTTTTGCTGGCTCATGGCATCCCTCTCCCTTTATCTATTATGGAGGCTAATGCAATAGCATTTGTTTGAGTTCATCATGCAAAATGGTAAGTTTACTGTATTTGGAATTGAGGTTCGGCATGTTTATGTTGGATTTTTTGTACAATAGCCAATGGAAGTGTTTTCAGATGTACTGTTCTGCAGCATTCAAGCTTTTTTTAGCGCTCCAAACCCCAATGATCCGCTATCTGAGAATATCACTAAGCATTGGAATACAAATGAGGCTAAAGATGTGGAAACAGTTTCTATGTTTTTGTGGTTTTACTGGATCTCTGTAGCTAGTTCTCCGATCATGTGGTACTTTGAATGATTGAGATTCGGATGACAAATTTTTATTAGTTGATTTGATATTTTTCGCTTCTTATGCTTGCGTAAATAATCACTTACTATGGTCCAGTGGAAGGCCAAAATTTAATTTTCTGCTCTATCCTTGTTCTGGTCCGGTAAAAAGAACCTGTTAGAATCTGAAATCGACCCTAGAACCTGTGACAGGGTAGGTTTCAGGTTCCACATTTTGACGGGTAGGTTTCAGGTTCCAAAAAATAAGGAACTTGTACCGAGAGTAGGTTTCAGGTTCAGGCGGAACCTACCCGAAACTGGAACCCCTCACCCCTAGCGGTTAACAGTTTACACGCGGTTTTGCAACCTAAATTTTGACAACTCGTTCAGTCACTCATTGTACATAAAATAAAGAGTCGATCCCGACCCTTTCGGATTTTTTGCATAATAGGAGCACTATCATGTAGTAGTAACAAGCCCATATAAACTTCATCTGTACTAAGCCCGCGGGATTGCAAAATTCGGCCAAGCCCATGTTTCCCTCTATATGGTCGAAAATTGTCATGTGCATAGCACATGGATGTCTTTGATCAAATTTGGAAGTCAAAAGGGCATATTCCTTGGAATTTTTTACCATAAGGGAAAAATAAGAGCGAAATATCCTAATTCCTACATTATATATTCTCTTGATTTAAAATAGGAAAGAAAGATATTTCTTGCTCCTGCAAGAGAACCCTAATCTCTTCCCTATAAGAGGGTTTGTTCTCTCAAAGTCAAGGGAGGTGGGCACACAATAATATAAGGACTTAGTAGAAAGAGGTTGGGCATACAATAGAGGGAGGTACAACATAACATGTGAAATGATTAAGTGACGGTTCTTAATTTACTATGAGATTAATAGTATGTTCTAGATAAAAAAATAAATAACATATAATTACAAATTGTTGTAAGGTTACTCCTTAAAAAATATGCTGTTACTTTGACAATAGCCCAAAAATTATTATACTAACGAAGTCCATACAAATAAAAATATGAGAGAGAGCGTTCAAGATCCAAGCACGACAAAGCCTTGCTCGACCGAAAACAGCCCCGACGCCGACTAGCACAATTTGGATCCTTCCAATCCTTTGCTCCTCGGCGGATGGCCATTTGGTTCTAGCTCTTTGCCGCCACGCCCAGCAGCCCTGGTGCTTGTCTTGGAGCACCTCCAATGTGAATAGTCACCCGACGACCTCCCTGCCACACCCAGTCCGCTGCAAATCCTAGCGAAGCCAACACCCTAGCCTAGAAACTCCAAGCGAGTCATAGCCTTCCCGGCGCCCGACAGCTAGTTACGTCCCTAGACGACATCCTGCACTGCCGTGTCTGGAACCATCATCGTAGTAGATTAAACTAGAGTTGTAGTATTTCGTGATAGATTTTATATGACGAATTTCCAGTTTTATCAAACTTGCGCTTTGACTTTACACTTCTCGACTCGAGTAATTCTTTGAATGCACATAAATCACTTCGTCCGCGAGTATCAAGCAAGAGCTCCGGAGGGTAGCAGGTTCTCAAGGTTACTTTAAGTGGGAAACACCACGCGATTTGAGTACCGGATCAATCTCATACGCACCAAGTGTTTTTGCACACTCAGCTAATGGGTTTGGTTGATAAAAAATCATCAGTTTAACTTCGATGTTTTCATATCGTTCGATTACAAAACATAAATTGAAGATGAATCGAGAGGCTCCAACGTATGGCAAAATTATCAACAAGAGAAAATATCGTCCCCTTTGTAATGCTCTCTTTTGCTAACTTTCATTCCCTTCATCTTCTTCCCTCTTTTCATTTCCACGTGAATCTGATACAGTCATTACGTAATCACCATTGGTCGATCTTGCTTGGGAATGAAGAATCTCGTTCGAGCAAAAGTCTACGTACATCGGACTTTAATAGCATGAAGATTATATAGATAAACTAGGGTTTCCTTTCCTTAACATAAATAAATGCTCTTGCTTCAAGAAATCACCAACAATTCCAGACACGCTTCACTTCATTTACTGTAGCCTCTTTCGTTCTCAGACAAGTAATGTTCTCGCTTTCGCTTTCGAAAACGACATGAAGAATCCTCAAGCGTCAAGAAATCAAATCACTCACCAACATGATGCAGACACGCTGTAACCAAAGAATGAATAGGCGAGGGAGACCGCGAACGTCCGCGCATGTCGCCGCATGAATTAAAGCGCGATCATCGAGAGCGTGTGCAAGCTATCGGCGTCGTTGCCGCCTCCGCCGCCTTGGGCTGCCACCGTTCGCCGGACACTCGCCATGGTCTGGCACACCAGACGGACGGCCCTCCTCAGCCGGGATTCCCTGCTGGGACTCGCCGGTCGCTCGGAGTCGGCCACGATCTGCCTCAGCTGGAAGAAGAAGAAGAGGCTCGACGCTTGCACCACGTCTGCGTAGCTGCTTCGCCGGAAGAGCCGGGGGCCGAGCGAGAGCTTGAGCAGGAACGGCCAGATCAGGCCGCCGGCGAGAGTGGGAGCTAGACTGTGGGAAGCGACCAGCGTGAGCTTGAGCTTCGCTAATGCCACCAAGTGCATCCCCATTTTAGAGAGAGAATTTGGCCGTGAATGGACGTACGGAGAGATATATCTTAGTGGAGAGCCTTCTGCTATGTCTTATGTGAAACGTGATCAACATTTATCCTAATTTCGATGTCCAAAAAGATAGAAATACAATTCAACTTTAGCAAAAGATTGAAGATTTATCCATTTTCAAGGTTTAGCTAATTGTAAGTAAACGGGAAAGCGCCCCAAAAGAGTAATATTGACATCACAAAAATCGATTTACAAAATGTATTTGCGAAAGTGATGCGGCCTGTTTTGAAATGAATATATATTTGAATGTGTAGCGGGTAGTATTAGTTAAGCAATTGGGTTTTTTTTTTTTTTTCCACTTTTAGCCGAATTTGAAGTAACCAAATTTCGATATTTCACTTTGTAAAGCAATTCTAAAAAAATCAATCTTTTTATATAGTTTTAACATTATTCGGGGAATGAATGAGCTTTTATATGTCTCGATTCAATTGTGTTTTGTCGGAATTGTCCAATTAGTCTTGAACATATTGTATGGAGGCCATTCTCAATCCTGAAATTTTTAATTTTACCAATTTAATCCTAAATCTTTATGCGAAATTCTAATATAGCACTTCCGACAATTTTCACAGGAAATCTTCTCGCCACATTGGACGGCCAGCAATGACAGTATCGCCAAGTCAGTTATTTTGGAATTTCGCGTAAATATTTAATAATAAATTCATAAATTTGTCAATTTAGAACTATATCGGCATCCGTACTGTAGATTTAGGATTAGTCAAACAAATTTCAACCAAAAATCAGATATATGAGAAGATTTTAAAAACCCGTTATTTTGGCCAACGCTTTTTTTTTTTTTGTTTTGTCATGCTTACGAACCCTAAAATGGAATTATCATAAAAAGACAAACCTTGGTGTATAGAGGGACAGCCTTCTTATCTGATCTACGAAAATTTTTTGGAGCTATATAGATCTGATGCAATATAATTCTTTCCTTGGGTCGTTTCATGTTCATACAATTGCAGGTAAAGGCCGTTGTCATGTTTCTACATTGAGGGGTCGGGGGTTGTGGTGCCTGATGCTCGAAGGAAACTTCCATGAAGCTTCGTGCGTTTTTCACTCGCGTGGGCTGAAAGTCGTAGGTCAGATCGTGTTTTTTTCCACATGAAGTTTGCGAGACAGAACCCTAATGAAGAGCAGATGATTGCGGGTAATGCTGACAAGACGATCCGCATGGATGATGATGGGGTTGGCCAGGACGAGTGTTTTAGATGCACTTCCCTTCTTCACGTATGAACCAAGATGGCTTTTGGAGCATGTGCCGATTTCTGACAAAAATGACCAAATTATTTGTAATTTAATTCAATATGCTAGGTTAGGTGAGGGTGACGATGAAGACGAAGTGTAAGTGGGCATTTGGACAAGAAGATCGGTCACGTACAACATCACCGGTGTTCACTTTAAGTAGAGCTTGCGTTGATATGGTCCACATTAAATCGCCGATCGTTCTACGGAAGGAGGTCGATGCTGATTGGGTTGCTAAAAGTCGACCGGACTACTAAAAGTCGGCGAACTCCGGCCAATTTAGGCCCGATGGACTACATTGAAAACCTGAAAAGGTTTAGGTCTACATTGACATAGTTGGAAAGTTTATCACAGAATTAACTGCCGTACAATATGTTTAGGACTTTTTGGACATTTTTTCCCTATTGAAGGATGTTGGCGATGAATACCCAGAAAGTTTATCAAGAAAACTTTCTCAATACTCTAATTGAAGAAAAAAAGAAAAAGAAAAGCGGTGAATAAATACTTTAACCCGCCGTGAGCAAAGTCGTGCCCCCGGACCATTCATCGATCATACAACGAGCTCGGGCTTTGATTTGGGTTGAATATTGACAATGGATCTTAATGTATTATTGTGCTTGGTGAAAGTCCATCTTACATTTCTCTTATAACCAAGACATATTCATATTAATTCTTCTTCTTTTAATCATTCTCTAAAATTACACATCTCAGTTGATGAGCAAGCTATGGGTCTGCTGCACGATCACCAGCAACTTCGTTTGATTTCGAATTAAAATACAAGAAGGTGACTTAAATTACCGCGGGAGAGTAGTCTAAACATCGTTGCAAGACCAAGTACGGCGATTGAAATTGATTAAACATTTCAATGTATTATCCAATCCGAATTTATCTGATCTAACACGTGATATTCATTGATCCTATCGATATATGCTGCAAATCTAGCTACTTTAGTTTTTCCTTGCTCAATATGGGCTGCCAAACGTATTATCAGGAGTCTGTCTAACCCGTTAAATGTCATTGAATCTTTTGATAAGGTCTTATGGACCTTAATAAATCCAGCAGATTCTAATAATCTAAAAACATATCTAAATTATATATATCGAGTATAAGTCATTACGTACTTATAATAATAATAAGTTCACACTCCTCAATTTTTACTTTACAATAGCAGCATTCAACTGTCCCATGGCCAAGAATATGGATTTTTTTTTTCTGTGCGGGTAAATTTCAGTGACTATTGTCGAAAGACCGTTGTTAAAAAAAGATGACCATAACTTTTTTTGGTTCTTGAAAACTTGTGGGGTACTTGGCCAAATGACTCTTTTCCGGCTCTTTTTTAATCTTTTGTTCTTTTTCTTTCGTTGTCGCGTCTAGTGCAAAGATAATAATAAAAATGCCACTCAATATTGTCCGTTACTCAAATTGGATGAAACTAGCCGCAATACTCGATTGCACAAAATAGATAAGTTCCAAAACTTATTTATACTTTTTGAAAAGTTGAGACTTGATTGCACTTATCCCTTAATGAAACCGAAAAAGGGAATTCTTTCCGCGTTTAATTGAATTTAGAAGCCGGTTGAACTTCCCAACAAAATAAGTAAAATGAAAGGCAGTGAAATGTTTGTGCAACTCCATAAGCCCTAATCTGTCTCCATGTTCTTCTCCAAGCCACAGAAAATCATTTTTGTAACAGCAATCACAAGCATTTCCCTCTTAGCAAGCACGGTTGTTTGCACATTCAGTTAAGAGTAAGCCCTTCTATATAAACCCCATTAGGGTTTTCACCCATAGCATTACAAAGCCATCATTTGCAATCCAATCAAATAGAAGGTGGGAAAAAGATAATGGCGATGAGGAGCACGATCTTCGCTATTGCCGTGATCGCCGTGCTTCTTATGGCGTGCGCCGCATCCGCGACACCAGAGTGCATCCGGGAGTGCGTCCCGACTTGCACGGACTTGGGCAGGAGCGTGCGGGCATGCACCAAAGCATGTACCGGGGATTGCGATAAAGAGCGGCCGAGGGGCTTCTTCAATTGGGGTTGGGTTTGGGGTTGGAGTTGGGGAGGGACGGATAAAAGGACACCCCAGCCTATACATACTTAGCTGATTGGTGCTGTAATTGAACTTTATCGTACATGTATTAACCTCGAGCGAAGGTAAGGTGTGTTCGTTTTGTAGTAAATTAAGGTAATATGCATACCACAAAAAAGACAACGAAATTAATAAGATTTTGTTCTCTCGATTCTAATAATGTTGAGTAACAATTAGTGTATCCCGGAATATTAATTTGTAAATTAATATTAATTTGTAAATTACCCCGGAATATATGGTCTACGAGTAAAAACCAGAACGTAATGCCTTGGATATAAAGAAGGGTTTACAAAACTCGATGTCTAATATGACGCAACAAATGCTTATAAGGTGCCTGAAAAGATCTAAATATTAATCACTTTTGAAATTGTCATGTCATGTTGTAAATGTAAATCTAACTTGTAGGCTAGTTTTTCGTTTGTTGTCCCAAGAAGGGTCCTGCACGTTCAAGGTTCAAAACATAATGCGACATGATCGATCGATTGGCTTAACGTCGTGTGTTTATACAGTGCGTAAATGGGGCTAATGATTATATCTTAAGCTCGCTTACGCAATGACGAATAGATCGATCACAATCCGAGCTCGAATTTTGATGAGCATTACTTTCTTTTTCTTTTTGGTCGAAGATGAGCATTACCTTGGGTCATCAATAAGCTGAAAGGGATGTTTGAGGTTTGTAGGCACGAGGGAACAACACTTAGAACAGGCGTCAAATCTTGGTGCATTTCCACATTTTGTATAGGAATACCGAAAAGTTACGACCCATTACGTCTCGAGGATCCGTCGCTCGAGTAGCCCGATTCAACTCACTGATTCATGAAGCTTACAGGTTCTACCGCAGATTGTTTTCGCAATCTACGCTCGCGGTCTTCGGCCATTTCACAGTACTTCTTGAGCTTCGTGTAGTTTGTACAGGGGAATTAAAGTCACACAGAGGTCATTGATTCGTACCGAAATACTCGATCAGGGTTCTGATATCCGCTGCTGCTTGTTTGCCGCTTTCGTGTGAGAGCGTTGTTACCTAGTTCGAGCATCGCACCGTGTTGACCAACAAATGTAATAATTAGTAAATGAAGATAGTTTTCATCGTCATCGTCGGCAACAATTTATGTATAGACATTTTCTTGAACAACGAACATTCTTCATTTCATACGGCTAGGATTGCATTAGTAAAGCTCCAGATGCACCACCATTTCTTGTGCAGAGTCATCTTGCTGAGTTTTTTTGTACTGGGATCTTCGCCCTTACTTGAACAGATCATTCTCTGGGTAGATTTCCCCTGTGGCAGAATATGGAGAATGACGAACAATCGGCTATTCGTACGGTGGCAGCGGTTGCCGGCCGATCTAGAGAGAGTCGCCGTTAGATTCGGGAGGTCCCCAAACCCAAATCTAGGTTTCAATATACATCTTAAAGTTGAAGATGAACACTCAAAATGATCTCGTTTCGAGTAGAGATGGTGCACGTTGGATGTCATGCTACGTAGGACGATCGACATTGACTAGATTACCGTATTGGTGATTTTCGGTCAATTTAGGGCGAATAATCTACGTTGCAAAATCGTGAAAATGTTTAGAACTACGTCGAGTCAGATTGAAAAGTTTATGATTAAATTCATAATATTTTGGACAATTTTTCCCCATCGAATTGTGTAGGCAATAAATGCCCCGGAAAGTTTGTCGATAAAATTCGTCAATACTCCAAAATCTTGTCCGGACCATCCATTAATCATGAATCGAATTCGGGCTTTGGTTTGATCTATCCTTTACTCAGAAAGCCCAAAGATCAAAAACTGATTGTGTAACCCTCACCAAATCTTTTGGGAATTTATGAGTTTCGATAATTATCAAGAGTGTTTCGTGAATTAAGCTGCGTACCATCCCTATCAAAACTAGCCAGGTTCTCAAATAATAGAACCAAAAAGAAGAATGCTCGTGCGATTATACAGATATCAATCAAAAAGATTAAAACTGACAAGTAAAAGTTACAGATAAAATAGGAAAAAAAAAAAGAACAACTCCTTTGTTACCCTCTCGTAAAATGGAGTCCTTCCTAGGGATGTAATATAGTCAAGTCAAACCACTATATAATGCCACACTATTCGATAGTCGACTCACATGCTCGATAGTCAAAACTCAACTGAGATTGACCCTAACAGAAGATTTAATTACTCAAACTCGAACTCGACCTCGACGTAACTTCACTATAACCAAGTTATGGTCACAAACCTAGGCACGAGCTTAATAAGCTAGAATTTTTGTCTTGGCATTTATAAATGTGGGTGCACACTGTGACATGATAAGGATGCAACGCGATTATTTTTTAAATATTCCTAAATCAAAATCATCGCAAATTAAGTCTTGACAAAATGAGTTTTCCTTTTCTTTTCTATAAATATTCATCATTTGAAACGATTGATAAATTTAAAAACCTGCTTAATCATATTTAGGCCCTCGATTTTTGAACCCTTTATTATTTAATGGAGGGGCATCAAGGGAAGACTTTTTCTGTTGGTCGGATTCAAGGGAAGACTTCACAATTGAGACAAGCGATATGATTTAGATGCGTAAATTTTTTTAGAAAGTAATATTGATTTGATTTAAAATCACCGTTGTGTTGGATTTGAATCCCCTTACGAGTTCTAGCTTGCTCGATAAGATACTCGAGTGGTCCGGTCTCGAGCACGATCCGACCCAAGACAAGAAAACCGACGGTAATCGTGGACTCGGGCCGAAGTCGATAATCAAATTGGTCGTCGCACGTCCCCGGTTCGGTTAAAAACCCTTCCTTTAAACCCCTTCCGCAAGCGCAAAAGAGACGCGCACACACTCTCTCTCTCTCTCTGCGACATTTCAGCGAACAGCTCGCGTGCGATTCGATTTCCGCGTCTGTCGAAGCTGTGATCTGCTCCGCAGCAATCGGATTGGGAGCGCTTGGAGGATGGACGAGGAGGAGGGCATCGCCGGACCCCCGCACAGGGAGCTGTACGCGCTGCTCCACGTGTCGCCGGAAGCGTCGGACGAGGAAATCAGGAGGGCCTACCGCCAGTGGGCTCAAGTCTATCACCCCGACAAGTACCAGGACCTTCATGTATGCTCTCTAAGCTCGTTCCGCTTCGCGTGCTTTCGTTTGTTGGCTGGCCGCCGAAGGTTTTAGGTGGCTTCGGCTAGGATTTGATTAGTTCCGCGGGGAATTGGATTCGCGGCGAAGTCTAGCGGGTTGATTCGTGGGCAGTTTCTTGGGATGGTTTCTGAGGTTTTTGGGCTGTTGGATTGTGGCCGGTTTGGTTTTGTTAGCATTTTTCGTTGATTGTTCTGTTCATGTTTGTGGCTGAATTTAGTTTGCCTTAGTTGCGTGCGCGGTGCTGCTCATTGTGTTTAACCGAGTATTGATGGGCATTGTGTACTTGGGAGGACTCCGTTCCGCTGTTCATATTCTTTTCCTGGAAAATCAAATCGCTCAAATGCAGAATCACTTCTATCTCGAGAAGACTATGCGATTATCCCGTGAATGAATATCTATTCCATCTTGATCCACATCGCAACACGGTTGTCATTGGTCTGTTTACCAAAAATCCAGCTTATATCTAAGGGGGATATGTTTGGTTGATATAAAATGTTAACTGCTGAAAATGGCAGTTTATATTTTGTTTCATGGCAATAACAATCTTTGTAGTGTCGTTTTGATTGTCCCATTGCTTTTTGACGGAAGTGGGGAGGCCTAATTCATTGTGAGTGATATGCAAAAATTTGTTAACATCATTTCAAAGATGATACCTTCTCAGTCTATGTTCTGTCCAACCTTCAAAACTGGATGCTGTAATTGTCCAATAAGCATTAATAGCAAGCCCATGCCCTCTCCTCTCGCCAAGATGTCTGTTGATTAGACTAGAAATGAGGGAGAGGAGGAATTGGAAATCTTTATATTCACACCAGACACTTTATTCTCTTCTAACTTCAGTTGGAGATTTAGCCTCTAAGTGCAGCATGTCTTTGCTCTTTCCATGATGGCTTCGCTCAACTCTTCTTTGGATATGATTGGTAGTTGTGTTAGTGCTGCTCAGCGTATCTTATGGTAATATTATGAATGACTTGTGGTACTAAGGCATTAACATTTTTTAGTTGCTTTGGTCCTGGCCCCACTTTATAAGTTTGTTCATCTTCATCTTTCCGATGCTGTCCTTTTCTCAGCATGATTTTTGACAATCACAAGTCCTGTTAATATGGAACAAGTGTCTGATTTTCAGATGAAAGAAGTTGCTACACAGAACTTTCAGCGGATATGTGAAGCATATGAAATATTGTCCGATGAGAATAAAAGGCAGATATATGACATATATGGTATGGAGGGGTTAACTTCAGGTTTAGAACTTGGTCCAAGGCTGAGTAAAGTTGAAGAAATAAAAGAAGAACTTGAAAGGTTAAGGCGAATGAAGGAACAAGAAAAGAGCTTAGCACATTTCCGACCATCTGGTACGATCGTGACAGAATTGTCAGTGCCGCACTTTTTTGGATGGCGACAGCTTCGTGAGAGGGTAGGACTCAACTTATGTATCTGCCAATTTTTTTGAGGATCCTAAGTAAGATGGATTCTGCCTGATGCATGATGATACCGGAGCACTTGACCAGATATCGAAATTAATGCTTTTTTTGTTTGTTGGCAAATTGAGATATGAACAGTGAAGAGATTTCTGGTTTTCAATATTGTAAATCAAGTTGGATGAGATCGTCGTGTTTAGTGTGACTACATGATGCTAAGATTAATGATAAATGACAAGTTGCACAAGTGCACGATATGAGCAAACACATTGCAGAATGAAATGGTTTCATGAAGCTGAATGATGACCAAGCTGATGGCTGTTTACCTATGATGTCAACATGATCCATCCTCCTTAATTATTTTTGAAACGTACAAATTAAATTCTTTGGAGATAGATGTTCTCACGGTTCTGTCAGGTTATATTTATGGTATTCAGCTGTGAGGCTGACCAATATTGTTTTATACCATTGCATTACAATGATCTCAGCAAAGTCTGTTGCCTAGGTACATAAATTTGTAATTCTTATAGGAAATGGAAAATCTTAATTTGATACTTTCTCCACATTGGCAATTTTTTGCCATATAATATTCTGCTGCTCAATGGTATCTGCTGAGTTTATGTGCTCATGTATATCAGAATGCAAATGGCAAGTCAATTCCAATCTCAAATATCCAAAAAGAATACCCTAGCTCTTGGTGGAAATTTGGCAGTTAGTGAACATGCTGGTGGCCGAGCCGCTTCTCTTGTGCTTGGACATCAGATTTCTCCTGCTGCTTCAGCAGAATTTATGGTCTCATTTGGTCTACAGGCCCTCGTTGGCATGCAAACAACACGGTAGAGCATTTACTGGCTATTTATGTTAGTTTTATGCAAATGATTCTACTTTTTCTAACTTTTGTTTGGTGATAGGCGTTTATCACAGCACTCATCAGCGACAATGGGCTTAGCAATGTCTTTGCAAGATGGGTCAATAAATCTGTCAAATACATGGACTCGCCAGTTCTCAGACACAGCAAATGGAAATGTATTCTAGCTGCAGCAAGTTTCTCTCTCTCTGCCGAAATGTTATTTGCTCTGTGCTGTTTACCCTATTACAATCAGAAAACTATATCTGGATTGACTTATAAAGGTTCCTAGCAACACATTCTTGAAGGCTAAAAATATTCTTCTTTGGCTTAATGTTGGTGATTTGATTTGTTTCGTTAATTATAAAACATTCGTAGAGGGCATATGCTATGCAGTAACCGTAGAAGATATTAATACTTGGCAATGGAAATGGGAAATCTTTGTAAAAATGGGGCATTTTCTTAGCTGTCCATACAGTGAATCTTGTGCTATACTTCACTCTGTCTTTCCTGGCGTCAAATATTTCTCATATTTTTTGCTCTTCATCTTTTTGCAGATACAGCTTGTATTAGGACCAGAATCATCTATTGCAGTTGGATGGCAAAAGAGAGAAGAGAAAATGTCTGCAGCTGGAGAGTTGAAAGTATGTCCAAATTTGCACTTAAGTCTTGCTCAAAGTTTCATACCCGAGTTTTGGAGATAATACGATACATGCACATAACTTAAT
Source organism: Syzygium grande (assembly GCA_024733475.1). Lineage (NCBI taxonomy): Eukaryota > Viridiplantae > Streptophyta > Magnoliopsida > Myrtales > Myrtaceae > Syzygium > Syzygium grande. The sequence continues at coordinate 38,248,902 of JAMXDD010000001.1, read as the reverse complement.
CATATGTCAACATGTTCACATATGCTTAGCTGATTTAACATTTCCCATGGTCCTACTTGCAATGCTCCTTTCCTCAAACATCCTCCCTTAGCCAAGGTTCTCTTTTATTATGCCTAAACATGATCATTTGCGTGTCTTCCAACCTTCTGCAATTTCTACAGCTTGGAACAAGTTCTTTTGGGGTATCAGCTCATTATACTAGGCGTTTTTCTTCAAAATCCCATGCCCGTATTGCAGGCAGATTTGGAAGGTACTTGCAGTAGATGAATTTGTGCATTGATTTTGCAAATTGACTGTGACTATATTCATTTGGACTTTAGCAATCACTTCTCATTTAATTAATCATCTGTCACGTTTCAAGTGTTTTCATAGCACTTCTGATTGAGTTTATTATTTGTCACGTTTCGAGTTCTTTCATGAGACATTGCCCTCCTTTTTAATAAAATTATGTAGCATGTATTATATCTTATATTTTCCGAATCATGGTTTTTGATGACTGAAAAAAATTATTGAGCAACTTACAGAATGGAGAAACCCAGTATTAAAGATGTGAGGCCCTTACAATCAGGTTTTTCGTGATAATGCTAATATATATATATATATATATATTTATCATGCCTGTGTTAATGGCTTGCTATAAACTTTCTCACCTCTTGTTGTAGGATAATGTATGTTGTTTAACAGATATTTATCTGAATGTGACAATGAGGAAGGGTGTTACATTGATTTTTATGTTATGGTTGGACCAACATTTTTGTTAGATGAATGAATTCTTGAAGTTGGGCCTCAAACCTATAGATTCTTCAAGATTTTAATATATCCTGATGCACTTTCTGTTTTAGGTTATGCTATATTGTTTTTTCAACGACTTTACTTGTTGCACAGCACTGCTCTAGAGATCGAAGTTGGTGGTGGAAGAAAATTATCCAACTTTAGCACTGTCCGCATGCTGTACACAATTGGGATACAGGTATTAAATGCTTTTTAAGAGTAATGGCTAGATGATTATTGGTGTACTTTTGTTTTCCCCCATGAAATGTTGTTTGAGAAATCTTTTAGATCTTCTAGTGCAGTTTTTGTTTTTTAAAAGACAAAAAAACTAACTATTATAATACTGTTTGTTTAAAATAAAATTTTAACGTTCAAGTATATATTGAGAAAAAATTGAGTTTATGTAGAAAATTAAAAATAGGAATAGAAAGCCACGCCATTAATGCATGGTCATCCATACATCATATCTCAAGGGGTCCAGCACCCTTGAATTGTTAAGGGTTTTTTTTTTTTTTTTTTTTTTTTGGGGGGGGGGGGGTTTAGGCTCCTTCTTGCGTTCTCATGGTTCCGTAAATGTCCAAAAATTTTCTGTTAGGTTTTGTTACATTCGCCTGGATTGAATATAGGTCTTATGCCGAATGTCTATAATATTCCATTACGTTTTATTACACTTAGGGTGGATTGAGTTTAAGACATTTTTATTAGTGGATTTGTCGTTTCACTCTCAATTCACACAGTTGTGTGCAGGCTCCTTAGTTATTATTGTGCCTGCATCATTTACATGTATATTGCTTCTTTAATTTGTGTGTTGGCTTACCCCTTCTCCGTGTGTTATTTTGTTGGCAGGGTATATATTGGAAATTTGAGTGGCGTCGCGGTGGGCAAAAGATAACGGTTCCTGTAAGCTGGATTTGGCATTTTCATTTGTTTTCTTCCATTAGAGGCACAATATGGCTGCTATAAGGGGTTATCTTCATTAGTTATAAAAATTGAATAGATTTCTATGTATAAAATTGTGAAGAGGCTTAAATAAATGTAGACCACCTTGATAGGTTGTTGTTAAGGATGGCCTGTATTCTTTGTAACTAAAAAATGGACTTGAGAGCATTATCACAAGAAAGCATTTCAGAACTGAAAGTACTTTCATTCTGTTTGCTTTCCTCATACACTCTCTCTTGTGGTCCAAAGAAAGGTTGTCCGCTTTATGCCTCATTTTACTCTGAGATGTTTGCTTTTGGCTATTTGTGTGCAGCTTTTGCTGTCAAGGCATCTAAATCCTCTGTTTGCTACTGGGGCATTTATATTTCCAACTTCTGCTTACTTCATACTCAAGGTTCTTATCTGAATCACCTTATGGAGAATTTTGTTGTGCATGGTGTTTACTTATTGCTATTATTCTTGCATTTGGCACAGAATTTAGTTTTAGAACTTTAAAGGCATTGGGAGGATGTCTTCCAACTTACATACAGTTGGCATTTCATATCTTAGTTTTTTGGGAAGAAATCTGTTCTCGGAACCTGTATGATTCTCGTTTATTAGGTAGAAAGACCTTCGTGTTGGGCTCCATTGTAGGCCTATTTTTCCCAGTTGTTTGGTGGTTATACGTAAATGTTATGCTGGCTTAGAAGATCGTGTTTCTATACGTATTCAAGGATTGGCTTTAATCTAGCTCTTGGCTTTTATTGACAATTGCAACTAGGAGATTTATTGGATGAAGTCGTGATGGTATTCTTTCCATCTGGCTAAATGTTGACTTATTACGACCAGTAATTCACTCTGATTTTTCTCAGACAATGCAGTATTTTGAAGAGCATCTTTCCAGTTGACAAGGCCCATGCTTACCTGTTTAATTATTTAGACATACTGCTGATAGAAAAGTCATTAGTTGATACAACCTACATATCTTCCATGATTGCAGAAGTTTGTTGTCAAGCCTTATTTCCTTAAGAGAGAGAGGCAGAAGGCTTTGGAGAATTTTGAGAAAACTTCAACGCAGGTATGTGTAAAACATTTACTGCTCTACAGTGTCCCTTGTATTCATTGGAAATACTTAAGTGAATGGTTGCGACATGTAGGTACAAGAAGCAATGGCAGCTGCTCAGAGAGCTCAGAAGTTGTTAGAAAACGTGGCAAATCGAAAAAGAAACAAACAAATGGAACTTGGTGGACTAGTTATCACCGAAGCAAAATATGGGAATCTTAAACATGTGAAGAGATCTGATCAATCAGGAGGAGTCACCGAATCGGCTTCCCAAGTTATAGATGTTACTTTGCCTCTAAATTTCCTTGTTACTGATTCAGGGCAGCTCAAGGTATGCTGCTCCTATCTTCTGCCATCTTTGCGCGCCATGTACTTTCTTTCTTGTCAAATTCTTCAACGTTACTGTTCTTTGACCTAGCATTGACTGCAGCCACCACTTGATCAACAGCTTAGAACTTGCCTTTCTATTTTTATTTCTCAGACAGTTCTATTAACCAAAAGTAAAAGTTCCGCAATGGGCAAGGCCTTGGTGTGACATAAGGTTACTTTTTTATGACTTAGAGGTCATAGGTTTGAGTCATGGAAACCTCTGCCCCAAAGTAGGCGTCAAGCTGCACACATCTCCCCAGATTCGGACACCTTTGTCTGAAATCCACATGACAGGCATGCCCTTCAGTTTAGACTAAAAAATACGAGTATGCTCTCTCGAAATAGAGGAGCCTGGATTTACGCCAATAGAGTATTTTCTGCTTAGCGTCATAGGTCCAATCATGTACTCTCAGTCAGAGTGATCCATACGTGTATTGGAAGCAGAAGCTTGGAAGGTGGCACCAGTATGCAGAAGCAATTCTTGCATTTGCAACGATATGCTTATTTAGGTTATCGCATGCCTATGTTTCTTCTCATGAACATTGAAAACGAACCAGACCCAAGGCCCTCTCGTCAAGGTGATGCTTGGTGTTCATCACAATGGGGCCAACAAATACATCTGCAATCTTGGGGATTTCATTATCTGCCTGTGTCGGGTGTTTGTTCTCACTTTCCAATCTGATTTTTGCAGCTTCACGAAGGCGTAAAGAAATCAGGAATTATGGGATTTTGCGATCCCTGTCCTGGAGAGCCAAAAGGATTGCACGTAGAGTATACTTACGGTGGCAATAGATACGAGGTAGCGCATCTTTGCGATCCATTTTCAAGCGAAACCAGCTCGGTTCATGACTCATGTTTTCATAATTTTCGTGGTAATACAGGTGACGGTGGGCGACTACGAGGTGCTGTTTATACCCCGCGAGGGGCACCGGATCTGAACGACGGCCTGTTTATCTAGCAATTTTTTTCCTTCTTCGCCGTACTTCTTTAGATAATTGAAGTTTGAAAGTTTTACTGGGGTTCATTATTCAGCTTGAATTTCTTGTATCCACGAAGCCTCGATTGATTTTCTTGTAAAATCATTTTCATGATAGAGATGAAGGAATACCTTGTAAAAAAAAAAAAGGTTCATTTTTCAAATTTCACAACGGCACGGAAGCATTTTCTGTGCCTTTTATTTTTTTGAGCGTAAGATCAATTTGCAAGCTTAGTACTAATAAGCTACTAGCGAGGCCTTATTTGTTTGTTTTTGCTTTAATATAACCAAAAGGCATTTTTTTTTTCACTTTCCCGCGAAGATATATAAACACAATATAGACTGCAAAAAATTATTAAGAATTGTCTGTTAATTTACTTGTAAATATTTATATATTGTGAAAATTTCAATTGTTCTAAGTTTTAAAAAAATTCAAAAAAATATGAATTGTGATATTTAAATTGATCAAAAGGAAAAAAATAAGAGTCAATATAGATGCGCTAATTAACTAAGGGAAATTTAGCTTTTATAGGGAGAATTGATTTAGGTAGACAAAGAGTTGGCCGAACTTGACCTACCTCTACCACGACAATGCGATAGTTCCATTGTCATATATGGTTGTGATTTATCGAAATATTCTTGAGCGGGCACGAATTATTATAGGTGCAAGAACATGGGTCCATTTGTTTATAGAAAAGCTGTATCTCGGAAATTGATTTTTCGGTGTTTGGATGACGGAAAACTAATCGATCTACAAAGGACAAATTTTCATGGACTAAAAATAATAAGCTTACATTGGGAGAAAATGATTTCTCTTTCTAGCAATAAATTGCCAAACAAATGAAAAGTAACCACTGTCCCTGAAAATGATTTTCATGAAAAACGATTTTCTTTATCACGAAGTTTTCGATGAAACAAAAGGAAAATTGTTTTCGGAAATTATTTTCCGACTTTTTCGATATTTGGACGATGAGAAACTAACCGGTTTACTTAAAATGCTGTTTATAAATTAAAAACAACAAGCTTGTAATTAGTATAATCTATGTCTCCTCTTCTTTTGATCTTTGAGCGGGGTGTCCGAACCGAACCGGAACCTCGAAATCGGAACCGAACCGAAATCTCTTTCAATTTTTCTATTCCATTCCGATTTCGATTTGGATAATTAAAAAGTGACCGTTTTTATTCCGGTTCGGTTCGGTTCGGTTCGGTTAAATCGCATCTCTTCTTAAAATTAGAATTTACATAATTGCTCTCCCTTTTTTTCTTCTTCTTTTTCACTAAACAACTTCTTAACATTGCATGAAAGAAAACCGGAAAATGCGAATCCAACCGAACCGTTTACGCCTCTCTAGCCTGTGAGGAGTAAACCGCGCCCGCGGGTCCTTAAGCCACTTCCTTCCGGAGTACTTCCCAAAAGGAGCTTTCGTCGGGGCCACGAAAAATGGCGGGCGCGGCGGCGGCGGCGGCGGCGGCCTGCATCTTCTGCCGGATGGCCCGCTCTTCCACCTCCACTCCTCTCCTCCACTCCGTTCGTCTCCCTCCTCCCTCCCTCCCTCCCTCCCTCTGTCCCTCTCTCTCTCTCTGCGTTCCTTCCCAGCTTCCCCTGGGAAGCTTTGATGGAGCCTCTCGCTCTCGCGCTTGCAGGACGATCGAGTGGTCGCCTTCCAGGACATCAACCCGTCCGCGTCCAGGTTAATTCCCCCGGCTGTCTATCCCGATTGGCGCTTCTCTGGATTGTGCCTCGGGCTCCTCTTTTTAGTTTTGGATTAAAGTTGTGTAATGGATGCCGCCTCTGAGCCCGAGCTTGTCTCTGGAATTTCTTGGGGCCTTGTCCATCTAGCGCTGTCGCTCGACTCTGTCCGGATGATCTGTGTGGATTGGTCGGTCCGAGCGCGCGCTGCTGTTGCCTCTGGAGTTCTGGATGGGCTGACGAGTGCTGAATCATTTTTCGATGAGATGATGGGGGGGGGGGGGGTGTTTTGTTTCGGTCGAAATTCCGTCGGTGCCGACGCGATTTGATGTTTTCAGGCGTTCCTTGAATTAGAGTAGAGCGTATTATTCTGAATGCTTGCGAATTTCTTCTTTTAGTTTCGACCCGAATTGTTGCTTCGAGTTCCCGAATTATCGAATTTGTCGATCTACACACCAGACTGCCGAGCATAGAATCATTGTTCTGGAGATTGCCTGGTTTGATTTGGGGGTGTTTGTGAGATAAAACATTGATCTGTTCTCTTCCTTTTGCGGTCCTGGTGGTTTTCATTGCGATTGGGCTGTTGATCACTTTCCTCTTATGCTTTCCTGTTATGAGTTGGTGGTAACCGCTAGGAGACGTGCTAATATGCTGTTGCGGAGTTTAAGATGTGTTTGCCACGGCACGGATCGCGGCATTTGCTCGAAATGATTTCACCCTTCGATTTGCGGCTCTTTTGCTGCACTCTCAGGATGACTGAAAATCTTAAGCTCGATGCCTGATCAACAGGCATTATTTGGTGATTCCGGTGGAGCACATTTCGACCGTGAGAGACCTCAAAAGGAGAGCTGAAGATTTTACCTTAGGTAATTATATCCGTTGTTTACGCCTCATTCGCGGGCACGGGACCTCTAGGTATTTATCCGCTCTCTCGTTTTCTATTCATCCAGTGAGTCACATGCTGGATGTGGGGAGAATGCTTTTGCAGAGAGACGTGCCTCAGTCAAAGCAATACAGGTACTTTTTCGCATCCTTCAGCCACATGGAGTTTTGATTCCCTTGATTTCATGTAACCGTGTTATTATGCGTCCTTGCAATTAAACTGATGTGGAAGGCACAGTAATCAGCATTCACTCCTCTAGTCGTTAGAGACTTTGCAATGTGTTTGAGGGAACTGGAAAATTGTGCTGGAGATTTAGATATTCTTGCCGGTATCCTGTCGAGGTATTAAATAGCCGGTCACTTGTGCTGGAAAATTGTCCTCGTTAGATTTGCTTGCTGATATAACTCATGCTAGGATCTTTTACTTTCTGTAAATTTAATGTGAATGGGAATCGTTAATGGTGCATTGTTACAAGTGCTAAACTGTGTTCCCACCCTCTGTCCTTAATGTCTTTGTGGAAGACGAGTAGAGTGATTGACAGCCCATCCTTACGGGGAAAATTTTTATCAAATTCAGTGTTTATCCCATCTCTTACACATACTTATGTTTATTTACATATTCATTTATTTATGTATTTTTTTACTTTGGAAAAATATATGACAAAAACTATCTCAGTCTGTGTTGATGATCATCGCCTGAACTCTGTTAATGTAATCATTGTTAATCATCTTGCTTGATTTGTTGGTCCCTGGATATGCATTTGTTTCTCCAGTCTTCGTTGACGTTCAAGTGCAACGCTGGACTTTGGATTATGCTTTCGAGTTCGATAATATCGGTACTAAATGACACATCGCAAGCAGTTGATATGAACATAATAATGCTGTCATTTGCAGAAGTAATTGCCATTTGCCATTCAATTCGTGTGTCGATGATTCCCTTGCTTGCAACTGGGAGAAGCTTTTGTGTCTCATTTCACCATTTTGACCAATTTTCTTTTCCTGTTCCGGATATTTATGTTAACAGGTTTGGCTTTCACCAGCCTCCATTCAACACTGTCAACCATTTGCATCTTCATTGTTTGGCACTACCTTTCATACCCAGGTAACCTTCTTTCCTCGCTGCACTCTCAAATGCTTAAATAAGTTTTGACAGTTGTTACCCTCAGTACCATACTCGTACTTAAATGAAGTTCTAAACGCATTAGTTTAACCATTGAAGAGCTTATACAGATGGAAACATATGAAGTACTTGTCATTGGGACCACTCGGTGGGTTTATTGAAGCAGAGAAGTTATTGGACAAACTGAAACCAGAGTAACCAAGTCATGCATAACCTTAATCTTCAATTGAATTGTATTGACTTTCTGATTTGGAATTGGATATATTCAACCACATCTATAAATTGGAAGTTCCCTTATATTACTTATGGTGCAAATATGATGTGTTTAATATGTCTGATATGCCTCGAATGATAAGGTGCTGATTCGTTTGAGATCAAGTGTGTTTCTCTCTGTGCCTATTGGCAAAGACTTACCTAGTACATGGAGTCATATGCACACTACAATTTGGTTTGCCTTTTTCCCCTGTGCAATCAGTTTATTAAAGGATGAAGTTACCAAGATCCTTGTGTCTATGGCTCTGGACTTTTTTTGTTTATAGAGAAATAAAACTTTTTTCCTTTAACTGTTGTTTCCAAACTTTTAGAAGTAAATATTATAGTTGATATTTCAGATGAATGAGTATATTTTTGGCTAGGCCTCCTATAATGTTATTTCCTAACCCTGGCATGCTTGCTCTGTAATCTTCCAGAAGATGGCAAAATTGATATGGCTGTATTTGCGTTTTTTGGGTGTTTGGTTATCTTTGCTATTATTCAGTTTAACTGAATATCAAAAAGCTGTTGTAGTTTCCGTTATTATCGCCAATGCAACCAAAGTAAAGAAATCTACATGGGGGGAGCAGTTTGTGCATTTATCTTATAGGTTTGGGAAAGAAACCAAGTTGTTTGCTTTGAATCGATTCATGTGCAGATTATGACAAGGCCAATGTTTGCATGCTGTAAATAATTTACATTGGGCAATTTTGTAAAAAACCATCCACAACTTTATCCTTAGTTACACGTTGCACCCTGTATTTTTCAAACTTATAGTTTGACCCTCTGTTTTTAAACCCCAGACTTTGCACCTTAAGGTTCCAAGGAAATTCTACTTTGCACCCTTGTGTAATTTTTCTAACCTTTTCCCAATGGTGTAGACTCAAACATACAAACTGTAGGTCTTTAGGGTGCAAAGTGTGGGATTCTGATACTAGAGGTGCAATGTAAATTGTTGGTAAGGGAAAGTTTAAGATGATATCTGTAATTGTTGCAAGTCCCAGGAATTATCATGACTAAGTAATGAGTTGCTGTCCAATGTATGTATCAATTCTTATGATTTTCTTCAATAACTGCCTATGAGCAAGGGTCTGAAAGCAAGAATGGACCATTCTCTCTTTCGATTGATTTGGCCAGGAAACTACATCAGAAAATGTTTGTGAGATTCACTTGACACTGTCAATTCTAAATAGGAAGCAGTTTCCGAGCTGAGGTGTTTGTAGGCATCAGTTCGCTGCTTTAGTTTAAGAACAGTCCGCAGAATCTCCATGCTATTATGAACTTGAATGCCATTCAATGGCATTAAAATCTGTTTATATGTCGTAAAACTGTCTGCTGGTTTGGTGTACGCCTGGTGAAGTCTGTAGTTTGTTCAGTATCTTGTGCAGCAGACTGTAGATGGATCCAGATCTTTTCCATTTTGTACAGATTGCGTTAGACTGGTGGTAACTTGGAGGTGAAGCTGCGATTGTTTGCTGATTTGAATTATAGACGGGGCTCACTTGAACAATGGCTTGATGGTCTATCCTATTTTTGCAAAACGGAGCAAAGGACATGATGCACCTTGCAAGTGTCTGTAGTATGTATATTTGCTGATGTGTGCTATAACATGATTGATCTGTGAAACTTATGGAGCCAGCAGCGACCATATTAAGTGATGAACTAAGTCCAAACGTGAAGTTTTCAGGTATGCGAGGTTCAAAGGAATCCTCCTTAAAGATGTCTTTTTTGAGAGTATAGAAAGACTTGGAAAATTCAACAATTGAATGGAAGGAAATCGATGATCTCACAACTGCAAGCAAGCAGCTGTCGTTTCTGGTACAATCAATGAGTTGGACTTTGTAGAGATGGTTCCCACGATGGTTGGCTGATTGGCACTTTGAATTGTCACCCTTCTCCCCATAGCACCCTCAATTTATTAGTGGCCCTTAGCATCGGACTGAACTGATTAGTCAATCTATTGTCACCAGAAAAATAGGTTGTCTACCAGATTATCCAGAGCAAGTTGAAGCTCAAAGTAGACTGGTGTCCCTCCTACTTTGTGAGCTCTCATATACAGCAATATCATATAGATGATGCTGGATTCATGGTGTATAAGCCGTCTAATCCTAATTATCTGTGATTTAGGTAAATTTTTTATCTCCTGAAATATGAAAAGCACAGGCTCTATTAGCCAGCGGTGATAGGCAAATGGATATCTCTGAATTGAAATATCCTTTTGGGACATTTATAGGAATGGTTGGTGGAACCCAAATGGGCTGTCCCTTACAGTGTGGCGAAAGCGACAAGAAGTTTTGGACGTTTCATTTGTTGGATAGTCCTATCGATCCTTGGATTTTGGTTATGACCAGAAAGAGAATTCAGGTAAATGATTGAGTAAGGGGGGGAAGAATGTCTCGGCCACACTGATACTTTGAAGGTATGTGATCAATGTGAGTTGATTGATACACGGAACGCTTCTGAAAATTGGAGGGAAGGAAGAGAAAGAGGCCTGCAAACTCTCCCTTTTTGGGCACTAATTAGTAGTTTGGCACATGAAGGAAAAGGCACGACATCTTTTGATGATGCCTCGATTCATCTAGGTGCAGTGCGTTGGTCGATCTGACTATATGTATGTCAGGATATTTTCAGTGAGATTATGAAATCTTGTGGGGCACGGATGATATCGGTTGACTGGATTGGATGGGGCCATAGTAGCTCAACTTGAGAAATCGGATTTAACTCAAAACTCTCGAGGTTGGAATTGCTCAACGTGGCCCTACCTTCATTACTGGTCCTCAGTAAGGGATTTAACTCGGACATCAGTCTCAATTCCTGAACACTGAAGTGAAAGCTCATGATATGAGCTTTCGCTGTTCTCTTTCCTTGGTAATAATGCACTTGGGTCTCGGGCCACGCGCGTGCCTCGGCCGCATAGTCCGAACCCCGAGACACATTTTTCTCACCGGCTTATTTGCTTATGCCATTTAGTGAATCCAAGCATGGGGGTTGGCAGCAGTATGTATCCACCTCGTGGAGCAACCTTGGATTAGCCATTATTAAAGAAGGATTATCTTAACAAGTTGATGTTAGGGTTGATGTTAGGGTTCAAGGAGTTTATGATTTAACCCGATATACTTTGCGGTATGCTCAAGCAAGCAAGCGGTGTTGGTTCATTCGACTTCCCACGATCAGCCCTTTGCACGAGTTTTCACACGCCCTACTCTTACTATGCTGGCAACTCTTCATACTCTCTCCCTCTCTCTCAATTTGTCCATTTTGATTGTATCAATGGGGATCCGGAATGGGTTTATACAGAGTGGAAACACGAGCCTTCTTTCTTATAAACGATATTTCCTTTTGTTTTCTTTTGTGGAAAGCTACGATTCTCTTTTTGGTCGTCAACTTCTTTGCCTTTTTAACTAAAAATTTGTTGGGAAGCGTTCTCGGGCTTTGTTAAGTAATAAATCAAAATAGTAGTTACAGTTTTCAATGCATTGCGATTTCATTAACTGTTTAAGCAATGTTTCGAACTGTTAAATTTTTCTTCTGTGGGATATCTAGCAAATGTCTAGCGACATTTCGTCGATAAAACCTGTTTCAATTCTCTCCTTTTCGATTTGATTGTGACAATGGCCGATCCTAAATTGGTTTTTTTTTTTGGTTAGAAAAGGAATCGACTTTCATTACTGGAATTAAGTACGTGGATACACTTCGTTTGCTTCAGAACAAAGAAGCTCTAAGAGGGGTGAGGGGGGGTTCAAAAGCCAATTTTGTGGTAATCTGTTTTTACACTAAGCCTTAACCACCCAATCAGCAACTCTATTGGACTCTCTATTAACATGGGCTAACTTTATATCCTTGAAAGGCTTGAGGAGCGAATTGGCTTTTTTGATAAGGCCTTGTACTTCCCAGCTGATTTGCGCTCCGCCAGTGAGTGCGCTTTTATCGATCAAAATGGTTTGACTCCTTTGTAAGTGAAACTTCAGTTCGCGTGGAGAAATACATGAGAGTTTCCACCATTGCTTGCGCCTCTGCCTGAGCTGCTGAAGACGCCCTAATAGATCCCGCGAAGCCATCAATTAGTTTCCCAGAGTTATCACGGCAGACACCGCCATTGCACCTTCATTCGTTCCTGCAAGTAGGCTCCATTGATATTAATTTTAGTTCTTCGGGCTCGGTGGCCGCCATTGGCGGAGGCAAGCTTTTCTTTGTTGTTGTAGTTTTCTTCTTCCCAGGGAGCCATCGATCATGATTTCGTTTCATTACAGTTGCTTCAGCCATTACTCCCTCTAGGTTTGGCTTTTGCCCTCAAAAAACCGAGTGGTTTCGAGTTTTCCAAATTTGCCAAAGAACAAAAGTTAGGAGCTCAAAAGTTACCGAGGTATGTTTAAAGTCAGCTAACCACACTTCGAATCGCGTCAAACCTTGAGCGGAGACATTGATGTTCAGAGCTGTATTTTTCCAGATTTTCCTCGTCCATGGACAAAGAAGGAGAGCGTGTTCTACTGTTTCAAGGCATTGATTACAGAGACTACAGAGGGGTGAGGTAAGATCTTCCTTCTGAAAAGGTTATCCTTGGTAGCAAGGGCATTTTGGCAAGCACTCCATAGAAAAAATTTTATTTTGGGGTATGTGCGGGATTGCCATATCTTCATCCACAGTGATTTGGGGATTTGATAAGAGGAAGATGCCTTTTCTGAAGCTTGGTTGGTTGTTTCCTCTCTGCTACTGTTATATGCACTCTTTACCGTAAAACATCCTGATTTTGAAGGTGTCCATACCATTCTATTTTCCATTTCCTGGCTCCCAAAGGCAGTATCTAAGATTTCATTCTATTTTGAAGAGGAATGCTGGAACGAGCAACTTGTGCAGGAACTAAATTGGATTTAAAGGCGCTTCTTTTTGTCGATTTGATTTGTTTGGTTCCTTTCTTCACCTGACGAAACAGCTTCGAACTTTCTCTCTATTTTTTATTGGGTAGAGAAACCGCTTAGAACTATACCGGCGGAGCCAAGCCTCGCCCCTGATTTTTCACTGCCACCAAACTTCACGGATGCGTCGTCCCCATCTCCAATCCATCAAATCCGACTATTAAATGAACCAGAAGCACTCCAATGATTAGTACTGCTAGTCAACACTCCAGAGCTTATCCATAATTCTCTGTGGGAAAAAACCTACCGAAAGTAAATAGAGCTGGAAAGCTCCGGATAAATTTCTCTCCTTTTAACCCTTTTTTCCTTAGGCCGCCGGTAATGCGTCGCATTTAACGCGTGTGATTTTGATTTTACTGAATCTATTAAACGACGCACATCTTCCTCCCTTCATCCCCTCTTTAAAGCCCTCTCAAAGCTGCGTCTTCGGTGGCATGACAGCGACACCCAAAGAAACAGAGCACTCTGTTTTCCTCTCTATAACCCCCGTCCCAACTCCAGAAGCCTCAAATGGCGTCGTCCTCACTCTGTCTCTTCGTCCTTCTCCTCTTCATCGCCCACCACTCCTCCATCACATCCTCCGCCCCCGTCTTCCTCCCCCTCACCAACTCCCTCTCCACCTCCCGATTCAACACCACCCACCACCTCCTCCTCAAGTCCGCCTCCGCCCGCTCCGCCGCCCGCCTCCGCCACCACCGCCTCGGCCGCCACCTCTCCCGCCGCGGCAGCCGCCAGGTCTCCCTCCCTCTGTCCCCGGGCAGCGACTACACCCTCAGCTTCACCCTCGACTCCCACCCTCCCCAGTCCGTCTCCCTCTTCATGGACACCGGCAGCGACCTCGTCTGGTTCCCTTGCGCTCCTTTCGACTGCATCCTCTGCGAGGGCAAGCCCAACCCCAACGGCCGCCACCCCGCCGTTGCCCTCAACCTCTCCTCCACCTCCGCCGTCTCTTGCAAGTCCCCTGCATGCGCGGCCGCCCACTCCTCTCTCTCCTCCTCCGACCTCTGTGCTGCAGCTCGCTGCCCGCTTGAGTCCATCGAAATTTCCGACTGCGCCTCCTTCTCTTGCCCGCAGTTTTACTACGCCTACGGCGACGGCAGCTTCGTTGCCACCCTCTATCGCCACTCCGTTTCCATCCCGACGGCTCCTCCTGCATTGGTCCTTCGTAATTTCACCTTCGGGTGTGCCCACTCAGCCCTTGGAGAGCCGGTCGGAGTCGCCGGGTTCGGCCGCGGCTCCCTCTCTTTGCCGGCTCAGCTAGCGCGCCTGTCGCCCCAGTTGGGCAACCGGTTTTCTTACTGTTTGGTGTCTCACTCTTTCGAGCCGGACCGAGTTCGCCGGCCGAGCCCCCTCATCCTAGGGCGGAAGGAGAAAGTGCTCGGCAACGAGGAGGCGGAGTTCGTGTACACCGAGATGCTTGACAACCCGAAGCATCCATACTTCTACTGCGTCGGGCTGCAGGGGATATCCGTGGGCCGGAAGCATATTCCGGCAGCGGAGAATTTGAAGGCTGTGGACGGCCGCGGGAATGGCGGGATGGTGGTTGACTCGGGGACGACGTTCACCATGCTGCCTGCGGGCCTGTACGGCTCGGTGGTCGCCGAGTTCGAGCGGCGGCTCGGCCAAGTCCATAAGCGGGCGACCGAAATAGAAGACAAGACGGGGCTGAGCCCGTGCTACCACTTCGACAACGACACGATCGCGAGCGTGCCTACTGTTACATTGCATTTCGTGGGGTGGGGGTCCAGCGTGGTGCTTCCCAGGAGGAATTATTTCTACAACTTCATGGACGGCGGCAACGGCGGCGGGAGGAGGCGGTCGCAAGTGGGGTGCTTGATGCTGATGAACGGCGGGGATGAGGCCGAGGCGGAAGGCGGGCCGGTGGCCATCCTGGGGAATTATCAGCAGCAGGGTTTTGAGGTGGTTTATGACCTGGAGAAGCGAAGGGTCGGGTTTGCCCGACGGCGCTGCACGTCCCTGTGGGACAGCCTCAACCAACACTAGCCGCACGGCTGGCATCAGCGTTCGTTCATCGACGGTCGCCGCCGGTCATGGTCATTTGATCCCGGGACGAATATGATAACTTACTCGTTTTGAGCGTTCCGAACCGGGGGGGACGGGTGGAATGTGAAGTTATTGTAAAGTTTTTGCAATGTACAGCTTCCTTTTGGTACAGCAGTGAAGGAATCGTTAATCAAAGTAAGTGAATATTTCATATCGGAATCAACCAGATGAGTGCAATAAAATCGATCGAATTCTCTTTAGCCCAAGAAAAGACCACTCCGATACATCGGGATAGCGCCGGGCCTCGATGCCAAGCTCGTCTCTAAGTTCTTCGTCTTCATCGGTTCAAGCGTCGCGGACGCAAGGATTGTGTGCCTGGGTACGAGGAAGCACTGAATCTAGGACAGTGGTGGAGGAGGGGAAGGAAAGATCTCAAGGGGGGGGTTTGACCTTCTCTGTTTCCTTTTCTTGAGCCATGTCGACTAGCGATCCCAAACACCTGTTGAATATAATTAACTTTAGAATTATTAAGCAATAATGGTGGTTTAACTCATAAAATCCCCAAAGAAGATCAACGAGAGGTCCGTGTCAAAAGTTGTCTTTGTTTGTGGGGAATCTTCCCAAGTTGCATGGCCCTTTTAAATGGAGTACAGCATTGTGCGGGGAGACTCCCAAAGTTAGGGAGCTGGCAGTACTGGGAGTCAAGCTCAGCTCGTGCCCAATCCAGCTGTTCAGCAGTTACTTTTCCTGATCCTGAGTGAGAGGGTTAGTACCACCGACATATCTAATAATTAATAATTTCTCAAAGGTAAATAAAAAATAATAAGAATAATATTAACGAGTGCCTCAGGGACACACCGATCACGATCGCTAAACATACGTATATTAATACAGTTTGAAAATTTGAGAAGTACGTCTCACTTAAGGGTGAGCAACTTGGACCGCCCAAATCGGGATCGGACCGGACCGACGGGTTTGGTCCGATTCTCGGGACTATCGGTCCGGTTCCCGGTTTCTAAAAGCGGAACCGATTTTCGGGCGGTCCGGTTCCCGGTTCCAAAAGGAAACCGGATCGGATCGGACCGGACCGACTATTTAATATATATTTTTGTTATTTTTTCTTTTAAAAAAATTAATAAAATGTGAACTAAATTCTAAGTGAACTTCATTATCATAAATTCATTGATAAAAATTGTAAAATGTGAATTAAACCCTAAGCGAACTTCAATCGACATAAATTCATTGACAAAAATTAGTAAAATATGAATCAAACCTTAAGTGTTTAACAAAAAAAAAAAACTAAACTCTAAGTGACCGATTCCATGGACCGGATCGAACCGGATCGGATCGACGGTCCAGTCCGATTCCGGTTCTAAAACCAACTGGTCCAGTCCGCGATTCCCAAAATTGGGAACCGGTTCCCGGTTCTCCCTTGGAATAGGACCAGATCGGAAACCGATCACCCCTAATCTCACTTGCTTCGAAATGATGAAAATCATTATCTTTTCAGAGCACAATTAACGACCGTTAAAAAAACATTTCAGAGGCACTTTGTAACTTTTTCCAAAGCTGAAATTCTTTTTATATGGCTCCGTCTATACTCCCTACGCATGTTGAGTTCTACCACGACAAACGTTTTAGAGGCATTTGTTGAATAACTAATCGAGAAATGCCGACGCTTTGGCTGTTCTCAATTTCTACTTCCAATACTTCCGAAAAGTCCATATTGTCCTCGTATTAAATATGCTTAACAAATGGGTCGACGTACTCGTATTTCTCGAACGATTATTACTCTGTCGCCTCTTTTCTTGCCCCCAACCATTTACGAGCATGCATGGCCGGACGGAGCAATCAAGTTGAACAAAGCTCCATGTCGGATTTACTGCGTTTTGGTTCGTCTCGGGTCATTCGAAAATGCAAAAATTTCCTGCTGTACCCACGAGCACATGTTTAACTGAAGGATTTCCATTTTGGAAACACTTATGCAATGTCAAAAGGCAGAGGGAGTATTTTCAAAATTGGAAAAGCTCCTTAACTCCACCGGTTGTCCATTCAGTGGCACTAATACATAACATCTTGTTCTTCTTTTCATTTTGGGTTTATACCACGAAAAACCCAAAATCGGTATACTTGTGATAAATTTACCCAAAATTAATTTTTTGATTATTAAAAAACTCATATTGGTACATTTGTGATAAATTTACTCTCCGTTAATTTTAAATTTTACCGTCAAATTGCTTAGTTTAATGACACGTGACAATTGAGGGGTGTATCAGTTTTGGATTTTACCTTCGTTTGCTAAAGGTATACCAGTTTGGAGTTTTTTGTTAAATGAAAATTAACGGAGGATAAATTTATCATAAATATGTCTATTTGGGTTTTTTGGTACTCAAAAAAGTAGTTTAGAACAAATTTATCGCAGGTGAACCAATATATGATTTTTTGTGCTATTAACCCTTTTTATTTTCAAGATGCATTGTAAATGAACTTATTGAAGATGGGATTTCAATCAGCTCAGCAGTGGCCTTTTAAATCTCGGAGAATATAAATAAAAGGGACTTTACTTAAAAAAAATGCTCCATAATTTCTTTTCCAGTTCCGATGCATTTATTGGCACGGGATATGTGTAATTAATATATCAAAAATGATAATAGTTTTTTTATTAATATATACTTAATAAGTATTTTGAGATCACTCGTTGTCTCGTAAAGAAAATGAACAACAAAAAAAACAGGAAAACCTGCTCTTCGGTGGGGCTCGAATTGCGGCCGCTAGTGAGATTTCAAAACTTTTTAATTTTTTTGTCGGTTAGCTGTCAATTACGTGCATTATGTGCATTATTGAAGAACCCGAGAATCGATGAATTCAAAATTCAATAGTGTGTACTGCATTTAGAGTTTGGGCCATGGAGTCCTCACCTTCATTTGTCGAATTTCCTTACGAGTATAGTATTTCCCGTCGAATCCGAAAATAGCGTTTTGGAGATGAAGGTGAGAACTTCCTTAAAATAGAGTTTGTAGGCTGCTTTGAGAGTGGTTGCGCACGACATGCGAGGGAAAATAGTGCTTTGGAGATGAGCGCGAGACGCGAGCGATCATTTTTTTAAGGGATTGATTTTTTTTCCAGTCGTTTAATTTTTTTTCCCCGAAATAAGCGGGTGCCTAAAAATAACAAGCGAGAGTTTGCGGAATTTTCGAATTCAACGAGATGAATCGGGACGCCGCTCGATTTTATTGCCTGGATTTATATCCAATCTAAGGATGCGTTTATTTCGCGAGAAATAAATTATTTGGAAAACATTTCTCTAAGAATAATATTTGTATCGCTTTAAAAAATTAAAAGAACGAAAACAAAAATTCACCGTCTATGATAATATTTAGACATAAATTATTGTCAATAACGAAAATATTTTTCATAAATTAATTATTTTAAACAATATAAATAGTCTTTTTAAAAAATATAATTTTCAAATTATTTATTTTTCTTTCGAGATAAACACAGCCTACCTAACCGAGGACTTTCCCTGAGGCAGCCCATTTCGGCGAGTCCCGTACGGCCAGCGTCCGCGCACGTGGCGGGAGACGGCGGCGGAAGCCGCCGGTACGGAAATAGGTTTTTTTTGGTCTTTTTCCCGTCGCGGAGGACGTGACGTCATGGATCCCGGAAGCGTGTGGGGCCCTGGGAAACACAGCTGGCTGTCCCCCGCCCGCCCGCCCGCACGTGTGGTTCCAGATCGTTCCACACGCTCTCCTTTCCCTGGGCCCCACTGTTTTTTTTTCCGGGTAAATGGCCGTCCGCTTTCCGACGGCGTTCCGCCGGAGAAAAACAAATTATCTTTTTCTGTTTTTTTGCTGTGAAGAAATGTACTCGATTTGAAACAAATACAAAGCAACCTATTTTTCTTGGATTCTCGATGGCATAATTATTGGGTTCGTAAATTAAAAAAAAGAAATGCGATAAATTTAATAATCTTATTAAGGGTTTTTATTGGTAATTTCTGGCCAAGAAACAGGTCCTTCCGAATTATTTCATCCTTCTCTTTTTTTCCCTTGCAGTCGAGCTCGAAAAGTTCACGGAGTAATATTTTTGTGCTCGTATGTGAAATTGCTGAGTTTATAACGTTTTTTTAGCTCGACAAACCCCAACAAGTGACGTTCGAAAAAGACCCATGAATATCTCTATTCCATAAGTATGGAAAGCCAAGGCGCATCGAATTCGGATCAGGACCGAACAGGAGAATCGTATCCTTAGTCGATCGATCGAATCAACTATGCTTCGATGCCCGGCTATGAATGGAATGCCCGCTTTGCGAGAGGTTCCGAACTTTTGTACAGAGGATCGATACGATTTCAAGATCCGAATTGGGATTTCAACGACCATAAATTAGGCCAAGATAGCCGAAAAGGCTAAAAAAAAGGGAGGGACGGGGGGGAAATTCGATTAGGTGGGTATTCCATTTCTGAATATTTCCAGCGATACCTGTCGTCCTTGCTAAGATGAATGATCGCATACGTTCGTCCCTTATCCCCACTTTTTCCGCCATCTAAATTCTTCAATCCATAACCGGGTTCCAATGTCGGGTCAGTTCGGCCCGCTCCCCACTTTCGGACTCCACTGCTTGTCCCTCTGCTCTCTTTTCAGAAAAATCAAGAAACCAAGTGGGTTGGGGGTGGGCATCTCTCTGCGGAGGAGTACAGACACGAGACAGGACGACAGAATTCCTTCGCGATGGACCACTCCATTGGCCGTTCTCCCAATTCCAAAAACAAGCAATGCCCACATCTGATTTTACTAGATACTTTGCCAAGCACAGGGTAACCATAAGGAGCCCAAGCTTCCCACTCGTCGCCTCAGGTCCGAGAAGCTACTCTATTTTTCTTACCCAGCGATAATCAGTCGAGACTGACTTGGAGTCCATCTTCCCCACCTAATGACCCATAAGTTTCCTCTTCATATTTTTCTTTCCGGAGAGAACTTACGTAAAATCTATTCTCCGTACCGGAGAGTTCCTTACCATGACAGAATTCCTTTATGAGAAACCACTTCATTGGCCTTTCTTCCATTTCTAAAAACAAGCAATGCCCACATTTGGCTAGAGTGCTCTTTCTTTTTGTTGTTTTTGCTAAGGCACGCAGTTTGCTTTACAGAAAATCGATTGTTCGTCATGCTTAAAAAAAGATCGCTCAAACGAAAATTAGAGGAATGAGCAGTGCAGGATTTAACCTTTCTTGCGTTTTCAGATAAGATCAAGAGAGCAGTGCAGACCACAGGAAAAGAAAAAAATGATGGAAGAATGACATCTTCTTATCCATGTCCAGGCTGTATGAAATCCGAAAGCTGGTTTTTCACTCGTCCTTTTTTATGTGGGGGTCGATAAAACACAGAGGAATATCATCAGGATAGATTGAGTATTGTCGACGAAATGACAGGTCAATCTTGGAATAGGAGAGACTCGTGCGGAATCAGCAAGACGTGTGTGATTTTTGACCTTGGGAATTCTCACTTGAATCACCCATCTTTGAGATGGAAGATTTGTATAGAATAATTATTTCATCTTTGTGCTTTGATAGGGATTGTGGGAGGAGAGGAATTTTTCTTTTTTTGTCAATCTTCTTGGGTCGTTGGTACTTTGAACATTATAATAAGTGACCATCGTAACACGATATAGGCATGCGCATGTCCTTTTATATTCACATATCAATTATAAGAGTCTCCTATGTGCACCAGGCTCTATCGAGGAAGCGAGCACACGTGATCTATTAGACCATCTAATCGTTTTCACGCGTGGTGGGCTAAAACTTGCACGAGACTCCGTACAGAACGTTTGGGACTTTTGGGTTAACTTACTCCGATCGTTCTGTCAAAGTTTTTACAGGGAATTTTACTCAAATCTCCTTTCGGCCATCCTCAAACACTGACTTTCGCCAGAAAGTTACATCTTTTATCAAAATTCATTCACAAGACATCTCCTAGTTTTCTCTTGCTACAGATTGTCCAAGCCCACTTTCCAAGCCATGTTGCCAACTCCTAAGCCCATTAGCTCGTGTTGAAGGCCCATGAGCCCATATTGTAGGGCCCATCAGAGTTACTTCGGTGTACAATTGCTCCTTTCCCTGGGCCCCACTGTTTTTTTTGTAAATGGCCGTCCACTATCCGACAGCGTTCGGCTAGAGAAAAACAAATTATCTTTTTCTTTTTTTGCTGAGAAATGTATTCGATTAGAAACAAATACAAAACAACCTATTTTTCTTGGATTTTCGATGGCATAATTATTGGTTTCATAAATTTAAAAATATATATATGACAACGTTTTTATTGGTGATTTCTGGCCAAGAAAAAGGTCCTTGCAAATAATCTCCTTTACTTAGGTCGAGCTTGAAAAGTTCACAAAATAACATCTATGCCCATACATGAAATTGCTGAGTTTATAATGTTTTTTAGCTAGCCAAACTCCAACAAATGACGTTTGTGAAGATCCGATCCCTATTCCCGAAGTACGGAAAGTCAAGGCGCATCGAATTCGCATGAAAACCAAATAGGCAAATCGTACCCCGCAACTAATCAATCAACTATGCTCCGATGCCTCGCTATGAACGAAGTGTCTGCTTTCCAAGAGGTTTCGAACATTTGGACGGCAGATTGGGTACGATTCCAGGATTCGAATTGGAATTTCAACACCATAAAATTGTGCGGAAAAAGGCAAGGAAAAGCGGGCAAAAAGGACTCCGCGTGGGGTCGGGGTGGGCATCTCTCTGCAGAGTACAGACACAAGACAGGACGACAGAATTCCTTTTTGAGAAACCACTCCATTGGCCTTTCTTCCAATTCCAAGGACAAGCGATGCCCGCATTTGGCTAGAGTGCCCTTCTTTACGGAAACTAAATTGTTCGCGGCGCTTTGAGAAAAAGACCGGTGAACGAAAAATATTACGTATAGACTCTTTCTTCGATGGCGGAAGTATCGTTCTTTGAAAGCGTTGTTTGCAAGAATGCATTTTTCGCGAAGCAGAAGCGTTTGTAAGAAAGTTGAGGAATGAGCAGTGCAGGATTCGACCTTTCTTGGCCTTTGGGATAAGATCAAGAGGGCAGTGCACACTACAGGAAAAAAAAAAAAATGGTGGAAGAATGACATCTTCTTATCCATGTCCCAGGCTGCATGAAATCCGAGAGCTGGTTTTTCATTTTTTTTTTTCCTTTCGCGTGGGGGGTCGATAAAACACAGTGGAATATCATCAGGAGAGATTGAGTATTGTCTACGAAATGACGGGTCAATCTTGGAATAGGAGAAGACGTGTGCGGAATCAGCAAGACGTGTGTGATCTTTAACCTTGGAAATTCTGACTTGAATGGTGTACCATCTTTGAGATTGAAGATTTGTGTAGAATTATTATTTCATCTTTGTGCTTTGATTTGGGAATGTGGGAGGAGGGGAATTTTGTTTTTTTTGTCAATCTTCTTGGGTTGTTGCTACTTTCGACATCATAAGGATTGACTTCATAACATGATATAGACATGCACACGTCCTGTTACATCACATATCGATGACCGAAAAACCATCTGATCGTTTTAGACTCTATACGGAACGTTTAAGACTTTTGGGGTAATTTACTTCAATCGTTCCGTCAAAGTTAATCTCCTTTTGGCCATCCTCAAACATTGACTTTCGCCGGAAAGCAACATCTTTTTTTCACAATTCACTAGACATCTCCTAGTTTTCTCTTGCTTCAGATTGTCCAAGCCCGCTTTCCAAACCATGTTACATGAGGAGGTAACAGGCCAACTCCTAAGCCCATTAGCACATATTGAAGGCCCATGAGCCCATATAATAGGGCCCATGAGTGGTGCTTCGGTTTACAGTTGTACCTTCAGAAAAGATGAAGCTAGCTTTAATTCTTTTGGCGCCTCTTGTTGGAACAAACCTGATGTGAATGGCATTTGCTTGCTTCGCTCAAGGTTCTCTTGATTTCCACACATTCCAAAATCCCAAAAGAAGCATTGCATCCGATACCTTTTCATCCTCAACCCTGCCTTCCCTTGCAATTTTTCTCTATACAGAGTTTATAGAATCATCGATAAGTTTCCGTAGAGCATCATTCGATCTGGGTTCGTAGCTGATTACAGATTGGGTCTGTGATCCTGCCACGAGGGTCTTGATCCTTCCTATCAGCAGTAGCCGAATGGTTAAAGTTCGAGTTTCAGAAACCGAGGTTGCTAAATGCTTAAGGTGAGCGAATGGATAAGAGCGGGCTCGATGAAAGTGATAAAGTCATAACCATAATAAGAGGAGATGGAGAAGGCGAAGAGCTGCCGAATGCTGCAAAACAGCCCTTCACTCAAGGCGGGGCACAGTGTTCGCAAGTGTTGGGGAATAAAGAGAAAAAACGGACCTGGTTGTCAAGTTTAAGCATGAAGTCTGTACTGTCTCGTCCGCTGAAGTTTAGGGAGTCATTGAAGAAGATGACCAAGAGCCAAAGCATAAAAACGTATCTAGAGGGAGTCCCCGATAATCCAAAGGAAGTGCAAATTGTCGAGTCCTTTCGGGAACTGCTCTTTCTCGAGGGCCATACTCCAGGGAAACAAATTAACAACGACACGCTTTTGCGGTACATATAAATCATCTGTCGAGTAGGCAATAGAAGTATCACTTCTGTCATTGGGCGACTGAGTACAGACTCGTGTTAGATATAGCTATTAAAGATGGTATTTGCTGGGTTTTAACGGTACTTATGTTATCTTTTCCTGTTTTCAGGTTTCTAAGAATGAGGGACTTTGATGTTCCGAAAGCAAAAGAAGTTTTTCTCAACTATCTTAAGTGGAGGGAAGACTATGGGGTCGAGGCGATTGCAAAGGCGACACTTTCTATCCTCTTTAATTGTTCTCGTATTTTTGTTTGAACACGTTCGACTTTTGACTTCATTCAAAGCAGTGCACCCGACAGTCAACTAATTTGGCTTGCCTAGTCAGATTCAATCTCAAGCTTTTTTAGCTCGTAGGATGCAACGGGGCCGCCTAATTTGGTCCAAATGCCACATTTCAATATGACTTACAAGTTCTTTGTTCGTCTCTTACAATGGACTGATCTGCTTGAGATACTGCAGGAGTTCAAGTTTGAAGAGTACTCTGAGGTAAAAAAGTGTTATCCTCATGGATATCATGGCGTTGATAGATATGGTAGGCCAATATATATCGAAAGGATTGGCATGGTGGACCTCAATTCTCTGCTGCAAGTGACTACTATAGATAGGTTGGTTAGACATCATGTATCGGAACAAGAGAAGACGCAAAATCTGAGGTACCCGGCATGTTCAATTGCAGCGAAGAGGCACGTAGCGTCCACAACGAGTATTTTAGACGTTAAGGGAGTGGTAAGGACCTGATTTTCAACGAAAATTTTGCACAATTTGCAACAGCAATGGTTAGTTATATGAGCTTCAGTTCAATCTGTTCAAGAACATCGATATGCAGTTCCTCGCACTGCCTCAGTTCCTGAAAAATTCATACGTGTGTCATGTGTGTTCTTGTGCCAAATATTCTTGACAGAGGATTGGTTCCCAAATTAGTGAATTCAGGTGCCTCTTGTTTCTTGCGTCTTACACGACCTCTGCTGCACATTTTGATACTTGAACTTTCGGATTTATGGATTTTTCTTAGGGGATGTCGAATTTCTCAAAGCCCGCGAGATATCTCTTCATGGAGATTCAGAAAGTCGACAGTAATTACTACCCAGAGGTATGTCCGGCACTGTGTCCACTAAAAGTGAAGGCAGTGGCTATTTCAACAGATTTGTTGCTGTCTTTGGGCATCCGATACAGGGTGAATGAAAACAATTCAGTTCGATTGATCGATAGTGATTAAATGCTTATATATGGCCTTAAAAATTTTACTGCATTGTGTTAGTAACGTCATACATTCAAGTATCGATGACAAAGGTTTTACCTTTCTAAATAGATAATTTTTCAACGCAGACGTTGCATAGGCTTTTCATTGTCAATGCTGGATCGGGGTTCAAGGTGCTGTGGAAAGGCCTCAATGCTTTTCTTGATGCGCGTACATTGGCTAAGATCCGAGTGAGTGTCATTAGTCCCCATTGGTTTACACTGATTTTAGGACTCGAAAGACTGCACTAGTGAAATGTTCAGTAATATCTGTAACCTGAGCGCTCCAATTTTCTGTTATCAGGTGCTGGGATGTGACTATCTCAACGATCTCCTCGAAGTTATTGATCCTATGTATGTTCTGGTACTTGCATATTGGTGCCACATCTAGAAGGAGGAATTAATTAATTATTATGATCCCGCATACTTAAGCGGTTCATTCATCAAATGAATTACGACGAAAGAAAAGCCTGTTATATGTACACTCCTTGCTGTGCAGAAACTTACCGAGTTTTCTGGGTGGAAATTGCACATGCCCCGACTATGGTGGTTGCTTGTTTAGCGACAAAGGACCGTGGCATAATCCAGAGATTGTAGAGATGCTTCAGGTCAGCGTTGGACATCTCAAAACCACTAATCTTCTCAATTCCGAGAAGTTTCAACCCCACAAGATATAACAGTTGAATATGACACTAACGTGATTAAGTGCAGGGATTTTCATCAGCAGGAGAAGAAAACACCAATGGGATCCAGAGTGCAGTCCCCGGAGATAACTCGGTTCCTATTTCTGTAAGCAACTTTCCATTCAAGAAATTCCAATTTTCATGATCACATTCCTGGATACTCAAACATCGGCTGAGTGACAGGAGAAATAAGATATTCAGTTGTCAACATTTCCATGTCGATGAGGCCTAGTTTACTTTGCTTCAGGCTCGAGCCTTGTGTTTGGATGATAACTGTGTAATAATTAGACCTCTTTTCCTCAATGAAGAGGGATTCTCAGGAGGATGCTGGAGCAAAAGACGCGAACGGGACGTTCTTGCAGAAGATCCAAGCTCTGGAAGATGTCCTGGGGGACACCAAGACAGTGAGTTGTAATCTCCCTCTCATCATGAAATCGCCGCAAACTTTTCTTTTCATCAAAGTCCTTCGCTTCCTTTGGCAAAAGCCAAAAAAATAAAAAGAGCATTTACATATCCAAATTGTATTGATCTTCGTTTGGCAGAAAATTCAAGCACTCGAAGCTGCACTTGAGAATGCTAAGATGGTAACGAGTCCTGTTAATTCACAACCTCTTTGTCCCCAGCGAGTTCATGTCCTTTGTGCTCTTTCTTATCTTCCGGATCGCCTTTGACAGGTCCTGCGAGGACTATCACAGGAAATAGAAACAATGAAGACTTGAAAAAATCGGCAAGTTTACTAACATGATTTTTGCCAGTCGTAATTATACGTATCTCTTCATGTTTTATTGCTATTGATTCCTGAGTTTTATTGACACCGAGATTCTCTAACATATACACTGGCCCAGTAACTCGAGAGATCGACTTCAAAAGCCATTTCTGCGGGCACCAAGTAAGTCGACTCTCCTTAATTTCTCCTTCATCTTTTCCTTAGCAGTAACGACGGTCTGTCTCCAGGGTTCTGTTTTTCTCTTCAAATGTGGATTGAATTTTGACAGATAGTCTTGTCTTGAACTTTGTAACATGTGAATCAGTGTCCTCCTCCTGGGGAGAATTCTGATGCAGCTGTGTTCTTGGATGGCTATCGTCAAATGCTCGCCTCTTCAACCTTAAAAAGCAGCCCAAGTTTCAAAGACCAAGAGCCGCTTCAAATTCCTGCAAACTTGGAGGGAGGGGAAGCTACAGAGAGAGAGAGAGAGGGAGAGAGAAACGCCGACCGTGATGAAAGCTTAAGCCGGCGAGGCCGAAACCTCGGCCTCTCTTGATTTTCTTTTGAAATCACCTTTGGAATCAGAGTGAGAATCGACTCCATTTACGTGAGCATTGCATGGACTAAATCTCTACATAGATCGAGCCGATCGCATTCCGAGAACCTGCAAAGATCCGTGCTCGTCCAGACAAGCTAACGAACATCTGGCGTCGTGGAGCTTGTCTCTCGCCCGTTTTTTCGGTTTTTATGGTTGCAATGATGTGTGTGGACGGATGAAGAGAGCAAGATGTGGGGGCCCCCGGCGATAGTGAGGAGGGGAGGGTGGGGCCCGCCCTTGATGATTTTGCTCAACGAGAAGTGGGGCCCCGGCGCATTTGATAGGGCTCCGCCTCCCACCGCCGTGTTACGGACGCGGACGGCGGCGCCATTCAATACCCGCCTTTATTAAAAAATAAATACCAACCTTTATTTCATCCTCAATTAATTCTAGCGTTTTGAAATTTTAAAAAAAAAAAAATTTGGGTTCGCTAAAATGTGCCTTAACGAATGTCCGAGGAAAATTTGTTAATGTTTTTATTTTTTTTCTCTCGTTATTTTGTCTTCAATCGCAATTTCTCTCTTCGTTTTACTGATTCATCTTTCCTATTTTGTCAAATAAGATTTAGGAGTGATCGATTTCAAGGTGGAGCCAATTCCTTTGTTCGAATTGATCACCAGACCAGAAGGCCCGATTTTCAATTTGTGGAACTAGGAACTGGCCCACTGGTTCCTGGACCGGCCCTCTCTAGAAAAAGAGTTGAAGGAAAAATAAAGATGAGCTCTTTTAAGTTGAAAACCAGTTCTATCTTTGTCGAATCGGCCTCAAATTGGCGACTCTCGGTTGTGCACGCTCAGGCAAAGACAAGAGCGATCACCTCGCATCAAATCTCTGATTAACTCGACGAATCCACAAGTGAAGTATAAAAACTCGAGCTCCAGCGCACGATTCAAACATCGGATTTGCAAACGAGTCGCAGCGAGTGAAGTACAGAAGAGTTGGGCCATACCTAACGAGCGTAGGGGACGGGGAATTTGCTTGCGTGAGTGAGATTCGCGCGAATCAAGAAGAGACAATGAATAGGAAGGAGAGGGGGGGGGAAGGCGGCGGCGGTGGAGGGGAGCAGTCGACAAAGGGGACGGAAAGGGTGAAGGAGGAGAGGAGGAGGAGGAGAAACATGACAAGGAGGTGGATCCATACCAACCCTAACATGCTCAAGCTCTGTCTAATTAAGATATATATATATATATATATATATATATGTTGGTTCGGTTTGAGTGATAGAGGTGGGTGGGTTCATACATGGAATTGGGAACCGCCCAAAACCGATTGGTTCGGTTCATCGGATGATTTCTTTTGCTTACCTCTAATAAGACCAACAAGTAAAACTCAAGAAAGGAAACGAATTCGAAAGGAAGTCTTTCCCGTCCCATTTTTTATTCGGATGCTTGTGCTTTTGGCGTGAAAACAAATATACATATTCCAAAATCAATTTCAAAGGTCCGAAAATGTAAAAAGATTAGAATTTTAAATACACGTACATATGCAGACACGCCGTTTCTCGGCTTAAAAATATCGATACCAGATCCAACCGTCTCGACTTTTGGACAACCGATTAAAGAAATCAGAATTCGTCAATACACCGCCAAAAAACTCGTACCCGAGCGTTCAAGGAGCACTTCATTAATCGGCTCCACGAAAAAATTATTAAAAAGAATTCCTGTAACATCTTTTCTTCTGATAAGCATAATGGATATTCGAAATTAAGTACGATGTCACGAAGCATGCTTAACAAGTACCGCCGTACTGTTTTTAAGCGGTTGTCATCATCATTATCATTCGATAAAACACGGTTTAAATTATTTCACCTCTCGAAACAAAAAGCATCCTCCACGAAAATGCAAAAAAAAAAAAAAAAAAAGAAGAAAAAAAAAAAGAAAAGAGATGGGAAAAGGAGACGTCCTTAAAACAGGGCCAAGAAGTGGTTTCTCAGCAAAGCGATCCCTTCCTCATTATTCACGCACGTTCGCCCACTTATTTAATTTCACATCAGACCTTAAACAAACCCCGCGATAAAATACTCATAACAGAAAAAAAAAAGCCGAAAAAAAAAACATTAACAATTTCATTTCTCCAAAAACATCAAAAACAACGAAATAAAAAATGGGGCCAATTTTAGAAAAATGAGCACGAATTTTACCTGCAGTGATAATTCTGATCCGAACCTTTTTTTGTCTTAATAAAAAGCATAAATTTTTTACTCGAGTCTCAAATCTAGCTTCCTCCCGTGATGTGAAATTTTTAAATTGTGCGAATCGGATTTGACATCTAAGTGAAAGTTTATAATTTTTTATGATATTAAAAAATAATTCGAATTAAAATTGTCGGTCGATCTAAAATTAGTTTTTTTTTTTTTTGTGGGGGGAATCAGGCCAAATAAAGAGTGCTTCAACGTCGCCATCTTTCCCATCTCTTCTTTCCCCGGAAACCTCCAAATCTCGATCTCCCTCCCTCCGTCTCTCTCCCTCTCCCCCCGTTTAAGAGGAGCGAACTTTCGAGAACTACGAAAAGGTTGCGAAAACATTAAAAAAAAAACCCAACCCTTTTTTTTTTTTTAATTTTTGGGGACGGCTGCTGGTTGCGCAATCTGATTCCTTGTTCCGCCCCATCTTTGCTTCCGACGAAGATCCCCCGGCATCCTTCCGATCTCCGTTCCCCGACGAAGGAACGGAAGGAAGGAAGGGAAGGGAAGGGAAGGAAGATGAGCACCGGCGAGCTGCTCGACATCGAGCCCTTGGAGCTCAAGTTCCCCTGTACGTTCCTCTTGATTTTCCCCCTCCTCCTCCTTTCTCTTCCCGATCTGGGCTCCTTCGGCGATTCCGTCGTTCGTGTTCCTGAGGCTTTCTCTTTTTTTTTTTTTTGCCCTTTGTGTTTTTTTTTGTGGTGTTTTGTCGTGGGTTCTGATTTAGTCGAGCTGAAGAAGCAGATCTCGTGTTCTCTCCAGCTGTCGAACAAGACCGACAGCTACGTCGCTTTCAAGGTAACGCCTTTTGCTCTTTCCCTTCTTCTTGCTGCGAATCCTCGGGGAAACCTTGTTTGGTTGCGCCCCGGGGGAGAAGGACGGGTTTTGATTTTTGACCGTGGTCCCGTGCGAGACGGGGCGCGTGGGGGCGTCGAGATTCGGCCGTCGGGATTCGAGTTTTGTTCATGCCCCCGTTTTGATGCGCTTCGTGGGCGCGAACAACGGGGAGGGAATGCCGGATGGGATGGTTATTTTGGATTTCCCCTGTGGCTCCATGCGGGATGCTTTTGATGTTGAGATCTTCGTGTTTTAGGTGAAAACGACCAATCCGAAGAAATACTGCGTTCGCCCAAACACGGGGATCGTCTTGCCTCGGTCGACATGCGATGTCATAGGTACTCGGAACGTGTCATTTCGTGGCCAAGTTCATTTGCTGTTGTGGATTCTCTCCATTTCGTGTCGCCCTTTTGCTTGGATTTGCGAGGCGGGCGGAATCGTTGTATGTCGCCCGTGTTTTTTTTATGTATTTTCTTTGAGAAATGTGTCTTCGTGTAGTTACTATGCAAGCGCAGAAGGAGGCTCCTGCTGACATGCAATGCAAAGATAAATTCCTTCTACAGAGTGTGAAGGTGAATGATGGCACGACTGCAAAGGATATTACTGCTGAAATGGTGAGCTCATCGTGGCATTTGTATTAGTTCTTTTCTTTCAGTTTCCTATGTTCACGATCAAGCTGCTGAAATTACGGATTGGGGTTGCTTTTAGTTCAATAAGGAGTCGGGCAATGTGGTCGAGGAATGCAAATTGCGGGTGGTTTACGTTGCGCCTCCTCAACCACCTTCTCCAGTTCCAGAAGGATCAGAAGAAGGTTCTTCGCCGAGGGGTTCTGTGTCCGACAATGGCAACATCAATGGTTCTGAGGTGGCTTCTGTAAGTATTGAATAGTTCCGTTTAAGCTGCTGAACTTTGCTATTTTTTGCACCCAGAATAAGAAAATCGTTCGGATTATGATGTTATCCTTGGTGACTGCAGGTTACAAGATCGTATGACGAGCTTCAAGATAAATCTGTTGAGGTAAATTGTTTCTTTGTGTATAATGCTATGTGCATTGCATATGCAAACTTGGAAGCGTGCCCATATGCAAACCGTTGATGTTAAATTGATGCAAACTTGGAAGCGTGCCCATATTGCTGTTGATGTTAAATTCTGTCTTTGGAATTAGCATTGCATATGGTTGTATATTTGTCTGGAATTGATGTTTATATTGCTGTTGATGATAAAAAACATCTATGGATATGCATATTTGATAAATCACATTTTGAGTTGTCACCCCTCTCTTTTATCCTGTTTATTTTCGTGCAAGATGAGGTTAAGCAACTTTTTCATTATCTGTGGAGACTATAAATGTTTCCAGTGGAATTTCAGGAGATTGCTTTGAAATTGTGTGTGAGATTTAATCTATTCGTCTCTTCCCTCCTCCTTTGCGTAATGGCTTCCCGTGTACGTCACTTCTCAGACCTTACCACAGAAATCACTGTTCCTATCCTTGTCCGTTTATCACACTCTAGGGCCGATCTCTCATTGTCCTCACTCTCTTGTACCATTCTAATTCGTGTTTAAGTTCTAGTCTAAATTTAATAGCACATTACAAGCTCCGAGGAGAATTGATCACAGAAACTTGTGACACATTGCAAAAAGCAGTTTGAATTACATTTTTTTTGTTCATAAATGCCTAATAAGATATATTTTGTAACATGAACTTTTCCAGACAAATATTGCTGACATGACATGATGTTCATTCATTGAGTGTGAGTGATTCTCTTTGTTTCATACTTGTAGCCGAGGCAAAATAACTGGGGAGAAGTAATATTACTTCTAATGCGATGGCAACTGATACAATAACCCATCTATCTTTCTATAGGTAACTTGTGCATGTTTGCTTGGCCCAAAGGAAAAAAAACAAAAGAAGGACAATGCATACATAGATTTTGATCTGTGATGAATAATGATGCTGCTATTGGATGGGAGACATTGGTTTGTTTCCTTCTTGTTAAGGAGGCAAAGGAATAAGCATGATAGCAGTTCATAGTTTGGATGAAGAGCGGAAGATACCTCGTTACATAAATAGATAAAGATGGAAGATTAACAAAGAAATTATGTTTTCCCCGTTAAATTTGAGTGATGGCCAACTAAATTTTTCCAGTCAAGAAGTAATAAGAAAAACTTAAGTACCAAGTGTAGATCGCTGAACAAGATGTGTTGGCTTCTAAGGGAATACGTGCACTAAAAAGTTCTCAGAATTGCTCTCCGTCTAGTTCTCATGTGCTTATGTTACCTGCGTGTTGATTTATTCTACAAAAGAGATGGAAAGAGGTTTGCAGAAGGATATACGGTTGTGCCTTTGTTTTAAATTCCTTCCTTTTCATGATGGTGCTTGGATTGCGGGAAGTCTGACATTTCGATCCATTGGCAGGCAAGAGCTCTCATAAAAAAGTTGACAGAGGAAAAGAATAATGCTCTTCAACAAAGTAACAAGCTTCGTCAAGAACTGGTGAGTTACTTTATCTGGGACTCTGCAATTTGCTTCACTTTGCCAAATGGTTGTTTGGGTTGATGTCGTATGTATGTAGTGATGGTGAATGTTCCCAAATTTCCTCCCGCTCAAGCACAGCTAAACATTAAAGAAAGAGAAAATAGAAGGTCTAAAGAGCATTAGCCACTATTACGAACCCAAATCTCTCTCTCAAACACATGTGAACACCCATGGTTGAATACACGCACATGGCACATGCGGCGAATCTGTGTCCTTAGTTTGGTGGTTCCTGTGGAATCCCAATGACCATGATATGGAAGTTAAAATGTTTGGCAGTGCAGTCTTTTTTGATTGCTTCAGGGCTATTTAAGGCTGTGCCTCTCTGTAAAGCATATAATCTTATAGCTCGTTGTATAGCAATTAGCAAGATCACACATAAGGCTAGACAGCCTACACTTAATTTTGCTGCTCTGTCTATATCTTTTGTTATGATCCACTGTGTCGACCTGTTATGATCTATGCCCCCAAAGGGACATTGTCTTGTAAGATCATGGAACTGACATACATTCCATTTTTCACTCAAGAATCATTGATAGTAAAAGATAAAACTCTGAAACTTTCCTATCATCGCTTTAAATTATCTGGCCTTCTTCCTGTCCCCTTAAACATCACACTCTGCTTACTTTTTCTTTGTTATCTTTCTTTCTGGGCAGGAGCTGCTAAGG
This sequence comes from Syzygium grande, assembly GCA_024733475.1. NCBI lineage: Eukaryota > Viridiplantae > Streptophyta > Magnoliopsida > Myrtales > Myrtaceae > Syzygium > Syzygium grande. The sequence continues at coordinate 38,215,863 of JAMXDD010000001.1, read as the reverse complement.
CGGGAGGGCAGCAAAAGCCAAGGCGGCATCTCGTTTATGATTGTTGTCATTATCGGGTTTGCTCGGCATCATCTTGGGGTACTTCATGAAGAAGACATAATGAGAAGTACCGGATTAAATTCTCACAATATTTTCTCTCCTGGCGTTCCTCTTTGTTTCCGATCTTCAGGGAAGGGATGACGAAAGGAAACAAAACAATGAACAAGGAGGGGTTTCTCTCCTGGCGTTCCTCTTTTGTTTTGTTTTTCATGTTGTGAAGTTAACCAATTGAATTCAGGTGGAGTCATGGGTCTGTAGCTGCTGGAACTCGGGATCGGTGGTTAGCGAGTTCTTTTTGTTGTCGATGCATTCTTTTTTGCTGTAACTTGAAGAGGATGATTGATCGGTCTGTTTATTTTTCTCTTTTCTTTTGTTTCTTTTTTTTTTGGTGGTTAGAACTTTTGGGAGATAGCTGTGAAATGTCCTGACTAGTAACTGTTAAATAAATCTATCCTCTTATGCTCGCCTGCATCTGGCTTGCCTATGTATTCATGTTGTGCGGGATCAGCTCTACTCAGCAATTGAAACGCTGGCAGAGAAAACGTTCTTGGGACAAGCTTGGGGTTTATGCGATGAGGGGTTTGTTCTTAGCCTCAACAAAGGCTTCAAGTTATGTCACGGCAGACAGATTCTTGGTTGCGAAATAGCTAGTGCAGCGGCTGGTGAACTGATAATGGCACGTCAGCCTTCGTTCTATGTCGCGGCAGACAGATTTGGTTTGAAAGAGTGCAGCGGCTGGTGAACTGATAATGGCATGTCAGCCTTCGTTCTAAAGATTGTTTTTAAGAGTGGCGGCTGGTCAACAGATAATGACATGCCAGCCTTCCTTCTAAAGATTGTTTTTAAGAGTAGTACAATAAAAATCGCATTCTAACATCGGATTGTATAGCATTCAGTCTCCCGTGCGAGATATACAGAGGACTTTATGTCAGCCTTCCTTCTAAAGATTGTTTTTAAGAGTAGTACAATAAAAATCGCATTCTAACATCGGATTGTATACCATTCACTCTCCCGTGCGAGATATATAGAAGATTTTATGCCAGCTTTCCTTCTAAAGATTGTTTTTAAGAGTAGTACAATAAAAATCGCATTCTAACATCGGATTGTATAGCATTCAGTCTCCCGTGTGAGATATACAAAAGACTTTAGTACAATAATTAGTTTCAACCAATCTGTGCAAGGTCAATCTTGTTTTCAAAGCGCTTTAGGTTTATAACCTTTTTATTATAGAACTCTTAGTACAAAGGCCTTGATCGGTTGTATCATTTTTTTTTATATCACTCACTCTTTACCATGATACTATGAAGCTTAATTCTTCAACTCACAAGGGTACGGGAGAATTCGATATGTGACATTTGCCCCCATCCAATTCCACAACGACCTCCATCAATACCACTCCCTTAGGACTTATATGAATGAATGGCCAATGCTCATCCAATAGAACAAGTTACTCCACTCCATTATTAGCTTCCACTAATTAAAGCTGTTTGCAAATCTCCAATTACTTATACTCTCTTGACAATTGTGACATTATGTGTCAACTGCGCTCCCTCAACACATTTTCTTTCGCCTACTAAGCTTCTCTGTTTCTCTTCTTGTTGGAAACTTGGTAGTAGACTTTCTCTCGAGATTCGCCTATTGATTTAGAAACATTTTCCGTATCCAATGAGCAATTCGATTTTTTCCAATCCCCCATTACCATCCTAGAAGCTCGACAAGAGTTGCACCTTGTTTGGGCCCTCTTTACCCCAGCGATTACTCCTCGCTCTCATAGGACTGGGTAGACCATAGGCATTGCCTGAATCACTCACCTACTAAAAGGATCTTACTCTAATACCATTTGTCACGGGCTCTGCACAGGCTATTTCGAAGTTAAGAATTTGTTAGCTTGTGATACTATGCTTTGACTCATGGTGCTAGTTTTGCTGGTCTTTGCACACTCAATTTCAGAATCCGTCAAACGTAAAAGATGATTCTAGGAGCAAAGTTTCAGTTCATATGGAGTTGAGTGTAATGCAGTTTAAAAGGAGGACCATACATAACCACAAGAGAAAGCACTGTAAAATACCCAAAACTACGCCTACACTGATATAAATATCTCAAACTTTTTTTTTATCACCAATATCCTCAACTCTTGTTTTGTCAAGAAAAAACACAACTTACACATGTTGAATTATGGTATTCAGTTACATCCCGAGTATAATCACCATGTTTTTTGAAACAAAAAAAAAAGTCTGATTTTTTAATTGTTTAGAATTTTCGGTAATAAAAAAAAAGATCGGGATATTTATTCATAGGGAACTTATTATGGTATTAACCCTAATCACCAGAGACTTTATTATTCTGGGAAACTAGTAGAGAGAGAGAGAGAGAGAGAGAGAGAGAGAGAGAGAACAGTTCGTCGGTCTCTCTGCTCACTCTGGAAGTTTCTCCACCCTCTCTGCATTTACATGTCATCACCTCGCTTCGCTACCACGTATATCTCCGCATAAAGCAAAGACCGCCGCCGGAAACAAACCACCCCACGATCATCGAATTGTGCAGCCATGGCGTCCCCGCTTGCTCTCAGGAGGGCTCTTGCCTCCGCCGTCTCCAGCAGCAAGCTCGCGAGCCCGGTCCGGTCGGCTTCGGTGGCTCCGTTTCTGACGCCGGCACGCTCCTTCAACACCGACGCACAGATGACCAGAGTCGACGGCGACGGAAGCAAAGCCGTCGACGTCGACCGGACCGCCCCCGACCGCTCTGTGTCCCGCCGCCGTGATCGCTCTGTAGCTCCTTTCTCTGGTGCTAAATTGACCCTCTTCTCGCTCGCCGGCTTTCGTTTCATTTCCGTCAACTTTGTCGTTGGTTTTGATAGTTTTATTTTCTCTGCTGTTGATTTTCTGGGGTCATTTTCCGTAGCGTAAAAGTGGTCACTGATCAGAAATCCTTCTTGGGGCTTCAAGTTTTGGTGCTCTTACTCTGTTTCCTCACGTAGTTGCTTCAGGAAGAGAGTGAGATTTTTCTAAATCGTCAGGAATCTAGTATTTTAGTATTCAATTGCCCATCAGCAAAACTTTGCTAATTGATTTGTGCTGTTGAACGGTTCCATTATGGTGGTGATTCAGACGTGTTCGATCCCTTGTTTCCCCCGAGGAGCTTGAGCCAAGTCCTGAACCTCATGGACCAGCTGATGGAGGACCCGTTCCAAGCAATCCTGCGGCGGCGGGTCGAGGAGAGGGTGGGACGTGAAGGAGGACGACAAGGCCCTCAAGCTCCGGATCGACATGCCCGGGCTGAGCAAGGAGGACGTGAAGGTGGCGGTGGAGCAGAACACCCTGATCATCGGGGAGAAGGCGGGGAGCCTGAGGCGGGCGAGGAGGAGGAGGGGGAGCGCACGGAGGTATTCCGGCAGGATCGACCTGCCCCCAAACCTGTACAAGATGGACGAGATAAAGGCGGAGATGAGGAACGGAGTGCTGAAGGTGGTGGTGCCCAAAGCGCAGGAAGGAGAGAGGAAGGATGTGTTGGAGGTTCAGGTGGAGTAAAGGCAGCAAGTGTATGTTTTGTGTGCGCATAGGTTTGAATGTAACAGTGTAATGTCCGTAACTTTCGACAAAAAAAAAATGTCCTGAACTTTGTATTCTCAGTTTTAAGAATAATGAAGACAGCGAGCGATATTAAACAGCGGACAAAGTAAGCATCTCATCGACAGACCATTTTAGCCGACCAGATCGAACAGCTCTTGTTTCCCGCATACCAATTGACGATTTCTCTGAAACCATTCTGCAGAATCCCATGAAACACATCGCTAAAGGTCTCGCCTTTACGCATTTGCAGGGCAAGACTGGGCTGGACCCAGTGAAATCCCGACGCGCACTGAACTCAGAAACATTGCATACATCCCACTCAATTTCAAGCGAAGCTTGTACACAGAATCGATCTGCCACGCTCTCTCACACCACTCGCATCTGTATGAGATTCAGGACCCATCATCATCCACAATCGCAGACTACATCGGTCGTCAATCGAGTCGACAAAATCAACGCTATCCTAAAGATTACCGAAAAGAATAAAGAGGAAACGAAAACCGGGCAATTCTTGAACGACATCTCGATCCTAATCGTCGGCGTCGTCCCTCTTCTTGGGCTTCCGATAAGTCTCTTCGATGTGCTTGGCGATGAGAAGGCCAGTCCCCGTGAGCTTCTTGATGTTGGGCACGTTGTAGTTCTGCGCCACGTAGACGCCGAAGGCCGTCCCCACGAAGAACGAGAAGCAGCTCCTGATCAATCCCATCTTCTTCGCGGCAGCAGCTCGCGGATCTCGCCTCAAGGGAACCGAGAACGCTTCTCTATCGCTCGCCGGCAGGCGAAAGGGCGGCGCGAGCTCCCGGTGCGGCGGGATACTGGTGGCAGAGTGGCAGCGGCGGCGGCGGCGGCGGCGTCCGATCCGACGGAGGAGAGCGATGCGGAGGGGGGGTTCTTATGGTGGGTTGCGACTTGTTGCCCACGGGATTCTCTGCGTTTGACCTGACCCGTTTCCCAAGGGGAGCGACCTCATTGGGTTGTTCAGTGGGCCGCTCGGTCTCGGGCCGGGCTTAACTGGAAATTTGCGGGCCTAATGATCGGGCTGGACGTGGTGGGCTTTGGGCTGCATTCTGGTGAATCGGGCTCGAAAATAGTGTTTGGGACTCAAAGGACGGGAAAATTGTCCAAAAATATTTTAAACCTATTACACTTTTGCTAATTCAATTCTAAACCTTTTAACTGTGCCAATTGAGTCATAAACCTTTTCACGTTTTGCCAATTAAGTTTATCCGATCAATTTTGATTGGAAATCTTTGACATGAATGCTTCGAGTTCTACGTGGCGTCGCCAGCGTCGACGTTGACAGTTTTTAATAATATTTTCTTTCATTTTTTTTCTTTCCTTCTTCTGTTAGCTAGTTGCCGGGTCTTAGCGATGGCCGACGATTGGCTAGAGGGAAGAATTAGCGAGGTCGACCTTGGGCTAGCCTTGCCCAGCCATGGTGAGGTTGACCTTGTCGTCGTTGGGCACGGTCGAGCCTCGCAACAAAAGCGAGCTTCGCCAGAGGTCAAGTAAGGTCCGCTCTGGCCGATAACCGAGACCCGGCGATCGGCCAGAGGAAGAAGGGAAGAAAAAAGGGAAAGGGAAAGAAAAGAAAATAAGGAAAAAATAAAATAATAAAATATTATTAAAAATTATTCACGTTAGCGTCGGTCGTGTCACATAAGACGGCTAGTGTCAACGTCATCGATTTCTAGCCAAAATTAACTAGATGGACTCAATTGACAAAACGTGAAAATATTTATGATTCAATTGACATAATTAAGAGAGGTTTAAGACTGAATTGACAAAAATGTAATAGGTTTACGACTTTTTGGACAATCTCTCCCCTTATCACGTGTAAATATCCTAAATCATGCAGGATACTTCCCTCAACATCTCAATCAATTTCAACTGTCGATTGATGATTGTGGTTTGGTTGAGATACCAAAATGAGCATTTGCATAAAGATGATTAAATGCAAATTCATGTCAAAACAATATGAGATTCTTCCGGGAAACGACTCATTTGATTTTGCTATTCACAAATAATAACGTGACAATAATTTTGTTGGGAAAAAATTACTTTGTCAGCTTTGAACTTATTTTACGGATACCAATTTGGTCATAAACTATTTGAATTTGCCAATTTAATTCTAAATTTTCGTGCGAATTTCCAATGTAATCTTTCTAGTCAATTTTCGTAAAAAATTCCCGATCATGATGTTCCAGCCATCGTCGGCCTTCTTACGTGGCACACCGTCATTCATATAATAGATTTATGGCCGATTGGACAATTTCCTCCCGTATAATTTGATTTATTTCAAAATTGAAGCCTAGTTAGTGGCTGCATTTAGGCAGGCCCTCGTACGTACCACATCCACAATGGCCACGTCTCCCTTAAGGTCTAGACACGACCACGCATGAGACGCTGTCACATTGTCCATCGACATACCCACGGACACGATACAAACATGCAAGGAACACTAGTTGTCACAAATGAAATGTGGGAGCAACATGAATCTCTTTCGTTAAGAAGTTGTACCAACGAGGGAAAGAGACACAATTCAGAAAATCTGTCTGCCAACTGCATAGCCTCTCGATTTCCCCATGAACTCACTAAATGAATTGATCTCAAATTTTGGCTTTCCTTAGTCAAATAGAAGAAGACCAAATCATCACTCTGGGTTACATCAAATAAGCATATCAATGTGTATTTCCACGTTAGCTTCATTTGCAGGAGATTTTAGTTTCACTTCAACTTCCTTAAAGCAAGTCGATCACAACTACTGTTGTTAAGGTGTGCGTTTGATGGGGGTGAGGCAAAAGAGTCCTACGTTAGAGATGTGATGTACTATGGAGCGGTTAGTATATGGTAGTTAGCCATAACTTATTGGCTTAAATTTATGAGCGAATGATGAGTTTGACATGATATGTCGACGAGCCCTCATTTGAGCTCTCTCTTGGTGGCAACACTCTCGATACGTATCAATGTACATAAGGAATCTCGAATGTGACTCCCTAATCAAGGCGGCGGATGGTGTCTCCCGGCATCCTGTCGAACTCTACCGGGTCAAGGCAATTGAGGTAGGGTTTGAAGGGCAGATGCCGCTCCTCACCAACATCCATCAAAACTTGGCCGGGCTAAGGTGAAGATTCGAGTCGAGATGGTGGTGGTGAGGAAGGATACCTGAACTAAGATGGAATAGACTCGATACGATGCGAGGGTGTTACCATAAGGTGAAAGAAATCTCATGTCGAAAATGTGGTGTAAGGTGGAGCAGTCACTAGAGAGAGAGACAGAGAGATGTGGGCTCTCTTTGGACGGGCTTTACTTTTTGAAAATTCCATTTTGACAAGGACCGCCCACAATCATTTCGAAAGGTCGATCAAAATTTAACAACAGCACTGACAAGCCCAATAGCCACGGCTACTCTCTTGTCGCCGTTGGTGGGGTATTTGACGGCCGTCCCTAGAAGCTCGTCGCCTGAAGTTAATAGCTTCTCAGATACTGTCCACCGGAGCACGAGAGAAGAAGACATACACCGACGACTCACCGGAGTTTCGTCTCGGGATGTTTTTTGTCCGACCAAAAGCCAATGCCCGCGGGATCAAAGTTGATAAATCACAGTAAGGATCCGTGGGACACACGGACGCGCCGGGGGCACATGGAGGTCCTGCCACGTGGCGTGCATGGACCACGCCGATGATGGCGAAGGGGAATGGGGTGGTCGGGGGTGGTGGCGGTGCATTTGCGGAGGGAAGAGAGAAGAGGAGCTTGTGCAAATTGGCGGTCTGGCCATGCGACCCTGTCTCCTCCTTCCATTCTTTCGGAGGCCCCATGTGTTCCCCCCTGTTTCCCTCCATTTATCGGTCCAATCGAAGGGCAATTTTAGCCGTCGACACATCATTTTCATTCGAAAAAATGATACAAACAGTCTTTGAACTTTTGACCTAATATGCAATGTGGTCTATGAACTTTTAATTTATTCAGTGTCGTAAATATTTAGCACATGTTCAATGTAGTTCCCGAACTATACGAAAATGTTCAATATAGTTCTTCTATTAATTGAAGTTCAGGGATTACATTGAATATTTTAGAGACGATATTGAACAAATTAAAAATTTAAGGATTGCATTGTTCATTGTGCCAAAGTTCAAAGAATGTTTGTGTCATTATCCCTTTTCTTTTCACATTGCATGTCGTCGATAGGGTTTTGACACCGACGACGCTCGTAACCGGATTCCTTACAGCACAACAATTCGAGTAGAATCTCGTTCGCGATGGATCGATTCGGCCGTGCAATCGTGTTTTCTTCCTCTAAATCCTGCTTTTGGAAACACAATGGGGGAATTCTTTGAACTTGCGCGTCGGAATGACATTCGTTCATGGGTCGTGTAGAGAGGGAAAACTCTCAAAAGAGTTCAGGGCCATTCTCCATCCATGCTCATTCCCTTGCGAATGCTTTTGTACAACCATTGAGAACTTCCCTTCTCAATTGAAATAATAATAAAAGGGGGGGGTGTTGTACGTAAAAAAAAAAAAAACCCAAATCGAGCTATGCAAGTAATAAATTTTGTGCCACCACGAAAGTGTGTCAAACCACGTGGGTAGGCCCTAAGACATTTACAATATTTCTTAATATTCTACTCATGGTACCATGCCTACCCTCCAAAACCTTTGTCCCATTTTGAGCCGAGATTTTTTTCATCGAGAGTAGGTAATTTTAACGGCCTACAGATTTTGGCCGAAGAATGAAAAGGAAAAGGTCCGAAAGAACATTGATAGATTCGTGCCCAAATGTTCTACCTTCATATGCTTGCTAAGTCATTTCATATCGTTCACGAATCCATATGATAATTACTTGCATATAGAAATGCATCGAGAAGACTTTGTCATGGGATGATACGGAATATCTAAACTCCTAGTTATTATTCGTCACGAGACATGAAAGTACACATATAAAATGAAAATGATTAGGGTTTATGTTTATTTGCTGCACAACCTCTGTAAAAAAGAAATTCTCTACACAAGCTGTGATAGCGAGATGCATGACATGTTGTGTCATCTTGAAAATTACAGAGGCTAGTTAGCAAAGACACCTCCAAATTGCGATCTTGTATCTATCCATGCCAGTTCAAAATTGTATGAACCTTACACTTAATAAGAAACCCTCACGAGTTGTTGTGGTTTATCAATTATACTAATCATACATCACTCTTTCAATGGAATTCGTATTACTATGCTATATACACACTCTAAAATTGAGAATTTTCTTTGGCAAGACGCAGGGTTTGTCGAGGTATCGAACAAGTGGAAAACCTAGGCCTCTTTCTTTGTTCATCATCCGTGTTTTTAATGCAAAAACTTCGAGTACCGGGAGACAACAGGAGGCCCCTCAATATCTCCAGTCCCGTGTTCCATAACAAATGCAATTCATCATGGTCTCCAAACACCTGCATGTTCTCCTTTCAAGGCGTACAAAACCGAGCATTGAATGCTCCCTCTCACCAACATGCCCCAAGGCATTACTTATACGGCAGAAGAGCCAGTGAAAGGTCGCATATTGCACCCACAGGAACTGTAACATACCACAAACAGACGCTCCGCACTCAAGTCATTCTTTCCACCTTCTCACAAAGCTAAAAGATCTTCCTGAAAGACAATCACAGCTTAATGTCTAGTTCCGTAGCTCTTTTCCTTCTCTCGTGTCTTTTATCGGTGCATGCACGCAACGCCCGTCGTTTTGGCCCTAGTGTTGGACGAAACCCTAGCAACCAGATGCATCAACTCGGCAAGGTCGGTTTGGTTTTTCCTCATTCTAGTTCTCTCCAGTCTCTTGTCCCAAACGGGAAGAGAAAAGTATTAGTTAAATTGCACGAAGTCGGTCCTCATAAGACTTATGGATTTCCATCCCATGCAGGATATAGAAATTCAGAATTTGCGTCCCGGAAAGGAAAATAGCGCAGAAATTGTCCCCGCAAGCATTCATCACGAAGAGCTTAAGGATTTAATGGGTCATCTGAGAAAGCAACAAGTCATGGACAGAACGAGTTCAGGTTAAAAACAAGTGCACATATCATATCTAGACGTTAAACATTTTTTTTTTTACTACCTGAGAGATCCAAACCTTTCGGCTTATCTCATCGGCTCTCCTCGCGTCTCCAAGTTCATGTCTCTTTAGTTCAATGCTCATTTTTTGCTTGTATTTGCATTATTTACGTACATGGCATCAGCGATAGTTCTTCTTTGGCACATGCCGATGAAAAAACATGAGGTTTTCATCCTTTCCTGCTATTTTTTTGTTAGGTATAAATTTGTTTTTGGCAACGCGAAAATCAATCTTATGTAGATGAACTCCAGTTTTTTCTATGACATTTTAATCGCAGTTTCATCATCTTTACTAAGTTTTAATAACTCCCATCTCGTATGTGGTAGATCATAATACGTCGCCTAAGAAGTAAACAAAGAGAACGGAGATAGAGTATAAGAGTGTGCAAAAGAACAAGGAACCACAGACCAGATTGGTAATATAATATTAATATAATTTATTTATTTAATTTTTATTTAAAAAAATTCTAAATTCCTAAATTAAACCTAACTTTCACAGTCTCACACTGAGTCGAGAAACACCTTCTTTCGCTTTCGCCACACGCTCACTTTTACTCTCTCACTCTTGTCGGTCGATGCTCACCCCATCGTCTTCGACTCTCCGTCTCTATCTCCATCCTTGGATGGTGGGACCGGTTCTAATTTTTCGGAACCAGTCCTTAGTGGGCAGTTCTCGGTTCTAGGGTCGGGACTGCCCATCCGGACTATGCTCACCCTTATGGGTATGGTGACATTATCGCTGTGAAGTTTGTCTAGGGCTTCTTTTGGTTGGCATTCTTCTTTCAGTTTCCATCCCGTTGTTTTATGTTGATGGGATATCGATCTCGTGTAGAAATATCACGAGTTACGCGAAACTGCACCCCGTACGATAGCCATGTCCTCTCTAAAAGTTTCGGCACGTTAAACAATTTTATAAAGCTTTCTTTTTGGCATCATCGCTGAAGTAAAATCCGACTTGCGAATCGCAGGACACGAGGGCAGCGTGGCACGACCCTTTAAGGCCGATGCAGAACTGGAGGTATACGATTAATCTTTCTTATAGATATAAATTTCGAGGTTGATACTGTAGGTGTGGGTGGATTGATAAACTCTATTGTGATCAAGGTCATAGAGAGAGCTTACTGGACACATGATATATATTTGATCTCGGCTCTTTCCGATTGATACAGGCATCCAGGATTTCCAAAGCCAGGTTGATGGTGGAATCTGCAAATAGTGATCACGACGAGGAAGCCATAAATTCCGGAGAATTAGAAGACGACGCGAAGGGTGACGTGGTGGCAATGGACTACGCACAGCCCCATCGTAAGCCGCCCATTCACAACGAAGAACCCCGACTCTGAGCCATATCATTCCTGCTTTTTACTCTTTTGCTTCTCTGGGGTGGTGGTATCCTTCCCTATGTAATTTGATGTATAATAAATGGAGCTCGAATCATCTTGTCCGATCCAAACCCTCGACATTGCACGATCGGTCATTTAAGTGCATAGCGCCCGAAAGCAGATCTGCTTACTGGCTAATCTTTTTGCACGAAACATGTTGCTTCGCTTCTGTTAATAAGAAGTTCAAAGGGAGACTCCCTTCTCGGTTGAGGATCTAATCGAACAAAAACTTAAAGTCGAAGGATCAAATTCAAAGGATGACAGCGAGTACATAGAACTAATACTGACATTCTCCTGAAAGCCAATGACACCAGGGAGACAGAGATTTGACAGAGTACTAAATAGGCATATGTCCATTGTCCACAGACCACGTTGGAATGGACACAGTGATTCAGGATGCAAGACACTAGTCAGAAAGAATTAACGCCACCGGTCCGGCGTTTCTTGTAAAAACTGCTTCTAACTTTCTCCGATTTTCTTACTACGAATCATTCCGATCATCTAGAAGAATAATAAATGTGTTCAGGTGGTTCTAACAGACCAACACAGCTGGAGCTACTGCATTTCTCTGAATTAGTTGACAAATGGTTGATGGTAAAATGAGAGAGGTGTTGAAAATATCATCACCCCGACCTGAATATCGCAGGAAAGCAAATGTTGACCTTATATGATAGAGCTTTCCTTTGGTGTAATCACATACTGCAGCTGATGATGAAAGGTTTGACACAATCGATGAATTGAGGAGTCCGTATTCCAAGCTTCAGATCAACCTCCCCACCTCCTAGCCAGAAGAAATCGGGATTAAGCTTCGCAATGGCTTCATCCAGAATCACCTGAAGTAACATATATTTCATTAAGAATGTCAAGAGTACCATGAAAGAGGGTCACTTTTGCAAAATTACCGTCTTTATCACTTATGCAATTTAAATATGTATATAAACACTCTCAAGGAACATATTTTTAGATAAGAATGTCAAGAGTACCATGAAAGAGGGTCACTATTGCAAAAAATAGGTGGCTGTCCTCATTTGTTAAATTTGAATATTTATATAAATGCTCAACCAAACTTAAAATCATGCGTCTGAAAAATACCAGAACAAGAAAAAAGGGAAAATTTACAAATGAAGATAGTAATTTCTCAGATTGTATCCACTTGTTCCTTAGAAGTTAAGAAAATTAAGACATCTGTACATGGTCTGGACCACAAAGACATTAGGAGATCCTAGAGTTAATGGCCATAGACTTCATTTATAGGTAATAACTTATGGCCTTCGAGAAATATAAGTTAATGGACCACCTAAACAGCTGGCACAAATGTTGGCAGGAGCAGGACAAAAGCCATTGAGAAAGAATACAAACCTCCTCTCTTCAAAGATAACCAAAAGAGTAGGAACTTGTTTATAGACCAGACACCCTAACAACGAGCTAGAAAGAAAGCACTTTTTCATAGACCATCAAACCTCAAGGACCCACATGTTGCAGCTTACAAAGCAGCCCAGGTCAATAGAATGACACCAAATGCAACAAGTATGTCATGTAATGTCCATGTGCCATGAAACAGAAATAAAAACTTGTTACAGCCAAAACAACATCTTATTTCGCGTTATGAACATGGGTAGTTGAGAACAACTTGGCCCGATGAGACAACCAAGGTTGGATAAACGAACTCGAAGCAAGTAACAGAAAGAGGATACATTGAATATTCATTCATATGCAAAAATAAAATTGAAACCCAATCAGTATAGCCACAGATATGGTATTCTATACCGGAATCTCAGTCTTCATGCCAATACATGTTACTGCGTTGTGCTCAAATCCAGTCAGCATCAGGGATGTCTCCTCGGGGGTGAGCCTCACTAAAAACAGAGGCAGTCAATATACATTCCATTCACAACTTCCAAGGTCAAAAGAAGTATATGCCAAGTATTAAAGGTATAAAAGAAGAGCTTTAACTTTCAAGACTAGAATAAGAATTTTTCTTTATTGCCAGTTCCATATCTCTTAATGTTCATAGCAACAAGATAATCTCTTTCTTAAATGAGAATAGACTCCTTATTTCCACCCTACCCATTTAAAGTACCTGAGCTAGTGCATAATCACATGCTGGTTCTCATATATGGCCAGTCATGCATATGCCTGAGCAGCTCAACCGCCATGTCTATGTGTTAACATTGGCCTGCAGCAACCTAAATCATGTCCCATGGACAATGTGTCAAGATATTGATTGCTAGCAGTCATAGTTCAACCTGTTGTCACTCGCCCAGCAGATACATGTGTACTCATGCCTCAATGTCCCTAAATTACTTGACATTGATGCAACCCTGAAAAGATATGTCAACATGGTGGAAGTGGGAAATCACTCTCCAAGAAGACGGGCAATCTTGTCAATAGTAACAAGCTGTTCCAAGTGATCAGACTAGTCACATTTTAGAAATGAGGAATCGCTCTCTGAGAAGACACAGATTTTCTTATTTGAGGAAGACCCATCTGAATCCCATAAATAGCAACAAGCCATCCAATCCAATTAATCAGAATTGTCACAGACATTATGGATACTTACTTCATATGATCCTAACAAAGACTCCCAAACACAACAATCCCCAACCCCTTGCTTACAACCACTATCAAAATGTGATAAGGCAATAATAGTAGTCACTTGAGCATCCCAATACTAGTTAAAAAAAGTTAAGATTAGATTAAAAGAATGGCGTCTTTTTGAAAAGTTCCTATTATATAGCTAGAATCATGTTATGTCGCCCAAATAAGCTAACTTCTAATTAACAAGGATTGGGTCCAAGTATACACTCGGTACTTATCTTTTTATGAAGAAATCCAGAAACATTTCTTTAGCAGCAGAATCTGCTGAACCAGCAAATTGTAAATCATTTACCCTCTATTGGAAATAGGGTTGTTTCAGTGAAAGAATTAATAGGGAGTTAAAAAATTTGTTTGTCTAAGATATGTTGGAAATGAGGTTAGAACTTAGAATAAGTTACAGAATGGAATCACTAGTACTCACCATTTTGTAGTACTCCCAATGCATAAGAATGCAAAAAAATACAGTTTCCAAAAGCACCCTCATCTTAGAAAAAGAACAAACCTGTTGTCATTTTCTTCATCCAGTGTTATTGGTGAAAATGGACTTATATATATATAATCTTTCCTTCCATCTTTTCCAAAAATGCCTAAAGAATTCTTTTCCTCACTTTTTTTATCTTCACTTCCCAATTTTTTCACCTTCATTTTCCTTACACACTTCAAAATCTTTCCAAACAAAGGGTTAAATTTCCAAAGATTTGAAAACTTAAAAGGCGTCAAATTTGTCTCGGTACAGACAAACCTACAACGGAAAAGACACTTGTCTGAGACTTTCTGCTGAGTAGGCAAAGTTGCACAATTTTCAAAGTCCAGCAGCTCCCAAGAAGAAGTACTCCCTTAATGATGTATAGATAAAGATAAACATAGGAAAATTAGTTGCTATCCATGCTGATAATAGTTATACACTTTCATGCTTCGATGTTGAGTCTCGCTTCTGATAATAAGTCTAAGAAGGAGGTCTATGTTAAAGCACAGACTGCTTAGAACCATAAAAATATATGGAGGAATCCAAAGGCTCTAAACCAACTACTCCAGTTATCAACTAGCAAGCTAGTTGTGGAGAAAGGAACACCATTAGCAGAGAGGGAGCAGCTTTCAAGAACTGTTATCTCACATAAAGAGACCTAATTTCATGGAAAAACCGAAAGGAGTACCCTCCCCGCGTGCCGCCATTTATTAAGCTATTAAATACATAGATACGATAGATCAGTTACATGAAGTCATCAAAGCAAAACTTCATCAATTGGTTCCAAAAAGTGAAAAACTCAGGCAATAATACCAATTTTCCATGTACATTATGAGCTTGCCTCCTTTGCATACAAGAATCGATTGCAGCCACTAGATCTTCATCCTTGAATCAACTTGCACTCAAAATAAAGATACTAAACTAAAGACTCCAACAGTATGTTGAGTTCACAGAGAATAACAAGCTTTTTTGTCACCTTGTTTTACCCCATAGAATTAGCCAGTCAACTGTTGCTCCATTAAGTCCAGCTTTAAAAGATGAGTCCACATTTCCACATACATCCAGATCAAACTGTAACCTTTGAAATTAAAGAAGTCAGGTGAATGGCGAGAACTTACAATTGAATTTCTTTTTTGGCACCTTGCCATCGTTGAGTGCATAAAGATAGTTTTTTAGAGCTTCGGCATTAAGCCGAGCAGTATACTGCAAGAGACAAGGTAAAAGTGTTAGTGTAGCTAGTACTTCAGCAGGATACCAGTGTTAGTGTAGCTAGTACTTCAGCAGGATACCAACTGATCTAGAAAACAAGATACCTGAACAACTACAACATAATACTTTGAATTGTTTCGATCCTTGCAATCAATGACAGTAGATGGAGCTTGAGTATTCACCTGAAATTAATGAGGCAACATTAGCTCTAATATTGAGTTTGACTCAAGCTTACCATTCATTTTCATAAAATTTTCATGTCCAGAAACTATAATGAGCCCATTTGGAAAATAAGTTATAAGAATTTTTCTGACCATCAACAATTGCAAGGCATGAACTTGACATGCAAGATAATCATCAGATCTTGTGCAGACAAAATTTCAAATGCAAGATAATCCCAAAATTTCTCTTACCAAAAATGGACAACAAATGTATCGAACAACTACTTGTGATGAATTACAGAGAAAACTATTACAACACATTATGTGTAAGCCCATGCCCTTCAACTATGCAAGAAATAACATTTATCACAGAAGAGCCACAAACCACATATATGCCAGAAAAAGATTACTCAATAGTCCATAAAGTAGCTATTGGGAGCAAATTTCTGGAAAGGCTGGAGATCTGTCCTAACCCTGAAAGATATCAGCCACGTTTCATGTCTAAACACACTAAAGCTACAAACCAATTGACAAGGCATAGAAATAATCCAGATTAAATACTTAGAGACTATCCATTTTCGTGTTCATTTACATCCCCCACAAAAATAGAGACAAAAGAATAAGTAGCCCATTAATTGGTGTAAAGAAAAGAACCACAACTAGTGAATGTTTCACCAACAATGGCTCCTTTTCCCTTCCATTTTCTCCTTATTTTGAGTTGTTAACTATTTGTGGGGGATATTGAGTCTTATGTTTACATTCAGTTTGATTATACTTGCAGAAACCAACATTCCCCATCGAGTGTGTATAAGCATTTGTACACACGTGCAGGTTGGTTACATGAATGTGTGTGACGAAGGCCCTACATGTTAACCTTCCTCAATTCTCAAACACCATAATTCTTCTCCGGAGGACCTTAGCATTGCAATATCATCCATAGGGTGTCTTAAACTGTACCATCATGTGATATATTGCTTCTGAAAAGGGCCGGAGATGCAATCTATAGGTATGGTTTTCCCTTTCTTCGCAAATCCGTGCTCATCATCGCAGCTCATACACAAACTACTTAGTCTGGCAAAGTTATATAATAGCAAGTCCATTGAATGCCAATGGAGAACCAGGAAACAAAGAATCTATGTATTCAACAAAATAAAGACCATGGCTGCAAATGCTCTCTTCAGTCATTCGGTATCAACTCTGGAACCTCCTCTAACCAACCCGTAGTCACCTCCGCCTTACAAAGTCTTTTGAAATGTCCGCATTACTGATCATAATCTAAAGTCAGCTCCGTTTTCTTATCCATCGAGACCATCCATCTTAAACTTCCTAACTTCCTCCAATCAAAATCGAAACTAACGACGACAATCGTCGCCCAAGGATTCAATGCAAGGCCAAAAAAGCCGAAACAATCAACAGCGAAATGCTAGAACGAACCGACTGGCCCCTACGCATTTCTATTCCACTCGTCTACGCAATCAAGATCGCAAGCAACCTAGTGCTGAATTCCAACAAACACACGAGACAACACTCACCATGACGATGCTTTTGCACAGGTGATCGATCGAGTGCGCGCCGAGGATCCTCTGCCTCTCCTCGTACGACCGCTCGTAGTAATCCCCCGGAACTCTCTTGAAAGCGAAGTCCGCGACGCCACCGCTCCTGAGGATCGCCGAGAGGCGGGCTTCGGTGCCGGGGCCGGAATCCGGAGTCGCCGCGACGGCGAGCGGCGGCGAGAGCTGCCCGGAGAAGGCCGAGGCGGCGTCGCCGCCGCTCGCGGCGGGCGGCGAGGAGACGGCGAAGGAGCAGGAAGCGAAGGTCCTGGAGAGGAGAGAGAGCTCGAGGTTGGAAATGCGCTCGAGGATTCGGGTTTGTGCTCGCCGGAGCTCGTCCCATGCCTCCATTGTTTTTGTGGTTTTTCAGTGATCGTTCTCCGTCCGCTTGACTTGAGAGCTCGCCTCCGCCGTGGTTTTTGCGTTGACGGAGGGGGTTTTCCGCAAATAGTTTATTCTTAAAGGACCTGAAACTAATTTTGAAATGAGCTGCTTTTCCTTTCTTTTTTGAAAATAAATATACTAGTAGACCTAAAATTTATCATGAAAATACAATTAAGTTCTAAAAATGCAATTGAGTCTAAAATATTTTGAAAACTTATTTTTCTTTTATAAATGTTGAACAAGGTGGGAAGAGACCAGAACCAATGCTACGTGATGTTTAGCTTGAGTCATAATTACTATCCCTAATTTAAAGATCCAAAATTAGTGAGCTCGTTAACGTAACCCGATCAACATGATATATCAATCGAGAAGTCCTTCTACACGAGAAATGCCACAATTAGGCATCACAGCATGAGCCGTTCAAAGGCTCGCTCGTGGCACAAATCAAACTTGTGATCTTATGAGAGATTTGCGATCCTTCTATTGCCGGACCAATCATCCTCATGTAGAAGCAAGTTTATTATGCTAGCCGCATTAGATTGCATATTCTTATTTACATGCATGACATGTAAATATATTGTTTCACGCTTTAATCATCCATGCCCTAGAAGAAGTTATAAGATTGGATTTTTAATATTTAGGGATCAGTGCACATAAAAATTCTAAAACTTATCAGGAAAGTGCAATTGAATTCTGAAATTTCCAGATAGTGCAATTAGGTTCTAAAACTTGTCACGAAAGTGCAATCGAGTCCTAAAATTTTCAAAAAGTGCAATCAACGGATGGACTTGATTGGATCAATTTGATAAATTTTAAGACTTGATTGTACTTTTTGAAAGTTTTAGGTCTTAATTACAGTTTTTGAAAGTTTTATGACTCAATTGCCTTTTTTAAAAGTTTTAAGGAGTTGCGATACACTTACCCCTAATTTTTTTATATGAAACAAACTGACAGCCCAAGCAAATGGCTCTCGCCCTCTGCTCGCCCAGTCCTCGTCGCTACTCCCCTGTTCCTCGCGAGCTTCCGCCTATCATCTTCAAGCCCTTCTTAATTAAATATAGGAGCAGAATTTGAGTCCGTCGCTCGCGTAAACTCATTTATGACCCGAGTCCTCCTTCAGCGCCTCTTTCGCTCTAGTGCGCATTTTCTTCTTTATTGCCGCTCGACTAGAGGAACTCGGTGTTTGCTTTCATTGACTCCATCAGTGGCGGGAGGCATGGATGGGCCTGAGCTCAGGCTCTGGCTTCACTAGCTAATCGTTGAAGAACAAGCACGAGTGATGTGGCAGCTGGCATTTAGTCGAATGCGATCGTGCGATTTCTCTCTGCGTAGTTAAACATGAACTCGAGCTCTAGCTTCATATGGTAATAGCTATATAAAGGTTTGCTTTCTTGCAATTGTCTGGATATTTGAAAGCCTAGTCTAGTTACGGTGATATGCTTGTGGGGGACTGCTCGATTAAGGGCAATCATGGGCCGGTGTGTCGTGCATCTGTTAGTTGGGGCATCATAAGAATTATGTGCATCTTTTGAGCTGGCGTAAGATGAGAGCTAAGTACTGATTGTATTGAACAACGTCGATTGAAGCCGACCTTTAACAAAGTAGAAAGAGAGAAGATTCTATTGGGTGTTTTGATTATGCCTTTTTTTTTTTTTTTCAATCGTGCACACCATCCTCGGACTTATGGAAATCATCTTTAAGTATGGTTATCTTTCATTCATTGCCTTATGAACGAAGGCGGTTGAATGTGAGTGAAGCTCGCGAAGAATGACTTAGAAGCTCGCGGACGACTGAACCCGGGAAAGAAGAGATGGCGACGAAGCTTGTGAGGAGCAAGCGAAGAGCGACGAGGATCGGGTGAGGAGCGGCTAGGATCGGGGCGCGGAGCGATCGAGGAGCGAGCGAGAGGGATTTGCTCGAGCAGTGGGAGAGGAAAAAAGAAAGCGTGAAAAATTGAAGGAAGAAACCTAATCCCAAGTCAATTTGGGGATTTTCTTCGTTTTTCCACCAATTGCAAATTTCAGACATAATTGCCCCCGTTCTAGTCGTTGAAAAAAGTCGACTGGCAAATATTAGACTGGCCAACGACTTCAAACCTTTATTTGAAATCGATTTGAACATTTCAATCTCTTATTTGAAACAAAATTCACTCTGAATCCTTTTTTAAGAAACGGCCCAACTTTCGGTGAAGCTACTACCAAAGGAATTACATTTTAGGGGCGGCTAATTCCGCAGCTTCTTCTCCTTCCTATCTTCACACAGCTTTTTTCTTTAATCTTCATGGAGGAGAGGGTTTGAGCTAGATCTCTCCCTCCCCTCCCTTTTTCCTTTTTTTTTTTTGGTTGATTTGGTTCTCTGTTCTCTCTTTCTTGCTTTCCTTCCATTTTGATGAGCTTTTCTCTTCTGATCTAGTCTAGATTTAGAAGTTTCTCTTTCCCATTTCGGGAGGTTTCTATCCTTATCTAGTTTAGATTTGGGTTTTTTTTTTTTTTACGTATATGATTTTGGGGTTTCGCTCTCCTCAGGTTTTGTTGATGCGCAAGTCCGGTTTCGACAAAGATCAGAAGAGTTTCGTGAATGTTTCGCTTTCTCACATGTGTTAGATCTGTGCGCGTTCAAGGACAATCACATGCTATCCTGTAAATTCAGGGGATTGATGTATTTTCCTAGAATCAATTTTAAATTTAGTGCTGTCTATTTCGTGACCATTGTGCATAGTCAATTTGCGTATATTAAAAAATGGCAATGTAATTGAATATTTGACATGTTCCTGAGTTGGTTATAGAAGGCCTTTAGAAATTTTTGTTTGACCGGCACCGAGTTGCCAAGTCGCGTCTCTTTCACTCTAGTCCGATGGGGCTCCCATTCGAAAGAGTTAGATGCTTTATTAAGTGCTCGTTTAATTCACGGACTTAGACCAAAAAAAAAAAAATTCATCCGGACGCCAGGATCCGTTCGCTTTGAGCAGGTCAAAAAGTTAGTTGGAGCCTTAGCTGGTGGGGGAGATCTAAGGGGCCCCTCGTCAATGAAAGTAGCATTCGGTGACAATATTCATTGACTTCGTCCCCTTGACTCGGACAAAGTTCATGTGTCGGTACTGGCTGCTGCATTAAGTGCTTGCATGGTTGCTTCTTAAGATTCATCCACTTTGAAACACTCTCTATGCTCTTGTTGACAGTCAATAATGACCAATTTTCGTTTATCATCTACGAGTGACGGATTCAGTCGCCATAACAAAATTCGGTGAATAGCATAAGCCATTAATGAAAAAAAACAGCCGACAACTCACCAGTGAAGTCCTTGACAACACAACATGAAAGTTACCAACGAGAGCTTTCAAGACTTAGAAAGTTTATCGACAAAGTCATCGACGACAAACAATCCACGTAAAAACATAACCGCTGGGTGGTTATGTTTATTGGGGCTATTTCGGGATTTTTTTTATTACTTCTTGTGGAAAAGTGTTCTGCATAGTAGAAGTTAGTGGATAATGTAACTTTTTGTAACTGCCATTAGAAAGCTATTTATTTATTTGAATTCTAAAGTTGTGACTACCATTTGTAATTATCGATTGTAGGTTTTAAATAACCACATTGTACTCTTTGTAAGCCCCCATCAATCAAATAACTCAACATTCTCATAAATTTATCTTTTATTTTTACTTTTTCGTAATTTTTTTTGGTTAGATACATTTCCGTAATTTAACGGGCCGGGATTGCCTCCACTTTTTGTATCTTTAAATTTCTGTCATTTATTTTTCTGTCCAACGTCAACAAAGGACCCTTCATATGTTTGTCGATTCACTCATCGATCCATATATATTTGAAAGGCATTTCATCATCGATTCAATTTCGATGGAACATCTTTTTGGATATATTGAGAGGTATTTCATTGTCGATTCAATTCCAGTGAAACATCTTTTTGGAACGCTTGGAGGGACACATTTTGTTGATTTGAGGAGACTACAATGGCAAGAACCATAAATCAACAAGAGTTTGATGATGCTACCGTCAACAATAATCTTGTGCCACAAACTGGTGACGAAGTTGCTGCACACTCTGAATCTTCAGCCATTAATCAAGCGATAGAAAGGGGCCAAAGTGAGGGGCAAACCTTCCTAACATCTCACTAAAGAACAGTCGAGAGAAGTTACACCAAATCCTCATTTGTTGGCCATCATGAAGAGGTTATTCGAACAACATTGAAATGATATGGCCAACTACATTGTGAGTCACATCTCAGACATAATTAAGCCGACTAGTCAATCCGGTGGTAATGGGGGTATGTTCCTAATCCTTCTCCGTTTATTGATGCTAATAGTGTCGGTCAAAACAAACAAATTGGTGACAATAATTGGCAAATCAAAATGGTCAACAGGCCTGTCAATTGCCAAACATTGAAGATGTAAGACCATTGGCTCCATTGGTACCACCAACTATGAATATTTCTATTAGGCCTGACATGCCGATTAATGTAGATAATTTGGCAAGACCAGCATTATTGCCTAAGGGGCAAGATGGCCAACCAATTTCAAAATTGAACCCAACACAGTTTGTCGAAGAAGTTCAACAACATTTAGGGTTAAATAGAGGTGTTATCATACCCGTTTATAGAAAACCATTTCCTGAATGGATCAATAATAAGCATTTTCCAAGATATTTCAAAATGCCTGACTTTGCCGTCTTTACTGGCGAAGATGAATGATTGACTATTGAACATGTTGTTCGGTTTACAGCCTAGTGTGCGGAAGCAGGGACAAATGAGTTTTTAAAACTTATATTTCAAAAACTTCTTTTACCTAGTACACTAGTTTGCCACCTAATTTGATATGTGTTTAGGTAGAGATGAAAGACAATTCTTTTAGAATAATACCTAAAGTATCAACTGACGATTTGGCCAAACTCTATCAATAAAATAATGAGTCGGTTGATCGTTTTATTGCTCGATTTAAGAAGGCTAGGATTAAATGCCTTACTTCACTCTCATAAAAAGGTTTCATGAATTTGGTTTTCGATGGATTGAAGTTCAATCTAAGAGAAAAATTTGAAGGCTAAGACTTTGCCGATTTGTTAGAGTATCCAAGTATAAGCAACTTCTCAAAGAAAAAGATAAAGGGCTACTTGAAAACTTTGCACAAAACGTGGCTTTAATAGAAAATTATGTGGCAAATATGAGATTCGAAAAGCCTTACATTTGTGGATCCTTAGAGCCTGCCAAAGTAAAAGAGAAGATAATGGCTAAGGCTAAAGACACTCAAGTATACTCATCTGATATTAATAAATCGGACAAAATCTTTGACTTACTTTTGAAAGATGACCTAATTAAATCAACTAAAGGCCATGTAATTCCAAGTATAGAAGATTTAGTAAACCAAAAATATTGCAAGTGGCACCATTTATGGAGCCATAACACAATTAATTGTATTGTTTTCAAGAAAACAATTCAAGAAGTAACTTGGTAAGGAAAAATCAAATTTTCTGATGACAAAGGGGCATATTATGACTCTTGATTATTTATTTAAAAGAATCGTATGATCGATGAATCATTCAATTCTTTTAAAAAGGGGATTATGTTCACAAAAAAAAATAACCAACTTTTGGTTATAATTGATAAGTGACGGACTTAGTCGATATAATAAAGTTTGGTGAACAACAGAAGTTATTGATGAAAACAAAAGTTAACAACTTGAAGAAAATCAACAACTTGCTAGTGAAGTCATCAACAACACAACGTAAAAGTTATCGACGAGAGCTTTCAAGACTAAGAAAGTTTGTCGACAAAGTCATCGATAACGAGCAATCTATTTAAAAGCTTAACTATTGGATGGTTATGTTTATTGCCGCTATCTTAGAGTTTTTTAATAACTTTTTGTGGATAAATATTCTAGATTATAGGAGTTAGTGGATAATGTAACGTCTTGTTATCGCCAAAGTTGTAACCACCATTTGTAACCGTTGCTTGAAGACTTTAAATAGCCACATCATATTCTTTGTAAAATTCCTAATCAATCAAAGAACTCAACGTTCTCGCAAATTTATCTTTTATCTTTACTTTTGCTCAATTTAAATGGCTAGCTGCGATTATCTCTAATTTTCGTATCTTTAAATTCCTTGTCATTTACTAAATTGTTCAAAATCAACAAAGGACTATTCATATCATTTGTCAATTCACTCATCAATTCATATATATTCGAAACGCATTTTATCATCGATTCAATTTCAATGAAATAACTATTATCATATACGTCAAGTCAAGTGCCGCTTGATGTCTTCGAAATCATTTAATCGTTTGCTGCTTGATCTTATTGATTGAATCTGATCATCACAAGGCCTCCTCAGGGTCCCTATCGTCCTAAGGCAGTTGGCTGACAAATTTCATTTGAAGTGTGCTAAATGATGGACGGCTTCATGAAGTACTTGCACAGTAATACTTTCTGTGCTCTTTAAAAAATTAAAGTAAAGTGCCACTAGATGTATTACCGTGCTCTTTAACATTAAAGTCAAGTCAAGCGCCACTAAGTCAAGTCAAGTCAAGTCAAGCGCCACCAGATCCCTTGGCGTCCCCACAACAATCAATAACGTGATCCGATTGATTGAATCTGATCTTCTTATGACCTGTTCAGGGTTCCCAATCGCAATCAAGCAGTTGGCTGTTAAGTTTCATGGTTTCCAAGCTTCCGTGGCCTTCTCTATAAATGGAACTGTGCAGGTCAAGTCAGGTACCATCGTAGCTATCCCAGCATCTCCTCACAGACACCAGCAAACCCGAAAATGAGTTTGAGCCATTCCTGTTCAGTCACCTTCCCTGCCGTCTTGATCCTAGAGTTGGTGATCACAAGCTTCGCTTCTTGTAGCGCTCTAGGGAAAGAGACGGATAAAATTGCTCTGCAAGAGTTCAGGTCCCTCTTAACAGAGAATTCTGCAGAAACCTTGGCCTCCTGGAATGATTCCCTCCATTTCTGCCAATGGACTGGAGTCACTTGTGGTCTCAGACACCAACGAGTCACCGCCTTGAACCTAGATGGATGGGATTTGGCAGGGACCATGTCCCCTTATATCGGAAACCTTTCGTTCCTCCGATACCTGAACCTCGCAAACAACTCTTTCCATGGTTTCATTCCTCCTGAAATCGGGCGCTTGGTCAGGCTTAAAAACCTGATCTTGAGCCACAACACCTTGGGAGGTGGAATTCCTAGAAATCTCTCATTGTGTCTTAGCCTCTTGACTCTCGAGCTTGACTATAATCATCTCCACGATCCCATTCCTTCCGAATTTGGGTCACTGTTGAAACTCCAAAAGCTCTCCCTTTCGAACAATAATCTCACAGGACCGATCCCCGCTTCCATTGGAAACCTGTCCACCCTCGAAGAGCTTAATCTATTGAGCAACAACCTGACAGGGGAAGTTCCCATTTCTATAGGCCAAACGAGGCTCAAAATTTTCGTGGCCAGTGAAAACCAGCTGATCGGTGGCTTCCCCTCTGCTCTTTACAACTTGTCATCCCTCAATACCATAGGTTTGTACCATAACCTGTTCTCTGGCAGTATCAGGAGAGACATAGGCCTTCTGCTTCCGAATCTGCAAACTCTGGTTCTGGGAGATAATCAGTTCAACGGTCTCATTCCCGATTCACTCTCCAACGCCACGAACTTAGCAGCCATTGATATCCCCGGCAATAACTTCAGTGGACGTGTCCCGGCCAGCTTCAGAGGGCTTCAAAATTTGAGCTGGCTCAACCTTGGGTTTAATTTTCTCGGAAGTGGCTCAACCGGCGGTCTAAGTTTCCTTGCTGATTTGGCCAACTGCAGCAACCTTGAAATGCTGGATTTACAATATAACCAGTTCGAAGGCGAGCTGCCTGTTTCGGTCAGTAACTTCTCAACCCAACTGAAGCGGCTACAAATGTCGGGAAACAGAATTCGTGGGAGAATTCCTGAAGTAATTGCAAACCTCTTTAGTCTACAAGTATTATCCATGGACGATAACATGCTAACGGGCAACATTCCAACGTCTATTGGGAGGCTATCAAACTTGCAATATCTGATTTTGGGCCAAAACAAGTTGACTGGACACATACCTTCGACCATTGGTAACATCACCGGTCTGACAATTCTGTACTTGTACAACAACAGCTTAGAAGGAATCATACCTTCGAGCCTCGGCAACTGCAAGGCCCTGCAAGATCTACGCCTTTGTCATAACAAATTCACCGGGACCATTCCCAGCCACATGATCAGACCGTCGTCCCTCATAATAAATCTGAATGTATCTCACAACTCCTTGTCTGGGCCCATGACACCCGATGTTGGAAACTTAAAGAACCTCATTTCTCTTGACGTTTCATACAATCAAATTTCCGGCGAGATTCCTACAACTTTGGGCAACTGTTTGGGATTCGAAGAGCTGTATATGCAGGTGAACCATTTTCGAGGATCCATTCCTCAGTTCAAGGGGTTAAAAGGCATCCGTTTTCTCGACCTTTCCAATAACAACCTCTCAGGGCAAATCCCAGAGTTTTTAGTTAACTTGTCATCGTCGCTGCAATTCTTGAATCTGTCTTTCAACAATCTCGAAGGCGAAGTACCTGTACGTGGGATATTTGGAAACACTAGTACCTTCAAAGTTGATGGCAACCAAGAGTTGTGCGGGGGCATACCTGAATTGCATTTGCCTTCATGTCCGGCAAAATCGTTCCCAAGATCAGTAAAGCATAGATCTTTGAAGAGATTGATGGTAATAATCATTTGTGCTTCTTGTGCAGTGGCATTACTGTCCTTAGCATCTCTTTTCCGGTTGAGAAACTCGAAGAAGGAACATCTGCCTACTCGCTCCTTGGGCCATTTTCACGAGAGTATTTCTTATGATGCTCTATTCAAAGCTACCGATGGATTCTGTTCAAGCAAATTGATTGGTTCAGGTAATCTTTATATGTAAATGAACATTTAACTGCAACAAATGAGTACAGAACACACTTCGTAGTTCATACAGTAGTACCACGTCGCATGACCACAATAGTTTCTAACTCTTGTTCAGGTAGTTTTGGCAATGTGTACAGAGGAACTCTTGGCCCCGACGGAAAAATTGTGGCCATCAAGGTTTTGAATCTCCAGCAGAAAGGAGCTTTCAAGGGCTTCTTGGCCGAATGCAAAGCACTCAGTGGCATTCGGCACCGTAACCTTGTTAAGATCTTGACTGCTTGTTCGAGCATCGACTCCCATCGTAATGACTTCAAAGCCTTGGTATACGAGTTCATGGTAAACGGCAACTTGGACACGTGGTTGCACCCAAACGACAAGCACATGCAATTCAAACCCTTGAGCTTCCTGCAAAGATTGAACATCGCCATCGATGTGGCCTCTGCTTTGGATTATCTTCACCACCAGTGCCGAACTCCAATCATCCACTGTGATCTGAAGCCGAGCAACATTCTTCTCGATGATGATTTCACAGCTCATATCAGTGATTTTGGATTGTCGAGGCTCATTTTCGAGTCTAACAAAGACATCGTTTCGAGTCATCTCAGCTCCTCTGCTTTTAAGGGAACCATGGGTTACATCGCTCCAGGTACTGCTCTAAAGATCACAAATACATTTACATCCACAAAATCAAAAGATTTCAATGACCTTGTAGAGTAATCGAGCTAACAGGAACTTTTTTCTGGACTGGCAGAGTATGGATTGGGCGTTCGTCCATCAACAAGTGGGGATGTCTACAGTTTCGGAATTCTCTTGTTAGAGATGTTCACTGGAAGACGACCAACGGACGATATATTTAAAGAGGATTTTAACCTTCAGAAATCTGTCAAGTCAGTGTTGTCAAAGCGAGCAACAGGGATTTTGGATCAGTCGATTTTCTGTGGGGAAGTAGGCGAAAGCTGGGACAACGAAGGGAATTGGAGCGACTGCGGAATCGACCAAGCCGAATGTCTGATATCGGTCTTTGAGATCGGATTAATTTGCTCAGCAGAATCACCGAAAGACAGGAAGGACATAAATGGAGTTGCACTGGACTTGCTCTCAATCAGAGACAAGTTTCTTAAAACCGGCATCCATGAGGATAGAATACAGAGCCCTGCACCAAGTAAAGTACCTTTTTAAGTCGCCATACGCTTGTATCTTTGCATCCCTAGCATTGCTTGACTGTTCCACAATGGATTTGGATTTAGTAAATCGGCTCATATGATAACGAGTCTTGGGACAAGAAACCACCAGGGTCTCGATCGAATCCCGCATGATCATTGACAACTGATGCGAGCCAGATCGATTCATTCTCCTTTTTCTTGTCATATTTTTCAGGGGACAGGTGCGAGGAGGCGGCCTGATCCATCTCCGGTTTTCGAGTGGGACGAAGAAACTGTAAATAGAGCCGGGCACCACGTAACTTGTTGGAGCCAGGTGGCCCTTTTCATGTCAATGGCAGGCTAGCTCGGGTGTTCGTGAAGTCCTTCGTCCGTAACCGAGCCACTAGGGAGGGCGTTCGACTACGAGGGGCCTCAGCTTGCTAGTTGGTGAGTCTCCAAACCAGCAGTTTCTGGTCGGTCAGAAACCAAAACTAGCACACTCTGTATGATAAAGAAAAACAATGGACTTCGACTATTCCTATGGTTGTTTTCCTATTATAAGACATCTAAATGTACTTGGGTCCGGTTGCGTTGTTCGGTCTGGTTCTAATTTCTCTGCTAAAAGGTGAGATCCTGAGAAACTGTCGGTCGAGAGCGAGAACCTTCCGAGAGTCCTCGAGGCCATGATGGAAGGTTTCCATGCACTCCTATAATATATGAATGGATTTCCTTCTTATGTCCATACAGCCAACTTGTCTGTCTTTCTTCTTTTCTGGAAAAGTAGAAGCAACAACATTGATACCGCCCAATTGGCTCCGGAACGACTCGGTTCTCCGCTTATTCCATGATTTGTCTTGAGAACCCAACGATTGATTCCTAGTTCCATCCGTAGAGATGCAGCTTTTCCATGTCAATTGGATAGAGGAGGATTGTTTGAAGCATTGTCTTACATCGCTTGACACCACCTAAATGCTCTTTATATTCACGTGGTCTTCCTTTGGGTTTTAGCTTTCCTAACATGGTATTGGAATAGGAGTCGGTGTTATCCCTTTTGTGTATGTGCATGATCAACAATAAAGAGAGAATAAAAATCATATCTTTTTGTTGTAATCCTCGAACAAGATTCGCCGAGATTGATGCCGAAATCGCAGTGTTTGGGAGGCAACTGCTGCAGAACATGGTTTGAGAGTCTGTGTTATCACTTTTGCGAATGTGCATGATGAGCAATAAAGAGAGAATAAAAATTAGACCTTTTCTGTTGTAATCCTCGAACCGATTCGTTGAGATTGATGCTGAAATCGCGGTGTTTGGGAGGCAACTGTTGCAAAACGTGGGCTGATAATCAATAGAACCGCATGAAATGTCTGATCTACCCATACTAAAACTAAAATTAAGGAAGGAGGACAATTTGTGAAATTTTAAATGACAACTTTGATGAACATTTACTTATAAGTGGCTGAAGTTATCGGTTTGTATAAAAATTACTTCGAGCCCTTCCAATTTATGAAGTCAAGTGTATGAGCAAATTTGATCGTAAATAATTGCCGGTTATAATTTTTTAACATATAGAAAAGGATTAAAGATTGTATGGATCATGCCACCGAATAAACGAGCCAATTCGACAACACTCAACATATTCAACGATGAACATATAAATGTGGGATCAATTGGGTCAAAATATGTGAATAGGATCTATGAATAGAATATCAAAAGTCGAAATTATTGATTAGAAAAGAAAAATGAAGAGTGCGTCAGAACGTGGCAAATACTCTTATAATTATCTATTCATGTTTCGAAGTTAGATGGGACAATTTTCGACGCGATGGGTCAACACGACTTGGATATAACATCGAGATGACTCATTGCATTTATGTGCGACTTCCATGCTAATTGAGTCTATCACTCATTACTCAGGTGAGTTGCGAGATGAGCAAAGCCCGACTATATGGAGCTCAATGTATGCTTGCCTGACTACACAACAAGTGAGAAGAAGATGAATCAGAATGTAGAAATAGAGGGAGGAAAGTAATGTGGGTCGAGTATGGGTTGGATTTGAGTAATAAGAATAACACTATATGAAAATGGGTCAATGTTGGTTAAATAGATCAATATGAGTTGAATGGGCAAATATGAGTCGGATCATTTTTTACCTGATCCAAATCTATCTTGATCCTCCTGTTTGATGGATCTATTCGTAACCGAGAATAGAAAGAAAGATTTCTAGATGCCAAAATTCAAAGAAAATAGATGGCGTGATTGAGGAGGCGAATGCCAATGGGAATGATGCAATATGAAAATGAGAGTTTTTTTTTTTTGGTTATAGTTGAATTAAAATATTTTCCACTCATTTCATGGGCAAATTTAGGATGCAAATGAGAATGTTTCGTGTGGGAAAACTATTTACGAGCGGAATCGATTTTTTTTTTTTTTTGTCTTGGGAAACAATTTCGAAAGATTTTAAAGGCGTTTAGTAATTGTCCAAAATTTCTATTCCTATAATAGAAAAGAACAGAAATGTATTTGGTAACTACACAAAAATTTCTTTTATTAATAATATTTTAATAATATTTTGAATTGTTTAAGTTTTTTTTTTTCGACCCATTTTCTTCCTTGGCCATGGCCGGTCGCCGGTGAAGGCGAGGGCGGGGGCTGGATCCTCGCCGACCCTAGGCTATGGCCGGTCGCCAGCCATCGACTACCGGTTGCTGCCGACTGTCGGTCACCGGCGACCGGCTACAACCCAAGAAGAACAACACAAAAAGAAGAAAACAAAAAAAAGAAAAAAAAGAAAAAAATTGATTCTTAAAATTGTCTTGTAAACAAAAAGAACTTTTTTTACTTTTGTTTCTCTTCCAAAACTGTTTTTGGGCACAAATTTTTGCAAAAATATGCCCGGAAATAAAAAGTTTACCAAACGCATTTCTATTCCCAAATTATTTCTGAAAATAAAAAAACTGAAATTTTTATTATTTGACACGTTACCAAACGTGCCTTGGTCTCCTTTTCCCACGTCTTCCTTGCTAAAAAAAGGAAGGCTCTTTTGACCTGTTGACCATTCTTTTAGCCCAACCCTAAAAATCGAACTCGCCCCACCAAACTCCGGCGACGAGGCGGAGGCTCCGTCTCTCTCTCTTTCTGAGCTTTTCGTTCTGCAAAGGAAATGCACAGGGATCCGTCGGCCTCCTCCCTCGGCCCCGGCGGCCTGGACCTGAGCGGGGCCTTCTTCAGGCCGATCCAGAACACCGCGCCGCCGTCCCCCACCAAGCGCCACACCAAGATCGCCGTCGTCGGGGTCGGCAACGTCGGCATGGCCATCGCCCAGACCATCCTCACCCAGGACCTCGCCGACGAGCTCGCCCTCATCGACGCCAAGCCCGACAAGCTCCGCGGCGAGATGCTCGACCTCCAGCACGCCGCCGCCTTCCTCCCCCGCACCAGGATCTCGGCCTCCGTCGACTACGCCGTCGCCGCCGGGTCCGACCTCTGCATCGTCACCGCCGGGGCGCGGCAGATCCCCGGGGAGTCCCGGCTGAACCTGCTGCAGCGGAACGTGGCCCTGTTCCGGGCCATCGTGCCGGCGCTCGCGAGGCACGCGCCGGACTCGATCCTGCTGATCGTGTCGAACCCGGTGGACGTCCTGACGTACGTGGCGTGGAAGCTGTCCGGGTTCCCCTCGAACCGGGTCGTCGGGTCGGGCACGAACCTGGACTCGTCCCGGTTCAGGTTCCTCATCGCCGATCACCTCGACGTCAATGCCCAGGACGTGCAGGTACCGTACGCACGACTTTAACTTTGATTATTCTGCAATTCCCTTTTTGCTTCTTGCTTTTGCCTTTGCTTTTACTCGACTTTCTTACGGTCTTAGTGGTCGTCATTTTATTTGCCTACTTAGCCTGCATCTTACGCTGATACATTAAATATTATTTCCATACTTTTCACCTATTGATACAAGGTGTGATGAATGATAGAAAAGAAGAAGAAGAGATTCTGCAGAGAGTAATCGTCATGCTCATAAATTGAAAGTTCAATGCAATAATAGTGTTAATGAAAGTTGTATGGGAAATTGGTCTATCCCGAAGGTGGAAGAGTATGAATCGATGAAATCTAAATGATCCGTGTTTGAACTGGACTACCGTATTACATTGCCCTTCGTTTCCACTTGCGTATTCGATCTTTGTTTCTAGGCCTACATCGTGGGCGAACACGGCGACAGCTCGGTCGCCTTGTGGTCGAGCATAAGCGTCGGCGGGGTCCCGGTCCTGAGCTTCCTAGAGAAGCAGCAGATCCCGTACGAAAAGGAGACCCTCGAGAACATCCACAAGGCGGTCATAGACTGCGCCTACCAAGTCATTAGCCTCAAGGGCTACACCTCGTGGGCGATCGGGTACTCGGTCGCGAGCTTGGCCCGGACCCTGCTCCGGGACCAGCGGAGGATCCACCCGGTCTCCGTGCTGGCCAGGGGTTTCTTCGGCATCGAGGGCGGCGACGTGTTCCTGAGCTTGCCGGCCCAGCTCGGCCGCGGCGGCGTCCTGGGCGTGACCAACGTGCACATGACCGAGGAGGAGGCGCGGCGGCTGAGGGAGTCGGCGACGACCATCTTGGAGGTGCAGAGTCAATTGGATTTGGGCATTTGAGGAAGAAGCCCTTCCTTCCCTCGTGTAGTTTGCTAACCCAACACCAAGACTGGTTTGTTGACAACCCTCTTTTGGGAACCTTCCCTCCAAGAACTTTCTCCTGCAGGCTCTCAGCTTGAAGTTAGTAGTCTGCATTTCTTTTCTAGGCTTTGATTTTTTTTTTTTTTCTCTCGTGATCTAATTTGGGAGTCTTTTTTCGCCTCGTTTGGCATCTGCTTGTGCTTGCGCTCGTTGTCGTTGCCTTTCTTCGCTCGTCGTGGTGAATAAATCTGCTTTGCAGCTTAAAACTTTGTGAGAATGTCATCTTCAGTCTAGCCAACGAGATGCTCGGGGCATGGTTCTATGACTTCTTCGAGATTTGACGGAAACTCTCGTCTCCCGATTTTTGCCTCGATCTAAATCTAGGAGACTTTTTCGTCTTCATATGGCGATGGTGTCGAGGGTGTCGAAGCTAGGTGCGCACCGCAGGCCGTAGATTCTAGAGGGGAAGATATCTACAGCTACGGTGATCGACCGCTTATTGTTTTTGATGATGTGACAAATCTAATCTTTTGGAATGGGAGATTGTCTATAGCATGTAGACTATATTCTTTTGTTTGGGGTTTGTTTTGTTTTGCAGCTCTTTGAGATTTGCTTTGCTCAGAAGCTATGTTCCTCTCGTATTTGATCTTGAGAAATGAACGAAATTTTCCTTCGATGGAAAGAAAAGCAGTAAGATTGATTTGGTTTCGACACTTTGTTTCTCTGCATTGGGAACTTTGTACCCCGTGATTGTGTTTCCTTCTTAAATTAATCCCTAAATTTTTATGATTGCAAAAGAAACCTTAATGATTCTCCTATGTTGCAATTAAGCCCCTCCCCGGTAATACTACCAAAAAAAAAGGAATGTGAAAGAGCTTCGATCTCTTCTTTATAGTCAAATTAGAGCCTCGCCAAACAAAATCTCTTTTTTGGCCAAATAATGTTGCGTCATTTCTTGCGATTTACGCCCTCTTGTCGTTCGACTTGTCCGGTCGAAATTGGTCCATAATTTTGATTGCGAAGGAAATTAAGATCACATCTTTTAGAACCGCCAGATGGTTTCCATCCTAAATAAAAATGCACAGATTAAACATGAAAAATTATTAGATTCGTCCGTCGAAGCAAAAACAAGACACCGAGGTTAACGATGGAATTGAAAAATC
This sequence comes from Syzygium grande, assembly GCA_024733475.1. Classification (NCBI taxonomy): domain Eukaryota; kingdom Viridiplantae; phylum Streptophyta; class Magnoliopsida; order Myrtales; family Myrtaceae; genus Syzygium; species Syzygium grande. Next base: position 38,182,541 of record JAMXDD010000001.1, on the reverse strand, counting down.
CACCTTTACCTAAGTCCCACCGCGATTTTATCCTTTTTTGCGTGCTCAGAGGGAGGACAAATTAGTAATTTTATTACGAGAAAACAACACAAACAGTCCTTGAACTTTGATTCAATGTGCAATGTGATCCCTGAACTTTGACTCAATATGCAATGTAGTTCCTAAACTTTCAATTTATTCAATGTCGTCTCTAAACTTTTGGTACTTATTCTATTTAGTCCATGAACTATATAGAAATAGTTAATGTAGTCCCTTTCTTTAATTTAAGTTTAAGGACTACATTGAACATATACCAAAATTATAGGGATTACATTAAACAAATTAAAATTTCAGGGACCTCGTTACGCATTGAGTCAAAGTATCGTTATCCCTTTTATTATTTTGCCTATTGGGCCGGGTCGAACTCTGGTGCTCCGAATCCTGGCCCAATTACATACACAAAATCAGTTGAAGCTCGGGAAACAGTCACAGTCACAGTCAGTAGACAAGTGCTGCAGACACGGAACATATCCGTTTGGCACCCGAGAAAGTGCGAGAAAGTGCGAGAAAATGGCCGCGCGATTGAGCCGCGTGGCCTCGCGGATCATGGGCGGCCACGGCGTCGCCGCCCGCTCCGTCTCCTCCTCCCTCCGCCTCCGCTCCGGCATGGGCCTCCCCGTCGGCAAGCACATCGTCCCCGACAAGCCCGTAAGCGATCTCGCCTCCCGCGCAGGAAACCCTAATCCGGCCATTCTTATTGAAACCGTTTCCCCGATTGTCGACCCTGCCGTTTCAGGTGCCCGTGAACGACGAGCTCATGTGGGACAACGGGACCGCGTTCCCCGAGCCCTGCATCGATCGCATCGCGGATACTGTGGGAAAGGTTGGGGCTTTTTTTTTTTTTTCCTTTTTGGCTGTTCTTTTCGATTGATTCGTTGGCGGAGGACCGTGTGGGGCGTGGCTTCAACGGTGACTTGTGATTTGGCAGTATGAAGCATTGGGTTGGCTTTGCGGAGGTTTGGGATGCTTCGCGGCTCTGGGGCTTCTGGCTGTGTGGAACGATAAGGCGTCGAAGATACCATTCGTAAGTCCAGTGACTTGGGTTTAGGTTTGGTCTGGAAATAGTGTTCATGTTGATCTTAAATTGGTGGAAATTTGTCCTCTGTGCTCGCTCTAATTGGCTGGACTTCTGGCTTTTCTTGTTGACCACTGACCATAGATGTTGCCGTGATCCTTTATTTGGACTATGGAGAGATCAAAAGCCGGTGCGTCTTTAGGGACCCGATGCGAAAGTTTCACTTGGAAGCTTCTCGTGTGATGTGACATGTGATGCGTGGGGACTTATGTTTGTATACATACGCGGATGTTTATAGCTGTCCTGTCCTGTTCAATTGGAAAATCGTTGAACTTGGGATCTTTGTTATGATTAAAATATTTTTTAGAGTCAGAGAGAATGGAATAGGATGCCAATGTGGATTAAGAGCCTGCGAGTTTGATTTGTTTATGATGAGACCCCCATCGAGATGATTTATCCTGCCTATTTTTTTTAGCTCTGTTTGGTAGTAAGTAGTTGATCGAACCCAAATAATGTTAATTGGGATTTCCTGCGCATTATTGATGACAATGTGGAGTTTAGTGATTACATTGGGTCCCTAAATGAATCCTCTGCTTGTACATTGTTGGTAACTTTGATTTTTTTCAAAGATCGGAGACTTGTCTTTCTTCCATTCTGCTGATGAGTTTATGATTGTCGTCTTCATACGCCCACTAACTCTTTTCCTCTATTTCCAGACGCCAAAAGTATATCCATATGACAACTTACGGGTGGAGCTTGGTGGTGAACCATAGGGAGGCTGCAGTTTATTGATCTTGAAGCCGCTGTTGTTTCATGTGTGATATACTCTGCCTTTTCTGCAGTTGGTAATTTTTCGATAATAATCGATCAACTGTTCTTGTTCTCTTTTCCATGAAAGCAATATGGTGTTCAGCCATTGCATCAGTAGAGAGATATGCAGGAATCTTATTGCAACTTATCTGTCTTTTTCATTCCGTCAAAATTGATTTTACGGTATGAGTTGTTTTGGTTGTATGCAACAAGGTCCCTATGGACAAGGGAACAAGTGAATCATCGCTTTTGGGCGCAGGCAGCCCTCTACCATCCATCCCATTGCATTCCATCGTCTCGTATTGTACTGTACCGTATCAGACCATAACCATCTATTGAGTGAGAGAAAGGTAGTATGATGCTTAGCCTTTTCATACCATTCTTTTCTGTCGGTGATGATTTTGGGATCAGATTCAAATGCATAACTGAGAAGGATTTCTGGCATCTTGGGATTTGAATGTGCTTTATTTAGGTCCAAGATATGGGCACCCCCGATTTTTATGAAGAGAAATATGAGAAGCACCTTCTTTAGTGTTTTTAGAGAAAGTTAACCCAAGACCTATGGTAAACACAAAAGAAAAGGACCTAAGGTAGCTGTAGGGGTGATACCGAGATCAGACGCTTGATTGCATCATAGGTGCTTTTGGCAGCGTCATGGCTCTCGTTGGTGGTTCTATGTAAATGGACTTCCAGTTTTGAGAATATTTGCAGGTTTCTAGCTTTGTTCACCATATATATGTAACACATTATGTTAGAAAAGGAGGCGAAGTTGTGAATGGCATTGCTAATTTATATCATAGTTAGCGATAGAAGCCAAATTTCCATGCGTCCGGATTGTTGCTATGGAGGAGGATGTTCCTCACATATGTATCTTTGCTTCCTGGGCATGTATAGTTTTGGGTTTGCTTTGGAATGCATATCTTTGTACTCCCCACATGGATGGAAGTTCAAGCTATAACAAATAAGTGATTTTGTGGTATGATTTTATTTGGCAAACTCCAAACTGCTTTCCTTTCATTAGGACAGGATCGAGAAAGACACTGGAAAGAAATATGATTGTCCATGAGAGAGTATTGGACACCCTAGGCAAAGGCTGGTTTTCCTAATGGTGCTAAATTTGAGGATGTAAAACGAGTCTCTCTCTATACAATTAAGCATACTGGTCTGGTTGTATGAGCATGGCCATGCGTGCTCTTGCTCAGGGATTTACATGACCCAGGTCCATATCTGCCTGTTTTGCTTGAAGTGTTCTCTCTTTTTTTTGTTGGAAAGAAAAGGTGCAAGGAAATAAACCTCTCGGTGGCCTATCTAATGCTAGAGTGTCATTTACAGTACAAGATTGAAGGACCCAATTTGCTAACCAATCTGCACGAGTTATCTTCCGTATTTACGATTTTGAACTATTGGAAATACTCTAGTAGTTTGCCAATTTGCTAACCAATCTGCACATGAGTTATCTTCCCTAAAAGTATGTACGATTTTGAACTATTGGAAATACTCTAGTAGTTTGCCAATCTGAGAAAGGAGAATATCACCAAAACTAAGAGAGGTAGTTCATTTCTGAAGAAGGGAAATGGCCGCTGGCGAGTCCAGTGAACTCGATGCGATCGTTTCATCTGTAAATATTGATCAAATTAAGCTCCTGACCAAATTTCGGAATGATTAGTGAGATTGGACGTAAAGACGGTTTTGGTTGAATAAAATTGGTCGATTGGTCAGTTCTAGTTATTTGCGTAAGTTTTCTTTCTGAATCCGAGCCATGTTCGGAGACCGCTAGGGATGCCTTGGTTCATCAACATTTGGCCTTTGTATGGTGGGAAGGAATAAGCTTTTAGGTCGGCTACCCGTCCATTGCAATTACGGAATACAAAATGTTGGGTTTATAACATTTTTCGCATGGAAGACAACGAAATGCATTGAATTTGATGTGCTGCTATTCATTGGGTGGATGATCATATGATTCTTTTGAAGCATTGAAAAGTCTCGTGTTTAAGGATAGAACAAGACCTTCAGCATGCCGTAGGGTGCTTTACGCTCTGCAGCTTAATTCAGAGCACCGCCATACCGCTTGTAATGTTGGTTGATTGTATCTTTCACCATAGTTCTATGATTCAGAGTATCATTTCCTGTTATAGTTTTTGTTCATATGAAAATCCAATTTGAGCAATTGGCCGAAATGATATCTTTGGCAATAATGGTATCAGTAACTACAAGTTGCTACCAATTCATCTCCAGCTTCATGGTCTAACTGTAGGTGCATATGTCGCACGACTATAGTAGGAAACAACATTACATTAAATAGGAGAACACAATAGTACTTAATACAATCTCAAGGCCTGAATTGTAAAAGCAAATGTGTTGTATTGTGCCAATGTACCAACGAAGATCAAATTGTGCACATTTTATTCGACTCCTTTTTATTAGGCATCAAAAGACATAATAGGAAAACGAGAGGCTCACGGGTTTGCATCGTGAAGCGCGACGCAATCGTACCAATTACCAGCAGAAATCACAGGAGGGAAGGACAAGAGAAGGTGAAAGCTCATGCCTCGCTGTAATTTCTGTGATACTGCTCAAAACCATGCAAATCTCAATTCTCACTTACACGTAAAGAGAGAGACGGAGGGAGAGAGACCCCGAATTAGCAAGAGAATGAGAAGAATGAGAAAAATCAAGGGAGGGTAAACAAAAGCGAACAGAAAGAAGGGTGGCCTGAAAATTTACTGTTGTATGGGGAAGTGAGACTCGCTCTGAAGTGGAACACGTTCGTGGATCACAGCGAAACATTCACGGATCGAGCTTTGGAGTTCGCAATTCACTGGAAAAACAGTCCAAAAATCACCAACTTTGGTGTGGAATTATCAATTTCATGCTTCATTTTCTTGAGTGTATATCTAAAGATCAGCTCTCCAATTTATCTTCCATGTGTCATGAGAGAAGAGAACAGTCACGGGTTGATCATATAGTTCGCGATTATCACCTATATATAAGTCCTGGGCACGATCAAAACTCGCCGACAAACCCAAGAAGGATTAACCAGGAACCGAGGAATTACCCAAGGAAAAAAAAACATGGGCTCAATAACCATGGCCACCTTCTTCATCTTCATGATCCTCATGCTGTTGTCCCTGCCACCGATGCACGCCTGTGGCTATTGCGCGCCCCCGCACCCGCCATACCATGGCCCGACGACCCCAACGGTCCCCCGCCGGCCCGGCACTCACCCCCATCCTGGCCCGCCTCACCATGGGGGCAGAGGCGGTGGTGGCAGGAGCGGAGGTGGAGGCGGAGGGAGCAGAGGTGGAGGCGGCTGCGGCGGCGGTTGTACTCCAAGAGTGCCGACTCCACATCCGCCCATTGTTCTGCCACCAATAGTGAATCCACCTCCTATCACTAACCCTCCCGGCCATCCTTCCTCCTATTACTAACCCTCCCGGCGGCATCATTCCTCCAATCACAAACCCTCCCGGCATGTCACCTCCAATAACAAACCCTCCGTCAACACCGCCATCTTCGCCCTACCCTCCTTATGGCGGTGGTCCTCCCGGCAGTGGCGGCAAAGGCGGTGGTGTCCCGAGCCCGCCGACCACGCCCACAACATGCCCTATAAACGCTCTCAAGCTAGGGCTTTGCTTGGACGTGCTGGGCGGGTTGGTCCACATTGGGATCGGGAACCCGGTCGAGAACGTGTGCTGCCCCGTGCTCCAAGGGCTGCTGGAGCTCGAGGCGGCGATCTGCCTCTGCACCGCCATAAGGCTGAAGCTACTCAACCTCAACATATTCATTCCTCTCGCTCTTCAAGTCCTAGTCACTTGTGGCGTAACCCCTCCTCCTGGTTTTGTATGCCCTCCTCTTTAGCTAAGTTCAGCGTAAGTACCCCAGATACAAATCAAGTAGCGATGGAGTCTTTAGGGCTTAGAAGGGGTGTGTTGTTGTAGTGCTTAGTGGATGTTTAGGGATCATAAATGCCGGCTGGCTACCGACTAGTCCTAATCATCTTTTTAGGGTTTGGGTGAAATCTTCTAGTTCCTCCATTTGCTTTTGAAGATTGAGGGTACATGTGCTCGGTTCACTTATTTATTTTGATGTTTCCCTAGTGTAGTAATAACTTCTAGTCTCGAGCTAAAACATTCTTGTTCGCACTTACTCAGGACCCAAACACTTCTATCGTCATTTTCATTTTCTTTTTTTCGTATCTGTCATCTCATGCCTGGCTCGATGCGCCTAAGCTTCGGGACAATCGCAGCAGGGTCTCAGAATATGGGGACGCATGTCCAAAACAATGTTTACTTTGCGTTGGTGTCTTTGGATGCGTTCATGCATGCATGCATGCATGCATATATGGATGCATGTTTCTACTCGGCCACACCACGAGGAAAGATAAGTGTAAGAAATGACGAGTCGATTTTAGGCCCTCAAATAATGAACTGATACACTAGTTTGATATCTCATGCTACACCGAAGTAAGATCACAGTGCATTTCGGTGGGCTCTAACAAAGAAATTGAGACCTTTTATGCAATTCTTTCTAGGTTGGTGAAGCAATGTATACCCTGCATGATATCCTCAATTGCTGCTCGCACAAGTGTGTGTGTGTGTGTATATATATATATGCAATATCGGGTATACACTATAATTCATTGCGTCCACTTGTTCTCTCAAACCATAATGAGAAGGGCCAATCTTATAAACGAATTAGATTGCCTAGACTCGTTGGCGGGCTGGAGATGGCCAGAGAAGTTTTATTCATAATTAGTGCCCTAAGTACTAGACTCAATTTTATCATATCAAAGTTAGGCTTGTCGCAATGATAATCTCTCGAAGTCTCCTCTAAATCTTGGCCTATTTCGTGTTGGGCTCCTGTGGGCTTCCCCAATATGTACACTTATACGTGTATCCTTCTCTTTTCTTCACTTTAATTATCGAAAAAATTGCGACACGACTTAACGAGCTAAAAAAAAAGGGGTTCATACATTTACATCAACATGTCAATGTGAGATCTTTATTTAGCACGACCGAAGCTACATTCGATAGATTAATCGATTCGGTAAGAGCAACCCATTGAAAAGGGTGACACAACATCTTCAATTTCACCACAGTGTGATCCAATTTCGGTTGAGCTCCAGACGAACTTAATATCGTCTGGCGATGACAAAATTTGGTTCACGATTGACATTGCATAAGTTTGCATATGAAATAAACGATCATCTTTAATAACAATAAGATTCCGTCATATCATCTTGTAACTCACTTACTTCTCCATAGTATCGTGAAGATACTTAAGTATTACACTTTCGTAAGAAGTTGGTTTAAGGCATCACTATACTCAAGTCACAATCCGACGAGGGGATGAGAAAACGAGAACTCGGAGTGAACACAAGATCAGATCCTAGGCAAACTACAAAGCCTCAACTACAGCACATGGACACTTTCGTGCACCGTAACTCGTACAATATCGAAATAGGAGTACATGCTTGTGGCCCCTCACATGCATGCTCATCTTCTGATGTTCCAAGAACACGCAAAGTTCCAAAATCCCGCGTGGTACAGCAAGCCGCAGGACAACTGTGGCACATTTTCTGGAATTCGATACTAGGGTTTCGATCATTGCTGGGAAAATAAAATAATAAAAAAGCTACCTGAAAGCTCGAGAATGAAGCCAAAAGAGGTTCACGGGAGCGAACGGTGGGATCAAACAAGGGACCCCCTTGATGAACACCATTAAAAAGAGATCAAGCAAAAGTTTCGGGAAATTAGGTCGTACAATTATCTAGGCATATAATAAAACCGCGTAGCTTGTGCATCGATATGAATATATATTGATCTTCAAATGAGTAAATGGTGTGATGAAAACGGAGATAAACGTCAACCGAGAACACATGCAAATGCTATTTACATTCCTAATTCCTACCAATGATATTACTATAAGACCGGTCTTTTAATCTCTTTAACATTATGTGTGTGCTCCTTTCAATCGATAGGTTTTGACTTTTGCATGTGAATGCGAGAATGCCACACTTAATCTCAGCCTATATTGCTAATATCCCTCGATCACACGCATGGAATATTTAGGGTTTAACAACTCCCATTTTCGTTGGCTTGGAAATTGTGCATTCGATAATATCTTTGCTTGAATAATAGCGTCAACCGTGTGATTAGATCAACAGAGACACCTTAAGCTAATAAAGTGAGCATTGAAACCATGCTCACTTTCCGAATCTATTATGTCTTCATCTAACAGATTAAACTCTTATATTTATTGGAACGATCCCATGGAACTTCACATGATATGTGGAGAGGAGGTTAGGCATTTACGAGTCCGATCTAAAAATTTAAAGGGTTGATGTGACAGGAACTTTTCGAAATAGTTTTGCCTTTTCTCTATGTATGTGAAAAGCAGTTTTGCCTAATACAAGATTCTCATTCACGGACTCATTCACTGTGTTCGATCTCGTCCTCTTTCCATGATGATTTCTGAATATTGCATGGGCCCTTCCCTGGCCGCTAACTTTCGACTAAAAGATTTACTTGCTATCACTGACTCTCTTGGATACAGCACGGTGGACCTTCCCTTAACGTCGACCACTAAAGTCATTCGAATCATCACCTAGACAGTAGCTTATTATATTAAAGCTTAAGTAATTGGAGGATGTGTCTTTCGGATTATAAGCCTCTAAATAAGTCGCATTTGTGCACAAGTATAATGAAAAACTTTGGGTGACTAATTTGAATGCTAATGCATATGTGTTTATAAAAATCCAAAGCGTCGGATTCAAAACTCTCTGTAATCTTGTAAAATAGAAGAGCAAGAATTATACTGAACTTCCGCTTAATCTTTCTATTTCGTTGCATCAGTGGTGAAATTGTTATACGAGATCCTTTCTTTTGATGGGATGGAGTTTACTAAGTGCTTAAGGAACACATGTTTGTGGAATAGATGGGTGCACAATTAACTACAAATAATCTCATATTTGGGTCGGTCATTCCATTTTTGACTTGCGTCTTATCTCATTTATAGGGTTTTTGTTTGGAATTTAAAGATCTTAGAATTCAGATAGCATGTTTCTAGAAGGTTAAGTTAAACAGGAACCAAACCGAGTTCGAATGAATCTTGACGCGTTAAATCCTAATCCGATTACCATTTGTCTCGGTTGCCTATCGTTTTCACCATAAACAGCATGCACGTTCCAACATTGAGGTGACTGCATGTCTATCCTGAATTGGAGCATTTCAGGACGCATTGGATTCCTCATACAAAGTGCATAAAACCAAAAGGAAAAGAGGCCCCTAAATAACCTTTCTGGGCAAGTCTGATGCCAATTATAATAGCATCATATAACTAAAAAGAAGGAACCAAGAAGAGTTAGCCTCGTAGCTCAATGACGCATTTTGATCTGACAGCATTTGGGATTGTTCATAAAGTCTTCATCTAGAGCATCTGATTAATGTAACATGATCATCGGTTTTAGGGAAAGGTCGACACTTCAGGTAAAAAAAATGGTGACTATATATTCTTTGATATATGAACTTTTTGCTTCTTTAACTGAGTGGAGGTGGCTTTTTGAAAGTAATCATCCATTGAAGACAGTATCATATCACGGAATGGACTTAGCTTAAAATCAATAAGCCTTTTTAATTGTTTAACATTTTTTTTAATTCAAACGATGATGAAGAGAAGTTGGAAATTGAGGTTTCTTTAAAGAGGGAAGACTGATAATTACCCACTTCTTATCAAATTACATCATAAAACATCATAAATGAGAGCTGTAAATTATTCCTTCTGGAACCAGCCCCCACAAACCCAACAATAACAATACATGGAAACAAGAAGTTGCCACCACTTGCACTGGCCCTCAAACACGCGCGCACAGTAACTTTTCCTAAAAAACACAGTGTGTTACAACCCAACAATTGAAACCAAAACATAAGCATAAATAGTGGTGTGTCTTTCTTATAATTTAGGCACATTGGAAGCCGGGAGGAACGGTCCTGCTGCAAACATTGAGGAGCAAGCTGAGAGAGAGTGGGATATTGAGATTGATGCCCAGAATGTTGGCCTTAATGGCAGTGCAAAGGCAAACCGCAGCTTCAAGGTCCACGAGGCCACTGAGGAGAGAGCAACAAGGGGTCACTGGGGGTGTGCCCACAGTCACATTGAGCAGGCTCCCTAGCACATCAGCGCACACCCCCAATTTCAGGGCATCCCTAGGGCATGAAGCCGTGGACGGGCTTGGGCTTGGGGTTGGCCTGGGCCTGGGCCTGGGCCTGGGCGGGCTAGGGCAAGTCCCACAGGAGGAGACTAGGGCAAAGAAGAGGAGGTTGAGGGCGAGGAAGAGGGCTACAGAAGCAGAGCTTTTTGAATAGGCCATCTTTCTCTCTCTTTCTTTCAAGAAAACGAAAGAAACTCTAAGGGGTTGATGAGAGAGGCTTCAGTGGCTAAAGCGAGAGAGAGGAGAGGAGTGTTTTGTGTGTTTGTGGGATGGTGCGAGTTGTGAGAGGTGGTGGGGTATTTATATTGGGGTTACGCGGAGGAAGATTGGTGGGTTTGAGTTGATGTTGAGAGAGAATAATTGCACAAGGCAATAGAACAAAAAAGTTTGTTGAATTAGGGTTAAGTTGTATAGTACAATACAGTCCACATGTGTGACCTAGGGATTTTAGCTGGCACTAGCAAGCGAAACCGGGGGCGATGTTTTGGATGTTTGTGATCTCGGAAGCTGGCAACTTCTATCTAATTCTTGTTGTCTAGCATCAAGATTTCTGGGTCTGTCTTCTGGTGCTGATATATAACAATGTGTTGATGGATTTTTGTGATGTTAATTTAGTGTTCGCCTTCAGAAAAGTCCACACGGATGGGTAAGAGCTAGATTGGGAGCTTGATATTAGGGAAATTTACGGCTTAGCTAGGTTGTAATTACGTGGTTAAATACATTTAAAACCTGTCATGGTTCAGTCAAGTCACGGAACTGCTAGAAGAACAGAAAAATGGAAAGTACATATCATCATTCGCAGGTTTGGATAGAACACGACGCAAAAGCAATCGCTGTCCATAGTCAATACTCATCCGTAGAGATGTGTACGTATTTTGCTGCACGAATCAAATCTATGTCTATGTCCCCTACTTAGCTTTGGACCTCAAATTTTGTTGCCACCAATTGAAAATCCATCAGTTCAATAACTGCAAGTATACTTATTCAGTCTTAGCTAATTAATCTGCTAGATAGCTGTATCTTTTTCCAGAAGTACATAGATAGCTCTATCTTTACTGTCTTTGGTTCATGAGGTTTAGATGATCAAATCTTAATCCGTGTTATTAAAGTCAGGACAGCAAAGATTTAATTCCCATATGCAATCAATATGCAAGATTAAGGGGTTGACTCTTATCAGGCACAAACTTTCAAGGTCTCCCACTACTAAGTTGTCGGTGATGACAACCAAACTTTTTTTTTTCATTCTTTTGTCTCAATCGTTAATAGTTTTGATTAACTGAAAGTATTGCTTTTCCCCTCAATTTATTGATATTCGAGCTCAGTGGAGATCCATTTCCTGGGGCCATGTCTTTCAGCTGACGAGACGATTATCGTTTCAATAACTCCTTTTTAATTGCTTATTTACACTTCCACAACTGAAACAACTTCAAAGAATCATTAATCTTTCTGGTTCAGACTATTAAGATCTAAGCAATATGCGTATTGAAGGGTTAGTTAGCATACTGTATAGTTAAACTGGCTTTTTGTGTTCGAGTCAATGAAATTTCGTGCTGATAGGGCAGAAAGGAAGAAGAAGGAAATATACATAGTTATGGCAACAGTGAAATTAAAGAAATAGAAGGTAATTAGCAGAGTTGATATCATGAGGATTTGGTTTCTTTTACTTAATATTTTGGCGTGCTGCGAATGCAAGTTGCTTGGAGATGGGGTGTCACGAGCATTCTTAAGAACATGCGATGGGATCCACACTTTCAACCCTTCGCATGGAAAATCATGAAATGACACAATTCCAAAAAAAGATTCGTCGCATCAAGAGCTCAGCCAAGTCTTTTCCTTTTATGCATTCACACGGACAACGCACATGCGAGTGCAAACACGCGGAGTGCTCGAAACAAACGCAGAAAAATAAATTCAGAACACAAGGATTTACGTGATTCAATCACAAGGTGATCTACGTCCACGAGCGAGGCAAAACAAGATTCTACTATAATCAAAGAGAATATAGTTTTCAGAAGTCGAAAAAATGACTTAACAAAATCTTACAGCTCAAAAATCTCTCCCAAAACGAGAATATCTTTTAATCAATGAAAAAACCTAGCCGCAGTATAAATAGGGCCCAACTCTCCGCGTCACAAACTAAATCTCAATTTTTTTCTCCACTTTTGGGTTGCACAAAAAATATGTCGGGTTCGGGTGATGAGCCGGACCGAGTATATAAAATTGAAGACATATTTAACACGGAGCATGTAAGCTTATCTTCTTTATCACAGAGAAGCGGCAGATGGATTAGAACTTGGGCCACTGTTTCAACTCCATTTTTGACAGTAAGACGTTCTGCTCTGATCATGGGGTGAGAGCTTAATCTCTCACTAAGGTCAAGGTGACGAAGACGGCTGATCATCCATTGTTTTCTGATAATGCGTGTTGCTTTATTGTTTTGAAAACTGTTTGAACTCGGGGTACTTGCATGTCCCTTACTTCGCAGATGAGGAAGCTTATGTTAAGTAGGTAAACTCCGAGCCCTTGAAATTCTGCAATAACTTTACAGACTACGCATTAACACATAAAATTGTTTATCTTTGGCGATGCGAAGAAATCGAGCCCGGTCTTTAGCCGCTAGGCTGACATTATGGGATCAACTCCTTGCTTGTCTTTTAACAGAACGCCCGACCTTCACGAATAGTTATGAAGAGAACATGTGGGAGAGATTCCAATGCCAACCTACCGCTATTTGGCATCCTCCATGCTGCAAACTTGCAAAAGGAATATGCTATACCCTACGTACATATTGGTTCCCCACAATTTGGATAAGTTATTCCTGTGAGATTGTTGTCGCCATCTTTATATGACAAAAATAATGGGAGGTGTTCTTAAACTTTTTGGTAGACAATGAAAGCCACTATGAAGCTGCCGTATTCATCGCATCAAATATGTCGGCTCTTTCATCGTGTGGACCAAGCATTTCGCTCGATGGGAATAACTTTAGGAATTAGATCGACTTTCGATTCTGTTTACCGAATGATGTGGTAGACTTTCTAGATAGTTGTTTAGGTCAAATGAGAATTTGAACGCAATAAAAAAGACATTATGTGCCGTAGCTTAATAAAATCACACATAATAAAAGTTATTTTTTCTTTCTCTCTTGCATCGATCTTTGCATGAAATGCAGCGCAATAGTTTCGATTTAGGAAATTTTTTGCCAACTATGTTTCTAAAGGACATATGTATAATAGCTTATAGTCATATACTAGGTGAATCTCTCTAGATGCACCATCAGACATGGTTAGGCCACTACATTATCACATCATGTCGTTTCGTATGCATGTTAAGCTTAAAATATGTTTACTATTAATGTTTTAAACGAAATACTTTATTTTCCCCCTCCCAAACTTCAAATTCTAGTTTTTTTTTATGTATAAATATGTTTCAACAAAGTTAGGTGGAAAAAGAGTTCGCAAGCAAGTATTATACTATTTTTCGTGTATCATGTCATTTTTAAAGTTAGCACATTCATTGTAATAAGAAGCTCCAGCTCTTTGACCGAATGTTTTGAAGTCAGTGACTACTTAATTGATCGCATCTTCATCATCTTCTTAGCAATGGTACTGATTATAGGTGTGCGAATGTGGGTAGAATGACGATTCCTCGAGCATGTCAACTTGATACATTTAGAGGAAAGAACTTATAAAAATGAATTTATAAAACAAGGAAACCCAAGAATGGTTGGAAAAGAGTAAAAGTTGAGACATTCAATGGTAACAAGTAAAAGTTGAGTATGCAAACATTTATTCTAAAAGTTTCAATTGGTGAAAAAAGAGAAGAAAAACGGTGTGAAATATACTTTATATCTTAACATCGTTTACAACCCCTTCATTTTATAAAAGATTATGGCACAACTTCAAATAAAAAAATTTATATGAATTGAAATACTTGAGGCTTTTAAGAGTAGATAAATGTCAAATTTCAAAGGCTAAAGTTAAAAATCATTAGAAACACATCATCACAAATACTCGAAGAGGAAAAAACCCAAAACCCTCAATATGTTGATTGGCGTGTATCTACATTGAAAGTCAGATTACTTTGGGAAGATCAAGATGCAGAAAGAACAATAATTGGAGGGTAAACAAACGTGGATAAATAGAGCAGCTAAACTGAAATAAAAAAAAACTAATAATAATTTATCCACGTCTTCAATGCACTGCTGTCTGTGTCTTCAAGCTGTGTTTAAGAGCTCACGGGGCGCACCTAGCATGGCGATTGGTCAATCTCGTGATCCACAGAGGAATAATCAAATGCAATGAAATTCGAATGTCGACAAGAATTTTGGACAACCGTTCCCTTAATTGGTACCGAATCTCCTGCCTGGCAACTAGTTAGCCAAAGATCTGGCTAGCCCGTGCTTCACATGCCTTCTCGCTCTTTAACTCTTGCTACAGTTTCTTCTTGTTTTTCAATAGATAAACGTCAGAGAGTGAGACAGGAAAGATGCTACAAAGAGTCTATCTGAATCGCACATATTCAATATTTATGATGGTATCGGTCTACATAGATTGAATGAACATATGGTTTTGAGAAGAAGTGACCAAGGTGATTTGGCATTCACGTGGGTACTAAGTCACGTGCGAGACAATACCCAAATTCCGGGCATCTTTTGTTTTCTTGAAATCGCAGTCAAATATGATCATCTTGTTACACTACGATTCCCTTATACCTACGGGCATCTTAACTTATTTCTCTAGATCTTATGTATTACACGGAAAACCGACCAGTCAGGTCAAAGATTCGAGTGTCGACTTGAACACATATTAAACATGAGTAGTTACTAATGTTTCCAATTTGAGTTAAATATGCCCCCTTTAATGGTTACACCAAACATGGTTCATTATGTGCAAACATTAGGATTTCAGTGTATGCACTCACCCTGCTAGTTATATGTATATTTCCATTATTCTACTAGTTCGTATATGCTCTACTTGAGTTTCATCGAGCATAGAACAATGGACTACCTAATTTTGGTAGGCTAAAGCTGGAGTAGTTATTTTAACTAGTTTTCCATAGATTAATTAGTTTTCCGCAATCAAAATATTAGAAAATCTGAAAATAATTTCCTGGAAACCATTTTTCTCCAAACAAACAGAACCTTAATGTTTTTTTTATTGATGAGTCATTAGTTTATATCCACTTCTACCATAGGACCAAAGACACGTTGATCCGCGATTGAAGAGAGTTATTCCTTGTGACATAACCCCATCATCTTGCTGATTCGATCAATCTCTTGGAGTTTATCGCTAGATAGTTTTATTTTATTGATTTGACGCAAAGTTTCCCTACAAATACTCGCCATCCTCCCTCATTTACCTCCAACTCAACAACAACACACGCATTAATTACCCCAAGTCACCAACTTCTTCCTTTCTTGCTGAGGGATGGATACCAAGATATCTTCCTCATCAGCTGCTTTGTTCCTTTGCCTCAACCTCCTCTTCTTTGCCCTAGCAAGCGGCTGCAACACTTGCGTTCAGCCGAAGACGCCGAACCCTAACCATATCCCTAACCCTTTCTCTTCGAGAGGCTCCAGTTGCCCTAGAGATGCGCTGAAGCTGGGCGTATGCGCCAAAGTGCTCAATGGGCCGGTCAATGCCGTCATCGGAACACCACCAGACATGCCTTGTTGCTCAGTCCTGGAGGGCCTTCTTGATCTTGAAGCAGCCGTTTGCCTTTGCACCGCCATTAAGGCCAACATTCTCGGGATCAACCTCAACATCCCCATTTCCCTCAGCTTGCTCATCAACACTTGTGGCAAGAACGTCCCATCTGACTTCCAATGTGCCTAACAAGAACTGATCAATGATCACATCACGCTACATTGTTGTTCTTGTTGTTGTTGTTGCTGTGTCTCTTGCACTAACTGAAGTCTTTGTTGGGTCATTTCACTTTAAATCCTTTGTGATTTTTGGCTTAGTGGTTTTAACTTCTAGGGTTCGAATAACGTGTTTAGGTTGAGACTTGATTTCTGATTATGTGATTGTGAGGTGTGAGGGCATGAGAAATGTTCCTCATTTGTGATTTAGGCTAGGGAAAAAAAGGGCAAGCTTAGATGATACGAAAAATTCTATGAGAACCGAACTACGGTGTACTCTACGACCCGTCTCCCATGGAACCTTTATCTTTTCCTAATAAGTTCTTTTACTATATTGCAAAGTGCGTTGCTATACTTTCCATGTTCCTTTAAGTATGTAATATACGTAACTTGTGATATCATCATTATTTTACTGGAGTATTCCATGAGTCCATGAAGGCACGTGCTTCAAGGAGTACATACCTTCTTCTCAATCTCAACTATATACATCAAACAAAAAATATTTGGATCCATTTAACTTGTCCGTACATAAAAATATATTGAATGGCGTTCATCCTCTCGAGACAAGCTGCATGTTAATCTGCAGCTTGCCCTATTTCCATTGGCAGAAATCCACCAAAGCTAGGGTTTATTCTCTTTGCTTTCCGCTAGTTAAACAAAAGCAACCCGTGAACCGGTTTCGAAATACCGAGACAGCACCTAGTTTTATTGGCGTTATTTCCGTTTGCTCTTTCTATGGGATGATTCCAAAAGTTTAGCATCTTGTGCAAGTTTCGTCCGATTCCGGATCACTACAATATTACCGTCATTACGGACATAATGACAAAACAAAAGTGTGAAAAGTGCCCCATATCGACCTTAGAAAGTGATGCTACGACATTTGCTACAGCAAGATGTTTCTGTCCAGTCGAAATGATCGCGATGTACAGAATGTTGTGATCGTTTCTTAATCGTGTCTTCTTTTCTTTATTTTTTTTCTATATGGGTATCGCTACATATTTTCTTTATTTTCTTCTAAAACTATCGTGTATCATAGAAAGTGATTGATTTGGATGAAAAAAACGCCATGCTCAAAGAGCATATAAATGTTCCTATATATGGATGGATAAAAAATAAGAGAAACGAGGGAAGAAAGAGGATAAAAGAAAAGGCAATATTTTTCGTTTTAACATTTTAATAACCAACGGGTTTAAATTTTCTAAGCAAACCAATAGGTTTGAGAGCGGATAACTAGAAGTCAGTCACAGTTCTATACATTCCGATGCTAAATGATTAGCATCATGTCAGCATGCCACGTGCAGTATAATTAAGTGCCCCCTCCAATAAACCTCTAATCCCGCGTTCTGACTTTTGGAGTATCTTAGATTCAATTTCGTAAATAGATGAAAGGTTTTGAATAAGCTCAATCGATCCCGGGTCCGCCCCGACCCGTCGGGCTGGACCAAGGAAGTGGCTTCCTTCATGGGCCAAGACCTGCTCGACCAGCCCAACAAATTTTCCCAAAGAAGCCGACGAGTTGGGCGGGCCTATGTTGGGCCTCTTTTCTGGAAGGGCCTGACCTAATCCGGCCCATGCATCAAGTCCCCGTCACGAAGGCCCATATCGGTATCAGTTTTGAAACCGAAAAAGCCCTTGGAAATATTGCCTTTTTATAGATAAACAGGGACAGAAAACAGTCATTAAGCCGGTTTATCGTTTAGTCCTTTGATTTCTTGCATCATCTTTCTCATCGCGATCGCACATAACATGAAATCCAAATGCCCATTTCATCTAGCAAGATCTACCATCCCACTCCATCTCCATAGCATTTGTACCAAAACATGTCTATCAGGACGATCTATGGCGACGAGCACGGCACGTTTCTTGCGAGAACAAAGTAAAAAGATAAAAGGCTAATGAAGAGGAACAAAAAGCAAAAAATTAAAGATAGGGGAAAGAAAAGTTCATGACAACTCAATCATGTTCAAGGGCGGCCCAGTCTTGACTTTTAGTCTAATGGGCCTTCTTCTCTTTTTTTTTTCTTTCGGGCCATCTTTGTAATTACAATCGATGACAAAAAAAAATTTCCAAGGCATGATTACATGACATAATTGCGAAATCTTCCGCCCAAAAGTGTTGTCGCTTTCATCAAATTAACGGGTGTAATGTTGCCCATAATTAATCTCTAGATAGCCCGTAAGATTAATGAAATATTTCGTCGATCCCAAATTTATTCATCTGCTGTAAACTTTCTCGTGATAGAAAGAAATCGTGTCGATTGTCAATTTTCATGTTCATCCTTTGGTTTTCGAGCATGTGAAAAGTCACATTGCATGCCTTTAGTCTGACCTGACGATTTTGTCAAAGATCTAATACAAGAGACTTTGCAATTGGCGAATGGCTGAACCTATGATCCTTGGTCCTCATTTAAATTGAGTAGATAACGGGAATCGGATGTTTCGTTGCTCTCTCGCACATCGACAAGTTCGAACCAAGATAGAGCCAATAGCTGCGATAGAAAATAGTCGGCCGGCTCGGCAAATGTATGCCGTTCGCGCCAGGACGAGGAGACTTGCGAGCAACAACTTTCCTTCCTCATACTTAAGTTCCACGAGGTTAAATCCGAGGCTCTAAACTTGGGTGCACATGTCTTCAAATTCTATTTAATCACATAACGGGAGTTCCTTTCTTTCTTTGTGTTTTTTTAATCCACGATTTGCCATTCATTACAAGAGAATAATGTGATTGTTTTTTTTTCAATTCGGACGTGATTTCCCCCTTAATTGCTTATCAAAACCATGCATGCTAATATCCATGATGATAATTAACGAAGCACTATAGTTAATCGAATCATTTGAGACATCACATGATTCGAATGATTGATGGATTCAAAAAAAGGAATCGGAGCGAAGAGATCGTGCCCGAATATGATGATGCCGAAGTAATAATTGAAAGGATAATCTCACGCTGCACAAAATTTGAACAAGGCAGGCTATTGACCCGAGCACTACTACTACTACTACTACTAGTACTACTAGTAGACATTGGATTAGTTTGTAATTTGTATTAATATATGCATCGACAAAGTATTAATTGCATATTGATTCGAACCCCTCGAAAAATGAAATTAATTAATAAACTGCCCATCGCATGAAATTAATCAATTAAGGTCCCTAAATTAAAGGCTTCAGGAACAAGATTGGGGTTTATGTTGGACCGTTCAGGAGCATATTATGCACCAACTGGGCCTAATCGGATGATGATTGTGCTGAGCTTTTTTCTTCGAATGATCCGGAAATCACTCTGCAATCGATTGAAATCTCTTTTGGAGAATTTGAGTGAGAATCATTTGATCTTCTGTCCCTTCGGCTATCTCCTCTTTTTCTCTCTTTTCTTCCGGGGCACTAGCGGGGGGGACTCGACCAAAAGGTAAGAGAATTCTCATCATTAGGACTTTGAAAACTTGGATTCTTCCAAGCGTCTCCATATATAATGATAATGATTGTAATGATGCTATAAGAGAGGAAAATCTCTCTTCACCCCCTCGAACTCTTGACTTGGCCATAAGGATTATAGAGATGATTAGGAATTTGAATCGCGAACGGGACGTATAAGAGCATTATACATCAAAAGCATGCCTTTATCTATTAACTATATGTAATCGGCGCATCTCAGATGTTCTAACTGGTTTGACTGGAAAAACGTTGTAACTCGTCAAAAGGGTAAGTTGTCTAAAAAGTGCTAAGCCTATTGTATTTTTATCAATTCAGTCATAAACCTTTCAAGAATCCGTTTGGCAATTTGCCAAACAGTAAAAATTTATGTTTTTTTGTTCTTAGAATTAGTCTGGGAACAGAAATCCATTTGTTAAATTTTTTGTGCCCAGGCACAATTTTGCAAAAAATTATTCCTAGAATCAAGAAGCAAAAAAAAGTAGTTTCTTGATTCTAGAACAATTTTTCAATTTCTGATTCTTCTTGGTTTTCTTCTTCATTTTTGATTTGTTCTTCGTCTTCTTCCCGGTCTACCACCGGCCCGCCATCGGCGACCGGCGGCCCTCGCCACCCGGAGACAATGAGGCTCGACCTCGCCGTGATCTAGCGAGGCTGATCTCGCCGGCCATGGCCAAGGAAAGGAATGGAAAAAAAGAAAAAGAAAGAAAAAAAAATTAAAAAATTATTAAAATATTATTAATGAAAAAAAAAATTTGTGTAGTTACCAAACATATTTTTGTTCTTTTTCTATTCTAAGAATAGAAATTTTGGACAGTTACTAAACGCTTTCAAATATTTAGAAATTGTTCCGGATACAGAATAAAAAAGAATCATTTATAAGCAGAATTAGTTTTCGAGCACAAAATCATTGACATGTGCACCTTAATTATGCTAATTGAGTCATAAATATTTTCGCATTTTCTCAATTAAGTCCATCCGGTCAATTGTAATGGGAAATCACTGACGTAGACATCGGTTATCCTACATGGCACGATCAGGACTGACGTAAATAATTTTTAATTAAAATTTAATATTTTTCAATTTTTTATTTTTCCTTTTATTTTTTCTTTCTTCTCTTTTCCTTCTTTACTTTTTTTTTTTTCTTTTCTTTTCTTTTTTTTTTTTTTTTTTTCTTTTGTCTTTTTTCCTTTTCCATTTTTCCCTCCGTCAGCCTCAAGCAAGGGCGGCCCTTGATAGGCAACAAGGGTAGCCTTTCGCTAGATCGGGTGAGGGTTTGCCCTCACCCATGGAAAAAAGGGGAAAAAAGGGGAAAAAAGAAAAAAAAAAGAAGAAGAAAAAAAGAGAAAAGGAAAAAGGTTAAAGAAAAAAGTAAAGAAGGAAAAGAGAAGAAAATAAAAAATAAAAAATTCAAAAAATATTAAAATATTATTTTAAAAAATTATCCACGTTAGCGTTGACTGTTCCATGTAGAAATGTTGGCGTTCACATCAGCACCGATGGATTCGATTAGCAAAACGTGAAAAGATTTAGGACTTAATTGACATAATTAAAAAGTTTATGATAAATTGGCAAAAGTGCAATGGATTAAGGCTTTTTGGACAATTTTTCCCTCGTCAAAATATCCCACGTCCTTCACTTGACTATAGAGTTTATATGCTCTATACATTTATTTAGTCTCCCTCTACCTATTAATTTTAAGTTTTTTCATTAAACTTTCTAACATGATATCAGAATCAGATTCCGTCCCATTTTATTTCGCAAGAGCATCTACCTGTTCATTAATTTCCATGCATCATTCCTAATCTAAATTGTAGATGAGAGAATATGTTGAAATATCTTACGTCATTTGACAAATGAAGTTCATATGCATAACATATACATGTGGTATATTTGTTTTTATTAACTTAAATTTTTAGATCGGGCTCTCTAACTATTCGCCATTCTTGCCTAGCAACTACAGGAATGATTACTAACTTATGTTATTTCAAATTTAATGCGCGATGTGTCTCCAATAAATTTGGTTGACCACGAGGGTGGCGAATGCGGATTCCCGAGCCGGACATTAATAGCGTGGTGAGATCGTGGTGAATTAAAGAAAAGATTTTCGCGTGCATTAATGGGGCAAAACGAAGGGAAGAAGGTCTTCGCATTGAATCCGAGTTGACGTCACCTTTGTCCAAATTCAGCCAGCCCATCATGGCATTGCATCACATTTGCTCGAAGTTGGTCAAAACCTACTAAATTGCACCAACCGCCGCCTCCTAAATGCGTCATCATCAAGATTTTTTGCATTGATTTAACCTATCCTGCTAGTCCCAGATTTTGAATTTGATCGAACCTAATCTGTCAGTGAGGCCATCCCATCCCAAGAGTTTGTGCTATTATGCATTTGAACTTTAAACACCTCACCTTCTCTTTTCACGAGGCTAGGTGCCCGAGCTTTTGGAAGCGCTCGACTCGCAATTCGATTATCCGAACCCCCCCCCCCCCTCCAAAGTTTCTCCCGTGAAAGTTACGTTCGTCGAGACTCGATG
This sequence comes from Syzygium grande, assembly GCA_024733475.1. NCBI lineage: Eukaryota > Viridiplantae > Streptophyta > Magnoliopsida > Myrtales > Myrtaceae > Syzygium > Syzygium grande. The sequence goes on along the minus strand of JAMXDD010000001.1, from coordinate 38,160,640 downwards.
TCATGATCTTGCCGTTCCGAAACAAAATCCTAACGCCAGGAAATCCTTTCGCGTGCCGCGAACTCGGAATGTAAAGTCCGAACATTCTGATCGTGACATTGCAAATCAAAAACGTGGGCAGACGAACAAGTTGATTGCGCCAAATACATTCAAAATCCTAATGCATGTTGCATGGTTTCGAGAGATCGAGAGAGAGGGAGATATAGAAAGAGGCAAAAGGGAGGTTTTAATGAAGTTTTTTGTCTTGGTTTGGAGCAAAGAGGAGAGGTTTTTAATGAAGTTTTTTGTCGTGGTTTGGAGAGAAGGCAGGAGCACGCCAAGGATCCCAAACGCGGTTCCCGGAGCTCCCACTAAAATCTCAAAGAGGCCAGGCGTGAAAGGCAAAGGCTGGCAAATCCTCCTCCATATCTGCCAAAACCCAACAAAAACTTTCAAAAAAAAAACACAAAAAGACTTTTCTAGATTCTTCATTGTTCGTTTGCACAAAATGTCGGATACGATACCATCCATCAATCTCGTTTGTCACGATAACACAAGCCGAAGACTGATGGGTGTGCAACCGAATCGGATTTACCCGGAAACCAAACTGGTCCACCCGAAAAATAGGTCCCAGAATCGGTTCTAACAAAAATCGGTTCGGGAACCGGTTCCATTTTTTGAAAACTGGTTATAACCGGTCCAGTTTCCGGTTCTAAATAAAAACCGACCCGAACCGATTTTGAGATAATGTAAAAAATAAATAAAAATCCTAGATCACGTTACCCTATCCGGTTTGCCCAATCTGTCTCTCATGATTTCTCTCTTCTTTCTTCGCAACCTCCTTTGTCTCTCACGGTTTCTCTCTTCGCGAGCGCCTCTTTAGTCACCGTAAGAACGCAACCCAACTCGTCACCTGCTTGCGTGTTGAAGAGGGCTAGGGTTCGGTCATCTTGATGTCTGTACCGTGCGTGTGTTTTTTCCGCCTTTTTGGCTCGCCGATCCGATAAATCTTTTACTTTAAATTGTTTCATTACTACCTATATTATTTTGTTGGAAAAAAATGAAACTAGAAAAAGGAACAAAAAAAATTAGGTTCTCGGGTCGACCCTGAAACCAGATCGGAAAATACAAGGTCGGTTCCATAAAAGGGTCCAGAAAAAATAAGATAAGTTTCAAGTTCTAAAAATTGAGAATCGGTTATAACAGGATTGGTTTCGGGTTTTAAATCTGGACCTAACTCACCCTAAAACCGATTGTCCCTAACTTTATCGAATTCGCGGGGCATCAACATATTACAAAATGCCCATATCACGGGGCTTTCTTCCAAACGAGACGAGGTGAAATTTTCCAAAATGTACATAGCGTAGACACAGACGTGTGCGCCCTAATGGCCTCAAGAAAAGCGTATGGAACGTGCGCTTCTTCGACACCGATTCGTGGTTCCTCATCATTCGGATAATAATTGGGAAAACGGGAACGGTCCCTTCGTCCCGGCACTTGTCAAATTCAAAATTTCTTGCAATCATGTCGGGTTCGGAGGAATGTGTCCCCCGTCGATCGCATTAGGCGTCGGGCCACTTTGTCTCTCTCTCTCTTTTCATCCGTGTTTTCGAAGTGCAAAGACAAACTACTGATTATCGTCCCAAATCTCAATGTTGTCTTGTCTCCTCCTCTTAAATCTGAAGACCCGTTTTCCCAATTAAAAAACACAGAGAAGAAAAATCCCCAAAACCACTTCTTGAAAACGAGACCTAAAATTAATTTGAAATTGTTCCCCCTACGGCTAGGGCTGAGATGGGTCTCGCCTATTTCCACCAATTCTTTGAAATTTCGATGAAAAAATATTAAATGTATAATTTTTTTAAAAAAAGAGAGGAAAATTTGTGAAGTGTTGTCGTTTTGGTAGTTTAAATTTCAGTGCTTTTGTTTTGGATGTTTTCAATCTGCCCCACTTCTCATTCTCTTTCTATTCTTCTATTCCCACCTGCTCCACTTCAAACTCCCATGTCAGATTCCTCACCCTATTAAACCATTATTTTCTTTTTTTATTTCCATCCCAACTTGGGATTTAAATATATTTATCGAAAATTCCTCCTGCCCCTCTTGATTACCAATGTACCCTCTCGTTTTCTAAGGTAAAACTGTTAGTACAGCTCATGAAATCAACTAGGCTGTATTATAGGATGGGTTATGTCTAATGTTGTTTTGGGGGCTTTTACTATGATTTCACAGTCAAACCCCCAGTAGAAATTTCAATGAAAGGAAGATGCCCTTCTTCTCTTTAATGCCATTTTGCTTACCAAAGAAATAATAACGTCATCTCACACAAGCTGAAAGGCCGCCGTCTCACTTGACAGTATAAACGCGTGGGCGAACACGAATTTCAATTGAAAGTCTTTCACGGGACGAGGGAATGAGTAGTCTAAAATCTTAGCCAAAAGTGTGGCATTCTTGGATTTAATTCACTCGAGATATTATCCGCTTTAGTTCGTCCCATATCAGGCCTCACGGTTTTATCTTTCGACGTATAGGTAGGCCCCTTCCTAAGAGGTCACCCATCTCAATAGTACTTCCATATGAGCATACTTAACTTTTAAGTTTCAAAACTAAGCATTACTATTACGTTAAAATGGGCATTCGCGAATTAATTCTAGTTTTCACACACGCGACACATTTTGGAATCGCTTTCCCTCTATTCAAAGCACGATTCAGTTTATTTCTGTTCCATTCGCCATTTTAGAAGCATGTCAGGAGCCCTCCCTGTTATCGTCGGATCCGGGTCATTACAAAAGGGCATGCATCAAACTTTTAATGCCCCTTCGGTGCGTAAATAAGCCGATACAAGAATCACGTACGTCGATATGGTCAACCAAAAGAGACGACTATATTTCCTAAAAATGACCTTCTTGTCAGTGACATGTATAGATTTCCAAGATGTCCACGTCGTTGATTCACTTTAGTGGTTACGTAGATTCTATCAGTTCGTTTCAAATGAAAAGGATCGTGCCGTCCAATGTCATGCGTTAGCTTAATACGGAACCAAGAAACCGACCCTTCCCCCACAAAAGTTGCAATTGCCAGGACAGGTTTTTGTGTTGATTATAGCTTTTGGTCATTGCAATGAGCACGTCACGTCGCGTACCAGAAAAAAAAAAAAGTGTCCTTAGCATTTGGTGCTCACCAACTGGACGTTGTGAGTTATTGCGTCGTTAGTGAAGAATTTAGTGTTAATTTCCATGTGACAGCAACCGTCAACGAACATTGTATCAAATCAGATAAAAAAAATCAAACGAAAATGATTGTCTATGTATCCTTATATTTCATTTTGAAGCATTCATTAGCTATTCAAAACATGAATTGATTTAAACTTTGAATAATGTAATAAAAAAGGCTTTAGACTCCCCCCCCAAAAAAAAGGGATTAGTGCACTAAGATTAGAAGTCATGAAACTTATCATAAAAGTGCAATCAAGCTCTAAAACTCATCGGGAAAGTGTAATTGAGTCATCAAACGTTCAAAAAGTGCAATCAAGTCCAAAAATTTTGTTACCAAAATGCAATTCAATCTTAAAATTTTCAAAAAGTGCAATCAACAAAGGACTTATTTGGATCAATTTTGATAAATTTTAGGACTCAATTGCACTTCGTAACAAATTTTAGGAATTGATTATACTTTTTGAAAGTTTTAGGACTCAACTGCATTTTTCGGTGATAAGTTTTGGGATTTCGAGTACACTTATCCCAAAAAATAAATATCAAAGTATATATAGCAAGAGATGTAGGGATGATTTGACAATAAGACTTTTTTCTTTGATGATTATCTTAATCAAGTCATGAAAAAATTCGACAAAACTCCACGTGAAATATTTGGTCATTAGTCATATGTCATTTCTGACACTTAAATTCCACCGATGGGGAGCTCAAGACTAATAGCGGCGTTTTCTACATCATGAGTCCTCAATTGATCAATGACCGAACCTTTATATTTCATTTCCGATATTCATGAATACGTGGTTTTATGCTTATACTATGGCCAATTTTCAAAAACCCATGGAAAGTGGTATGGAATGAGTGCACCTTCAACAAAGTCAATTCCTATTACTTGGATTGGACCACCGGATTCAAAGCAAAAGCAATAAAGTGTTCAGTTTTTTACTCTTTTTTTGGCCTTCAAGAGATACCGTGATAACCAAGTTTCTTATCTTTTTTTAAAGGAGAAGTATGTGAAACATGCTGTGCTCAATGTTTTCTAGCCAGGCATCGAGTTAATGTGTATTATAATTATTGGTTTATGAAAATTACAGAAAAATAGGAGCAATATATAAATGTGGAGACGTGAGATTCTTCTATCATTTTGATATGATATTCCTAAGAAAACAATAAATAGATCACGTAGGTATTCTCGCGAGAAGACCGCGTGAGCGAGCTTCATAACAAGACAAACATGCTAGCAACGGCGCATGCGTCACGCATAAGCACGAAAATGATATTTCAAAGATTTTGCAAAATTGTATTATTACAAAATGTTTAAAGGGTTAATTAATGTAAATATATGTTAAGGTTTTGAGCTCTTTTTTTAATAAGGTTTTTTTAATTTGGAGAAAAAAATCAAGATTTAAAATTGAAATGCAGAGGCGATTAAAAAAAAAAGAATTATACTTTACGCATTTGTCCATCGAAAGATTATTTATAAAACAACCGAATGAGGATATTTTCGGGAAGAAAAAATGACTGTAACCTGTCAAGAGGGGGAGCTTTTCTTTACTTTCATGTAATAGTGAAAATTAGTTCACAGCTCGAAATAATAACGAGGATGGACTTTCACTTTATACATCGCTATGTAATCAATATGTCCATTTTCACTCGGCAATGCTAATCAATTGCCGAATACGAAGTCAAAACGTGTAACCATTATGCAGTTTTGTTTCATACCAGAAGGTTCATATGTTATAATCCGGATAAAAAAAAAAAAATGCTTCTCGCGTAACGCTCGTTTAATGTCGATTTACCCGAAACTATTATCAATTTCTATCGGTGCATCTTTGCTGATAATCAAGAAGAAAAGGCACCGAGCAGGATTAAATCGAGCAAAAACCAACGATTCCATCATGATCAGAAAAATAATTCGAACGGTGGGAATGTAGCGGCACTGTCGACATCGAATCGAGATCTACCCGACCCCGACCCCGACCCCGACCCCGACCCCGATCCCGCCCCCGACAAAGGCAAATGCCAAGAAACATTCATGAATTTCTGTTTCCTTAAACTAAACTTAAATGGAATTTGTTCTCTTCTCCACGTCGCACCCCCCAAAAAAAAGAAGAAAAAACTAGTTTAAAAAAAAAAAAAAAACGGAGCGACGCGCGACGACATTATAAAATTAATAATCACGGCCATAACAAAACAAAATAAGGGGGGAGGGAGGGGGGAAACGACAATAAACAGCGGCGGGGACAGGGCGAGGGCATTCCGGTCATTTCGTTGGCCGGGGGGAGAGAACATCATTTTGATCGTCGCGCCACCACGACCCGACGGCTCCTTCCGCATTCCCCACACTGTCTGTCTCTCTCTCTCTCTCTCTAGTCTCTCTACAGAAAGAGCTCGGACATCGCCATTTCTGGAGAGAGGGGGAGGGAGCGAGAGAAAGTTTCGATCTTTAGCGAGGGCGGCGGCGGAGGAGGAGGGAGGAGGGAGGAGGAGGGGGGAGGATCCGGCTTCGGGGTCCGTCGTCAATGGCGGGGCGTTGGGTGAAGTCGCTGCACTGCAAGTCCAGGGCGTTCGACGACGTCCATCACGGCCAGTACCAGAAACGCTTGCTCTCTTCCGCCTCTCCCTCTTCCTCTTCTTCCTCCTCTTCTGCTGCTGCTGCTGCTTCTTCTTCTTCTTCTTCTTCGCTCTACTCTTCCGGTTGCAGAAAGAGCGCCCAGACCATCAGGGACGTCATCGACATCGCCAAGCAGCAGCGACCCAAGAAGCCCAGGCCCCGCCCCGCCCCCGCCCGCGCCAGCGCCCGTCCGGAGGCTTCCGCAGAGGACGGCGGCGAAGGCGGAGGAGGCGCTTCCGGGCGCGACGCCCCGGGCCCGGACGGGCGCCGCGGCGGAGCCCGCGTGCCCGGCGCTGACCGAGCTGCCGGAGGGCCACCCGTCGCGCAACGTGGTGGAGATCATCTTCCACACGAGCTGGGGGCCGAAGCCGTTCGCCGGCCGGGTCGACGTGATCCTCAAGGTGCAGAACGGGCAGCGGACGGCGGCCCGGTTCGAGGAGTACCGGGAGCTGGTGAAGAAGCGGGCCGGGTCGGGCGGCCCCGGGACGAGGACGCGCGGTGCGCCGCGGACGGGAACGAGGTGATGCGGTTCCGCTGCATGGGCTCCACGGCGCGCGAGGGGCCCGCGTGGGACTGCGGCGGGGCGTGGGGGGTCGGGGCCGCCGGCGGCGGCGGAGGGGGCGGCGATCTGCACGTTCGACGGCAGCGGCCGCGCCCACGAGAGCGCCGGGGGAGGGAGGGGGAGGAGGGCAATGCTGGTGTGCCGGGTCATCGCGGGCCGGGCCTCGAAGAAGCTCATCCTCGACCACCCGTTCCCGGGCGGCGGCGGCGGCGGCGGGGTCACGTACGACTCGGTGAGCGGGGACGACGGCGAGTTGCTAGTGTTCGATCCTCGGGCGGTGTTGCCCTGTTTCCTCATCATCTATAGGTTGTAAAAAAACCATCATGTCCCACAAATTTTTTCGCATTGTAAAATTGATTTTTCTTAATTGCATTCCATGTTTCTCCTATCATTATTGCCTAGGGAAGTTCTCGATTTTCTGTTCCCATTTCTTTCTTTTAGGATTTGATCGTATGGGATTGAAGGAAAGTTGATGGACGACTCAGGTTTGATGACGAGTGTGAAGTGAAAGTGCAGATCTTGAACATCAGTGCAGACTTCCCAGGCCTTGTACACTTGCTTAAGTTCGTCTGATCTCTATGGTATCTGGTCGCGTTACGTTTCATTAGACCGTTCGATTTTCAAAATAGCCGATCGAATAACACGAATAGGATTTTGCCCGTTCGAAATAGCCGATCGAATAACACGAATAAGATTTGCCTGTTCGGATCGGACCCGATTCAAGGTTCGAGACGAGGCCAAGGCTCGCCGGTTTTCTGAGTTCAGAACCAGTGTTTGATCAAATGTTGTGGAAGAAGCCATCGAAATTATTCACAGGTAATTCTAGCCAACCAGAACCCCTGGTCCAAGTTTGAATGAGCGGTCCTAGAAAAGCACTCTTCGTGTAAAAAGCCCAACTTGCCTTTTCTCTTTAGCCCTACCTGCTCCGAAGTTACCCGTGCTTTTCTTCCGTGATGGGTGGTGGAGTCCTTGCTTAAGGGCTCGACCCTGGCTTTTTCATCCGTCAATCGCCGTCTCCGGCGCACGATCGATTGGCCGGCGATCAATACGCCGGATCCTAATTCTACTACACTTAACCCACGATGAGCGCGCCGTCCCATACGAGGATCGGAGAGAACCTATCGGCCCTCTCCCCGCAACATTTCGCCTCCTTTGTATTTTCATGATATTCTATGCAGATGGTATTCGCTTTAAATATTCTTTCGGCCATTCTGCGCCCGCGATGAAGATAACATTGTATGGAAAATCTTTTGGACTTCGAGTGGCATGATACTTTCTCGTGAAGGATTAATTTGCGGAGGAGGATAATGTTAATGTAATTGCCTGCATGTGCAGCAAGTGATGGCCAGGCCGATCTCTTTCGAAGGGAATTGAAAGTTGATGAGACTCTTGCCGAGCGAGATAGTCAAACGCCGTACCCTCTAAAGTGTTCGAACTATTAACAGAAGAAAATGTGTCCCAGTAGTAAAAACTTCACAGGTCCTGATCAAGCGGATACGAAGGAAAGCAATCTTAGGCCTGAAAGGTGTATTTTCAAGACCTGATTATGAGCTTTGTCGGTCCGACAGACCCGCCCATCGAATGTGCAGGTTTGGATGGTGACTTGGGGCCGGTTTGCTGGACCGGCTAATATTTTTCTGGACATGTTCACTAGAAATTTTAAAATTTATCATAAAAATATAATTGAGTTTTAAAACTTACAAAAAGTGTAATTGAGTTCTAAAACTTATCAAAATGGTTCAAATGAGTCTTAAAGTTAATACCATCAAATTTACTAACGGAAAATGCTGAAGTGGTTTATTTTAATATTTTATCCTTCCTAAGTGGCTAAAACGAAGTTGTTTTGACTCAAATTTGATTTTTAATATTAATTTTATTTAAATTAAATGTAAAAAATAAGCAAAATTTAAAATTTAAAATAGAAAAAAGGGGGAGGAGGACAGGCGGAGTGGGAGGGCTTGCCCTCCCCCTTGCCGCCGCCGCCCCACCATCGCCGGGAGGGGCTGGCGAGGGTAGAGCGACGGCAGGTGGGGGTCGCCGGGCCACGACCAGGGGTCGACGAGCCTCGCCAATGGTAGGCAAGGGGTTGCAGCCCTCCCTTAGATCGGGTGAGGGTCGCCGACCCTCGCCCAGACCTGGCTAAGGGCCGTTAATGGCGGGGGTCGGCCAGGTTTGGTTGAGGGCCCGCAGGCCCTCGCTTGCCGTCGGCAAGAGTCGGCCCCGCCAGGGCCCAACGACCCTGCTTGCCATCTTCCCACCCTTGCCAGCCCCTCTTGGCGATGGTGGGGCGGTGGTGGCGGGGAGGGCAAGCCCTCCTTCCCTACCTATTCTCCTCCTCCTTTTTTTTTTTTTTTTTTTTTAAATTTTTAGTTTCGCTTTATTTTTTATATTTAATTTAAATAAAATTAATATTAAAAATTAAATTTGAGCCAAAATAATGTCGTTTTAGCTACATATGAGAGATAAAATATTAAAATAAGCCTCGATAGTGCAACATTTACATTTTCCGTCAATAAATTTGACGGTATTAACTTTAGGACTCATTTGAACCATTTTAATAACTTTTAAGACTTGATTGCACTTTTTGTAAGTTTTAAGACTCAATTGCACTTTTTGACAAGTTTTAAGACTTCTAGTGAATATATTCCTTTTTTTTTTTTTCAGATTGACGGGTCTGGGCACATCATCTCCTTCTCGAGACAGGCTCGATCATTTCTTTAAAAAAAAAAATCGATCTTTCAGTTCGCGAACAGACCTGGGTAAAGGTTTTTAGGACCACCTAGGATCAACAAACCGGGACTATGATATCGCATCAGCCGGTTAGGATGATCGGTTTTTCCGAATTAATCTGACATTGCCTGATCAACTCGTCATACAGATCGGGATGATATTCTCGCATTAGCATGTTGCTGCTGCCGCCGCTGCTGCTACTGACCCAGAAAAAACACTATCAAATGCCAAGTAACAGTTGATTGCAGAATTTCACAGACATAAATTGATACCACATAATTTTACGAGTCAACAAAGGTTGGAGATGAGATTCAGCAATGCTGCAGTCCACGAATAGGAAGATCCGAATCGATAGTACCTGGGATGACGGATTTAGGTCAATACATTTTTTCCCCTGACAAACAGTAGCTAAAAGTACCCACGAACCAAACAAGCTCTTCGATACGACATTCGTGGATCTTGCCAGGTAAAGTTACCGATACTGGTCCAAATGAATCACCAAGGATGATCAAAATTCGGCAATGGTGGGGAAGAGAGCAAAGACAAGATCAGGAGTCCCGATGAGAAGTGATCAATAACCAATCTTGCTCTAATGTACGTCTAAGGAGGTTTCACCGAGGAGGGCGCAGCGCAACACACGCGCTGCTAGAATCAATGGGACTCCACAAGCACATATAAAGGCTTTCCCTTCAACCTCTCCCTACCCTGAGAAAATCAGAATTCGAGTAGATTCAGAAAATGCAACCCGGCTATGAGAAGACTGTATGGGAATTGGAAGCAGTAGATACTGTTTGATCAACCAACAGATTGATGATTGAAAAAGGTACGCAGATCTAATGCGATATGTGCACCTTTAAGTCTGGCAATTCAATCACGCAAGCACATTCGACAACTTCGGCTCCAACGCGTTCTGAGGAACATTATACACAACTGATATTAGATGGCTTGCCCTTACCACCATAACAAGTTAAAAGGGGAAAAAAACATTCCACATCAAACTGACACTATTGCACAAAAGAGTAAATTAAACCATCCAAAAGACATAATCGAATCATTTCGGTATAAGAAATTTCAGTCGGAGACGCTATTACTTCTCTTGCCCAAATTCACAGACCTTTCCCCGCAAGTAATGTAGCGCATCAATGAGAAATATATACCAAGTAAAGTCATGGCTGCACAGAGGGTACCACCGGTGGCAATTAAATCATCGACCACCAAAGCTCGTTCCTCAGGTTGCACTGCCCCGACGTGCATTTGCAAGCAATCTTTTCCATACTCCAGAACGTAATCTTCTGAGATGACCTCACCTGACATTAGACGAATCTTTATCATGACTACTAGCAACACGGTTGTATATGCAGAACATGCTCATTCTCAGCATTAAGCAATTTCAACTCCAAGATGGTATTGGATTTGCGGTGTTTATACAGCTTAAGAATGTTTAATAGCATGCAGGGCGACAAATTCATTGTGTTCTTAGATCTTCTCAATGCCAGAGAGCAAGGAGCAGCAACCTTTACAGAGCTAATTGTGTACTTGATGGTTACTGAGAAAAATGCAGCCTCAACGTAAGCCCAGGAGCCCAAAGGAGCTTGGGATGCTGATTAGAACATGACAGTCAATTAAGAAAAGACTGACAAAATATTCGCAGCAATGTGAACAGAACGCAGCATAAACATGTGTAGCTGTTGGATTGCTCCAGATGAAACAGTGTAAATAAATAAATTTGAAACCTGGGTAACTAGCAGAAGGGAATAATGTGCAAGCTACATTTCTCGAAGACCAAAAGACAGCTCTATTTCTCATAATTCTAATGCAAATAAAAGAGAATGCTCATCTGTGGCCCCGACTATTGTCGTCAGGTTCAGGGGCAGCCTAATATAACAAAACCTTTCGAATTATACAATATCATGAAATTATTTGGTAAAAAAAGGAATTATTAATTCTGATGGCTAAAAAGAGATGCAGACACAACCGATATTGATCATGAAATTCAACATATATAAGAATACAGTTAGTTTTACCAGATCATTTTGTCATTAGAAATGTACCTGGCAGCTTCCCAGGCTTTCTCAAGGGAACGAATTTCGCTCCTATTGCTAAGGCAATAGGGGACCCGAATATGAAACCTCGAGCTTCTATTCCTAGAAAAAAAGAAAAGGAGAGAAAGATCAGTCTCGTGTCATTGGACAAATAGGAAACCACATTACTTAGCTCTGTTGATTACAAACTTGTCAAAATGGTCTGAAGTTCTCTGTTACAACACAATTAAGTCTTTTTTTTATCCTTAGCTGCAGAGGAACCACGAAACCACCAACCAAAGCGAAACTAATCAGATTGATCAGTAATGAACAGTGCAATGTCATCACAGAATGAACTACATGAACAGGGTTTTCAAAATTTTCACATCCTCATATCCAGCATAGAGCATCATCCCACACGTCGCTTTGCAAATATCAGAACCATGGGACGTATAGTCGGATAACATGATCCTTATCCTGAAAAGTGGTGAGCCGCAACTTATCCATTTGAGAGCATCTGTTGGTGTTGAAGAGAGAAGATTCCAAAAACGCGCATTTATGCTATTAAATTCATCACGCAGACAAATGACAGCAAATGCCTCAGAAAACAGACACGAGAAAGTCTTCAATGGTTCTGTAATGGAACAAATGCTGGCGAAGGGTACATTCAAACAAAGAAAGAGTTAGCCGACATCCCAATTACAAGGGTCAGGTGAGTTAAAAAAGTTTTATTAAATTGACACGCCTTTATAAATAGGATGCAGTTAACAGGCGCCCAGGTTACGCTTAATGAGCTTTAGAAAAGTGTAAAAGGTAAACTCTGCATGTTTCGAAACTTGTAATATGTCTTCTACAAAGATTAGCCGGTGTCCTGTGAAACAAGATCCTTAAAAGCACAAATTGCAAAAAAGACACTGAGTCGGACAACGGAGAAAGCAGGCTAACATGAATAGACAAGAAGGAGCATAAGCAGCCAAAAGAATCCAAGATAATCTGTCACCAATCTGTACATAACCATACAAAGGCTTATTAGAGAATACAACTAAGCACATGGGTAAAGAAATGAGCTACTGGTCCGGTTCCCTCCGGTTGTTAGCATCTACAAGCAATAGGACAAACACCAAAATCATTTTCTAATCCTGAAACCGCTAAAAGAAATTTTTTCTTTTTTGGTAGAGACACTCTTACACGATCACAATCGAAGAATCATGTGAGTTGTATGTCAACACCATACGAATTACGCAGAACCCGAATTTCAACAGCTGCTAATTGTGATGCAACAGAGTCAAGGTAAGAAATTTTCATGGAGGGCAGGCACAAGCTATAGCTCACATCAGCATGGTCCACTTTCTAAGTTAGTGGGCATACATCGTTATCAGACGTTGGCCCAAAATCGGATCCAACCATGTCCCAACAACAACAACAACAATGTTACAAAGAGAGAGAGAGAGAGAGAGAGAGAGAGAGAGAGAAGGAAAAGATAAGCGACTCAATAAAAACTTCTAAGAAGCAATTGATGGCACACCGCACTAGCGGCGGCACATGGTCAAGCAACAAATCACCATAAAAAGCCAAATTGAATTGGAAAAAATAAGGTGAGGAGAAGAAAACAAAAGCCCAAGAGGGAGAATGGTCGCTTATCAGAAAATCTCGAGAAAGAAAAAAATAAGTCGCGCGAAATGATTAAACAGAGAAAGTTAAGTTGTCGATTTTCGATTCGTAATTTTACTACTTGAATATCGCTTGTTGAGAGTGACTGTCCGTGAAGCGAAACCAAGAAAGCCTTCAGAAACTGAGTGAAGTTCGTACTTTGAAAGTGGAACCTACTCCTTTTACCATGAGCTTTCGGGCTGGAGGGGATTCGTTGACTCGACAGACCCTTCACTAATGTCTGAGTCCTGACTATTGAACTTGCGAATAACTCGCGGAAATAACACATTTTGTTTAGGAAAAAGCAAGGTTCTTTTCGAATCAAAATCTTCTCTTTCCCCGTTTTTTACCAGCGACAACAGAAATGTTCCTGTCCTTGTAACGCTCAACGAACAAGTCGAGGGCGTCCTTGAATGCCTTGGAATCCAGTAACAGAGTAGTGATGTCTTGGAACATAATTCCTGAGATAAAACAAACGCGTTCGTGATTACTAGAGACAACAAAAGAAGGGAAGAAAGGAGGAGAAAAACAAACACCATCTGTGGATCACTAGAAAACAGAGGACAAAACGAAACAAGAAAAGGTGCAGAAAGACGGGACTTGGATAGAGAGAGAGAGGACATGGGTCGATGCATATTGCATTGTGCTTCTTCCTGACGAAGAAGAAGAACCAACAAAACAGAAACAAAGAGACCCAACTTCGCTCGAGCCCTCCAAAGCAAAGCAGACGAACTTCAGAAGCTCGGACCCAACAAGAAATGGGGGAATTTGCAGACAGGAGACAAGAACCTGGTTTGGGGAAATCAGGGACGACGCGGATTTTGGACTTGATGCCGGACACGCGAGGGTCCTCGTCTTTGTCCGCAGACATTTGTCGCTCTCCCTTTGAAATGCTTCGCGAATGGTGAAAGAAAGATGCAAGCTTGGAAAGAGCCGTGAAACCGAGAGAGAGAGAGAGAGAGAGAGAGAGAGAGAGAGAAGGAGGCGAGATTTGAAAAATGAGGAGGATCGAAGTTGCCGCTGATTTATATAGGCACGAGCGAGAAGCGCTAGGAGCAGTGTATTTGGAAAGTGTAACAATTTTTTTTTTTTTTCTTGTAGATGAGATAGAGCCGATCATGAATTTGACAGAATCTAATGCTGCTGATCGAGAAAGTCGGGAGTAGAAACCCTATGAACCTAAGTAAAATAATCCCTTTCTCAAGCTCGGGCCCACCAACATGGACCCACTGAGGCATGTCATATTACAAATTAACGGGTAAGCTTAGATCGGAACTTGAAGGCTCAATACTCTACTCGACTCGTCTAAGCATGCTCATTGATCAAGCATGCTACAAGGTAATACTATGAGATTGATGATATTCACGAGACTCAAACCATATTATAGAACTTGTTAGTACTTTAAAAATTATTTTCGCCGTTCATGCATGAAGTAGCTTATTTTTAGGATTTGAAGAAGGCTTCGTTTTTCATTTTCCGTATATCTATGAATTGTTATGAGTGTAGATTTTGCTTTTTTTTTTTTTTCATGCTATCAATGCTCATTCTAAGCTAGTTAAGTGAATTTAAAAGCTCATGAAATTACCAAAAAAAAAAAAATGAAGAGCAAACAAATGAGAGAAGAACAAGCGGTTTGGTTCGGTCTCCAATGGCACCAAGCTGCAAAAATGGTTTGGAGTCTTATCTATAATATGGTTAAGCTATGTTTTTCGATGGACATGGCTAATACACAGACTGCAAATTTTAACAGAACCAAGGGAATTAAAAATTCAACCAGGATACTAAACAAAAAGGATAAAATAAATAAAATTGGAATATGGTTCAAAATCATACTTTAAATTAAATGAAATTTTAAGATATGAGAATATAATTTAAAATTATGGAAAATTCCTATAAATAAGAGAACACATCAAAATTGGAATCTCAAAGACAATCACCCCCAGATGCTATTGTTAGGTTTTGGATATTATGACTTTTATAGGCCATTCTCAATTATTGCTTTTATATTTCCTGCTCAGAAGGTGATCGGGCAATACTGGGTAATGATAATAATAATCAGTGACTGAACTTTTATGTGCCTTGATCAGATTGACCGACTTAAAAATGTATTTCCTAATGACGTCATTTTCATATAATTCAATATGAAAAGCTGTAGTCGCCAAAATTTTGCTGATTGCGATGGAGCATATATCATGAAACGAAAAAAGAAGATTGAAAGAGATGAAGATGTCGAGCATGCAACTTTGAGAGGAACAATGGGTGAGTTTAATTAGCAAGTCAATCGGGATAATTGTCCAAAAAGTTAATTCAGTTCTAAACATTTCAATCGTGTCAATTTAGTATTAAACATTCTAACGATTTATCAATATAGTCTTTCCGACCTATTTTGTTGAAAATTACCAACGTGGATGTTGTCATCTTACGTGGTATGATCGGCGCTGATGTGGATAATTTTGCAAATGGGCGATTATCTATGCACCATAATTAAGTATAAAGTGGGGCAATGATCTATGTATAATAATATACTTTGATAAGTGGGATATCTTTCATGATTGCTTTCATCACCCAATAAATGAATAAGTATGTACTACAAGTGTGACCAAAAAGTTCATTACCCCATATTATATCGTGGTTCTATATAATAAGTCGATCATCATACAAATATTCAGGTATGCCGGTCTATCCGCAGTGGATGTTCCTTATTTCTTTATTTATTAAACTAGTTTACTCTTCTAGCTAGCAAAAATAAAATAAAAAAGTGCAATTTACTCTTAAATTATAATTTTTATTTATTCAATTGCACCTAGGACGTTGAAAACACTCACTAGCACTTATGTTTTCGATCCACAATATGCAGCAACGGGAGGTGAAAAATAATTTGTCGAGTTTGGTAGTAATCATTCATCGTCACATATGAAACTCTATTAATATATCATTTATCAATGGTTACGGCACTAGAAAGTTGCGTGAAACAATCAACATCTATTAATCGGCGTTACAGCTTTTCACGCGCTACGAGAAAATACTAATTTGGACCAGGGACGCCCGCTATCTTATTGCGTTATCTTAATGGATTGCGTATCATCATCAAGGATTAGAATAGTTGGTATGCTGGAGGGTTTATATGTAGAGTAATTCGAACATGCAGCAACTATTCAAAGAGACAGCCTCAGCCGTTCTTGATTCGAGGTTTAGTAAGAGAGCGAGGATTTAACGCGCCCCACATAATGTTATCAAACATGAGAATTTGTCAATTTCTACTAGACAATTTATTTTTCATGATAGTCATGCGTAAAGTATTTGAGGTCTTAGATAGTAAAGGACAAACAACACCTTAGTGGGATTTGTCATAGTCGACTCTCCAGTTATAGAGATGAGTGCAGGAGGCTCAGTATATCTGCACCTTGCACATCGATGCACTCGTTATCACCCATTTTTCGGTCTTACCATGGACAAATTGATATAAGCTTTTAAGTCTAAACTCTAACACATTACATTCGTGGAGTTCTTTAATTTATTTATTAAATCAATCATGGTCATAATAGGTTATGTAATACCGTAAAAGCGTGATACGCATAAAATAGAGATGAGCAAAAGGAATCACCTAGACCGACCAATTCTGGATGGTTCCCGGGGGGCACCGATCCGGTCTTGGTTCCGTACCATTGGAACCGGTGAATTTCAGTCTAGCTTCTAGTTTTAGGTGTGGAACCGCCCACTTGGATCACTCGAACTGGACCGATTTTTTTAAAATTTTTTTTGTTTCTTAAAAATCTATATTAAAAAAACCCTAATCTATCTCACAATTCACAAAAGAAGGCCCTTCAAGGTTGGATCGACTACGTTTACTTATACACGTGAGGAAGATGACAATAACAAATCAAAACACAATAAGTAGTTGCTCATTCCAACCAAATTTTGCCACAAATTGAAAAAATCTCCGTGAAACCTATAATGTCACACGCAACTCATTCATTGTAGAAACGCCTTGAGTATCAAGAACATCTTTAATTTCATCTTGAACATTAACGACAAATCAAAAAAAAAAAAATTTGAATATGCCACCGGTTTCATTGGCCCATCCAAAAACCGGTCCGGTCTGGTTCAGTTCCAAGGGGCACCGGTTCGATTCCCAATTCCTAGGCGAGAATCGGACTGCTCAAGAACCGATCACCCCAATCAAAAACAAAAGTCAAAATGTGCCGAAGGACTGATGAAACTGGGCCACGACGGACGCACCATGTATAGTCGCTACAGGAGTTTCAGCAATACCTCCACTTTGCTATTATATATACATAGGGTTAATATCACGAAAAATCCTAAACTGGTACATTTGTGACTGATTTACCCCAAACTATTTTTTTAACCACAAAAAACTCCAAACTGGTACATCTGTGATAATTTTACCCCGAACTATTTTTTTGACTACCAAAAACCTTAAACTGGTACACATGTGACAATTTTACCCGAACTAATTTTTTAATATTATTTTTTTGATTTTTTTAGTTTTTCATATCTTTTCTTTTTCCTTTCCTTTTTTTTTTTTTTTTCCTTCATCTTCAACTTTTGACCGGTCATTGATCTAACGATTGGCCAGAGGCAGGGGCCAATGAGATCGGCCCTGCTAGCTGCTGGTGAGGCCGACCTTGCCGTTGCTGGGCGAGGTTGACCTCGCCGGCAATTAGCCAGGTCGACCTTGCCCCACGCCTGGCAAGGGGTCGTCCTCGTTGTCGTTTGCCGGCGGTCGTGCTCATCGTCCGGCGGTTTGACCTCGCCCGGCCGGGCGGGTTGACCTCCACGCCCGGTTGCTAGTGGGGCTGAGCCTCGCCATCAATGGCGAGTGCGACCCCTCGCCGGCAACTAGTGAGGTCGGCCTCGCCCACCCGTGGCAACAGCGGGGCCGGCGAGGGGTGTTCCTCGCCGTCGCTGGCGAGGTTCGACCTTGCCGCTTTTGGGTGAGGCTAACCTCACCAGTTGCGGCGGGGCTAAGCCTCACCAGTGATGGCGAGGACGACCCCTGGCTGGTAACTAGCGAGGTCGAACCTCTCTAGGGGTGGGCGAGGTCGGTTTGCCATCTACGGGGTGGGTCGACCTCCGGCCTTCGCTTTCTAGCCGATCGCGAACCCAAGAACCCACCGGAGTTTGAAGATGAAGGAAAAAAAAAGAAAAGGAAAGGAAAAAAATAATATAAGAAAAACTTAAAAAAAATTGAAAAAATAATATTAAAATATTAGTTATGGGTAAAATTATCACAGGTGTACTAGTTAGAATTTTTGGTGGTCAAAAAAATAGTTCGGGGTAAAATTGTCACAGATGTATCAATTTGAGATTTTTTATGATAAAAAATAGTTTAAGGTAAATTTGTCACAAGTGTACCAGTTTAGGATTTTTCGTGATATTAACCCTACATATGCATATAAATATATATGTGTACACAAAAGTGAAAATTCATTAACACCTACATAAAGGGCCTCACACACAACACTCACGAAAACTATGGCTATCTCCAGTCTCTCTCTCTCTCTCTCTCTCTTCCCAACAAGTGATCTTCCCATTGATAATCGCCGCCAGATTTCATCTAGCTAGATTTTGTGGTCCTGCTCTTGCCCGTTTGCATCACCCACTGCTTTCTTGCATCGAATTAGAAAGCAAAAAAATAAAAAAAAGAAGAAATTGATGGGTGGTTTGATTGGAGGAATTGGAGAGAGACGGAGAGAGTCAGCAAGGAAAAAAAATCTGGTAAATTTCCCAGAAAAGGATGTCTTTCCATTTCCTTTCTTTGCGAGCCATACGTGCACACCTTCTGGTTGCCATGCAATTTCAGCAGGACCAGTCATCGTTGTGCAGATCTTAGCGTCCTGTACTAAGAATTCGAAAGCGAAGCCTTTATTTAATGTGGAATTATGAGTTGTCAGATGACAGATGAAGGCCTCCTTTTATCGCAAACCCTACATGCTAACGCAAGCGGAGGTTTACTTTAGAAAGCACGAAAAGTCTCCTCGATCTACAGAGGCACGCTAGAAAAAGGAAAAAATCGCGGAAGCGGGTTCACGTACTGATGAAGATCTTTGCGAGTGCGAGCGAATGCGACGAGACTTCAGCAGAGCGGTTGTTGTTGCGTCCTCGGTCGCATCCTACCGATTCGCATCTTTTCTTTTTTGTTTCTCGCGAGAGCCGAACAAGGGTTGATGAGACCCATTTGACTAATGGGTGATAACATTAGCTACGGAGTTCTAGAATCAGGAAAGATTTCTTTGGGAGGGTTAGGTGATGGAAACTCCACACCGCCGACCCTGTTTAGCCTTGGAAGGGCCAAGATAACCAAAGATGGGGGGCATGAATGAATAGGCATCGGATCAGCTTTGGGTGTGAACATTGGGTTTGATGGAGAGTTCATAGGGTGAGGACCACAAGAGAGGGTTTTAGGTACTTTTGGTAGGCATCATCAATCCGAATTATCGTGTCAAGGATTAGGCGATCCAACTGATTGGACCCTGCTTTTTTCATTTTGAGCCGAATCAGGGAGGAGGGGGGGGATTGTAATTATGTGCATTTAATTTCCGATCCAACCGACATATCAATTGTCATCTTTCATTTATAAAGGCCACAGAGAGAGAGAGAGAGAGAGAGAGAGAGGAGATCTTGCAAGAGATTATACTGTGTTCTGTGCTGTTTGTGGGAGGTGTTTGGTAACAGAGACAAAAAGTGGTGCTTGATTAGATTCGCTTGGGATGATGAATGTGTTACCACAAAGGCGCAGTGAACCTTTTCAGTGTCCTAAGTGGACTTATTCATCTTAGCCAAAGAGATAATGTAGATCCCTTCCCTACCTAATTGCCCAAACCTTATACCTACGACATTGGCATACACCACAACTGAGACATCCCATCAATCTCCTCTTGACAACATATTTTAAGGGTGTTTTCTTTTTTTCCATCTTTTTCGGCCCTCTGTTGAGTTTATTTCTTTCGATTTCGCATGCAAATACCTTAAATTTGATGGCTCTACCGGAAACATTCTAGCCAAGGGCTTAGCTCGAGCAGTAAAGATCGGTGTCTCAGACCCTAGGCCAGGGATGGAATTTTCCATAGGTAGAGCAGAGATTTCGACCCTTGGAGGCTTTGATTTTCTTGAGAGGAGGTGGACTAGTCAAGGCGCATGCGGGCCGATTGGATTGTGCCAAAAGATAAGACTCAATAAAACAAATTGCGGTATGATGCTGATGAAGGTAAGATATATTGCTGGGGCCCACCATTGAGGCAAGAGGGAATAACTTTGCAGCGTTGTAAGGAGAGAGAAGAAACAAAGGGTCAGTGCTCATGTTTGAGGAAACCTTCCATATAAATCAACGATTCATAAATCAATCTGAAGTCATCATTTTCAGTCCACTCACTGGACAGTTCATGAGAACCCGAATGATTCATTGTAGAATATGGGCGTAAGTGTATCTCAGAACATTTTCCTTTAAAGATTTAGTCCTTGACTCTTGCAGCAACATGAGTAGGATCCAATGACCAACATGTTCAATCAGGAGGACAAAACTTGTGAGGTGGGACAGATCCACATCAAGAGAGAGAGAGAGATTTTATCGATCTTTCACTCTAAAAAGAAAATGGGGGTCCTCCTCCTCTTGCCTGACTAGAGTCTCAAGGTTCTCGATGGATTCAATGTCACGTTCTTGATCTTTCACCTCAACGTGAATTTTACCCTGGTAAAGCTAGGTGACGTCACCGATATTTTTGTCTGATAAAGAATAATCGCTAACTTGAACAGTGGTTGGCACCCGCAAATAATGACTGAATAACCAGATTGCCAATCGGGATAAGGCTGTTTTGAAGCTCCCATAAGTCAAAGTGTTTCCTCTTGAGAATGTCACGGGATGATTCGTTTTTGCATCACTAAATCTAGGGGGGTTGAACATGCATAGATGGCGTTCCATCTTCCATCTGTCTTGGCTGATCAAAGCATCCCTCGAATCTTTATGCAGCAACAGAAACGCTTAAGCCGCGATCATCAAGTCGCATAAGAGGAGCGTTCGACAAGTTCCTGTTTATCCTTTAATAAAGTAAAAGCATGAGTTTATCCTCACGGATCGCCTAACCGAAACTGCACAAGGAATCAGAATACAAAGCTAAATCACTAGGAGACGCACATCATCAGATAAACTTGGCCCGGACGGATTTTCCTAATCTGAATTGTGACAATCATTAGCAAAGATAACTTTTACAAAGATCATCTCTGAACACTGATGAGATTTTTCACAAGTGCATAAACCTGATTGTTTTATAACTTACGACACAACTGTCCTGCCGCAATGAAGAACCTAGACAGGTTCAAAGTAACACTTAAAAATCGACGTTTACAGTACTCATAAATCCCCGACAAGACTAGAATAACATTCTTTGCAAAAAAAAGCTTCTAAAACAATAATTGGTAGTGCAAAGGCACATCACTTGCAGTCATAGGAATGCAAATAACATCTAAGAAGCAATATTAGTCAACAATATCTTCTTCGTCCTGCGTGATAGGATCTTGACCGTCTGCTTCTCAAGGGAGCACACAACATCTCCCCATCAGCCATCTTGGCTCTTAACTTCCGGTATTCCCTCGATCTAATGACTCCCTCTAGAATGTTGACATCTTCGAGAATCTCGTGCCTGGAAAGAGACGCTAACCCAGGCAATATCTCCTTCTGAAAGTCTTTCAATCTCCTACCCCTTCTCAGCCTAATGCTGAAATCCTTATCCGACACTTCTGCTATGTCGAATGTCTTTGAGGTAACCGAATAATCCTCTGTATTGCTTTCCTCTAGCACGAGCACGTTCAACTCGTAGGAATCAGAAGAAGACAGGGGTTTCGTACGATTATCACCATCCTTTTCTGCTTCGTTAGATCCCACTTGCCTAGAACAATCTTCAAACCAAGCCGGATCGGTCAGTGAAATTCGGATGAGTGATTCGGCTGCTTCTTGGATCAATTCATCACCTTCAGGTGAATCTTTCCTTCCCGGGCAATTGTTCTCAGGTCCAATGCTTATTCTTTGTGCTGTTTCCTGCTTGTTCGATGAGGTTTCCACAGCTTGACATGCTGTTGATTTTTCTTCTGACATCAAAGAGCTAGATTTTCCAGCTCCGTGTCCAGATTGTGCTGTCTTTATGCTACTTGAATCACTATCCATACTTCTGATCCCACATTGCATCTGCTGGTGTCCATCTTGACTTGTGTCTTGACAGCTCTTCCCAGATGAAGAAAGCAGAGCGTCTTTTTCATCATCCTCAGGATCTTTTGCTCGTGCATTACCCTCCTGCTGCTCCAGGACAAGACTATTTGAAGATTCTGATGTAAGCTCGACATATTCACTATTAATCTTACCATTGTTAGTGCCAAGACATTTAAAAAAGCCCGGTAGCCTCCTGGATGAAGCCTCAAGATCCATGGAGCTAATCTCAGCAACTCTAATGGCATCATCACGGTGATTCTTTTCTGTGAGTCCACTGTTGGTTTTGCCCTCGGAGTTCAGCACGGCATTATTCAAGAGTCTTTCTCCTTGAAGCATGTGATGCCTTTCATCTGAGCTGCTGATGTCATCTTTCATAATATAACCAAAAATACAACAACCGTCTGGACGAACCTTCCCGGCTAAGGACGTCAAGTGATTGGTGACAGTGGTAACATCATCTGAGCAACAAGGTGAGCTGTCAACAATAACTGTATTAAGATCGACAACAGGAGGCTTCCTGGGCTGGAGATTGATTGGAACTTTTGCAACGTACGCTTTCCCAGCTGCAAAGGACATGGCGATGGTGAGGAAACACCCTTTAACTTGCCCAAGAACTAGTCAAGGGGGAAAAAGAAGCACCAAGGGTACGATACAAGTCACAATCGAACAGCCCATACCTTCATCCAGAAAGTTGAACCTGGGTTGGCTTTTACAGTGTGTGATCCCATCAGATGGATCACACTTTGCACTCTTCGAGATGCTTTGACTAGATAAAAGAGATAAGTTGGTATCATTTTCTTGTGGCAACAACGTGAGTCTATCATTTTCATCGAACATCCTTCTAATTGGACATTGAGGATTTGTAATGCCATGGGAACCGGGGTAGCTCCTCTTAGCATCCGATATAGTCAAAATGCCTCCCATCTTCTCACTGCACTCTCCATTGGTCAAGGAAAGCTTCAAATTATTGAGATCGGCAAAATCATCACCACGGGAACAACGACCGTCTTCTGATTCTTTTAAATAATCTCTTAAAATTTGCTTTTCAAAACAGTGCGCATCACTGCTATTGGAATACTCAACAGCAGGAAGCTGGCAGTTTATCATCCTCTCCTCGAGATCAAGGTGCCTCCGCTGAAGCTTGTTGCAGGAGGAGGTGCATTCCTCTATAGCCTGGTTGGGCAATATTTATGAAGCCTCCTTAAATTTCATTTGTGAACAATGTCACATTTGTCAAATTAAAGAACACAAATTGAGCTCAGATCCTGATCAGATGCGTCCGAGGTAGTGGCAAACTCATATTTAGCAAACAAGTCGCAAATTTCCAAAAGCCTAAGCAAACACGCGGGCAAGGAAAAGCGGAAGCTTGCAGACTGAAATGAAACATTATTAGCGTTTCTTGAAGTTCATAGCATTACCTTTGGAGTTTCATGAAAAATGACGTCATTAGGCAGTGGGTTTCTTGTTATACTTGTAAGTTGTGTTAGATTTGACTGAGTGCTGGCTTTCCAAACATTGCATTTCCGGGGCTCTTTCCAGCTGAGCTCTTGCATTAGCATCTTCTGCATCTTGTATAATCGATGGAGCTCAAGGATCTACAAATAGACAAAAGATAGAAAAGGCAGTGGTATGTTGAGAACCTTCTCAGTCGGGTAAAATGAAGGCGAAAATCTTGAAGGCAATCTAGTTGTTGTCTATTTGGACGCAAATGATAAAAGAAGATGGCTGAAACATCTATAAAAACTGAAAAAGTCATGCCATCGCCCCCAAGAACACCCCAATAGTTGAGAAATTTCTCACCCGACAGGTGACCAAGATGAAACGTCAACACCTTGTCAAATTATGGTAATTGCTACAATATAAGACACTACCTTACGTGGATACTGAAGAATCTACGCCACCTTACCTGATTCCTGAAGATGAGCTCCTGGTTGATAATTGTATGCTTCATATACTCTCTATGTGAATCGCTGCGCCCCAGCACTAAGCTCATGTTCAAGTCACCTTGTTCCTTCATCTCTTCCACAAATTTGACGTACTGAAGTTCAAAAAGTGCCCTTATTCCTTCTGTTCAAGTCAGAGCCTCTCCTCCATAGATTTCTTCTCTGAAACACTCTGAAAAGAAATGGTTGAATGATTTATGCATCCAAGCAGACAAAACGAGAAATTTAAGTGAGCAAACATTTTGCATTTTCTGCTATCGGATTTACGATCGCTAACCATTGAGGCATTTGCAATCAACAATTCAGTGACGAAGTTCCAATTCTTGTCGCATTAGAGAGCAGAAATTAGAATGGCTGAAGTTTAATTGGCGAGTGATGGCAGTTAGACTAATCTAAAAGACTGAAGTGACTGCAGCCACGGAGGTCGCACAGTAATCCTCTAATTGCCAAACTCAATTAGTAAACAGAATTAACTTTCTTCCATTGCTTGAAGCCTCAGAGAAAGAGCATCGTCCAAACAATTCCAGTAACTCCAAGGTTCAGAACAGCCGATACTTAAGTCCTCAAGCTCTATCTACTGCATCCACGCCGCGTGTATCATTCATTTAAATCGTAAAATCTGCCCAATTGCGAAGCCACTCTAAGGCAAACTATCATACCCCCCCCCACTCACAAATAGCATCCTTTGGTGTCAATCTTAAAGATTCGGGAGAGGAAGTAAAAGCAACCCATCGCTTGGAATCATTTTCCATACAATCGTTAAGCTCGACATAGGACCCATAGCGGAACCGCTGAACACTCTCGTTCTTACCGTCTAAATTAATATCCATCGCTTAGGCAAAACACGCATTAAATCATAATATCCTGTCCCAACCACTACGGGGGAGAAAAGCTTACCCGAATTTCCATGTCAGGAACAGTTGAGAAACTACCAAAGTAAGCGCCAATCTTCTCTCTTCATATGATCCAACAAAATCATACAAACACCAGATTCACCCATCTCTCTCTCTCTCTCTCTCTCTCTCTCTCTCTCTCTCTCTGCACGTGATGTTCCTCTACTCAAGAGGCTCGGACTTGAACAGGGTCGACGAAACATCAGACGCCACCAGAACAATTAATATTTGCAGTCATCACATCTACCCAGAGAAAGGAAAGCACTTAATGCACAAAGCTAGAATGGAAAAGAAGAGCAAAACCCAGAAATCTGGTGACCTCAAACTCCGCATTCAGCTCGCGCGTACGCGAAACAAAACGGCACGACCCGATATCACCCACAAAAGGGGACATTTTTAAGCTTCCGGGTGATGAAATAGGAACCGGGCAAGATCAGACGCAGACTGCAAACACGGAACAGAAGGGGAAAGAAACCAAGAGAAGACTTCCCCAGAGAGAGAGAGAGAGACAGTACCAGGAACCATTGAAGCTCAAGAAAGGAGGATGCTTTCTTCTTCCTCCTCCTCCTCCTCCTCTGCTCCTCTTCTCCCGGCGAAATTCTCATTCTCTAGGGGAGAGAGAGAGAGAGAGAGAGAGAGAGAGAGAGAGCAAAGGGAATCGCATGATCCCATGAATGAAAAGAGCACGCGCAACGGTTGGAGATATTATGTGTGGAAACGGATGAGAGGGAGAGAATAACATTGGATATATATCTAAAAGAAGAAAAAGAACGTACGCACACAGACAGGGAGAGAAAGAGAGAGAGGAAGAATCGGATCTTTGGGGGACAGCTGATGGAAACTCTCTCTCTCTCTCTCTCTCTCTCTCTCTCTAACGCTTGCATTGCGTTAAAAGGAGTGTAGTGTAATGGGGCGAGAGGGCAACCTCAGCCCAAATCACATCATCCAACATATCATGATAGGTCCGTCCAAACCACCAAAAAAAAATCTAAATCGATGCGTTTGTAACGAATTTATTTTTTATTAAATTAAATTAACATCAAAATAAATCACAAATCGGTATATTTATGATGAACGAAGGGTCCAATTCTAAATTAGTACTTTTTGCGGGTTCTTTATTAACGTCATGCGCGTCATCCGATTTCAAAGAATTAAATGGCAAAATTCAATGTACTGATTTGGGATTTCGAACGATTAAAAAATTAATTTTAATAAATTTATCATGAGATATACCGAATCATAGTTCTCCCTTTTACTGTGTCAATCCTTTTCCATTTTTTTTTTAGGCAACCTATTGATTTCCTATCTCCACCTCAGTTCTGACAATATAATTAAAAAAGCATTAAAAAAAAGCTTTCTGTCTCTTTCTCTCTCTCTCTCTCTCGATCTTCACAGAGCAAGATTCCCCCCCCCCCCCCTCTCTCTTTCTCTCTCTCTCTAGCGTGAAGATTTTCCAAAGGCTTTTTTCCAAGGACCGGCCAAGTCGCAGACAGCCGCGCTTTGGCCGGTACAATTCCAACTGCAGAAAGCGGGTTTCCACATTTCTGCCCTGGCCCCTTTACTTTTTTGCGCCTCCCTGGCCAACAACAGCACAGCACAAGAGGGAACCCTCCCCATTCCTCGCCGGATTGATTTCGCCAAAGGCTTCCCCATTTATCGTGATCAGGCGATGCTTTGGCCGTTCGTTTTCTCGTGAGAGAAAAAAAAAAATTAAAATTAAGGGGTGGGTCCATAGTCCCTAAAGATACCTTCCGGTAAAGACACAAAAAATGAAAAGGGTCACGGTTGTTCGGGTCGAGATATGTTTGGACTAGAAAAATCTCAAACCGGATGGTGAAAACGTTGATAACAATGCCTCTAGAGATCATTAGGATCATCCCGAAAAAAAAAGAAGAAGAGGGCTCGTGATGTGTATGGCGTCGGCATGTGTTTCCCAATGGCTTTCCGATCGTATAATAATTTTGGATGAGAAGTTGATTAAGATGGACAATGAATTAGAAAAATAAGGTAAAAAGGTGTATACCGGGAAGGACTAAATTGATCCAATTGAAATGTTTAGAATTGAATTTTGGTATCGGATAGACTCAATTGCAAACGGTATAGGTTTAAGATTGAAATTTTTGGATACTTTGTATCAATACAAAAAATTAAAGTTTTTTGGATACTTTTCAAGA
The DNA here is from genome assembly GCA_024733475.1 of Syzygium grande. Classification (NCBI taxonomy): domain Eukaryota; kingdom Viridiplantae; phylum Streptophyta; class Magnoliopsida; order Myrtales; family Myrtaceae; genus Syzygium; species Syzygium grande. The sequence continues at coordinate 38,133,645 of JAMXDD010000001.1, read as the reverse complement.
AAAATTAAAACCCTTTTTACGGCAGAAATATTTATCGGTTCCCATTCACCCGCCAAAAATTCTTGCTTGTAAACGTGCTATGAGGAACTGGACGAACAACTAGGATAATATTTGACATCTTTACTAAGATGGCTGCTTCCTCGCTACAGATTGATGTTAAAGTCGGCTTAAGCAAGGCAAAACTTGGGTCTAGAGATAATCATCTACTTCCATTAATCAAGTAGGACGCGAGAGGCAAGACACCGTATCGAGATCGTCCGCGCTCGATGATGTGGAAGACCGAACTTTCCTCGGGCGTCCGAATTCGCGGACGAGGTATGCCCGACTCCCCGGGCATAGATCCGGGGCCCGGACGAGTCCACGAGGCGCCGATCACGGGGCTCGTCGGCCGTCGATCGGAACAACGGCGAGGTTCGAGCACGTGCGTGAATGGAGGGGTGGTGTGCTGAAATGCGATCGAGGAAGATGAATAGGCACGCACGCTTTCTCGCTCTCGTTGGGCTTCTGCCGAATGGGGCAGGCTGTCTTCATTTGCCTTTTGCTTTATGGTCGGAGCCGGACGGTGGACAATTAAAAATATTGAATTTCTATGTCCTGCTCGAAAGACCGTAGTATCATATCATGTCATATCATTTATTTATTCATTTATTGATTGACGTTCCAACCGCCTTCTTTTTTTTCTTTTCCTTTTTATTTTTTACTTGTGTGTGTGTGGTCAAATGATAACGTCCAGCCATGTTGGCATTGTTTTTTGTGTTACTTGCCCGTTTCTTAGTCCCACCCGTGGTCCCAACTTTCCAATCTTTCTTCCTTTTCTTTTTATTTAGGAAAAAAGTCACCAAAAACCTCAAATTTTATTCTCTGACAATGTATATTGGGGTAAATGTGTCACAAATAAGAAAATTTGGGATTTTTGATGTCACAAAAAAAATTCGGGTAAATGTGTCACATGAGGGGTAAAGTTTGGGTTTTTTTTATGGCTTTTTCCCTTTTATTAATCGTGCAAGATCTATGGTCCCACCATCATTTACGTGACATCTGGAAAATTCCCACACTGATTAATATTTAGTGTAGGAATTTGTAGACGATACATGTCGTAAGTGGATTTTTTAGTTGGGTTATTAACATTGTAGCAGAGGAAGGTCCGAATTATATTTTCCGTACTCTTAGTCTTAGAATAGTGTGATTCTATTAGTATTGAATTACCGAAAATTTCGTGTCGGGTCGTTTATTTGGAGTGAGGATGAGACGTGCATCGCCACTTTGGTTGTTAACGTAAGGCTGATATGCTCCCAAGATTACGTGTGGAACGAGTGGTAGGCTGGAAATTTCTAATCAGTATGTAAACAAAAAAAATCGGTATCCGATCTAAACATCGAAAAGTGAGAAAAATGTATTAAACTCGCTAAGACGTTCGGGAAAAATTACCAGATGCTAGGAGCATCTCGACCCAGTAAATTTCCAATCTACCGCTCATCCGATACGTAATTTCGAAGCGTATCAATCTCCGTTGACAACCAAAGTGGCAAGACACGTTTCATTGTCACTCTAGATAATTGACCCAATAATAAATATTCAATAATCCAATACTAATGGAATCACTATTCAAAGACTAAGAATGCGGAAAATATACTACGGACATTCCACTGCTACAACGTTGATAATCCAACTAAAATTTCCACTCATGACATTTATCGTATACAAATTCTTTCATATATTATTAATTGATGCGTGAATTTTCCATATGTCACTATGTATTAATCATGATATTGTTTGATATAAGGAATCATCTTGCACTTGTTACATATTACCATGCCTAGTCTTGAGTCCAATGCCCATCTTATGCATAGGAGGGAGTGTTAGAATATTTAAATGCTACTTCTACAAAACAAAATGTCACTAAAATAATGGCTATTTTTCAATCGTTTTAAGCAATTCGAATCCACACATAGCTCGCAAACCCAAATGCTCCACCAATGGTAGCTTTGTTTTTTTTTTTTTTGGGTCTATTCTCTATAACTCTCCCCATTCTCTTACCTTTGTTCTGTCTCTTACAGAGAGCGGAAGTTGAATCCTACACCTATGATACTAGTATTTCCATTCAATAATTTCTTTACCGATAGGGCTAATAGCTTTTTAAGAGCGAGATTTCTGCCTAAAGTTGTGTTGACGTTACATGGCTTTTTAGAGGGAATCTATGATTTTTAGTTGTCACGCGCTCAAGATGTGCACAAGAGGTGACATGCGTTGACCGACTATGGCGGGGTTGATAATTCATTCATTGGTCATGATAGTATGAACCGACCGAGTAGGGTCTGCATCTGGAGGATGAACACAGCTAATCAAAAGAGAGTAAAAGTATCATAGCACGACAGCTAACAACAGTAGATCATGACCAAATTCTGCAAAAACCGCATCTTTTTTTTTCTTTTAATCTTTTACCACGTTAGTAAAGTTGAATTGGAGAAGCTTGGTTCGCATGGAATTACAGAGAGCGAGACCGGCGGTGAAGCCAGCCGCGGATTCTCTCTTCCTTTGATCTTTTCCACTTGATCATTTAGACTCATATAGAAATGTTGTTGCATTGGTCAGGCCATTGGGCTAATATGGTGGTATTAAGGCTCCGTCAGTTTCGCAAAGAATATGGCATTGTTTTAAAAATAATAATATTTTTGGTATTTTTAAAATTAATAGAAAATATTTTTTTGATATATAAAAGTAATTTGACGGGAAAACTAAAATATTCCGAATTTTCTAATTAATTTAATTTGACTAAATCTAATTTTTTTTTTCTTTTTTTCCTCGAGCTCTAGCTAGACTTGTCAAAATGGGTCATAAACCTATTTTTTTTGATTTTTTAAATGGGTCATAAAGATTAGTTATATTTAAAAATTCATAAATGGGTAGAATTTTCTGTTAAATTCATAAATTTAATTCATAAATGAGTTTACAACTTTTTTTAAACTTTGAATTTCTTTCCCTCACTCAATCTTGCACTCATTTATTTTGCACTCTCAGGTTTGGGTATGAATTTTTCTATATTTAATGAAAGTATTTTAATAATATGGGTCTAATCTGGCTCAACCATTACAAGATAAATGGGAGGTGGCTCGGACCAGTCCAAACCCAACCCGACCCACCCATTTGACAAGTCTAGCTCTAGCTACCATAGAGGAGGAGGGCTGACTTGGCGAGGTGGTCAATGCTCAGGTCAATGCTCGCCAAATTGGTGAGCTCCTCCCTTTCCTGTGGCCATCGCTATAGCTGGCAACCGCCGAGGAAGAAGGAAAAAAGAAAACCAAAAGAAAAGAAAAGGAAAAAAATGATTAAGAATTTCGATTTTTTCGAAAATATTTTTATTAGAACGAATGTTTCATTAACCGAGGATCCAACCCCGAGCATCGAGGGCCCGAGCATGCCCTTTATGCACCCGGGCTAGAGCATCGGGCATCAGGCATGGGCAACAAGGCTTCAGGCTCGGTCTCGATAGACCCAGGCCGAGCGCCGGAGACCCGGTCCCGAATGTCGAGGAACTGGAAATCAATGTTGGGGTTTGTGCGCTCGAGTATAAAGCTTCGAGTCCAAATGCCGATACCTAATCATATTTTTAATAAAATAACGTTCCGATTTTTTAAAGAGGAAATCATCTTTCCGGGAATTAAAGCACGGGCTTTTCGCCGGCTCATTTTTCTCCATAAAACGAAGAAAACATTTTTTGTCGCCGAAGAGAACGGGAGCCACGAGCAATTTCTAAAAAGGGAGAAAAGCCCAAAGGCGCGCGACACGGCGCTCCTTCTTCCATTTTTGGGGCGGCAAAATTCAAGTCGTTCTTTTCTTGCTCGCGGCGGCAGCTTCCTCGGAGCATCCTCGCCGCCCCAAAAATGGAAAAACACAAAAAGGGTAGAGAAAAAAAAACGAATCAATTAATTAATTTCTAGCCAATTATTTGGTGCGCCCCGGAGACATTGCCCAGTCGCCACTCCTTCGCGCACGACCAAGCTTTCGCCTCCGTTATCCCGTTCCCCCCCCCGCCGCCGCCGCCGCCGCCATGGTCGCCTCCATGATATCCCGCCGCGTGGCGGTCATCGGCGCCGGGGCCGCCGGCCTCGTCGCCGCCCGCGAGCTCCGCCGCGAGGGCCACGGGGTCGTCGTCTTCGAGCGCGGGCCCCGCGCCGGCGGCACGTGGGTGTACGCGCCCGGCGCCGAGGCCGACCCGCTCGGGATCGACCCGGCACGGGCCGTGGTCCACTCGAGCCTCTACAGGTCCCTGCGCACGAACCTGCCCCGCGAGGTGATGGGGTTCGGGGACTACCCGTTCCTGGCGAGGGCGGACGGGTCGGGCGACCGGAGGACGTACCCGGGCCACGAGGAGGTGCTGGCGTACCTGGAGGATTTCGCGAGGGAGTTTGGGCTTGAGGAATTGGTGAGGTTCGAGGAGGAGATCGTGGGGGTTGGGATGGTGGAGGAGGGCGGAAGGTGGAAGGTGAGGTGGAGGATGAGAAATGGCGGTGGCGGAGAAGAGGAGGAGGTTTTTGATGCGGTGGTTGTTTGTAATGGGCATTACACGGAGCCCCGAATCGCCGAAATCCCCGGTAATGTTCGATATGATTGGATATGTATAGCCTTTAATTCGCGGTCCGTGTGAATTATGTTCTGTTCAATAGGAATCAGCAGGCTATAGAAAGATTTGATTTTTGGCGGTTTCTTTTCTTGTTTTTGTTGTTGTGTGCTTCTTGTGGTGTTGGCCATGCTTTGCACATAGCATGTTTGATTAGAGTCACGATGGATTATGTTCGACAGCAGAAACGGAATGATTGATCGGATCCGTCGTGCTTTATGAGGTCTGCTAGTGCCGGTTAGCTTTGGTTCTCGACTTGATCGATCAAATGGAACGTGTCTTCAATTTGCTCTGCTTGATCGAGCCATGTCTATTCCAACGAGGAGGGTCTCGGACTCTCAGTTAGAGTATTGCAAAATTCTGTCTTCTATGAAGATTCTTGAACTCTTTTTTATCTCAGAGATTGCTGTGACTATCTATGAACACATTTGCAAAGTTTCCTTTTTCTTGATATTTGGATGAGAAACTAACGAAAATCACTGAGAATCAGGTGGAAGAAGCATTGCTTTTAAATGTTATAACCTGTTCGTGAATGTTTAACCTGATCAGGGACGGAGCCTTAGTTCATACAAAAGCAAATAGAGGTTTTCCTTTATTAATTTTCTTTCCATAGTCTGTGTGAACAAATTGGGTGAACAAAAGATTTTAAGTCCTCAAAATTCTTTTCCAGGGCTGAGTTAAATGAACGATTTTGCTTTTTTCTTTTTGCCTCATCATCTGTTATTGCTAGTTCGATGTTCTTAACAATTAACAGCTTTTAAGTTAGCGGCAATCAAAAGTCCAAAGCATGGACATTTTGACTCATCAGATTTCAGCTGTCTGGATTCTCTGGAATCTGCTTTTGATCACCTTGTATATAGAGACCAAATGAAGTACCACATATTAAAGAAAGTTCTCTCATTTTGCTCCTTTCAGTTCTGTCAGATAATTACTGAGTGCATGAAACATTGGTCGCATGTTCTTGTCATCTCTAAGCAAGGATATATGATGGACATGTGGTATATCATGCCTAATCATAGAGAGATTAGTCCCACAACGGAATGTGTTCTCGGAGGAGCCGTCATTGCTTCTGTCCCTGCCAAAAGAAATAATTCACATTTCATTTTGGTGTAAATATGTCGGGCTTATAATACTTGATTCATCATATCATGTTAATGCGGATTGGCATGCATCATGATTTTGGCCACTTCTGTGTAGGCATTGATCTGTGGCCGGGGAAGCAAATGCACAGCCACAACTATCGTACACCCGAGCCATTTCAGGATCTAGTACGTTTCAGGTTTCTTCTTCACCTAGTCTTGCAGTGCAGCTTGTCCTCTGTTTACTGTCTTAATTTTTCTTCGTATCGCTATCACGCGCATATATTACAGTCGCTTCTGTCTATAAATAGTTTCGAATATGCACTTGTATTTGATCTACTTATCACGTGAGCGGTTAATGTCGATTAGGGGTGCATAAAGACTGGGGGGGCAAAAGTTTTGAGTCATTCATGGTTCCTGATTGGGGTGAACTGAGACTGCTCAGAATAAGTAATCTTTCATAAAGCTAACTCCTCCCCGATTGAGTGAACTGCTCTATTCAAGAGTTGGAACAATCTGGCATTTTTTTGTGTATGATATCTAGAAAGCTAGATGATTTTCTTTCTCGCCTCCCCATTTCTTTTCAGTGCGTTTTTTTTCCCTGATCAAGATTGTCAAATTGCATGCTAAACAGAACTATTTTTTTGGCTTCTCAACAGGTTGTTGTTTTGATAGGGAGTGCTTCAAGTGCCGTGGACATCTCTCGGGACATTGCCAAGGTCGCCAAAGAAGTTCATGTGACATCTAGATCATACGAAGTCGAGACTCTTGGAATTCAACCCGGCTACGATAATATGTGGCTTCATCCCGTGGTAATAATTGATCCTCCGTCTTTCATCACGACATATTTGTGAAACTCGGTCCTCGAGGAGTCTGTTCAGTATGTTAATGAAGCTGAACTAAGTGCAGATTGATAAGGCCCATGAAGATGGTAAAGTGACTTTCCTTGACGGGAGTTCTGTACACGCCGATATCATCCTACATTGTACTGGGTATACTTTCACCGATCCCACTTAAGTTTCGTCACAAAGGCAAACTGACACTGATGCTATTGAATGTGATGGAAAACAAAGCGATTCATGCTGGTTTCATTTCTTCAGGTACAAATATCATTTCCCTTTTCTGGAAACCAACGGAATTGTGTCCGTAGATGACAATCGCGTCGGACCATTATACAAGCACGTTTTCCCACCACTTCTGGCGCCTTGGCTATCATTTGTAGGATTGCCATGGAAGGTTTATACCAAGCACCGATCATTCTCGATTCATGTAGTTGATTTCTTCGACTCTTTTTCTTAATCTTTGTAAATTATTCTCTTCACATGAATTTCCAGGTCGCACCATTTCCCCAGTTTGAATATCAGAGCAAGTGGATAGCCGGTGCTCTCTCCGGTAGAATTGCTCTTCCATCGGAGGAGGAGATGATGCAAGATGTAAAAGATTTTTACTCCCAACTTGAAGCTTCCGGCGTACCAAAGCGATATACTCATAACTTAGCCAACTCTCAGGTAAGCATTGCGGAAATACATGGAGAAATTTTCAAATTTCAACAGCTTGGACGATCGTTAAAGAATCATGTTTTGACATTGATAAGTTCATACCATTTTGACTAAGCTGCACCTTCTTCTCCTTCTTCTTCATCTACAGTTTGAGTACAACGATTGGCTCGCGGTGCAGACCGGATCTCAACCGTCCGAAGAATGGAGGAAGAATATGTACTCGGAGAGCTCGAGGAAGAGGCAGGCCCGACCCGAGGCGTAGCGCGACGAGGCAGGAGACAAGACATTGATTTCACAAGCCCACGAGGACTTCGCCAAATACCCTTCGCATCGATGATGTTGTGAATTGTGTCTCCTAATAATTAAGGGTGCCTAAAGTAGACCACCTATGGATCTCACCATTCGTTTTTTTCCCTAAGAGAATATTATTGTATTGGTGATGACAGCAAAGCCAACAACAATAACCAAAGCAACATCTTCTGATAACTCTCGCCCATTTTTGTTGACATTGAGATGGTTTTGGTGAACTTCTTCGAAGATGTTAGAAGTCCTTTGATCTCCAAAAGGTAGTAAAATTTTTAAAAAGGATTCGAGAAAAGGGAGGGCCAAAATGGGTAAAAGAAGGAAGCTCGGGGGTTTGCGATGGAGATGATCCACTGATGGATCGCACATGGCGTGATGGAATCAACGGTCACGATCGCAAGTCGTCACCGCTCCACGGATGCACCAGCCGGGAATCGAACCCGGGTCTGTACCGTGGCAGGGTACTATTCTACCACTAGACCACTGGTGCCTGTTGCTCCTGGATCAGCTACTTTATATATATAATAATACTCGTCTAAATATTCATCTTTCCTTCTTGCTAACGGATTGCTTAACTTCGTGACCAAGCACCTCTCTCGGATATATAAATTTCGTTTGTTTCGCGGACAATGAAGAATTTGGAAAATACTTTCTTAAAAATAATAGCTCATACCCCTTATAAAAATAAATAAACGAAAGATATTTTCGTTATTCATGAAAAAGTTTAGACATATATTGTTGTCGGTAATAAAAATGTTTTACATCGACATGTACTTCCAAGTGATAGAAACAGTCGCTTTTAGGAAGATATTTTCCAATTCGTGCATTTTGCGCGAAACAAACGGAGCCATAATCTCGACCGAAATCCATTTAAAATCGAAGTAAATGGAAAAATGTACAGATGCTTCTTTAAATTTAAGTTGGTGGCAGCTTGTTTCGTATACATAATTATTTTCGGACACCCTCAACACCCCAACGTGACAAAAAAAATAAATTACGAATGACCAAATCTCAACCATTATTTTTGAAGAACAAAATACATACGATATGAACCACCAAAACCAACACAATTAAAGGAAGAAAATCACCCCCAAGAAGGAAAATAAAGCAGCAGAAACATCCCCCAACCGTAGATTTTATCTAATGTTTTTTCGCACCTGAATTGAATCACATCCACCGGAAGTGTGTGCAGGCACAGGGGTTCTGTCCTCTTTCTTCTCCGCCTCGCTGGGGGGCCGGCCTTCAAAGGCTCTGTTTCTTCTGGCTCGGCCGAGAACCAGGTGTGTGAGGAGGAAGGAGAGGACAGGAGGAGCCAAAAAAATTGAATGCCCTCTAGGGTTTTACCATGTTGTCATGTTGGGGGCCAAGCAGGGCGCCGCGTCCCGGCTAGTCATTTTAAGACGGGACCGGTTTACATAATGGGTGTACTACGTGACCGTGGCGGGAGGCCGGACAAACGGGTCAATGTTCAACAATCAATAATAGTCTGGCACGTCGGTCGGGTTCACGGGTTAATATCATAAAACCAATCCTAATTGGGGCAGGGGAAAGAAACAAAAGGAGAGTGGGAGATGAGGTGATGCCTGATGGAGTTGTGTATTTTCCAAGTGGTGTTCTCCAGGTTTGATGGGGGCCATGCCTACCGTTTTTGTGGGTCTTGGGGTCCCATTTATCAGTCCAATTTGAGGCCCCTAAGATCCAGATTTAGGGATTCTTGGTCACCGCACAGCCTTCCCAGGTCACTCCCAGCTGTTGTTTCTCCAGCACTTGTTTCCCTCCAAACCTTCAGTTTCCACAAGCCATTCAATGCCAACCTCTCTCTTTCACTCTATTGTGTTTGTCAATACTTGAAGTTTCAATTGAAAGGAAATTTGCCAAATAGGAAAGCTTTCTGTCATCTAATTACTGGTGGATTTACAAGTGATTATAATACAACGTAATATACATTGTAGCACTACTAGCGTAGAATATATTTTACACAAGTAGGGTCGTGCACCATCCATTTGGGAGAGTGGATAGTTATAACGCTCAAATCAATGGTGAACAAGGCTGTTTTGTACAAAAACAATTCCCGCTCACGGTGTAGATACTATTTTTTACAAATTCAATAAGCTAAATCAATATATTAATCTCGGAATTACGTAGGGAGTTTTAGCTTAACTATTCACGTGGAAACAAACGTGACTTTCTTCACAAAACTCCGGTCTCGCTTTCAAAATAAATCTCTAGTATGGTACTAATCAAAGCTTGTGTATGATGGTCAACCTGTTAGATGTATGCCCTAAAGTTGTTATGTAATAGTTACATGTTAGGGATTTAAGTTGCATTTTCAAATTAATTATTTATTTAATGATAAGGACGTATTCATTCATTTGTCCAATTATTTAAATATATGAATGATTCCATAAGATCGGTTGTGACTGGACCTATTCTTGAGACGTTAAGAATATATGTGATAGGTTCTTAGTTAGACTGAATCTTTAAATTGTTCTCGGTAGATCATTGAGTGGATATTAATGATCTAGTTGAGACCGGTGTGTTCGTAACTTCACCAATAAGTATCGGATATTTAAGGGAATGACGAGTCACGAGTTATTGGATATTGTGATACTCGAGTTAGAACACAGGTGCTTGTACAGGACAAGTTCACTGAACGTGACATGCATATATCGATTAACAACATGGAAGCTTTTAGCGTGGTCAATGCCTAATCGTTCATGCTTTGGTCTTGTGTAAATAATCCTTAGACCTGAGGCATAGTGTTGACTTGTGTGTTGGATGGCTATGGTTCAAAGGTGCATATATTGCTGGTTCGTTGATCCGTCTCTGTACTTGATGGCCATAGTTCGTTCACATACGAAGTTACACGTGTGCGCAAAATGGAACCTGCCTTCTTGTTATACGCAAGGTACAATAATGATGTCCTCTGCAATCTAATCTTGACATTGCATCAAAATACTCGGTCGGGGTTGTAACCGAGAATGAACTGTTCATGTCTCATATAAAATGCATGTCAATTAGATTTGTGCATATGATCGAATTGGTGACTTGACAAATATTCCATGGTCTTTGTTCGATCGGGACATAGTAAGGCAGAGGGATTGAATTACACTGTAATCAAAGCTGACAGGTTCATTAAGGTTTTAAAACATTCACAATGTCTAGGTAGCCATGACATATTGCTAGATGTCAATCATGGCTTGTAGGACCTAGAGGTTGATTGGGACAATCAATTCTCTTGGGAATACTAACGTGTTAGTGCAAGTCCTATTGCTAGATCAGTGATGAACCTAAGGATGTCACATACCACAACCAATTTAGAATGACGTTGTACGGAGGATGCAATATTGCAAATATGTTTGCAATTATAGCAATCGATTAGTGAGATTGTAATTAAATTAAATGTGATTTAATTTCATTTTATTTTCAGTCATGAACGTGCGTGCATATGATGCACACGCAAATCTAAAGTGGACACATATTAATGTGCCAAATGATCTTGCACTCTTACTTTTACAAAATTAAATTAATTAAAAATGTACATGGTCAACAAATGTTGACCGTGTGCAGCACACGATCAGCTCCTTGTTGATCGTGTGTGTTTTAATTTAAAATTAAAAAAAAATGATGATGGTGGTGCATGCACACGGTCAGCAATTGTTGCTGATCGTGTGCTATATATGCACACACGATCAGCGACGGTTGCTGAGTGCGTGGTGAATATCCATGCGATCAGTAACTGTTGTTGATCACACAAAATAGAATGGGATCAGCAACAGTTGCTGAGAAATATACAGAAAAGAAACAGTGCAAGTAAGATTGCAAGATGTGTTCACGAGAGTCAAGAAAATACGTTTTTTCTCTTCCGACGCCATGACTCAAATATCAAGAGTGCAGGGAATTGTCGCCACAAGATTGCTAGCACAATTCTATTGGTGATTATCTGCAAATTCTTCCTTCCGTTCGTCGTGCGATTGGTGGTGTGTCTGTACTAGAGATTTGACGGTTGTGGGGCTTGAACTGAAGAACATCTAAACCGAAATCATTTTGGGCACGTTACGAGAGGTAATCCGATTAACCCCCTATGATCTTCCGATTTTTTGATTGAAACGCACGAACAACGCCTTTGGAGATACATGTGTGTTTATATTTTTTCGCTTCGTTTATATTTAAGTTTAACTATACATGTTCCGTAGAAAAACCAACACAACCTTCGGATTATAGGTAAGATCGACCATTGAATACGAAAGGGGACACACTATAACAAGCTCGGCATGCGATCAAAGTCTCAACTAGGCACTTTAGATCACGTGACAATCCCCGTTCATCGCATCATTTGATTCTCACTCTCTTGTCCCTAGCACTTTTGCTCTGTCAGTCAACTCCAGGTACTATCAATTCATGGTTCTTTGATTCTACCTGTTATAATCATATGACTTCCATTTCCACTTTATTCAAATCAAAATCATTCGCTTCACAAGTACCTACTATTCAAATAGTAGATAACTCGCAGACGATAGTTAGTCCTACAGGAAACATTTCGATATCAAAATTGTCATTACCTGACACCTTCTTAGTTCCTATACTTTCTTTAAACTTGATATCTGCGAGATCACTGTTAACTTGTTCTAAAAACTTAAGCCGTTAAATGAATGGGTGATTTAATATTTAATTACTTTAATGATTTGGCACGTGAATTCGATTTCAAATCTTAAAAAATGATCCCCATGTTGCCCCAGAAGAACTTTTTGAGCCTACCCCTGGAATTATATGAACACCATTATCGTCAGCAAGTAATCTACACCGAAAAAAAAGAGGGAGGCGTTTAATCCCTACAAATCACCAGCAAGCCGGCCGTTGAATCGCATTATGCGCATTGCTGCTTCTCGATACTCTGTCTTTCACATCGAACACCATTACACAGACAAAATCCAACAGATGATAGGATAGAGATACGGTTCGGTCGCCTACATAAGACCACACGAAATGCCAACTTCCCTTCTGAAGTCTCTCTGATCTGGGTAGCATTTTCTTTCTTTCCACTGCGGCCAAACGGCTAAGAACAGAGAGGGGTCGACGAACCCGCGGAAATGCCGCGAAAGAGCACGAAAGCTCCGTAAATCAAGAGCCCTGGATTGGGTATGACGTCTCCCGCCACTTCGAGGAGGTCTTCTGAGCCAAAAGCGGCAGCCTTTCGAAGCGGCCGCCCTCAGTGAAAACGGAGGTCTTCGAGGCTGCGGTCGAGCGAAGACGAAGTAGCCCCCGATTCTAAGCGAAAACAGAGACGTCCGAGCTACTCTCGGGAGGAGGACGAAGAAGGGCGAACGCCCTCTCTGCATGCGAAAAGAGAAGCATCGGAAGGACGCGAGGAGAAACTCTTTCTCTCGAGATCTCCTCTGGGCTGGGCGGGGGCGTTCAGATTTTCTGATGCAAGAGGCTGCCACGTGTCGGCTTCTGAGTGGATCCGACTATACAAACGTGTCGTGGCTCTCTGCATGCATGCCATGCATGGCGCAGCGGTGGTTTCTCGGAAGGTCCTCGCTACCCCCCAGAAAAAGGAAGGAAAAATCAATAATAATTAATTTTTTATTCCATTTATTTGGTGGGCCCCCGAAGAGATTGCCCGGCCGCCGGAGGAGCTCTCCCTCGCGCCCATACGTTCGTCGCCACTCGTTCGTTTGTCGTTTCTTCATTCGCGACGAAGTTTGCGCCTCCGTGATCCCCCCATGGTGGCCGCCCCAATGATGTCCCGCCACGTGGCCGTCATCGGCGCCGGGGCCGCCGCCCCGCGGGTTCCGCCGCGAGGGCCACGGGGTCGTCGTCTTCGAGCGCGAGCCCCGCTCCGGCGGCACCTAGGTTTACACGCCTGGCGCCGACGCCGACCCGCTCGGGATCGACCCGGCACGGGCCGTGGTCCCACTCGAGCCTCTACAGGTCCCTGCGCACGAGCCTGCCACGCGAGGCGATGGGGTTCGGGGGACTGCCCGTTCCTGGCGAGGGCGGACGGGTCGGGCGACCCGAGGAGGTATCCGGGTCGCGAGGAGGTGCTGGCGTACTTGGAGGATTTCACGAGGGAGTTGGGCTCGAGGAATTGGTGAGGTCCGAGGAGGAGATCGTGGGGGTTGGGATGGTGGAGGAGGGCGGAAGGTGGAAGGTGAGGTGGAGGATGAGAAATGGCGGCGGCGGAGAAGAAGAGGAGGTTTTTGATGCGGTGGTTGTTTGTAATGGGCATTACACGGAGCCCCGAATCGCCGAAATCCCCGGTAATGTTCTGTTCAATTGGATTCAGCAGGCCATAGAAAGATTTGATTTTTGGCCGTTTCTTTTCTTGTTTTTGTTGTTGTGTAGGTTATACTTTGCACATAGCATGTTTGATTAGAGTCACGATGGATTATGTTCAACAATGGAAATGGAATGATTGAGCGGCTTTTTCGCACATTATGAGGTCCGCTAGCGCCGGTTAGCTCTGGTTCTCGACTTGACAGATCAAATGGAAGGTGTCCTCAATTTGCTCTGCTTGATTGAGCCATGTCTATTCCAACGAGGAAGGGTCTCGGACTCTCAGTTAGAGTACTGCAAAATTCTTCTTCTATGAAGATTGTTCAACTCTATTTATCTCAAAAAATTGCTGTGACTATCAATGAACACATTTGCAAAGTTTTCTTTTTCTTGATATTTGGATGAGAAGCTAGCGAAAAGAACTGAGAATCAGGTGGAAGAAGCGTAGCTTTTACAAATTATAACCTGTTCCTGAATGTCTAGCCTGATCTGGGATGGAGTCTTGGTTCATACAAAAGCAAATGATTTAGTCCTCAAAATTCTTTCCCGGGGATGAGTTAAATGTACCATTTTGCTATTTCTTGCTTCATCATCTGTTATTGCTAGTTCGATGCTCTTACAATTAGCAGCTTCAAAGTTAGCAGCAATCAAAAGTCCAAAGCATGGACATTTTGACTCGTCAGCCTTCGGCTGTCTGGATTCTCTGGAATCTGCATTTGATCACCTTGTATATAGAGACCATATGAAGTACAGCATATCAAAGAAAGTTCTCTGATTTTGCTCCTTATCAGTTCTGTGAGATAACGACTGAGTATATGAAACATTGGTTGCATGTTCCTGTCATCTCTTAGCAAGGATGTACGATGGATTTGTGGTATATCATGCCAAATCATAGAGAGATTAGCCCCACAATGGAATGTGTTCTCGGAGTAGTCATCATTGCTTGCGTAACTGTGAAAAGGAATAATGCACATTACATTTGCCGTAAATATGTCATGCTTATGATACTCGATTTGTCATATTATGTTCATGCGGATTGGCGTATATCATGATTTTGGCCGCTTCTGCGTAGGCATTGATCTGTGGCTGGGGAAGCAAATGCACAGCCACAACTATCGTACACCCGAGCCATTTCAGGATCTAGTACGTTTCAGGTTTCTTCTTCGCCTAGTCTTGCAATGCAGCTTGTCCTCTGTTTGCTGTCTTAATATTTCTATGTATTGCTATCATGCCCATATATTACAGTCGCTTCTGTCTATAATAGTTTTGAATATGCTCCTGAATTTGATGTACTTATTATAGGAGCGGTTAATGTCGATTAGGGGTGCATAAAGACTAAGGGGCAAAGATTTTGAATCATTCACGGTTCATGATGGGGTGAACTGAGACTGCTCAAAATAAGTAAATCTTTTATAAACTTAACTCCTCCCCAATTGAGTGAACTGCTCTATTCAAGAGTAGGAACAATCTGGCATTTTTTTTGTGTATTGATGAGATTTATCCTAAACAAAATCAGAATAATCACACAGATAATAGATAAATTGACACACTAGTTTATCCAAGTTCACCCTAGAATAAGGTTACGTCTTGTAAAGGGATTTCACTATGATATTTAGGTTTTCAACCACAACCGCTTGTTACAATAATCTCTTATACAAGTATAATATATAGAGGACTTAGGCTGCATTTGGGATTAGCTTTCCCAAGGGCCTTTAGGGGTCTAAAGCTCCTTAAGCCAAATATTGGGTGTTTGGTAAATTTTTTGCAACTCACCTTGAGGAAAAGAAAGCCTTCGGAAGGCTAAAAGCCCAAGGCAGGTCTTAGGCTGCCTTGGGCTTTTCAGCTTTCTCGGCATACAACTCCCAAGAGTAAGTGAAAAAATCTTCTTCCGAAATTACCCTCATCTTTTTTTTTATTTTCCAGTTTTGGCCTCATATGTACTGTTCATTGTCTTCTTATTTAGAAGCGACGATTTGTGTTTTGAGGCGACGGCGATCGGCGGGAGGGGGCCAACATGGTCACAAGAACCCACCGGCCGTCGCCTGGGCTATGGCGACCGCCGCGAGGGGTCACGCGACCCAGGCAAGGGCTGCTGAGGTCACGTGACCTTGACGACCCTTAAGGCTGCTTTTCAACATTTTAATAAAAATAAAAAGAGCTTTGCAAGTATAATTTTTCCAAACGCTATTTTACCCAAAATTACTTTGCAAAGGATTTCTAAGTTATAACTTACTAAACACAATTTGCATTTTGAAAAACCTCTTTAACCTAAAGTCCTTTACATTTGCCCAAAGACTTTCCCCCAAAACGTTCCCAAACGCAGCCTTAAAATGAGCCCAAAGCCCAAGCTGATCCAAATCCCTTTGATTTCACAACAAATGGGTCAGCAATCCCCGCCTACTGTCCGAGCAGCAGGACCCCCGACATTCCGTGCATATGGATCACATGTCGTCGGTTCATACTTTGATTTTCCTAAGCTCACGTGGGCATGTCTGGTATGAGAAATAAGGGTTTTTGAAGTATTCGCCAACTCCGACATGTATGATATTTAGATTGCTAGATGGTTTTTTTCTCCCCTTCCCATTTCTTTTCTGTGCCTTTTTTTTCCTGATCAAGATTGTCAAATTGCATGCTAAACAGAACTATTTTTTTGGCTTCTCAACAGGTGGCTGTTTTGATAGGGAGTGCTGCAAGTGCCGTGGACATCTCTCGGGACATTGCCAAGGTCGCCAAAGAAGTTCGTGTGACATCTAGATCATACGAAGTCGAAACTCTTGGAATTCAACCCGGCTACGATAATATGTGGCTGCATCCCATGGTAATAATTGGTCCTCCGTCTTTCATCTCAATATTCTTGTGAAACTTGGTCCCTCGAGTAGCCTGTTCAATATGTTAATGAAGCGGAACTAAGTGCAGATCGAAAAGGCCCATGAAGATGGTAAAGTCACTTTCCTCGACGGGAGTTCTGCACGCGCTGATATCATCCTACATTGTACCGGGTATTCTTTCACCAATCCTGCTTACGTTTTGACACAAAGGCAAACTGACACTGATGCTATTGAATGAGATGGAAAACAAAGCGATTCATGCTGGTTTCATTTCTTGTTTCAGGTACAAATATCATTTCCCCTTTCTTGAAACCAATGGAATTGTGTCCGTAGATGACAGTCGTGTTGGACCATTATACAAGCACGTATTCCCACCACTTCTGGCGCCTTGGCTATCAGTTGTGGGATTGCCATGGAAGGTTTATACCAAGCACCGATCATCCTCGTATTCATGTAGTTTATTCCTTCCGACTCTTTTTCTTGATCTTTGTAAATTATTCTCCGCATGAATTTCCAGGTCGCACCATTTCCCCAGTTTGAATATCAGAGCAAGTGGATAGCCGGTGCTCTCTCCGGTAGAATTGCTCTTCCATCGGAGGAGGAGATGATGCAAGATGTAAAAGATTTTTACTCCCAACTTGAAGCTTCCGGCGTACCAAAGCGATATACTCATAACTTAGCCAACTCTCAGGTAAGCATTGCGGAAATACATGGAGAAATTTTCAAATTTCAACAGCTTGGACGACTGTTAAAGACTCATGTTTCGACATTGACAAGTTCATACCATTTTGAGTACCTTCTTCTCCTTCAACGAGTTTTACAACGATTGGCTCATGTGCAGACCGGATCTCAACCGTCTGAAGAATGGAGGAAGAAAATGTACTCGGAGAGCTCGAGGAAGAGGCACACCCGACCCGAGGCGTACAGCGACGAGGCGGGAGACGAGACATTGGTTGCGCAAGCGCACAAGGACTTCGCCAAATACCCTTCGCATCGATGATGTTTGTGGTTGTGTTTCCATAATAATTAAGGGTGCCTAAAGTAGGCCACCCATGGATCTCACCGTTCTTCTTTTCCCTAGGAGAGATTATTGTGTTGGCGATGACAGCAAAGCCAACAGAAAACAAAGCAAACATCGTCTGAGAACTCTTGCCCAATTTTATTGACATTGAGATGGTTTTGGTGAACTTTTTCAAAAAGATGTTAAAAGTCCTTTGATCTTCAAAAGGCAGTAAAATTGTAAAAACAAAAATTCAAGAATAGAGAACGCAAAAAACAGGGAAAAGAAGGGAGCTCCGGGGTTTGCGATGGAGATGACCCTCAGGTGGATCGGACGGCTTGATGGAATCAACGATGTTTAACATGCACCTCTTATCTAAATTTCTGTCCTTACATCACGTATATTCCTTCCTCCCTACTGCTTCGCTGCTCGCGTTAACTTCATGACCAAGCACCCCTCTGTCAATCTATAAGCTCCATTATTTGGCGGAAGATAAATAATTTTAAAAATGGTTTTTCTAAAAACGATAGCTTATATCGCCTACATAAATGAATATCGCTTACATAAATTATCAAAGGTAATGAAAACGTTTCATATCGACTTACAATTTTACGTGATACAAGCAATCAATTTTGTTATTCATTGTTTGTGGAACAAACGAAGCCATAATCTCTATCGAAATTCATTTTAAAAAATTGAAATTGGAAAAATATACATATGCTCCTTTGAAATTAAGTCGGTAGTAGCTTGTTTCGTGCACATAATTATTCCACGTTTGCGTTAATTAAAAGCTTATAAATCCATCATTATCAAGCCATGCAAAGCACTAGTTCACCTAATACAACACACCTCAACACCCTAGCGTGACAAAAAATTAAGATTTCGTTCGTTTCAGAAAATAACTTTGAGAAAATTGTTTTTCGGATTTTCTAGTGTTCGGTTCATGGAAAATAAATGAGTTAATAAAAACATATTCCGTCGATGAAAAAAACACCTTAAAAAATAGGGAAATGATTTCCTCTTTTCCCTCCTCTTTCTTTCACCCAAACCAAACACATTCTCCTCCATGCACTCCTTTTAATTATTTTTTCTTTTCATTTCTTTTTCTTTTCTAAGTAGTGCTTAGAACTCTTGCACAATTAGTTAGATGTGGTCGAGTTTTATTGACATTAGAGGTGTCAAATGGGTGGGTTGAATTGGGTTTAGATGAGTCATTAATGGGTTTAACACAAATCCACCAATTTAACTCATATTGACCAATTTATATTCTAAACAACTTATATGACTCATACCCAACCCAACTTAACCCAACCCATATTCAATCCAAATCCACCCATATAACTCATTTTTTTTTCTAACAATTTAGTATTTAGCAAATTTAAAATATATTAAAAAAAAAAAACATCTCAGAACTCTTGCGCAACCAGTTGGATGTGGTTGTGTTTTATTGACATTAGAGGTGTCAAATGAATGGGTTGGATTGGATTTGGATGGGTCATTAATGGGTTTAACCTAAATTCTCCAATTTAACTCATATGGACCCTTCGACCAAAAAAATGGACCCATTTATATTCTAGACAATTTAGATGACCCATATCCAACCCAACTCATATTCAATCCAAACCCACCCATATAACTCTATTTTTTTTAATTATTTAGTATTTAGTAAATTTAAAATATATTAAAAAAAAACTTAGAACTCTTGAGCAACTAGTTAGATGTGGTTGAGTTTTATTAACATTAGAGGTGTCAAATGGGTGATTTGGATTGGGTTTGGATGGGTCGTTAATGGGTTTAACCCAAATCCACAAATTTAACTCATATTAACCCATTTATATTCTAAACAATTTAGATGATCCATACCCAACCTAACCCAAATGTAATCCAAACGCACCCATGTAACTCAAATTTTTTAGGGTTAATACCACAAAAAATCCCAAATTGGTACACATGTGATAAATTTACCTTGAACTAATTTTTTGACCACCAAAAACACCTACGCTTACGATAAATTTACCTCAAACTAATTTTTTGACTACTAAAAATTCAAAACTTGTATACTTATAACAAATTTACCCTCCATTAAATTACATTAATACTAAGAAAAATCACAAATTGGTAAACCTATGACTAAAAGGAAGGGCAAAACCCTAAATCAGTACACCTGTCAACTACCATGTGTCATCCAACTTAGTAATTTGATAGAAAAATTTAATGAAAAGTAACGGAGTGTAAGTTTATCACAGATATATTAGTTTGGGGTTTTTCAATTATTTAAAATTTTTTTTTAACTATTTAGTATTTAGAAAATTTAAAATATACTAAAAAAAACCATCTCAGATAGATTTTCATCCCACGACTCTGGCCCTTCCTCCGCTGGCGACACCACCCTGAATCGCAAAAAGGGGCAAAAAGAAGGAGCTTAGGGTTTTGCGAGACATTTGATCCTAGGATGAATCCGTTAGTGATCACAATCGTAGGTTGTCACCGCCCTTCTTGTATTCCCGGTCTGTGGCCTACATGATTTATATATATATATCCGTCCCTACATGATTTATGTGGCCTTGTTGCTAATGCTTGCTGCTTGCGTTAGCTTCATGATCAAAATAATAGCTCATATCGCTTTTAAAAATAAATAGACGAAAAATATATTTTATTATTTGTGAAAAAGTTTAGACATAAATCGTTATAAACAATAAAAAAATTTTACACCGACTTATAATTTCAAGCGACGCAAACGATCAGTTTTAAGAAGATATTTTACAAATCATTTGTTTTCTGTAAAACAAATGGAACCATAAATTCGACCGAAATTCGTTTTACAAAAAGAAATTGGAAAAAAATATATAGATGCTCCTTTGAAATTAAGTTGGTAGCAGCTTTATTTCGTGCACATAATTGTTTCGAGTTGGCATTAATTAAAAGCTTATAAACCCATTATTAAAAAGCAGTACGAAGCACTGGCTCACCTAAGTTTCCGGCACCCTCGACAACCCAACGTGACAAAAAAAAAATTAAATTACGCATGTCCAAATGTTTACCATTATTTATGAAGAACAAAGTACATATGATATGAACCACCAAAACCAACACAATTAAAGGAAGAAAATCACCCCCCAAAAAAGGAAAATAAAGTACCAAAAACATCCCCCAACCTTAGGAAAATTACCAAAATAGTTATAAATTTATTGCAATTATGCCAATTCAATCTTAAACTTTTTTTTGTCAATTCAGCCCTCAAATTTTTGTATCTGTGCCAATTCAATCCATTTGGTCAATTTTAACTACCGGCGTCGGACTTTCGGCCGATAATGACATGGCAATTATTTTAATATTTTTATTTATTTTTCTTTTTTTTTCCCCTTTCTCTTTTTTTTTTTTCTTTTCCTTTTTCCCCTCGCTAGCCATTGGTTAGGCTTGCCCTCGCCTGGCAAGGCCATCAAGGGCGAAGTGGAGCCTCACCTGGCCATGGTGAGGTTGCCCAACCATGGCGAGGCTAGCCCTTGCCTAGTGACGGCGAGGTCGAGCCTCGCCACTTCGCCCGCGATAGCCTCGCTCTCGCCAGTGCCAGTGAAGGCGAGCCTCACTAGTGGCCTTGTCGGCCTCAGCCCCTAGGGAAGAAAAAAAAAAATAAAGGAGAAAGGAAATAAATAATTAATTAATTGAAAAAAATATTTAAAAATTGTCACGCTAGATTCGGCTGGACGTCCGATGTCCGTTGGCATTCATGTCAGCTCCGACTGGCAAAAATTGATCAGATGGACTGAATTTGCATAAATGCGAAAGGTTTAAGACTGAATTGACACAATTACAATAAATTTAGTACTATTTTGGTAATCTTCCCCCCAACCTTAGATTTTTAATGTTTTCCTCGTCTTCCCAAGTTCACACCTGAATTGAATCACATCCACCAGAAGTGGGTGCAGGCACAGGGGTTCTGTCTTCTTCTTCTCCGCCTCGTTGGGGGGCAGGAATTCAAAGGCTCTGTTTTTTCTGGCTCTGCCGAGAACTAGGCGTGAGGAGGAAGGAGTGGACAAGAGGAGCCAAAAAAATTGAATGCCCTCTAGGGTTTTCCCATATTGTCATGTTGGGGGGCAAGTAGGGCGGCATGCCCCGGCTAGTCGTATTAAGACTGGACCGGTTTACATAATGGGCGTACTATGTTACCGTGACGAGAGGCTGGACAAACGGGTTTTTAAGTAGGTCGGCAGTGTTCAATGATCAATAACAGTTTGCCACATCGGTCGGGTTCATGGGTTAATATCGTAAAACCAATCCTTATTGGGGCAGGGGAAAGAAACAAAAGGAGGGTGGGAGATGAGGTGATGCCTGATGGAGTTGTGTATTTTCCAAGTGGAGTTCTGACTTCTGAGTGTTCTCCAGGTTTGATGGGGGCCATGCCTACAGTTTTTGTGGGTCTTGGGGTCCCATTTATCAGTCCAATTTGAGGCCCCTAAGATCCAGATTTAGGGATTCTTGGTCACCCCACAGCCTTCACAGGTCACTCCCAGCTGTTGTTTCTCCAGCACTCGTTTCCCTCCAAATCTTCAGTTTCCACAAGCCATTCAATGTCAACCTCTCTCTTTCACTCTCTTGTGTTTGTCAACACTTGAAGTTTCAATTGAAAGGAAATTTGCCAAATAGGAGATCTTTCTGCCACCCAATTACTGGTGGATTTATGAGTGATTATAATATAATATAATGTACACCGACAATGTAGAATATATTTTGCACAGGTGACATCGTACACCGTCTGTCTGGAAGAGTGGATAGTTGTAACTCTCAAATCAATAGTGAACAGGGTTGTATGTGTAAAAAAGAATTCTACTCACAGTGTGGACACTATTTTTTACTAATCTAATAAGCCAAATTAAGATATAAATCTCGGAACTGCGTGGGATGTTTTAGCTTAACTATCCATTTGGAAACAAACATGCTTTCTTCACAAAACTCTGTTCCTCCTTTGAAAACAAGTTTTGATTACGATACTAATCAAAGCTTATGTATGACAAGAAAAGAACACTATAACAAGCTCGGCATGTGATCGAAGTCTCAACTAGGCACTTTAGATTGCGCGATCGATCCCCATTCATCCCATCATTTGGCAAGTCGTAAAATTGACCCCACTATGTTGCCCCAAAAGAACTTTTCGAGCCTGCCCCTCGAATTATATGAACACCATTATTATCAGCAAGTAATCCACTCCGAAAAAAGAGGGAGTCATTCAAATTGGGGCGAAATTATTGGCAAACGCATTATTTTCTCTCTCCCCCAGTTTCCAAAATTCAACTTTTTCATGCGCAGTGCGGCGAAGAGTCAGTCAATCCCCGCAAAATCACCAGCAAGCTGGCCGTCGAATCGCATTTAAAACAGTTGCTGCTCTTCGAAACCCTTTGTCTTCCGCATTGAACACCTTTGTACAGACGAAATCCAACAGATCAAAGTATAGAGATATGATTCAGCAGCCTACATAAGACCACACGAAATGCTGTCTAGCTAGTTATGGTAAACTGACGGGTTAATTAGCAACTTATAATTGACACCGGCAGATGCAACCATGCACGCATACGTCTGTACAATGATGATAACCACTTTACAAAAGAGAAGAAAACAAAAAGAGAAGCCGGTGTGTTTCTTGTCAGATCGCCGAAATCCGTCAGGAAGGCGTGCCCAGTCGTCTCCCGCCACGTGGTCAGTGCAGGGGCGACCGGTGAGGGACGCCCTTCCGCCGGTTAATGAAGCCGGCCACGTCTGTCGCCGGCAGGCACCAGAGCCGACCCGTCACCCGGGTCATCGGGACCTGGCGGCTGCGCTTCCTCCTGACGAACTCGGCGCTGGGGGTTGAGTCGGGGGACGCGGGCGGCGAGACGGGCGAATCGAGGACCGAGTCGGGGGTGACGTGTCCATCTTCGAGCTCCAGGAAGCCCTCGTTGGATGGTTTGTTCAGTGATGGAAGGGGCTCGCAGCTGTGGTTTTGGAGCCGTTTCTCGAGGCCAATTTTTTTGGTCATTCGGTGGTGGACCTGCATTTTTAGGATGAAAGATGAAACTCGACCAAGAAAGAAGAAAGATCTAATCCAAACTAAGTTCTGAACACAGTCGAGCTGCTCGAGCTTAATTCGTGCATTACTCGAACCGAACTCGATTCGTCTCGAGTTCCAAGTAGCTCGAGCATAATCGGGGTCGAACTCGAGTAATTCAATTTCAGTTTTCGTAAGAATTGGATTGGACCTTGCAGGAGAGAGAGCAGAAGAGGAAGCCTTCTTGGAGGCTTCGGTCACAAGTGACGCAGAAGTTGCCCGAGCCTCTGAATGGCCGAGACGTTGGCCTCTGGTTCAAGAACACCACTTTCGCGCTGTTTGTTGTGTATGGCTGTTTATCAAAACGATACATTCATCAAAATAAGTTCAATTGGAAAAAAACAAGAACAGTAGCATATTTTTGGGGCACGCGTATGCGCAGAGATTCTGATATTACTTGGACGAGGGAACAGTTGAGTAGTTTCTGCGCATCATCCAAGCGAATGACATCGTGGTACACATACCTCCTTATCTGAGAAAAAATCACAAAGAAGAAGTGATGAATTTAAGCAAAATTCAGGACACGCTGTTTTAGTAGTAAAAAGGGTGAATTTTGGGTGGAGATGCGAACCTGCAAGAGATGGTGATGGCGATGAGGAGGCAAGCAATGAGGGCAAATGCTGACGCAGCAATCCAAGCAAAACGTGTTCTTCTCGTTCTTCTTCACACAGTCGTGAACACCGCACGGATTGAAGAACTTCTCTCCGAGGAGAATTCGGAGCCACCGGGGGATAATTGAACCCCCACCACCACCACCGACCTGACCCAAAAAAAGAAAGAAAGAAGGGCACAACACCCACATGGAAAATTCAATGACCCATCTCACAAGATCCTCCAAAAAGTCGAAAGAACTCAAAATCTTGAAAATCTAGTAACGAAAGTCACCATCTTTTCTCAGCAAAAGTTTCTTCTCTGTTCCTGAAGATGAAGACAGGGTCGAGAGGCTCGAGAACAGAGCAGAGAAAGCTTAGGCTTCTGTCAGGCTTTATACCAATAGTTCCGTGAGAGAGAGAGAGAGAGAGAGAGAGTGATGGAATTGGAGAAGAGTGCAAGCAAGAAAAGTGGAAACGGCGCGCCGGTGGGCATGTAATATTTACTCTGCTTCTGTGATTACCAATGAAGAGCGGAAACAGGGGACGTTGGGAAGTTCATTTAAAGACGAGAAGCTCTCTTTTCTTTTCCCTTTTTTTTGGCTTAGAAAACTCATTCTCGTGCACTGTTCTTGATGATCTGATTTGAACTTTCGAGAGAAGTTCGAAAGCAAATCTTTCTCGCGCTGGTTTCACTCCTCGAAAAGCTAAGAACCCTAATCTACGATTCTATCTTCCCGCATCAAATCTTTTACCCATATCTACCACACTCCCCAGGATGTGTTGTTGCTTCCATCATCAGTTCTAGTCTGTCTGAGAGATGATAAACATAATAAAGTCTAATTTATAAAATTAGCTTTGCACGTATAATTTATCTTTGCAGTGACTGGATAACTAACGTATGGTCGTCGACAATTCATTAGATCAATTCGATTACCGCTTGATAGCCAAATTAACCCTTGAATGGAGAGCTACTTATAAATTTGTAATCACAAGGGTGGAAATGAAATTTGAATCTTTTTTTTTAAATGAAGGGTAAAAAGCCACCAAATACCCTAAATTACGTCCATTGTGACATATTTACCCAAATTTATCTTTTGTGATGCCAAAAACTTTAAATTTATATCCGTGTAACAAATTTGCCCCAAATTTGTAGACGTGCGATACAATTACCTCAAATTTTTTTCGCGACACAAAAATTGCCAGATTTGTATATATGTGACGCATTCACTCTAAACTTTTTTGTGATACCAAAAATCTCGAACTTAGACTCGCTCCGTACATTTAACCTTAGTCAAGATTTTTTATTTCTTCCTCCTTCGACTTTACCACAGCCCTTGCTGCCGCCGCCCTTAATTTAAAAAAGAGTTTAAGAAAAGCGTGCTCCGTGAGTATAATTTAAAAATTTTTACGGCTTTTTTCCCTAAAAAATGAATATTCTTAACCCGTCAATTTTATAGGCTCGGATAGGCGATTAGTTAGGGCTGCTCTGCTCCTCAGCTGTGCATTCGTTGGGCCGGAGTCGATCTCTTTCCGTCTCTAGAATGGAACGAATGACGCAACGAGGGAGACCTCAAAGCAAAGGACGCCGACGGCACCCTTTCTTCCCATTCTTCGGAGATAGCATTGAATGTAATGTCGGGAAAATGTTCAAATAGTCCTGTCCAAACGCTTCGTTATTTTGCTTCCTCGAGCGGGTCGTTGGAGATTGGACGACAATCGCACGCACGAATAATGATAACGATAATGATGGTACTAAAGAGACCGGTTTACGAGACGACTATTGTACTTTGTACAGTGACCCCATGACATTAGTCCACTAAGGAGTGGACAATTTGCAAGCCGCCGCCTATTGTTACTTAGGGTTAGGGATTGAGTCCTCTGCCTAGATTGGGGAAATGGTTATAAACTTTGTCATCAAGATAAGGATGACAGGTTAAAGTTGTAGATGGAATTGTGGCGTGTTGGGCTTTGGTTCAATCTCCAATAAATTTAACTAGTCAGGCAAAAGCAAGGTGCAGACTCTGACTCTCTTAACAGCTTGGCTAAAATGATTCATGAGAATAGATTTTCTCATCTACTCGATTTCTTCTAGCGCGCACCCGTTGTTCAATTTATCTAAACTTTCGATTGATTTTATTGCGGTCGGAGCATCTAATGCGACTAAGCGACCGGTGAGGCTGTATTTTCATGTTGATGTGCGTCTATTCACAAAATCGAGCAAGTAAAATTAGATTATCGCATTGTCAAAATTAGTATTTCACACGTTCGTGTCATTTGTTTCGAAAGGGAAACTTATCGACCGTAAATATCCTCACATCAACATTCATTTATCGAAATGAAGGGAAAGAGCTTGTTGCAAATCTCAGATCGAATGACTACGGAGCATCACTTGAATATTACCACCTTCGGGTCGTCCACTTGGATACTCCACATGATAGTATCGACCTAGCGTTTGTATCTTGGAAAGGACTCAAAAGTTCATGTTTTTTTTCAACCTTTTGGGAGTCTATTCCAAGCCCGACAATGGAGAGTCTAACCGATTCTAGTAAAGGAACCAATGGACTAGGTCTTCATATTCACGAAAAACTATCGACCGAGCTAACTAACCACGTCAGATTGCATGAACAATTCAAGGAGCGAGAGAACTTGTGGGTACAGTTTAGATGCACAGCGTTGATCCAATCCCGTGCCATCAAATGCCACACAAACTTATGGTCAAAGTCGCTTGTTTATATGTCAAATCAGGGAAAATTATCGAAAAAGTCCTAAACCTGTTGTATGGTGGCTAATTCAGTCCTAAAATTTTTTGCTATTTGCCAATGTAGTTCTTCAGGCCCATTTTTGCCCAAAAAATTACCGATGTGGATGTCGATTGTCCTACCTAGCGTGATCACCATGTGGGCGATTTCCGATCAAAATTGATCGGAAAGATTACATTGGCAAATAGTCCGAAGGTTTATGTCTAAACTGGCAAATCATAAAAATTCAGGATTGAATTGGCAGGCATCGTGGATTTAGGGTTTTTTGGGGACAACTACCTTGTCGAATCTTGTCCATGGTATATTTGGGGATGACAAACGAGCATTCAACGAAAGATAGAGAGAAGGTGGAATGTTGGTGGCAGGCGGTGGAAACTAACGAGCGACCAAAAGCTACGCCAGAAAAATCTCTGTGATAGCTCCTAGACTCTGCCATGGTTGGATCGTGAAATATACATCACGCGTACCTCGAATCGATGCACGGAAAGGGTTGTCTTGTTCTCACGAAATCTGAACGCTTTGGACCATTTTGGAGGCACTCCTAGTCCTCGAGCGTCTCGGACCGGTGAAATTTAGGCATTCGGCTCAAGTTCGAGGACCACAGGGAATTTTCCTCCGTCCGTTTCCGGCTTGTCCGTATCGTTTTGCAATGTCCCCCTCCCGTTCGGACATTCATCCCCCTTGGGGAACAAACGTAGGGAACCCTTTCTATATATCTCCCCAGTGAAATGAGCACGAAAGAAATTGAACCCCACACGATTCCATGCGCAATGAGAGCCGAACATAATTCCACGCGTGCGCGTCTGGATCACAGATGCGGGGAAATTTGTGCAATCAAAACCTAAATTCATAGAACGAATTGAATGCCAATTCGGTGCTAAAATTTTAGTTCCGCCGATTTAATGTTAAGCCTTTACGCGAAATTCTGATGTAGACCTTGCGATTAGTCTTCAACGGAAGTCATTGACGTGGTGGGGATGACTGGATTGCCACGTCAGTGATTCGGAGCGAAGATTGACCAGAACGGTTGTATCGGAATTTCACGAAAAGGTTCAAGACTATATTGACGGAATTAAAAAGATTATGACGGAATTGACATCCGTAGATATATGGAGATTTCATTAATAAAATGAGGATTTTGTATGACGAGCTATTTGGGTTTTAACATCTAGCTAAATGAGCCAATTAATTGACATGTTAAGAGCGCGTTTGTTTTACTGTAAATGAATGATTTGAAAAATATTTTTCTTAAAAATGATATCTTGTATCACTTAAAATAATAAATGAATGAAAAATATTTTCATCATCTATAAAAATGTATAGAACAAAGATTGTCGTCGATAATGAAATTTTTTTTTATTGACTTACCATTTGAAGTGATACCCACAATAATGTTTAGGAAAAAGGTTTTCTAAATTGCTCATTTTTCACGGAACGAGCAACGCATAATTTATTACTTAATACTCCATAGCATACGTCACTTTACCAAATCGAGCGATATCTCTTCGGTCAGTTGTTTGGGACGAGTCATAGTATTGTAACGAACACGAATGATTAAACATACTGCATTAGCATTGCATCAACATTTTCAATTCCCGATCTCTGTGTACGACCGCATGCGCCGATTTAAGACCAAATAACGAGAAAATATGCCAAGAAAAATTAAAGATAACACGACAGAACGCTAGCCTTACACCAATCTGAAACCGATATTACTTAAAAGTGAATGACATTTTGAAAGGGTACCTAACTCTGATTAAGTTCGAGGTTAGTGCAACGGTTTCATTAAGAAGGGGTGGCGATTACCGACACGGACAGACAACGCGGCGCCGGTGTCGTCCTCCTATTGGCGGTGATGGATGAGCCCCGAATCATATGCGACAGAATCTTGGTATTTATCTTCATGTGGGCCTGAGTTTATGTGGTTGATCCATGTTACGGCCCAATTTATATCACAATATAAAAAATTGAAAAGGCCGACTCGTAGCCCATGCAAAGGTCCATATTCAAAGATTTGACTTATTTCTTGGGAAAACGACACACATTATCCCCGAAGTTTAGCCAAATGTGCAATGTGATTCCTAAAAACGAATTAAAATTTCAGAAACCACATTGCACATTTAGCTAAAATTCAGGTACCCCATTGCACATTGGACCGAAGTTAATAGACCATTTGTGTCATTATCCCTTATTTCTTCTTAGGACAAGCCTCAACGGCTCTAGCAGCAAAGTTCGTTGCATGTTGGTAGAGCGCGTTTGTTTCGCGAAAAATGAATGACTTGAAAATTATTTTTCTAAAAGTAATCGCTTGAAATAATTTTAGTCAATAAAAGATATTTTCATTGTCGATTGCAATTTATGTCTAAATAGTATCGTAAAAAATGGAATTGTTTTTCTTTCATTTATTTCTGCAATCGACATAGGCGATGAGTTTTGGGATGATGTTTTTAAAAGCTATTCATTTTACGCGAAACAAACGGACCCATCTTTTGATTCAATATATTAATTCTCAATTATTGTGCCTATTTTTTTTCCCCAAGTTGGTCCTGCTTTTAGATTAGTGTACATGTACATGGAATTTAAACAATTTATAGAAGATAACAGAGGTCCATCTCTCTTCTATAGTGTGTACTGCTGTCATGAGATTTCTATATGACTGCAACTCGTCAAGCCTCACCTGATTTTCAATTACTAAATTTTGCTACAATTGTTATTTATGTTGGTTGGTAGCTTTGCCTTGCAATTCTCCATTTTTTTTTTAATGATAATTGTGCTTCATGTTGTTATTTTTAATTGGTTTTTTTGGAACTTGGTACGTTTATTTCACTCAAAATTTCATGATAAATGAAAATATTATTGACAAAAATCATTTAAAAAAATGGTTAGTTTTCATTTGTTTGATGGTTTTGAGAAACTGATTCCTTTTTGCCAAAAGAGGAAGTCTTTTCCCCAATCAAAACTTCTTATTTTGAGTAGATTGACTAGCTTTCCATCATTCATGTACCGGAAAGTCGGAAAACAATTTACCGGAAACAATTTTTCCTAAAACAAACGGACCCTATTTTTCAATCGCATCCCACGCAATAGAGTTATGTGTGCGAGTAACTTATCAACCAACCATTAAAACTTCGTATAAAACTGACCAATAACACATCTAAGTTTAGTTTGTATTATTTATACATGACACCTAATTCTCACAGATAAAACGTTAACATCAACATATTCAGAATTAATTTCAACATAAATACTGTAGGTTTCCCCATAACCACCAACTATATCCAGCACTTGTTATCTCGATTTATGAAGTTGACATCTACATAACAATAACAAATTATGTTTATTAATTGCAAAATATAAAGATCTAGCAAGACAAATTTTGGTACATAGACATTTTGTTTTTGGTCGAAGGGTTCATGTACATTGAAGCATCAATTTCCATGACCTAATGACCCACTCATGATTGGGGCATCTATGTACACGCGACATTCTTTGAGATATGACATTGAACAACAACATCCATTGTCACCATGATTGAGGCCTCTATGATTAATTATTGAACAAGTGATTAATGAACATGTTTTGTCTAATCCTTCCATGTGAAAGTTTGCTTTTTCCCATGTGCATACCAAAGGTCATGAAGACAATTCAAACAATCTAAGACCGCAAAAGGCACAGCTGCATGTATGGCATATTAGGACAAAATTTCGGATGTTGTAGAGAGATTAGAAGAACGAGTGTGAGATTAGAAAATATTGGGCGGAACAAGCAGTTCTATCAATTGACTGCTCTAATATAAAGCAGAGTGGACATAGCAAGACAGATTAAGAGAGACACCTCAGCATTAGACATAGTAAAATCGATTTTCCTTAAATCCTCAAGGAAAGTTCAAATTGGAATTTACTTCCTACACCGACTTCAACAAATCATTCTCAAAGTTGGAGAATGCTTCACCTAACAAGAATGGAGCAAGTTTTTGGTTCAAAGTAGGAATCCTTTTAGCTGTATAAAAGGAAGATGTTGGTTCCATATTGAAGGGCATTTGCGAGGTTTCCCCTAATTCTTTCTCCATTTGTGTATTTGTGCTTTAATACAAAAAACTCGGATTGGAGTGGAGTCGAGCTGCTGGAGTGGCAATTGGTGAGCAACAACGGAGTGAGTGCTGGATTATAGTTGAGGCACTGGAGAGTGAGAAACGAGTAGAAACAGAAAGAGTCGGAAGTAGCAAGACAATATCATAAAAAAGAATGAACTTAGGGTTAGGACCCGAGGATGAATCAATTCCAGACTGATCCGACTCCCGAATCTACCATAAAACCGACCTTTCCCATAGAACAAACTGTTTTGGGGAATGGAAACGGGGAACCTAACCAATTAAGGTTGGTTCTCAGTTTTTTGAATCGGGCACCGAGTTAGTCCCCGTGTGAAATGACTTTGAACCGGCTAGATGAAGCCGGCTCCTAGGTTGAAATGGTCCGATTGCTCACCTCTATAAACAATGATAAGGCTTGCTTCGTAGTTTAGTGCATGTTCAACATATCACCATATCCGATCATCACCCAAGTCCAAGCCCTGGAAAGTCAAAAACATTTGTCCGACTGCTTCTCATCAAGAAAGTTCCTTTGTACATATCGAAATGAGGAAAAAGAAGACAAAAGGCTAGGTCCAGAACACGAAACCACACTAGGATACCCTATAATCATACTAACATAATTCATGCACCCAATAAGTCAAATAACGTATAACTTACAAGGTGGTGGGGGTTCTTTCTAAGCTCCTACAATTCTCCTCCGCCAACCTACCAAGCCAACCTCCAATTAAAGAAGAGAAACCTACCAAGCCAACTTCATGCTCAACTAATCTCTAACCTTGAAATACAATGACGAAAAACTGCGATCCCCCATTGAAATTAGAATGTCCTATTCTTAATCGTGCAAACAAGATATGGTTCGACGAATGGACTCAAGATCACATTAAACTCTCATGATTTCCTCTTTTTGCTTTTGAGTTATTGCCTCAGTTCTCTTAATGAATATGTATTTCCTTCTCAAAAACTGTTTGGGAAGAAAGAAAAATTTGATAGTGCATCCTAAATCCAATGAAATGCACTGTCACATCTAGAAGACAATCTCGTACATGGGACACCTGGATGAAACAATCGGCGGAACAATAACATGGTGGATTTTGAAGAATAAAACAAGGGAATGGGGACAAAGGACAGCAATCCGTTGCCAAAGCAATTAATTAATCTTCAGCTCAAGAAAATATCGCTCCTTCGTTTGCGGTCACTTGACATGTTGGCTCGATTCATTTATGAGTAAATTAATGGGTGGGGAGGGTCGGTAACCCCTAGCCCCCCTTAGCACATTATTGTAAAAGATTTCACACATTGTATGACATACTCGGATTGACTCCGCCCCATTCGCAATCCGATGGTTCAAGGTTGGGCGATAGAGCTTCTTGGCATAAAATATGTGCCGCTAAAATCGCTTAGAGACTTGCTCGCCTCGCGAATCGAATCCCCGATCTTTGCTCGAGAAATGGGACGTCTTTGTTATTGATCCGTTCAGCTCGATCCTGCGACGACGTTTGCTTAAATTACGTTTCGAACGAGACGCACCGACGGAGGAGCATAGGGTAGACAATCAAGAAACCGAGAGGCAACGTCACGCAAATGCAAAAAGATTTCACCATGGAAGAGGAGGATCTGAGTGCTTATTCCATGCCCTGCCCTTCATCGACTCCCCCGAACTACTTCCGTCCGTAGAAGGGGCACGTTGTCGGGTTTTGGGTGCGTACGACTTTGCGAGGGTGAATCCTGGCGACGTAGCCCTTCCCCTCTGTTGGATAAATTCGTCAAAAATCGCTCCTTTTTCGCTTTTCTTGCTGAAAATCGACATCTTTGGGAACTCAGGGAGCGTTGCATGACTCTCCCTCAGACACGCACGCTCTTGACAACTCTTTGGGGAGAGAGAGAGAGAGAGAGAGAGAGAGAGAGAGGGGAGCGCATTGGAGTTTGCTCAGATTCGGGTTGGCATAATCGCCCCCTTTCCTATATTATTTTATTTCTCCCCTTTTCGTCTCTTCGGACCCTCCAATGATTTCAACTATAAGACCCGAATAGCTTTTTCTCCATTACTCCCCCATCCGTCGATCTCTCTCTGTAATGGGTTGTTTGGGCATGCCTGTTCTGTCGCAATAAGCTGAGAAGGAGAGGAAAAATCCGAACTTTTGTCTCGCCGCAGCACGCAGCGGTTGGTGTATGTGCGCATTAGAGGCACTGCAGACATTGTGTTTGTTTGTTGCTCCCCAGAGAGAGAGAGAGAGAGAGAGAGAGAGAGAGAGAGAGTCCCAAGTGATTTTTACATGGCCAATGCGTCTGGGCTGTTTTCTCCTTCCATACCTACCCTGAGAATGAAGATTCAGCCTTCCATAGGAGTTTCTCGATCTGGGTCTTGCTCGAATAAGGTCGTGCTCCGGCGGATACTGTGCGGCAGCCAACGAGAAGCATGCTTCGGGCGTTGCGTCTTCTGAATCTCGAGTGCCTAAGTGAGTACTGATTGGGTCTGTCTGCGTTCACGATGCTTCTTGATGCAATTGCAGTAGCAAGGAGTTGCATCAGTTTAATTGAATAATGCTTTTGAGGATGTTGTGGTAGAGTTGATTGGGTGAAAAATGGAGTATGTTTACTTGTATCTGTTGTTATTTCGGTCTCCTTGTTTCACCTAGCTTTTCATTTTTAAACTTCTAATTTCTGTTAAAGCCTGATAGAATTGGAAAAAGAACGATGATGTTGGCTAGATTAGCTCATGGGTATGATTTAGAGGATTGCCTTTTCTTTTTAATTTGTTTGCGGCTGATGCATGTATATCTGGAGAAGAGGTGGGAACATTTGAGCAAGTAGAATCAAGACTAAATTTGTTTGTGGGATCGAGTGGTCTTGCATTATGACAATGGTGACCGGAGTGTATTGTTCAATGACTATGTTGAGCTAGTTTTGGCAGCTGGACGGCGCTTCGGTCTATTTGAATTTGTTCGAAATGCTATGAGAAGAGCTTAGATGATTGTTGAGACGAAAAAGTTCTTGAAAGAGCTTGATCTTTTCTATGATTTGTGAGGGCGTTCTTTCTATAGATTGTACAGGAGACTCGAGAGAAAGTTAGGTTATGAAAGCAGTTTGGTGGGATACATGTTTCTCGGTACTTCTTTTCACTCAATCTGAATGCAGCTCCTTTACAAATGGAGATTAATGATAAGCTTTTGTTCCAATTGTTTGAGTTTCTGTTGTTTACTATTAAGTTGGTAAATGACAGTAGATTTTATCTTGTAATATACTGATAGATAAGCAAAAAAGAGAGCCGTCAATCCATACAGCTGATACATGTGCTTGTTATATTGTTAAGTATCCTGATTAAGCATCTCAAATCATTTGACCTACATTTTGTATAAACTTTGCTCCTTGGAAGTGGGCTTCTATGCTTTACATGCCTCTCTGCTAAAGGACAAGGTCTGCACTTATAACCCAATCAACCCTGAAATGTTTAGTCCTGCCTTGGCCACATGCCATCTGTAGATGGACACTGACCTGGAACGGCATATGCCATAAACTGGCCTTGTCAATTTTCATTAGCTGTCAAATTCAGTTGAAGGTAAATGGAGAATTTATTGTGTCCAAGTGGCCGAGTATGCATCCACATTGAGGGAAGTTTTATCAAGTAGTGCAAAATTGGAATTTATAGCTTAATCTTTGAGGAAGCGGTTCTTTATTTTGTTAACCTTTATGTGTAAACTAAATTTTTGAAGGGTCATTGGTCAAGGATGCAAGTTAATTGGATGCGGCTCGGCCATTCCAACTCTTCAGGTTTCAAATGATGATCTTTCAAAAATTGTTGACACCAATGATGAATGGATAGCAGCTCGCACTGGGATCCGCAATCGCCGTGTTCTGTCAGGTTGGTTCTTGCAAATGATGTTGCCAGTATTTACTGCTTAAGTTCTAAGCTAATGAAGAAAACTTAGTCTTCTAATAAATTTTTGATGAACTGTTCCGCTCTTGCTTTCTCCACATACCTTGTCAAGAAAGATTGGATTGTTGGTTTTATTTATTTTTGTCGTTTTGATGCATACAATCAGATGCAGACATGATTTTACATAACTGTGAATGAAGATCCATCTATCATCTGCAAACTTATCCACTTATGTCACCTCTGTTTCCTTCATTATTTTTGACTTTGGATTTAAGTAAACACATACACTGTCTTGTTCCTACGGTCTGGATCTTACTATCTTATGTATGTGGTGGCTCTAAGGTTGATAGCTGCAGTCTCACAATTTTGTCAATGCAGGCAAGGATAGCTTGACAGGTTTGGCTGTGGAGGCAGCGAGGAAAGCTCTAGAGATGGCACAGGTTGATCCTGAGGATCTGGACCTAGTCTTGATGTGCACGTCTACGCCAGAGGATCTTTTTGGCAGCGCTCCTCAGGTACTCTACGATTGCATGTATTCTCATTGTGTGCACTTCGTTCTTTCACATTTGGACCTGTCTCGGTTGAGTATGATTCCATCATCCTTCCTGCTAAGTCATAGAGAGGATTATAAATTCAATTGGGGGAGATCGTTATGTCTTGGTGTAACCATAGAACGGTCGCAGTTAACTCAAGCCTCGATAGTTCTTGGTTTAACCTTGCTAAACAAACATCTCTGGAGTCCAAAACATTCCTTTTATGAGATACCTTCTTTAAGAAGTCTTTTCCATCTCAATAGTTTACCTAAACCATCTCATAATAGAGTCTTTTGCACTATGTCTATTTCAGATTCAAAAAGCACTTGGTTGCAAGAATAATCCTTTGGCTTACGACATAACAGCTGCATGCAGTGGGTTCGTGCTAGGTCTGGTCTCAGCTGCTTGTCACATCAGGGGTAATGTAAAATTCATTTGTTTTTTTCGAATAATCTACAGTATGATTAACATCTTTTTTGGCTAGTTACCATTACCGATAATCTTCTTGATGAAAATGTGCCTGAAACTACAGGAGGCGGGTTCAACAATGTCCTAATTGTTGGCGCGGATTCTCTTTCACGTTATGTTGATTGGACTGATCGAGGGACCTGCATTTTATTCGGTGATGCTGCAGGTGCTGTAGTGATGCAGGTGATTTCTGTATTGGACTGCATGAGGAATATTCATGCTTCTGGCATTGAAATATTGTACTATCGCTTTATAAAGTTTCATCAATGTCACTGTCATCATCATCATTGTACAATATTTTAGTACTTATATCTCACATATGATTTAGGTCTATTGCCTGTCTCCATTGCTATGTCACATGCTCTTTAGAAGGATTTGGTAATTTGTTTTGTTTATGCTGCTTCATTTCCCTGCCAGCTTGTATGTATGATCCTAGAGGAATAATAATCCAGGTTCCTCAAATCTTGCTTCTTGAGTATTTTTTGTCCAAAAACTTAGAGGACTGATAATTCAAGGAGTATGGAATAAATTCACATACTTAGAGGTGCAAGCCTTCATTAACGTATGCGTTGTAAAACACGCTAACAGCATATATCTTAGCAGCCGACCTCCTTTTACCTTATTCAGACTGCCTGTCAGTCTGCTGTTCTGTTGTATGAGGGACTCTGTACAAATTCTAATTCAGCTTAGCCTTGTTTGTGCCTTTAGACAATTAAACATCAGGAGCAACTAAAATATTTCCTACTTTACTTCTCTTCAGGCCTGTGAAGCTGAGGAGGATGGTTTATTCGCTTTTGACTTGCACAGTGATGGAGATGGTCAAAGGTACTTCTTTTCCATGATCTTCTTCTTCTCTTTCATCACTTTCTGCTAGGAATACCAGTTTTTAGAACAGTAAATTCCATTTTGCAGGCATCTAAATGCTTATGTCAATGAAAACGAGACCGATCATGCCTTGGGTACTAATGGTTCGGTAAGAGATTTCCCTCCGAGGCAATCCTCATATTCCTGCATCCAGATGAACGGCAAAGAGGTTTTCCGTTTTGCTGTGCGCTGTGTGCCACAGTCAATCGAATCTTCCCTCGAGAAGGCCGGCCTTACTGCATCTAGCATCGACTGGCTGCTGCTTCACCAGGTATTCTTCAAATTCCTCACTTAACCTTAGAAGATTGGGACCTCTTGTGAAAATTTTGCACTCTAGTTATATGTCATCCTTCTCTTTCTTTGATCGCTTATGTTACTGCATGTGTCCTTGTTGCATTCTCTTGAACCAAAACCGTAGCGACGGATTACTTTGAATTCTGAGTACATAGATACATACATGTGAAAAACGATGTAGTCAGATTCTATGGATTACTTGTCCAAAGAAGAATGGGAGAACTGTAGAAACTGACGGAGATGATGCAGGCAAACCAGAGGATCATTGACGCTGTAGCAACACGTTTGGAAGTCCCTCAGGAGCGTGTCCTCTCGAATCTGGCAAATTACGGTAACACAAGCGCTGCATCAATCCCCTTGGCCTTGGATGAAGCTGTTCGTGGCGGAAAGGTGAAGTCGGGCCACATGATAGCGACTGCAGGTTTCGGAGCTGGCCTAACTTGGGGGTCTGCCATCATTAGATGGGGATAAAGCTTCACAACTTCACAAGGCAATCGCCGAATTCTTGCTTCCAAATTTCACAATTTCTCTTAGGGAGGTAGCAATTTTGTTCATTTGGACTCCAACGATTCAAATAAAATTGTATATTTGTCCTTCAACTTTGAGCGACTCTTGTATGCATTTTGCTGCTGTTGGTCTTCCAACACAGCAAGCTAGTGACATTCTAAATTATGCAGGTAAAGAAAAGCTCTTTCATTGTGCACTCCCAGTAATAGTTCTCTATTTCCTCTGCCATTATTGTGAGTTCATCAATGTTTGAACAAAAGAAGGGCGCATTGCACAACGGGCAATTCTGCAATAAAGGAAATATGTTTGAATCTTTATTGCTAGTCAGATACATATGCTGCAGTTCTTTCTGCATTTTTTGCAGTCAATAAATAAGAGGGACAAAAAAATGAGGGACAACAACAAACAAACAAGAAAATTACAAACAAGCACAAGAATGTAGTAACTTCAATCTCAAATTAGTGAAGCTCAAACTGAAACCTCTTGAAGTCTTGCTTTGATCCTCTTCAGAGTACCCTCAACTGCAATATCGAATGCATCCATCTTAGACCTCAAACCAGGTGAGCCTCCATGTTTTCGGTACATGATCCTCGGTATCATTTCCACAACTTTCTCTCTCATCCTCCTCACTCTCTCAATTGGTATCCCCATCAGCACATCCACTATCCTCAACCCTTTGAACACCACCTCCTCCTTCGGTATCGACACCGCAAACTCCTCGAATTCTTCCTCTGGCAGATGCCACCGGTACTGCGACCTGGCCGATTGGTCCTCGAAGAACACCGGGATGCACCCAGCAAGGAGCGAATCGAAGGTCGACCTCCGCGTCGGTGTGTCCCCAGGAGGTTGCAAGCAGAATGCGGCCTTCAGCATTGGCTGCATGTAGCGGATAGGGTTGTGCTCGCAAATGCCGTTCGAGCAATCCAGGAAATCACAGGTCTTCGCATAGTACCCATTGTCCAACCGTGGAGCTTCTGTCCCATTTTCGCACTCCATCCTGATGCTCCTCCTGATGTTGGGGGTGGCCGAGATGCCGCCCCCGCCAGCGAACAGCATCAGCGCGGTGCGGCGAGACCGGCGGACCCTGGCCACCCACGACTCGAGGAAGGTGGAGTCCGGCGGGTGGAACGAGGTCGGGTAAGGGATGGCTTGCTCCTGCCAGGGCCAAGCTCTGGACTCGAACGTCAATGCGGTGACGTTGAAGAACTCGGGCAATTCAAGAAACGAAGTGCCCCAGATGGGAGGGTCGTTGGACAACGGCTGCGAGAAGTCCCAGGCGGGTCGGGCCATGACCAGGAAGTGGTCGTGGCCCGAGCGCCTCTCCCAGATGCCCGGATCGTTCGCCCTCAAGAAGCGGTAGAGATCGAGGCCGTGCTCGGCGCTGGAGTTGACGTCGCGGCCGTAGAGGTAGCGGAGGGCGTCGAGGCCGGCGTAGTAGGGGAGGAAGACGGCGTCGGCGAGATCCGGGTCGGGGGTCAGGCAGGGGAGCTCCAGGACGCGGCGGTGGAAGACGAGCTCCAGCGCGAGGGGGTCGGTGCGGAACCAGCTGCGGGAGCGGTTGTGGGTGGGCTGCCCGAGGCCGTGGTTGGCCAGGTACGGGCAGAGGTCGTCGAGGAGGGGGTAGTCGGCGCACGTGGCGAGGACGTCCAGGTTGAACCGCGGCGGCAGGCGGCGGACGTGGATCCGGCGGCCCGAGCAGGCGTCGCCGGCGGCGGCCGAACGGGCCAGGCCAAGAACGGAGACGAAGAGGGTGAGGAGGAGGAGGAAGGAGGAGGAGATGGCGGTGGCCATGTCGAGGGAAGACAGCAGGTTCGATCCGGTTGGATCTCCTCACTGACGCGCACGCACTCTCCCCATCGTGGGGTTTGGTTCGATCGAGCTCAAAGTCACTACCTTTCTCGCTCCTTCTCTCTCCTCTTTCTCTCTCTACCGTGGCTTCTTTGTTTTGCTCCCTTTTTCAACTGTCGGTGGAGGAACCGAAGGATGATGACGATGGACTCTGTAAAAACAGGCCCGAAAATGCGGCGGGCTTTTCCTTGCTTCGTGAAGGACGGGGGGATCGTTGTTAACTGCAGCGATTTCGGCACAGGTCATGCTCGGCTAAATTGCGTGTTATTAATGTTCATTTCGATAAAAGGAAGGTCTCGAGCTTGAAAGTTGGTGCTGATAGCTGTTGGATTGTCGTTAATTGAAAGAACATTCAGATGATTAAAGGAGGAAGTAACGATTAATGAGGCTCACCCCCATCGAAGGGGGACTTGTTTATGATAGACCTCGCAGGTCAGAGGATGCATTCGCGGATTCAACGAACCATTCCCGAGTCTGTAAAAACCTTCTCGAATCGTGCGAACCGCCCCGTCTTCGCATACCGAGTTGGGTCGGAACCGAAAGTTGAGGTGTGATGAATTGGTTCCAAAAAGGTGTGGCTATTGTCTATTTGAGTGTGAATTTATACTCCTATTGATAGACCTTGTCAAATGGGTCTAGAACCCATTTATGAACCCACGTTTGTTTAAATGGGTGCTAATGGGTCATTCTTTTTTTCCGGATCAGCTTTAATGGGTTTCAAACAAAAAGGTCAAAATATATGGGTCTTAAATAGTGGTGTCAAATGGGTGGGTTCGGTCATAAAATAAACCACCCATCAACCCATTTATGACCCATTTATATGTAATGTAATTTCTTGACCCATACCGACCCGAATCCATACCCGACCCGACCCGTTATTGCTAAAACACTTCCATATTTAACTTAATATAATTTTTAACTTTTTCTTTTCTTTCTTTTTTTTTTCACAAATCCTCGAAATGGATTTGAGTTTTAGTTTTGAATTAAATATAAATGAGATCTTAAAAAATTAACATCCGTTGTTTTTTTTAGTCGGATAACACCCATTTAATAATACATTATTTGATACAATATTTTTAATTTAAATTGCCCATAAAGAAGTGCACAAATATAAAATAATAAAATCAATAATTATAATAATAAATTCATAAAATCAGGTTTTAGGGTCAAAAGCATATACATTATAGACCTATCAAATGGGTCCAAAATCCACTCATGTTTGCTTAAATTTAGCGATGTTCAGTTAAACACGAGCCTAAGAACATTGAGCTAAATGTCAAGCACTAAAATGTTCAAATGAGGATGTCCCATCTGTTCACCAATCAGGAAAGCAGCCAAGCCTTGCCTAGACCGGCTTACCACTTGCCGTCTACAAGACAAAGTGCAAATGCTCAGCCCATCACTCCTACAACAGAAGATCGAATTCCTAGGATAGATATTCTAAAATCCCACGGCAACGTTAACAAGGAGCACCGACGGAACGCCCAAGCAAAGACGTAGACACATAGATCTTACGATAATCTGAAGCCTATATGCTATTCCGCACTCACCACCACTAGAGCGAGCTCAACCAAGCAACGAAAAAAACTCCACAGCTCGAAGATAAAAATCCCTGCTTTTTCCCCACAAACCACGCTGGGCCAAACCACCCAAGAGACATTAACAGCAAGCATTCAAACAGAATCGCTATGACCCTCGAATCACTAATGCAGAGAAAGGGGGAAAAAAAAAAAAAAAGCTGCTGGCGGGGAAGTAAGGGCTTAAAGTGCTTCTTCTCCTCTCGACAAAGCAATGGCAAACCCAAAGGCAACTGGGCTAAGAACAATCGCAGAAGGTCGAGAGGAGCCATCCAACAATCGTGAAGTTTTGCAATGATCAATCAAATATCGTAAAGGTGTCACAATGTCTACAATGTTAGCTATTGTAGTACGGATAGAAACAAAGATTCTCACCCAACAGAGGAGGTAAAGAAATAATCTAGCCAAGCAAGAATTTATGATTTACATGAAGAAGAAAATAAGATGTCTAGATTTAGTAGCTCTAAACCTACTCGGTCAAATCTAGAGCTCCACCAATGATTGCGGTCTCATCATGAGTGAGTTCACCTCCCTTGCCAAAGATTCGTAAATCGAGAATCACAAATCGTGAATATGAAAAAAGGAACCCTGAGAAAATCAAGATGCAACTTCTTTCTTGAACCCATCTGCATGCAAGAATCTTGTGGAAAAGTGTAGCTTTTCATGTACTTCCTCATTATGACCCAACACCTAGTCTTTAACCTGAAAAAGAAAAGCATTGACTCTGATGAATATGTGACCTCTATGTCTAGAGATGATCACTTTACTTCTTCAACTAGTCGAGGTAACATTTCAATTGAGGACATTGGGAACATTGGGGACGACATTGATGAGTATGATTTATTTGAGAGTGAACATTTTGGATCGCAATCTACTAAGTCACAGTTGGACTTGTATTTGGAGGAGAATAGGCTTGATAGAAAGAAGTACGCGGATCTCAATGTACTTGATTATTGGAAGACTCATTCTCATCGGTATCCTGAGTTGTCTCTCATGGCACGCGATATATTGAGCATTCCTATCACTACCATTGCCTCAGTCAGCCTTTAGCATTGGAGGACGATTTTAAATAAATATCGTAGTTCCTTTACCGAAAGCGTAGAGGCCGAGTTGTGTACTAGAGATTGGTTATTTGGAGTTCCGCCTGGGGAAGAATTGGATGAGGAGTCTCTCATTGTCGACTTTCAAGACTATTTGCATTAGGTATTTTTTTCATCTCATTCTTTTGGTTTACTCATATGATTTAATGCACTTGTCTTCATAATGATGTATTCTTGGTATACTTGGTGGTGCTATGACTTATAATCAGAGTCAATGCTTTTCTTTTTCAGGTTAAAGACTGGGTGTTGGGTCATAATGAGGAAGTACATGAAAAGCTACACTTTTCCACAAGATTCTTGCATACAGATGGGTTCAAGAAAGAAGTT
This sequence comes from Syzygium grande, assembly GCA_024733475.1. Classification (NCBI taxonomy): domain Eukaryota; kingdom Viridiplantae; phylum Streptophyta; class Magnoliopsida; order Myrtales; family Myrtaceae; genus Syzygium; species Syzygium grande. The sequence goes on along the minus strand of JAMXDD010000001.1, from coordinate 38,091,126 downwards.
GCATCTTGATTTTCTCAGGGTTCCTTTTTCATATTCACGATTTGTGATTCCGATTTTGAATCTTTGGCAAGGGAGGTGAACTCACTCATGATGAGACCGCAATCATTGGTGGAGCTCTAGATTTGACTGAGTAGGTTTAGAGCTACTAAATCTAGACATCTTATTTTTTCTTCATGTAAATCATAAATTCTTGCTTGGCTAGATTATTTCTTTACCTCCTCTGTTGGGTGAGAATCTTTGTTTCTATCGTACTACAATAGCTAACATTGTAGACATTGTGACACCTTTTCTTCGATATTTGATTGATCATTGCAAAACTTGCTGATTGTTGGATGGCTCCTCTCGTGTACCTTCCGCTGATTGTTCTTAGCCTTGGTTGCCTTTGGGTTTGCCATTCTTTGTCGAGAGGAGAAGAAGCACTTTAAGCCCTCGCTACTTCCCTTCCGAGCTTTTTTTTTTTTTTTTCGTCCCCGGGCTTTCTCTGCATTAGTGATTCGAGGGTCTCAGAGCGATTTGTGTTGAATGCTTGCCTGTTAATGTCTCTTGGGTGGTTTGGCCAGCGTGGTTTGTGGGGAAAAAGCAGGATTTTTATCTTCGAGCTGTGGAGTTTTTTTCGTTGCTTGGTTGAGCTCGCTCTAGTGGTGGTGAGTGTGGAATAGCATATAGGCTTCCGGTTATCGTGAAGATCCGTGTGTCTACACGCACGCTTGGAAGGCGTTTCCGTCGGTGCTCCTTGTTAACGTTGTCGTGGGATTTTAGAATATCTATCCTAGGAATTCGATCTTCTGTTGTAGGAGTGATGGGCTGAGCATTTGCACTTTGTGCCGTAGACGCAGAAGTGGTAAGCGGTCTAGGCAAGGCTTGGCTGCTTTCCTGATTGGTGAACAGATGGGACATCCTCATTTGAACATTTTAGTGCTTGACATTTAGCTCAATGTTCTTAGGCTCGTGTTTAACTGAACATCGCTAAATTTAAGCAAACATGAGTGGATTTTGGACCCATTTGATAGGTCTATAATGTATATGCTTTTGACCCTAAAACTTGATTTTATGAATTTATTATTATAATTATTGATTTTATTATTTTATATTTGTGCACTTCTTTATGGGCAATTTAAATTAAAAATATTGTATCAAATAATGTATTATTAAATGGGTGTTATCCGACTAAAAAAAACAACGGATGTTAATTTTTTAAGATCTCATTTATATTTAATTCAAAACTAAAACTCAAATCCATTTCGTGGATTTGTGAAAAAAAAAAGAAAGAAAAAAAAGAAAAAGTTAAAAATTATATTAAGTTAAATATGGAAGTGTTTTAGCAATACGGGTCGAATTCGGGTATGGGTCGGGTCGGGTATGGGTCAAGAAAATTACATCACAGATAAATGGGTTATAACGGGTTGATGGGTGGGTTGGCCGGACCATTTATGACCCGACCCAAACCCGACCCAACCCACCCATTTGACACCACTACCTATCGATAGGAAGGCGCGAGGGTCGCAGGAGACAGCCCTCATGGGCCACCAGAGGGCTTTTATTGTTTGGGCCCGTACTTTATTGTTAGTTTGGGTTTTGACTCGTGAATAGCTACTGAGTAGCCTAAGGCTTTAATAGCCCCTAGAGTTTTTTGTGTTGTCTATATATAATCAATTTCTATTGTAATTTAAAATTACAACAGAGAGGTGGGAGATACTAATTATAGTGAAATCATCTATTAGATGTAGCCTTAATTTAAAAATGAACCAAAATAAACCTTGTCTCTCGATGTTTCTTTATCGCATTTACTCTCTATTTCGTTGTGTTTGTGCTCCTAATCCTAACATCTGGAAAAAAGAGCTAATAGTAGATTGGTGTGCCTCCAATCTTTTATAGTGTTTGCTGAATATCTCAAAGAATGAATTCGGTGACCAACGCAGTTTTCGGGTGGTGGACATTGTGGTGGAGCAACGCGGGTCCGTTGGCAGACTTTATAGTTTTAATATGGAGAAAGAGACCATGGATGAAGTTAGGCATCGATGGAGATTCAAGTTGAGATATCTTTATGCCGAAGGATACCTGGATTAAGGAAGAATAGACCTAACACTAAGCTCACACGTGAAAAGGAGATTGTCGAGATGCATGTTCGATTTGTGTTAAAAAGTCTCACATTGGAAAATTGGTGTGGTGTGAAGCAACTAATATATCAATTGGCCCATGACTCATTAGCTTAAACTTTTGAGTGAAGATGAGTCTAACTAAATATGTTGATAGGCTTGGACTTGATCTTTCTTGGCGATCTTCTGAGTAAAGGTATTGAGCTTTTCCTTTGCAATCCCAACAATTATAGAGGTCCAAAATGTTTGAGCTCATTGCGTAGGGCCACTAAAGATTCGGGCTCATTCTAATTCATTTCAAGCAGAAGGGCCACTAAGGATTTGGGCTCATTCTAATACAATTCAAGCCCTCTCACTCGAATGCAGTCTTGTTAGCAGGGGAAGATGCAAAGGCACCCCCAAGCCCAATCTTCCCGCAAATGGTATTTCTTATCATATCAAACTTACTTCACATGATTCGTGTTCATATTATACAAAACCAAGGAGAGCAGTAAAGACCCATTATTCTACTGATCTGCTGGCTCGGTTTCAGGATTTCAACGACTGATCGATCGCTCTAGGGTTATAAACAATGTGAGATCAGGTGGAATCTTGATTATAATTAGCTCTCCAGGCTCTCATAGACCCCGATAACAACAAAATTAGGTCCGCTGGTCATATGTTCGGCCATGTGCTTTCTGAACTTTCTTACTAAACATGGGCAGTTCCCACCTGAACCAGTCACAAGACACACTTGAGGCATCTTCTGCTATCTTTATCTGCGTGGAACTCGTGCAAGATTTTGTAATCTAGTCACCTTGACATTTGTGGGAGAGAGTGCAACTAAAGCGGAAGCTCAATAAACAAGTTCCACCTGACATCGCAGATCTTCTTTCTTTCGGTTCTTCTTATCCACAAAGGGATGTTTTTTTAAGAATAGAATGGCAGCTTTATCAAAAAGAATTTTTATTCCGCCCACTGGCAAATAAAAATATCATTTCCACGAGTTAATGTAACGCGATGAATTTTCCCTTGAGCTACAATTCGAAGTTCCGTCATAAGAAATTTAGGGTTTGTTGAGAGCATCAAGCACGATAATTTCGAGTTGAGAAAAAACTCAACAGACCCATGTTGGAAATCCGCTGAAAACCCTTTAGATCTCCCCAATCCACGCCAATCTGATGCCTTAACAAGAGCAAAAGCACACCGTATTATCCCCACAGATTCAGACATGCAATGACAAATCGGGCATCGTGAATCTCGAGTCCCCTGACCCATCCTCTCATTTCCAAGTCTATATTAGCTACATGACAGATATCTTGGTTGACTGAAACGAGGGAACTGCTGTTTTTTGTGTGTCATTATTATCTAATATCCCCATTGCAGGCTGTCTCATTTGATATTGAGCATGTATAATGCCAATGAGGAGACTGATTGACCACGTTTTAGACCAGTGATGATTTCCTAACTATGCCACTTTTTTTTGTGGGGGAGTCGAATAAATATGCTGCTTTAATAATGCACCAATGTGGTAGTTGATGGAATCACAACTTTTATTGAGCTCAATCCCACGTGAGCTTATGGACAAAAGGAGAAAACATGAGTTCTTTCCATGACTGAAAGTCTATGATAAAACCCCGCCAGTTTCCTTGTCCAGCAAACATGTAAGCCAAAAGGAGGAGGAGACCAGCAGGAAAATGTTCACATAATTGAATCGAGTTTGTCCTGCCTTAGTTTTGTTAGCTTGCTAGTAGACTTGTCAAAATGGGCCTACGACGCATTTCTACACTCATATTTAATGATTGAGTTTTATATTGATTGGTTATATTCAGTAAATGGGTTCTGAATACATACCTATGCTCTAAATAATATGAGTATCAAGTGGGTTTACAACTTATTTAGACTTAACTCACTTATATGACTCTCTTTCGCTCTCACTTGATCTCGCACTCGCGCACTGCACTCTCTTACCTCAGTTTGGATAAATATGAAAGTATTTTAGCACAATATAGGTCGGTTCGGTTCGGTATGTATTGGATATGGATTTGATTGAGTATTAGAAATTAAATTTGTATTGCATGGAAATAGATTAAAATGAGTTAAATGCGTAAATTTGGATCATATCATTTTCGACTCGACCCCACCCCATCTACCGATTTGACCGGTCTACTTATCATACTATCCCGAATGGGTATGCATGCATGGGCCCTACGACTGAGAATTGATGAGATTCTTGCTCAAGTAGGCCAAACGGGACTCTTGTACTATAATGTTTGTGGCAAGTTGTACAATATTGTACATGCCTGTGGCTTTGGACGTTTGGGCAAATGAAAGACAACGAACATTAATAGATTTTCGCTATTCACAAGAGGGACAACAAACATTAATTGGCTCCATTATTCACTTTGGATGCATATATATGTAGCACTTGCAGATAGAATATCCACACGAGCTCAAAAACGTCTCTTTTGGGAGAGAATTACTTAACCATTTTTTGCCATCATTTAGCTGATCGTTTGGGAGAGCTATATTTACCTAATCTTTTCCCCAATATGTATTCTTCCCCTGACCAAGGAGAGTCATATGTGAGGTACAAGAAAAATCGAAGTACTTAAGGAAAAATGAGCATTTTGACTTGGTGCATGATTTCGCCATTTGCACTTTGATTTCAACACTTACTGTTGCTCCCCAATGTCAAACAATTTGGTTGTTTTGACGAAAAAACAAAGCGTTCACGGTAGCGAGATTTGACAATACTCATCGTGCCAAGAAACTTGGAGACGTTGCGTGCTTTCTTGAGCATCGTATGACAGACATTAGGAGGCAGCAACATAGGTGAGCCCTAGTTCTACCTCTGCATAGGAAAATACAAGAATAATTTTTAAGCTTACTTGTTGCAGAAAACGAAGTTATTCCATTTGATGTCACTGATGATGCTCTGCAAGAATTGATGGTCTTCCCCATAGTTCGGAACTTAAAACCCTAATTTGTTACTTGTTCTATCTTTTGTTTGCACGCATCGAGATCAGAAGATTGACCCGAGAAAGCAAACATGCGCGTTTTGAGAGTTTAAGACGACCTCATGTTAATCCCAAATATATATGATCTTGTCTTAATGGGAGATGTCTGATTCTTCTCAGTAAGAGATTACATCGAGATTCGCATTTGAATATCGTGGATGGTAATCGAATGACGACTTATTCAATCGCATCTCCTGACCATTTTTTCGGTCATATGTTAATAAGAAACTCTACTTCTTATCCTGGACATGGATTTGGGGTAATTTTCATTTGAGCGAAATGCAGATCGAGCATAAATTAGAGCTGGATTTCATAAATTATAATGTTAGGTGACATCTATTTTGTCTTTTTTTCCCCGGTGAATTTAGTTATTTGATATTCATTTCAACTACGAAGTTAGGGTTTTAGGAATGCAAGAATGCGTCTACCAAACTAGTGAAATTCGACGGATGATGATATCATTGGCCACAGCGTCATTATCATCTGAAATTCTAAAATGGGGAAAGTCTTAGATTTATTCTTGAAGTAAGGCACAAATGTTTGACCTTGGGGCGTAGAGTACCGGGTATAATACGCTTTTATCACGAACAATGACCCGGCGGTGATAGGTATCAACTTGCAAACGTACGCTTGAAAGATACATGGGCAACGCGACATCGAGAGAAATTTCCCACGAAATTTCATAGCATGCGAATTTTCTACAACGATACATGATCTGTCTGTACGTATGAATCCAATGCATATAAATCTAGATCATTTAAGGACCATCACACAGATAAAAGTGAATCTTAACCGTTGATCATGTGGAGATCGCGCATCGATGTCACGTCATTAATTGACATTGAGATCGCTCGATTCCAATTGACAGTGAATCGAACGGCGTGTTGCCTAGTCATGGAGGGAGGGACGGTGATTAGGAGGTAGGTCCATCTGAATTTTTTCTCTTGTCATAGACACCGAAGACAACATGTTACCCCCGTGGATCCGAGGTAGCTTCAACCAACCTTTTCTGTATTTTTAAAAGGTCAATTTCGACGGACCAAAATAATATTAGAAAATAACATAAAACAAAATAAAATAAAAGGTCAATTTCTCTTGCAGTTTCATTTTGTGGTGAGGTGAGGGGTGAGGGCGATGTTTTAGGTCAGCTCGTTCGAAGCTCGACTAATTCACCTCTCTAAAGATTAAACGGTCCACATTCAACCATGACGTCTTGATCGCTGCACTTTTTTGAACCGGTAAAAAACTCGACAAGCCACGTTTGACGGGGATCGGATTAAGATAAGACAATTTGCCTTACATCGTACCCGGATCAGGGGATGACGAGCAATCCACGAGTCCCATGAGGATCAAAGAAATCTCGCGATTACTGTCCGATCCTAAATTCAAACTCACGTATGTATCGGGACCCATTTCACGATTTCCGTGTTGTTTTGTGAGGGAATTCACTTATTAGAGTAGGATTTTGACCTGAGAGAATTTACCTGCTTTTACACGTGTTTCCCCAAATGCTTTAAGCTTCTCCATTTAATCGTGTGTTGACTTTGCAAGGTGGGATAGTGGGAATGAGTCATAGGCTTGAAGGGAAAGAATATATGTAACTTTTACTTATTCATTGTACATTTAGGGTCTATTTGTTTAAAGGAAAACTATTTTCAAATTTTTGATATTTTGGATGACAGAAAATTAATTAATTTACGGAAAATATTTTTCATGGACCGAAAAAGATAATTTTTATTAGGGAAAATGACTCCTCCTTCTAGTAAGAAGGAAAATAATTTTCTCTAAATCACTAAATAAGTGAAATTAAAATTTTTCCTTGAAAATGATTCCCAAAAAAATATTTTTTTATCATGAAATATTCAATGAAATAAACGCTAGGCTTTATTTGTTTCGCAGAAAACCTTTTTCTTGTTTTTCGGCATTTGGTTAGCTTAGGAAAATAAGTCAATAGAAAACATATATTTAAATTCAGAAAAATGATTTCCTCTTTGAAAAATCAGAAAACATTTTACAAAATATGACTAGATATTAGTCCTTGGATCCGAAACTCTACGCTTGGCCACGACAATCCTAATATTGATTTCCGAGTCCCTGGCATCTAGGACCAGGTCTCCGGCGTCCTCATACAAAAAACCAGTTGGCATGAACAAACGAAGAGATGAAAACCAAATATGAGTTCACATGATAACGACGAGGGGTTGGCATGCAATGCAAGAAGTGAGTTGCGAAGAAGTTTGGTGTGCAGTCGAAGCAACCTCGGAGGGCATCGTGGCAAACTGTCATGGATCAAAGCGGTTGCCCCTGACATTGGAGAGTTCCAAGCAAAGTGGACAGGACAGGGTGCAACTTCTCTTGAAGAACATGAGAGGTGCCGAGGCATCAGGCAGCGCTGTGTTGATGTAATTTCCATTTCAGCATAATTCATTTTATCTTGAACTTAGGTTCGTAGAATTCGCACTCTATTCGAATCCCTTTCGTGTGCTTTATGCTCAAGTGAGAAATCATGGAACGATCCTGACTACTCTCCAACTATCTGAAGTTCGGATACTCTCAATACGATCATTGCCCGACATTGATCGTTCCCGACACTGATTTAATGGGGAATTGGCCGGCATATTCGGATACTTCTTTTTGGCCAATTTTGTCAAATAGTTTACAGAAATTTCTTTTTTCCTCTGGGTTAGCCAACATGCATTAGATGTATAAAGAAAGTCCAATGATCTTATTGTTGTAAAACTCATACATCATTTGTCTAAAGAGTAGCAAATTCCATCTAATAGTTTTTTGCTATTTTGATCAAAAGGAGGTGTACATAAGTCAATAAGCGGTGGAATGAAAACTTTAGGTTAGAAATGATAAGAGTGTAAACACATTAATTAAAGAGTATGATAAAAACAACTAATCAATACATGAAATTCTGATAAAGAGGGAAGATAATCCTTGTACTATCCAAATTTATCTTCCATAAAAATTCTCTTTTAATAAACAATAATCTGCTTGAAATATTATCTCACGTCGCTCGACAATGGATCATATATGCAAATAGTTTAAGCTTTTGGGTTGGATTTTCTAACACAATATGAGAGCCGATACTATCCATTTCACGTATGTGCATCCACCCTCGTAGGACAACTACTTGACAATGGGTTTTAACAATCATCTCGGTATTATATTTTTGTTTTCTCTATTTGGAACAATAAACTGCAAATGGTATTATGTTAGTGTACTACAATATAGAAAATATGGCCACGAGCATATTCAGACCCCATTTATTTCGAAGAATTTAAATAATTTAGAAAATATTTTCTTTAAAAATAATCGTTCGTATCACTTATAAAAAGCGAATGAACGACCACCGGTTTAGACATAAATTATCATCAATTAATGAAAACGTTTTTCATTAATTAATTGCTTCAAACGAGACAATCAATTATTCTTTGGAAAATATTTTTAATCATTCACGTTCGTGCTTGACATCGATAGATCTCGGACTCTTGCTTAGTTTATAACCTTCGACATTTATGATGGTTGCTTCCGATGTGGCTGCATCATGCACCACCACCAGACGAAAAACGAATCCCACCACCCGGATCATAGCATTTTGCACTTTTCGTGCTATCCCCATCTAACAAGTCCACATCAAAGAAAATCGAAGTTGTAGCTTTGGGCCAATTCGATTGGACCTAACATTTTTGCAATGTGTACAGGAGGAATTGGGCATGTTGGGTGCCGTCACCCGAATGTATTTTGGTTGGCCAGAAATGCCGACCTTTACCTAACTTATAATGTGTTATTATATTAGTGTTAGTTTGGTGGGAGTCAATTGCCTTAACTTAAGGGGATGCATTAGAGAAGAGAAGGGCAAATCTTATGCTGTACCCCATGGTCCAAAAATAGAGATTTGTGTACCTAAGTTTGGGGAAGTGAAATTTTCCCTCCAAAAATATAAAAAAAAAATTGTGGACAGAATGAAGAGACGTGTTTACTTAATTGATTGCGAAGGATTTCGATCTAGAGACCCATTTTTAAATTGGGCCATTCTTTTTTTCGGTTGAAAGAAAGATGTTATTCATATATCATAATTATACTGGAGAGGTACATAGAAGGTTTTCAAACCTAACAAATCCTAAATAATTGTAGAACGAAGCAAAAGCTAGAAAGCAAATAACAAAATATAGTCTACAACTAGAAGCACACTCTCATCCCTCAAGAAAATATCTGTTACCCTAAACGTTTGGCTGCTGATCACCAGATTCAGTGATGTCTTCCACTCCATATGCAACAACTTGCGGTGCGCGTCTAGTTCAATGTTCTTATCAATATCGCCGTACAGAGATACCGATATTAAAACGTTAAAAGAACACATATCAAATATCTATAAGAAGCTCTCATATCTATATATAGATCTAGTTCGAGAGAGTAAAACCTCCCAAAACTTGACCTAAACCTAAATCGGGAGAGGAAAGCGATCTAATCTTGAAGAGGTTGTGGAGCCATGTTAAGGATATCCTCCTCAATAGCTGTCAACTGGATGAATGACCGAATTGGTCTTCACGATCACTCAAGATTAGCTGCAGAAATTTATTCATACGCATACACTCCCAAAACAAATCGGGAGAAAAAAAAAGATAGAGAGCTTTAAAAGAGGGAAGAGGGAGGGAGGGAGAGAGAGAGGTTGCTTAGGTACATTTCAGGTGCCACACTGGCATGACTTTGCTTAAGTACTAAGAAAAATGTGTGTAAATCGAGTGACAGTTATTTTCTTAGATGAACGCTCAAGGTAAGGTCTTACCACAATCTTCCACGTTGATGGTGTCTCCATTTATATAATCTAGTTAGTCGCTTGGTAGTGCTTTGTGCTTTCGATTTACGAGATGTGTTTCGACATGGGGATTTTTTATAGTTCTTGTGTGCATGGACTCGCGCCCCAATTTTTTTTTTTTTTATATTGGAATTTCTTATGGACGGTGTCAATGAGTATCTTTAGAGACTTAATTCGGCAATAACTTATAGTTACAGGAGCTCGGCCAAACTTATTAACGCCTTATAGCAAAACTGATTGAAACGAAGTTAGAAATTATAATACACATATAAGGAAACCCTAACAGGCGTCGGAACGCATGTTTCGACCATCTTCGTCGGTAAATTAATCATGCATCGCATATTAATAAAAGTCCTAAAACGTTAATACAATAAATTATTCATATATACTGAAAACGAAACAGTGACGTCATGCCAACACTGTATCGAGAGACATCGTTGCCAGCTAGGATCGTGGAAGGCGACGTGAAGAGAAAATATTAAGTGATCCAGACCCTCCAAGTTATCATGAGGTCCAACTAATCAATGAACGACACGTGACGCCACGTGTCATTCTTTCTTCATAAAATAGTTTGCGTCCCATCTCTATTCATTGAAGACACATTCTCTCTCTTCCATTTTTTTCAAAATTCACTCCCTCTCTTTGCGTCCTCCAAAGAGCGAAGACTCGCTCTCTTTTTATCCCGCACGTCGCCTTCACCTCCACCTCCGGAGCCATGGTGACGTGAAGGGGCCGAACCACCTAATATTTTCTCCCACACAAAGGTTCGTGCGACCAACAGCCGTGAAATCAAGAAAAAGCAACACAGTCTCGAACCAACCTCGATGACTGCATGTGGACCTTCACGCCTTCCTTCTCACATAACGTTACGGCGCGTTTGCCTCTTCAAATTCGTCATTTATGTTTTGGCCAAAGTATATAAATTTAATGTCTCTTTCACTTCGCCAACTCCCACCGAGAAATAACCCTCTCTAGCGGTCGAGCGGTATCCCGAGCCGGTCCAGAAGCTCGCACGGGGCTGGAGACCCGGCACAAAGAGCCGACGCCATCTCCTCATCAGTATGCATCAACGATAGACGGCCCATCTCCGCATGAACCGGGACCTCATAACCAAAGCTAAACCCCCGCCGATTCAACGCTTCTCGAACCACGCCGTCCAACACCTTCTTTTCCAAAAAAACAGTACAAGAAGCACAGTGATTCCTAGCTGCTGACCTTGGTGGTGGCTTGTCGCCCCGAAACATGCTCAGCCGTTACAGTGGTCGATTACGTAAAGCTTTAAATCCCGTTTGAATTAGCGACGCGATTGCATCATGGGTGACATTAGCGATTCAGCCACCCCTCTGCATCTTTTGCCCAAAACGGGCGAGTACGCATGCTCTGTTTTGATACTAAATAATGACTGCAGATTAATGTGTTTACACTTATAATAAGGTAAATTTAATTTCGCTATATCATATAAAAATCACACGCATATTATTTTTCCGGAATTATACGGGTCCTGTGTTGTGATGGGAAGGGAAAATCAAGAAAAGAGAAACGAGGAGAAGGGAAAGAAAAGGCAAAAGAAATGGAGGATGGAGAGGCAAGAAAAGAGAGAACTTGTCTTCGAAATCCGACTCCTATAAAAGGCCCAGACCACCTCGCCGTTTCTCTTCTCTTATGTCTCCGTGTTTCGTTTCTCTCGGTTCTCTCTTTCTCTTTCTCTCTCTCCCTTTCTCCGTGTCTTTCTCTCTGTCTCTGCCTTTGCAAAGGGTCGAAAGCTGCGACCTTTTTGGCATTTTGGTGACAGAGACAGTCTTCTTCTTCTTCGAAGCTCCTTCGCCCATCAGTTCAATCCAGCCCAATTCGTCTCCGTTCGCCACGACCGACCTCCTTCCTCCCGAAACCGCATTTTTTCCCGAGGGTCGCTCGAGGGGTGAAAAACAGGTAAGGGCTGCGTTTTGACCGCTCGCGATTTGTTGCTGCATCATGCACGTCTCTTGACGACCGTATCGACAAAAAAAAAAAGATTATTTCTTTACACTCGCGTTCCTGTGCGGAACGGAGTTCGTGGCTGGGATTTCGTCTGATGAACGTTCTTGATACGGCAAAATCGAATCTTTTGGTGGCCATCACGGTTTATGGTGACGATACATGCATGGGAGTCTTTCTATCTCAACTCCCTGTGAGTTCCGGCGACAGTTTCTTCGGCTTTCGATTTCAGGGTTTTTTAATTTTTTCTACCTGCTCGGTTCATCTAGGACCATATGATCTCGGGCCCATGTTTTTTAACGCCGTATAGTTTTTGACGAGACGATTTTCTTGAATATTTTGGAGGACTAAACAGCTCGTCTGCTTGTTTCGGCTTTGAAAGAGCTGTACTTGCTGAGAAGATGGTGACTTTGAGGACCCCATTTGTTTATTTCGCTCAAAAATCATAGGCTAATAATAAAGTTAATTGTTTGTCGGTTGCTGTAATCCTAGTGGATGATGTTGATGCCTGGAAACGTGTATCAATCACTTTCTTTCGAATGCCAAACCGTGAAACGTGTCTTAATCACTTTCTTTCGATGTGAACTGTTAAATGAAAGCTTTGATGTACTCTGGCTTACCTTATTTTTTGTTTCTTGATTGGCCCAGAAACTTCTGCAAGTAGTAGTTTACAATCTCGAGTTGTTTCAGCCTATATAGTTTGAACTGAAAGTGGGCAAGATTACATGTTTCAGGTGTGAACTATGAAGGTTGATGTTGTGTTCATTTTCTTGTTTATTTTCCCCCATTGTTGTGCCTGGTGGCATCTCATGGTCCTTTCTTGTAGTTGCAGTGTCCTTTTCGTGGTAGCGAAATAAACCGTGTCAATTTCCTGATGGGTCATACTATTATGCATCTGTGAAAGTGATATATGAGATCTATACATGGGTATTGCATGCCTTTGTTATTTTTCGATCTAGGCCCCCACAGGTCTATGTAGTACTGCATGATGCTTGCATAGGAGACGATGTGAAAATGATTACTTTATTTTTATTTTTTTTGTGGGATTTTTTTTTTCTTTGCATGTTGGTTAAGAAGTTTGGCCTATGTTCCATGTGCATTGTCTCTGCAGGAATTGGTGACTGCACCATAATTGTCCCTTTTAGTCTTCTCAATAACAATTGTCACAAACTGAGTCCTTGAGATGACGCGAAGGAAAAGTTCTTTGAGAATTATAAAATCTCGGATCATTTTGCTGATGATTACACGTATCGTCGATTACTCTCTAGATAGCGCAAAGTCTATTTAAAGTAAATTTGGGATAGAATCATGGAGATTTTGTCTGTGTTTTTTTTCACTTAATGCCACATGGTGCAAATACTGCATGCCATGTATTCTCTTTCTGCATTTTTGTCTTTTCAATTTGTCACATGAAAGTGTCATGTAAAAATTTTGGACTGATTGTTACATATGAGTATACAGATCCAGTACCGAAGTCATCGCTGTTTGCATATTTGGTTGCCCTTTTCCATGTTTACATTTGTAAAATGGGTTCTTTACCTCCTGCTGCTGAACAAGTTTTCAGGGCTAAAATATGCCAACAGGCTCAAACTTCAGATGCTAAATTAGTGGATTTTGTTTGCAGTGACAATCAGGGAGGTATTGAGCGCACAAGATCTGGAAGATTGTTGCTTTTCTCAAACATTCCGATGAATAATCCGCTATAAATGCAGCACTTTGGAAATGAGAAGGTATTATTGTCATAAATGCGATCTGTCTCGTTTTGTGTTAATTATAGTTCTCTTGCTGAACGTTTGTGTTTTATATCATGACCAGATCTCAGGAACTCAGCACTTAATGGACTGCACTTCCAATAGCAGTGATAAGAAAACTCTGAAGAGGTGGTTTTTCATTGACAAGAGGGTCGGATAAAGTATATTTGGTTATAGCTTATAAGTCACTCTTAAAAACGCCATTTCTGGAAACTACCAGCACAATCAATACGATCTGTTGTCCTGTGGTGCTCGTATTCTTGATTCAATGGAACTTAAGTCTACTCATTCTTCTCCTGTTCTTGCTGACCCTGCACCCATTAATAAGACGAGACTATGCATGCATTCCACCTTGTCCTCTAGCAAATGCATACCGATACTGAGGAGAAAGCCGGGAAAGCTCGATGAGGCTCTCTCTAATGGTTGGCTAGATGCAATGAAAGCCTCGTCTCCTCCTCGTAAAAAGCTTATAAAAGGTTATTGTGTTGAAGTTGCTTTAGATGATGCCGAGATTGCCCATTGCTCTTGGAAGGTATTCTATTCTATAATTTCTAGATTTAAATGATGTGCTAAGCACTAAACTATGCCATTTGCTCTAATTCATGTTGTTTAATTGCAATTTCTCTGGATTGCACAGGTTAAGCATCCATCAGCCCTCAATTCATTTGAGCAGATCATGAAGCAGGCTAATAAGAAGATGATAGCCATTTTTTTGGATTATGACGGGACTCTTTCACCAATTGTAGACAACCCTGATGATGCACTGATGTCTAGTGAGGTAAGAATATTATTTTGTAAGCATAGAAGCCCTTCGTTTCTCGGTATTCCATAGTTATTTATTTTATGACATTGTTCAATATATTTTCAGATGCGTTTGGCTGTGAAAAACGTTGCAGAGTTCTTCCCAACTACCATTATTAGCGGGAGGAGTCGCAACAAGGTATTTGCAGGACTCCGCTGTAGGGAGTGCTCAGAACATTTCAAGCCTTTAATCCACCTTTCAACTTTCACTTCTCAATTGGTACTCTGAAGATGCTATGCCTGATTTACATTGATTTAATTTCTTTTTAGGTACATGAGTTGGTAGGACTGACTGAACTGTATTACGCTGGAAGCCACGGGATGGATATTATGGGTCCTGTGGGCGTTACCGCGTCCATTGACCATCATGGCTGTGTCAAATTAACTGACAGACAGGTATTCGAAGATCTACTCGAGAATGTTTGTATTGATTCTCCGGGGGGAATAAATTTCATGTTGATGGTTCAACTTTTTAGTGATGTCTGTTCTTATTATTATAGGGTGAAAAATTAAAACAGTTCCAGCCCGCTGGAGAATTTTTACCAATGATTGACGAGGTTTCGACTTCTCTGCCTTCATTTTCTTTTTTATTTTATTGTATCTATATATAATAAGAGGCAATTAGAATATTGATTCTTGACCCTGGCATGCAGGTTTTTAGAACCCTCGTCGAGAAGATGAAGGGAATTAAAGGCACAATAGTTGAGAACAACAAGTTCTGTGCCTCAGTACATTACCGAAATGTAGATGAAAAGGTCAGGACTGGTTGCAGTTTGTAGCTTACCAAGGGCTGCAGTGATGTTCAATCAGCTTAACTTCCAGGCCTCATTTTAATTGCTTGTTCTCTGATTTCAGAATTGGCGCACTATTGCTCAATTAGTCCACAATCTATTAAAAGCCTACCCGCGTTTGCAAATAACTCATGGACGGAAGGTACAATTCTTGTCTCGATTCCAGCATGTTCATCTATGCATCGTGACTTTCTATTGTGAAGTGGGTTTCAGTAATTTGTTGCACATACTTCTTTTTGGTTATCCAGGTTTTAGAAATCCGTCCTGTGGTGGACTGGAATAAGGGGAAAGCGGTGGAGTTTCTGCTTGATTCTCTCGGTATCTTTTCTTTCCGCCCTTAACTCTCTCTTTTCTGGCACATAAGCGGACATGCACTATGCTACAACAAATTAACTTGCTTTCATATTGACACAGGTTTCACTAATCAAGCTGACGTGCTCCCAATCTATATCGGTGATGACAGAACTGATGAAGATGCATTTAAGGTACTATGCACATGCAATTTCATTTTTTTTTTTCTTTTTCTTCCTTGAAGCAAGCACGCAAATGAGTTGGCCATTTCGATGATTTATATCAGTTGCTGGGCAAAAAGAAATGTGGCATTGGGATTTTGGTATCTTCAGTGCCCAAAGAAACAAAGGCAATTTACTCTCTAAGGGACCCATCGGAGGTGCGAATCCTTGTTCATCTATTCATACTTTTCGCCTCAAAACTTTTGGTCGCGTTTTCAGAAACATATGCTGATATATGACGGATGTGTTGGAATTGCATCTAGGTGATGGAATTTCTGAAATCTCTTGTCGCGTGGAAGAAGATGGAAGATGCATGAAGGATGTGAAATTGTAGTATTAGTACTAGTGTCATAAGGCTAGGGATTCAATGGGATACTGTCTATCCTTCTAATAGATCATGGTCGGGCAGTCGAAATCTGGGTGAAATTTTTTTTTGCTTTTGCATCTCGGCCATCGGTCCGTGTAGTTTCTAATGTTTATATGCTATGTGAAGGGTAAATGTGGTGTGTTCAGCTAGCTGATGATATTCTGTAATTATGTTGGACTCTTCTGCTAAGTGATAATGAATAGCCACACTAAGTCATGACAATCGGTTCAAGAACTTCAAGGGATGGTTGTGGGTCATTAGCATTTCACGTGTTGTGATCTTGTAAGTACTCTTGGGAATCTGGGAATCATTATCTCTCTGCCTAACAAGAAAGTATTCTACTCACGTTGCCTGTGCGGTATGCATATCGACTGACTTCCACGTTCGAATTTCGGAACTTTCTCCAATTCGACGGCTTGTCATTATCGCGCGATATAACTCTTATCCTCGCTTGTCCGCGGATTATCCCGAGGATTTTTCTTTTTTGGGTGTAAGCTGAGGGTTCTTTCTTCTCTTCCGAATGTCATGAAGTTTGTTTCTCATCCACAGGTTTATCCTTACGTTCTGCGCCAAACAGGTCCTGGGCCTGGGCTCAGCATGCATGGGGCAAGTCCCAAGTCTTATGAGTCTCTCTTATTTTCCTCGAAACAGGAATATGTTGTTGCTCCATGCTCCCATAATGATTGGAGAGGAATGGTGCCATTCATAGTTGGGCAGCGGCTTTTGAATTTTTCTTCACGCGCCGACTATTCCGCCGTCGTGGTAATGTCGGCCGAGTTCTAGGACCATGAAAGCGAAAGCGTTAGGGATGGTAATATCCTGCAAGGAGTCCTGAGCCTAATGAATTTTTTTCTTAGTTTCTACTCCATTCCTAACCCTACATACAAAACACGGGAAGTGTCGTTTGTTACATATCACTCTGACATTATATGTGATGAACCTTTTCCTTTTTTATAAAAGGATCGTGACAAGTAATTACGGATTATGAAATTCTTATTCGGTCATTTGGAAAAACTTATGTCCAAAGCAAAAACAAGGAAAATATAAGGCCACGAGATCATCATTTCAAGCGACACTATCATTGGTTTTCACATATCGCATTAATTGATACACGGCGAGTCCTGCTCGTCCGAGGATTTTATTAGTTTGGCATTTAGAAACATTCCACGCTGAGTTCGACCCAGACCCAGATGCTATAGAAAAGGATCTCTTTTTTGATACTTGAAAATCCTTCACCAAAAGATGACCTCTTTTTAGTGGTTCTAGAACTCGTATTCAAAGGGGCAATAGTGTCCCTAGCTATTTCATCTTTTTCTCTTTGGGCCAAGTAATTTCGAATCCCCTAATTATCCCAAAGATGAAATGGGAAATCCTACTTTATACAAGGCCGGCCCTAATGTTGCTGTCACGGTCCAACTTCACCAAAGTTCATGAGAAATTATTTAAATTAATTTGGGCAGATGACATTCAGCTACCCATTGTCCTTGGAAAAACGTACATGAATGTCTTTTTGAAATTTCAAATCGTTCCGACCTGCTCTAGCTAGCATGTCAATAAGGTGCAATTTTATAGGATGCCCACAAAAAATATCAATTACAAGGAGCGTGACTAAACCCCGTAGAGCTCGGGACCTAAGATTCCAAATTCGCAATTTGATACCCTTAATCCGCAAACGATCGTGTAATCCAATGTTCATTAGTCGTGACCATCGCTACTGCAGGAGATGCGAAACAAACCAGAATAATCTTTTACCCCTTTATATATAAACGCATAGTCAAGTTGTAAGCTCAAGTGCGGTGTGGCACTCAAAAATACAATGAACTTAAGAATTTTCGAACCCCAATTTTTTTTTCGTTTCAAAAAAGTTTTCTAGCACTTAAATATTGGGATGTAACTTCACCGATTTAAATCGAGGGTTAGCAAACCCTTTACCCTAAGCTCTCTCTTTTTTCATTTTTCTTTGTTTTAGTTAACCCAACTTTTTGGAGTTAGGGTTTCTTGTGGAGCAGGAAAGGGAACCAAACTTATTGATTGTAGCTCATGCAAGTTATGAAAGTGTTGCAGACATAATTCAATGAAAGTCATATCTAACCACATTATTTATATTCCTGGCTTTTCCTTGTAGGCAAGATCATCTCATCACATATACACACACTAAGAATAAAGTGAAATTATATATATGTCAAGAACTTGAAATGGACAATCTTTAATTGCATGGAAAGCAAAGCCGACACCACGATGTTCGGACATTGATGAAAGGATGTCTAGGGTTTGATCATTTTCCACGCAAAGCACACCTTTTTCCTTTGTTCTTCTTTATTCGTTATATATCATCGAGAGTTTTTCGAAGGTGCGATCAATGTTAGGATCAATTTGGGGGTGGTTTCTTTATGGATGCAATTATGTAAGTTGGAGATTCCACATGATTCTAATCCATTTGCAGCCTTTTTTCCTTTTCCTTTTCCTTTGCTCGCTCCTTAATTTTAGGAACGACCATGGTAATAATTTCTTTTTTTTCCACCTACCCTCGAAGGCGGTCGGCCACGTAATCCATGGTAAAAATTATCCATATTTGTAATACTATTTTCATTTTTTTTGGGGTCAAAGCTGTAATAGCAGTAGTAGTAGGCTCGGCCACGTTGTAATAGACAGCTAAAATCTCACATTTTGGCGGCTTGAATCGTATGATAAAAGCCAAGATCGTCGCACCAGCTTCACAAACATATCCGCATATACCTATTATTCGGACAACATTATTAAATGGAATAATTAAATTCATCTTAATTCATTATTTATTTGTTGCTTGTCGTGGTTACTATTATTGATATTTGGCCCACTCTTGGGAAACCCATAATTATTAATTTTTGGGCTACAATGTTTGCCCCCAAGCAAAAGCAAAAAGCTAGTAAAGTCAATGTTTTCACGAATTCTTCAACCAACAAAAAAAAAATTTGTTGTCACGAATTGATTAACAAAGCCGGTTTCTAGGCTAGAGATATGGAGGTTGATTGAGCCTATTGCTCTATTCTGTTTCAGTACATTAGTAGTTCCAAATGTATAATTTAGCTTTATCTCCATTTTATCAAGTATTTTCCGAGGAAAAAATAGTAGGAAGTATCGCCACATATAACTTAGTAGACCGTTTTTTTGTGATTGGCCTGTAACTATCGTACGATGTTGTGGCGGCCAAACACCTCAGAGAACGAGCCGTCCGACTTGTTCATCCTTTTTTTTTTTTACCCTAAAAGTTGTACTTCTCGATATTTTTGTTTAACTCTCCTTTTCACGCAATTAGTATTGATGTGTTAACCATGTTATCGTATTCCAAATTTCGAATGAAAGGGATGGTCAGTGAACCGAGCGGCGCTCCGTGAGCATGTATGGGTAAAGCTTGGGACCTGGAACTGGACCCGTGAACTTGAGAACCGGACTCACGAGAACCTGTCCGGTTTCAAGTTCCAAGGTATGTGAGGATATGTTTCAAGTTCTCAAAATTGGAAAATCTATTTCAACAGGTAGGTGGAACTTAAAACGGAATAACGGGTTTTTGTGTTTTTCTTGGTCTATGTTTTCGTGCGATCTTATGATATTTCATGGTGCCTGAAGATGAGTGTATAATCTGGAATCACTAATCCGAGCCTCCATTTTATGACTGAGACTTTTACTTTGTTAATTTTTTATATTCTTCATATGTCTAAATATAAGTTATGGTTAGTGGATTGTAGAAGGAAGTGGTGGTCATTAAAAGCGATGATTCACTGTAATCGTTCAATTAATAATACAAGTGGAACCTGAATAGATTCTGAAACCGACCTTGAAACCTGTAACATAGTAGGTTTCAGGTTCCAAAAAATAAGGAACCTTATTTTAACGGGTAGGTTTTAGATTTTAGATAGAATCTGTACAAAATCTAAAGTCGTTCATCCCTATTGGTGAGCACCTTGCCCCCGTTTAACCTCAGATGAACTCCTTTTTTTCTTTTCCTCTCTTGTGCATGGGAATGCTCCTGCGTCCCATCTCCCTCAAGGGTTGTGAATGTTCCCTTTGAAATGGGAAAAATTATCAAAAAAGTTCTCAACCTATTATAGTTGTACAAATTTAATTCTAAATCTTTTATATTTGTGCCAATTTGTCCATTTAGCCAATTTTGACCGATTATGTGGCTGAAGCTGACGTGATAATTTTTAAATGATTTTTTCCGATTTTATTTTTATTTCTTTTTTCTTTTCTTCCTTCTTTTCTTTTTCTTTTCCCTACAGTGCACGGCGAGGGTTGTGGCCCTTGCCTAGATCTAGGCAAGGCTAGCCTCGTCGGCCGCAAGCCAAGTCGTCGTCACCGTCATCTCGGAGGAGCAAAGATTAATACAACGGAGGGAAGAGTTGTGGAAGAAGGAACTGATCTTGTGCTGCATTACAATCGCATGCTTTGATCTTGCAGAGCTCCTTTGAAGGCGGCCTAGCTTGCGGCTAGCGAGGCTAGCTGCGATCGAAGGTAGCCATGGCCTCGCCAGCCATGGGCAAGGCCATAACAAGGGTGGCCTCGCCCAGTGGCTGGCGAGCCTTGCCAGAGCCTCGTCGGCCACTGTGGGAAAAAAAAATAAAAGAAGGAATAAAATAAAAATAAAATATTCAAAAAAATATTAAAAAAATTATCATGTCAGCGTTGCTCGGCCAAAATTGTCTAGATTGACTAAGTTGGCACAAATGCAAGAGGTTTAGGACTGAATCGACACAATTGTAATAGATTTAAGACTTTTTAAATAATTTTCTTCTTCGAAATGGCTGAAGTGTCCGAATAAATGGAGAGATGATGATGATCGGTCATTGCTCTCAATTGCAAAAACAAACTCGCCAAATGAACATTCGTCGGAAGCGGCCCTATCGCTTCCGCGCTTGATCGGACGATGAAGGGTTGGCATATTTGCTTGCCATCTCTCACTTTTTCCACAATTGCAATCATCTCTTGCCTTGCTGGAAATGGTCCATGCATGGCATGTTTGCTTTCCATCTCCGACAGGAGGTAGAGAGAGAGAGAGCGAGAGCAGGCGAGCTCGGGGCCGAGGTTCGAGGGAGACTAAGGGGGTTGGTTCGCGAAAATACACAATTCTTCCTTTCGATATCCGGTGCGAGCATGATATCCTAAATTTTATGTGCGAAAATCGAGAAAAGAGGAACGCAAGATAATGCATATGGATGTGTTTTTCTCGTAATTCAATCTCCGAGTTTTAAAAAAAAAATTGAAAAAAGACTTTTTGGATAAAAATTTTATGTGTCGCAATCGGTATACCAAAAAATGGAGGAAAAGAAAAGGAAAAAACAGCACAGACCGTAAAAATGTCATCTTGGAAAATGGCAATTCTTTTTTCAATTTTTATTATGAAAAATTCTGGTGGAGCAATTTCCGCCTTTTTTTTGGGTCCAAAACTAGTATATTTATTTAATTATAAGAAGTTGGAGCAATTTCCGCTTTCGGCTTGCCATTTTCTCTGCCTCCGACCCCACGCCCCAACGCCCCCACAAAAATTGGTCATCATGTTGTCACTTCCAATTTTCATTTTCTTTCCTAACTAAAATCTCAGAACAAGTCTGACCATTCAAATTCAGTAAAAAAAAATGGCATAACGATTCGTTAAATTTATTTAATGCCGTCCTAAACTTTGACCCAAAGTGTTGATGTAAATCAAGTCGGATCGCAATCGTTGGCAGCGGAATTGTAACTGTCATAATCGCACAAGATGTTGCCGAATATTCCATTTGCAGAAAAAACGTAAATAACATTATAAAAGAAGAGCAAAAGTTCTTAGTAGAAAATCCAGTATGGAAAAAAATCACGAGACGTTGATCTAGAAACTGCTCCATTATAATTAAAGGATTACAATTAACATTCAAACAATGTTTCTCTCACAATAAATCTTCACAATTGTCACAAATTACATCGTCACAAATCACATCATCACTTGATCTCTCGTGTTTATACACATTGTTGAAAACTCTTATGATTTTTATGGAGCATTTTTTTGTGCACACGGAAACCTCCACCCAAGCCTTTCTGTTTATAGCAGTATATTTCCACTCAAGTTAGGAATCCTCTCTAATTGATTGACAATCACCTCCCAATTAGAAATCTCCCCAATTGGAATTCCTTTAATTGGATGATATTATTTCTAAATGAAACTTCTTATTTGGATTTCTTCCTTTTCAACGTCCTACCATAATATGACTCCTTCCTATTAGGTATTCTTGACAAGCAATTTTAAGGACATTTCAAATCGACTCCCAAATATGCTGGGCTGCTCCCAACAAATGCAATGTTATCCTCGAATTAATAAAATTTTAAGATATGTTCAATTTAATCTTCGAATCATCCATAGAATTCGTCCCTCTGAACTTCGACGAGTCCTTCTTTGTTAGGGTCAAAATTAAAACAATGAAGAGTAGGTAAACCTAACAATTTTACTAGTCGAAAAAAGAGTAAAAAGCCGAAGAGGGTATCCCGGTCACTCCTGACGGTCAAAGAAACACCGAAAAGCTGAAGACCCGGAATCAAACGGTTCGGTTAGTGGGCGTTGTTACCTTAACCAACGCCGCTAATTGCCAATTTATTATTTGAATTCCTTTTATTTTTCCCATAAAGAAAGATTAAAAAAAAAACAAAAAACAAAACAAAACACCGAAGAAAGGGCAAAAAAGGAAGGAAAAAAAAAAACGACAGGATCTATTAATTAATGGCCGTGGGGGGAGGGGCCCCACGCGTGGGAATGGCGATGGGCTGGCAATCATGTGGCGCTTTCAGAGGATGATCTGGGAGAGGCCGAAAAAATTGTTCCTTTCCTATTGATCCCTCTCTGTTTTTGGTTCTTGCTTCTTGGGTCATCTCCCCCTTTCTTGTGTTGTTTAACCTCTGGAGACGAGACGACGGCGGTCAAACGTTGAGTCCCTTTCACGCGCTCTCCCGTCGTTGCTGCCGGGGGAGAGCTGTCTCTGCAGCAGCTGCCTGCTTTTCATGCGCACTCGTGTGATAATGGTGTCTGGCTTGATGATGCCTTGCCCCTGCCCTACTCGGGCAAGCGTTGATTTAAGAAGGTGATAAAAAAAAAAAATCGAGGCTCGAGATTTAGGATCCGAAAGTTGCCATTCGTACCCGCGTCTCAAAGAAGGGGCCAGTGTGGTCGCCGTGGCCGGATTTGTCGTCCGTGAATAGGGAATGATAACCACCCGGGCGTCGCTTTTTTAAGTGGCGAGCTGGTGCGACCCGATTTGCCCTGGTTTCGTCTCTCTCTGAACTGGCGATAAGCTGTCACACATCACCACCTCCTCTGTTTCTCTCTCTGTCTCTGGAAAGTTCACACCTCTGCTCTGTTTCTCTCTCTTCCGCACCATGCACGGTCATGCTCAGCAACGCATGAGCGACGAGTGGTGACCGACAAGACAGGAGCTTGGGTTCGGAATCCGATCCTCGACCCCTCTTTCTCTCTCCCCCCATTTGACGAATTTCCTCGATTGTTTTTTTACGACTACCCGTTAAACTAAGAACATACATCTAAAAAGTTTCGAACAACAACAGATCGCGATGATTCTCGCTCCCCAATCCGAACTGTCTTTGACCCACCACCGCGCGAAAGACTGAAAAGTGGGTTCATCTACATATTCTTGCAAAAAGGAAAATGTTGGCATAGACTTGCAAATTTCACGGTGTTTTCTTTTTTCTTGGACAAATATACGAAAAACATTCAAGGGTGTAGGTCCCCGTAATTGTTTCTTTCTTTTTGCGTATTTATTTATTTTTTTTGGTTGCAGACTGTCCCCCGGAGCTAATGTGCTTATAAGAGCCCACGAGAGCAGATAAAGTAAAAAAGAGCCGTTTCCTCAGACACGCAGGCTCTCTCTCTCTCTCTCTCTCTCTCTCACACACACACACACACACACACACACACACTTGCAGAGAGGCTACTCTGTCTTCCCCATATTTGCTTTTTCCCTACCAGATCATGCAAAGCCCATAAAAAGCTTGGGAAAAATCGCCCCTGATTTTCGACACGAACACGCTGAGAGAGGAAAGAAAAGGAGGAGCTTTCAAGAATGGCTTTGAATGGCCTCGCCACGGCAGTGTTGCTGTTGCTCGTCCACATTGGCCTGCTCCTGGGCTCCTGTAATGCTGATGATCCATTCGTCTTCTACGATTTCAAAGTCTCCTACATCACTGCCTCTCCGCTCGGTGTTCCTCAACAGGTCTGTGCTCAGATCTTCTGCTCTGTTTTTCCTGTATCTATCTCCTTCGTGCTCCATCTTTCAGTGTCGAGCTTAGCGTTTTACCTGCTTATAGATGATGGGTTTGTGCTAAGTCCTCAAAAGTTTCCATTTTAGGTACGGATCTGTGCGAAATGAGGTTTCAGTAGTTGCTTCGAGCAGATACGTTTTGGTTAGACAATGTGGTGTCGACAGAGTGAATGTTCCACAGGGCTTATCGTTTGGGTTTCGATTTTGCTTTGCAGGTTATTGCAATTAATGACAAGTTTCCAGGGCCTACTATCAATGTCACTACTAACAACAATGTCGTCGTCAATGTTCGCAACAAGCTGGACGAGAGTCTTCTTATGCATTGGTACGATTTGCTTGACATTGTGAGACGAGGGGGAAAAAAGAAAGATTTGATTTTGCTGCTCTTTTGATCATGTGGAGCGTCTGATATGTTGCTTATGAGTAGGTCTGGGATACAGCAGCGGCGCAGTTCGTGGCAAGATGGTGTTCTGGGGACCAATTGCCCCATTCCTTCAAAGTGGAACTGGACTTACCAGTTTCAGGTCAAAGATCAGATTGGGAGCTTCTTCTACTTCCCCTCCACTAATTTCCAGAAAGCATCGGGCGGATTCGGTGGCTTTATTATCAATAACCGGCCTATAATTCCCATTCCCTTTGCGACTCCTGATGGCGATATTATTATTCTGATCGGTGATTGGTATACCAGGAATCATACGGTTGGTGATTGTTAGATGATTTGGTATTGTGGCATACGGTCGAAAGCTTATTTTTTAAGATAGATTATGCTTTTTGTTTTAGGCCTTGAGGAAGTCCCTCAACGGTGGAAAAGCTCTTGGGATGCCCGATGGTGTTCTTATTAATGGGAAAGGACCTTACCAATATAACACAACGCTGGTCCCGGATGGTATTGATTATGAAACCATTACAGTCCACCCAGGTAATATTAATTAAGGTTATATTATTAAACAAATTATCTGCAATTATTTAAATAGGCCAGATAAGCTCTGCTTCCAATTGGTAATGTTTTGCTGGAGTTTCACCTTGTCATCGTGGAGTTTCCCCAAGACTCTCAGTTGTGTACTAGAAAAAGAATTTGGCTGGCTAAGGTAGGTGACAGAATTATCTGGTAGCTTTTAAACTATGAGCATGATTTACGCATTGCAGCCATGTAGTAAGAATTTCTGCATCACCGTGGCAACGTTAAGGGTGTTTCTTATGCTTTCGTGCTCTTTTCTGGTATTCTCTTCTTGTGTAAGCAGCATTATGGTTCTTGATTTTTGCTTCATCATCTGCAACATTTTGCCTCGTCAGGAAACATATTTGTGGTCAATGTCATTAACAATCTCATATATTGTAGTTATTTGATTGTTTCATAATGCTGCTTGGTCTAATTAAAGTGAGCAAATTCAATGATTTATCCTGTAACTGGTTCACGGGTTGTGGTGGATGTGGCTGGAACCGCACAAGAAGTTCAAAAAATTGTCTGCGTCATTTGCATGAATGATTTGAATGCTGTTCTTTTTTCCTAAAGTTTAATCGTTATGTTTTCTTTCTTTCTTTTTGTTTGGGGGTGTGGGGAGGTTTAGTAAGTCCTGCTCAAAAGAGTAGAAGTTAACAATACTATAATTACTTCCTGTTTCAAAGAATTGATTTGTTTGAAGGGGGGTAAATCATCAATTTAGCTTGTAGGATTATAAACAACATGAGACTTACTGATGTCAATGATCAACAGGGAAAACATATCGCATCCGTGTGCACAATGTGGGAATATCAACAAGCTTGAATTTCAGGATTCAAAACCATAACCTCCTTTTAGCTGAGACTGAGGGATCATACACAGTGCAACAGAATTATACTAGTTTGGACATCCATGTTGGTCAATCATATTCATTCTTGGTGACAATGGATCAGAATGCTAGCTCTGATTATTACATTGTAGCAAGTGCCCGGTTTGTGAATGAATCTCTTTGGAAAAGAGTAACTGGTGTTGCCATATTGCATTACACAAATTCAAAAGGGAAGGCAGCTGGCCCTCTTCCGGATGCACCCAACGATGAATTTGACAAAACCTATTCTATGAACCAAGCTAGATCGATCAGGTATGCTTCCTGGAATTTTATGCATAGAAACTTACATTTCTTTTACTGATTATGGCAAGAGTATGTTGAGTCTGCATCACCTTGGATTCAACATCTGGACATCTTTTTTATCTTGAAAAACTGTCACTGCAATGAAAAGATAGAATGTCTTATATTAACATTCTGGGAGTGTCTGGTCTGTGTTAGTTTCAAAAGTCGGTGAGAAGATCACTGCATCAAATATTTGAAAATAAATCACATGTGGCGTCAAAAGTGCCTTTCTTATTTGTTGCAACTTGATCTTTTAATCGCTGATTTGTTAACTGAAACAATAGATAATTGAATCTCAATCTCTGATCTGACACTGGGATGCAGATGGAATGTGACTGCCAGTGGGGCTCGTCCCAATCCACAGGGGTCTTTCCGCTATGGCTCAATCAACGTGACTGATGTGTATGTATTGAGAAACGCTCCTCCAGTGATGATTGATGGAAAACGGCGCACAATGCTAAGTGGAGTCTCGTTTGTGAATCCTGCCACCCCAATCAGGCTTGCTGACCAGTACAAAGTGAAAGGAGTATATAAGCTTGACTTCCCCAATAAACCACTGACTGGACCGCCAAAGATGGAAACATCCGTGATTAATGGAACTTATAGGGGATTTATGGAAGTAATATTGCAAAACAATGACACTGAGGTGCAGTCGTATCACATGAGTGGATATGCATTCTTTGTAGTGGGGTAACTTCTTCTGCATTGCCATGCCTACTTGCAACGTTGCTTTTGCTTTCCATGGTTATACTAGTGCTATTTACTTTGTTAGTTGGAGTCGTAGGAATTCCCTTTTCTTTTTAATCAAGAAGTGGTGACAAATATCTTCTATGTATTTTCTCTCTTCCTTACCAAAAGAAAATATCTTCTATGTATAGGATGGATTATGGCGAGTGGACAGAAAACAGCAGAGGTACATATAATAAGTGGGATGGCATTGCCCGCTCCACAATCCAGGTGCGTTTTCACATGTCAAAAAGTTTTATCAGATAAAATTTTAAATACCCTTATCTTCACCCTCAACTTTCTCACAGTGGTTGGGCTCATTTTCTGCATTCATTGAGGAAGACTGAGCATTTCGTTGGTTGTAGTGTGCCTTTGTAGTGCTTTATAATTGAGTGTGAAAGATGCTTGTCGCAGCTCGCAAATGATCCTGTAGTGGTGATGCTATAAGGCATCTCCTACTATACAAAAAGACAAATGCTTGAAAAATTTATTTTAGTTCAGAAGAAGCTGAAGTCCCTCGTGTTTCTTGCTTCTTTAGTCAACGCTTGATTTTCTTCGAAGTAGATGGGAGACAGATGAAAGATTGCTTATACTGATTACCCTTTCTCTAGGTCTATCCTGGAGCATGGACAGCGATCCTGATATCCCTTGACAATGTTGGAGTTTGGAACTTGAGAACAGAAAACCTGGACTCTTGGTACCTTGGCCAAGAGACTTACGTGAGGATCATCAATCCAGAAGAGAATAATAAGACTGAGATGCCCATACCTGATAATGCTTTGTACTGCGGTGCACTTAGCCATCTGCAGAAGTACGTAATCCAACTCTGCCACTTAAATTCTTTGTTTCGGTAGATAGAACTATCATCTGCCAATTAGGCAGGCTATTCCTTTTCAAATTTACACCTCTGACCCTGACAAAACGCGTCTACTGCTCATTTTTTCTTTTAGTATGTTCATGGAAATGTGTTTAATCTAAAAACCGAAGCATAAAGAAACAAGGATTGTGACCCATCTTATTGTTTTGGTGAAAGCTTTCATGTCATACTAAAATTCAATGCCTTCAATTGCAGGCCTGAAGATATCTCTTCGGCAGTCACAATCACCGCCAGTATATCAACTGTGGCTGTCGCTGTCCTAACGATACTTTGCGCTCTCATATCCGTCTCCCGCTAGGCGCATCGTTGCCATCTCCTTCTAGTGTTTCCTACATGTTGCTTTGCCGGATTGTAGCTTTAGTGAGGTTGGTTTGTGAGTGTTTTAGGGTGTGCCATTCTAGCCTGTCCATAATTCAGTGATTTTGACATGTATTCTTTGATCCACAGTAGTCTAAGTATTCTGCTCGGGGTCCTTTGGTCTAATTTATTGTGATCTTACATTCTTTTAAGTACCCTACAGTTGTATGAATGACTTATGAACAGTTTTCAGAAGCAGATCCATTTTTCCGCACTCTGGTTTGGCTCTTTTAATCACTCATTAGCCTTGCCCTGTCTTTAAAAGGGACTAAGCCCAGACTACATATCGGCTTTAAAAGTTGAATCTTTGTTGCCTAGCTTGTGTCATTTGCTATGAAACTGTAGAAGAGTAAGTTTTCGCATGTGTATATTCACCTTTTTTCATTGTCCACTGAATATAAATTTACTTTATGTAGGACACTTAAAATGTAGAGTCATACGTCAACAAGACCTAGTTCAAGTAATCATTTCGATGCCAAAAATGATCATCGTATTCTTTTTCCAGGTTTCTCAAAGGCCATCTCTATTTGCAAACAAGAATCAGAATCCAATGTCAGAGTTTTGGCATACTCTAAGCAATGCCTCGGATAGTGACACGACTCGGCATCAAAACATAGAAATCATTGACAGTTGTTGCACATCCAAAACTAGTTGAAAAAAGGATTTGTCAATGGCAACGATCTTAACTTGTGTGCTTCCGACAAAAAACAACAGCCAAAGAATCGTCACGACATAGATCCCTTGCTCTCATGTCTTGTGCTTCATAAGCCCTTGTTATATCTGACGAATTCTCGGTTTTCAGTTACTAAAGAATGGGAAGAGCCTCCGGCTTCAGGCTAGGAAGAAAGGTAGGAAGATCTTCAAATCGATTACCCGACGCAGAGCAGAACTTAACTGGACCCAGAACTGAGGTCTCCTTGCTAAGGAAGATACTCGTAACCCCACGAACAACACCTACGATTTGGCTCAGTACGATATATGCAGAGCAAGAAGGCTCGCCCTTTTCACTTCAGGTGAAAGTTACATTTTGTTGGGTCAAGAGATGGACCGAACCAAAGGAAAGGGAGTCACTAAGGGACACTTGGCAGTCTAGTGGGCGAGCCGGGAGCTGCCACGAGGAGAGTCGTGGTACCTGTGATGTACTTCAATCACCTGCTGTTTGGCGAGATGCTACAGGAAGCTCAGAGGGTTCGTGGGTATGATCATCCAGGTGGGATTGAGACGCCTTGCAGGATTTAGAAGTTAGAGAAGGTGAACAAAGGTCAGGCTGGTGGTGGCATTGCTAATCTCACTGAGATTCAAAACGATTAACCTATAAATTTACAGATGATAGAAAGAGTGACCGAAGGCAGTAGTGATTTTAAGTCAGGTGGTGGTCAAGATTCATGACCGGTGTTCCACAAGTTGCAGATCCTCTCTGTTCTTCAGTTTCTCAATTCTCATTGATTTGGTTCTTTGATGCAAACCTCAAATTAATTTCAAAAGTTCTGCAAATTACGGAACTCATCCTTGATTTTCCCTGTCATGGTTGATGCCGATCGTCTGCAGAGTATGCAAATAATGAACTTGCAAGATTGTGCATTTTGAAAGCAATTAAAATCACAGCATCAAAGCTTTCCCGGCCTAAAACCAAGGTGATTCTCCTTCAAAGGATGAGGATTGCAGAGAGAAAAAATATATGGTAAGTAGCTGCACTACTTTCAGTCTCAGATTGTTATAAGCGCAACAAAAGTACATGAGGAAGACATGCAATAAGTAGGTCTCTAACTGTCTACAGCCGAGCCATTTATGAATTCTGCTCAACCCCAAGCTCGCTCAATAACCGATGCTGCTTCAGAATCAAGAAATTAACTACTGCCCCTCCTTAAAATTCAAAAAAGCACAACACAGTCGTAGTCCAGCTCAATCGAGCATGCTGAAAATTAAAGTGAGAAGATGCTATTCACGGGAAAAAAAAAAACACCTCTCACATGACCAGAAATTCAAACTTTTATCTGCTGCTGGTTGTGTAATCAATTTCCTTGTATTATTCAACTCACAACGAATGACTATTCTCTAGTATCTACCCCTCCAGGAACTCCATTTGAGTTTCAGTTGGTACCACAAAGGAGAGATGCCTAGAACTCCTCGTGCTAGCCTTGAATCAAACACATCAAACTGCACCCGACTGAGGGTATCTAGCAGTACTTGCGCAGGCACAGCCGGAAGCAGCACTGGGATCACCTCTGCAGGCACTGTTCCGGCTAACTCACGAGCCTTCTGCAAATGGATGTTAGCCACAGATGCCATCTCGAATACTGCATCGCAAAGCTTCTCACGGGAGTCTAATCGAACTTCTGATTGACCTCCCAATTCAACCAGCAATCCATGCTTGGCTGCCACTTTTCTAGGTATATATAAAGAGTGGCAGCTCTTGCTAGCATGATATGGCAGCGACTTAAGCAGCAAAAGAAGGCCACTGGCCTTTCCAATATGAGATGCCACATGATCAGCCACAGTGGACCTGATTCCACCAGATTGAAGTGTCATGTACAGAATGGTCGACGCAGTGTCCTCGGCATATTTTTCCAATTCCTCGATGGTTTCCGGCATTTGAGTCACCTCTCTGCTAGCGTCATTAATACGAGCTTCAATAGATCGTTTCAACCATGCCTTGCTAAATTTGAACTCAGATACAACTGCAGATAAGGCCTGTGCAGTTGGGTGTTCGATTAGTTTGTTGGCAAATATTTTGTCTATGGTTTCCTGCCACCAGACAAGTCGCATGAGGCCAATTCTTGGATCAGAAGCAACGTCCATGGCTCTGGATGTTTCAACATTGAAAGCGCGGAGGGCAAATGCAGCCTTACGCATGTTGGGTGGAAGTTCAAGAAGGCAAAGGTAGTGATGGTAATCATAACTCCGAACCTGCTGCACACAATGGGAGAAAGCAGCGCGTAAGTTAGTAGATGCACCGGAGCCGCTCATCAGTTCAACGCCGTAAACCACCCTGCAGAAACACAGAACTCGAATGAGAACAGGAAATCTCTAGAAAAGAAAGGAAGAAACTTCAGCATCGTTCAAGTCTCCGGGTAGTCTCTCAACCGAAAATGTTTAGCTTTCACATATGCATTCATGCTTCACCTTCACTTTGTCAGTGCAAACCTCTATCTATGCAAATTGATAGCCCCAACATCTTGCTATAAACGTAAGGCCAGGTCATTGAGTGAGATGGATAAGGAATTTCATACCAGCCTTTGCGCATCACTGAAACTTCTTTGATAGTCCTTAATCAAAATTAAGCCAGATATATCCTCTTTTCTGCTAGAGTTGCAGTTTTTCCTGCCCCACCTCGCGTCATATTGGCCCCGGAGATACAGGGGCACAGGCGCATACATAAATTTGCCCAATTGTTACAGACCTTTCAACACACAGGTATTGATCACCCAACGCTGCTATGTGTCCTACCAAATCATTTTCGCCAATGCCAGTCCATTTCAGTACGTGTACATTCACAACAGGACACAACACCAGCTGTTCGGACAAATGCGGCCGCCCAAAAAGGCAAAAACCATCTGGCAAAGTTTACGAGGGTCAACAAGGTCCCAACTTTAGTAGATGGAAACGCGCACCGGCACGAAAAGCATGAATCGGACAACAGACACGATCTCGCTGAAGCACGCGCTCACGGAGGCATTTCATCAAACGGGTGACGCCCCCCAGTGCAACTCCCTACGGTCGAATCCAAAAAATGAACCGACGCAAGCACGGCGTTCGGGATCTTACCGGATCGGCACAAGCGAAGCGACGGTTGGCTTCGAACAGCGGCTCCAGGTGAGTACCAAGAGGGCGGGGCGAATCGGGTCGAGAGCCCGAGGGAATGCGGGTTCGGAAGCGCGAGCTTGAAGTGGGTAAGGCGTGGCGGGAGAGCGGCCGAGCTCTTCCGCACGTGGACACGCACGCGGTGGCGGATCTCCGGCGGGAGAGGTGTGGTGGGAACGAGGGGTGGTGGTGGTGGAGGGAGGAGAAACGCTGCGGTCGCGGGAGGTTTCCCTCTGACGTTGGGCGGAGCTACACAAGCGCCAAAGATCTTCTGGATTTCGTTTGCTCCGACCTCGAAATGCAAATAAAGAAATAAACAGCTCCTGAATTTTAACTTATTATACAATTTAATCTTTAAAATTTTAATTATTCAATATAATCCCGAAACTTTAGTCTAATATTCAATTTGATCTCTAAATTTTTAATTTATTTAATGTAATTCCTGAAATTTTTGCTGCATGTTCAATTTAACTCTATGACCATGTTCAAAATTGCCGTTCGAACACCGTAGGAACAATAATCAATTTTAGCTCGAATGGGTTGCAGAGGAACCCTACATTTTCTAATCCATTCGACACGTGCAATTTCATTACCTTTATAAAAAAGGGTAATATCTTTCTTTTGAGGAATAAGACTATTCCAATACTCATGGAGAAAGAAAGGTGATAAATGCAAAGAAGGGGCATCTTTCGACTCTAGGGAAAGGGTCGAAGAATGGACCTATTTTGGAACATATAATGCATTATAGACGTATGATCATTACACTTCAATTGGGTTGTTCTGTCATTGAAATATGCACCAAAAAGTTCAAGGATCATGTTTAATAAATTAAAAATTCGGGAATTAAATTAAAAATTAAGCTAAAGTTTAGGGACTAAATTAAATAAATTAAAAGTTCAAGGATCAAATTGCATAATAATATAAAGTTTAGGGACTATTTGTGTCATTTTTCTTTTAAAATAAAATTCATTTCGGGTATTTATTTGAGAAAATGAAAGCACTTCGTACCCTCATTTGAAATTTTTAAACCAGAAACTATAATTAAGCTTGGTAATTTGCATTAGCACGTCATAATGTCTTTATAATTCCTCAAATTATGTTTCCGCATGACCATCGTATTTTCTTTTCTCTATTATGTAAAGCGTAATAATTGAATTGCCACGAAATCCTGTTTATTGTTGTAGGAATCACGCAACTTCTTATGTCAAGCGGAGAAATTAAAGGCGTTCGAATTTTCTAGTCAAATCAAAAATCGATCGCGGCGATGCTCTCAGACGTGGCCACTTTAAGGGAGGATTCTGGGCTCTCCAAAGTCCAAAGTATTGGAATCTTGGCTCCCCAGCTTGACTATCTTTCTGGTCGTGCGTTCGTTTCGCCGAAAAAATAAATAATTTATAAAATGTTTTTTAAAAAATGATTTATTGTATTTCTTACAAAAATAAATGAACAAAAAATAATATTTTCATCATCCTCATCATCCATGAAAGTATTTAGAATACATTTTATTAATTATTTTAAACAATATAAATGATTATTTTTAGGAAA
Organism: Syzygium grande; assembly: GCA_024733475.1. Classification (NCBI taxonomy): domain Eukaryota; kingdom Viridiplantae; phylum Streptophyta; class Magnoliopsida; order Myrtales; family Myrtaceae; genus Syzygium; species Syzygium grande. Next base: position 38,057,317 of record JAMXDD010000001.1, on the reverse strand, counting down.
TTATTTTTTAAATAATTCATTTTTCGCTAAATTAACGGAACTTGTTTGATTGGCCGTTAAAGAGGCATCACCAACTCATGTGGCATGTGCAAGCCTAGTGAGCTCCACTTTTTTTTTTGTCAATCCTATTCTATCTCTCACTCACGATATACACTCAAACTTGCGCTCCACCTCTTACAGGGCGTGGGCGTCGAAACCCACATCTTAAATTACGCGGCTTCACCCCTATCCCCTTGCGAAGATGGGAATTCGAATTCCTCATCTTTCCCTTTTTAAGTGAGAAGGGTTACCACTGGGATAAATCCCAAGTGGTTTAGTGAGCTCCACTTCAAAGGCCATACTTGTGACATGGGTGAAAAAAAAATAAAAACCAAAAGCTTTCCATTTTGTGGAGCATTAAAGGCTAACATTTAAACTCCCGCTTTGACCAAAAAACAAACTTCCGCTTAAAACTCTCTCTCTCTCTCTTGTTTTTAATTTTCAAGGGCTTCATTATGTGCTGTCTCTCTCTCTCCTCTTTTCTTTTGCAAAGGCTTCGTCACCTGCTCCTCTCTCCTCTCGTGCTTTTCTATTATACCTTTGGAAGATGCGGAGGCGCTCCTTTACGTTTTTCGGCTCCTTCAACGAAACTCGTTAGCCTTGCTGGAGCTACCGAGCCGTGAGTGGATAACGAGTGGTCCTCGATGCAATATCCCACCCAAGTCATGGGGTCGCCGCCTTGTTCCAGGGGTTGCTTCGACGCCCTTCCCGTCAGCAACCCCAGCAAGACGACTCCATAGCTTCGGCAAGATTGACGAGTTTCGTTGAAGTAGTCAAAGAGCGGGAAGGAACGCCCTCTGCATCTTCCAAAGGTAAAACAGAAACGCAGATGAGGAGGGAGAGAGAGAGCAGGTGACGAAGCCCTCGAAAAGAAAAGAGGAGAGTGCGAGCAAGTAATGCCCTTGAAAATTGAAAAGAGGAAGATTGATGCTGTGTCCCTTTTCAACTAATCGCCATAGAATAGAAAGCTTCCGGTTTTAATTTTTTCATTTTTCACTCATGTCACGCTTGTCGCCTTTCGAATGAGCTGAGAAAATATTAGGCGTATTCAACACTCACTCCACGTAGGATATGCATTGAACCATCCACTGACGGACACATGGCCATAATGGGCTCACTTTTCAGACGTTTTTCTCTCTCCTTCGTTGCTCTCTCTCCTCTCACCATTTTCTTCATTTTCTTTTTGCCTTTTGAGGCGCCATGGACAACGTTTCGTGGATTGAGCGTCACCGGCCAACCATGGGCGACCCGCTCACTAGCATGCCGACGAGGTGGCGACCGCCATCAAGGCGGCCAACGCTGAGCTTTAGTTGGCCTAGAGCCCGTACAACAGCGAGGAGATTCAGTAGACGAACCAAGCCATTGTCGACGAGCTAAAGCGGATTTCGGAGCACAAGGTGGAGATGGAGGACTTACGAGATCACGGTTAAAAAGATGGAGGCTGAGGTGGAGCGCAAGGAGTTGAAGATCTCCGCATGGAGAAGGAAGCTCGACGAGCTCGTCTCCGAGAACAGGTCATCGGAAAAGAATCTCTACACGAACGATCAGCAATGAGGGAGCTCATCTCTGAGAACAGGTCATCGGCATGCTGGTGAGCGGGTCGTCCATGGCCGGCCGGTGATGCTGCAATCTACGAAGCGTCGTCCGTGGCCTCGAAAGGCATAAATAAAAGGAAGAAATGGTGAGAGGAGAGAGAGCAACGAAGGAGAGAGGAATAACCGAGGAGAGAGAAAAGGTCTGAAAAGTGGGCCCATTATAGCTACGTGTTCATCAATGGATGATTCAATGCATATCCTGCGTAAAGTGTTGAACGCACCTAATATTTTCTCGCCTAGGCTCACGCATAATGGTTACAAACCACTTAGGGCGCATTTGGCAAGTTGCCAGATGATAACTATTTTTTTCTTTTGTTCCTAAAATTAATTTTGAAACAGAAATTTATTTGGTAAATTTTTTATTCCGTACATAAATTTGCAAAAATTTGTTCCTAAAATCAATTTTGAAACGGAATCAAGAGCCAAAAAAAAAATAGCTTCTTGATTCTGAAAATAAAAATAAAAAATGGAAAATAAATATTTCTTTTTCTTCTTCTTCTTGGTTTTCTTCTTTCTCCTTGGTTTATTTTTCTTCTTCATTCTTGGCTTGTTGCCAGCTGCCGGCGATTGGCCATAGGCTAGGGCCGGCGAGGTGTCGCGACCCTCGCGATCTAGCGTGGGCGACTCTTGCCGCTGCCCTCACCCAAGCCACTAGTCGCCCTCGCCCAGGTCGTGAGCAACCCTTGCCTAGGCCGTGAGCCGCCCTCCCCAGATATGGCGAGGGTGATGGCTAGGGTCGAGTTCGCCGTTGGTCGGCAAGGACCGCAACGCCCTTGCCGGCCATAGCCAAGGAAGGGGAAGGAAAATTTAAAAAATAAAAAAAAAAGAAATATAAAAAAATCAAAATATTATTAATAAAAAAAAAAATTACGGTTAAACGCATTTCTATTCTTTTTCTATTTCAAGAATAGAAATTTTGGACAGTTATTAAATGTCTTCAAATGCTTAAAAATTATTCTCGAGTATGGAATAAAAAAAATTATTTCTGAGCAGAATCAACTTTCAGGAAAAAAATGATTGCCAAACGTGGGTTTCAACACTTTTTCGTTGACTAGAGATAACGTAATATACCGGGTCAGATATCAGGCTTGGAATTTTACATTGACGTGAACCGGACTAATAAGTGGACCTGGCCGGGTCATAATCGGGTCTAATGCCTGCCTCAGTTTGTTGTTAGAGCTTAGGGGGCCTAACCGGGTCCCGATCGGGTCTAAACAGTCCCACGCACAGCCAAGCTGCCAATACTAGGGTTTCGCGGGGAGCCTTCCTCCCCAGAAGAGAGAAACACAGAGCGAGAGCAACCGTCACTTTTTCTTACATTCACATATTTCACAGAACTTCTTAACATTCGAAAAGCTTAACATGCGACAGCAGAACTCAAGTTCCTACATATGTTATACATCTACGAACCACCTTCCTTTCTCGTCGCCATTTACACCAACCCTGACCTTGGCTCCCCGCCGTGATGACCCGGAGCTACGGCTGCGCTTTAGCCCCGCGGCGCCTCGATCCGAACCTGTCCACAAGGGCCAGTGCGTTGCTCACCACCTGCCCCAACTCCTCCACCTGCCCCCTTACCGAATTCTTCACGCTCCCATCCATGTCCGGCCTCGAGAACCCGTCAAGGCACATGTTCTCGTCGGTGAGGGCCCCGCTCACCCACGTCTGCACGTTGCTCATGTGCCACTCGAACGCGTCCCCCGTGGCCGCCTGGCCTCCCATCTGGCCGATCTCGTCGATCGACTGGCTCAACTGGCTCACGCTGTCGCCGACGTTCTGCACGCAGTCGTGCACGGCCTGGGACTCCCGGGGCGTGATGCCCTGGAACTGGGACAGCCGTGCAACGTAGGACGAGGCGGCGCGGGCCCGGTCGAGGCTGACCTGGAGTGCAGCCCGGGCGAGCAGGCGGGGGTCCTGCTGGACGGAGGAGGCGTAGCCGGAGAGGCACTGGACGCAGAGGGCCTGGTAGTGCGTGGACTTGCATGAGGACTCGATGAAGTCCGTGTTCGCATCAGTCGCAGGCTGTGAGTTCAACGGTTTGAGGAGCGTCGTGACGAAGAGGGCGTGGAGGACGAAGAGGAAGGAGAGAGATAATAGTGCTTTGGCCATGTTTATGTTCGTGTGTGTGTGTGTGTGTGTGAGCTGGTTCAGACCGTGTGCATGTGAAGGTGAAAGGCATCGTGGAGTGCATGGTTTATATAAGGAAAGATTAGAGAGAGAGAGAGAGAGAGAGAGAGAGAGAGAGAGAGAGGACCTTCCTTGGAAGCTCCACTCCAAGTCAATGTTTATCTTTGTCGTACTTTTCATTTTAACTTATTTAGTAATAAAAAAATGCAGTCACGTGAATGCCTGCCTGCCCTATTGAGCTCCCTTCATTTATGGTTGCATTTGTTTATGTTCTTAAGTCGGTACCATTTTATTGACCCCTTTCTGACTTCATTTCTCTCTAGATATCATGCTTAGATTACCTCGCCCTCGCGTGAGGCTAACCCTCACCCAGGCCGCCTGGGTGAGGGTTGGCCTTGCCATATGTAGCAAGGGCGGTGCTCGCCTTGTTTGTGGTGATGAGGGCGACCCTCGCTTGGGCAAGCCAGCCCTTACCGGCCATGGCCTGTGTTGGCACCATGGAAGAAGAGAAAAGAAAAAAAGAAAAAAAAATTATAAAATATGTTTACGTTAGTGTCAACAGTGACACGTAGGATATATAGTTAGCATCCATGATTTCTAGCCTAAATTTGCCTGATAAACTCAATTGATATCAATGTGAAAAGATTTAAAACTAAATTGGTCAAATTTAAAGGTTTAGGATTGAATTGATATAAATACAATAGGTTTATAACTTTTTTGGTACTTTTCCTAACACGTCGATGAATTGGTTTAATATCATGAGGGGTTTGCTAAACTGGCATCTTGATTGCGATTTTGGGTCTTAAGAAGTGTGAAAATTTTTAGGATTCAATTCGGATTGGGCATAATCTCTTGAGTTTGTGTTAAGTCCTTAAATCCCCAATCTTGGAGGCTTTATTTGTTGTTTTACAATCTCCACAAAATCCGTCATGAGGTGATTTACTTCTGGCAGAACACTAATGGTCTTCAAATACAAATCACGCAAGAGCCTAATGTCGGTCGAGAAATTAATGTCCTAAATGTGCAAATGGAGTTGACTATACATCCAAGCAGGGACAAACATACGAGGTTTAATTCAAATTTCATACCACAAGAGAGCCAAAGAAAAAGGGGGTATAGGGACACGAATGCCAAAATAGTAGCGTGGGTTTCTCGAATTTTAGCTTGGTCATGGCCTCGAGCATAAAGACTATAGGGAGCTATATATTCAAAACGGTACATAAGATTAAGTCTTTTAAACATCAATATATCATTATTGATAAAGAACATATCTTTTCCTAACTAATTTTTTCAATCGATATCTAGTTAAAACCCACCTTCACTTAAAATTCTAATACCTTTCGTCCGGGGAGATCACCAAGAAAGAGTTTAAGTTCGAATCTGTTAACATATCAAATTGAACCCACCTTTACTAAAAAATTTAAGTCAAAGAATTATAAGTCAATTAAGATATATTAACTGTTCTACACTATATTAATTTTCTGGTATGGGATTTCTTTAACACAACTTATACATACATCCTAACAATTTGACACTCGTTCTCGAAGAAATAAACAAATCCCAAGTGGAATAACAACTAATTATAAGTCTGTGTTCTAGGACAGTTGGATACAGGATGGCCGACACCGGAGGAACAACCCATGAGTGATAAAGTTTACAATAATCCTATGAATGAACTGGCGACGCCAACCAGCTGAGTACAGGCCTGCCTCCCAAGATGGTTCTCTTCTTTCTGGACGCTTCTTCCTAGTCACTCAGTTTCGTGCCACTACCGCCATAGATTAATTATATGCGATTCGTGTACAAACACGGCGTTAAGCAATCACAAGTCCGCCTTTCTCGTTTCTCAAGAACCGCAGACCACACAGCCAGCCAGTTGCACAACACAATGTCAACCCATAAATTCAAACTTGTTTCTCGTGTCAGGAAGTCACCCAGCACTTGCCTCAGAGAAAATATAATAAAGAACAGCCAGTTATGAGAGGTTGTTCATTGGGTCTGGGGTTCCATTTCCTTCTGTCCTCGTGGGTCTGTTGTGCATTAAAAGATTTTGTCTCAGAAGTATAGCTTAACCAGCACCTTGACCAGCAATGCCGGTGCTGGTTCTAGTCCGTCCCTTGTTTCTGTAAAGAAAAAGTTGGGTTACACAACTTGAGCTAAGGCGTGGCATATCAACCAACCCTTGTTCAAACCTAGAATTGCCTTGAATTTTAAGTTTCTCTAAGGTTATCCAAAACTGCCTACTTTCGTATACACACGTATGAAGATGACTGTCGAGATTGATTCGTACCCACAAGTCATTAATAAATCATGGAATTATACGATCCAGGGTCAACTTAGCTTCTCATCAATGTTACGTGTAGCTAAGAGTGTTAGACAAACAGTTCTTCCCAAAAAATTTTGAAGGTTCTTTCGACACTTTTCACGTGTAAGTTGATCCATTTACATATGACGAGATATCCAAAGAACGAAAAAATAAAAAAGACGGAAAATGACATGCATGATAAGGATCGATGGAAGAGAGTGTTAGGGTTCGGGCTGATGGTATCATGTTAGATAAATCACTTTTCTCAAAATATTTAAACTGTTCATAAACAGGGTTAATTATAATGTGCGAATAGTATGTTTTTGTCGATCACCATAGAACAAGGATGTTTGAAATTAACTCGCAAGACCCGACAGCCATTTTTACATGACAACCAGGACGGGGTGATGAATCCTATTGATATAGTGTCATGGCTAAATATTTTGATTTTATAAGCTCATATTAGCCAACTTTAAATCTGAAAAACTAGCTAAGTGATCTATATTAAAATTGGGGCTACGTCTTCCTAGGGACATGCTATCGGTCCATTGACTAAACATAATATCGTTTATGATTTTTTTTGGGTCGATTGCATTAACGGGGAGACAAGGTTGCTGGTTGACTCCATTTTATTAGAATTGATAAAAATAAAAAGAAAAGAAAAGAAATCAAAACACAATTAAGAAAAAAATCCACCATTAGCGATCGTATCTTCCACATAAGCCAAGTCTAGTCAAACTTTTAGCTGCGCCTCTAGAGGTCTGAAGTCGTGCATTGGCCCCCGGGGGGGGGGGGGGGGGGGGGGGGGGTGTGATTTTTATTCAAAAGACAATGGAGAAATTAAAATCTTAAAATCTTTTGTTACTTCAGCATCACCCATGTTCTACCAATGATTCAGGCATGCGTTCATTATTACTTGCTACATTGATTTGATTTCGATTTTGGAGCAGGGTTAAATTTTCCTTTTTGTTTGATAAATTTGAGAAAATCTCAAACATCAAGTACTCCTAGATGAAGATTATGGCGGGATTGAAGGATTAGGGTCGAGGTCTCGGCAATCACTTGTATCCATCACAGATCTAGAGAAAGCAGGGGTCATCGAAGTCGAATGGCAATGGCTTGACCCAAATTGATAGAAACTCTGGTTCCTCCTTGGCATATATGCACATAGTGTTGGGTTTCTCAAGTGCTAAAAAGGTAGCGGAATTTATTAATTGAAACTCTAGGCAGGATCCATGCGTATATTGAAATTTAAACATAAGTTTAACACGTACCTTTTTGCAGATCGAAGGCAAATTGACAATTAATTATGTTTGGATTAGCACTCCAAGTGTTGCGCCTTTACCGATATCCACACACACGAATGGAAGTCTCCAATGATCCAAGTGCTAGCTAAAGATTTTGGACTTCTTTTTCCTGATCTTTTTTGATCTTCGAGACTCTCTCAAAGATCTCTAAACAGAGAACGATTCCCCTTGTATTCTCTTGGAGGCATTTTTTCTTAGGATTTTTTTGTCACCCGCATGCTATATATATAGATATATATATATCTATATATATATAGTCTCATTATCTAAGTGAATTAAAAGAAGTGAGGCTAGGCGATTGGGCCCGCCAAACTGTCCACTTTCAATCTTATGTTTGATAATTATCTCATAACATGCACAATCGTGTAGATAAGTTGAATAGGAGAATAAATTAAAATCTACTTCTTATTTTAAGTAGATCCCGACGTACAGAAAATATTAACTCAATTCATTATTGTGTACAACCTTGTAGGTTTACTAAACATTAGCAGTGTGTGTAAAACTCTTTTTAATCCACAAGTCATAAGCGGTCTCTAGCAAGACATTATAACTACTTAAGTATAGTGAAGGTCGGTTTTCCAACACAATCTAATCCACAACTAATATTAGAGTATCAACCTTGATTGATTCCTAGGGCAGACCACTAACACATAGATCAAAGGCTGAATTATGTAGCAACAGAGCCAGAAATTTGGCTTAGGAGGGGCGTGATTTCTAGCACAACTCGCTTTAATTTTCAATCCCGAATTTTGGTAAGTGTTCAGTGATACCACCTTAATCAATTTACAATAACGCAACAAAACCTAATTATTGAAAATGCAACATCCGGTCGAAATGTGACTAACCGTGTGTACGTAGAAAAAGAAAATTGTTTGAAGTTACATCTTACGTTAATCGTATTCATGAAGGAAGGGAATCGATTTTAGAAGCTGAGTTACAATGTTTAGTCGACATGGTCATTTGGATTTATTTCATAAAAACTTGTGTTTTAAAGTACATGGAAAACTAGATATATGTTGGTATGGCATTAACATAGAAATTCAAACTTGCTGGAGATTTAATTCATCATTCCTGCTAATTATGGTGTATGTTTGGGTGAATTTTAGTCACATTGCTTTGTGACGGGAGTGTTCTTCCTTAGAGAGAAACAGGCGTGAGAGCAAACATCATTTTTCTTGCATTCACATATTTCACAAAACTTTCTTACATCCAGACACTTAAACATGGGACAGCAACAGCAGAATTCACGTTCCCACATATGTTTTCATATCTAAACACTGTCTTTCTCGTCACCATTTACACCCTATCTCAGAACTATCATTCTTTCAGTCTCGACTCTGACCATGGCTTCCCACCGTGATTCCCAGATCTAGGGCTGCCCTTTGGCCCCACGGTGCCTCGACCCGAACCTGTTCACAAGGGCCAGCGCGTTGCTCACCACCTGCCCCAGCACCACCTGCCCCCCTCACCGAGGTCTTCACCCTCCCGTCCATGCCCGGCCTCACGAACCCGTCGAGGCACATGTTCTCGTCAGTGAGGGCACCGCTCACCCACGTCTGCACGTTGCTCATGTGCCAGTCGAACGCCTCTGCCGCCGCAACCGCCTGGCCTCCCATCTGGCCGAGCTCGTCAATCGACTGGCTCAACTGGCTCACGCTGTCGCCCACGTTCTGGATGCAGTCGCGCACGGCCTGGGACTCCTGGGGCGTGATGCCCTGGAACCGGGACAGCCGCCCCACATAGGATGAGGCAGCGCGGGCCCGGTCGAGGCTGACCTGGAGAGCGGCCTGGGCGAGTTGGCGGGGGTCCTGCTGGACGGAGGTGGCGTAGCCAGAGAGGCACTTGACGCAGAGCGCCTGGTAGTGGGTGGACCTGCAGGAGGACTTGATGAAGTCCGTGTTGGGAGCTGCCGCCGGCTGCGAGCTCGACGGTTCGAGGAGCGTCGCGAAGAAGAGGGCGTGTAGGAGGAAGAGGAAGGAGAGAGATGTTTTTGCTTTGGCCATGTTTACTTTTGTTTGTGTGCGTGAGCTGGTTTCAGACTCTGTGCATGTGAAGGTGAAAGGCATCGTGGAGTTGCATGGTTTATATAAGCAATTTTAGAGAGAGACAGAGAGAGGGAGGACCTTCCTTGGAAGCAAGTTTAGAGAGAGAGAGAGAGAGAGAGAGGGAGGGAGGACCTTCCTTGGAAGCTCCATGCAAAGTCAACGTTTATTTCTGTCGTACTTTTAATTTTTATTTATTCATTTGGCGGCAAGATGTCGGAAATTAAAAAAAAAAAGGCAGTCACGTGACTGCCTGCCTGCCCTTCCTTTTGACCGACCTCCCCTCATTTATGGTCGCATTGGTTTGTGCTCTTATTAAGTCGGTAACGTTATGCTCGACCCATTTAGACCTCATTTCTAGATGGTGTCATGCTTATGGATTACTTCATCAAGAACAGAAATTGCGAGTGCCATTTGTCCTGATACACAAATGAGAGTCTCGTCTAATACTTGAGTAAGTGATATCGACGATGCTACTCGTCTAATCAAGTCATAAGATCGAGAGGTTATTGTTTCAATTATTACGGCTATTGCTATCATTTAGAGGAGGATGAATAGATAATTTTATCAAATTGGATAATTTAAACATGCGAAATGAATATAGTCAAGATCAACAACTCATATGATCAATATCAAATGGATGCGTATGATAAATTTGTATATAAGTTGTCATCAGATAATTGCATTTGATGACTATGAAGATATTTTAACGAACTCGTTTCGACAGATATGTATACAGTATAATGTCAACAATAATAAATGAAAGTTTATGGATAGAGAATACTGCACACAGATCTTTATAGTAGTTTGGCTTTATCAAGCCTACATCCACTTTTTATGCTGGCAACCTGTTGGCTGTGTTTCACTATTGAATTACCAAAAGATTATAAGAGCAATGCTTTTCAGATGATAGATTGCGCTATCATGTACACTCTTCACTCAAGTAATTTTATTTCTAAAGTAACAACGTGGAATATAGTAATCACAAGTGTGTAAGATCGAAACTCTATTTAGACTTTGGAATTCTCGATTCTAGTTTTTCTTCTTGTACGACGTTTGCACTCATTTTATACTCCTCTATTTCCAATCTATCCGTTGGACAATCTTCAGAGGATTGATCTCCAAATTAACCCGTTGGAGAATCTTTACAAAAGAAAATGCATAGCCGTTAAAAGAAGAACCATTATCTCTAGGTGATTTGATATCCCATACAATCAAATCAAGGTTTCCATAAGTGTAGTTCTTCATATTTAAGGTACGATCTTGTGATTGCTAATTAGGATATCTTGAGATATCAATTTAATTATCCCGCATAAACTTGCCAAAAATAATACTTATTGAATCTGACGATGAATTATGAGTCTGATAACAAAGTCCTTTTATCGACTAAGTCTAATGACTCAGTATTTACCTGCATCAAATAACTTAAGTGTAATTGTGGTAAGAAAAAGATTGTTTTGTTTTTCTTCAAAACTAATTAGGGATTTTCCTCAATATAAACTAAACCAATCACCACCGCCCTTAGCGGCTACGTTGGCTTGCGCTCTCATCCCCTCACGAAGGGATTGAAGTTCGAATCCCAACGTAGTCGTTAGGGATTCTAAGTGTGGCACCGTGGTGGTGGGTCATGCTAGTGTCACCCCAGGTTTACCTCTCTAACTGTCGGTCGTGCGGGGGTTCCTGGGTTATCAAAAAAAAAAAACTAAACCAATCACATAGTAAAAAATAATGACACCCATAGGGGTCCGATAAAAAAAACCGCAAGTTCTCGGACGGTCTTCAGATTCCATCAAATCTGTCGTCCTAACTTTGTTTGTGGAATCAAATTTTGTGACATTAACTTATGAAGTTAAAATCTAAAAGCTAATGTGAGTCAATAAATTGGCGCAATATCTCTAGGGTTTAGCTCAATTGGCATCTAGATTGCGATTATAGGTCTCCAAGAAGTGTGGAAATTTAGGTTTAATTTGGATTCGCAAAATCTCTCGAGTGTGTTGGAAGTCCTTGAATCCCCCTATCTTAGGGCAATCTCCAAGATGGACAAGGTTTGCTGTTCTGTAATTGCCACAAAATCCGTCATGGGGCGATTTTAACTCCTGACACCACACTTGTGAACTTCAGAAACAAATCACGTAGCAGTCTAATGTCTCCAAATGGCTTTTGACTGTGCACAGATCAGCTAAAGAAAGAATACACGACATCCAAGCAAGGACATAATCAAGGTTTAATTCAAACATCAAACCAAAAGAAAGAAGCAAAACAAAAAGGGTGCGTATCTATGGCCTTAGTCGAGCATTTCCATTTCGATCGTCTTCCATATTTGAAGTAGTAGCATGATTTCTTTTATGTTGGCTTGGTCTCGACCTCAAGCATAGAGAAAATAGAGATCTAGAACTTTGAAAGGGTGTGTAATTATTATTATGTTGACTAATATATATAAGTAATACAAGCAATCATTTCGGTAAATATGCTTCAAATCATTCATTTTTATCAAAACAAACCGATCCCCGTGAAACAGAAGCTAATTATAAATCATGCTTCGGGGCAGTTGGGGCACAGGAGGGCGGACGCCTGAGGAACAGCTCTACAATGATTGGAAAATTGCAATGATGCCATAAAATGAACTGAGGACGCCAGCATCCAGCTGAGTACATGCCTCCCAAGATGGTTCTCTTCTTTTCTGGATGCTTCTTTCGTGTCCCGCAATTTCATGCGACTACTGTATTAGATTACATATAATTCGTGTACAAACACAGCATTAAACAAATAAAAGTCTACGTTTCTCGTGTCTCGAGAATCGCAGACGATGGCCAATTGCACAAAATATCAACCCATCAACTCAATCTCCTTTCACGTGTCCGGAAGTCACCTGGCACTTGCCTCAGATCATTACAATAATGGGTTGCGATTAAAAATATAAAACCAGCCAGTCATTAGAAGCTGTTAATTAGGTATAGGGTTCCATTTCTTTTTGTCCTTCTTGGGTCGGTCTGTGCATTAAAGATTTCTCCGAGAAATAGCTTAACCGGCAATGCTGGTGTTGATTCTCATCTCTCCCTCATCTCTGTCTGCAGCTGGACATAGACTTCTGACTATTATTTGAGAAAAAACTAAGGCGTGGCACACGTTGCAGTCCTTGTTCAAACCAAAACTTGATTGAGCGTTAAGTTTATCTACGTTTATCCTCAGCCTGCCTCCTTTCGCGTACACGCACGAAGTTGCCTCCTTTCGTGTACACGCGCGCACGAAGCTGGACATAGACTTCTTATTTAAGTTTAAACGGTCTCTTTTACACTTTTCTCTTGTATAGGTTGATTCATCTACATCCGAAAGACGTGGGAATGCATGACGAGATATCCAAAGAACGGAAAGACAAGTAAAGCATAAGAAATAACGGGCATGATAAAGATCGACGGAAGGGAAGGTTATAAGGTTCAAGCAGATGACATCAAGTTGAATAAATCATAGTCTCAACGGCCAATTTAAACAAGAATCTCGATAATAATGTTGTCATGGCCATACATTTTGATTTTATAAGCTCATATTAGCTAACTCAGAATTTGAGAAACTAGCTTGTGATCTATATCAAAATTGGGGCTACCTCTTCCTAGGCACACGCTATCGGTCCATTGACTAAACATCGACAATATTATGTCGATGATTTTGTTGGGTCGACTGCATTGATGGGGAGACAACGTTGCCGGTTGACTCCATTTCATTAGTAATTACAGAAGAAAACAAAAGAAGACAAGACATGATAAGAGAAACCCTCCACCATTATCGATCGCATCTCTCCCACATAAGCCTGGTCAAACCTTTAGCTATGCCTCTAGAAGTCTGAGGTCGTGCGCTGCATGGCGAAAAAATTATCTTTTGAGCTCACGTGTTGATTTTTCTTTCCCTTCTCCATATTCACAAGACAAAGGGAAAATAAAAAATATTGGGTTGCTTTAGCATCACCCTTTGTTCTACCAATGATTTAAGCATGCGTGTATTATGACTTGTTACGTTGATTTTGCTTTCAATTTTGGACAAAGATGAATGTTTTTTTCTTTTTATTTCTAGATTGAGTGTACAATGACTCGCATCTGATAAATTTAAGAAACTCTCGAATTTCAAATACTCCTAGATGAAGATTATGGTGGAAGAGAAAGGCTAGAGTCGAGGTCTCGATGATTGGGACTCGACCCAACATAGATTTAGAGGACGGGTTGCCAAATGGCGAAGGCTCGACCCAAATACATTGGAACTCTGGTTCCTCCTCGACATAGATAGATAGATTTAGAGGCTGAATTACATGGCGATGGAGCCAGAAATCTAGCTTGGAGGAGGGTGAGTTTTGTAGCACAACTGACTTTAATTCAATCCCAAATTTCTGTAATTTAATATCAAATTTTTTTTCCGCAAAACATTCGCAGCCTTGGGTAACTTAGAAATATCTAAAATTCTTGAGAGAATAGAGTCAGTGCAATTTTTTAACATCAAATGCCCCTCCTTGGCTCCGTGGCCGGAATTACATAATTATGTTGAATTTTAATTAAGGTGTCCAAGATGATACGTCGATGAGAAATCTCTGCATAAACTTCCCGAGAATGTTTCATTTAGGTTATTCGTGATTAGTCTCGTCACAAATAGAAGTATTTCAATAAGAGGAAATCTAATGTAACAATGCATGGCCCCGCTTCCCTCATCGGTCCTCTTATCTGGAGCAAATTACTACCTAAGACCAACATCCATCACGACTGGGCGAATCTCCGTGGCCGATGTTATGTCAATCGAAATTCACTCGATCCATGACGGGACGTGTCCAAATTAAGTGTTAACTGCTTTCAATTACTGTATACCTACGTATAAAAGCTACTAAACATACCTGGATAACCACCCTTATTTAGACAAGGGATTCAAAAACACTTGGAGTTCATTTGTTTCATCGAAAATTTCATGATAATGGAAAATTTCTTTTATGAGAATCATTTTTAAGGAAAATGGTTAGTTTTTATTTGTTTGACGGTACAGGGAAAGTCATTGTACTTCTTGCCAAAGGGGAAGCCGTTTTCCCCCTTTCAAGCTTGTTATTTTCAGTTGATGGAAAAAAATTTTCGTAGATCAATTAGTTTTTTATCATTCAAATACTGGAAAGTCGGAAAACAATTTCCTAAAAATAGTTTTCCTTCAGACAAACCAACCCTTGATTTTATTGTGCACCTATATATAAGCTACTAATCAGAAGAGTCCACATAATCGAAGAGGAATCTAAAAGACAGCCAAGGTTGGGCCAGTCCATTTTAGTACGTACACACTGTATATGATTAAGGCTGTCTGGTCTGGTCCTTGAGACCCTATCTTGGGCTTTCCCATTCTACCCAATATACAATGCCTCAGTCCAATTCGATGGGGTCCGAAGTTTTCTCCGAGCCCGCCTCTCACGAAAGGGAGGCATTTCTGATTATCGTTGCGCCGCTCGCCGTCGACGGAGTGGGGAATCTCCCCAAATTTCACATGCCTAGGCGATGACTTCTTTCGCGCTCCCTGTGAACATTCCCTCCAAGTCGAAACCCTAGCCCTCGTCGAAGCTCTTTCTCTCCTCACAACCAGAAGAAGCATAGCACTCGAAGTGGTGTCGGACTATTTAGAGTTGGCAAAAGCGGTGTCTAACTCTCTTCAAGCACTGTGGGAAGTACACTTACCGATATTAGAGGCCCGGCGGTCCGTGGGCTCTTTTGCAAATTTAGAGCTAGTCCATTGCAAATGAGAGACAAATTGTGTAGCGGCTTGGGTAGTCAAAGCCCATAGATTTTTTTTTTTGTTATATTGTCCTACTCTAACTTTTAACTTATTTTCGAACTTTTGCTATACCTTTTTATAAAATGTGAGAGGGATTTGAGAAGGTGGAGATTCAAACTAGTGATGGTTACAAGTTGGTTCGAAGCCCAGGAATCATAAAGAATGAACCGGAACCGTCCGATTCCGATTAAGGTTCTAGTTTGGAATCGAAACATTTTTTTTCTTCGATTCCTGATCTTTTCGCTTCGTATCCCTGGCGAGCGAGGCTCGATAAAGGAGGGCCTCTTGGCTCAGGCGAGGCTCGCCCTGATAGATTCTACCCAAATTTTGGCAATGCCCTAGCCGAGAAGGAGGAAGAAAAAAAAAAAAAAAAAAAAAAAATAAAACCTTAAAAAAAAATAAAAATTTTAAAAATTATTGTTCGGTGATTTAAACATTATTCAATATAAATTATAATTAAAATGTAAATTGTAATTAAATTTGAGGACAAAAAGACAAGACAGGGCTTGAACTTAATAAATTATTATTAAGCACGTTACAATTCGTTACAACGATCTACAAAAAAAAAAAGAGCACAATATATATGTTCTAAAATGATCCCAAAACCTAAACCTGGGATCGGAGATCACATGTCGTTGGATTATACTTGGGTTTCCCTAAGCTCATGTGGGCGTACCCGATATGAGAAACAAGGGTTAGAAATATTTGCCAACTCAATAGTTCTTTTTACCCTCAATCGTCACTACCCGTCCAAAGATCTTGGTAGCGGTAGTATCTCCATCGTTAAAGAATTCGGATTCGGTATTGCGATCTATCTCTTGTTGCGGTATTGAGCCTTCGTCCAATCAGCAACACAAGCTTGCATCTCCACCGATTACGGATCTAATCTTGAACGATGTTCATCCAAAATATTACCTCCGCACTAAATGCTTATTCGACCGTAACTGTGGAACAAGGGGTTGAAAAAATTTGTTTTGCAATAAGAGAAAGAATTGGGTATCGGCTTGCGTGCCCCTTCCACCAATCCAAAATTAAAAAATTTGTACCACTTTCGGATTCAGTAAACTCAAATGAAACGCTTAGATAACTCTATAATTCAGAAATATTTCCTATTACTCCCTTTTGTTTTTTTTGTCTATGTAATAAAAGTTGGTACCCTCTACTAATTTTACTTGTACTGTCACTTTGTATCTCCATAGATTGAGAAGATCCAACATCACCTAAATTATATTTAGTATAAAATTCATTATATAATTCTATTACTACGTTTTTAACATTACGTACTATAGTTGTAACATTTATCTCATCACAATGTAAACATTGATAATACACATGCAAAAAATCATTTAAGCCATCCAATTTGCTACGCGGATTAAAAACACAAGCAATTAATTAAATAATGGGAATTTCCCTATAATAATGTAGCCACTTCATTTTCATTGCAAGTATAGTATGTTGTAATTTAACATCATTTTCACATTCATAAAAAATTCCGACAATATTAGTACGCTCTACTAAAAATAAATGTGTAGTAGGATAATAAACACCGGACAAAGTATAAGTTGCATCATTAAAAACCTTTAAAATATCTAAAATTTTTTGGCAAATATTCCACTCTTGTGGGTATAAATTAATCTGAGGTATATTATTAGAAATGAATGCACATAATAAATCTTTATATGCTAAAGATTCATCAAGCAAGTGGAAAGTAGAATTCAAACGAGTTAGAACATCTTTTGGAAATCTTTTTGGCCTTTTGCCATTTTCTCTACAAAATCTACCCCATTCTTTCATTTTTTGGGATGTTTCCATAAAAATTGAATCATTGCTTTTATTGGTTGAAGAAAAAATATCGAGAGTTTTCAAACCATCTTGTACACATAAATTTAAAACATGACAAGCACATCTAACGTGAAAAAATTTTCTGTCAAAAGCGGGTTTACAAATATTTTCTAACTCGACAATTGAAGCGGTATTTGCTGCAGCATTATCAAAACCAATTGAAAAAATTTTGTTAAGCAAATAATATTCTTCTCAAATTTGCCTAATTATTCTATAAATATTATTTGTCGTATGATTATCATCGAAAACTCTAAATGCAATAACTCTTTTTTGAATACTCCACTCGTCATCTATCCAATGACATGTTATGCCCATGTAAGAATGATTTTGCCAAAGATCACTCCAAATATCACTAGCACGCATCCATTAAATTGTCTAAAAAAATTTTGTAAATCTTTTTTTCCTTTTCTGTAAAAATATTTAATTACTCGTTTAGCTGAATTTCTAGGAACATGTTTTGCTTGTGGAGCACATGCTTTTTGTACAAATTCATTAAAACCAAATCTTTCTCCAAAATTAAATGTTAAATGCTCAACGCAAATAAATTTGCCTAATTCTTCCTTATAAGTTTTGTCATTAAAATGAAATAAAGGGAAAGTGTTAGGATTGACGTATCCGGAAATTTGTTGTTGCCCGATATCGATTCCCGTTTCGGTTGGATGTTTGCTCCTAAGATGTCGTTTAAATGTTCCATGTCCTTGTCCACCTGTATATTTATATATTTTCCCACAATATTTACAAATTATATCATACCTTTTTTCACCAATATCAAACCTTTCCATTTTCGTGAAGTTATTCCAAATGTCAAATGTAAATTCTCGTTCCGCTTCCTTTGTTGTAGATATTTTGGCAGGAGAATGAAAACTTTCTTGAGTCGGGACGCACTCCATATCGGGAAAAATGTTGATTTCATCATCTTGAAAATTTGCATATTCACGAGGATCAAAAGAATGATGGGATTCCGTCGCGATATTCTTACCTTTGCCAGATGGCATCCATTGCAATTGACAACTTCCACTTGCCATTTTTCGAGTGGATTAGAGAATTGAGCGGACTGAGCACTTTCGTTTGACTACTTTTCATTCAATAAATTCGTTATTATAGTCGGGTAATTTTGCTCGCATTGCTTGTGAGTTCCGGACTGAGAACGAACAAAAGCTGGTTTCGCCTAACACTAGTTCGCGATCTTCGTTAAGGTGTGAAAGGAGGACTTTTCAGGACCGCCGCGAATGACGGACCTTTTGTCCTTTCGGGCCACCGCGTGAAGACGTGGCAACGAGGGTTTTGGGTTGTTTTCCATCGGCGTGGGATGTCGCGTGATTTCCACCCGCCACATGTCAATATCAAATGCTAATGACGACCTCCAAATTGTTTACTTAGTCGTCTTTTCCTCTAGTAATGTTTAAACGCGATTGCTCTCTGTTCTTGGCCCTTTTCTCGTGGAGTCAAATTTCGGACAAGAAAAGTTTAGATGCCGCTAAAGGTGCGCAGTCCAGAACAACCTGTCGGCTTGAAGAAGACCCCATCCTGTTGCAGTCAATCGCCGCTCAACACGCAGAGTGTACAAGGATAGAAAATTCGTAGTGTGCTTTCGTTGACCATGAAACTTCAATTCTACACCTTGTGTTTTCCTCATCTGTTTAGTAAAATTGCTGCCTCGAATGCGCATGATTAGTTTCTTAATTACATCTTAGCCAATCATAGCCTCGAATGCGCATGATTAGTTTCTTAGTTACATCTTAGCCAATCATAGTCCGATATTGTCTTTTTTTTTTTCTTTTGAGATGTGTAGGTCTTGGAACACAACGTTTGGCAGGGTCCGAAAAATTATAAGTCGTCCATTAAATTTTACTTCTGGAGAGTAGAGGGTTTCGTGAATATATGGAGGAGATGCGCAATTTCTAAAAGTAGAGGTGCGCGTTGAATTTCATTGTGTATGAAGGGTGTTGAATTCTTCGATGTGTGTGCGTCTGTATTCATATGAGAGAAAAGTGGAATTAGAGAGAGCCGGAGGTATATCAAGGAAAGTAGGAGGCTACGAGAAGAATTCGATATCGGGAAAAGAAACACGTCGTATTCTATATTCAAAATCCATGAAATTAAAATTTCCATTTTAGTTTTGTTTTGTTTATGTAAATATGGGAAAGCAGACTTCATTGGCAAAGTTGTTTAAAAAGGCATAAACATATCGTATTGAGATCAATTTAATCATAAACATTTTAATTGTATCAATTTAGTCCTAAATCTTTTGACAATTTGCCAATATAATCATAAAACTTTCAATTATGCCACTTTGATCATAAATCTTTTAATGATTTATCAATTTAATTTTAAAATTTTTGATAACTTGCCAACGTAGTCTTTCAATCGAATATTAAATTGGCAAATTTTCATAAGGTTTATGACTAAATTGATATAAAGAAATGTTTGAAAATAAATTAGCACAATTGAAAGAATTTTGACTAAATTGACTATCGTATAATAAATTTAGAATTTTTTGGATAATTATTCCCGAAAATGAGCTTGAGCAATCCCTCCTCATCAAACAAGAAAAGAAATTAAAAAGAAGAAAAACTTGAAGGTTGGGTGGATGAAGATGTGTTTTACACCAGTCAATGCCTTTCAATTCAATAATTAGCCGCCTAATTAAAAAAAAAAAAAACAAGGTACTCGATGCCGTTGGTGGGTCGAACATCTGAAGATAATTTTATTACCGACACAATTATAGGGAGGCGCTTTGGAATTTGGACAGCTAATCCCTCCTGAAAACGACGTCAAAAATCAAATCCGAGGGCCATCCCGTTTCAAAATTTTCAAATCTCGACTCGATCGATGACATTACATCGCCACGAGTCCCAGAGGGCCAACGAGACCCAACCCGAGGTTTGATTTGTTCAAAATTTGAACTCATCGTACCTTTCCGTGTCGCATCACATGATTGACAAAATGCAATTTGTAGATCGATGATCTCTTAAAAGAACATAAACCTTTGCCTTCTGATCTCGGGTCGAGCAATTCGTAAGCTTCATAGTTTTGAAAATGACCTTTTCAAAGTCCACCTGTTCTGGGAGTTAATTCAAGGTACAAAAAACATCGGCATACTCAACGTGATCATGCAGTCCCCAATTGACATACGTAGCTCTATATCCGTGTTGATAATCATTAGGGTCGTATTCCAGTTTTACGCGGTTTTCCCCATTTGCGTTCTTGTATTTTATAATTATCTGGTTGAAGTCCTTGGATTAATTTGAGCTTTCTAATCATAGTTGATCCTGCTCCAAGCTCGATTGATTTGGGATAACTTGTTAAGAGCCTACTAGAGTTTTGACGTTAACAACATGAGTGCTGTGTCCCGGAGATTGTTATGCTAAATGTCTAGTTGCATATGGCCAAAAAAGAAATGTTTAAAATTGTGGTCTTTACCGTCGAAATGGGCATGGCTGCTAAAGATTTTCTTAGAGCGTTTGAACAAGTAGAAATCCGAAAGATTAGCTCGGGACAAGAATTAGCACGGCACTAGGCCATAACTAATGATGTGGGAGGAGGGAATTGCCAATTCGAAGATCTTGTTTAGAATGGTATTTTCCTGACAAACCCTAATCCCCCTATCGGCAACCCTCTCTCTTCCAAAAAAAATCCTCCCTCGAAGAAACTTCAAATGTAAGCTCTCCGCTTCAATTTTTGAAGTTGAGAGCCTGCTTTGTTCTGGTTTTCTTTTCTAGGTCCCGTTTTCGTGTTTCTTTTCTCTTTTGACCTGATCTGGGAGTATTTTTTCGTCTCGTTTGGCATATTCTTTTGCTCGTCTCTGTTTGCTTTTCTACGCTATTTGTGGTGAATAAATCTACTTGCAATTGAAAAATTTGTGAGAACGTTCTCACTGGTACAATCGCCAGGATGCCGGAACGTGGTTCTATGACTCCTCCGAGATTTGATAGAAGCTCTACTCTCCTGATTTAGGTGTAGATCTAAATTTGGGAGCTTTTCTCTCACAATCTATATTTCGATCTAGGGATTTCCTAGAGGTGTTCAATTTGCGACGGTTAAACATGTCGTTGCCGTTTTTGTCTCCATGTGGTGATGGCATTGAGTTGCAAGCTGTAGTTTACGGGGAGGAAGATCTCGACATGTGCCAATCACCGACGCTCTCATTGATGGGCCGCCAATTTTTTTTTTTTTTTTTTTGCTATGATGGATTTGGTCTTTTGGAATGAAAACTTGCTTATAGCTACTGTACTCTTTTATTATATGGGTTTTGTTTTTTAACTCGCTCGGGACTTGCTTTGTTTGGAAGATGGCTACGTTCCTCTCGTGTTTGATCATGACAAATGAATGAAATTTTCTTTCGACCAAAACAAATATTTCCGAATATTTTTTAGCATTACTTTTTGCCCTTTTTTTTATTTCTAGGTTATTTCTCCAATTTTTTTCATTTAGTATATAATTTATAAACCATTTAGTAATTCCTAGATTAGGGCTGCAACGACATTTACTTGCTCTGTTCTATCAAAACATTCACTTGCATCGTTTTAGAAATACAGGAAATTGAGAAGTTCTCTACATGCTCTGTACGTGTTGGACAGTTGCGACTCGTGCTCATCGTTTTCCACGGCGTAAATTGTCGAAAGCAAAAACTTCTTCCACGCCGTGCCTGATTAATTAGATTTGAAGCCGTAGGGATTGATCAGAAAAGGGTGCTTGGGACTCACAATGGAAGCCCCATGTCTTCACCTTGTGTAATCATCCCCTGATGCCCTGGGCGGCACACGCGCTGCAATGGCTGGAACAAAGGGTCGGCGATCCCGTGAGGATGAGCTACAGAGGAAACTCAACTCCGAAACCGTCAAGATATTAAGTTGGATGACTTATAGGTACACTTGTCAAGCGGGTGGGTGGAGCTTGGGCAAAAATGGTTAAGTCCAAATCGACCCATTTAATCCGTTTTAACTTATTTTCATGCAATACAAATTTAATAATTTATACCTAATCTCGTCAATACCGACTCTACTCATATTGCTACAACATTTCTATATTTAACTCAATCTACGAAAGTTCATAATCAAATTAAGGTGAAAGCACAAAATGAACGAAGCACGAAATCGAATGAGAGAAAAAAGGAATTATAACGACGGATTGGGTTTCAATAAACTATGAACCCATTTAACATCCATACTAAACCCATTTATAACCCATAGAGTGGGACCAAAACGAAATCGCTTTAGCCATGTGTGATAGAGAAAAAAAAAGACGAAGAAGAAGCCACATTAGTATTTTGCGTCAATTAATTTCGGACGGAGTTAACGAAAAGACTTGATTATATCAATTTGATAAATTTAAAAACTTGATTATATTATTTATAAATTTTAGAATTCAATTATATTTTCGTGATAAGTTTTAAGGATAGGATAATGGGAGAATTGGGAAAAATTGGAGAGCGTGAAGGTACGGGAGCAAAGCAAACGCGTGGCGACACCGCGCTCCCATGAGTTTCAGAAGTTTCACACTATTTCACACACAAAAAGCAAGAACAAGAAGAAGAAGAAGAAGAAGAAACGCAACTCGGTCGTCGCACGCAACCCGCACTGAGTCGCAACCATATATACCGAGTCGACTCCGTCAGAAACGCATCACCAGCCCACCCACCTAGCTCCCTTCATCCCCCACGCACAGAGAGAGAGAGAGAGAGGAGAGAGACATGGCCTCCACTTCTCGCCGGACGCCCCACCTCCTCCTGGTCGCGGCGGCGGCGGCGCTGCTGGTCGCCGCCGGGTCCGCCGTCCTCGCGGGGGCCCAGACGCCGGCGACGCAGACGTGCGCGTCGAAGCTCGTGCCCTGCGCCGACTACCTGAACTCGACCAGCCCGCCGCCGGACACCTGCTGCAACCCCATCCGGGAGACGGTGAAGACCGACCGCGCCTGCCTCTGCAACCTCTACAACACCCCCGGCCTGCTCGCCTCCCTCGGGATCAACGTCACCCAGGCTCTCCAGCTCACCAAGGAATGCGGCGTCTCTACCGACACCAGCTCCTGCAACGGTAAACGATCGCCCCTGCTCCCTCTCTCTCTCTCTCGTGAAATCTTTGCAGGGGGAAGGGAGGAGCGAGTTCGTCTGCGACTCGGAAGAGCGTTCTCTTTGACGAGATCGAATGGCGATATCCCTGAGCCGATCTTTAACATTCGGAACTGGGATTTGGCCCGTTTTGGAAACTGAATCGAACTTTGCTTTTGTGCGATCCGTTCTTCCTTTTGAGCTCCTGTACGAAAAATTGATATCGAACTAGGTTTTCTAACACGGGAATCTCTTGATTGGCAGCGACCGCTACGCCTCCGTCGTCATCGACAACGCCACCAGGTAAGAAGTTCGATTCCGTTTTCGTTTCTGGGTCGTTGAAAAGCAGCAATTTTGGTGCTGCAGTGCAGTGCTGTTCTTCTTTTCGACTTTGGTTTCCGATCCGGAACCTGAACTGCCGTGCCTCTGTGCATTGAATGTTTGATCAGCCATTGTTGAACCTCCAGATAGAGTAGTTCCAGAGCTGGTCCAGGGAATCAAATCTGAGTGAGGAAGATAGTTTTGTCTAGAACCCGACAAGGCTGGAAATTTCCTTGAAAGATGCGGGTGTCCGATGCTCTCGGCACCTCCGATGTCGACTTGGGTCGATTGTGGAAATCTTACTTTAGTGGGGAAATAATTGAAGTCATGGCCTTTGTCCAAGCCTGTCTCATACCATAACTTTCCTTGGCAAAGCTGTCCACGTGAATGAGATCTATGAGGATGATCGAATATGCAATAGCAGATTCATGACAAGCAGAAAAATTTAAACAGGGTTGTTTATGGTTATCTTCAGTTAGTCTACACATTAAATTTTGGGTTGTCTCTGGGATTGATGTCTTGTTACTTCTATATGTAGATAGTTTATCGTATCCTAAGTTTGTCTTTAGGTTAAGACGGACAGACGGTGGAACTGGTACAAAATTCATGAAAGTTGATCAGAAGAATCGCTTATATTCCTTGAAGCTAGCAGTATTACTTGCTAACCTTCAAGCGTCGTCTTCTGCCTCAAAGACAAGTTAACTATTGGGTATATCTTGTGACCGTGTTTGCGTTCGAGGAGAAAAACCAACCATAGGGCTAAGCGTCACTGATGTTGTAGAGACTTGAGAAACAAGTGAGACTTGCATTGTGCATCCCCCCTTTTGCGGAACTGTGTTTCCTTTCGATCGAGACATCTCGATCGTTATTGTAAGTGTTTCGGTTTCTAATAGCAGAACGTTGAATGAATGTTTACAGCGACGCCTGGAGGCGACAGTGACGCCGGCAGAATAGCTTGGAGCGGGATCTTGAGCTTATTCCTGATTCTGGCATCGATGATGTTTTATTGAGGTCCATGGGTTACCCATGTTCCATACCATCTGATTGACGAGGAGATACTTCACGCGGATTGTGATGATTATCGGAGAGGTGAATCCCGGCATTTGGAGATTTTGGTCGTTTCAGTTGCTTTCGGCTTTCTCGATACGTGGGTGGTGAATTTGATTTCATTGCGGTGGTGGTTCTAGCTGGCTATGTTACTATAATTATACCCTGATTATTGTGTACTTGATTTATCCGGATCTTGACCTTGGGACACTTGATGGAGGTCATTTCTCAGGTGCATCATACTGAAATTGTTTCAACACTTCTCTTTCAAGGGTCACTCGCACCATATTCCATCGTTGAATCGCATGTCATATGCGTCCTGCTTTTTTTTTTTTTTTTTTTTTTTTGGGTCCCACTCCTCTCTACTATGTACATGTGTGTGCTGTTTCACGGGATCGAACCTCGAACCCGATACTCTCCGGTCACACCTCTCAATCTCTTTATCGGCAGGGCTGCATGCCTAGTTAGTATATCGGTCCTTGAAAATAAGTGGTATAAACTCTTTTCTATCAAGAGTTGGGCATTGATCATGCGATCTATTGATTCGACGGGTAGGTTTTTACCGATCGAAGGAACGAGCGAGCGCCTATAAAGTTCTTTTCTTCGCTCTAAATCGGATAAGTGAAGGTACGACGGACTTTTATTAGATATTGGTTATGGCCCTGTAGTTTAAAGAAACATTACAATCTGTTATGTTATTCTGCATAGCAATTTATTGGTTTAGTTTTCATATACTTAGCATTACTCTTTACATTTGCGTATATGCTAGGTGATTCTTTCAAAAGCATTCAACTCTTCAGTTTTAAAACTATATAATATAGATATGTCTGAAGATTTCTCGACATTGTTTGGCCGGAATTTGATTGACAACGAAATTTTTTCGCCGAAATTCGTTATTCAATTTTTATAAAGAGAAGAAGGGTTCTGTGGTGACTCTGGATAGGAGTTGTATCAATGTAACACGAAGAACAAATATACATCAGCGAGATATAATCAAGGGTAAATACCACAAAAATCCCTAAACTGGTACACTTGTGACACATTTACTCCAAACTATTTTTTTGACAATAAAAAACTCCAAACTGGTACACCTGTGATAATTTTACCCTGAACTTACTACAAAAAATCTCAAACTAGTACATATGTGACAATTTTACCTTGAATTAAAAATTTGATATTATTTATTTATTTTTTTTTCGAATTTTTATTTATTTTTATTCTTTTTTTTTTCATCTTCAAACTCTAGCCGGTCGCTGGTCCGGCGACCGGCCAAAGGCGGAACCCAGCGAGGGCCGCCCTCGTCGGTGGTGAGGGGCGGGGCCATCGCCCGGTCTGTGGACGAGGGCGAGGGGCCGGATCGGGCGAGGGAGTCGAGGCGGGGGAGGGTCGCCCTTGCCCTGGGCAGGCGAGGGCGACTCTCGCCTGGGCGAGAGCCGCCCTCGCCTGCTTTTGCCTCTGGCAGGTCGCCGAACCGACGATCGACTAGAGGTTGAAGGTGAAGAAAAAAAAAAGAAAAGAAAAAAATTCAAAAAAAATGATATTAAAAATTAGTTCGGGATAAAATTATCACATGTATACCAGTTTGGAGTTTTTTATAGTCAAAAAAATAGTTTGGGATAAATGTGTCACAAGTATACCAGTTTAAGGTTTTTCGTGGTATTAACCCTATAATCAATGATGAAGTTCGACGACATAAAAAGCCTTGTGGAAATTTAATCGATGATAAAATGGGATAATATAAAGATACAAAGCTGAAATTTAATCGACGATGAAGATCTGAAAGCTACAACTAAGATATATATATCGAAATTTAATTGACAACGAAATATTTAGAAACTACAGTTAAAGTACATTAATCGAAAGATAACAAGTTTTTTGGGTTAAGAGCAGCATGAGTGTCATAATTTTCGTACGGCGACTTGAATATCCTAACTTTTATTTTGCTCACTTAAGTGGAACATCGGAGTAAAATCTGTTCATTTGAGTGTCATTCCCGGCATATTGTCCTATGTGGATTTTTTACTTAATTTTCCATTCCAATGTGGAATTTTTAAAAATAAATGGAAGTACAATGTGGAATTTTTTGTTCACTTGGAGAGAAACGACGTGGCTTCCATGCAATCCGCTGGCTCTCTCTTTTTAACAGAGACAACGTCGTTTCTATCCGGACTCTTCCTCAAACGACCTCGATTCACTTGCACTCTCTTCCTCTTGTTTGTCTCTGAACACCCAAAATCTCCCGATCTCTTTCTGATTGCAAATTAGAGCTTCGATCTTCTTCAATACGTCATTGGTGAGGAGGTGCCAGGTGCGATGGAGAGCTAACGACGACTACTTGGTGTTAAAACAAATTGATGGTCATTGGAGAAACCAGCAAAGGAAAGAGTTAGGCACAGGAAAATCACGGCGACGGCTGCTCGACATTGCTGCTATGTCAGGGGAGAGTGGGTAGCGGCGGCGTGACGGTGGAGGACTGGCGCTTGCTGGAAACAACTACAGGGACTGGTCTGTTGCATCACTGTGGTGGTCGACGAAACGGTCAGGCGCGGCTGCTGGTGCCGAGGACGAGCGGGATGTGCAGGGCCGAGGCGAGAGGGAGGAGTTCCGCGACTGATCTGGAAAACCTGTGGAAGAACAGGTAGCGATGTCGTTTGGCCTAATTTCTTGAAGTAAAACTAGGGTTTTTTTAAACTAGATGAGTCATGCGACGTCGTTTAGCATCTGAACTCTTTAACACGATAACTAGTTAGCTATCTACTAAATAAACTATATTTGGGAATAGAGGAGCATGAGCTTCGTCTCAGATGGAGAAAAGAAAAGAAGATATCAGAAAACGCCACAAAAAAAAAGGGTAAGAAATATCTTGAAATAAGAGTGGACTCCATATTTGACCTTAATAAATGTTGTTTGAGAAAAATGGTATATAGTTTTGTCTTTTAGTAAAATCGAAACGAAACAAAAAGACGAAAAAAAAATGTAAGCAATTATGTTAATTCAAAAGAAGGACCAACAATGGAAAATGGGGTGAATTTAAGGTGATAAGGGATGTCAGGAATCAATAAGGGCAGAACAACAAGAGCTTATTCGAAATATGCACCCATCTTTATAAAGTCTAAATAAAAGAAATGGCAGTGAGACCAAAATGAGCTAATGGATGGCCAATTTGGAGGCATAATGATAAACAAAACAAGACCATAGCCTTAATCTTGTTCTTTTTATTTATTAGATTACATTTTATTTGCTTTAGCGGTCGGGCGGTGTTTGGGCTAGTTATTTGCGTACCTCGAGTAGTACATCTGTGCATGCGATCTGAAGGGTTCACTCTCCCACATTGATTTTGTGTATTCAAGTATTACTCTTGAGATGCTCTCAACAAGGAGTAAAATCTTGCACAAGCTAATCTAATTATAGTAGAAGTTACACAAAACCTCTCTAAATTTTTGGGGTAGTACACATTTATCCCCGTACTTTTAATTGCCACATAATACCACTGAACTTTCTTTCAAAAAATAAGACGAAAATACATTTTTACCTTTAAAAGTCATGGGCATTGCACATGCTAACGAAAAATGTGACGGACGATTAATGGTTGCCGTAACAAAAATGAAAGTTTAAAGGGATACCAAGTTTGGATGAGTTTTGTGTGATTCCCTCTTATAATCATACATAAACAATATTATGTTAATGGGATATTCGGCAAAACATATACATTGAAGAATATTCTTGTTCTAATACATCATGTGATCAATCTAATTACATCTTGTTTTATTTGCGAGATGGCATATATAGGACAGATTAATAGAGATATATGTAGGTCGGTGCACAGATTGATTTACAAAATGATGTGTTAGATTGTGAATGGTTCTTTAAACAAATGGGTCATGTTCAAGAATCGATAATAGCTCAACACGTCACTTTATAAACCAATTCTATACCCAATCTCCGAAGGTCTAGTATTTTTCCTTATTGTGATGATATCCCGTCGAGATATTTCGTGTATTGTCGATGTAGAAATAATATATCTCCCCAAAGTTGAAGTATATGAGCAATTGCCAACCTGTAAATTACTTGTCGAACTGGCAAATCCCCACACTCATCACCAACAAAATGACATTGGACATGCGGCTAGTTGTATTTCTGCGATTATGACAAAAGATATGTGGTCCTATTTTGATACAATTGATGTGGTCCTATGCAGACACTCTATATCTCAAAAAATGGATACATCAGAGACACAAAAAAGTATGGAGTTAGCAGCCCCAAAACGAAAAGATATGTGGTCCTATTTAGTTGCAATCGATGTATTGAAAAAAAATCTCATTCATTTGTCATGATCAACGTGAGAGAAACATAGAAAGTTTTCCAATAAAGAAAATACTAAAAGAGGTGCAAAACAAAACAAAATTCATAAAGCAAAATAGTACAGCATGCAGTTATAAGCACGCTCTCATATCAAAAAACCAGATCCATCATAGTATCAAAAAATAATCGGCGATCGATCGTCGGAACCTTCAATGATGATTGGCACACGCCAACTTCGACTTGCAGTGCGCACCTAAGTTCGACATCATTAACATCATTGTCATATGGACACGACAACAACAACATGTTGAACTACAATAGATCGAACGTCTCTAAGAAACTCCCAAATCTAAATTTAAATCGGAAAGAAAAACTTCCATATTTGGATCTAGATTTAGATCGATGTTGATTAGCTTCTTTTGTAGGAGATTTTGTAAATAGATAGATAGCAACCGCCACCATCTCCGTATATAAGACAACCAACACTTTTTCCTTAAGAAAGCAGATGAATGCCATCTCTTTGAGAGACTTTTTGTCTACACCTCTATGTTTAGATTGAATAATACCTTTTGAGCTTGAAACAAAATTTTCGCTGAAAGCTTTCACCAAAAGCATTTTGTATATTCTCTCTCTTTCTAAGATAGCAGATAAGTACCAACTCTTTCGGCCTACAAATCTGCTGCTCTTATATAAGTTTCTTGTAAGCAGATAATCAGCAACCTCGATCATTTACGTATAGAAAACAGTGAACTCCGTCTAGTGCACGAGACGGGTCGTAAGTTTCACTTGACCAAAATACATGCACTCAGGTGCTACATGAGACAACTAGAGCAGATAAGTACCACTCTTTCAGAAACCCTTTTTTATACACCTCTTTGTTCTAATACATCAAGTGATCAATCTATTCACATCTTGTTTTATTAGCAAAATGACATATCGGACAGATTAATAAAGATATATTCAGGCCGATGTGCAGATTGCGACCAGTTCTTTAAACAAATGGGTCATGTTCAAGAACCGATAACAGCTCAACACGTCACTCTGTAAACCAATTATATACCGATCTCCGAAGGTCAAGTGTTTTTCCTATTGTGATAATATCCTGTCGAGATATTTCGTGTGTTGTGAATGTATGCAGAAATAATATCTTCCCAAAGTCGAAGTGTATGGGCAATTGTCAACCTGTAAATTACTTGCCTGACTGGCGTATGTCCCCACTCATCTGCAACAAAATGACATTGGACATGCGGCGAGTTGTATTTCTGCGATTATGACAAAAGATATGTGGTCCTATTCGGCTACCATCGATGTGGTCCCATGCAGATACTCTATATCTCAAATAATGGATACATCAGATATTAAAAAAAAAGTATGGAGTTCGTAGCCCCATAACGAAAAGATATGTGGTCCTATTGTAGGGATCATCAACGAAAAACAACGCAGCGGAATATAGAACCCTAGACAGGATCCATGTGTATATTGAAATCGAAAGGGAATTTCGAAACGTATCTCTTGCAGATCGAAGATAAATCGACAACTGATTGTGTCTGGATTAGCGCCCCAAGTGTTGCGCCTCTACCGGTATCCACACACACGAACGGAATTCTCCAACGATCCACGTGCTAGCGGAAGATCTTGAAGTTTTCTTTTTTCAACGCCTTTTGATTTTCGATACTGTATCGAAGAAAATCCTAGACAGAGAACAATTCTCTATCTATTTATATAGCCTCATTATCCAACGGAATTAAAAGAAGTGGGCCGGGCGATTTGGGCTCACGTTTAATCGTTATCTCATAACGCGCACGACCGCATAGATAATTTAAAATAAGATAATAAATTAAAATCTACTTCTTAAGTAAATCAAGGCGCATAGAAAATATTAAATCCGTTCGCTATTGTGTGCGACCCTGTAGGTTCACTAAACATTAACAGTGTGCTCAAAACCCTTTTGGCCCACAAGTCATAAGCGGTCTCTAACAAGACATTATGACTACCTAAGTATAGTGAAGGTCGATTTTTCCGACACAACCTAATTCACAACTAATATTAGAGTATCAACATTGATTGATTCTTGGGGCAGATCACTAACACCTATTTAGTTGCAATCAATGTATCGAAAAAAAACTTCATTCATTTGTCATAATCAACACGAGAGAAACATAGAAAGTTTCCAAATAAAGAAAATCCTAAAAGAGGTGCAGAACAAAAGAAAACCCATAAAGCAAAATAGTACAGCTTGCAACTATAAGCATGCTCTCATTTCAAAAGATTAGATCTATCACAACATCAAAAAGCAATCAGCAGCCGATCACTGGAACCTTCAATGATGATTGGCACAAGCTCTGATCTTCCCCCTTTATAAACTTCGGCTTGTAGTTTGTGCCTAGGTTTGGCATCCTCAACATAATTGTCATACGAAGACGATAACAACAACATGTTGAACAAGCACATATCGGATGCCTCTAAAAACCTCCCAAATCTAAATTTAGATCAGAGAGAAAAGCTTCCATATTTAGATCTAGATTTTGATGGATGTTGATTTGCTTCTTTTGTAGAAAATTTTTGTAAATAGATAGATAGCAACGTCCACCATCTCCGCATATGAGACAACCAACACTTTTTCCTTAAGATAGCAGATGAATGCCAACTCTTTCAGAGACTTTTTTTTCTACTCCTCTATGTTCAGAAAAAAAACCATTTTTTTGAGCGACAAAATTACCAACGAAAGCTTTCTGGAAAATTCATTTTGGAAAGGAATTTCTCGAATTTTCCAAGCAAAAAATTCGTTGGTAATTCGTCGTCGGAAAATTTTCCACTCTTATTTAATTTTCTTGAAAGCAGATAAATTTTTTTTCCTTGATCATTTTACGTATAGCTAAAACAGTGAACTCCGTTTAGTGCACGAGATTTCGCAAGTTGGAAACTAAAATACATTTTTTCAGGTGCTACATGAGACAACTAGAGCAGATTTTTTACCACTCGAAGAAATTTTTTTTTTTATACAATTTTTTTGTTCTAATACATCAAGTGATCAATCTATTCACATCTTGTTTTATTAGCAAAATGACATATCGGACAGATTAATAAAAGATATATTCAGGCCGATGTGCAGATTGCGACCAGTTCTTTAAACAAATGGGTCATGTTCAAGAACCGATAACAGCTCAACACGTCACTCTGTAAACCAATTATATACCGATCTCCGAAGGTCAAGTATTTTTCCTATTGTGATAATATCCTGTCGAGATATTTCGTGTGTTGTGAATGTATGCAGAAATAATATCTTCCCAAAGTCGAAGTGTATGGGCAATTGTCAACCTGTAAATTACTTGCCTGACTGGCGTATGTCCCCACTCATCTGCAACAAAATGACATTGGACATGCGGCGAGTTGTATTTCTGCGATTATGAAAAAGATATGTGGTCCTATTCGGCTACCATCGATGTGGTCCCATGCAGATACTCTATATCTCAAATAATGGATACATCAGATATTAAAAAAAGTATGGAGTTCGTAGCCCCATAACGAAAAGATATGTGGTCCTATTGTAGGATCATCAACGAAAACAACGCAGCGGAATATATAACCTGGGGAGGCGGGGGGGGGCCAGAGGGGGAAAAATCGAGGGAATTTCAAAGGAGAGAGCGGATCGAAGATAAATCGAGAACCGAGAGAGAGAGACGGATTATACCGCAATTGTTGCTTCAACCGAGATCCACACACACGAATTAATTCTCCAACGATCCACGCTGTAGCGGAAGATCTTGAAGTTTTTTTTTCATTTTTTTTTTTTTTGAATCGTATCGAAAACCCTTTCCAGAGAACAATTATATCTATTTAAATAATTATTCGGAAAATTGAAATTGTTTGGAAAATTGGGCTCACGAAATTTTCAACAAATTTTCCAACGAATATAATAAATACCAAATAAAACTACTTTTTTCGAATTGCATTGAAAAATTAAATTTAGTAATTACCAACGAATTTTTTCGTTGAAATTTCCAACGAAATTTCCAAAGTCATAAAAAAATTATACATATTAAAATAATTATCCGGAAAATTGAAATTGTAGGAAAATTCGATTTTTCCGAAACAACCAACAAATTTCACAACTAATATAATAAACACCAAATAGTACCGGGTTTAACACCTATTTAGTTGAAAATCAATGTAAAAAAACGAATTTTTTGTCATAATCAACACAAGAAAATTTTCCAAATAAAGAAAATTAAAACATATTAAAAAAGAAATCCGGAAAAAGCAAAATAGTACAGCTTGCAAAAAGCATGCTCTCATTTCAAAAATTAGATCTATCACAACATCAAAAAGCAACCAAAGCCGATCACTGGAACCTTCAATGATGATTGGCACAA
Source organism: Syzygium grande (assembly GCA_024733475.1). Lineage (NCBI taxonomy): Eukaryota > Viridiplantae > Streptophyta > Magnoliopsida > Myrtales > Myrtaceae > Syzygium > Syzygium grande. The sequence goes on along the minus strand of JAMXDD010000001.1, from coordinate 38,024,187 downwards.
GCTCTGATCTTCCCTTTATAAAATTCGTTGTAGTTTGTGCCTAGGTTTGGCATCCTCAACATAATTGTCACCCGAAAAATAACAACAACATGTTGAATTGAAACATCGGATGCCTCTAAAACCTCCCAAATCTAAATTTAGATCAGAGAGAAAAGCTTCCATATTTAGATCTAGATTTTGATGGATGTTGATTTGCTTCTTTTGTAGAAAATTTTTGTAAATAGATAGATAGCAACGTCCACCATCTCCGCATATGAGACAACCAACACTTTTTCCTTAAGATAGCAGATGAATGCCAACTCTTTCAGAGACTTTTTTTTCTACTCCTCTATGTTTAGATTGAAGAATGCCTTTTGAGCTTGAGACAACATTCCCACTAAAAGCATTTTGTATATTCTCTCTCTTTAAGATAGTACATAAGTGCTAACTCTTTCGGCCTACGAATCGGCTACTCTTGTACAGGATTCTTGTAAGCAAGATAATAAGCAACCTCGATCAGCCACACAACGAAAAACAGTGAAACTCCGCGCATTGCACGAGACGGGTCACAAGTTTCACTTGAGTAACATGCATGCACTCAGGTGCTACATGAGACAACTAGAGCAGATAAGTACCACTCTTTCAGAGACCTTTTTATATTCACCTCTATGTTTATATTGTATACTATATAAGACAACTAGCCTTCTTTGGATCAACATGCTTTTTAATGGTGTTTTGAGTCTTCTACATAGTATACACACGTAGTCGGTGTCCTCTCCAAGTCTAAGCTTGTTAATCTGACAAATGTTGAATACGATTCATCATGTCTCGAGGCCATGGCCAAGCTTTAGAGAGGAACATTTACCATCGATTGTCCTCTATTCGATGCTAACCTTATCATGCCTATTTTGGCTCCAAAGGTTACTCGCAATCTTCCGGAAAGGCAAGTCCCGCCTGCCGCCCATCCAAGAGGTCTCCCGGTTGTCGGTTACCTCCCATTTCTAGGGCGCAACCTCCATGAGTTCTTCATGGAACTTGCCCAAGAGTACAGCCCGATTATAAGCTCTCGATCGGCACCAAACTCTATGTTATTGTAAGCTCTCCAATCTTAGTTAAAGAGATAGTATGCGACCACGACATCATGTTTGCCAACCGCAATCCTAGTAAGGCCTCATTGGCCTTCTCCTATGGAGGGAAGGATATCGCCGTCGCACCTCAAGGGCCCCAGTGGCAGATGCTGTGGCTGTTGTTTGTGTGTCAGATGCAAAGCGCGGCGAATCTCGATGCCTTTCGCTTGCACAGAAGGAGAGAAGTCATGAAGAGCGCGAGAGATTTGTGCGTTAGGGCAGGACTGCCAGTTAAAGTCGGGGAAGTGGGGTTCCAGACGGTGATCAACATGTTAACATGCATGTTCTGGGGCGGGACACTCGGGGAGGAGGAGGGAGTGCGCATCGGGGAGGAGTTCCGGGAGGCGGTGGCACGGCTTACCTCTCTATTGGGGAAGCCTAATGTTTCGGATTTCTTTCCGGTGATTGCTAGGTTTGACGTGCAAGGAGTGGAGAGAGAGATGAAGGAGGTGGTGGCTTGGATTGGGAGGATCTTCGACTTTGTCATACGTCAACACATGAGTTCGGAAGAATTAGCAGGAGGCAAAGGATGTGAGAGGGGGGACTTCTTGCAGTTTCTTTTGGAGTATAAAGAAGAAGAAACTGGGAGATCAATAACCCCAGAACAAATCAAGGCTTTGCTTATGGTAGTTTTCTATCCATTTTCTCAGTTCAAAATTTCCCGAAGAACTAGCTCACATGCTAATTTCTTTTACCATGTCGGTTTTACTAGGACATCGTTATTGGAGGTGCCGACACCACGTCGACCATGGTCGAATGGACAATGTCCGAGCTGCTAATACACCCACAGGTTGTTCTCAACGTCCAGAAAGAGCTCCACGACATTGTCGGGCTGAACAACGTGGTCGAGGAGTCCCATATCCACAAGTTACCATACTTGCATTTGGTAGTGAAAGAGGCTCTGAGACTGCACCCTGCAGCTCCGCTTCTGTTGCCGCGCAGCCCGAGCCGAACCTGCACAGTGGGCGGATACACCATACCCCAAGGCACTAAAGTCTTCTTGAACGTGTGGGCCATGCATCGAGACCCGCGGTTCTGGTTCAACCCGTCCGAGTTCCGGCCCGAGAGGTTCTCCGTGGGGGAAGACGCTTCTGAGTCACAATACTCAGGAGGGGATTTGCGCTACATACCGTTCGGGTCGGACCGGCAGGTGTGTGCGGGGCTCCAACGAGGGGAGAGGATGCTAATGTATGTACTGGCTACGTTCCTGCATTTGTTCGAGTGGAGATTGCCTCCGGGTGTGCAGTTGGATTGCAAAGAGAAGTTTGGGATAGTTCTTGAGAAGGCCACTCCGCTCATTGCCATTGCCACTCCGAGGGTACCTAGCTTGTATCTCCACGTAAAGGAATAGTTTCGGTAGGATCCAAATTTATGTGATTATTCTAGTTATAAAACCAGGAATCACGTGGAGTGATGTTGTCTTCTGTAAAATTAGTTAGTCAATATACGAATATCATATGTTGTCTTCTTATATAAGTTCGGACATTGTTCATGTGACATTGCGGGGAAAACATCGAAAGGTATTCCCCACATCGACACAAAAATCGTGCTGTCGAGTGGCACATGATCAAGTTGGTACTTAAAAATTCTAATAATGCCCATGATGGTTCACCACTTGATGCGTAATCGATGCATGATATTATTCACATATTACGTCTTAAATGATTTGACTATACGATCTGCAGTAGCCAATCTCTTGAAAGGAACTATAGGCACTCGGTCACTGAAATGAATGACTAAGTTAAAATCACCTTTTATATCCTTGTAGAATTACTTCTATGTTCGTTGTACATTCGATGCATGAAATTACACGACATCTCGAATGATTTCTTAAATTCAACATGATTATAAAAATTCCAATGATACCATGATGGTTCGCCACGTATTAAATGCATTATTCACTCATGATGTCATAATAATTTGACTATACAATCCGCAATTGTCAATTCTTTTATAAAGAACTATTGGCGATCAATGAATCACAAAATTAATCACCTCGTATCCTTCCATAATCATTTCTATAAAGTTGTATACTCGATGCATTATATTCCCACATGACATCTTAAATGATATTTTAAATTAACAAGACATATATCATGTATTCAACATGTACCTACACATGATTTGGTCATCAAAGGAAAACAATCCAGCATATACGAGTAACCACCCTAAGGCTTTGTTTGATAGTTTGGACATTTTCGTCGTGCCCCCTATCATCACACAGTCTGATAGCACTTCTATCCCTTCTCGATTATCAACATTGCATCCCTAGAGGCCTTGCGATCGCCTCAAATGGTGTCCTCAATCATGGGCGGCACCAAATGATCTTTGAACCTTGTGTTGTGGTCTAGGATCTCCATTAGAGTTGAGCAAAAAGAACCGGACTGGATTGGGAACCACCCGAACCAAACTGAACTGGCAGATTCTGGGCAATTCCCGGTTCCAAGTGTGGACCTACTCACCTGGAACCACTCAGACCTTTATATAATATTTATTTTATGCTTAGAGGCTCTTACCTTGAACAAGTATGCAGGGTGCGCCAGTTCTTGGGAGGCAATTACCTAAGATATACCTATGATTTTAGCTCGACGAGAACTGTCGTGCTTCTTTGAGATCAATCCATTGAACCCTGCTCTTCTCTACCAATATTGGAGTCGATGGATGATATGTTAAGAGTAGATGTGACGGTCTTTTTGTCGAACAGAAAAGATATTTGTCTGCTTTAACTATTCAAGTTGGGTAATGTATCAATTGCCTACTGAATCAACCCTTGGCTCTCTCATTTTCATTTTCCCTGACTTAGTCAAATCGTGGCACGCTAAATCATAGATCATAGGGCTGTAAACGGTTCGGTTCGGTTTTCTTGAAAAATCGAACCGAACCTAACCATTAAAGAAGTACCCCTGAACCAAACCAAAACTCGTTCGAACCGACCGATTTGGTTTGGATCAGTTTTCAGTTTCTTCTTCTTCTTCTTCTTCTTCTTCATGGCTAGATTTTTTGTTTTTTCGTCTTCTTTTTTTGCTTTTTATTCCTAGATTTGACGACATTTATTTCCTAGATTTGAATCTTTAATGTCAAAATGTAAACATATTCATGATATTCTACGTAAGAGAATCATCGATCTTACAAATTAAAATAAGTTGAGTGATTGTAAATATATTACAAATTAAAAACTCATTATTTAAAATTGAAAAATGAAAAAACAAAATCACATATTTAAACTAGGTTCCGACCCAAAAAAAAACTAGGACATTTGATATCATTAATATAATTTGTGTTAGAAGACTCTTCCGAATGAATAAATTCAATACGTCATTCTGAACAAGATTAAAGTTAAATAATTCATTTTAATATTTAATGACATTTACTTTATAGATTTTGAATTTTAATGCCGTGGGATATTTTTTTTTTTTCTGATGGGCCAAGTGAATTTCGACTTTAATTGTCGTCGTTTATGTACCACGCCGTTTTGTATAGTAAATAAAGAAACTAATACTCTAATATTAATTTCTCATCCATTCACAAAATCCACACCTCTCTAAAATATGCCTTTAGACCATAAATGACACTATGTAAACTGTATAATCCATGTAAAGTATAGATGGGTATCCTAAACCTTTGAAATAAGTCACATTCTAATAACAAACAAAATAACAAACCAATAACCCTTCACCAGATTATAGAACCATCACTTCATGCCCAAGCTGATAATTTTCACAACGTAAAAGCCAATCTTACTCTCGACCACTTTTGTCAATGTCGAATTGCGTATCAAAATCCATGCTTTCTATATCGCTCAACTCAATCGCTGACCTAGATAGTCAAACATGGGTATGTCTCTCTCGGACATTTCCTCAAACACCTTCCAGGTGAGCATACACGTTGCATAGAAAGGACCTATAAAATATTGACTTCTCAAGCCTGGCAAAAATCACAACCGGTACAAGCACCTGTGGATGAACTCAGCCTCTGATGTAAAATATGCACTTCATTAGAGTGGGTGAAAATAAGAAGTGCCATTTTAATGTAATAGAACCAAGATAAAAGGAAGTTCTTGCATGAACAATTCATATATTTGATTACATTAATTCTAATGTCAGAAATTAATAAGACCCACCTCTGCCAAAAGGTTCTGCTTTGTGATGTCTAAGAGGAGACATCAAAAGTTAAAGCAAATAGACTACTACGCAGAACAACAAAAGTTGCTCACTTGCTTTCCAAATGGTTCCACTGTTGCACCTGTTAAAATCACAAGATAAATTGCATGTCACTGAAGAATCTCTTGGCATGTGTTATCTGATGAGGTGTTGCCAGGATTATTCCTCTTCTAATTTTTTTTTAAACGTTCACGGCTGTTCACACAGCTATGATATGAAATCGAGTGGATATAGTGACATACTATTGAGCCTTCCTCTTTTTTAAAAATAATCATATAATGGACTAGCTACAAAAAAGAATATAGAATCTCCAGGACTCACTTGCTTTCTTTACACATCAAGGAGATGATTACTTCTCTTTTGTTTGCCAATCATCAAGGGAAACCAATATCGAGTTTAGCTTTGCGGTTACAGTTGACAACTCTACATTAAATTCACAATAAAAATGAGAATTAAAATATCTATTGCAATAGTAAAGGATATAAAATATTTCACGATAATTTTTTCTCACATGACTCAAAATTTTTGAGTTCTTCTAAGTCCTCCTCAATTAAAAGTGAAAGTGGTGCGAATCGTAGCCAATCTTGAGCACATATAAGAGCCTTCACCATGCTTGGGGTCAAGGAGCTACGAAACATGTTAAGTACACGACCTCTTGTGCTGAGTGCAGCCTCTGATGCTACAGTTGAGACGGGCACGGCCAAAATATCTCGAGTAATGGAAAAGAGAATAGGATATCTCAAAGAATTGACTTTCCATCAATTTAAAATATCAAAGTCGGCACTATAGCGTTCACATCTTTCTTCCAAATACTTATCTAATTCGGATTTTTCTTCCAAATATTCTTGTCCTGTTTGGCTAAGATACATTGCAGTCATAATGTCCGCACCAACCATAGGAGACATTGACACGTTCATTCTCCTTGTACCCTTTGACCTCAAACTGCTTTGGGGGCATATACCAATTTGGTATTGCTCGAACAATGACGTTAGAAATGATGTTACTTTATCGAACAATGACGTTAGAAATGATGTTACTTTATGTTGTCAAAGTTTCCGGGATTGAACACCAACCTTGCTTTCATAAACTTGATTAATCATCCATTTAATCATCCATTTCACATACTCCCACTTATGTCGAGGGTCAAGTATGCATGCAATGAACCATGTTAGATTGATGTTGTTCACATTACCAAAATATTTATTGAAATTGGTCTTCATTTTTTTGGCCATTTCCTGCAAACTCCTATCCTCATTCACACAATATCTATCAATCATCATAAAAATCCCATAAACATCTTTCGCCATATCATTACTAGTGACATAAGAACAATCCGATACTTTTAAAGTCATATCATAGAACAACTTCAAGAAAGGAAGAAATTGACGGGCATATTCCCAATCATCACTAGTAGGCAACCCATTCACCTTGGAAAACTCTTCAACAAATTTGCTATCCCAAATATCTAGTAAGATAAAAGCCTTATGAAACTTCAAAGCCGCTTCCAACATTAGGTACGTTGAGTTTCAATGAGTCTCCACATCCAAACATACAAGACTCTTGGACTCGATATTTTCTAGTTTAATGCACTTCCTAAACCATTGCAACCTCACAGGAGAAGACCTCACATAACGTATAGCTGAGTGTATTCTAACAATGGACTCATCTTTATCTTTCAAACTCTCTCTCACAATCGAACTCAATATGTGAGCACAACATCTCACATGGAGTAACTCACTCGACAAAATTAGAGTGTTCCAAGAGTAGAGTCTTTTTTTCAAGTGTTGAACTCCCAAGTCATTTGAACTCGCATTATCCACGGTGATAGAAAAATGCTTTTAATCTCCCAACCAGTCAAGCATTTGTCCACCGCTTTTCCTATAACCTCAGCAAAATGTCCTAGGATTTCACAAAAATTCAAGATTTTCTTTTGCAACTTCCAATCACCATTTACAAAATAAGCAGTGAGACACATGTAACTCATATTTTGACAAGAAGTCCACGTGTCCATTGTGAGACAAACCCTTGGAGATGTATCGAAAAATATTTTTTCAATTTGCATCTTTCCTCTAAGTATAACTTATAACAGTCCTCTCTCAATGTGTTTCTTGAGGGGATTGAAAACTTCGGCTCGATCCCACTCACGAATTGCCAAAATGCCTCATTTTCCACAAACTTAATGGGTAATTCACCAATGATGAACATCGCTGCTAGGTCTTTTCGACTAGTTTCTTGGTAAAATTTCCATGGACTAAATGACCTAGAACTACCAACCCCAACAAGTTGACCTAAGACACTTTTTTGCCTTTTCTCAACGTTCTCATATGAAAATTCCTTACATCTATCTAAATGATTACGCATCGCACTAGTCCCTTGAGAGGTAGAACAACCAATAATAGCCCCGCAATATAAACATTCATCTTTGTCTGGATTTTCTGTCCTTTTATGGTGTTCCCAAGCAGTAGATCTCGTCCTCCTTCTATTTGTGCCACTAGATTCGCTCATTGAAGTAGACATCTACCAATCTATGACAATTAAAACCTGAAATTATTATAATTCAAGTGGCTGTGTCAAGTTAACAAACTTTGTATCACAAGCAAATACTTAATTCAAATAAAAGCATAATAGAAGGGATAGCCATTAAGGCTGAAAATGGTAACCATTCTGTTTCTCTATTTCTCTTCCAAAAATAGGTTTGGAATAGAAATCTGTTTGGTAATGAAATTCTAATTTCTATTTTTGGAACAAATTTTTATTCCAGAAATAGGTTTAGAACAGAAATCAGAAGTTAAATTTTTTTGCTTCTCTATTTTTGGAACAGAAATGAGAAACAAATTTTTTTTTATTTTTCTCATCACTTACCCTCACTACTAGCCGGTCGCTCACTCGCTGCCCATCGCCGGCCACCGCCACCTACCAACCGTCGCTAGCCGCCACTGGCCACCGTCTCCTGCCGCCGCCTACCCTCCTCCCCTTAGCGGTGGCCTACGGCCACCACCCACTACCAACCATCATCTCCGCCACCACCCGCCTCCCACCCCGGCCTCCTCTTCCTCTTGCCCATCACTGCCCGCATGTCCACCGCCGTGGGAGGGCCACCGTCGTCTCCGCCGCCACCCGCCTCCCACCCCTAGCCTCTCTCCTCCCCCCACCGCTGCCCACCTCACATCGCCAGCCGCCATCCACCATCTCCCACCACCGGCTGCCCTCCTCCCACCGCCGATTGCCGTGGGCCGTCGCCCGCCGTCCACTTGCCACGATCTCTCGTCGGCCGCCATCCACTCGCCACCATCCCCTACCGCCGGTCACCCTCTTTTGGCCACCACCCACCACCAGCCACCATTGGCCGCCGCCCGCCGTCCATCGGCCACCATCTCCCACCATCGGCCACCGTCCTCCCGTCGTTGCCCACCTCCTACCACTCGCCACCGTCTCCCGCCACCTCCCGCCACCATCCACCGCCCGTCGACCACCCAAGAAGAAGAAATTTTGTGCCGTTATCAAACAAATTTTTGTTTCTAGAACAGAAATTTTGTGTCGTTATCAAACGTGTTTTTTTGCTAAGAAACTCCTCCAAGAACAAATAGAAAAATCAATTTCTGCCCAAAAATTGATTTCTGAAACAGAATGGTTACCATTCGCAGCCTAAAGCACCAGGACAGAAACTTTGCACAACCGAAAACTTCACTCGAAGCTTTGCAGGCAACAATAAGTTAAAAACAGCAACTACAAACTTCTTGTTCTAGCCTGCATTGAAAGGACAATAGAAGATGATAAATATCTCAATGTTCAATATTACCAACAAATGAGACGAGGTAATATTACTACTTAAGCTTAACCTTGAAATAGTATAGGAGTAATGGCACTATTAGAGGAGAAGAAAAGGGAACCTAGATATGGTTTCCACTAACACAATGTTACAAATTTCACCATTGGGATGTACATTTACAAGCAAAAGCTCACCCATATTTCAGACCTTTAGTGAAACCATGTAATTCCTGTAGCAAAAACACTACTAGTGGAGGATGGCTATAATATGTTTGTGTTACATTTATTTCAGCTAAAGGGGTTTAGAGGTGTTTCTTCTTAATGAATTAACTGATAAGCCAGTGTTTCCACATAATGAAGCTGTGAGCAAACAGATACTACTCTAGACAATTGCTAGAAACTACTCACATGAGAAAAACAGTAACATAAAACAATGCCTACAACTATGAGCCCAACTCTCAACTAAATTGCAGTTTTCAGTCCCTACTTTTCCAATCCCAGCTGAAGTATGAGGCAATTCCAATCTAATCCAATTGAAATATGAGGCTATTCTGAACCCCATCATATAAAAGTAATACCTCCAGAAGCATAAGAAAATCATAAGAGTGTATGCACTTACATCAACTTTCCAAGTTTTATTCTCAACCTTGACCTGCAAAAAATGATAAAAACAAAGTTGAAGACACCATCGCCGATTAAAGTAAAAGTGGAACAAGACCGTATTTCACCAGAAGGCAGAACTTCACAACACAACAAATCATACATGATTCAGGCCCAAATGAAGAAATCCACAGAACAAGCGAAGAGAATAGGAAAGATCGAGACTTTTCCACAATTTAGACACAAAAACAGTATACCCATCAGAGAGAAAACAATCAGTAGGAAAATTGAGAAGCAGAGAGAGAGAGAGGGGGAGAGGTGACCTATAGGAGCCGAATCTTGGAATTAATGATACCGCAGGTGCCCTTACACCAATAGTCGCCGCCAACGATGGGGAACTGAGGAACAGAAAAAGAGGCAACCGCACGAGATGGCCATCGGGTGACGGGGAGTCCGTCCTGGCCATCAAAGACTGGGGCAAGCTAACCGCACTGTAACTCAAGGAATGAAAGTGCCGCGACGGAGTAGGAGTTGCGGCGGCGAGGCTTGGTCATGATCTCATCTCAGTAGGGCTCGGGTTGCGGGGCGAGCGCGACACCGTGGGACCGGGTGGAGGAAAAATGGGCCCGGCTTGGGCCCGTGGTCTCCTGGTGGGAGCTACTACTGGCCGGAGGTGGCGGTAGGGAGCGGTGATGGTGGCGGCAGAGGCAAGGCCGGGGCGGGGGGAGTCATGATTTCAAGGCGGAGCTGTGGAGGAGGAGAGGGAGAGGGAGACGAAAGCGTGAGAGAGGGTGAGATACCGAGAGAGGGCTTTTACTTTTTAGGGCTAAAATCGAAGTGTTTATTTCAATTCGGTTCAATCTGAACTGATTCAAACCAAACTGAAATAAACCGAATTGAAAAAAAAAATTGGTTAACTTTGATTATCCGAACCAAAATCAAAACTGAAACCGAACCGAAATACATGAAATTTTCGGTTCGATTCGTATCTCGGTTCGGTTTTTCAATTTGGTTTTGACACCTCTAATAGACCACTTTCACATTTTTAAGATGATCAGGCATTTGTGAATTTGGGCCTTGCGTTAAACACACCCAAAGTCATGTACAATACGTGAATGTGATCGACATCGATATCTCCGACAAATAACCTATCAAGCCACTCATGCCAAAGTGTTGAAAAGGGTAATGGAAACAACAATCCGAGAACTTGCATATAGAGACAACTCAGGACATGGTCGGTTCTATGGACCCACTCGATAGCCGGACCGAATCAGTGGTCCAGTTCTCAAGTGGGTCCAAGAATCAATAGATGATTTTCGGTTCCCAGTTTGTGGAACCGGCCCTTCATGGACGATTCTTGGAACCGACCCCTAATCTCCACTAGTTCGTTCAAGCATCACTCGAGTTGGTGTAGTTGGTGGTGAACACGTTGAGGGAAACCATAAGCGTAGCGAATCGCGTTGAGCAACTTGGGCTTGATGAAAATCATGGTTTTCACTTTGTCATTGTCTTGGAAATAGTAGATCCCTAGCGCATGGAAGAGTTCGGCCACAAAGGTCTTCCTTATGTCCTTGTCTTTGAAGCTCACGGACATGTCATACTTACGTTGATGAATCGAAGCAAAAGAAAGAATGTGTCACTCGATATCTTCAATTCCCACGAGGATAATGCACAATTGAGTGAGAGTCTACGAAAAAGGTCGAAACTTTTCCTTGCAAGTGAAGTGTACATGTAACAAAGAATGCGCAAGTTGTCAATAAGAAGGGAGGATGAATGAAAGATCCGCATAGATTTGGGTGAAGGTGGAGATGCCAATCATGAAGCTTCGGTTGGGGAACATGATCGTTTGGCCGGCAATGACGATCGATGGTGGTGGAAGGTGACTAAAACTGCCCATTGGTTGAAGGCAATGATGATCAGCTATTGTGGTGGCCGTACTCACGGGATGGCCAGCTATTTTATAGTTTTTCTACCATAAATATGAGAAGTCATTTTTTCCTTTATCACACCCTCACTGAAATTTTTGAATCAGGGTTATATCCCTCTTTTATCTTACTTAATCCTGTTTTGGACAATTGGACAGCAACCAAACATGAGATATAATAAAATTTATTACCTTATGACTTTTGTCTTAATCACCAAATGTAGCATAAGGGAATTATAAACAACTTAAAACTCTATCTCGGAAATTCTTAAACTCAATGAAAAGTCTCAATCTTACATTATCTTTAAATAAAAAATATATATAAAGAAGGCATTTTATTTGTGCGAGAATGTCAAGAAAGAAGACTCATGGAGCAGCTTCAGTCTCTAAGTGGCCCAAACAAATATAGTGTAAATGGACTCATTCAAAAGCAAAGCTTTGTATACCAAAGTTTCGAAATTTTTGCTGAGCCCAATCATTGGTCCGTTAATTAGGGCACTAATATGTCATCTCCAATAATCTAGCCAAGATGGCCCAAGGAAATTCTTGAGCCTAAAGATGAAAATGGACCTATGAAGGCAAAATCACATTGGGCCAAATGATGATATATGGGCCAGCAACTTCACCCGATGGAATCCCATGGCCATGTTAATTCAAGGAAGGAACTTGATGGAAACAACCTGAATAGCAAATCACTGGGGGTGAGTGAGATTCGTTGACTTGGAACACACGAGTCAAACAAACACTTTTTGTTCATTGACTTTTATACTCTTATTTAGATCTCAATTTGATTTGTACTTGTATTCACTAATTTTGACATGAATTTGGTTTGAGTACATAAGGACCATGACCAAGACACGAGCATCACACGATTGTATCAGACTATCCTCAGTTCAATATCAAGAAAACAAAAGACCGCATTTTAACCTTCAAGGTTGGCATAATTGATTGGGGATTGGGAGATTTCTAGCTCAAATGCTTGAGGTTGTACATTTAAATCTCACAAATTATCAACAAAACGTCTTAGGGTAAGGTCGCATGTAAAGGCCAAAAACTTGAACTTATTTAGTTCGTGGGCCTTGAAAGGTGATCTACAAGTCTCTAAGCAATTGGGATGTCTCTCATAATAATAGCATGGGACGGTTAGAGAAACGAAAATGCAATTGGGATGTCTCTCGTGATGTCACGTTTGTAAAAAGTTTTAGCACTCAAGTTATCGAATAAAAAGTTATATGTCACTCAAGTAAAACAAAAAAAAAATTACGACATTCAAGTAAGTACAATACAAAAGTTACAACATTTAAGCGATTGAGAAAAAAGTCATAATGCTCAAATTAGTGTCATATGAAAGTTACAGCATTTATGGTGTCATTTTTCCCTTCTCCTTAAGATGGCATAAAAGTATCAACTTTTTCAAAAGCTTTTTTTCATACACCTGTATATTTAAATTGTATAATGCTTTTCAAGCTTAAGACTACATTTTCACTAAAAGCATTTATCGAAAGCATTTTTTATGTTCTCTGTCTTTAAGATAGCAAAGAAGTACAAACTCTTTCGGAGACTTCTTTTCATACACCTGTATATTTGGATTGTATATTGCTTAAGTAAGAGTTCAAGAAAAAAAGATAAGAGTAATAGACCCACAAAAAATATTTATATATATTTTTTGGTAATAAGAGCAACTAAATCTTTTTTGGTCATGACAACAACTAAAATTGACAAGCAACCTTTTGTGATCATTACTTGACCAACATACCTACACTTTAGGTTACTATGTAAGACAAACCACCAACTCTTTCAGAGATTTCTTTTTAACACCTCTACGTTAAGTAAGAGCTGAAAAAGATAAGATTAGACTAGAAGACCCGCAAAAAGAGGGGGCGAATTGCCATGAACCTCCCAAAATACTTTACAATAATCAATGCAGTCCTTAAGTTCTTCATTTGATCAATATAATCCTAAATTTTATTTTAATAATTTTTTAAATATAATTTTAGGCACGAAATTATTGACATGAAGGGTTAGTCAGTGCCGGCTGTCCTACATGACAGGGATGGTGGCTAATGTGGATTATCTTAAATGAAAGTTTTGTAGTTTTTTGTTTTAATTTTCTTTCTTTTTTTTTTTTTTTTCTTTACTTTTTTTTTTTTTTTTTTCTATTTTCTCTCCTCTCTACTGTTCATCTTCTTCCCTCCGACAGTCACCGGGGCCTTGGCAATGGTTGGCGACAAGCGAGGATTGCGGTCGTTGAGATACATAAACTTCGGTTCTAGTACTCTTTGTATATTCTCTCTCTTTGAGATAGCAGATAAGTACCAACTCTTTCAGAGACTTTTTTTATACACCTGTATGTTTAAGTAAGAGTGGAAAAAAAAAGATAAAAGTAATAGATCCATAACAATGCTTTTATAATTTGTTTGTATTAACGACAAAAAACTTGACAAGCAATTCTTGTGAGCATTACTTGACCAACATACATACACTTAGGTACTATACAGGATAGCTAGCACTCTTTTGTATAATCAATAATAGCAGATAAGTACCAACAAGTAAGACAACAGACATACACTTTGGTACTATATAAGAACAATGGCACTCTTTGCATACACATGCTGTTTAGTAGTGCTTTCCAGGCTTCTACGCATTACGCACACGTAGTCGGTGTCCTCTCCAAGTCCAAGCTTCTAACACGGGTCGGATACGAATTCATCATGACTTTGATTTGTCATGTCTCTATGCTATGGCCAAACCCCAGAGAGGAACATTTATCATCAGTTTTCCTCTATTCTATACTGACCTTATCATGCCTATTTTGGCTCCAAAAATTACTCACAATCTTCCGGAAAGGCAAGTCCCGCCTTCCGCCCGGTCCAAGAGGTCTCCCCGTGGTCGGTTACCTCCCATTTCTTGGGCGCAACCTACACAAGTTCTTCATGGAACTCGCCCGAGAGTATGGCCCGATATATAAGCTCTCGTTAGGTGCCAAACTCTATGTTATTGTAAGCTCTCCAACCATAGCCAAAGAGATAGTACGCGACCTCGATGTCGTGTTCGCCAACCGCAACCCTAGAAAGGCCTTGTTGGCCTTCTCCTATGGAGGAAAAGACATCACCTTCGCACCTCTCGGGCCCCAGTGGCGGATGCTTCGCCGGTTGTTCGTGCACGAGATGCAAAGTGCAGCAAATCTCGACGCCTTTTGCTCGCACAGAAGGAGAGAAGTCATGAAGAGCGCAAGAGAATTGTGTTGTAGGACGGGACTGCCGGTTAAAATCGGGGAAGTGGCGTTCCATACGGTGTTCAACATGACAACATGCATGTTCTAGGGTGGGACACTCAGGGAGGAGAAGGCGGCACGATCGGGCAGAGCTCCGGGAGGCGGTGGCATGGTTCACTGTTCTAATGGCGAAGCCTAACGTGTCGGATTTCTTTCCGCTGATTAAGTAGGTTTGATGTGCAAGGAGTGGAGAGAGAGATGAAGGAGGTGGTGGCTTGGATTGGGAGGATACTTGACTTTGTCATCAGTCAACAAATGAGTTTGGAAGAAGCAAGAGCAGATAAAGGATGTGAGAAGAGGGACTTCTTGCAGATTCTTTTGGAGTATAAAGATAAAGAAACTGGGAGCTCAATTTCCCCAGAACAAATGAAGGCTTTGCTTATGGTAATTTTCTCTCCATTTCCTCAAAATCAACATTTTTCCTTTGAGTAAAATATATATGAATACGAAAGGCATCTTTATTATAGGTACAATACATGGAACTAAAATATTCAAAATCATTGAGGCAAAGTTTAGTTTAGTTATTTGGTCCCCTTTGAGGGAAATTGTTAAAAACGATATGCTTTAGGACAAGCTTTTTGTTGAACAATCTAGGAGAGTAGCTGGCTCACCTCCGGAAGTTCCCTTGGAAGTACAAACATTTGATGCGATTGATAAAAAAAGATGTGTCATAAGAACAGTCATTGTCCTAGAGTGTCCATATATGCGGAGAACCGAATGATTTTACCCAAGAGAAAGGGGAGATTCATGCCTTCAATTTGCCTTTTGATGTGTCCTCTCTATCCATGCAAAGATATTTAGAAATAGCTCTCATGCTAATTTTTTCATGATTTTTTACTAGGACATCTTTTTGGGTGGTACCGACACCACATATACCATGGTAAAATGGACAATGAGCGAGCTGCTGCCACACCCGGAAGTCCTTCTTAAAGTCCAGAAAGAGCTCCACGACATTGTCGGGCCGAACAACATGGTCGAGGAGTCCCACATCCACAAGTTAAATTACCTGCATGTGGTAGTGAAGGAAACTCTCAGACCGCACCCCGCAGGTCCCCTGCTGTTGCCGCGCAGCCCGAGCCAAACCTGCACGGTGGGCGGATACACCATACCCGAAGGCACTACAGTCTTCTCAAACGTGTGGGCCATGCATCGGGACCCGCAATTCTGGCCCGACCCGTCCAAGTTCCGGGCCAAGAGGTTCTCCATGGGAGGAGAGGCCTTCGAGTTAGAATACTCAGGATGCAATTCGCACTACATGCCGTTCGGGTCGGGTCAGCGGGTGTGTGCCGGGCTTCAACTGGCGGAGAGGATGCTGATGTATGTATTGGCTACGTTCCTGCATCTGTTCGAGTGGAGATTGCCGCCGGGTATGGAGTTGGATTGCGAAGAGAAGTTTGGGATGGTTCTTGAGAAGGCCACTCCACTCATTGCTATTGCCACTCAAAGGGTACCTAACTTGCATCTCATCGTAAAGGAATAATTTGGTAGGATTTGGATCCAAATTTATGTGATTATTCTAGTTACAAAACCAGGAATCACGTGGAGTGATGTCTTCTTCTGTAAAATTGGTTGGTTAACGTATGAATATCATATGTTGTCTTCTTATGTAAGGTCGTACACTGTGCATGTGACATTTGTGGGGAAAACGTGGAAAGGGATTCCTCCAAATTGACATAAAAATCGTACTGTCAGTGGAATTTCTAATAAATTGACCAATGCAAATAGTGCATAGCATTGGCATTTCTAATAAATTAATTCAGTTATAATTTATGTTTAGGATAAGCACATTGAAAGCTTTAAAATTTATTACAAAATACAATTGAGTCCCAAAATTTTAAAAAGTACAATCAGGTCCTAAATTTTGTTACAAAAGTGCGCTTGCATCATAAAACTTTCAAAAACGTATAATGAAGTCCTAAACTTGTCGAGTTGATGTTATCAATTCCTAAAACCCATAAACATTGATTAATTGAAGGACTTGATTTTACCAATTTGATAAATTTTAGGATTTGATTGCACTTTTTGAAGTTTTAAGATTCTATTACACTTTCATGACAAATTCTATATCTTTCAAAGATACTTATCTTTTTATGTTTTCAGTAAGTTCTTAGTGCGCTAGCATTATTCCAACATATTGTCATGCGCTATTCATAGCTTTGCACGAGAGTACATCATTCAAATTATTAGCGTTACAAACGGAATTAGTGTGAAATCTATAAAATTACTGTCTGTATTGTTATTCTACTGGCTCTCCCTCAACTATATCAATAGATGCTATAGCGCCGATGTGGTAATAAAGATGCTGTGTCTCCATTTGGAACATCTGTTGCTAATGTTTAATAAGGAGACTAGTGACGAAAAGGTATATTGATGGAAAAACACATTTATATAGAGTGATAGGGCATTCGTGCGTACATGGAGAAAAACGGTCCTTTTCATTCATGTAAAATATAATCAAAAAGTCTTTAACTCATTGTATTTTTATCAATTCAGTCCTAAATTTTTTAATTGTGCCAATTGAATATTAAACATTTTCACATTTTGCCAATTGAGTCAATCGATCAATTTTGGCTAAAAATTGCTAGCTCTGGATGTTGATAAATCTTCAACGTGGCATGGCCGCACAATGACATTAACATTTTTAATAATTGTTTGAATTTTATGATATTTTAATTTTTTTTTACTTTATTTTTGTTTTTGGAGTGAGGGCGGCGACCTTCGCCCATGCCGATAACAACCACCAAGCCCTAGCCTGGACTAGATCCGGAGAGGGCTCATTACGCCTCACTTTTTGGGCGTGGGCATTTTGGCTCTCGCCCAAGCCCTCATCATGGCTCTTGCCCAAGCCTCAGCGTTAGGCCGGCGAGGGCATCAAGCCTCGCCTAGTGACCGGCAAGGTAGTGGCTGCCCTCGCTTAGAGCTAGTGAGGGCCACAGCACCCTATCAGCCCTCATTCTAAAGAAAATAAATAGGAAATAAAAAAATTATAAAAATTTCAAAAAATTATTAAACTATTATTAACAATGTCCACATCAATGTTAGCCATCTATTCTGGCCGTGCCATATAGGACGGCCAGCATCCATGTCACCAATTTTCGATCAAAATTGGCCGGATGGGCTCAATTGGCAAAACGTGAAAAGATTTGTTACTTAATTGGCACAATTAAAAGGTTTATGACTAAATTAACAAAAAGTGCAATAGGTTTAGGACTTTCACATAGGACAACAATTAAGATTCCATCACGTTGTTTAGAAAAATACCAATTTGTTTGCTATCGACACCGAGTAATTAACTCCATGGTGTTATAACATGCAATGGCTATTCAACATGTCATCGCTAAGCATGATCAAGTTGGTATTTGTAAAATTACAATGACCCTTGATGTTTCACCAATTGATGCGATCCATGCAAGCTTATTCACGGGGGACTCTTAAATATTTTGACCATACATTCCCAATATTCAATCTTTTTATAGGGAGCTATAGGTGATCAATCTAGTTGAATGGATTACTAAATTAATCACCTTATAAATTCCTATGATCTGAAATAGCTAGCACGGGTCACCTAGAGGGGGTGAATAGGGTGATCCTAAACATTAAAAAAAAAATTATGCGGAAATGTAACAGATAAAAGAAGAGTCTGAATAATATTCGAGAATCAAACAACGATTTGATGTGCAGACTATAAAGTAAGAGTGAAGGAGAAGAGAATGCACACAAGTTTATAGTGGTTAAACATAGCAAGCCTACGTCCACTCTCCCACGTTTGAACCCTCTTGGCTGGATTTCACTATGTAATCAAGAGGTGTTTCAGAACGAGTGATATTCTTTCGTGTATGATAGGACCCTCTATCTGTGAAACACTCTTTCAAAGAATTTCCTCAAGATCTAAACTTCTAGAATCAAGAAGAGACAAGAGAATTGATGGAGTATGCTCAAACTTTGGACTTGTTGATTCTTGAATCTATCTTTTCACTGCTCATGTTCTCCTTAAATACTCCTCTTCATCCACACTAGTTCATCATGACTTTGATTTGTCATGTCTCTATGCTATTGCCAAACCCCAGAGAGGAACATTTATCATCAGTTTTCCTCTATTCTATACTGACCTTATCATGCCTATTTTGGCTCCAAAAATTACTCACAATCTTCCGGAAAGGCAAGTCCCGCCTTCCGCCCGGTCCAAGAGGTCTCCCCGTGGTCGGTTACCTCCCATTTCTTGGGCGCAACCTACACAAGTTCTTCATGGAACTCGCCCGAGAGTATGGCCCGTTATATAAGCTCTCGTTGGGTGCCAAACTCAATGTTATTGTAAGCTCTCCAACCATAGCCAAAGAGATAGTACGCGACCTAGATGTCATGTTCGCCAACCGCAACCCTAGAAAGGCCTCTTTGGCCTTCTCCTATGGAGGAAACGACATCACCTTCGCACCTCTCGGGCCCCAGTGGCGGATGTTAGGAATCGAGCACCGATTCTAGAAAATAGCCCAAGCAAACAATCCTCACTAGCAGAATATAATAATAAGAGAACAGAATCAAAAAAACACACCAGATAATTTGTTATCGAAGTTCACCCAAACCTAGGTTACATCTCCGCGCAGAGGCACTCTGCGAATCCACTAGACTTCGAAGAAAGTAGGAATACAATTATGATCTTCTCTCAAGATCGGAGCACAAAGAGATTGAGAACACTCACAAAGAAAAAAACTAACTTTTTTTTTCTTCTCTCTTTTCTTCTCAGCACTTGACCGCTAACTTCTATCAATAGCTAATATATAAAGCGTAACTTTTAACCTAAAAGCAAAATTAGTAGAAAAGACAAAAAAGCCCTTAATAACAATATTTGGCTTCATCCTCCAACAATCTCCCACTTGAAGACAAATACACCCGATGCACCAAACAACTTTGCATCCTTCTACTTCAAAAGCTAGTAACCTGAACTTGTGCCTCTGCGATACTCCTCATCAATTAACATGGAGTAATACCAATGGTAGTAGTACAGAGAATAAGTTTCTTTCTGTCTACTACCTTGGTAAACATATCAATTTGGATTCTTCAAGCCATCAATCTTCTTGTAATTTTAACTCATTATCTTTCAATGCTAACTTTGATGAAATGATAGCGCTTCTTGATATGTCTAGTTCTTGGTGATAAGCTGCATTCTTTGCTAAGTGTCTTGCACTTTGACTATCACTCCACAATGTGCTCCTTTTTTGCTTTTCGATGTAGCTCCTCCATGTAATCTTGTAACCACATGATTTCCTTGGAGGCTTCCGTGCTCGCCCGCGTACTCTATACATCGTCGATAGAGCCACTACTACGTAGTTGAGATACCCAACTCACTCTTGCACTGCATTTTGTAAAGACATATCGATTGGTACTCTTACCCACTGTCTCGATCACCCAGTGATCTGCATCCACATAATCCACCGCAATTCTAGATATGTCCTTCCATAACAAGGAGAGTAATTTGATGTACCGCTAGATATCTTAATATCCATTTTCTTTTGCATTCAATGCTCTTTGCCGGGGTTACGCAAATATCAACTTACAACTCCCCTTTGCATGTGCAATATCTCGGTCTTGTGCTCACCATGGCATACATTAAACTTCCCACTACTGATGCATATGGGATTTGTTGCCATCTCATCTTTCAAAGCCCCGAGTAATTGGGCACATGACCTTAGAAAGTTTGAAGTGACTCGCTAGAGGAGTCGCAACCGGCTTTGCCTTATCCATGTTAAATCTCTTTAACACCTTCTTCACATAGTCTTCTTGCGACAACCACAATTTCTTATTTTTTCTATCTCTAATGATTTTCATGCCTAAGATATTCTTGGCCTCTCCCAAGTCTTTCATAGCAAACTGCGATGCCAACATCTTCTTCACTTCTGCGATTCTCTTCATATTGGAACTAGCCACCAGCATATCATCTACATATAAAAGAGATATACGATATCACCATCACTATATACTTGCGAAAATAAACACAATGATCAGCTTCACGATTGTGCAAAACCTTTTTCTTCCATGAAACCATCAAACTTTAAGTACCATTGCCGCGGAGCTTGCTTCAAGCCATACAAGCTTTTCTTCAAGTGACATACCATGTGCTATTTACCTTTGACCTCAAAACCTTTAGGCTGCGCCATGTATAACTCTTCATCTAGGTCCCCATGCAAAAACGCCCGTTTTCACATCCAAGCGCTTTCGAGATGAAGATCTTCCATCGCAACTATACTCAAAGCAAAACTCGATTGATGTCACCTTTACTCTTTGGTGAAAATATTTCGGAGTAGTCGATTCCTTCTTTACGAGAAAAGCCCTTGACCGCAAGTCTCGCTTTGTATCTGATACTGCCATCTACTTCATTTTTTATCCTGTACAACCACTTGTTTAACAAAGCCTTTTTACTTGCAGGCAACTCTGTCAACTCCCAAGTTTTGTTCTGAAGTAACGAGCTGATCTCGTCTTTCATAGCACGCTCCCACTGCATGTGAGATGTGTCTTTCTTTGCCTCATCATAAGTCTCCGGTTCTTCCAAATCTGTATATAAGACATGGTTCAGAACAATATTAGCTGATGGATCAAAAATTACCTTTGGCTTTCTAACTCGTGTAGATCTCCTCAAGATAGGTACTTCAGGGTTGTTAGTATGTTCTGGATCATCGCGTTCCTCTTGAACTCCCTGTTCATTGATAATAGGTTCATCCTGAACCTCCCCTTCAGGTACATTTTGATTCGCTGGAACTATTTTCACAGGTATTGTGTCCAGCTCAACATATTCGGGTTCTACTGCCTTCTCATGCTCCATCTGGTGATCCTTGTACATCTTTTCTTCATGGAATACCACATTCCGACTGCGGATGACTTTGTTATTTTCATAATCCCAAAGCCTATAGCCATACTCGTTGCCACCATATCCTATAAAGACGCACTTCTAGGATTTAGCATCAAGCTTCTTCCTATCCTCCCTATCAATCAAAGCATATGCAATACAACCAAAAACTTTTAAATATGAATAATCAATCTTTTTACGACCCTTTGCTCTTGCGGTATTTCTCCATCAAAGCGCACTAGATGGACTCCTATTAATTAGATAAACAATTTGCATCAACTGTAGCAGCCCATAAGTGTAGCGGAAGACCCGCATGTAACCTCATGCATCTCGCACGTTCCAGAATGGTTCTATTCATCCTCTCAGCTACACCATTCTCTTGAGGAGTTCTAGGAGCAGTCTTCAACTTGTGTATACCTTCTCGGCTCAAGTATTACGCAAATTCCTTACTCGTGTATTCACCCCATTATCAGATTTTAGAGCTTTAATCGATAAACCTGTCTCTTTTCTACCATGGCCTTCCACATTTTGAACATCCCAAATACTTCTGATTTTTCTCTGAGAGCATAGACCCAAGTCTTCCTTGTTGCATCATCAATGAATGTGACAAAATATCTCTTACCACCATAAGAGAGTTCCTGAGCCGGTCCCCACACATCCGTATGAACCAACTCTAATTTTTTACCTTTATTCTATCGCCCATTCAACTGAAAACTAACTGCCTTTTGTTTTCCATAAATGCAACTCTCACAGAAATCTAATTCAACTTTTTGCAAACCTGAAAGTAACTTCCTTGAGTGTAACTGTTTTACACCCTTTTCACCAAGATGTCCCAACCGATAATGCCAAAAAGTAGACAAATTACTTGTAGCCACTGTAGTTGCAACCATATCACTGATATTGTCTCCTTGGAGAAGGTAAAGCGTACCAGTACGTTTTCCCTTTGCTACTACTCTTGCCCCTGAGGTTATCTTCCACTCTCCGCATCCAAAGGTTGTTACCAAACCTTCTTGATCAAGTTTGCTAGTTGAGATCAAATTTTTTTCTTTAATTACGGGATCCATCTAGTTTCATGCAAAACTAAACGTTCTCCACGAGATGTTCATAATCACAGTTCCTTTTCCAACAATTGGACACATATGGCCGTTTCCCACAACCACTTGCCCAAAATCTCCTTTGGCATAATCGGCGAATATGTCTCTTTGCGAGGTGCAATGGAAAGAAGCATCGAGTTAATAAACCACTTGTGCGTCGTCAAGTCATACCTTGCGAGATAAACACAAGTTCTCTAGCGAAGGTTCATCGCTAACCACATTAGCTCCTTGATTCTCATCCCGCTGCTTTGTTTTTGTAGGCCTCACATTGAAACCTCCGATGTCCAGTCTGGTGACAAAACCAACACTCATCTTTTGCGACCTCTCTCTTTCCCCTTGACTGTGATCTACCACGCCTACTGAATTTTCCTCTGCTTTTACTTCTCCCACGGTTCTCCACTACTAGTGCCGTGGAAGATGTAGATGGCAAAAAATTATTTCCACCTGAGACTTTTCTTCGCATCTCTTCATCCATAATACTACTCACAGCATCATCCAAAGTCAAATCATCCTTCATGGTGCTTGAAATTCCCTGCACTGCGGTGTTGTAGCTTTCTGGGAGAGAACATAAAAATAATAAAGCTTGAAGCTTCATATCCAGATTTATGCCTGCGGATTCCAACTGACCTGTGACTTGCGTGAAACTATTAATATGCTCTGCTACGGAACCTCTATCAGATAACTTCATATTAACCAACTTCTTTAGCAAAAATATTTGATTTGATGTGGATGGCTTCTCATATATATTCGTAAGAATATCCATGGCTTCTTTTGCAGTTTTTGCTTTCGCGATGTGGTACCCTGTCTTTTTAGTCAACCCTAGACGAATCGCACCTAATGCCTTTCGATCAAGAATTTTCCATCCCGATTCTGCTGTCGGATCCACTTCCGCTATTTCAGGTTTCCAACCCTCAAGTGGTGCATAGAGATCTTTCTGATAAAGATAATCCTCGATTTGGAGTTTCCACCATCCGAAATCCTGCCCGTCGAATTTATCGATCCTGATTTTATCTTACGCCATATCGTTTGCTTTCAATCAAAAGTCATCGAAAAAACCCTCGATGTTCTTGATTAACCAACCAAGCTCGATACCGGTTGTTAGGAATCGAGCACCGATTCTAGAAAATAGCCCAAGCAAACGATCTTCACTAGCAGAATATAATAATAAGAAAACAGAATTAAAAGAACACACCAGATAATTTGTTATCGAAGTTCACCCAAACCTGGGCTACATCTCCGCACAGAGGCACTCTGCGAATCCACTAGACTTCGAAGAAAGTAGGAATACAATTATGATCTTCTCTCAAGATCGGAGCACAAAGAGATTGAGAACACTTACAAAGAAAAAAACTAACTTTTTTTTTTCTTCTCTCTTTTCTTCTCAGCACTTGACTGCTAACTTCTATCAATAGCTGATATATAAAGCGTAGCTTTTAACCTAAAAGCAAAATTAGTAGAAAAGACAAAAAAGCCCTTAATAACAATATTTGGCTTCATCCTCCAACAGCGGATGCTTCGCCGGTTGTTCGTGCACGAGATGCAAAGTGCAGCAAATCTCGACGCCTTTTGCTCACACAGAAGGAGAGAAGTCATGAAGAGTGCAAGAGAATTGTGTTGTAGGACGGGACTGCCGGTTAAAATTGGGCCAGTGGCATTCCATACGGTGTTCAACATGATAACATGCGTGTTCTAGGGTGGGACACTCGGGGAGGAGGAGGCGGCACGCATCGGGGCAGAGTTCTGGGAGGCGGTGGCATGGTTCACTGTTCTAATGGCGAAGCCTAACGTGTCAGATTTCTTTCCGTTGATTGCGAGGTTTGATGTGCAAGGAGTGGAGAGAGAGATGAAGGAGGTGGTGGCTTGGATTGGGAGGATACTTGACTTTGTCATCAGTCAACAAATGAGTTTGGAAGAAGCAAGAGCAGATAAAGGATGTGAGAAGAGGGACTTCTTGCAGATTCTTCTGGAGTATAAAGATGAAGAAACTGGGAGCTCAATTTCCCCAGAACAAATGAAGGCTTTGCTTATGGTAATTTTCTCTCCATTTCCTCAAAATCAACATTTTTCCTTTGAGTAAAATATATATGAATACGAAAGGCATCTTTACTATAGGTACAATAAATGGACCTAAAATATTCAAAATCATTGGAGGCAAAGTTTAGTTTAGTTATTTGGTCCCCTTCTGAGGGAAATTGTTAAAAAACGATATGCTTTAGGACAAGCTTTTTGTTGAACAATCTAGGAGAGTAGCTGGCTCACCTCCGGAAGTTCCCTTGGAAGTACAAACATTTGATGCGATTGAGAAAAAAAGATGTGTCATAAGAACAGTCATTGTCCAAGAGTGTCCATATATGAGGAGAACCGAATGATTTTACCCAAGAGAAAGCGGAGATTCATGCCTTCAATTTGCCTTTTGATGTGTCCTCTCTAACCATGGAAAGATATTTAGAAATAGCTCTCATGCTAATTTTTTCATGTTTTTTTACTAGGACAGCTTTTTGGGTGGTACCGACACCACATATACCATGGTGGAATGGACAATGACCGAGCTACTGCTACACCCGGAAGTCCTTAAAGTCCAGAAAGAGCACCACGACATTGACGGGCCGAACAACATGGTCGAGGAGTCCCACATCCACAAGTTAAATTACCTGCATGTGGTAGTGAAGGAAACTCTCAGACTGCACCTCGCAGGTCCCCTGCTGTTGCCGCGCAGCCCGAGCCAAACCTGCACGGTGGGCGGATACACCATACCCGAAGGCACTACAGTCTTCTCAGACGTGTGGGCCATGCATCGGGAGTCGCAGTTCTGGCCCGACCCGTCCAAGTTCCGGGCCAAGAGGTTCTCCATGGGAGGAGAGGCCTTCGAGTTAGAATACTGAGGATGCAATTCGCACTACATGCCGTTCGGGTCGGGTCAGCGGGTGTGTGCCGGGCTCCAACTGGGGGAGAGGATGCTGATGTATGTATTGGCTACGTTCCTGCATTTGTTCGAGTGGAGATTGCCACCGGGTATGGAGTTGGATTGCGAAGAGAAGTTTGGGATGGTTCTTGAGAAGGCCACTCCACTCATTGCTATTGCCACTCAAAGGGTATCTAACTTGCAACTCATCGTAAAGGAATAATTTGGTAGGATTAGGATCCAAATTTATGTGATTATTCTAGTTACAAAACCAGGAATCACGTGGAGTGATGTCTTCTTCTGTAAAATTGGTTGGTTAACGTGTGAATATCATATGTTGTCTTCTCTTATGTGAGGTCGTACACTGTGCATGTGACATTTGTGGGGAAAACGTGGAAAGGGATTCCTCCAAATTGACATAAAAATCGTACTGTCAGTGGAATTTCTAATAAATTGACCAATGCAAATAGTGCATAGCATTGGCATTTCTAATAAATTAATTCAGTTATAATCTATGTTTAGGATAAGCACCTTCAAAGCCTTAAAATTTATTACAAAATACAATTGAGTCCCAAAACTTTAAAAAGTATAATCAGGTCCTAAACTTTGTTACAAAAATGCAGTTGCATCCTAAAACTTTCAAAAACGTATAATGAAGTCCTAAACTTGTCGAGTTGACGTTATCAATTCCTAAAACCCGTAAACATTGATTAATTGAAGGACTTGATTTTATCAATTTGATAAATTTTAGGACTCGATTACACTTTTTGAACTTTTATGATTCTATTGCACTTTCATGACAAATTCTATATCTTCTAGTATACTTATCTTTTTATGTTACAGTAAGTTCTTAGTGCGCTAGCATTATTCCAACATATTGTCACGCACTATTCATAGCTTTGCACGAGAGTACATCATTCAAATTATTAGCGTTACAACGGAATTAGTGTGAAATCTATAAAATTACTGTCTGTATTGCTATTCTACTGGCTCTCCCCTCAACTATATCAATAGATGCTATAGCGCCGATGTGGTAATAAAGATGCTGTGTCTCCATTTGGAACATCTGTTTCTAATGTTTAATAAGGAGACTTGTGATGAAAAGGTATATTAATGGAAAAACACATTTATATAGAGTGATAGGGCATTCGTGCGTACATGGAGAAAAACGGTCCTTTTCATTCATGGGAATATAATAAAAAAAGTCTTTAACTCATTGTATTTTTATCAATTCAGTCCTAAATTCTTTAATTGTGCCAATTGAATATTAAACATTTTCACGTTTTGCCAATTGAGTCAATCTGATCAATTTTGGCTAAAAATTGCTGCTCTGAATGTTGATCGTCTTACGTGGCATGGCCGGCGCCGACATTAACATTTTTAATAATTTTTTGAATTTTATGATATTTTAATTTTTTACTTTATTTTTGTTTTTTGGAGTGAGGGCCAGCGACCTTCGCCCATGCCAACAACAACCACCAAGCCCCAGCCTGGACTAGATTTGGAGAGGGCTCGCACGCCCTCACTTTGGCCGGCGTGGGTGTTTTGGCTCTCGCCCAAGCCCTCGTCATGGCTCTTGCCCAAGCCTCAACGTTGTGGCCGACGAGGGCATCAAGCCCTCGCCTGGTGACTGGCAAGGTAGTGGCCGCCCTCGCCTAGAGCTAGTGAGGGCCACAACACCCTATCAACCCTCATTCTAAAGAAAATAAATAGGAAAGAAAAAAATTTATAAAAATTTCAAAAAATTATTAAACTATTATTAACAATGCCCACATCAAGTATTAGCCATCTATTCTGGCTCTGCCATGTAGGACGGCCAGCATTCATGTCACCAATTTTCGATCAAAATTGGCCGGATGGGCTCAATTGGCAAAACATAAAAGATTTGTTACTTAATTGGCACAATTAAAAGGTTTATAACTAAATTAACAAAAGTGCAATAGGTTTAGGACTTTCACATAGGACAACAATTAAGATTCCATCACGTTGCTTAGAAAAATACCAATTTGTTTGCTATCGACTACCGAGTAATTAACTCCATGGTGTTATAATATGCAATGGCTATTCAACATGTCATCGCTAAGAATGATCAAGTTGGTATTTGTAAAATTACAATGACGCCTTGATGTTTCACCAATTGATGCGTATGCGATGCAAGCTTATTCACAGGGACTCGTAAATATTTTGACCATACATTCCGCAATATTCAATCTTTTTATAGGGAGCTACAGGTGATCAATCTGCGAACTGGATTACGAAATTAATCACCTTATAAATTCCTATGATCAAGCCAACTAAGATGTGTGTACTCAATGCATGACATTCACGCATGACGTCTCAAATGATTTTTCTAATTAAACATGTCATCGCATGATCAAGTTGGCACTTAAAAATTGTAGTGATGCCATGATGATTCACCACTTGATGCGTAGTCATTGCATGATTTTTACATATAACGTCTTAAATGATTTGACTATAATACAATCCGCAATATCCAATCTCTTGGAAGGAACTATAGGCACTCAATCATCGAAATGAATGATGAAGTTAATCACGTCATATACTTGTAGAATTATATCTATGAAATAGTATATTCGATGCATGATATTAACACACGACGTCTCAAAGGATTTTTTTAAATTCAACACGATTGAGTTAGTATTTAAAAATTCCAATGATGCCATGATGATTCGCCCATGATATTCCCGCATGACATCTATTTGGCCGGTTTTATCCCATCAAAAATCTTTCACCGAACGATGCGTTTCGAATTTTATTAGAGGAGGCTAGTGTCTTGAATCAAGCTCGGATAAAGAATGTCAAATGCGTCTATTAAACCCAACTTGTGTCTTACAACTTGACTCAATAATACACCCAACTCAACAATACTAACAATAGGATGACAACTTGCAAATGCCAAGATCAAGCTATGTCGGAATCTAATCAACGACACAACCAATACACAACATTGCAATTCTAGGTACGCCAAAATCTAATCAATGATGTGACATGAGAGAATATTGCTGGAATCCAATCAATAGCTATATTCCAAACACAACGCCGGAATCTAATCGACTACGTTGAACTGGTGGCACAACATTGGAATTTAATCAACAATGCTAGACTTGATAAAGACTCGCGCTGTAATTGAATCTACGACGTGGAATCTGAAAGTTGTAACTACTACTACTCCTATTGTGCCGAAAATAAAGATAGATAAGAAGTCCGTTGTCTTGTTTGAAGTGTCTTTTTTACGTCGGAAATCATTGAGTATTTATAGAGCAACCTGATAACTGTCGATCGGCTACTTCTCCTTGAAAGTTATTTTCCACTTCCTTACATTTTGCACTTTAACGGTTTCCTGACTTGTTGATGTTGCTTACACTCCTTGGGCATCACGTAATAGCTTATTTTCTTCCACGTGTCTTCTTATTTCCTGTTATTTCCCACGTTTCACTATTTAGCTTCCACGGTCATGTCTTTACCTTTCGACACGTGGAAATGAATTTCTTTACCATGTAACACCACGTGCTTAATTCATAATCTCAAACTCATCGACATCACATGCAAAAGCTCGTGATCTTGGATTTGTCTACGTCACGTGTAAGGCTCGTGATTTTGGACTTGTCAACCTATCGACACTTCTATGACATGTCATGTCGATAACTACTCTAAATCTTTCCAATGTCTTTAGGCCTGACTCATGGCCTTTCTCCGGATTCATGCTATGTGGTCCGTGTTTTACGTCCTTAATGACTTGCAATCGGACCCGCTCCCACCATGGGTAATTTTGGGTGTCAACAACATCGCAATGATTTGACTATACAATCCGCGGTTTTCAACTTTTTAAGAAGGAAGTATAGTGACCAATGAATGACGAAATTACTTCTATGACATATTAAATGATTTTTTGGACCAACATGACATATACCTTGTATTCAATACATAATTAATTTTTTTAATCCAAACATGATTTCTCCTTTCTAAGATTAATGTACCAAAACCTGACCCTATAGATGATTTGGCCAGCAAAAGGGAAACGAGTCAGCATATGCGAGTAGCCACCTTAAGGCCGTGTTTGATGGTATGGACTTCTTCGTTGTGTCCCCTATCATTGCACAGTCGACAAGCATCTCTGTCCCGTTTCGATCCTCGACATTGCGACCCTTGCGGTCTTGTGATCGCCTTTGATGGCGTCTTCGGCCTTGGGCGGCACCAAATGATCTCTGAACCTCCCATTGCGGTCCAGGATCTCCACCAGCACATTCAAGCATCACCGCAAGTCAGCCTAGTTGGTGGTGAACGCGTCGAGGGAAACCGTAGAGTAGCGAATCGCATCGAGCAACTTTCGACTCAACGAAAATCTTGGCCTCCATTTTGTCATTGTCCTGGAAATATTAGATCCCTAGCACATGGAAAAAGTCTGACTACAAATGTCTTTTTTATGTCCTCACCTCTGAAGCTCACAGACATTTCGTACTTCCATTGGTGGATCGAAGCAAAAGACGGAAAGCGTCACTCCAATTCCCATGAGGACGATGCGCAATCAAGTGAGAGACTGTGAAAAAGATTGAAACTATTCCTCGCAGGTGAAGTGAATATGTAACAAAGAACGCACAAGTTGTGAAAAAAATAAAGGGACAATGAATGAAAGCTCTGCCATCACACTAGATTTGGATGAAAGGTGGAGATGCCAATTGAGAAGCTCCGATTGGGAAACACGATCGGTTGGCCAACAATGAAAACCAGTGGTGGTCGGAGGTGAGTAGAGCTACGCATTGGTCAAAGATGATGATGATAAGCTATTGTGGGGCGGTACTCACGTGGCGACCAGCTATTCTATAGCTTTGATACCATGAACATGTAAACTCATATTCACCTTTATTATACCCCCGCTGCTATTTCTTTAATTCAGGTTATATCTCATTTTCATTCAGTCTTATCCTGTCTTGGATAATAGTAATCAAACACCAAACATAGTAAAATTTATCGAATCCTGATTTTTATCCTGATCGATCACCAAATGTAGCACAAGGGAGCAATAAATTACTCCGAAGCATCCGCTACAAACAAGAAAATAAAATATAAAAACAGGCATTTCGGCAGTACGAGAATGTCAAGAAAGAAAACTCATGAAGCAGCTTCAATTTCCAAGTGGCCCAAACAAACATGGTGTAAATGTACATGGGACTCATTCAAAAGCCGAGCTTTGTATACCAAAGTTTGGACATTCTTGCAGAGCCCAATCATTGGCCTGTTAATTATGTCATCCTCAATTATTTAGCCCATATGGCCCAAGGAAATTCTTCAGCCTAAAGATGAAATTGGACCTATGTAGACAAAATCACATTGGACCAAAAGATGATATTTGGCCAACAACGTCACCATCAATGAAACCCCATGACCGGAAAAAGTACCGAAAATATTTTAAATATATTGTAATCGTGCAAATTCAGTCATAAACTTTTTTTTTTCAATTGAGTCCTAAACCCAATTTAACCCATCCAACCAATTTTGGTCAGAAATCACTAACATGGACGTCGACTGTCCTACATGGTGTAACCGGCGCTAATGTGGACATTTTTTGATAATATTTTAATGAAATTTTGAATTGAATTTATAATTTTTTTTTTTTTCTTTTCATTTATGTAGTTTTTGTTATTTTCCCTCCACTTGGGACCGGCAAGGGTTGCCGGCTAGGGAGTCCCAGTCCTCACTTGTGGCTAGTAATGGTCGGCTGGCGAGGGACCGGTTACCCCAAGTTTAGGGAAGAAAATAAAAAAAGAATTAAAAGAATTTAGTAGAATTTTAAAATATTAAAAATTATCACATTAGCACCAGCCGTGCCACGTAAGGCGGCTAGTACCCATATCAGTAATTTCCGGTCAAATTTGATCGGATAGACTGAATTGGCACAAATAAAAAGGTTTAAGACTCGATTAGCAAAAAAAAAAGGTTTATGATTAAATTGGCACAATTATAATATGTTCAGAACTTTTTGGTAATTTTCCCCCATGACCATGTTAATACAATGAAGAGATCAATGTTGGGAACTTGACGGAGTCAACCTAAATAGCAAGTCATTGGGGGCGAGTGAGGTGCTTGACTAAGAGCACACGAGCCAAGCGAACACCAAAGCTTCTGTTAATCCAGTCAAGTGGAGCCTAAACAAACACATTCTTTGTACTTAGTATTCATTAACTTTCTATCTCTTATTTAAATCTCAATTTGATATGTAGTTGTATTCGTTAATTTGACATGAATTTGGTTGAGTATATATGGGCCATGACTAAGATACGAGCAACACACAATTGTATCAAACTGTTTTTCGGTTCAACTTTTGTGATGTATAAATGAAGAGACCAAAAGACTATATATTAACCTTCGAGGTTGGCGTAATTGATTGGGGGCATTGGAGAATTTTCAACTCAAGAGTTCTAGGTCGTGCATTCAAATCTCATAAATTACCTGCAAAATGTCTTAGGTTAAGGTCGCATGCAAAGGTCAAAAACCCAAACTTATTTAGTTCATGGGACTTGAAAGGTGATCTACTAGTCTCCAGGCAACCAGGTTGATGAGCTCGTGTCCCCGGATATATAAAAAGACTGAAATTGAAAGTAATGCCCTTCACTAAGTACTATCAATGAAGGACAAAGTAAGGAAACATCTCTTGAATGCATTCATTGGACCCAAAGACATGTTACTTAGCCATATAGAATGCACACATTTCTTCAGCTCTAATTCTCATGATGGCTTTTTGGAAAATGGCATTTGATGGGGCTTGGTTTGGTGAGTGCTAATGTGAAGTCAACGTGAATGTGGTGAGTGTGGCTTAAGTTAGAACGAGGTTACTTTCGCTTGGCGAGCTTTTAGCTTTGTTAAATATTCTTGCCTTCATCACAAAGTCTCTCTTTCGCACATCTTGCCATCATCGCAAGTTTCTCTTTCACAGCTCAACCTTTCTTGCTTCTGTCCCTTGAAAGACTTGGTTCTTCATCACTATTTTTGCTGTCATGGTCATCTGCATAGCTTTTTTTTTCTTTTCTGTTCGAAAGATAATCATACATATGTGATGCGTACAAATCAAAAAAGTCGTAATTTAATGATCTGGAGTCAACCATTACGTTACATGATTCTGTTCCCGATGCATATTTGGAAATTGTTAACGAATAGCTTCACTTATGCAAAACATAGCATCAATATGCTGTCCGATATACCTTTCACATGGTATAATTTTTCCCACATGTGATAGTATTTGCATACATGCTGCACAAAATGACAGGTAAAAGTGTTAAAAAAGTCATAAATCTATTGCATTAGTGCCAATTTAACTTTAAACCTTTTTTTGTGCTAAGTCAATTCTAAACATTTTATTTTTATGTCAATTCAGTCATTCAAATTAATTTTGGCCAGGTATTATTGACGTAGATATCAGTCGGCCTACGTGGCACCGCCGATGATAACTTAGACAACTTTTAATAATATTTTAATATTTTTAGAACTTATTTATTTATTTTTAGTTTTTTTTTTTTTTTTCCTTTCATCTTCCTCCCGCCAGTCCCCGTCCTTTGGCAAGGCTCACCCTCACCAGTGGCTAGGCAAAAGCACGACCTCGCCAAATATGGCGAGGTGAGCCTCACCCATGGCCGATGACACTCGACTCTTGCCGGCCCATCGCAAGGCCATGAGGTCAAAGGCTGCAATCTCCCAGCCACTGGCGAGGGCAAGGCTCGACTTTGCCATCACCAGCAGCCGGGCTAAGCTCGACTTCGCCTCGCCAGTGGCTGGCCCTAGCCTCCAACCAGTTGCCAAAGGAAGCAAGAAAAAAAAATTTAAAAAATTTTAAAATATTATTAAAAGTTGTCCATATTATCTCCAACAGTCTTGCGTAAAGTCGATCAGTATCGCATCGTGAATATCCAGCCAAATTTAGTTGGAAGGACTGAATTGACATAAAAATAAAAGGTTTTGAACTAAATTGGCACAATGCAATAGATTTAGGATATTTTTTACACTTTTTCCCAAAATGATATGTTGTAAAATCTCATAAGTAATCGATTTTTCATTTCGTCGAGTCTCTACTAAATACGGAAAAAGCCGTGTAGATCAAAAACATGTTTTTCATCTTATTTCGGGGACCACATTGAAATCTGTAGCCCTCAACTAGCAACAGCTGAATTTCCATCACAAGGTCCCAGCTTTACATCTGCAGAGCAGAGTATTGGACCTACAAGAAAGTTCATAAAAAAAAAAAAAAAATTGCAATTATCAAGCATGAGCTGTAGCTAGTTGGATGCAACTGCTCAGAATAGGGACATAGGATCATTTTTCAGCCTGGATTGGATTCTTTTACTATCCGGTCAAGCAACAGTGAAAGAGAATCAAGAAGAGCATATCTTAGATCATATT
The DNA here is from genome assembly GCA_024733475.1 of Syzygium grande. Lineage (NCBI taxonomy): Eukaryota > Viridiplantae > Streptophyta > Magnoliopsida > Myrtales > Myrtaceae > Syzygium > Syzygium grande. The sequence goes on along the minus strand of JAMXDD010000001.1, from coordinate 37,990,112 downwards.
ATGAATATCAGATCGATCATTATCATTTGAACCCAATATTCAGCAAACTCCAATGCTTCGTTTAAATAATAATGTCTATTTAACTAGAGCCGTGTGAGATGGGTAGAATTGTGCCTGCCACCATCCGTATATTTATAATCGGAGAAAGCGTACAGAAACGAATTTTGTTAATGGGTGTCCATCGTCGAATTAGGTAAAAAAAATTCGGACTTTTCAGCAATTGGACTTTCTCGTATAATGTGTTAAAAAAAATAGCTTGGCGATAAAAATAATCTTATGTTCCCGCATTCTGGATTTTTTCCACTTATTATTATTTTTGAAATGGCAGCACAGAATTAAAAACGAGATCTTAGAAAGGAAACTCATTTAAAACGAGATCAGCCCGAAATCTACTTCTCCGGTGTCAAACACCAGATCAGAAATTTCCAAACACTGCAAGAATTTCTCAAAATCTCACTCTTCTTTCTCGGTGTACTGTGCTGCTGTTTGTGGGTTGTTTTTTAGTTTCCTTTTTCCCTCAGTGTGTTCTTGGAATTCTACTTTCATTCTCTCTCTCTCTCTCTCTCTTCCCAAGATTTGTTTTTTTGGTCAGAGACTTTTTTCCTCCTCATCAAGCCCGTGGATCTTGATCGCAGACCCACCATATAAAACCCTAGGAATTCCTCAGAAAAACGATCCAGGTGTGAACAAGAACGCCTTTTCTTCACACCCTTTTGCCAGGAATCGCCGGAGCAACCGGAAAAATCCAAGCTTTTCTTACCGGCGGTAAGTGGGCTTCTTCGCCATCAAGATCGCCACCAAACCCTAACCCTAGATTTTGCCCCCTGCAACGGAGATCGGTTTGTTCTCGATTGATTTGTGAGTTCTTTCCTTCTGGGTGGGGGCAAGCATCCGTGAAATGTCACAGTTGAAGACGATCTCGCTCTCCCACCTGGACAATGTACCATCCTCCCCGGGTAAGTTCAAGTCCGACAAGCCGTTGACCTACATCCACCGTCTGAGGTTCCACTCCTCCGTGTCCAAACTCACGCTCTGGCTGGCCCTCTTCCTGGCCCTCCTCGTGTTCTTCTTCTTCCTCTCCCCTCCCTCCTCGTCCCCTCCGCCGCGGCGGTCCCTCGGCTCGTGGGGCGGGTCGCGCTGGGAGAAGCGGATCCGGACGTCGGCCCGGGTCAGGTCGCGGTCCAGCTTCACGGTCCTGGTTACCGGGGCGGCGGGGTTCGTGGGCACCCACGTCTCGCTCGCCCTCAAGCGCCGCGGGGACGGCGTCATCGGGCTCGATAATTTCAATGAATACTACGACACCAGGCTCAAGAGGGCTAGGCAGGAGATGCTGGATCAAGTAGGGGTTTTCGTCGTCGAAGGAGATATCAATGATAGGGAGCTTCTGAATAAGTTGTTCGATGTGGTGCCGTTCACTCATGTAATGCATCTCGCGGCGCAGGCCGGGGTGCGCTATGCGATGCAGAACCCCGCATCTTATGTGCATAGCAACATCGCGGGGTTTGTAAACCTTCTGGAGGTGTGCAAATCTGCGAATCCGCAGCCGGCAATCGTGTGGGCTTCTTCGAGTTCAGTCTACGGGCTCAATTCCAAGGTGCCCTTTTCGGAGAAGGACCGGACGGATCAGCCTGCGAGTCTGTATGCTGCCACAAAGAAGGCTGGCGAGGAAATCGCGCACACTTATAATCATATTCATGGGTTATCTATCACTGGATTGCGGTTTTTCACCGTGTATGGACCGTGGGGTAGGCCGGACATGGCATACTTCTTTTTCTCAGAGGATATCTTGAAAGGGAAGGAGATTACAATATATGAAGGGCCTCATCATGTATCTGTTGCTAGGGATTTTACCTACATTGATGATATTGTGAAGGGTTGTGTATCTGCCCTGGATACTGCCAAGAAAAGTACCGGGAGCGGTGGGAAGAAAAAGGGGTCCGCACAGTTCCGCATTTTCAATTTGGGGAATACATCTCCGGTGCCTGTGACGAAGCTCGTGAGCATACTGGAAAAGCTTTTGAAGGTTAAGGCTAAGAAGAAGTTCTTGCCTTTGCCGAGGAATGGGGATGTGAAATATACACACGCGAACATAAGTTTGGCTCAGCGTGAGCTTGGATATAAGCCTACCACTGACTTGGAGACAGGTTTAAAGAAGTTTGTGAAGTGGTATGTTAATTACTATAAAGGGTCGAAAAGGAGTTCCTGGTGAATTCTATATGCCAATGCTAGTTTGCAAAAATGATAATTGATCTCGACATTGACTTTGCGGCCCCGTGATCCTTAAATTTGATTCTATCTACGCTCATTCAATTGGTATCATCGTAGAAAAGGAACTGAGTCCTGTACCGTCCAGAATTCAGCAGGATGGAGCATTCTTTTGCAGGGCATTCTGAACTGTATGTGCTGGTAATTGGGAGCATTGCATCAATTTTTCCCAAGTATAGGTTCCTTTCTGCACTCTATGATTATTTTAGATCTGAAATATTGTACAGTCCATGACTGTAGAGATTACAATCATATGTTGATCGTCAGACCTTTTTCTTTTCAGATGGATGGGAATAAGATTTCAATTTGCTGCAATGATTTTTTTCATTGTCTTAAGTCCTGGAGTGTTTAATAATGAGGTTGCCTCTATTACATCTTTGTCTTATTTCACAAGGTCACTTACTTCTGTCTAGAGTAGTTTCAGTTCTTCCAGCTGAAGTTGATATTGTTGCGTGTCTTTGCTCATGTTTTTCCTGTGGCCGTTTTGAGGATTGTCAATCACCTTTTGTTGCCATTAATTGATTTTATTGTTCAGAGGTTCTCAGGAAATTGTTGTTGTTCAATGAGCATGACTTAAAGGTTCGTTATGCAGCAGTGAATCTGATCAAGTTTAGGAGCTTTTATTCAGATTTTGCGGTTTGTTAACAATCAGTGCTTGTCCAATGCGCTTTGTTAACAATTTGCACATAATTTACAAAGGTTTACAATTCCCCTCAAGTTTTCAGAGTTACATGGACATTATAGTTGTAATTGTGATGGTTATATATCCATTTTAAGTTTTTTTTTATTGTATTCATGTTCTGCTAGGTATACAAAATGAAAGTTGGTTTGTAGGGTTATGCTCCGAAGTTGGGACAAGAATGTGGCCGTTTTGCGCCAGTATAATGTAGGTGCTTACTCCATGATACTGATTATGATACATATTGATGAGTTGACGAGATTTTTTGTGGATACTATGCAATTAGTTAGTTTTTATGAGGTGATTAGGCTCGAACTGGCGATTGAATGTTCAGGCAGAGGAGCATAAAGGTGGCGTTCATATATTTTGTCCTGAATGATGAGAATTGATAACAGGTGACATTGATGAAGTTTCTTTAAAAGCATGCTTTGAAGTTGGAGGCACAAGTCAATTTCATCGATGATAGAATACTCTCCTTCAATTCTATAAAACCTTCACACTCGGCATAAGTCCAAGACGTTCTTAAACAAATCATCAAATTGAGGGAACACAAATGTTCTTTTGACAAATGCCAGTACCATCGTTAAAATCTTGGGAAAACACGAGAGTTTTTACAAAGAATTTGTAGTACCAGAAGCATAGCATTAAAGGGCGCAGGGGCAACTCCAATTAGACAGAAAAGTAGCACCTTAAGGAAAATTCAGAATCTCCTCAAACTTTTGGGTCATCGAAGCAGTTCTCTTTCTAACCGCTTTGTGGAAGAAGCCTGATGATCGGCAAAGTGATGTTGAAATGGAAGATTTGAGCTTTCGAAGACCCTGCAACATCACAAATTTCCTGCAAGCTTCTGATCCTGCCAGATTATGACTTCTCTTCATCTGATCCTACACAAGTACACATAGCAATCGAATCATGATTCGATCCAAATCATTTGGTTCGATTCACTTCACCAGAGTCACGATGGGGCATCTTATAAACCATGACATTTTAGTTTTAGTCTTGTTTGTTAGTCGGTGTAGGAGGGTCCTCTTCTGTTTAGTCATAGTACCAAATGGATCCTGAAATCAACCGCATTCACGGGATGCCTTATTCTAATTGAATTTTGGTTTTGGTATTATACTGAGAAGCATCTGGTCTGATCCTGATCAGACCGCTCCCTGATGGAACTGGATCGCAATACTATTCTGCCCAGCACTTCACCAATTCGCCACAGAAATACAGGACAGAATCTCAATTACTATCATAAAACTGGTTTGTGAATCTCTTCCAGATAGATAGCTGAACTTCAGATCCATAATATTAACATCCACACCAATTTCCACAACATAATTATATCCTAAGCAATCATAAGTCCAGTTAATGTAATATTTAATATTCTGTTTGTATTTAATCAGTAAAGATCAATATTAGAAAAACTAGTGTGTGAAGCTATATAATGAAGGAGCTCAAAATCCCAAAAGGAAAGCTTCAACAGAGAGAATGTGGAATGCCTTAAGATCTACAATTCTCAGGATTCAGATTCAATTAAAACACCTGAATCTTAATTTCCAGCCTTCTAAGGCTATTGAAGTAACCATGACAGATCATGCAAGAGAAACGCCATTGATAGTTCAACCCAAACTTATTGATCATTTGCCACCACATGGAAAGGGACCAGATCTGGAACAAGGAGCAACTGTTACCAGAATAAGGTTTTAAGGCATGCGATGGCAATCAAACCCTTAACTCAAATGCTTTCAACCAATACAGCAAAAAACTATATCATTTTAATGAAAGGATCAGCTGACTGTGCTAAATAAGAACAGCCTAAAGGTAGAAGTCCTTAAAGTCACCACTCACCACTTTCAAGTGTAGAGAACAAACCGAGCATATTATAACATTGATAAGTAGGATCGAAATGCAGAAGTAGCTGGTGCGCAACTGACCAATTTCAAGAGTCGTGTCAAAAGCATCACCAAGGATGACAGGCAGATTTTATGCTTATATTTGAACATGAACAATAATACTTGGGAAAAGTTATCACAAGTATTTCAAATAATTCTCCTTCATTCTGATTAGTACCTGCATAGGTAGGAGTTCAACTTAACTGAAGCCTTTAAGCTCGACCACATTTCTGCATCATCATCCACAGATTAGCCAGGAAGCCAACAGAACAGAGAGATAGAAAGTTCTGCCTGAGGGATGCGGTGTCAAACATTGATTACTCATTTGATTCTGCATCTACTGATATATGTGCCAAATCAATTCAGTTCATCAACGATCATGAAGATGAATGATATGCCTGAGAAGAAGCAACATCATCATCTGAGTCCAGATCCCACCAAGCTCTCCTGTCATCTTTTTCTATAAATTCACCATCTACTCCGCTATCACTGTCTTGAAAATCCTGGCCTTCACTCTCATCATAGTAATCATAAATTTTCCTATCCACTTCTGGGTTGTAAGTCCACTCCAGCCTCTTCAAAATGTCACGGTCTTTCCAACGGCCCACAACCGATACAGCTTCTTTCTTAGCCTTACCCATCAGAATATCCCTCCACGAGAACCCAACATCTGCTGTTCTCTTCAAAGGTCCGTCGTTTATATCTCCCACGACAACAGTCTTAAGACACCTCAGTTTCGCTTCCTTCAAAACATCCACAAAGTCCGAATCATCCGAGACCAGGACCAAACAGTCAGCCTTCCTCTTATCCATCACATCAACCATGTTATTCCTCAACGCAACATCTGCTGCTTGAGGCCTATCCGAGACCATATTCACGAAAAAACCTGCTCGTTTCAACTCATCCGCTAAACCGTACCCGACTTTGGGGGTCAAAACATCCCTTGCAGCATTCTTGTACTTCTCCATTTTCATTGAGTACTTGGCAACCAAGTTCACCCTCCTCTTCCCCCTCGCGGACTCTATTTGACTCACCCTCTTCATATGTTCGCGCTCGTGGATTTGCTTGAAATGATTAACAAATTTTTCGTTCGTATAGAATTTCCTCCCACAGACACGACACAAGTACGGCTCCACCGGCCTGAGCACACCCTTATTTTCCAACTTGTTCAACACCTTCCTCTCCTTCCTCTGCTCCCTAACAACTGGAGGGACGTGGCTGAACGCATGACGATTAGCGTAAGCCACCATGTAATGGACTGCACCAAACAAAGATGCCGAAGCTTTTAGCTTGATAGCAGCATCGAATGGAGGGAAGGAATTAGGGGGCTTGTTGTCTAAATCCCAAAAGATGGCCACACTATTCTTGTTACTTGATGAAGGTGATGGTTCCAAATAAGTAGCAGTGACACCTAGTGGTTCGGAGTGACAATATCTAGCAAAGGCAGTGTACGTGTGCTTGAGGGCATCGAGTTTTCCGAGATGAGCAAAACACCAAATGCTTTGAATCTTCATACGAACAACCATGACAAATAACAAGCTAAAAGACACCAACTTATGTTTCACAAATGAAAATCTCCAATCTGGACAAAACCGAATCTTCGAAGCTTAATCGCACACAACCCTGTACATATGGATTCGTACCTTCGCGAGTCCTGAAGCAGAGACCGGGACGTTGTTTGGTTCAAGGACGGGGATCTAGAAACGGAGTCCTATTCGATCGGTTGGTAGGCTTAGTTATACGTGAACCATGAATACACCACTTCCAGACAGTCATCTCCCGACTACCATCCTCCAATCAACGGTCATAACCGTACCGCCACCTCCTATGCTCCACTGGAGCATTTCATCAAACAGACGTTACGCAATCCTGAAATCACCCAAGTGTGGCTCGACACGACTGCCAACTAACGACTTGATGCATATGGAACCACGGTACATGTGCTAGCCATCACCTTTGCTTCTTCTTTCAGAAGCACGGCGGTGGATAATGTCGACGTTAAGGTCATCGGGAAGAAAGTAAGACTTCTGTTCCCCCTTTGCCTCCTATACTGGCCCAACAACGAGCGTATAGCTACCTGGCTCTGTTTCTTGACAGACGACAGGACGCTCGTACGAGGTTTGCTTTCTGGGTTCTCTTCAAACAAGCCTTCCACCGCATCATCGCGATCGACAGCGATCTTCTGTGCGCGTACGTTCGTGTCTCTGGCAGAGAGAGAGAGAGATGAAGGTGTTTCCATGGCGATGGAGAGAGCGTCCGGGCCATTTCGAAGAGTCCATCTGACAACCTTACTACTGACTCTGGGCCCAACAGAACAGAGGGTCCATAATAACTTAGAATCCATCCTAAAAATCTCGTCTTTATGTTCTTAACTTGGACAAAATCATTCGGTAATATCATTTCATGGATGGGTTTTTCTTTGGTTAATAGGTTTTTCAAAAATAATTTTGCTTCCATTTGTCATTTTTTTGAAGAAATTATGAGCGATGCTCGTGCCGAGCAACAATTTCTTCATCAAAGTCCCAAATTTCATGCCGTGTCGAATTGGATTTCCGAGTCCCACGAGTCCTGACGTACCTAACTAAGATAGACTTTTTCCATCGTAAAACAAGAAATCGTTGTGAAATGACATTTTGGTCGTCCTCTCTCTCTCTCTCTCCACTGAATTGTCTTAAATTTTTAGGTTATTGAAAAAACAAGATGGGAACTGAAAACAAAAGTTTTGAAATGGACACTCCATGACTTGGTTTCCTATAACGATTTTTTCCTGCCCTGGTACTTTTGTAAGAGTGGCTAAGGATGACATTAATTGTGTACAAGGTTATTTGGTATAACTTGTCTGCAACAATTTCAATTAATAAAAAAAATGATATTTTTCAGGCATTTTATAAATATACTATTTAAAAAAAAAACAGCAACGTATTACAGCTTTCAGGAAATTAACTTACAATTTTAAGGCACTACAGTTTTCAAACGTGAAATATCAAATCATGCACAACTATAGTACAACAAGGTAACGATTAGTTACAACTATACCAAAATCAGCTCGCTCAGTTTAAAGAGAGGTTAATTATATTGTAATTCTTTTTAGATAACCCATGTATAAAATAAAGTGATTTGAAGATTCGGAGAAGATGAGGGAAATTGGCCACCTATACTAAGCTTTACAAGCGATAATTGAAACAAGTGGGCATGTTGTTTCTTTCTTCAATTTTTCTGACACTTGCCAAAGAGGAATCTACTCTCATGAATAAAGACAAAAAAAATACTCAAATTTAAAATTTCAAAGTGAAAACATCCAATTCAAATGGAACAATGACTGATTAACCATTTAAACTAGCATAATGACAACTTAACGAATTGCATGTTATTATTCGAGATAAGAAGATTTTCATTTAAACAAAGCACTCAATGAAGTGCTGATCTATGAAATAAAAACTAAAATCGGATAAAATGAGGACTTCGCACGTATTACAAAGAAACGTGTAGATGAGGGCTAAACGGAAAATACAAAATGAGAGAAAAATCACCTTTGACCTCTATATATACACACACACACGATTACAAGGACATAAAAGGTATCAACTGTCGAATTGAAGTTGAGATGATCCAAGCAAGACGTCAAAGCCAGGAAAGGAAAACATTTTGATCGAGCAAATGGGCCACCTTGAAAAAGCAAAGAGCTATTTGAATAAAGCACCACGAAAGTGGCACAAGAAAGATCATCACGACATCGAAGAACCCTAAGTAAAAGCAGAAGACTTTTGGAGGATAAAGATTTCGAGTTTTCCCTTTTTAACTTTGCTCAAACAAGCACAATCGTGTGAAAGTTAAACTAATTTACAGATCTCCATATCCAACTTTTCTCCTCGCCTTTTGACCATTGCTAAATCGAACACACTCTTTTCGTAAACGAAACGTCGTAAATTTGACAAATTAGCTTAGTTCGACGTGTCAATATGAATTTTTGTGAGTCTAACTAAAACGGTCTTTCCTCTTTACTAAGAAAAGCGGTACACGTTGATATTCGCCGTCTCCTGCTCTTAAATTTTCCTCCATTTTAGGTCGGTCTTCCATGCTCTCTCCATATGGAGACTTGGTGCAATTTGAATTGGCGACAGCGGCAAGTGCCGACTTTTCCATCTCGAATCCTTTTCTCCTTTGAAAAGTACAGCGTGAGTTCTCCCTCCCTTGTTTTTTCCTGCTCAATCATGACGAGAATGGTGGAGAGATTGCGCATTCCCATCACCCCCACAATGTCTCAATCAAAATCAAAATCACATCACTTGCCGTCATGGTGACGGCAATTCTCCCTCTCTTTTCATCGCCATTACTTCCTTTTCTTCGTACCTTGATATGAATAGAGGAATAAATACACTATATGCTACGTCGCTAGGGAGTAGAGTATGGTTAGTTGGCAATCGATCCCTTTTTTAATGTTTGTGCATTGAAAAGGATGGCCACGCAAATGTGGTCCATGGACCACCCCCTTATGCTATACATGCTCAAAAATTTAAAAGTGGGCAAACCTACTTCTATGATCCACTTTCTAGGTAGAAATCATTAGACAGGGAAAACCTTCCCCAAAAAAATAATTCATCCAATTCAAATGATAGAAATTAGTACGGAACTTCATATAGTTCACAAACCAACAACTAATAAGACTAATTCTATGTAAAAACCCGATAGTTTGGAAGATTTCTTGTGATGTTGGCATGTTCGGCACTAATCAAATCTCGGTCTTAACAAAAGCATCAAAACTTCCTTCTACCAAATAATTACATGACTAGACATTTGGGATTCTCTATCCTAAAGCTTGGGGACAAGATAGACAAGAAGAGAGGATGTCCGTATGTGTTCTGCCCCCACTAGTTTGAGGTTTTTTCATGCATCTCCTAGATTAATCAGTCACTTTTGCCACCATTATGCGCAATGTATGCAATTTCTGCATGGAATCTCGAGGAACTAAAAACATTATAGAACAAAACAGAATGAAGAGAAGACGACGAAAGATGATGTTCATGTTTGCCACCGTGCTTCAGATCCAAAGCATTCTTAAAAGAAGTGATTTAGCTGTATATCATTCGACATGCTTAAAAAAATAAGGCTGCATCAGTTGAATTTCGTCCTCGAGCCATTGTCGAAGCACACACTATTTTTTTTTTTTTGGGGGGGGGTCAGAAAAGCACACACTACTTACTTAAGCAGAAAGCTGTGCCGTAGCAGGCAATATGATAGTTGAAGCCACCCAAGAAAAAAGTACCACCAACCACACTTTTAAATCGGCATAAAAGACTGATGTTTCCTTCAATACTATATTGATTATCATTTTGGGTCTTCTAAATGCAAATAGTCGAGAGGGACATAGAATCCAAGGCTGCTGAAGAAACGTGAGTCTGTCCACGTTCACTAGTTTGGAAACTAGAAGATAAACGCAAAGGCGCCGTTCGCGTCAAGGGTCGCGTACGTGAAAGTCAGCTTTTGGGCAGTTTTGTCTTGCTTGTCTGGGGCAGAACATGTGCGATCGAGAGATGCGTCTAGCTTTCGGATAGCATTCGAAATCGTCGTATTACACGTCTGTTCTATGTCGGAAGCAGAATCGGGTAGTCTCCTTGGGGACCAGTTTGGCATTCCCAAAACCCTAATCCCCTTGAATACGTAATGGAAATAACCGAAATATGATTTCCATTCTAATCTATTCTCTCGCTCGTTTTGGTCTAGCTTCTTGGCCGTGGAGCGGAGGTCACGCCATGCACAGCTCACGACCCTCGTTTGCTAGAAAAAGACATAATGTGTATGAACTTCACTAGGGTTGTTGATCGGTTCATTTCCCGACTCTGAATCGACGACGATTACTCATTTTTTTCGAATGGCATCTTAGAATTTCAAATTCTATGTCAGCAAAAAGTTTCCAGAAATCTCCCATGATTAACATAATAACATAAAATGGACTATATAGTCAACACATGCCATGTGGGGTTGCCATACCACTCCCCGTCGAGACCGCCAAAGTTAGGTCTCCCCAACAATCAAACACTCTGACTTTTCCACCAGAGGAAAAATAAAAGAACAACAAGTATTAGGAATTTCGTCGAAGAGTCAAGATCGCAGGATGCATGTAAACTAATAATAATAACAACAACAATATAAAAATAATATTTTCCCCATGAACCGTTGGTGCAAAAAATGGTTTAAAAAGGATGAAGACGAATGCGGAGGGCGTCCCACCTAATTTCAAAATGCAGCCCCGCCTCAGTTCTTTATTTTTTTCATACCACTGCGCCGAAAGTGAATTAACCCTCATAAATGACGATATAATACTCGATTAGATGCGATCGGTTGATGTTAGGGAGGTAGTTATAGGCGGAAGGGGAACACTTAATTAAAGCCCTTCGAGGCATGTGTCTTGAAAGCAAACTTGATTGAATGAGCAGACCAATCGGATCATGGATCGTTCGGTTTAACTTTGTTACTCAAGCTCATTCGTAAAAGAAATTAGATAAAAGCTTCGAGTTGGTTTCGATTCAAGCAATTTGGTCGAATTTTTCAAAAGGCCAATTCCCCGGTCTACCTATTAGCCATTCGGGCCAATCATACTAAATAATTCAAATGTGATATCACGCATCATTTTAACAGTTCATTTTAAACTATTGACAGAAATCCTATACGATTCTACTTTGATAAAAGCGACTATTTAGACACGAGGGGGCCTTATATTATGGCCTACGAATACAGATTGGGAGTTAAGCCCTATTACTTTGCCCCCAAAATCATAAAAGGTTCTAATCACCTTTTGCATAAAAAGGAGTGACTTATCAATTTTTATCTTTTTTTTTATTCCTATGTTTTTTTTTTTGTAAGGATTATAAAAGAAAAGTTGTGATCAAAAGTAAATTTTTGCATTAGATACCATTATAGTAATTAATTTAGGTGTCTTTTGAAAACAGGAAACTTTAGAGAGTAAGGAATTCCCAATGACGAGCTTTCAACCATACCTTTTCATCTCCTTGTGATTTTGTTCTTCACTTCTACGAATTACACTCCTCACTCTTCAACCCTCATCAACCAATCAAGGTATGCTCAGTACTATTTTTCACACTTACTAATTCTAGATTTTTTTATCTATTTTGAGCAATTTGTGTACTCTTTTTGCAATTTTTACATTGTAACTTGTCATCTTTTAGAGGAAGATTATTTTATATCAATAAACTTGATGTTTTATTGATTATGGGACGAAGTGAGACTACAAATTCCTTCTTCAAGAATTGGACTCTCAAAGTTTAGAAGCTAATAAATCAAACTTAATTTCCTTTTAGTGAATTTTTTTTATAATTTTTATGTGTGTTTTACTAATCTATTGAGTCGATTTCATTTGACATATCCTTTAGAAACGAAAATGAACTAAAAAAATAGCTGCATCATTGTTAAAATTTTTGCCCTTCGGTCAAAATCACAGCCCGTCACTGAATATCCTATCATGATATATCTCTAGTTTCCATTGCGCAACAATTATATAGCAAATTCTTATAATCTCGATGCCTTCTTAAAAATGATCATGATGTCGCAGGTGTAAGAGCTTATTTTGTAGTTGGTGATGCCAGAAAATCAAATATTTAGCAAGTGAAAATTTGGGATTTTATTATAATATGAGTATCCAAACCTTTCAACTCAACCAATCCTCATAGATATATGCAGACGATCCACTCCATGTATATCGAGTAAGGCTCAATCCACAGAGCAACGAATGTGATTTCCAAGGTAATTATGAGTGAACAACGCTGTGATTTGAATACAAGATCCTTTTCTTTTTTATCCTAATAGAATGCTTAATCGCTCAACCAATCATTTGGGGTTAAAATTAAGTTGCATACACCAAGATTCGACTCAATCTTTAACGTGAGAGGCACAACACAGCCACTTCGCCTAATGTGATATTCATTATCAAATAAAAACCACAGTAGTTTCGATGTCTTCCTGATCAGTTTACCATTTACAGGAGTTTCGTTTGTGGCGTGAAAAGGAATCACATTACCTAACTATGAATTGGCGTTGCTTTTAAACCATACTTGCCGCGAGTACGGAGAAATTCTGCTTCATTTACTACTTTTGTGACACAATAAATTAAGATATTAACGCGTGATTAACAAAATTTTTGACAGTGCATTAGTTTGGAAATCAGCATAGGATTTCTCTCATATCATTTCAAAAAGAATTTGTAAAAGCAATTAATGGGTTAATACCATGAAAAATCATAAACCGATACATCTATAATAAATTTACCAAAAACTAATTTTTGACCACAAAAAATTTCAAACCGAGACACCTGTGACACATTTTGTCACGAATTAATTTTTTGACCGTCCAAAATCTCAAATTGATATGTTTGTAACAAATTTACGCTTCATTTATTTTCATTAAATTGGATTAATACTTTAAAAAAAATCATAAACCGATACACATGTGACAAATGGATAGTAAAACCTCAAACCGGTACACTCATCAACTGACACGTGTCATCCAACTTAGCAGTTTGATGGGAAAATTTAACAGAAACTAACAAAGGGTAAATTTATCACGGGTATACCAGTTTAAGGTTTTGCATAGTATTAACCTTATTTAATACTTTCTTTTTCATCTTTTGGCCAAACCAAATACTTTTCATTTTTATGGGAGGAGAAAAAGGAAAAAAAGATAGAATCTTTGAGACAGAATGAGCTAATTACTGCAAAAAATCTGACAATTCCTTTTACCGAAAAGATCTCCTTTTTTTTTTTTTTCTTCAAAAGTTAGCAAATTTAGAGCCACCGTATCTCGTCATCCTCCCGCAGGAATTTAAACTCAAATCGAAATCGAAATCCGAAGTTGCTGTAATAACTTAGAATTCTCTCGCAGAATCTAATCCCGAGTCCCCGGACAGGTGTGAATCCTGTCAGAAGGTGACAGAGAAAGGAAAAGCGGTCCCCGTTCGATTCAATGCCCACCACCATCTACTCCGCCTCTTCCTCCTCCATTTGAAGTTACTACACGTACCCTCTTCTTCTTCTTTCTTTTTGCTCTCACTTCCTCACCTTCGCTGGATCCCAGAAGCCAACAAAAGGACCCAAGACCCAGACAAAGGGGAGCTGTTTTAGACTCCCAGTTCATTCATTCCACACACCCAGAAAGCAAGGGAGCGAGAAAACGTTAAGGTTATGGCCTTTTGCAGTTCCTGCTTCTGTCTGAAAACGAGACGCATTTGAGCGAAAACCGGACCTTTTTGGTGTTTGGAGGACGGGCAGTGTAATGGGGTTCGCTCATTTGATCCTGATTGGCTTGGTCCTGCTGGCGCTTGATTCTAGAGGGCTCGTCCGTGGGAATGCGGAGCTGGGGGCTCTCATGGAGATCAAGGCCTCCTTGGACCCGGAGAACAAGATTTTGACCTCGTGGACCAGTAATGGCGACCCCTGCGGCGGTTCGTTTGCCGGGGTGGCTTGCAACGAGCATCTGAAGGTGGCTAACATTTCACTGCAAGTGAAGGGCCTCTCGGGCAAGATCTCTCCTGCAGTGGCTCAGCTCCAGTGCTTATCGGGCTTGTTCTTGCACTACAACTCCTTGACTGGGGAGATTCCTAGAGAAATCTCTAATCTCACTGAGCTGACAGAGCTTTACCTGAACGTGAATAATTTAACTGGGAGTATACCTTCTGAAATTGGAAATATGGCTAGCCTTCAAGGTGAGTTTTGTTTTGCTCGAAGTGCTTTGAACACGAGTGCTTTGTTTTTTAGCAGATGAGATGGTTACGACACTTTTCTTTGGCATCTGATCTTTTAATAATCTGGCTTTTGATTTCTTGTTCTTTTCACTTTCAGTGCTACAGCTATCTTGTAATCAGCTCAATGGTACTATTCCCCAGCAATTGGGATCCTTGAAGAAGCTGAGCGTTCTTGCCTTGCGGTATAACAAATTATCCGGTTATATTCCTGCTAGCTTGGGCGATTTGCAGACCTTAAAGAGCCTTTACTTGAGCTTTAATCGGTTTACCGGTACAATCCCGGTGAAAATAGCTAACATTCCAGAACTGCTGGCTCTTGATGTACAAAACAATTCTCTTTCTGGATTTGTCCCTCCGGGTGAGTTCAGTTCCCCAGTCTCTGCTTTTCGTTCAGTGTTTTTTTCCTCTTTCAAACAATTGCTGTGACCTTTAATGATGAATTTTCCTCATTTAGCTTGTTTTCTAGTATTAACTGAAGTTTGTTCACGTATGTTGAAGCTCTGAAGAAATTGAAGGAAGGATTTCAATATCAGAATAACCCAGGTCTATGCGGAATCGGATTTCCTTCTCTTAGAAATTGCAGCAACACGGATGGCGATTTACAGCCCATTGGCAGCACAAACAGCACTGTTCCAATCCCACAGACAGCAAATATGACGACGCATTGCAACCAAAGCCATTGCTCAAATGCATCGAAACTCCCCCAAGCAGCTCTTGTAGCTGGGATTGTCTCTGTCACAGTCACATTGGTCGGTGCAGGTATTTTAACATTCTATCGATATCGTAGAGGGAAACAAAAGATTGGTAGTACAGCTGATGCTTCTGATAGCAGGCTTAGTACCGACCAGTCAAAAGACTTATACAGCAGAAGTGCATCTCCCCTCGTCTGCCTCGAGTATTCTAGTGGATGGGATCCTCTGGATGATGGCCGCTATGGAAATGGACTATCCCTGCAGGCGCCTAGGTACACGTTGGAAGAAGTTGAGTCAGCGGCCCAGTACTTTTCAGAGGTTAATTTGTTGGGAAGGAGCACTTTTTCATCTGTCTACAAAGGCATACTAAGGGATGGGACTCTTGTGGCTATCAGGAGCATCAATGTGACGAGCTGCAAATCAGAGGAAGTTGACTTTGTGAATGGACTAAATTTGGTAACTTCGTTGAGACATGAAAACCTCATTAGATTGAGAGGCGTTTGTTGCTCCAAGGGCAGAGGCGAATGCTTTCTTGTGTATGATTTCGCTCCCAAGGGTACCCTATCGCAATATCTTGATTTAGAAGATGGAAGCATCCAGGTTCTTGATTGGCCCACAAGGGTTAATATCATCAGAGGAATTGCTGAGGGTAAGTCTTACTTTCTTTTCAGATCTTAAGGAGAGCTTTCTGGTTTTCCCTTACTTTCTGATTTAGTTGTTGGAACTTCTTTCTCTAGCTCAATGCTTCCAAGTCTTTAAATTTGAGAAGTACCAACTACCAAGTGCATTTGCCCAGTTCATTAAGTACTCTTGGAAGTTTTCAACATTTAGATCTGGCCTTCTAGCTTCATGGGTGGCTTAAGTTCTTCTGAAGCCTAAACTTCTTGCACTTAGTTTTTTATTCTACAACTCATCAGCAAAAGTGCTTGAAACATCAGTGGGATGAAATGATTGGTCATTTCTGGGCAAAGAGCTCTCTTCTTGAATTCGTTTCCTGTGTTCATTTTCCAATTGCTTGTGCTTTACGGTTTCAACTTCCTTTGAGTTGATGCTGAATACAGTTAGGTTCCTCCAGATTCATTTTCATAGAGCCAGCTAGTTTTGCTGGCATTTGCATAGTATGTTGCTCGGACATCATTGTTTTGTGCTTGTGAGTGTACCCTTCCTCAAAAAGTAACTTGCATGATGAAACAAGAATTCCCTTTTTGATTAATTCTGTCTGCTCTAATTAGTGTTGTTTGTTTTTCATCTGAGTAGGTATCGGATACTTACACAACAGTGAAGCCAACAAGCCTGCGGTTGTTCACCAAAACATATCTGTTGAGAAGATTCTCATGGACCAGCAGCTCAACCCACTCATAATGGATTCCGGGCTTCCAAAGCTTCTTGCCGATGATGTCATATACTCAGCTCTCAAGATTAGTGCTGCCATGGGTTATATGGCACCAGAGTACATTACAACAGGTCGTTTTACAGAGAAAAGTGATGTTTTCGCATTTGGAGTCATCATCTTTCAGATCCTCTCGGGTAAGCGACAACTTTCCAGCTCAATGCGGTCGGCGGCAGAGTCTTGCAGTTTCGAGAACTTTATCGATTGCAATCTAAAGGGAAATTTCACTGAACTTGAGGCAGCTATTCTTGGGAAGACGGCATTAGGTTGCACCAGTGAATTGCCCGATAGTAGGCCCACTATTTTCAGAGTGATTGAGCAACTAAATGATTGGCACGATAAATATTGACGATTGTACATAGCGAATTGTCCAAAGTGGCATCCATGGAAGCACCAATTGAACTCGATGAGTTATCAAGATCAGCGGTGACGGTGCAATGATGTATGATCCCTGGAGAGTTAACAGTGTAATCTTGTCCTGATGTATAACAGATTAGCTTTAATTTATATGTACTTTGTCTGTTCACCTGAGTCATAATCATTTTCGTTTTCCCTTTGTGCTATCATGATATGATTTGCTTGTAAGTCGTTACCATTTGAGTTGGTATCCTGATTTCAAACCTATCAGAGCAGAACTGTACTGTTCTCTGCAATATCCGCACACGGCGTAGACAGTTCTGCTCTCTAACTATAACTGCCGATACCAAAAGTTCCGTCACTGGAAGTATCCATATCGAAGAAGTTTCACATCCTAGCTTTTTCTTGAAGCTATTTCCAGGAGTGTCTCCTCTGGCACTGCATAAGTCCAATCCTGGAAAGTCACATCTGTGGACAGCGATTCAATCAGGTCCATATAGTCCTCCCAAATCACGGGTTTCGCAACCATCTCGGGCTGAAGTACACTCAAAATTGGGATTTACAAATTTAAGTAAGGTCTGATGAACGTCAGGTTTGAGATTGCGAGATCTTCATATAGTTCTTGCATCGATTATACTGCCATGTTGGCAACTCTTTTACTCTCCTAAGCCGATGCGAGCTACCGCTCTCGATCACGACGATTACTACTGCTGCAACAAGCATTGCATTTTGTTAATTCGCGAGTGAAATGCCGAAGTGAGCAAACGGGCAATTGCTCTTGCTCTTCTTTCCTTTCCCCTGTTTCATGAAATTGGCTGAAAGGGGCCAGGGACTGGAGGATTGGGCTGGGCAGAATGAAAGAGATAGAGATGATATATTCTCATATGTTGTTCTTTACATGGTAACATATAGTGAGATCCCTAATAGGTCTCACCCAAAAACGAAAGTTTTCCAAAATGCCTTGCATAGATATAACCTTTTGTATTGCGATTGATTTTTGTCCACTACATTGTACATAGCTGCAGGTTTTCATGGAAATTTTATATTATGATTAATTCTATTTATCAGTTATCACATCGCCAATAAAGAGCTTATTTGGTTATGCATTTTCCTTAAATCCATTCTTGTTCGTCAACCAAATTTTTGAAACTTGGTTTCGATCTCTGGTAGTGTCCGAGGTGCATCGTGTTTGATCCATAGCACCAAACCCGAAGGCAGGCCCGCCACCCTTGGCCGCTAGGTGCTCGTTGCATTTTTTTGATAATTATACACGTGTATATCCTGTATAAAATTTCATGTATAATATTTTGATCTAGTCCCCGAAGATTAAGATCTAGCAATTCTTTTTAACCATGCTCCCTCAATCTAACTTTCATTTTTTCACTCACCATGCTGCCTCATGAGCAAGGGGTTGCTTACATTAAGCGACAAAATGTTAAAAGCACATTCTGATACATACATTAGTCCTCTTATAATGACCAGTCGACCATCACTGCGTACATGCATATGTGTGCAATACGTATGTCTACACGTATTATTTTAATAAAATGCATGACGCAACACAAAAATAGAAAAAGGAAAGAAGTAGTGCCTTCCGGCCAGTGCAGACTAATGTTTTCGAGGAAAAATATAAGACAATTGGTCCAGCTTGTTTTCGACGCGAGGCACGAAAGACAATGTTTGCTGATGTCTGCATCATCACCACTTGTGGTATAAGTTTATCGTCAGTTTAGTGCAAATGTCAATACTTATAATAAGCAAAGTCAAACCCTTCTCAAATAAATTAAGCAGCTGACTATGGTGTGCCTTGAGTGTCCTCCTGAAATCCCCAGAAAAAAAGAAAGAAAAAAAGAAGGACATTATTAGCTCATCAATGTTAACGTTTCCAAATTGTGGTATTCGGGCCAAGTTCACCGAATACGAACATATAATTTGGTCTAGAGAAATGTATATCTCTCGTGGCCTTCTCTTTCTCAGTTTCATTCTTGTGCAAGCATACGCACGTCATCGTCGAGTAAACTGCAATGCGAAAATTTGCAGGAGTTTCAGAAGTTCATGCAGTTGATAGTCTCAAGCTTTCGAAGAGAATCACAGAGGCAAGGTAAATCATCAAATGGACAGGACACCGAATAGTGAGTGAATTACTAGTTAGTAGAGGGAAACATGTGTGTGTGTGTGTATATATATAGCTGCAACCAAAAATATCCATTAAATAAGTGAGGCGAGCATTCGAAATAGAAGAGACATAAGTAAGATGAAATATTGGTAATAAATCGAATTGAAGAAGTGCCCTAGTTGTGAGGGAAACAATGCCTTAATTCAAGGTATAAGAAAGAATAGGTATAATGACACAATTGGTTCATAGACTTTAGCCGATGTGTATCGTGGTCCCTTAATTTTTAATTTGTTTAATGTAGTCCCTAAACTTTAAATTAATGGACAATGTGATCCATGAACTTTAAATTTGTTCAATGTAATTTTTAAACTTTTGATATATATTCAATTTAGTTTCCCAAATTATATGAAAATATTTAATATTGTCTTTCCATCAATTGAAGCTCGAAAACAATATTGAACATTTTCATTTAGTTCATGGATTAAATTGAATATATACTAAAAGTTAATTAAAAGTTCAAGGACCGTATTACATATGGGGCTAAAATTTAGAAATTATTTATGTAATTTTCTTCGAAAAATGCTTAGGGTCTCGTCTAGGTGATTCCCCCCTGTACAGGCTATCACATGAGGTGGAAGACAAGCGAACAGTCCAACAAGATGCATGTGAAAATCTCACAAGTCGCTACACATAACTCGAAAGAGGAGGGTTTTACGAACTTTGACGGTCAACCCTTATATTATCCTTCATATGTCTATAAACAAAGGGAAAACCCCTTCAGAGTTTCAATTCTAACGTCGATGAAAACACAATTATTATGTTATACCGCCTTGTACGTACCGAATATTTCTCTCTGTTTCTTTGTTCTCGATTTGATTTTTTCCCCTCATTCTCTAATAGTTAAGGGACAGAAAAGGGAAAAGAAAAGAAGATTGAATGGTATACAAACCTGCATCGTCAGCGATTAGGTGGATGTTGTGTGGCAATCTTACTGGTCAACCAAAGCGGGGGCCAACTCTCACTCGGACTAAAGTACAATTATTAGCAGAGAAAGAAAGCAAAACGAAACATTAATCTTGTTTTCGACGAGTGTTCGTTTTCGTACCGCGGTTGGGATCTCCCAATACGGACGCGACCACATCATCTTCCATCTGAAAACTCTGGTCTCTCCCCACCATTTGTTTGACCTTTTCACCTTCTGGACCTTCCCATGCCGTGTTGCTTCAGTTCTCCTTCATTTTCCTTCGCTGAAATAGCCCTGGTTTCCTCATGGAATCTCGGTGGAGCCACTGCTCATTGCGTAGCAACAGTTTTCCGCATGGGAATCATCAGAATCATCCCATTTAAAATAATAGAAAAGATAAGAGCAATCGAAATCGGTTGGCTTGATAACGCAGAAAAAACCAGCATCTCAGCATACACTGAACCCACCAAAGATCTTGAGGATAAGTCAAGATTTGGTGCTGCCGGCGGTGGCGGCCCTTGGTTCCCATTATGCTCGCTCTTTGGTATAGAAAAGGTTGCTCTAGGATAAGAATACCCTCAAGCCTCAAACTCTCCGAGGGGACTTTGCGGCATATCTTGCCGTATTCATTTTCTTCGTACGACCAAAAGAGAACAGAAAATGGGTTGTTGAAGATTTGGTCTATTTAGGGAGAAAATTCAGATTTTCAGCAGGAAAGAAAGATTCAACTTAATGAAGATGAGAAAATTTACATTTTAAGTTTGGAAAGAGGTAGAGAGATTTAAGGAATCGTCATCCGAAGAGTTAGAGATTCTGATTTTTTTTTTTAATTACGGTTTTTGTCCATCGTTTATACTTATCCCTTTATAATTTTACAGTGGAGTTTTCCGTGGAATTTGATGGGAAAAGGGTACGGTTGAAATCATCTTTTGGGTTTGTTTTATTATGCATAGAAATAGAGATTATAAGAAAATGGAAAGACGAAATCCTCTAGATAGATTTGATGAAATGGTACAAAAATAAGGGAAGGCGGCGAGGCCACTTTTCTATTTATCTAATCGCAACAAAGATAAAATTCCACCAAATTTTCCTTGATCAAGCGATAGAAAACCTTGGATAGTGGACACTTTATGATCCAAATTTTTCATACAAAAGTTAGTCCGTGTACCCATCATTTCCACACCTGAAAACAATTGAATGAGGTCAATAAAAGCTTTGACCTTTGCTTATCAGCAATCATGTATGTAGCCCAACGTCTTTTACGGTTAAGTTGGTGTTTGTGGAAATAGGAGAAGGTGCAAGGAAAGAACCATAAAGAGATTAGACACTATGGTTTGCAAAGAGATATATTGGAAAATCTTAGCACTCTGAGCTCAATTAGTCTATCTTTCAAGCAACACCCTTCAGTTTAGGGTTTGTTCACTATGAGAGCCTTCTTCGCTACAACTACTGGCCCCTCAAGACCAAAGATTTTAAGAAAGTTTGGTTTTCTTGAAAGAAATGATGTTAGATTATGTTTGAGAATGTTTCTTTTTCCAATATGAACCTGGGGTTTGTTTAAAAATGCTATCAACAAGGGACGAGCAGTGTTTGCTTGCATGAACATCCACAATATTAAATGCTCTTGTTGCTGCCATAACAAAATGATAGAGATAACAAAGTTGTAAAAATCAGTGCACAAAATCTTGCATGGACTTCAACCTTTTCTTTTTCGAGCTCAAGACTAGCTTGTATTTTTCAATACTTTATTTGAAGATCGAACCATGTATTGAGAATTCGATGGTTACCCGATTGTTAGCAAGATAAATTAGGTCATAGACGTTGATGATTGGCCGGATGATGCAAACTGCGCAAGCACAAAACCATTCAGTGGAATGACATTCTAGTGATAATTTCGTAAGAAGGGGGGGCATTTTGTTCGCGTAGATTTTGCCTGCCGTTGGTCCACAATTGTAGGGAAATTTTCAATGAAGTTTTTAAAACCAAGTTGTGCAGTGTAACCCTGCAAAAAACAAAAACAAAAAATATAACAGCAATTAATGTAATAGTAGTCCACACGTTGATATTGTAGGAGCAATGTCAACGGTCCACCAAAAACCCTTTCTGGGACTCTTCCTGTCTGAAATATAAAGCCAAAACTGGCATTGCCTTTCCCATTACCACTCGTTTTTGCTTGTTCCTGAAGCAAACCACAAACTCAAAATTTATTCCAAGAAGAAGAAGAAGAGGAAGAAGAAGGAGGAGGAGGAGGAGGAGGAGGGAAGAAGAAGAGGAAAGGAGGAAGAGATGAAGCTAACCTGGTCTCCGGAGATGGCATCGAAGGCTTACATCGAGACCGTCACATCTGTAAGTATTTCTCTCTTGCAACTTATTGTAAAGAGTTTGTGTTATCTCTTTCGTCGATTTGTTTTCTGATCTTGTGTTTTGACAGTGCAAAAAGCTACAGAAAGAATCGGGTGTCGCTGAGCTAGTTTCGGCCATGGCCGCAGGCTGGAATGCACGTCTTATAGTAGAGACGTGGTCGAGCGGTGGAGCCACCGCCACGAGCATCGGCCTTGCAGTGGCAAGCCACCACACAGGGGCAAGGCATGTGTGCATAGTTCCCGATCAGAAATCAAAGTCTGAATACATGGAAGCCCTGGGAGAAACCGACGAGAACATGGAAGTGGTGGTCGGAGAACCGGAGGAGGTGGTGGAGGTGTTAACGGGCATCGATTTCATGGTAGTAGACTGTCAGAGCAAGGATTTCGAGAAGATCCTGAGATCGGCTAAGTTGTCAACTCGAGGGGCAGTTTTAGTGTGCAAGAACGCAAGCTCGAGAATGAGTTTGAGCTTCCGATGGCGGAGCGTTCTCGATGCAGGGTCACGCCGCCTCGCGCGGTCGGCGTTTCTTCCCGTGGGCAGAGGGCTGGATATTGCCTATGTTGCAAGCATCAGTGGGAGCTCGAGCGCTGGCAAGGGCAAGAGCCGGTGGATCAAGCATGTTGATCAGCAATCCGGGGAAGAGATTGTCATAAGGAAATGAATTTCACATCAGCAGTGGTTTTGATTTTTGTCCTTGGCTTTTTTGTGTCTGTACAGTCTAACTAGTTATAGAATTTGCTGGGACACTTTACTGTTCAGAAGATTACTGAAACCTGTACAGAAATGTTCTCCACATATAAACAAATGAGAAGAGATGCTTTTGCCCACTGTCTAGCTAAAGCATCATACTGACAAAAAAGAAAGATCCAGACTGAATCATTCATTGATCACCCGAACAGAAGAAAAGCTTTAACAATACAGTCTCGAAAAATCTCTACCGACTCTGTATATGAAGCTGCCCCCTCGAAATTTCACAAGCAACAACGAAGAAACACGAGTCTATTAAAGGTTGGACTTCTTCCAGCAGCTTGATCATTGAGGGTGTCAGCGCGACCTAGTTGGATGATCTGTAGCTCTGACTCTTTATCTTCACGAAGTTACCGTAAATGGTACTTGCTAATCAATGCTACATGAAACATATCCATTGCTACTATTCTCAGAGGGTCAATGACAACGGTTGACGAATCAAAAGGGGATTCGGTCCATCAATTTTAGACTAACAGCTACAGAACCCCTTTCTGTGTCAATCCCAGCCGTCTCTACTTCTGCGAAATGCCTTCTTATCTGAGAGCGCCTTTTTACTCTTCAAGCGTTTCTGCTCTCCAATAGCAGCCCTTCAATGTAGACAACTTCATCAATTTGTAACAGAATTGGGACAAATTTAAGCGAGAAACCATAATAGTGAAATGACTCGCATCTTTTGACCACAAAAAAAAAAAATGACTCACATCTTCGCAATCTTCTTCTTCTGCTCTTCTGAAGGAGGCGGTGGGACGTAAGAAGCAGCATCAATAATTGCCTGCTCGCAACACCCCAATATAAAACAAAATTAAACCAAAAGGTGATCTAAGAATCCAACGACAGAATATATTTAAGAGGAAAAACAAATAAGAGTTGACTGCACACCCAGACCCAGTGTTTTCACGTGTGAAATATGCAGATTAAATGTCCCAATCAGAAGGCAAAACGCCAAGTGGTGTATCATCACTGCACATGAATATGAAATTAGCCTCAATTTTTCGTACCTGTAGCTTTCCTAGAGCGTCGTCAATGTTCCCCCTGCACAGAAATAGAATTGTCAACCAGCTGCTGCACTAGGCAGTAAAGCCAACAAAATGTAGACAAAAGAGGGAAGAAAGTGACTTCTGAGTTCTAGTTTTCGTTGAAGAGATCACAATTTCACCATCCCTATTGATTCGATTCTTTTCCTGTTCAGCAGACAATATGCAGAAAGAAGAAAGAGCAGTTAGGAAGAATAGCTTTCAATTAAATATCAGAGAAAAATTACACATTTCCAAGTGTTGGTCATTCAAAAGACTGAAAATGCAAAATGTAGCAATGTTGTTATATACATCCTGCACAAAATCACCTAACCAAAAACAAGAGCACCTATGCAATCACAGAAACAGACACCGCAGGGACAACTCCTTACTCCACCAGATAAGAGGAAAATCTATGCACATAAATATCTTGGTCGTGATATCCCCTTAGCCCCTGTATCGCGAGGGATTATAGTTCAACATGCGTGATTCCTAAGGAAGATCTGTTACATAAAGCTCAAGAGAATATTAAAGCAACAAACCGTTTGCATTATCCTCTCCCTGATCCTGTCACTTAGCCAATATGCATTTTTCACATTGAAGCGCATGTCAACCTTAGTATTCACTGTAAATTGCATCAAGAAAACAGATGTTAGTGGAAGGTATCACCTGAGAGAGTGGTACAAGGAAATGACACATGACAGAGAAGGGAGGAAAGAAAAGGAAGGAAAAGATCCGACCTTTGTTCACATTTTGACCTCCTGGACCACCACTTCTTGCAAAACTCACGGTGACATGGTCTGGCAAGAAATGAGAAAGAAACTAATAGATTTAAGGTTCTTTGATCAATTTAGGATCTAATATTAGTTAATCACAAAAAATTTTCATATCTAGCAACAACTTCGTCGAGATGCTACTTTCTACAACTTAAGCGAGCAATTATTCTTATATGTTTACACTTCTGTAGCAGTATGTGAAAAGTAAACGACATATGCAAGAGCAGTGTTTCTTATGTATTTCTTCCCTTCAGTGACAGGAGAAATGGGCGCGGGGAAGCCCGAGAACAAGCACAAGCCCACTATGGAATCCAAGAAATCACAATCAGGCAAAGAAAAAAAATCAAAACTATTTCCCGAGAAGGCTCCTTTACAACACAACATAAACTGCTGAACTCCCTTCATAAATTTTGACCAAAGAAAACCTGCCCACTGGCTGAATGGGCACTGGGAGCTGAAAGCCCAACTCACTGTCTAAATGACGAGTCATATAACTTTCTGAAAACAGCTAAACCATCATTCATAGATAACACGAAATTAAATTAGCACAGGATATTGTATGAATGCTGTCTGCACGCACTCCTTTTACAGCTGACCCAAGAAAGAAGGCCAATGAAGCAAGCTTGAAAAGCATTTGCACACCCACAACATTTGCATAAGACTTTTTGAGAAAGATTACAGATAAAAAGGGCTAAAAATCCATCATCAGTTCTTTCCCAAGCAAACAGGGGAAATCATAGATCAGTTCCATAAGCCATATCAACTCTCAAAACCATGCACCAACATAAAATTAACAATGAACAAAAAAACAACTTTGTGAGGACTCGACGGATTAAAGGCAGAGGCAATATTGGTCCGCATCAAGGTCGGCAATATGCGAGAGATTCACTCATCCAGCAGTGATGCATCAGATTTAACGAATTGCTGGCGACACCAACTATAATCAACACATGTATGCTCTATATGCCTCCGTGCAGCTGATACAGGCAGTAAGCTGAAAACGAAGTAAAAGGCCACAGGCCATGTATCCTCTTATCAGGAGCATTCAAAGAACACAAAATGAACTTAAACACCCATAAGCTATCAGCCGCACGGGCATAGAAACTCTTCGGCAGTCTTTGCTGATATAAAGAGATTAAGAGCCAAAGGAGAACACTCCATTCAGTGATCATTCAGCAAATTTGACAAGAATGCAGAACTGTTGACATTGCCGCGTGGAACAAGAAAGAGAAACTGTCGCCAAGGTTGCACAATCGCACGGACAGAAAGAGAACACCCCACTAGATTGAAGAACTCGCCGAGCTGCTAAAAGCCAGCAATTGCCTGCCCCAAACCAAACAGGAACTTAAACAAACCGGAAGAAGCAACAGGAACGCGGGCACGCACCGAGCGTTATCTTCGGGGTCGGCTCGTCGCCGGCGGAGAGAGCTCGCTCCTCGGCCTCCTGCAGGAGCTGCTGGACCTGCGCGAGCCGAGAGGGTGCCCTCTTCTCTCCGGCGCCCCCCGACGCGGCGCAGCGTATCCGGGTGAAGCCGATCCCTCGCCGCGCGGCGCCGAGGCACGTCAACGGAGGGCGAACCCTTCCGACGGCCGGCGACGGAGGGAGGGACCGAGCGAACATTTCCCGGAGGACCATGGCCGTCGTCGTCCTGAGGACCGCCATCTCCCGCTCCGGCGAAGCCCCTGATTGGAGCGAGCAAGTGCAGGTGAGGTGGGTATGCGATTCGTGTTTTCGGCGATGCTGGGAGTCGGGAGATGGAGGGAAGAGAAGCGTCGCTCGGCGATGTGGCTGTGAGCGGCTCCGGTTCTTCGTTCGTGGCCAGAAAAATTCGAACATTTCAAGTGTCTCTCCTTTCCGGGTTTCTTTTGGGTGGATTCTGAACCCAAGACCGAAAAAGTATAGCCCGTCAAGTTAAAACGTGAGGGATGAGCAAGACGTGCAATCGGCCGAATTTTGGGAATCTTTGATGGTTATGACCGGAAAACTAAGGTCCAAAGAATTTTGGGAAGTTGTTTCTTCTGGAATTCTGAGTCAATTTGGCTCTAGAAAATTAGGTTGAAAGATCTTAAAGCCAAGAACTATCTCTTTCAAGCCATTAACAGATCTATCTTGGGACAATCCTTTGCAAGGATACTTCAAATATGGGATTCAAGTATCAACAAGAGCAAAGAGGCAATGTTGCAAGCTCTTTCCTAGTTTATATGAATGAGGATTTCTCAAGGATGGCAATCGTTAATAATCTTCCACGGTGACAAGACGGAGGATGTCACCATTGTTGAAAAAATCCTTGACGCCAAAATTCAATTGCAATGAAACCAATATTAAATATTATTGATGAACTAAAACCAATTGTTTTGTTCTTTCCTTTGTAAGATTTTAATCTCACAAGGCCATGGAAAAAATTGGCCTTAAAAAAATATATGAATGAATATGAAAAAATTAAACAATCCAAGAATTGTAGGCTCTTTTCTAATGATGGGACGAGGTTGGTGTTTATTAAATAAAGTTGAATGCTTTAGATTTTCAATATATATATTTGAAAAAAATTAGCTCCTAAAATATCCAAATTTATGGTACCTTTGGTTGTAGTAATCATATGTGGCAACAAGGAGGCATTTTCTTCATCGATGAAACCCACCGCACAAAAGTGAAATTGGGGATGATTCGCCATTTCGGGTCATGGAAAAGGTACTGTTCAAATTTCTTCAAGAGGGAAAATGCAGACCATTAATGATGTTTTCTATATTTAAAGGCCAATTACTTGAGAAGGGGTATGAAATTGTATTTAACCAGAGAACTTGCTTGTTCAAGTTGATATGACATCAAATAGAATGTTTCCTCTTTTTCATGAACCGGATCATCTTGTTAAACAAAATTAGCATGGATATGGGATATGGGCATCCTAATTTTGGTGGTTTGGCGGACACTATCAAAAGCAAATGGTCCATCAAAATCCCCTAATTTGGGTAGTCCGAGCCTGGGTTTACAAGGTAAGGCATGGAGGGCAAACTTCCAACCGTTTCTAATTTGTAAACGATATCTCGATCACATTCATTGATGATTTTAGTCGAAAGGTGTGGGTGTATTTCTTGCATGAAAAATCTGAAACTTTTTGAAGCATTTAAGAATTTCAAGAGTCTTGCCAAAAAGAAAGTGGCAATCCAATCAAAGTTCTTGAGGTTGGAGGAGAGTACAAGTTTGAGTTTGATGATTTCCAAGGGAAACCGGATCAACTATATGTATTTTTAATATTTTTAATTTCTTCAAAAATTAAGTAAGGTCCAAAATGAAACCCTAGATGAGTTTCAAAAATCCTCCTTCATCAAAACTTTGCGATAAAAGTTGCATCTTTTTTTTTCAAACAAAAGCTTACAAACTCTATGTTGTATTATAACAAACAAATTAAACTCATCTGGGAGCTATTCTCCATTTTAGAATAAATATACTACAAATTACAAAATATTTTGAACTGATTTCAAAGAGGGGTCAATGTACATACTTTGCTTTGTTTGAGATAGTGATCCAACGCTGTAAAAATCAAAAGAAGAAACTTGAAATTGTGAACATAAATTGCAAAGACTATTGTCAAGTGGTCTTCAAGACAAAGCTGAACAAGGATGGTGGCATTGACAAATACAATAAGTGGCAAAAGGCTATCGGAGTGGATTACAAAGAGGTGTTCGTGCGGTTGCGAGACTTGACACCAAACTAGTCCGGTCTATCCATGTTAGATGTCAAGTCTGCCTTTTTACATGGTGATCTCCAAAAACAGGTATTTTGACCAACCTCCGGATTGCCTGGTTATGAGAATAAAGTATACAAATTAAAGAAGGCTTTATATGGATTAAAGCAATCTCGAGCTTTGTAAAAGGATTGAAGCTTATTTTTTGAAGGGCAACACCTTATAAGATTAGACTGGAAAGCTCATATTAAAGCAATCCATGATGCATGAATTTGAGATGACAGATCTTGGGTTAATGCACTATTTCTTAGGCATTGAAGTTAATCAATCTGCAGCTGGTACATTTGTTTGCCAAAAGAAATATGTGCTAGAGATTTTAGAGAAGTTTCGGTTGAAGGATTGCAATTCGGTTGCCACACCGATACAAAGTTGGATTAAAGCTCAACAAGGATCCTGGTAGAAGGAAAGTGAATAGCACTATGTACAAGCAAATTGTGGGAAGTCTCATGTACTTAACAGCAACAAGGCGACATCATGTATGGTGTTAGTCTCATCAAGAGATACATGGAGAGTCCCACAGAAAAACACCTTTCAGGCTACAAAGCGTATTTTACGCTATTTGAAAGGGACATCATCTCTTTGGGGTATTTTACAAGAAAGGAGAAAGATCAGATTTGCTTGGTTTTACTGATAGTGATTATCTTTGGTGATATGGATGACAGAAAAAGCACTTACGGTTATGTGTTTATGCTTGGTTGGGGCTATCTCATGGTGTTCAAAGAAGCAACCAATTGTTACTCTTTCGACCACTGAGGCTGAGTTTGTGGCTGCCACCTCGAGTGCTTGTTAAGCTATTTGGTTAAAGAAGATTCTTGGAGAACTTCGGTTTAAACTAGAAGAAGCAACGACAATTTTCTGTGACAACAATTCAGCCATCAAATTGTCAAAGAATCCAGTTCTACATGGGAGAAGCAAGCATATAGATGTGAAGTATCATTTCTTGAGGGATCTTACAAAAGATGGTGTGATTGATCTTGTTTTCTACAGAAGTGAAGATCAAGTTGCTGATTTGTTCACAAAACCTCTTAAAATGGCCACATTTCAGAAGTTAAGGAAGCTCCTTGGAGTTTGTTTGATGGATGCCTCAGATTAAAGGAGAGTTTATTTCTACACATTTAAACTGATCACTTGTAGTATCAATTTAAGGGAGGGCATGTTAGAAAGAGTCAAAGTTGTTTTTTTTTATGTTTTTCAATTAATAGCTAGTCGTGTGTTTCTGTTACTTAGTGGGTCCTAGTTTTCAGGATTTAGTTGGCAGCATGTTGCTGCACACGTTCGCCATTTTGAATCAAAGTAGTTGCTATTTTTGTTGGGATCTCTTCTGTTGTTGTACAGCCTATAAAACGGCGAAGTTGTTAATTTCAATAGTATTGACGAATGCAGTAAGCATCTTCAACCAGAGTGTCTCTCCTTTCTGGGTTTCTTTTGGGTGCTTGCAAAGCACAGCCATCTTCTGTATTTTACTGTAACAACTATAGCCCGTCAAGCAATGGGGATGAGCAAGACATATCGGTCGAATTGGGAATAGGTTGGACCGGCCCAAACTAGTCAATTTGGTCTAAGGGTGAGTGGTTTCTGATCCGGTCCTGTCCGATCCAAGAACCGGGAGGACCGGTTCCTAGTTTATAGGACCAAGATCGGACCGCTAATCTTAGGACCGTGAACCGATTCCAATGAGACCAATATTAAATATTATTTATGAACCGAAAACCGATTGTTTCGTTCTTTCTTTGTAGTTCGATTTAATCTCATAAGGCCATGGAAAAAATTGGAAAAATATATAATATATGAAAAAATTAAACAATCGGTTCCGATAGGATCAATATTAAATATTTTTCATATATATATTTGAAAAAATTATAAAAATATATATTTATCGGTCTAGTCCGGTTTCCACATTAGAACCGGGAATCGGATCGCTCGGAAATCAGTTCCACTTTTAGGGATCGGGAACTGGACCGATATTCTCAAGAACCGGATCAAACTGGTCGGTCCGGTCCAGTCCTAATTTGGGTAGTCCGTCTTGCTTATCTCTAATTTGGTCCGGTTCTCAAGGGTGCCGATTCGGTTTCCGATTCCAAGGGGAAACCAAATCGACTATATGTATTTTTTAATATTTTTTAATTTCTTCAAAAAATTAAGTAAGGTAAAATGAAACCCTAGATGAATTTCGATCCTCCATCATCGAAACTTTGCAAAAGTTGCATCTTTTTCGGTTGTAACACAAACAAATTAAACTCATCTGGGAGCTATTCTCCACTAGAATAAATACTACAAATTACAAAATTTTTAAACCGATTTCAAAGAGGGGCAATGTACATACCTAGCCGCTGTAAGCAAGAAGAAACTTGATGTGAACATAAATTGCAAGCTATTGTAAGTTACGTACAATAAGTGACCGATTCCAGTAGACTCGACCAAACCGATCCCAGTGTAGTGCGTGTCGTGAACTTTTTGCAGTTGTCGGCTTCAGCCTATCTCGTTATAAAAAACGTGGCAACACCTTATAAGATTAGACTGAGCCCATTTAGCTGGCCCGAAATCTACACCGTCAAGCTCGATCCGAGTCATACCAAGTATCGTATGCTCCGGCCAACGCAGTATTGGGCGATGTTTATATCGTTTAGAAAGCCCATCTCGCTTAAGTCCAGGTCACTTAGGCTGCGAATAGCAACCATTCTGTTTCTCTATTTCTATTCTAGAAATAAGTTCGGAACAGAAATCTATTTGGTAACGAAATTCCAGTTTCTATTTCTGGAACAAATTTTTGTTCTAGAAATAGGATTGGAATAAAAATCAGAAGTTAAAATTTTTTTCTTCTCTATTTCTGGAATAGAATGAGAAACAAAATTATTTTTGTTCTTCTCATCACTTTCCCTCACTACTAGCTTGGCCCTTGCCATCCCGCTTGCCTCGCCCAGCCGCCGCCCTCCTCCTCCAACACCTCACCATCTCCCACCATCAATCACCATCCTCCCATTGGCCACCATCTCCCACCATCTATCTCCCACCGCCACATCTCTCCCGCCACCCGCCATTCTCCCACCACCATCCATTGCCCGCCAACCACCCAAAAAGAAGAAATTTTATGCCATTATCAAACAAATTTCTGTTTCTGGAACAAAAATTTTGTATCGTTATCAAACGTGTTTTTTTGCTAAGAAACTCCTCCAGGAACTGAAATAGAAAAATCAATTTCTGGCCAAAATTGATTTCTGAAACAGAATGATTACCATTCATAACCTTACGGGCAATGCTTTTCCACTATTCTCGTCCACGATTCCATTCATAGTTTCCGACAAATCTTTATTAGAGGGGAAAAAATGCGCTCGAAAACTCTGAACGCGAAGATAAACTGATCTAAGATATGTCAGATCGGTTCACGCGTCGTGGCCATGCAATTAGGAGCTCCCCACGCACGCGATAAGGAGAAGCAATTGATCTGAGAAATCAGGAAAAGCTATTTGATGAGGTAACGTTGGATTGAAATGAGGTTGTGCTCGCAACAAATATGCTGAAACACAGGTTAATTCATCTCCAGCCGAACGAAGTTTATATCACACCCAAAATCAAATGTGACCATCTTTTCCTGACATCATTCGGAAGCGCCATCTCTTGAGATTGAGAGAGAGAAAGAGATTCTCCGTACAGCAAAACTGGGAGGAGCAGAAACAGCTAATGCTATCCCTAGGCACTCAAAAGAAACCCATGCTTCTATTCCCTCTTCGGATATATAACTCCTCCCCTCTTGTAGATCTCGTCACAAGTCGGGATATATTGCTCCAATTCCAAACCCGTCAACGATGACTAGGCTGATGAACTGTGGGCATACATGAAACCCAAAAGCCTCCATCAATAAGCACCTACACATTCACATAAGATGGACCGCAGCCCAGTGTATGCGGAACTCAAGATGCCTGGTCTACAAAACTCCGTGGTCCTGAGTCAGAGCCAGAGACAAGAACAAAAGCTATTCTTTATATTTAGGCGAACTGCTATCCAATTAATCCTAATCCAAGAAAGTCATCTGTCACTCATATCCTGCTACCGCAGACAATCATCCAATCTTAATACAAGGCAAAGTGATGGATTTAACTTTTAACATCCAAAAAAGAGCATCCACAACATTAGGGCATTACAACCATGCCCATCGGATTGTCCAGCGTATTGCCATCAGGCATTATGAGATAAAGGTAAAGGTATCTCTGCATTATGCGAATTTCTATCCAGCTAGTCCAACATATGCAAATCTACGTGGCAAGGGTACAGGAGCACCGCAACACACAAAAACAATTCAATCCTTATCCTCTCACTTTACCATGGGAGAAGCCGGCCTTTTTGCTGGCATTTGCTTTCATTCTTCCGGCATTTTGCCTCTGAGAAGACTCTGCTCGTTCCCTTATATCAGATGTCACCCTCTGCACGGGCGCTGATTGCTGAGTGGATGGAAGTGCCCATCCTCCATGACCTGAGTGTCCACTCTGACCAACTCCTCCTAAAATACATTTGGTTTTACAAATATACAACTCAAAACCGTATTTGCAGGAAACACAAGGTATGAATCAGGAGTCAAGACTTACAAAGTCACAAAGCATCATCAAGTGCCTAAGTATCATGAAAAACAACAGTAACACCTATGGCAATCAAAAGCAACTGCACCATCATGCACGGAAATGAACATGAGCGACTTGAGTTTGCATTAAAACCTGCCACAGTCAATTTCTGGTGCTTGCAGAACAAAGAGAACATACAAAGAAGCTTCTCAAAACAGCTTATTGTCATATTCAGCTAGATAATTGATGCACTTAGACGATGGGAACCTGTCTGATGCCCCATAAGCAAACTCACCAACCAAAAAAAAAATGACAATAGGTAAAAAGAATCATCTAACCTTAGTCCACCTCATAAGTAGTAAGAAATCAAAACATTAATTCTTTGCTTGTCATTAACACAAAAGATGCAGCAGAAAAAAAAAATCTCACGGCAATACTCACCCCGTCCACCATGGCCATCAAAATGCTCACTCCAACCAGGCAAATGCTTTCTAGCACTTCCCTTCCAGGCTTGTTCAAATTGAGGCAGCTCATCTAGATAGTCATGACGTTACATATATGAGCTATATGAATGAACCTTTTCTTAGGAATCCAGTATCAAACAAACAAGAGAATGTTTCAATACCTTCATTTAGGTTGTGCAGAGTCTGCATGGCATCCACCTTACCATCAGGATTAAGCTTCCTAGTAACAGAATGGCCCTGCAGTAAAATCATAATATTAAGACAGTCGATTAGAATCATAATATGTGACATCTTAGCTTATGTCACACCAGGTAACGAGACCAACACTAAAGCATTCGGTGATACCTTATTATGAAGTCCCCTAGCAACTCTATGAGTGGCTTGCATAGTTGCACTATCAGCTTCTTTCCTTTCCTCAAATGTTACCTGTTTTGTAACAAGGCAACCACTTAATCAGACCATTCCACAAGTTCAGTTTGTCACTATAACAGGCACTAACACGTACCCCATCACTGCCCGTCCTTCTTGTCATGGATGATGTATAATATGCACCATTTGCACCACCATAAGTCACAGTAGAGCTCTGGAAGGAGAAACTGCGATTCTGTGGCTGCATCTGTCTCTCAGATGGCCTCTCTCTGGAGCCATTCCAATAATGTAGCTGCTTGCTTCTCCTCTCTGCCATAACAAACAGGGCAATCAGTTAGAGCATATAACAATTTCGGACATGCAGTTTAGAGATGGACATACCTTCGACTTCATCATTAGGACCCTCAACATGAGGCCTCTCACTTGACCTCCCGTGCTTTCTTGGGTTGTCCTTCTTCTCGTTGTCCCCTTCTTCCTTCTCATCATCAGAGTTCACTTCTTCAATAATAGGTCCTCTCGAAATTCTCGGTTCTGGAGGATGATGCTCTATCATAGTAGATGGATGCATACTCATGAAAGGATGCATATTCATGAAAGGACTTGCAGTTGGACGAAAGACACTCGAGTCAAAGAGGCCCCCAAATGGTTGCGTAAAGAAAGGGTCATCAAATGGGTCTCTTCCTCCAAAGAAGCTAGAAACTAAATTTCTATGACCACCAAAGCTTCCAAAACCAGCAAAAGGGTCACCAAATTCGAAAAAAGGATTTCTACCACCTCCGTTGCCCTGCATCTTGCAAGTGCTAGACCCCTGCAAGGAACAAGCAGAATCCAGAATTTGGCAAACATTTAAAGCACAAAATCCTATAATGACGAAACATATACACCACCTAACTTAAAGAGCTTTTGCAAAAATTGAAGAAGGTAAAAGATAACCAAAGAAACAAAGAAAAAAGAAACCACTCATTAGTCAGGACAAATTCCTGGAGTAAAGAATTTGATACTGCATTATTGAAGTGTTTATGACGAAGGAGAACAGCGAACAACTGATAAACTCTCTGCACATCTCAAAAAGGTGTAGTTGCTCTTCCAAATACTACCCATGGGCACCAATAATCACCAACAAGGTAAAACCATAACCACAAACACAGATCCCACATAGGAATGAAGCCATGAGGGAAGAGCAACTACTATATCAAAGCTTGAACACAGGTAACAGTGATGATATGAACAAGGGTGGCTCTCTGGCATCTTGCCAAGCCTCACTCACCGACTCATCTGGGAACCACTAACTCAGCAACGCAAGCGAGGTGTGGATCAGTATCATCGGCGCCTACGACCACAACAGAAATCACAAAAGTATTTTGAAATTGTACACGGTGCCGCCATGTTCAACCATCCCACTCGTCCAATTCGCACCATGCATCCAGGCAGAACCAAAACGAACACAAAGATCAACAGAAAGGGAGCCGCGTAAATCTCAACAACAACACGATCCCCATATCCACAACATCGTACAGATAACCAGCAGGATAACCAAAACATATCTCTCTCTCCTACAAGCAAGGCGTAAGGCACGGCTTGTTAATAACGCTAATCCAAAAGAACCGCCAAGAGCGCAGCCCCGCACTTCGCAAAAACACATCCAATCTCCCAAAGCAACATACACGCGCGGACCGAAAAATCGTGCCGGCAAGACACTTTCGCGGGGAAGAGGCACGAACAAAGGATCGCTGATAGAAACAGGCAAAACGCCGACCGATGATCCGCGCGCCATCGGCCGAGTGAATCGCACGAGAGAAGGAGAGCGATCGTCGGTTGCCGAAACCTTCGCCCGGCGAATTCAAACCGGCGCGCAGAGAGAGAGAGAGAGAGAGAGAGAGAGATTTCACCTTTCCGCTTCGGGACGGAGGAGTTGCAGCAGCAGCAGCAGTGGATTCAAAACCCTAACGCCGTCCGGGATGGCTTCGGACGCGAGGGATTCCGGCACGCTTGGCCAGATGAACCGGAATCTGCGGCGTGGAATTCCCGGAATCGGAACTTTTTCCGGCGAGAGAGAGGGAGGGGCGACGGAGGGAGAGAGGGAGAGAGAAGGTCGCCGTGTCGAGAAAGATCGAGATACTCAAGCGAGGGACCCGTGGGCACGCCGGGGCACGTGTCGTGTCATCACGGGTTGGTGGTCTGCTCTTCTCTCCCCTCTTTTGTGAAATGCAATTTTCGACCCCCGGCATTTTTGTGATTTTCTGGGTCGGCCCCCCGGGAAATCGATTTGTCCAGCTTTCGACCACCCTTTTTTTCCTCGTACCGAAAAAAACGAAATAAATAGTTCACAAACTTTAATTTAATATATAATAAGATTCTTGACCTTTTAATTTATTTAATGTGATCATTGAATTCTAAATTAATATGCAATATGATTCCTAAAATATCGATTTATTCAATATAGTCATTGGAATATATGGAAATGTTCAATGTAGGGGCTACATTAAATATTTTCATATAGTTCATGGACTATATTGAATATGTATCAAAATTTCAAGGATCACATTGAATAAATTTAAATTTTATGGACCGCATTAGATATTAAGCTAAAATTTAGGACCACATTGCACGTTAAAAGCCAAAGTTCGAGGATCATTTGTGCCATTATCCTAGACACATTTCCTTTGGCACTTAATTCACAGACTCAGCAAGTCCATTTGCTGAATCTTCAGCATTTCACGAACACTCGCGTCACCTTATCAAACACTTTCCATCAAACATGTTGAGAATCCCCTAAATTGTCACCACGCATCAAGTTGCAAATGTATCACTAGTTTTTGTTCGTCGTGAAAAAGTTACTGCTCCCATATATTACCAACAAAAGATATAATTCTACGATTATGAGCACGATGGTCCGTTTCTCTTCATTTCGCAAGAAAAAATAAGCTATTGTTTAACGGTCATCAAATGCATTCTCAAAAGCTTGCAACATTCATAGCGTTTTGAGGAACAATCTCAGCAAGATGATTACAAAGAATATTGATTGGGAATGGCCCCATCTAGCAACATTCATGCCATGTGTCGATATAACAACTTATTATACTTCACTCGGCTACACTCGAAAGAGGAGATCCGACATCTTCCCATGATATCACTCACTTATTCTCAGTATACAAGTATCGCTCATATCTAACTCTACAGTTTTGAATCTGGGCCTGAGCCCCATAGCTCATCGGACACTTGTTCCCTAGGAAGTCGGCGGCATACTAGATGCAGGTTGTGCATTCCGATGCGTGTGATCCCCACTTGACACATCACGTGACTGTAGCACACCTAATCCGGGGCTAGACGGCATCAACTGGGCAGAGTAGTCATAACTAGAATTTGTCGTGGAATCGACTAAAGCCTTGATGAAGGTAGACATCGTGTCTCCTTACGACGCTCTCGCGCCATACGTGTCACTGCTGCATTGATAGCTCAACACAACAAGGCCGGTGTCGTCGGCTCCAATGGAAACAGCAGCAATGAGGGACAATATGATAAAAACCACAAGCTTATAAGCAAGTGCCGTCTTCAAATCTTTGTAATCTTTTTGCACAAACTTGATATATATAATGGGGGAAAAGCTCTCTTATATAGGCTTATCAAGTCTTGGCTTTACATTGATCGATTGCGTGATAAGGGATCAAGCGATCTTGCCGGCATGAAATATCCTTGTACATGTGTTTACACATATATGTTTAAGATGCTGTCGCTGTATATTTGGAAGCTGCGGTGTGAACGAGAATGATAGAGAAGAGAACAAGGACAATGCATGCAATGTTTTGAACTAGTATCGTGTTTGAGCTCTCTGTGTTTATGTTTCCACACACTCAGTTACATGATCGAATGCTCCTTATAGGCGATTTTCGGAGAAATTACTAATAAAGGTACCAAACTTAACTTATTTCACTTATGCCAACTAAACATTCTGCCAATTGAGTCATGAATATTTTCACATTTACCAATTAAGTCCATCCGGCCAATTTTACCTGGAAATTGCCGACGTGGACGCCGGTAGTGCCACATAGGAATGCCGGCATCCACATCAACAATTTCCTACTTAAATTGGCTGAATGAATTCAATTGGTCCCAATATGAAAAGGCTTAGGACGAAACTGGTCCAATTGATACTAATGCGATAAGTTTAAGTTTTTGTTGGTACTTTGCCCGTATACGCAAGTAATGGGAAAGGTTAGTGTACAGAATCAACAAAGGGAAAGAAAAGAACATGGCGTCGAAACTGTCTGAGCTCGGTGTTGAACGAGTAACGTGTCTGACCTCTGTGTGTTAATTTCTCCACGTACTTGGTCACATAATCGGATACTCTTCACAGGCTTTTTCCTAGCTTTATTGTAATCGACGGTGATGTACCGGCTGTTAGCGCAGGGCATATGCATATACGGTGGCTCCTGCGCGCGAGCATAGCAGCTGCCCGATTCAAGATGGATTCGGATGATTTTCGCCACGAAACATAGATATGAACTTTAAAGGTTAGGGTTATGGGCTCGTAAGGACAGGAGATTCATTAGGAAGGACAGGAGATTCATTAGGTAACCCGCCTGCAGATGTCGAATTAAGAAAGATTAAACCACTCCAATTCAATGTCATAAACCGTACCAGATGTTTCCAATTCGTGCGATTTCTGGCAATTGGCTCGGGGACAAGCCAACGAACATATCAGCGTTCCAGGACTACGAAAAAAGAAGGCAAGACAAAGAGCCACTCAAACAAGGAAGCTTCAAACTGTTAACCGCTGAACATTTTAGCAGCAAGTTCCACAGTACAAAATCTGACGCATGAACTGAATGGTTGTACAAATGGTTGTTGACTTGAGGCAAATGATATCAGGAGCATTCTACTTTCAGCAGCAAAGAGAGACTCCCAAACAAACGTCATAAGAACAGCACTCTACATTGACAATTACCACAATCTAATGCCATAACTCAGAAACCCTTTGCAGCCCCATCTCCTAGACTTCATCTATAATTACTAGAAATACTACTACCACACTCTAGAGCGGCGATGTCAACTTAGAGTCAAAAGGCTTCCGGGAGCTGTCACTAGCAATGGTATGACTATCTGGAGAAGTCCCGTGCACAGCCACGGCTAATCATTCTTCACTTCGTCGGTAGAGCAATCAAAATTTCCCCCGTTTAGCCCAGTGCCGCTGCCTCCGTTCATGCCTTTCAACTGAAGATTTGAAAAGACCAGTTAGATGGATGAAAGAGCAAAGAAAGTGGGAAGATAATCATTAAAAACCCTCAACTTTTTGCAGAAAGGAATGGGAAAAAGTTCGTGTTGACTACGGAGTGGGTAAGTGAGACATGAGTTCCTGTGAAAAAAACGATATGGACTTCAAGAATGCCTCATGGTCTCAGCGATAAAATTTGTTGATGCCTTAGATCTTCCTTTTGGTTTAATTTTCTAGGGTCTTAATAATACAAACCGAGATGCTAAAACCTTACCTTACCAAGAACCTTCTTATGATACTGATACCCCTGGTAACAAGAGCAATATTAGTTAGTGATATTCAAACAAATGGAACCTCAAAAAGTGTGGAGCGCTGATAAAAGGCATGCTCACCTTGTCAGTTCCATAGATGAAGTCACAATAAGTAAAGACAGATGCAAAGTTGCTCTGGCTTTGTCCTCCGACATAATGATGGTAATCATGGTACTCTGCACCTCCATAAAATGGAATATACTTGGTTGGACTCCATGGTAAGTCATACCTGCACCGAAAGAGCAAGTCATGCCACGAGGATCACCCACTAAAACATAAATGAGAGGTTTGATCAAGGTTATGCATCTAGAAAGCATCACTCTAAAGAGAAATTTTCACTTCTCTTAGAAACAAGCAGAGCATCAGCATACAGGGGAAAATTGTTTAATCTACACGCATGGGAGATGAAGAGTATCCAAAATTGGTGACAGATTCACCGTACAACAAATTTAAATAATGTCATACAAGAAGCTGCTTTAAGATCATCCATGAGATTTGCAAGTGCACTGACGTGGCTAATTAAGGGGGCCGAGATATAATCTTTTGGAAGTGGGTCCATATCTTGATGCAGATTTTGGCAGGTTCCAAATCAGTAGAGAAATTTGGACGTCATCAACAGACAAGAGTATGGAAGTTATGCGCAGTTTCAGTCTGACCGGGCTTACAAAGTTTTTGGGGGAAAGAAGAGTAGAGTCACAAGAGTTTCAGGATTCTTAATGATATCTCGGATGACAAACATTAAGGATCAATTTGCTAGATGAAATCCCTAGACTCCAGAACAGAACCGCAAGTATCAAGCAGCTGTTCGTTCACTTGCTTCAGGGTAAACTGTCTCGTGTCAGCTTTCGTAAATTCCAGCCCAAAAATGAAGTCTAGGGATAAACACAAGGCAACAACATAAAAGTGGGTTATGTACGGAATTGAAATATCACTTGTCCAACTAATTGAAATATCACTTCTTTCCAGGTGAGGTATGAGGCAGCAAATACTTCGAGAGTGATATCTTAATATCACTTGTCTAAAATTTGAAACTTCAAAAAGCTGTTCTTACAATCTATCATGAAGGTCGCCATACTTTGAAGCTTCTTCAAGTTAGTCATTCTGTGAATCCAACTTCAGCATCCTCACTATTTTCCCTTTTCCCCAACTAATAGTGGCCCCTTACACTATCTCTACATGCTATAAAAATTCCGAACAATTGTTAGCAGCAAACACACCTTGGATACCGAAAGAGTGTCAAAGCCTGTCTTGGTCGTGCTTTTTCTCTTTTTTCCAACAATTTATGCAATTTGTAATCAAATTATAAAATAAGCAAGCCAACAACAGTTCTGAGAGATTTGACTCTCAAGACAAGGTCATGAAAGATATAATATATAATTCAGCAAATCATGCTTGGCAAGAATTTGAGAAGCATAAAGAAAGGAACGATTGTCATGATTTTAAAAGGCAATAAACTAATGAAACAGCAATACTCCACCAGCATGAGGAAAGCCACTTGATTGCGACACGTGTCAGGAATCTTCCCTTTAACAAAGAGTAACACATATGCATACCTATGCATGCACATGTAGGTTAAATACCTGTGCACAGGTTTCATAATATACTCACATAAAACCAAGGAAACCCGGTCTTTATGCTTGTTTGCATTCACGAAAGGCGAGAAAAAGTATTATTAAGTGCAAAGATCCAACAAAATCTGTACTTTACATGTAATGGGTTCCAAGATCAGCCATAAAAAATGTAAATCAGCCACCATGATAGCATCATTTCGTCACTACCAACTTCGAAAAAGAAAGTGCTCAGCCAAAACAGACAATTTGAAAAGAAAAGCAAGTGACTAAAGGTGAAAAGCATGAAGATTAAAGCAAATATAGTAGATTATTGAGCATGCGTACCCGCTGTGAGTCTCAATGGCCTCTATCTGCCGTAAAGCTATCCACAGCCAAAAGGTGACCATGTGCCCCGGAGCCAAAGCTGGCCCAAGAAAAGACGGGATCCCCAGGATCAAAACCTCCGCCCAGTGAGCATAAGGCGCAGCATAGCCGATCGGAGCCGTGAATTCGTGGTGAACGGAATGGATCTTCTCGTATCCCCATTTCCCGTGCAGGAATCTGTGGATCCAGTAATTCATATAATCCTCCACGAGGAAATACACCACCAACTGTGACAGAATTTCCCATCTCGAGGGCAATGGCAATCCTGTCCGAATACCAATCATCTGTAGATTAAGGAAAAGCCCTTAAATTATGACCCAAGTGGTTTCAGAAAGAAGATTCACGTCCCCAAAAAGCAACACATAACAGTGCGACATCACCCTTTTCATCACGAAAAGAAAGAAAGCAATGCAACATCATTCAGGCTCTCCGCAAAAAACAAGCTGAAGAGAAGAGATCATGAGCGGCACCATCCAACCGTCAATGGCACAGTCCAACCATACGCACGATAACGAGACAAATTGCTCAGAGAACCACAAACATAATGCGATGGACGGGAACGCGGTCAATCAGAAACCGAGAACACGTTTCGACCTGTTTTGTCAAAATTCCTGTAGCATCGCTTGGTAGTCATCGTTCAAAAAGAACGAAAATGCTAAATCGACACGACGCGAATCGCCGCTCCCATCAACCGATACAGCGTCAGCACGGTGGAGGGAACGCCGAAACGCTAGACATCGCCATAACCGCCCCTCAACAACAGCAGAACTTCAGAGAAACCTACAAAGTCTTCACCTTTCCACACATTCACACCAAAAAAAGGAAAAAAAAAAAAGGAGAGAGCCTATACCTTGATGGAAGGATAGGAGACGAGTTGCAAGGGGCCGACGACGAGGAAGAACATGCGATTGACGTCCTTGTAGCACTTCCACATCTCGGCGAACGAGAGCCTGACCTTGGGCTGGATCTTGTGCTGGTCGATGCCGAGGGATCGCGTGAGCTCCGCGAAGGCCAGGGGGATCGGGACGAGGTTGAAGACGAGGAAGAGGAAGAGGATGTTGTGGCAGTAGAGGAAGTAGTCCGACTTCGCCGCCGAGTACCGGAACCACAGCGTCTCCGCCAGCGTCAGGCCCCGCCCGACGGCGGACTCCGCCTCCTCGATCGTCGCGTACGGCAGCATTGGTCGCCGGCGGCCGGGGGGGGGGTTCGTGGAGAGCGAGAAGCGAGCGTGCTGCGTGGACTGTGCAGTGCAGTGAAGCAAAAATTGCAGAGACGACGAATTGAATAGACAGACAGAGAGGCAGGTCGCCCCAGATTTATAAGACTGGGTTCGTATTTCGCGCAACGGAAAAT
Source organism: Syzygium grande (assembly GCA_024733475.1). Lineage (NCBI taxonomy): Eukaryota > Viridiplantae > Streptophyta > Magnoliopsida > Myrtales > Myrtaceae > Syzygium > Syzygium grande. Next base: position 37,947,176 of record JAMXDD010000001.1, on the reverse strand, counting down.
CACGCAAATGTTCCTCGGTGTTTAGTTCAATATACAAATATAATTCTTAAATTTTTAATTTATTTAATATGATATCGAAACCTATGTAACGTCGTCCCTCAATTTTCAATTTATTCAGCGTGATTCTTAAACTTTTGATACATATTTAATCTTGTCCCTAGGCTATAATGATAGTTAATAGAAGAGTGACATTGAATATTTTCATATAGTCAAGGAAGTAACTTGAACTTATACCAAAAGTTTAGAGACCATATTGAACAAATTAAAAGTTCAGAGATCACATTGCATATTAGATTAAAGTACATGGACCACATTGAACAAATTAAAAATTCAAGGATCAAATTGCACATTAATTCAAAGTTCAAGACCTATTTGTTACTAACCCTTCCCACAATGGATTCCATCTATCATTCAATTACGATTTAAATTGGTGATCCCAAATTCATTTGCTTCCATTTTTCTGTTTTGTTTTCTACATCTATGTAAGATTTACTAACCATGATTAATAACTTCATATGCATATTTTTTTGTTTATTGTAGATTTTCCATGTACATTAGATGCATCATATTTTGTTTTATTGTTAGATAAAACTTCCATAAAAATTTATTCTGTCGAACAGATAAATTTCCAAGAAACTAATTTTTTTCAACGTTGTCGATCAAAATTATGGATAAATTGTTAAGCAAATGAAATTCAATTAAATCAAACATTGCATAAATTAAGAATTTTTTTTTTAAAATGCCAACGAAACATCATTATTCCAAATTGACATAAATTATCATCCATCAACTGTTTACGAAAAAATATCAAGATGCCTCATTATGCATAATGTTTTTAGCGCATTCCTAGATATTCCTCTAACGTCTTACATGCTTCATACAATAGCATCTCGCCAATATAGTAAGGAAAAAAAATAAATTCTTTAATATAGTAAGTAAGGAGACATAATATATTTTTAAGAATAATGTGAATTAATAAAAAGTTCACCAAGACAGTAAGGTTTTGAGATGAGAGAGACAACTAATAAATAAGGTTTTATAAGATTAACAATATAAAGAAGAGACTTTTCGCTTTTATGCTTTATCAAATGATCTCTTTTTTCCTTACTATTAGCGAGATAATTTACACTGATTATGTAAAATGTTATAGGAATATTTGATAATGCGCTTTTCTTTAATACATTAGAAAGCAAAACACGTGAAATGCTTAATTATGGTAATTATAACAAAAGAGTGAGACCATCGCTTTAAATTACAATTGAAAGATTGAGGGCAGATTTATCTTTTTAATGTCAATGGGGTGGATTTAGTCATTTAGAGGATGGAAATAACGCCGCCCAATTATTAATATCTCAACAAAATTTTTAGTTTTCCGATATTGTGAAACCTCAGTATAAAAATCTCGATAATCGCACGGATTTTTATTAAAAAAAATTTCCAGTTCCCGACCGTCGAGAGAGACCGAGCAAGACATGGCAGAAGTAAAATTCGCCAAATGTTGTAGCTCTTAGTCAGTAAATATAGACGGTTGACAAGACGACTAACAATTGCCGGCAGCAAAAACAAAGGGAAATTACTAAATCCCGAGATGTGAGCGTCGATGAATGAAGTTCGGTTTGATCAACAAGAGGGCCACAATTAACACAAATCATGACAAGAGGTAACTAGCTAAGTAATGGGTCAGATAATTTCGGACGCAATTCGTTCAAACAAACCGATATGGTCGTGGAGAAATAAGACCGACATGATCGTGTTGTGGTGGAGCTGTAGATCACGGAGGCCACTAACCGTGAAGGTCGAAAAACATAGGTCGTTGCAACGTTGGGAAATGAAGCTACAAGAGAAGTAACTGTCGATGTTGACCATGAAATAGCGGAGAAGTAATGGCTATCAAAGTAGTGGGTTTGCTTGGTAACTATTTGTTAATACATGTTGCTGAATTTTAGGAGCCATGTAGAATGTGTTCATTTTTGTTCTAAACATTTTTAATTATCGGCAGTATAAATAGTTGAGTTGTAGTTTATAGCAAGTACTATCAATCAATCAATGAATACCAATTGTGCAATTTTATCTTCTTGTTATCTTTACATTTCAATACTCTTTTACATGGCTGGCCACGATTATCTCCAATCTGATGCTTTTAATTTTCTTGTCAATTTGGGTTTTCTATCTAAGAGTCAAGAAGGGACCCTTTGCATCTTTTCTCGATTTTCACATCGATTTACATTTTGAAAGTTTTTTCGCTAGTAACTTTTCGACAAAACAGATAATTTCAACATCAAAAGAGAAATGGAAACTTATTTGGTAGAAACCTATACCTATACGTTGATTTTCAAAAAACTATCTCACATAAATTTGGGATTTAAAAATATGTATTAAAAAAAAAAAGTCACAGCAATTCACGTTACGGTCATATTAGGGTAAGACTACAATTCAAATGTAGCTATAGTATTTATGCTCCACATATGACAGCGAGTTGTGGATGGGAATTGATCTCAAAGGACCACAAAATTGTCTCCAAACGTTGGGTTCTTTGATAAATCCTAAGGTATTTTTTTTTTTGAGAGATGGACAGCTAATATAAGTTTAAAGATTGTTGAGAAATTTTTATTGTTCGAATTTGTGCTGATGTAGTCCTAAATATTTTAATATAGAGCCAATTCATTCCTTCCAACTAATTTCGGCTGGGTATTGTTAACGTGAACGTCGGCCATGCTACGTAGGGCAGTTGGCGTTGACGTGTATAACTTTTAATAATATTTAAAATTTTCTTTTATTTTTGAATTTTTCTTTTCTTTTCTTTTCTTTTTTTCCTTCCCTTCCTTCTTTCTCTCGCCGGTCGCCGGCCAAAGGCGAGAGCCGGCGAGGCACAACCTCGCTTTTGGCCGGTCGCTAGACCTCGACAGCCCGGTCGAGACCTAAGCAACTGGCTGAAGGAAGAAGGAAGGAAAGAAAAGAAAAAGAAAAATAAAATAAAATAGTCGAAAAAGTAATAAAATATAATTAAAAGTTGTTCACGTCATCGTCAGTCGTTTCCATGTGGGCCAGCAGGCGTCCACGTCAGTAATATTTAACCAAAATTGATTGGAATGACTGAATTAGCATATCGAAATATTTAAAGCTAAATTGACATGATTAAAAATTTTAAAAATAAATTGACATAAATGTAATAAATTTAAAAAAATTCTGACACTTTTCCCGATAAACAACTTTCAGCATGGCTAGGCTCGTAAAACTTAGGACAAGCAATTATATCTTTCTCCACCGACTGAAATTAGACAATTCGAGTTGACTTTTGGAGCCCTCTTTCTCTTTTGACTGCACTTTTTATCCCCAAAAAAAAATCATTGTTCTTTTGATAATGAAAGCTGTAGAACGATCAATCCCATGTAAGACATGCCAGGGAGAGTCTTGTCCCAATCCGAACGATTCTTATTTAGAATATATCTTCTTATTCTTCTTCTTCTTCCATCATTCATAGGCTGGAGTAAGTCTGCGATCGTTTAGAAAACCCGAGTTCTTAAAAAAAAATTAGCACATTAAAATGAATAGTAAACGTTAATAAGTAATCCATGATAGAACCTTGCAAACACAAGTCAGTGTAGAGTAAATTAAGGGTGGACGGTTTTAGAATCTGGAACCCATCCTCTCAAAATTAGTTTTCAGTTTTTGAAATCTAGAATATATCATGTAGACTTTAGGACGGATTATGTCTTATCGATAGACCTGTCAAATGGGTGGGTCGGATTGGGTTTGGGTCGGGTTATAAATGGTCCAATCCAAATTGACCCATTAACCCATTTATGCGTAATGCAATTTTCTCGATCCATACCCGATCAGACCTATATTGCTAAAACACTTCTATATTTAATTAAATTTAGGAAAACACATACCCAAATTAAGATGAGAGTGCGAACTAAGTGAGCGCAAGATTGAATAAGAGCGAGAGAAATGAACTGAGTTTAAATCAGTTGTAAACTCATTTATAACCCATTTACGACTCATTTATGACCCATTTAATACTAATATTAGACTTCTATCAATTTATGATCCATTTACTAAATATAACTAATCCATTTATGACCCATTTATCAATATATAGGTTAAGAAATGGGTTTATGACCCATTTTGACATGTCTACTTATCGGTTCACTTTTAGGATATACTCGGAAACCGACAAATTCCCTTTTTTTTAGTTTCCTTTTTTCATACTTCGAGAGTATTACTCGAGACTTCCGAATCTTCGGTTACATGACACAAATGTCATTGAAAAACCTTTGTATGTGCTGGAATTGGAGAAATGGAGCTTGAGCATCTTTTATTCTTCTTATACAACTGAGCCACCGATCTACAGGAGGCTCGAGAGCTTTGAACAATTGATTCGTGTCAATGAAATGTGAAGAAGTGGGCAAAGCTTAGTAGAGAGTGAGAGAGAGGAACTAGAGATAGAGGCGGTAACAACAAAATACAAGATACAAGATAAAATTAAAAAGAGAGAATTAAGGATTCTCGGTCCGATTCCGCACCCAAAATCGAGAATCGAACCGGTAATAGCTGGTTCCAAAAATTTGGGACTAGGATATGGACCAGAACCGGCCAAGTAGGGTCGGTCCGGTCTAATTCCAAGATCTACCCTAAGCTGGTGCTCACCTCTACTAATGATTGTCCCTCCCAAGGAGAATAATCGAGTTTTGTGTTGAGTGTATTGGCAACGAGTAAAAGCATAGGTTAAAGCGTGCGATATCTATACTAAATAATTCATCTTTAAGAAGAGGTTGTTGGTATTTATTGGCTATTGGTAAAGATAGATATTGGACCATCAAATCATACTCATGCGCGTTCAAAAAATCTCTACTACTTTTTCACATATGATTTCGGATTTCCAATTTGGTCAAGAATTGGATGCTCGAGGTGGGGACTCTTGTACCAAAAGCAATCACTAAGATAGACTGGCATGTGGGCGGCAGCTATTCATATAGGATGCCATTATTCATCCTTTCTTTGGCCTTTGCAATTTTTCGTTAATCTCTGAAAAATCAGTTTGTCATTTCATCTTTATCGCTCCCATTTTGAGCCTATACTTAGCCTTTGAATGATTGACTGAACCTAGCTAATAAGGCCCACATTTCACAAATTTGATTTAGGCCAAGTACAAGGACATGCTCCTTTTTATTTATGTAAAATGTTGGATATAAGATCATGTTCGAGGGAGGTCGGAAAATTATCTCGAGTGTAGCACAGCCTAAAATCGACTAGTCGAAAAACCCATCATTATTTTGGTTATCGTGGCTCTTTCAAACATGATTATTGCCCACAATTTCGATTTGGTCAATACCAAATCCACATTATATTACTAAACTAAACATTGAACTAGCCAATTAAAGAAGTTAAACGTGGAACTACATTCAAAACCCACTACGAGAGCATGATTTTCCTCTTACCTTAACCAGGGGCTTCCATGGATCTTAGGTGTCGGTTAAGGGGTAAACTCATCGTGGAAGGAGAGCGAGCTCTCTACGAGAGCCCCCACGCCCTGTCTGTTTGTATTGCAGGAGACAACGGGCTCCCACGGACGCGATTTTTCTTTATTTTAACACGTTTAAGATTGCACACACCTCGCATCCCCAATTTCCCCTGTATCTTTATCTTCCTTAAAGAGAATACTCTCTAATCACTTGACATCTTTGCCTTCTCCAAGAGGAGGCCAATCGATTAACGTCTGAAGAAAGCCGAGGTTTTGCTTGAGGGCTTCGTTTAACCTCGTACTCAGGAGGACATTCGAAATTCCTGGCGAGAGCCTGATTTTCCCCCCTAATCTTCTCGGAGAAATTGATAAGGAAAAGGGAGCATGGAAAAGAGGGGGAGAGATTCGGTGAGTGGGCAACCTTTCGATCAATCTTTTTACTAAATCGGTTTTGACTAAGGAAAAGGCCAAAGGTGAAATTAAAGGGGATTACGGGATCAAGATCCAATCATGAGGTTCGGGGGCCCCTCCCCGATTTCGCGAACTCGTGGTTGATGATTGGCCCCCACCTGCGATCTCATGATTCCGTGCGTGGACCGCTCCTCACTGAAAAAAGCTCTCTATCGCTCTCTCTCTCTACTTGCGATGTTGAACTGTAGGAAGATAGGAACAGATGCAAGCAAGGCATGCTTTGGCTGAAGCCCACAAGATGCGATGCCATCATTTGTCGTTCTGTATCCAGCACACGCTGTGGTTCGATCTATAGTTCTAGGTCCCGTGGATAACATCCTTTCCCCCGCTCTCGCTCGGTCATATCTGTGCGACGACCGTGTCACGGGACGCTTGTCGTGGCCCTCGATGATTGGCGACCGTTAAACACGGACCCGATGACGGCTGCCGACTCTCCCGGTAGTGGATCGAAAGCTCATCGTGATTGGAACTGAATTAGCAACCATCGTGTCAGTCCGACGGGGATTGTCGATCCTAGGGCTAATGAAAACGCCTAGCACTAGCAGGCACCATCTCCTCCTCATCATCATCATCTTCATCTTCATCATCATGCATGTCCTCTTTCGAGGACCAAGATTGTTTGGTGTATAGGTGCCTCGCAAAGTCACTCATTCGCTGTAAATATGGTAATGAAAGAAAGGTTTTCAATTGCGAGTAAAATGTAAAATTTAGTGCATTGAGTCAGTGGACTTGGGCCTATCTAAGGATAGAAAAGAGCCGTAGAAATCATTACTTAGAGTTTGGTGGAGCCTTAGTGAGCAACATGCCAAAAGAAAACCCTCTTTTTTTTTCCCTCGAAAGACGAGAGATTTGAACAAAACTTGATTATCCAAATTCTCGAAAGTATTAATGACGCATCAAAGTAGGTAATAAGAACTTAAGTTGAGATTGGGGAAGTCGTTTTCTTATAAATAGTTCCACATATAAGATATTTCATCCATGTAACGCATTACGTAATTATCTTATCGCACGAATATATCAACTCTCGCGCTCCTTTTTATGATTGCACTATATGTCGGATTGCATTATGTTCTCATTTTCTCATTCGGGTCGTGTCATGTGCGTGCCAAAGACGTCTGAATCTGTCCCCGCATAGGATAATCTCGATCCTAATCAACTTTAATTCCCATGCACTTCAAGAAGCTATCTTGACTTTGACCATGATTCTGTCGGTGATCGCTGAGGTTTTGGACACTGTTAAGGGTCATGCTTCATGAGGGATTAAGCTAGCAGCGAGGCTAATCATAATCTGCTCTCTAACATGCTTTATTTACCCTATATAAAACCTCCCTCCTTGTCATGATTAACCTCAGTGCTGATCATCCACCATAGAAGCAGCTCAATAGCCAAAAAATCAAAGGAAAATGACTCAGATAGTCTCTGAACTTTGATCCAATATGCAATGTGATCTATAAACTCTTTATTTATTCAATGTGATCCCTAACTTTAACCCAATGTGCAATGTGGTCTTTGAACTTTTAATTTGTTCAATGTCGTTCATAAACTTTTGGTACACATTCAATTTAGTCCTTGAATTATATGAAAATATTCAATATAGTCCTTCCATTAATTCAAATTCATGAAATTACATAGAACATATTCATATAGTTAGAAACTACATTGAATATGTACCAAAAGTTCACGGACCACATTGAACATCGGGCTAAAGTTTATGGATTATATTGAACAAATTAAAAGTTTATGGACCACATTACATATTAGGTCAAAATTCATGAGTTTTTTTTGTCATTATCCCAAAAATAAGAGGAGAGAGAGAGGGGGTTATCAGAGCATGTCATTGGGTCAGTGAGTAAGATTTTGACAGATTCATGCACAAAAAGAGTGATTGATTTAATCCTTATCCCATGCTTAATTATGATTAATCACCTGTTCAGTGGTGGCAACAACCTGCAACTTCTCGAGGCATGCCGAGGTTAAAAAGAGGTGGGGGTAAAAAGTTGCCTAATGGAAGGCAGACACTGTTGTTGGATTCTCCTTGCTCGTCCCACATAATAATTGAACCCCTTCATCATGTGGGAAGGCCAACTAACAAAAGGTCATGGCGAATGTGAAAGGACACATTCATACACGAAATCGGATGATGATGGCGATGTGATCATCTCGCCACAATAATAGCTCTCGAGGATAGAACAGTCGGCAAATTGAGTTTACACTGCTCCGTGCCTATAGAAACACGAGGTCTTACCTGGGTCCCATGCCCGGCATTATCTCTGAATATGAGCCAAAGTTTTGCTAGCTTTTCGTTTATGGTAAAGGGTGTGTCAATATTGCATTGTTTACAATCTTCATAGCAATTTGTAGCCTTTCAACCTTACCCTTACTTATGACCAAAAGCGAAAAAAAAAAAACCTTTCCCTTACTTTTCTAGAAGGCACTCGATGTGCAACCTCGAATTGGGCCAGACAAACTCCTAGCGGCCCATGGGCCTAGCCAACCGGCGTCCAACCTCGAGTTCATTTAGCATTGTTCGAACTAGGCCTCATGAGCAATCCGCCATTCGCGAGCCTACCCGGCCCTATCGGCCCAAATTTCATGCCCAAATCCACCCAATAATCGGTGTCCTATTGTTCGATAAGCCAATACTTTCACATGATCCATTTTCTTGACATTTATGGTGTATTTACTTTACGAAGAACTTTATGTTGAAGGGAATGATTTTAGCCGAAATTAATTTTCAAGGAAACTGATTGATTTTTCCTTGAAAATGAGAAGGAAATGGTAGAGAGAGAGAGAGGCGCTCGCTAGTCTTGCATTAGCAACACCTAGATAGTATCTCTTCGGGGAAAATGATTTCCTCTTTCATGGGAGGGGAATTCATTATTTTCCAAGGCCATAACATACCATACCAATTTTGGTCAACGGAAAACCTATGGCTTTTAGCTTGGGCTTCAAACTTGAAATTGGACTTTTAGACAACGCCTTGAACCGAGCACTTGTTCGGCCCATGTCGAGTTGCGAGTCTGAGCCCAGCCCATGGCCATTGACAAGTCCTTGAAAGAAAATCCAGACCTGGTCATGCAAAATCTCTCTTCACCATCGGTAGCCATCGTATTCGTCGAAATAATTATTTCGGAAGTCATGGAAGTACTCCCATGTCAATTTCCGGAAAAAGAAAAAACTGCGCTTTCAAAGGAACAAGAAGAATTATCCGACACACTCGAATATGTACGTCTTCCAATTAAATGCGACGTGGACCTCGCGAAAAGATGGAGTCGTATTCTTGAGATTCGTAGCAATTAGCCCGGCCCTTACCTTATCTATAAAGAAGTTATGAAGCGGGTAAGATTGCCATTAGTCTACGAATTTGCCACCCCAAAATCGCCTATTGGTCAAGAGAACTCCAAACGCAGGAACGCCCTAATCTACATTGTCATATGCATACCAATCGACAGTGACCTTATCTATGGAGACATGCACATTCAAATTAGGGATAATGACACAAACAATCCCTGAACTTTGACTCAATATGCAATTTAATCCCCGAACTTTTAATTTGTTCAATATAGTTCCTGAACTTTAACCCAATATTCAATGTAATCCCTCAACTTTCAATTTGTACAACTTGATCCCTCGAATTTTTAGTAAATGTTCAATTTAGTCCTTGAACTGTATGAAAATGTATAATATAGCCCCTGAACTTAAATTAATGGAAGGACTACATCGAACATTTTTAAAAAGTTCAGGGACTATATTGAACATGTACCAAAAGTTCACAAATCATATTGAATAAATTGAAAATTCAGGGACCATATTGAACATTGGGATAAAGTTCAGGGATTACATTAAATAAATTAAAAGTTTAGGAATCAAATTGCATATCGAGTCAAAGTTCATGGACTGTTTATGTCATTTTCCCTTCGAATTATTCAATTTGCATATAAGAATAAGATAAGTACTTTGCACGATAGTTTTTTTTTTTTATTATTGTCACCCAATAATTATTTTAATACTTCATCGAGCCTATCCCAACATTGCAGAGATCAGGCTGGGGGTCACATTCTATCGGATTAATTAACACAATTATTGGGGGTGGCATGCATTTTGCCATTAGCTTGATACTTTTGCTGCATTATTTTACCCTTTTTCTTCATGCTTTTGCCCCATCGTTTAATGAAGGAGACGGGTTTGAGGGTGTTAACTTTGCCCTAATCTATATTTTATATGCGCATGGAATTGACAGGGACATTTTGTTAGGGACTGTTTCAGTGTGGATAGACATTTGTTAAACAATCAAGAAAGGAAGCAATCGATTTTTAAAAACTAAATAAAAATCAATTCAAACACGCGAAATATAAGACAAAACATGAACTTGGACTTTGGTTTATTCTGTTTTTTTTTAATTGTTAAAATGGATAGTCGGCCTCCCTTGACTTTATCATAAGGATCTCACACACGCCTGTGGAATGTCCGGTCCGAGTCTTAACTACTCCACGTCAGTCATGATCCAGTGTCTAAGGTTATTGAGCTGAATATTGTAACGTATGGTTGGCAATTAGAAAGTTTCTCGACACGAAAATATGCGACGGTTGGATAACACAGCACGAGCCATTTAGAGGTTCGCTTACAATGTGAACCAAACTTATGACCTCACCGAAGGCAGGTGACCCTTTTTATCACTAGACTAGCCGTCTTGGTAGTGAATTCATTAAGTTCTTTCTTTCTTTGTAATTTCACAGCTGATTAACTAATAATCTAAATCCGAATATTAAAATTGAAAAAAACATGCGTACATATATTAAAGTCCGAGTTCAACTTACCGTATTCTACATATTCTTCGAGCAATCTAAGAATGGTAATCGTCGCACTCTATTAATTATATACGTGCGTGAAACAAGAGACGATCAATCCCAATAAGGATCAATAATATATCCAAAGATATCCAAGATTATTTTTTGGGATAAGTACATTGAAAGTCCTAAAACTTATCACGAAAGTACAATCGAGTCCTAAAATTTTAAAAAATTACAATCAATTCTTTGCCAAATTGGTCCAATCAAGTCCTTCAATTAATTGCACTTTTTCAAATTTTTGGGACTTGATTACATTTTCATAATAAGTTTTATGACTCAATTATAATTTTCGAAAGTTTTAGAATCGGTCATAATTTCACGATAAGTTTTAGGACTTAATTGTATTTTTTAAAAAATTTTATGACTTAATTACACTTTCGTGATAAATTTTAGGACGTATATTGCACTTATTCCTTTTTGTTTTCGTTAATAGAAGAAATAGCAAAAAAAAAAAAATAATGACGAATCACATAAGGACACACGCTCCTTTGACTTGCCTTTAACGAGAAATCTCCAATTGGTAAGTTAGGAACTACCCGTCAACTTTCACGTTTTCCGACACACAAATTGGCGGATTCGGACAAGGCCCACGCGACAAGAACCGTTGATTTCGTCACCATAAAACCGGCCAAAGAATTACTGCTTCCTTCTTCTCCTCCTCCTTCCTCCCTTAATCTTCACTCCATCCCTCTTTCGACTGCCAAAACCGCACGCAACAGACGGGGAAAAAGAACCGCCGCCCACAACCCCCTCAACTTTTTTCGCTCTTTCTCGCATGTCGGAGAGGCGGGCGCATCGGCGGGCGCATCGGCGACAGGCGGCGGTCTCCGGCGGCGGCCGGAGTAGCAGGCCGCCGCAGCCGTCGCCCCCTGCTGCCCGGCGGTCTTCGTTCAAGCACCTGAAGCCGGCGAAGAGGCTCGAGAGGTGCTCCTCCGAGCCCTCGCTATGGAACAGTGCGGAAGATCTGGTCGGTGACGGCCCGGGCGATCTGAGGCAGAGCGTGAGCTCGAACGACGGGGCTCTGTTCAGCCCCCTGAGCTGCACGGACGTGCTTGCCTCGTCTCCTTCTTTGATGGGTAGTTCTTCTCCCGGCGGATTGGAGGTAAAAGTTGCGTAACTTTTCCGTGCTGTTCTTGATTTGGAACTGTCGTGTTCGGATTTTCAGGGACGGCTTTTGATGGGTTATTGGGTTGTTTCGTTTGATCTATGCTCTGACTTGTCTAGCTAATGGGGTTTGAATCTTTGGCTGCTCAAGTTTAATCTGTATAATGATCGGTCAAGTTCTGTTTTAGCTATCGAAGGGAATTAGTTGATTCCTTCGAGCAAAAGCAGATGCTGGAAGAAACGAACCCATCATTATCCCCTGATACTAGATGACATGCGCCTAGACATAGCAGCTAAACCAAACATTTCGGTTCGCATGAACTAGGGATTGACCTATTTCTGGAATTTCTAGGTGAGCTATCATACCACATACATAGACATTGCTGTGTGTGATTCACTTGTTGCATAGAGTGACTCAAGTGGATTGATCGCAGGTAAATGCGTAAGATCAATTGTCGGTCTTAAGATCAAAAACTCGTGTAGCTTTAATTGATTACTGAGAGACAAGTCTAGAAGCTGTGGAGGGGGGATCTTTGGTTTTTCGGCTTTTCCAGTTTTTCTTAGTTATGGATCTGAAGTTGCTCTTTCTGTGTGTGCAAAATAAAATCTAAATCTTTTTGGAACTTTTGGATGTGTGTAGGGATACAATAAGGAAGCCAAGGTGGTGGTAAATGTAACCGTGGAAGGGAGTGTAGGGCCTATCAGGATGATGGTCAAATTGGGTTCCAGTGTGGACGACACAATCAAACTCGTTATGAACAAGTATAAGGAAGAAGGGCGAATGCCCAAGATTGATCGTGATCGCTCGACTGGCTTCGAGCTGCACCATTCCTATTTCAGCCTTCAGAGTAAGTCCAGAATCTCGTTGTTCAGTACTTCTTATGGTAGCGTGTAGGAATTTTGGGAATCTGGTACATCTATGATTCTGCTGGCACTAGTTGTGCAATTTGTGATGTTCTTGGATATTCCGTGATGGTATGCTTGATTCATGATGAGAGCCAAGCCAACTAAATCAATGTGCAGTCGTGTTATGACTTTTTGGGGAGTATTGAACAGTCGGAATCTCAAATTAAGCACATAGCAAACCAGTTGCCTTCAAAAAGGAAACATAGAGAACACACTTTCTTAGTTACTGCCTCTCTGGTTCCGCAGAATCTTTGAACGTTCTATAACTTCCCTGTGGTTCTGTGAAAAACCGTAGATATATCATGAAAAAGTTTGACCATAATTGGTAAATCCACAGGGTGACACTGTGATGAACATCTTCCATTAGTCGGGGTCTCTCCTCTACAGAAAGAAGATATGGAATCTAATTTGGAATGTCGTGTGATGTATAGGTCTGGATAAATCAAAGCTTCTCGGCGATGTGGGCAGCCGAAGCTTTTATCTGCGAAGAACCACTACTGGTCTCGATAACAGCAGATTCTCGGCTTCTTTTGTATCCGATAAAGCAGCAACAGTGAGGACCAGCTCTCCACCGAGTCCGCCTCTTTTCTTCTTGTTTACAACTTTCATAGCTCAAAAGCTTGCGAAAATCATGAGAAGGGCTCATAAGCTCTGGAGAATCATTATCTGCTCACAACAAGACTAACCCGACATCCTTCCAGTGTTGGAGCGGCATAATTTTTGTAATGCTACTCTAACTGTTATTGCTGTTCGATGTAATCATAATTCGGCATACATACGACCAGCTCCTCTGATGGGGTTCTCCGGTTCAGCTTGTGAATGATGCCATTTGATTCGAGCATTGATTCAGCGCACCGGCTATGTACATAAGAAGTGCGTGTATTCGTTGCATTGTATAGCTGAAGCGTGTGAGAGTCCACCCTATTGCTATGATGGCGGACAGCATTGAAATGGTCGGTCGGGTTTGGCAAAGGACAAGTTAGATGAACTTGAATGTATTGTATTAGTATCTATGATGTGTTTTCACACGAGAAGTGAAAAGAATAGTAAAAAAGGAGGAACTTTGTATTGTGCTCAGGTTTCTCCTTTCTTTCGGTCTAATAAATTTGGAGGCGAAAAAAAGCCATTAATTTTAAGTTATCCTGACCGGGATTGAACACTCAACCTTTGCGGGAGGAAGAGCCTCAAGCTCGTGGCCACGAGGTGGTTTTCTCCTTTCTTTTTCGATCTAATTAAAAAAAAAAAGCATCAACTTTAGATTGAGTGACAATTTTAGCCTCAACTTTTTTTTTGTCTCGTCAAAAACTACTAACTTTAGGTCAAATGATAATTCTGCCCTCAACTGTTTTTTTATTTCATAAAAAAACGCAAACTTTCACGTAAATTTCAAATCTAGCCTCCATTGACTTTGAATCATTAATTATCCAACTTGACTATTCACCTCAGCAATAAATCCACGTGGCTTGTTGAGTGAATTTAAAGCATTATTCATTATCTTATTTTCTAAGCCACAGCTTGAAGAATAATGCTGAAACTGTTCATCTCCTTCAATTCATCGGTAAATCAAAAATATCTCCAGATTAAATCTCTCTAGTATAATCTGAAGCTATAAACTACCGCTCGTCGACAGCTGTCATACACAAGATCTGCCAAGCTCACCACCATAACCTTTTTTTCTCAAACAAGAGTGACTTTGGACATAGAGTCAACAGGGGGCCAGATTTGGGATAATGGTGAAAGTTTGTGATTTTTTATGAGACGGAAAAAAATTGGGGCCACAATTGTTACTCAACCTAAAATTTGTGCTTTTTTTTGGAATTAACCCTTCTTTTTCTTTTTCTTTTTCTCTTTTTCGATTCCTTTTGTTTGTTTCTTGCCTGAACCTAGGAATTCGTTTTGTTACTTTCTTTTTTACTTTGAGACAACCAAAAGAACATGACAAACCCACAAAAAAATCAAAGTAATTCATATCAATAAGGGTTAATACCACGAAAAATCTCAAACCAGTACATTTGTGACAAATTTACCCTTCATTAGTTTTCGTTAAATTGGATTAATATCACGAAAAATCACAAACCGGTACACCTGTGATGAACGAAGCCCAAAACCCAAAATCAGTACACCTGTCAATTGCCACGTGTCATCCAACTTAGTAATTTGACAGTAAAATTTAATAGAAACTAACAGAGGGTAAATTTATCATGAGTGTATCAATTTAGAATTTTTGGTGGTCAAAAATTAATTTTGGGTAAATTTATCACGAGTGTATCAATTTCAGGTTTTTTGTTATATTAACCCTATTAATAAATCCTTAATTTTGTCATTCTAAAAGTTAAAATGCATAATAAAGTGATCAATGTAGTGCCCCTCAATTTCAATCCTTGTTAAAGTCCTAACATGTAAACTCTCCAATAGGTCGGTTTGTATCTCTCTTTAGGCAAAATATCAATTGTCATTCAACAAGATCAAATGAATCTTTTTAGTTGCGTGAATTAGTGTATCACATAACAATATACTTGAAACGAGTAAAAATCGATTTAACAAAATGGATTTACAAAGGGATGGAATACATTAGGAAAATCGACTAATATTTGAGCATTAATTTAAGGAAAAATGACACAAATAGTTTTTGAACTTTGACTCAATATGCCATGTGATTCATGAACTTTTAATTTGGTTAAAGGTAATCGTTGAACTTTAACCTAACGTGCAATGTGTTCCCTGAACTTTTAATTTGTTCAATATGATCCTTAATTTTTTTAAATATTCAATTTAGTCCAGGAATTATTACATTCCGAATTCAATCCAGCCCTTGGATTATCTAGTTCGGGGATTAGATTGAATATTTATCAAAAGTTCAGGAACTACATTGAACAAATTAAAAGTTAAGAAATTAAATTGTATATTAAGATAAAGTTCAAGGATCATTTGAGTAATCATCTCTTAATTTAAACTCTATTTGAACTTGATGGTTAAAATCACCAAACTGATAGTTTGTACTATTATTCCTACGGCAAATCGGCATCACGAGGGGCAGTTTGGACGTCCCGCCAACCTTCCACGAAGCTTCGCGCTGTCACTCCATCCCTCCATTAACGTCCAAAAACAAACATCACTCGCTGATCTTTTCTCTATCTCCATCGCGATCTCTCTCTCTCTCTCTCTCTGCAACATAGTTATCATGAATCACTGCTCACACAACCCGACCGCCCGGCGACGCCCCGCCGCCCGCGCTCCCCGGCCCGGGCGCCCTCGGACTGGTCCCTGCAGACCTTCCCGCCGGAGGGCCACGCCGACCTGGTCCGCCGCCGGGGCGGCCTCATCTCCGTCCCCTGGAGGCTCACGCTGCCGCCCTGGCTTCCGTCCGGGGCCCCCGAGGCGGCGGCGGGGGGACCGGCGAGGCTGCTGCTGAACGTGACGGTGGAGCGGAGCCTGGGGCCGGTGCAGGTGGTGATGGCGGGGGAGAAGAGCGTGGGCGACCTGGTGAGGGCGAGCGTGGAGGCGTACGGGAAGGAGAAGAGGCGGCCATTGCTGAGAGCGAGCGACCCTCGCTGCTTCGAGCTTCACTACTCGCCCTTCAGCTTGGAGTGTGAGTTCTCACCTCACCAGCTTTTTTCATTCTTAAAATCCACGAAAATTTTCTATGTTAATATTATTATGCTGACCTGGAATTTCCTCGAACCCAAAAAAAAAAATGTGGACCTAGTATTGACTAAGTTGTTGGACGTCAACAATTATCCTTCTTGGAGGTGAGTAAGATGGACCGGCCAAATTAGGATCAGACCGGACTTGACCGATCGGTTTGGTCCAATTCTAGAAAATATCGGTCCGGTTCCCAGTCCCTAAAAATAAAACCCGTTTTCAAGTGATTCGGTTCGCGGTTCTAGGGTGGAAATCGGACCGGACCAGACCGATAAATATATATTTCTAATTTTTCATATATTTATTTATTTACTTTTTAAAATTTTTGAAAAAAATAGAAAGCATAATCTAATTTCTCAAATTCCCTCTTGCCTTTATCAATAAGTAATTGGTCCCATTAAAATCGGTTCACGATCCCAAGACTAGCCGGTCCAATCCCCTATCCTAGAAACTAGAAACCGGTCCTCCCGATCCGGTTCTAAATTTTTGGGTTGGACCGGATTAGATCGGGAACCGCTCAACCCTAATCCTTCCCTTAACAGCCCTCCCTCCAGGTAATTAGGGTTGAGCAATTCTAGAACGAGTATATTTCAAACATGGAACATAGAGCCTATCCCAGCAACATCAATTCTTAGTTTTTAGAATCCGCAACCTGTTATGAGGATCATTGAACCGACCTTGTCACTAATCCCTTTTTTGGTTTCATTTTTTCTTTTATTTCTTGAAATGACAACTTTAGCAAAACATCCCATTATTTATAAGAATCAGAAACAGAAACAACAAGAATACAAGATGAAAGGTAAAACTAAAAAGAGAGGATTTGGGTTTCTTGGTCCGATTTTGCACCTAAAATTGGCCCGATAATGGCAGGTTCCAAAAATTTGGAACCGGAAATTGGACCGGAACTGGCTGAGTAGAATCGATCCAGTCCGGCTACAGGATCTACCTAGAATCTGTGTTCACCCCAACAGTCAACAAATCAAATCAAATGATCAAAATCTGATAAGCAAAAACCAATGTTGTTTCTTTTATATCTTGCGGCCCACGAATGTCAAATATCTTCCAATGTGATATTTATATCCATCTACCAAATCGATGCTCTCTATTTTACTTTCCATTTGTGCCTCCCGGAACTTGGATTAGGCACTGAAATTGCATAAGGAGTTGGTAGTTTTACAATGCATCATGCAGGTCTAAGGCCAGAGGACAAGCTGATAAACTTGGGGTCAAGGAACTTCTTCCTCTGCAGCAAGCGCTCCACGTCCTCCAGTTCCTGTTGCTCTGAAGGAGCCAAAATGGGGGCATGCTCCCCATTAGCACTGACCCATCTGATGGACTTCCTCCTATAGATCAGCCCCTCCGTTCAGTAGATGTACGAGAAGTCATGTAGTCGGCACGTGCCCGACACGCGCAAATTGCGAATCGGGGCGAAGTACCAGCGGGACAAATGAGGTCGAGGTTTTTAGATTGCATTGGGTTCGCATGCATCGAGTTTGTGTTTGCAAATTTTCTGAGGTCAAGGGCTCTGAGAGATTGGATGGATTTCTATCTCTTCCGGAGCCACGATGTGTTTTTCATGTGATTGATGTTGTTGGGCATGAAACTCGTGAGTCCTATGCTATCGTATCTAAGTAGCTTTTGTTCATACTCCTTACTTTATTCATGACTAAACTATCAGTTGATAACAAATTATTCTATGACAATTTTTGAAAAAATAATCAAAAACTATAGACCGTCATACGTATCGATATTTGGATTTAGAAATATTTTTCATGTTTCATGCTAAATAAAGTCGAAATTGCGAGCGCCAAAAAAATTGCAAGATGTCGAAATAGAAATACCGTAGCAACTTATTCGATTTGACTTTAATGTCCAAACGAAACGTTTAAACTTTTTTTCATTCTAAAAAAAAATTGTGTTTGAGCTCTTTACTTTCTTTTTGCTCAGGACAAAAAAAACCCTTTAAAACAGACATGACTCGGATGGGCCGGGACTTGTTTCGCCCGCCGGTGGATTTGTCCGGTTTAATGCGCCGATGAAGCATCAATTGTCTACTGGACCGGTCTATCGCTGTAACCTCGCTAGGTGGAAGTGGAAATGCATTTAGGAAGTTATGCATGTTTTAAACCCTGTCCTATCTTTGGCAGGCTAACGAAGTGGAGGAAAATACCAAAAACATGCTTGAATTTTCATCCGAATACCGAAAAACATGCCTCTGTTTGAACTACTGATTTGCTGCCTCAGTACAACTAAAACTACTTTGATGCCCCTCCCTCGTCTAAAAGTCTCAAAAACTCTAGCCTCGCACCACTCAAAACCCGCGTCTGGAGGAAAATACCAAAAAATATTTGAATACCGAAAAACATGCCTCTGTTTGAACCTGATTTGCTGCCTCCCTTTGATGCCCCTCCTCGGCTAAAAGCCAAAACGCCACCTTCTCCGTCTAAAAAACCCCGTCTCTCACCACTTTCCCCCCCCCCGACCTTCTCCGTTGGCTAGAGCCGAGGGTGTGTCGAACCGAAAAAAATTCGGAAATTTTTCAATTTGGTTCGGTTTTCGGTTCGGATACTCAAAACAAACTATTCTTTTTATTTCGGTTCGGTTTATTTAGGTTCGGTTCGGTTCGGTTCGGATCGGACCGAATTGAAAATACACCCTTCGCTTTTTACCCTAAAAGGCTTTTAGGGCTCTTCGTTGTCCCGCCCTTCCTCAGCCTTACTTCCCAGATCTTTCGGCCCTCGTTCCATCAAGAAGAGCTGGGACACTATCAACCTTGTCCTAAGGGAGCTTCGAGAGGTTGAAGTTGCAGAATGAGAAGTTCGTCAGGGAGAAAGAGAAAGGGGAGAGAGCATCGAGGCGGCGATGAATAAAAAGAAAAAAAAAAAGAAGAAGAAAAGAAGAAACCAAAAATTGATCCAAACCAAACCGAATCAAACAGAATCAAATTGATTTTTCGGTTTTGTTCCAATTCAATTCGAGCAAGTTTCGGTTCGGTTCAAGGAGGCGCTCTTAATGAGTTCGGTTTGATTCGATTTTTCAAGAAAATCAAACCGAATTGAACCGTTTACACCCTTAGGCTAGAGTTTAGGCATGAGTGGTCATGAATAAAAGAGTAGGGGCATTTCCGAATAGAGGGGAATGAAAATCTGGCAAAATAGATGCACAAATATGCTGAGATGAAGTAATAAATTTGTAGTTTCAAAAAAGTAGGGATATGTGTTTTGTTGTGCAGTGAAATATCAGATATGTCCGACAAAAAAAAAATATTAGATATGTTTTTGGTATTTGCCAAAAATGTTAAAAATGAGAAAGATAAAACTCCATTTTCTTTCTTTCATTCTTTCTTTTTGGGTCTCTTCAGAGACATCCAATAAAATTCTTTCTTTTTGGGATAAGGGCACTTTAAATTAAGAAAGTGTAATTAAATACTAAAATTTTAAAATAGTGCAATAAAGTCATAAAACTTATTATAAAAATGCAATTGAGTTTTGAAACTTTTAAAGAAGTACAATTAAATTATAAAACTTGTTAGTATTTTTCATTTGTCATGTCCTAAAATTGGAAAACTGCTTTTTGTTATAAATGCATTGAATGATGCATTGAATGATGTGGATGTATCACTTTTCCCCATTCAATGAATGGTCTCCTCTTTTAATGTACATGATCAGATTCCCATTAATTGTATACATGAACACACATATTCATGATCATTGAATCATCTGGTCTATAAATAGAGACTTTTGTAAACTTGTTTAGAATGATGATGAACGATGATGAAGGATGAAGAAGTCTTAACATTTGCTCTTTACTTCTCTCGTGTCTCTTTTCTCTCATATTGTACTTCAAGTTGGTCTCCGCGTTGATTCCGAAGATCGCCGTTTATGTTGATTTCTGAGTTGATTCCAAAGATCGCCATTTACTTTTACAACACGTTATCAGCACGAGCCGGTTAGAATCCTGGATATCACTCAAATACGAGCCGTTTAGAATCTCGGATATCACTCGAGGTAACATACCTTTACCTCTCTAAAATTTCTTTTTAAGTATGTCAAACATTACCAAGAGAGAGTTTGCAACGTTAGATATTACCGGAAGTAATTATCTAACATGGGCTTTTGATGTCAAGATACACTTAACATCATTAGATCTTAGTCGATCTATTCTCCCAGAATCTACTTGTTCTCCAGCCCAGAAGGCTAAGGCTCTTATCTTCATTTGACACCATTTAAATGAAGATTTAAAGGTTGAGTATCTGACTGAGGAGGACCCTGCAATTCTATGGCAATCCTTGAAGGATTGCTTTGATCATCAACAAGAAGTGGTCCTTCCTCATGCCAGATTTAAATGGATCAACTTACGCTTTCAGGATTTTAAGTCCGTAGCAGAATATAATTATGCTATTCACCAAATTGTATCACAACTAAGACTTTGTGGCCAGCAGATCACAAAGATTGAAATGTTGGAAAAAAAACATTATCCACTTTTCATGCCAATAACCTTGTACTCCAGCAGCAGTATAGGGCAAAGAATTACTCCAAGCATTCGGAGTTAATTTCTGCACTACTTGTAGCTGAAAAGCACAACCAGTTGTTGATACAAAACCATAATTCTCACCCTACTGGATTTGCACTTGTGCCTGAAGCACATATCGCACGTCATAATAGCAATAGCCACGGACGTTGGAAGGGCAAATGGCGTAACTTGAAAAATCAGCCTTATAAGAACTGTGATAGAGGTTCACAAGGACCTAAACATGATCCACAAAAAAAAAAAAAAAGGTCCAGAAGTACCTAACCAGGTTGGTGCAAATGTTTGTCATAGATATGGTTCTGCAGGCCATTGGTCTCGCACTTGTCGCACCCCAAAGCACCTGGTTGAACTCTATCAAAGAGAACAAGATGAGAGAAAAAGGGAAGCCAATGTTGCAACTAAGCCCTCAATAGAGAATAAAGAATCATCTCTTGACAATACATATCTTGATATTGATGATTTTGGTGATTTAGATTAAGCATCTTGATATTGGTGATTTAGATTAATCAAGATATATATTATATGTTTATGTATTCTCTTAGTTTTGAATAATATTCATGTTTAATTTTATAATTTCATGTTAAGTAATCAATGATGCTAAGCAATTAGCTCGAGGAAAACGATGGTATTCTTTGTCTTGTAGATAGTGGTAATACACATACTATCCTCCAGCAGAGGAAGTTCTTTGAGACATTGAAAAATTGTGAAGGGAATATTACCACTATTTCAGGCAATAATTACAGGCTCCGGAAGAGCTCATGTAATACTACCAATGGGCATAGAAATTTTCAATTATGCTGTTTTAGTTTGCCCACGGTCTAAAAGGAACCTACAAGAGTCATTCTAATGGGTTTCACGTTGAAACCGAGACCGAAGGTAGTAAAGAATACTTGTATCTAACCCAGATGAGTGGATACAGAAAATAAATTATGGAAGAGTTACCATTATTCTCCTCCAAGTTATACTATACTTACATACATGTAAGTAATAAACATGTTGTGATGAACCTGAAGTTCATGAACCCATAAGGTTTACAATTATGGTATGACCATTTGGATCATCCAGGGTCGAATATGATGCGTTGAATTGGGCATTCATTAACAAATCGTGGGCTCCCTTCACCCATTTGATTATGTATACGATCGTGCGCTGAGGGTAAATTAATTGTACGGCCGTAAGGGTGGAATCTCCTATATTTTTAATAGAATTCAAAGAGATATCTATGGGCCTATCCACCCCTGCATGTGGACTTTTCAGGTACTTCATGGTCCCGATTAATGCTTCAACGCTGATGGACATATGTTGACCTGTTGTCAACACGTAATATGACCTTCACAAATATTACTCACTTATCTAATTAAATTATGTGCACAATTCCCCGATCCAGAAGATCCGGTTAGATAATGCTAGTGAGTTTACGTCTAAGGCTTTTGATGACTTTCGTATGGCCATTGGGATAGGCGTGAAGCATCACATGCCACTGCAAAGGCGGCCTAGCAGAATCTTTAATTAAAAGATTGAAAATGATTGCTAGACCGTTGTTGTTGAGGGCCAAATTACCCGTTTTTAGTTTATGGGGACATGCGATATGGCACGCTACAACATTGATTAGAATTCAACCCAGTGCATATCATGAATACTCCCCGATTCAATTTGTACGTGGATGTGAACCTGATGTTTCCCATCTGCGAATATTTGATTGTGCCGTATATGTTCCTATACCACCTCCACGGCGTTCCAAATTGGGGCCTCCAAGTTGACTTGGCATTATGAGGATATGAGTCTCTATATATTATAAAATATTTTGGAGCCCCAGATAGGTGACATGATTAGTGCCTGGTTCGCTGATTGTATATTTGATAAGGCACATTTCCCGGCATTAGGGGGAGAAAGCCTGAAGCTTAAAGAATGTCGTGAAATTTCCTGGAAGGAAGATCAATTGAATTACCTTGATCCACGTACAAGAACGACTGAACTTGAAGTTCAGAAGATTATTAACTTGCGAAATTTAGCAAGTAAACCGCCAGATTCATTTACTGATCATAAAGGGGTGACTAAGTCCCATATTCCTATAGAAAATGCACCACCTAGAGTGGAGATCACCCTGGGACCAAATGTCTGATGAGCCTAGTCAACACCGGAAGTGTGGACGACCCACAGGGGCTAAAGACATAAATCCGCGGAAAAAGAAAAAATATTTAGTCACCCAATGCGCCTCCTGCAGAGGAATGCCATCCTGGTGAAATTAGTGCAGCTGCTAGAAATAACAATCCCGGGAATACGGAGCGGCCAAATCCTATTGATCTGGGAAACGAAGAGGATTTGGTTGATGTAAATTATGTGAATACGGGAGTAAGATATGATAGAATTGCAATTGTCGTTGACAACTCCTTAGTAGCGCTTACTGTCTCAAAAGACAATATGGATCCAGAACCAAAATCCATTCTTGAATGCCAGAAGCATTCAGATTGGAATAAATGGAAGGAGGCAATTAAGGCGGAACTAGATCGCTTAATAAACGTTGTGGACCTGTTGTCCGAACACCCAAAGATGTTATCCCTATTGGATATAAATGGGTGTTTGTAAGAAAACATAACAAAAAGAGTGAGGTGGTGAAATACAAAGCGAGGCTAGTTGCCTAAGGGTTGTTTCGTAGAGACCCGATATAGGCTTTGATGTCACTTATTCTCCCGTAATAGACAACATTACGTTCCATTATTTGATCAGTATGGCAGTAAATATGAATCTAGATATGCACTTAATGGATGTTGTGACTGCATATTTGTATGGGTCACTTGACACTGATATATATATATATATATATATATATATATGAAAGTCCCCGGAGGATTTTCAATTCCTCAAATGGGAAAGAATGAATTTGAAATAAAGGACTTGGGTCAAACCAAGTATTGTCTCGGCCTGCAGATTGAGCACCTCCCAAAAGGAGTTTTTATTACACCAGTCTAATTATACAAAGAGGATATTGGAGACATTTTATATGGATAAATCTCAGTGCACCAATGGTGGTCCGTTCACTTGAAGTGAACAAAGACCCATTTACACCTAAAGAGGAAAACGAGGATATGTTAGGACCTGAAGTTCCTTATCTTAGTGCCATAAGAGCACTGTTATATCTTGCAAATTGCATCAGGCCTGATTTTGCATTTGCAGTGAATGTTCTAGCTAGACACAGTGCCAATCCAACCCGAAGACGTTGGAATGGCGTTAAGCATATCCTATATTACCTCCAAGGAACTGTTGATCTTGGTTTATTTTACCAAAGAAACAAAGATTTAACATTGGTGGGATATTCGGATGCTAGCTATATGTCCG
Organism: Syzygium grande; assembly: GCA_024733475.1. Lineage (NCBI taxonomy): Eukaryota > Viridiplantae > Streptophyta > Magnoliopsida > Myrtales > Myrtaceae > Syzygium > Syzygium grande. The sequence continues at coordinate 37,922,873 of JAMXDD010000001.1, read as the reverse complement.
ATCCTCATAATGCCAAGTCACGACTGGTTATGTGTTCCTCTATGGAGACACGGCGGTTTCATGGAAGTCGATAAAGCAATGTATGGTTGCTACTTCCTCAAATCATTATAAGGTTATTGGACTATTTGAAACGCCAAAGAAAAGTTTAATACATCACATTCAAGATTCATGTGGCTTATCCTCAATTCATGATGCCCCCCCTCTATACTTTTTGAGGATAATGCGGCTTGCATTGCACAAATGCGTGATGGATTTGTCAAAAGAGACAAAACTCAAACATATTTCACCTAAGTTATTTTACCCTTGAGAAAAAGGTGAAATAGATATCCATCAAATTCGCTCTAGTGACAATCTTGCATATTTGTTCACTAAATCCCTTCCTACTTCCACATTTGAAAAACTTGTATATGGAATAGGAATGCGTCGACTTGGACGTCTACTTTAATCAAGGGGAGCGAATTAACCATCCCTGAAGGATGAAACCCAAAAGGTTTATGGCTGTGCTCTTTTTTCCTTCGTTAAGTTTTTGTCCCACTGGGTTTTTCTTAGCAAGGTTTTTAATGAGGCAGCCTATGTGCAATGACTATCAATTTGAGGGGGAGATATTGTGAACTATGCATTGCACTCTTTTTCCCTTTTGTCCGGTTTTTGTCCCATTGGGTTTTTCCGGCTTAAGGTTTTTAATGAGGCAATTAATGCATCCATAAAAGGGAGAGATCATAAATTTTGTGCCCTGTACTCTTTTTCCCTTTTGTCCGGTTTTTGTCCCACTGGGTTTCTCCGGCTTAAAGTTTTTAACGAGGCAGTCTAAGAAGCATAATAAAGGTGAACATCCAAGGGGAGTGTTATAAATGCATTGAATGATGCATTGAATGATGTGGATGTATCACTTTTTCCCCATTCAATGAATGGTCCCTCTTTTAATGTACATGATCAGATTCCCATTAATTGTATACATGAACACACATATTCATGATCATTGAATCATCTGGTCTATAAATAGAGACTTTTGTAAACTTGTTTAGAATGATGATGAACGATGATGAAGAATGAAGAAGTCTTAACATTTGCTCTTTACTTCTCTCGTGTCTCTTTTCTCTCATATTGTACTTCAAGTTGGTCTCCGCGTTGATTCGAAGATCGCCGTTTATGTTGATTTTCGAGTTGATTCCAAAGATCGCCATTTACTTTTACAACACTTTTCTCCTCTATTCCGTGGGGTTTTCTCCTCTCCTTCGCATCTTCACACAATTTTCTTCTTCAACCTCCGTGGAGTGGAGGGTTTCAGCTCCCTCCTTCCCTTTTTTTTCCTTTTTCTTTAGATGATTTGGTTCTTTGTTCCTTTTTTTTTTTCGCTTTGCTCATGTTTCGTAGAGCTTTTCTTTTCTGATTGAGCATAGATCTAGAAGCTTTTCTCTTCCATTTCGAGAAGATTTCTATCCCGATCTGCTCTAGATTTGGGGATTTTTGTGTGTGATATGAAAGTTTCACATCCCTCAAGTTTCGTTGGTGGAGACCGGTTGAGCACTGTGAAGGTTTTTCTCTCACATCTATTAGATCTGTGTTCGTTTAATCTTATTACTCTAAATAGCGATGACAATGCTATAGCAATAGATGGTGATATCAATATGTGCTCATTACTAACGCCGGATTTGGTAATTGATCGTGGAGTTTGGTTTGAACAGGTCATAGAATTGCTCTTTGAGCGGATGACCTTTACCTTGTTTTGATGATTTATCTTGTTACCTGTAGCTTGTTTTGTTTTTGGAGTTGTCTGGGATTTATCTTGATTTGGAGTTGAACTTTGTTGTTTTTCTCTTGTATTTTGTGGAAATGAACGAAATGTTACTTTGACCAAAATAAAAGTTTAAAGGACTTGATTGGATCAACTTGACAAGTTTTATAATTTGATTATACATTTTGAAAGTTTTAGGATTCAATTATACTTTTCGTGATAAGTTTTAAAACTTGATTGCAGTTTTTGAAAGTTTTATAACTCAATTGTATTTTCATGACAAATTTAGAACTTTTGATATATATATATATATATATATATATATATATATATGCCTTGGGATACGGCACACCTTCGTTTCCTTCTCCGTTTGAAGACGAGCCCTTGGATTGGTTCCTCCGTGCACGCTCTCTCGCACTTCCTCTTCCGCACCTCCCTCAAAAGTCAACAGTCAACTTGCAGAGCTCGCTGCCCTTCTCTCTCTCTCTCTCTCCGGCTCTGTAAATTTTGAGCTGAACTTGCGAGAGAGGAAGACGAGGTCAGGGGAGAGCTCGAGCGAGCAAGCAGGGATCATGGAGGATCTCTTCGGGTGGCTGGTCTCCTTCTTCGCCGTCGTCGCCCTCGTTGTCGTCGTTATTTACCAGGTCAGCCCCCACCCCACCGAAACCCTAGCTCCCCAACTCTCTTGTCCGTCAGAGTCGCCCACCTTTCTTGATCAGGTTGTTGAAGTCGAATCGCAGTGTGTTGTTCAATTCGAAGTCGCGATTGACCCCTCCCTGTACTTTCCCCTCATCTTTGAGCCGACCCAAATATGGGTAGCGTTTAATTTTGGTATGAAGCATCTCAAAGTGGAAACTTTGTCGTTGGAGGGTGATCGGACGTTGAGATTGGAAGGGTGGTCGATGATAGATTAAGAAGCAGATGACTCTGTGCTACGTATCGTGCCTGAATCCCTTTTCGGTGATGGCCAAAAGCTGTTTTTTTCCTTTGTTTTTTTTGCTTCATTGTGGAAGCTTTTGCTTCCCGAAGCGGGGTTTCATTTGCCTCTCCGTCTTTTTGTTTCCGGAGCTGTCAATCCTCACTGTAAATGGGATCCTCCGTAAGAAGTGCCGCGATCCAAGAACGACGCGTTTCGGTCCGTGTCGTGTGCAGGCATAGGTCCTTTGGTTTTCTTTGTGGAGCCCTTTGACTTTGCAGTTCAATGGGTCCAGTATGGTTCCTTTTCGAGTGCTTTTTAACCACTTAGGGGGTTGTAATTATGAACAAACTGCGAACCATGGTGGCCTTTTGCTGCTCTCACGATGAAATTCTGGTTTTTTACGTATTCTTCATTCAGCTTTTTGTGTTTACGAGTGATGAGGTCTAACTCTCGTGATTACTTGCAGCTTATGTGCTTGGCCGACCTGGAGTTCGATTACATAAACCCTTATGATTCTGCATCGCGGATCAATGTGGTGATCTTACCAGAGTTTATCGGACAGGGAGTCTTGTTGTTGTTTTATCTCTTGACAGGACATTGGGTTATGGCCCTGTTGTGTGTTCCATACCTCTATTACAATGTGACACTGTGAGTTCAGTTTATTCCTCCTATTATGGCATTACGTTGTGTATTTGAAGCCAAACTTGCAATGCTTTCTGTGATTTGGATGATTCTCTACCAAGAAATGCTGGCAGCCTGTTTTGACGTTCAATGAGGACAGTGTTTTTAATCATGTATACTAGCCAGAGCTTTTTGATTTCCTGAAGGTTTGCAACATGTTTAACGACCAAACAGATGCTTGAATTGATGGCTTGCGCGAATTCATTGGGTCCAAGTTAATGATCCCTATGACTCTTGCCCCGCAGCTGAAAGTCGATTATTCTGAGCATGCTTTTTGGCTGTCGTTGCAAATGCAAGCCTTTTTTATGTCAAGACATAACAGACTTGTCCTAGCTCTCACTTCTCTGAAGGATAGTTATTATCTAGATAGGTGAACCTCTTCTATTTACTACATTTAGCTTTATTCAATGGTGAATGCTACATGAGAGCTTTTAATTATCGTGAGACAACTTGGTTATCAACTAGAACATCTAAATGCAAACTTGTGTGTAAATTAAGAAATAAAAACATCTTGTTGTCTGAGCTGATTGTTGATTATCTGTTTACCTTGCCAGTGAAGCTATCTGCATGTAATAATTTGGTGATGACTGACTCTGATCTGTGACTGTTGTTAGGTACACTCAGAAACAGCACTTGGTGGATGTTACAGAGATATACAACATGCTCAAGTGGGAAAAGAAGAAAAGGCTTTTTAAGCTGGGCTATTTAGTAATGCTGCTCTTCCTCTCCTTATTTTGGTATGCTGAAAGTGAAAGGCTGCTTGCCTATGAAACTATTCGTGTTCTTTTATTCCTTTGAAATCTTCAAGCTGTGGCTGGATGCTAAAACACGAATGTTTCTCCCAGGTTGATCTATAGCGCACTGGACGATCACGAAGAATGAGGATATTCTCATACGGAATTTTCACATGTTCTCGTGATCTTTCCATAATCTTTGGGTTACAGGGATTCCTGGTTTATATGCTTTGGGTAGGAGGCAAGTTGCGCCTTTTCAGTCACTATCACGTCCTCCATCTCTGCTTGGCTGTGCTGCTCTATGCTAAGGAGTGTTCTATTCCCTGTTCCATCTGTCTTTGTGATGTTCCGAGCTCGAGCAGGAGTTACTCATGGAACTCCTATCTGCCGAGGGTTGTAAACTTCATTAGATTAAGCATTTGTGCATTATTTATTCTGCAACTAGCTTTCATTGTTGTTAGTTCTGGACTTACAAATTCCATGGGGAACAAGGACCTCAGTTCTCATAATCACATTGCATGCGCTGCAAGTACAGTTACAATTCGTGAGTGTACTTGACTCTCTTGTTGGACAAGTTAGATGTGTTTGCTTCCAGGTGTGAATTGGGAAACATCAAACTGGGCAACGTCGGAGAAATAAACTCATCCATGACTCCGTGATTTGACTATTTACTGGGCCTATCTTAATGTCTGAAAAGGAAATCATTTTTGTATAATCCAGTAGAGAAATACAGCTAAATATTTTCCACGGGACTTTTTATCTCCTAAGGCACTTGAGCAGGCTACTGTCACGGGTCAGGGGTTTTCCAAGCCCAACAGACCCAAAAAAATATGTGAAGATAGCCCGAGTTGGCCCATGAGAACCATGAAGTCTGGAATCTAGGGGTGATTGGTTCCTAATCCGGTCCGGTTCTAAGGATTGGTTCCCAAAATTGGGAACTTGGAACCAAACCGATTGATCCTAGAACTGGGAATCAGACCGGTCAAATGAAACAGATCACTTTTTTTCCTCACTATTTGATATCATCTTTTTGTGTTGAATTAAGTGATATGTATGCAATAATCCTCATATTGAAAAGATGAATAAAAAAACGTGCTTCACTTAGGGTTTAGTTTACATTTTACAAATTTTTTTGAAGAAAGTAAAAAAGCACATGTAGTCGATCAGTTCGATTCCCTTTGGAATCGGGAACCGCACCGATACTTCATAGAATCGAACCAAACGAGCCGATCCGATCTAGGCGGTTTTCTATTTAGGCGGTCCATTTTACACACCCCTACTGGAATCTTCTTGTATTTAGGGTCTCTCTAGGAGAAGGGAAAATTGTCCAAGAGGTTTTAAATTCATTATATTTTTGTCAATTCGATCTTAAACTTTTTAATTATGTCAATTAAATCTTAAACATTATCACTTTTTGTTAATTGAGTTCATCCAGTCAATTTTGACCGGAAATCGCCAACGTGGACACTGATCATCCTACGCGGCGTCACACATGAACAAATTTTAATATATTTTTTTATTTTTAAAATTTCTTTTTTGCCTTTCTAGCTTTTCTTTCTCTTTCTTTTTTTCTACCCTTCTTCCTTTAACCTCGCTGGCCTCAAGCAAAGCTCACCCTCATTGGCCACTAGCGAGGGCCAGGTTGAGCCTCGCCCACCCAAGGTGAGGCCAACCTTGCTAGCATGAGGAAGAAGAGCAAAAAAAAAAAAAAAAGAGAAAGAGAAAGAAAATTTTAAAAATTCGAAAAAATATTAAAATATTATAAAAAAATTGTTTACTTCGGTGCTGGCAATGACATTGATTTCAGCCGGATGAACTCAATTGTCAAAAAGTGAAAATGTTTAATTCTCAATTAGCACAATTAAAAGACTTATCATTCAATTAACACAATTAAAATATTTATGATCGAATTGGCAAATAAGTTTAGGACTGTTTGGACAATTTTTCTCATAAGAGACTATAGAACATTCCAAGCATATAACCGGAATGGATTTAGAGGTTTTCAAGCCCAACATACCAAAAAAATATAAGCCAAGATAGCCCATGAGTTAGCTTGAGGTTGGCTTGTGGAACCATGAATTCTAGAAACTTCTTATTGTGTCTAGGGTTTTTTAAGAAACCCTAGAATATTCCAAATATATAAGGAAAATGTATATTTGTAATTAACAGGTAAGTGGTAGGTAAAGAGATCGAATTTCCACCGTTTGATCAAAAGGTAATCAATGGTTGTAAAGAGAAGAACTTATGTATAAAGAGGAGTGCCATTCCCTCATTTGAATCATATAAGAATTGTGCAATCCAAGTATTTTTGAAAGCTTCTCTCTTTATTCACTTTCTACCATATTGAAGTGAATCCCATCGGATATAATTTCATGATACAGCCACCATTCGAGATAAGTACATGAATGAAACGTTTAGATGGGTTCGGACCAAGAACAACAATCACAACTTGACTTTGGCTTATTCGTGTTTAGAAATTTAACAAAGGTTGCATTTGTTTAGGGGAAACGACCGCTTTCCAGAATATCATTTTCCGAGAAAATGATTAGTTTATTTTTTGTTTGGTGATATGTGATCGAAAACGTATTTTTGTGTATGAATTTCATCTAAAAAATGGTTTTTGAAATAATAACCTTCCTCAACTTCTCATTCTTAAACTTGATAGCCTTCTCCATCTCTCCAACCTCCCTCAACCTCTCATCCAACAACGCACCAAGCTACTAATCTCTTCTCCAACACCTCAATCCCCGGGTGTTCCTCTCAACCTCCTAGAACTTGAGCTCAATCTCTGCCTTCCGCCTCGACGCAATCTCGTTCTCCCTCATCTCACTCTCTGGCATCACCTCGAACACCCTAAAACTCGCCTTGATAGATTCCTCCATCAAGTGAACCTCCTTCTTGCGCCACTTGAGTGCCTTGTAGTGGTCTCAAGGTCCTTCTGCTGGAGAGAGAGCAGCAAGAGCGAGGAGGCTTACGTGTGGAAATGCTGCAACACGTTGCAAAAGCCGCTAATCAATCGAGAGCCTCTATAACCGCTAATCAAGCAAATAGAAAACCCTGACATGACGAAAACGACAAGATTGTCTTGTCCATGAATGAGAGTCATAGAGAGCTAGGAGTGTCAATGGATCAGGTTAGGTTTTCATGATATCCGATCCAACGCAAAATACTGAACATGTGTGCTTGGCTCGACACAAGACAAGACCCGAATAGGATATAGCCACATGATCGGATCGGGTTTCGTGTTTTAGAAATAGTACAAAGTCCATGCCGTTGCTTCCCCGCCGCTACAGCCGCTCCCCTACACCACGGCACCAATCACGTCAACGACCTTGGACTGGATTTGGAACTCGACAGTCTCAATCTCCACAATGAGAAAGCCAATTCTGATTTTCTTCTCCTGATGTGGCGGGCCGAGGCACCCGAGCCGCCGTTGAGGTCATGGACAAGGACATTCGGCTCCTTGGAGAGCAACAGCCGCCTCATGCGCAAGATAAGGTTTCATTATTTTGATTGGGCTTTGGTGTGAACGAAGAAGAAAGGGTTTCATTATTTTGGTTGGGCTCGGGTCCTGAGCTCAATAGATCCAAAACAATATCCAATTGTTTTTATTATTATCCAAACAAGCTGAGGCTCAACCCGATACAATTCAAAAAATTTCGGATTGGATTTGACTGGATTCTTTTGACAGCCCTACAAAGAGAGCAGTTTCTTCTTCTTGATTTGAGTTGTGCATGAGATGAACAAGAGTGTACTTTGTGTTACTTTATAATTTCTCAATTCTTTAGTGACTCTGGAGAAAGAAGAGCAATTCCAGAAAGTGTTTTCGCGTTTTTAGATTTTAGAAATTCACCTTCCTAATTTAATGAATGAATGTTTTCGTTGATCGGAAAGCGTTTTCGGTTGATTGGTCATTTTCGACGAACCGAACGGGTGAAAATCCGAAAAACTAATTTCCAGAAAACACTCTCACTTAAACAAAAAGTCCCCATGACAGCATGCACCCCTTTGAAATATTGACGAATATGAAATTAAACTCCTGGAATTTCTTACAGATTTTGGCTAATTTCGGTATATTACCGTACATGCCAAATATCACAATCGAAGAAAGGAAAAACACACTAAACTACTTTACGAGTTTAGTTTTTTTTCCAAATGGCATTAATACCAAAGGTAATTCCCACGCGCTTTTCAATTACAATTTAGCAGTAGATGCTATCTGCATTACGGAAAAAAAAACCCTACAACCTAAACTCTTTGCATCTGTTTGTCCCTCAACGTTGCTTAAACTGCTGCTTCAAATGTCAAAAGAAAAAAGATAACCTGTTAATCTTTGTTCCCTTTTAATGACTCCCGTTAGGCCATGTTCGGTGCAAATTCATTAACTTCAACTCTGTAAATATCTTGCCCATACCCGACCCAACCCATACCCAACCCATACCCGACCCGACCCACATTGCTAAAACACTTTTATATTTAACCTAATATAGGAATACTTGTTTTTATAATTTTTTTAAAATTATAATCGCTAAAATATTTTATGCAATACAAAGCTAGTAAAAATTTTATTTTTTTTTTTTAAAATTGAGGTTCTGTTTGTTTTATGAAAAATGTGACATTTCTAGAAAATATTTTCGATAAAGTCATTATCCAAGAAAATAAAAAAAAATTAATATATTTTTTTATTTTTAAAATCGAATTTTTAATTATTTTTATTTTATTTTTTTCTTTTTCCTTTACTATACCACCATCTTCACCTTTACTTCATCCCCTTTCATATTTTTTTTTTTTTTTAAATTTCTTCTACCTTTTTCCCCATTCTCGCGTGTAAGCGTGGATCTAGAACTGGGAAAAAATGGTCATTCTCCTCAAGAATTAACCAAAATAATTTTCGATCCTTCCGATAGAGCTCAATGGTGAAATGCTACGACAGGATGAAGCTGAAATGCTCGCTTACATTTGTTCGAATCGTGCATGTTTTGCGATTCGTTGTACCGATAGTTGCTGAGTACGAGACCGCCGAGTCCGTGTACTCATGCGTCTTTAACTTGAATTCGGCGTCTTTGTGGCTGTAGTGTCAAAGCTAGTATTTGATTGTCCGTGTTTCGTGATTCTCTACTTGTTTGTTGTCCGCATGTTTTGTTTGAATTCTAGTCGTCTAAATGGTTTTAGTACATGTTTTCGACATTCAGAGCGCGTAATCTCTTGTTTACCGCTTTCCCCTCAGAATGAATAGGCGAGTGAATGATGCGATAGTTTATGGGTTGCAAGTTCCTGTCTTTGTCCTGGTTATTCCGATCTTCCTCTGAATAGATTTGCATTGCGATGCACTGACGTTGAATTTGTTGGGTTGACTGTAGCGGGGAAATGGCTCCAAACAAAGGGTTTCATTATTTTGGTTGGGCTCGGGTCACAAAATAGATCAAAACAATATTTGATTGTTTTATTATTATCAAATAAAGAAGGCTCTGAACCCGATACAATTCAAAAAATTTCGGATTGGATTTGACTGGATTCTTTTGACGGCCCTACAAAGAGCAGTTTCTTCTTCTTGATTTGAGTTGTGCATGAGATGAACAAGAGTGTACTTTGTGTTACTTTATAATTTCTCAATTCTTTAGTGACTCTGGAGAAAGAAGAGCAATTCAGAAAGTGTTTTCGCGTTTTTAGATTTTAGAAATTCACCTTCCTAATTTAATGAATGAATGTTTTCGTTGATCGGAAAGCGTTTTCGGTTGATTGGTCATTTTCGACGAACCGAACGGGTGAAAATCCGAAAAACTAATTTCCATAAAACACTTTCACTTAAACAAAAAGTCCCCATGACAGCATGCACCCCTTTGAAATATTGACGAATATGAAATTAAACTCCTGGAATTTCTTACAGATTTTGGCTAATTTCGGTATATTACCGTACATGCCAAATATCACAATCGAAAAAAGGGAAAAACACACTAAGCTACTTTAAAGTTTAGTTTTTTTCCAAATGGCATTAATACCAAAGGTAATTCCCACGCGCTTTTCAATTACAATTTAGCAGTAGATGCTATCTGCATTACGGAAAAAAAAACCCTACAACCTAAACTCTTTGCATCTGTTTGTCCCTCAACGTTGCTTAAACTGCTGCTTCAAATGTCAAAAGAAAAAAAGATAACTCTTTCCCCTTTTAATCTCAAGAGGCCATGTTCGGTGCGATTCTACTTCAACTCTGAGCCCATGACCAATGCCAAAAAGGCTCAAAACCAATGACCGGTGCTTAGGGAGCCTATTCCCTTATTTGAATCATTTAAAAAACGTTGCAAAATTTTATAAGAGCTTCTCTCTCTAAATTCTCTTTTGAAAATTCCCTTCATAATATAAAGTACTGGCCAGTGTTGCTATCACGATTTGTAAACTCAATTGAACGATTCTCTTTTTAAAATTCTCTTCATGACATAAAATATTAGCCGTGCTACTATCACGATTTGTAAACTCAACGGTATCATTCGAGGATTTAATGGCACGGCGAGATTAATTTGAGCGCAAATAATCAGTTATTTTTCCGTGAAGCATTCTATTTGAAGCAGAAATTCATTTTTCACGGGTAACTTTCCTTCTGATATAACTTTAAAAACTACAGAGAAAAGTATTATTTTTAAATTTTGTAAATAAAAAATAAAAAAAAAACACGACAAATGCTACAGGTTCAAGCATCGCCTTCCACTTTCAGAAAATTCTGCAGGAGGTTCGCTTCCATTCCCTGCGCTCTTCTACTCAGTCCTGATCCCTGGTTTGAATCTTTATACTCTCGTACCTTTTCAGTTGATCAGCTCTTCGATCTCCGAAGCTTTGCTGTTTGAAATGAAGATTGCTGCATGTTCTAAACTAGATCGTTGAACTTGATTGGAAATAAAATCTGACTTTCGTGTCTCCGCACTGCTCTGTATCTGATCGGATGGAGCTGCATTCATACCCTTTCAGAATCAGTACTCGTGGGTGGATTCTTTTTGTCGTGTGTCTATGATCGAGGTAGCTGCGAACGCGATTCTTTTGTTGTCTGGGCCTTTGTTCTTATTGGCGTGGTCCTGCGCGCACTATGTGTTTGATCAATTGCTTCAGAGAACGTATAATCTTCAGACCGCCTGTTCCTCTCGAGCTTTTTCCTTAATAATCTTTGCTAGTTATAACGTGATATAAACATTCGACTTTGGGTCCGCCGTTGATGGATCAAGGTTGACATTTTTATCCTCTTTGAGTCCAAGAGAGCCACAGATGCACCCACCATGGGACGTAGCGACCTATTTTCTGCAATAAGTGTTTTTGGGACTCAGTGGCAATGCGTCTGTGATTTAATCCTATCTAGGTACTACAATTTGGTATTCAATCAGTCGAGAAGGTAGCAAGTCGAATTTGATTCTTGCAAATATTTTGTACAATTTAGAACAGAAGTCTTTTGGTTTTAGTGCTGTCTATGAATGGTACCTGGTTGTATTTCTGTACCCTCGTCTCACTATCATTTGGTTTCTGTTCACAGTTTGATGCTCGAGTTGGCTGTACATAATGGTTAATGCCACAAAGGGACTTTTCATTTCATGGTAATCCCTTAGTTTTCTTCTGCTTGGAGGATTGCTTTTAAATGCTTGAATCCCTTGTGCATCTTTCTGCCTTATTGATGGCTCAATCACAGATTTTATTTGGTCAAATTTCAGCATCTATAATGCTGCAATCTGTTCCTTGAGAAATTATTGTGTTTGGTTTCAAAATACAGTTGTCTTTGAACACCAAACGGAGACCTGCTTTTGAAAGCACTGTGGGCGAAGGGTTCTCAACCAATCTCGCACTTGACACGCAAAGCAAGAAAGAGCAGTCTATCTTCACAGAGAAAGAGAAGGATCTTCGGCAAGGGGTTCCCGCCTTCGCGAGACCTTTTCGATCTGCTCTAGGCTAAGCTCAATGGGGCCTTGCATAATGGGTTATCTTTTTTTTAGTGGTTCTGTGGGAATTACTGTGGCCCTGTATTGGCCTGGGAGGCATTCTCATGGAAACGTAATGGTTTGAAGCTCATCCATGATGTTTAATCGCGACATGGTACTTCGGAAAGCGGGGTCGAAAATTTAAAGCTCGTCCCTTCAATTTGTTGAGTAGGAGAAAATAATATACTTTTTGTGAAAAGAGAGCAGTAGAGCAGAGGATGTTGCTGACTTGTTATTTATTGGGTCAATTTTCTCTTTGCCGAAGCGAAATATTTCATGCCTTGCCCTGTAAAATATGTGGGAGTATTCAACTTCATGATACTCTTGACATGCTGATTGCAGTTCAGGAACCAAATTTCACAAACTACATGGGTTTCTTATCTGTCACCTGCATTGTTTGCATAAAGTATTACCAAATCTCTTAAATTTGGTGGACGACCATTTTGCTTTAAATTGGAGTAAAAGTATAGATGCTGGGTTTCTTGCTGAGACTTCTACTCTTAATTTGTAGTGGTTGGTTTGCTGGTATACCTTCTTGTTCATCCTATTATCTGCTCAAAGACACCGATGGCATTATTTATTGGACAAATTGCCAGTATTCTTTAAAATGTACGGAGAGCAGATACTTTTCTGTACGTTAATGAACTGTTTCTGTAGTTTCAAGAATTCCGTGCTTGCTTGTTTTAGTTTATTGTGTAATATGCATTTTGTGTCTACTATGTTTTCTGTGTGCAGGACTAGCAATCCTAGGCCAGCACAAGGTAGAGCAAGAATGATGCCGATAGGGACACCAAGAGTACCATATAGAGTTCCTGGTGAAGGAACTTGGCAATGGGTGGATTTGTGGAATGCCCTAGTAAGTCATCTTTTACTAATATCCGAGCTGAACAGCTAGTTTGAGTTACCCTATAACATGCTCACCTACATATCAATGTTGGTATACTTCTTGTGCTATTCATATCCTTCGACAGTTCCACTGTTCTCCTTTGTCTCCAAGTGTTATATAGACCATTGATATATTGAGTGGTCTTTGGTCATGTCTTTTGAAATGTGCTTTGTTGACCAAAAGGTTTAATTGCACTTTCTGCATTAAATCTACGTCTATATACCCTTTCCTTGTTAAAGGGACTGTCATATGGAGGACTCACTTAACCGATGGATGCAGTACCGGGAGCGTGTCATCTTCATTGGACAGCATATCGACGAGGAGTTCAGTAACCAAATATTGGCAACAATGTTATACCTTGACAGTGTTGATGATTCCAAGAGGCTTTATCTTTACATCAATGGTCCGGGTGGAGATGTGAGATCTACATGCATGCAGTTTTCCTAATTCTCTGGAATTATTTACTTTATCTTATTTTAACCGGAGGAAAACTGCAGTTTGAGCTTTTAAATTTCTCATTTTGCAGCTTACGCCAAGCTTGGCTATTTACGACACGATGCAGAGTTTGAAGAGTCCTGTCGGCACCCATTGTGTTGGCTATGCCTACAATCTGGCAGGTTTTCTCTTGGCAGCTGGTGAAAAGGTACCATCATCTTCACTAAACATGTACTGGACGAATCCACTAGCTTTAGCACAGTCCTTTAGTTGAATATAACAAAAATATCACCAATGTCTTGACTTTAGATAGTATGGTGAAGATAGTTCACAAGACGTATAAACACTCTTAAATTGACGTCCACAGTTGAAAAGCTTAGAGTAAGGAAGTCCACTTCCCCGTTAAAATGGGCCCATGAACCTAAAGACCCAACCCAGGGTATCCATATCCCAAAATGAAACAATTCGAGCATCAGGCACTAGCAGTTGGTTAAGTTTACTCTGCGTATGTAATGGGTTGATGTGGAAAAGTGAATGGATTGAAGTAGAGAAGTTAAATAGAGGAAGCATGTCGGTTATTTGATATGAGCCTAACGTAATTGTTAAGAGAAAGTTTAATTTCTGTACTGTTAATGTTACATTAGCTCTTGTCAGAAGAACTGAATTCGAAAAAAAGAAAAAGGACCATGTGAAGTTGACCCCATTTAGCACAGTGTGGGCCCTCTTTGGTTATGTTTAAGGTAACCACAGAATTCATCTGCACGGTATTTGAGTATCCTTTTGAACCTGGTGTAGATGGCGTTCAGGATATATTTTGGTTCATAAGCTTGAACCTTGTTATGGTTTATTTAACTTGTTCTTTTTTTGGGTAATTGACTGCATAAAGAAATTAGATGCCCAGAACCAGAAGTTCACTTTGGCGTATTCACTCTTATATTTTGCTCCTGTTAATAGGGTAATCGCTTTGCAATGCCACTTTCAAGAGTTGCATTGCAGTCGCCTGCTGGTGCTGCTCGTGGACAGGTATAGCTTCATGCTAGCAGGCAGTTAAACTTTCTGAGGATTTTTGGCACGGCAATTATAAGTGTGCAAAAATATCTTTGCAGGCTGATGACATTCGTAATGAAGCAAATGAGCTTCTCAGAATCAGAGATTATCTTTTCAGTGAGTTGGCTAAGAAAACAGGCCAGCCTGTTGAAAAGGTGAGTGCCCTAAACTGAACTCCAAATCTAGTTTTGTTAAAAAGAAAAGAAGGAAAGAATTGCCAATTTACACGATTGATTTTTATAGTATAGAATGATCTGTGTAAGTGTAGTTTGCAGTAGCTGCTTGTAAGCTTTTCTATATGCTCAGCCACCTAAAGAAAAGAAAAAGGCAGGCTTTGATATGAATTCTTTATTTCTTTCCTCCGTATCTTTGGTTGAAAAGGCAATCTTCTTTATTTCTGGAAGCTTTTGAATATACTTAGTTTGAAAAAAAAGAAGAGAGATGAACATATATTTTGATGTTTTGGCTCCATATCTTTGATTAAAACGGCTAACTTCTTCACTCCCAGAAAAGAAGTGCTCTTTTTCTTGGAAAGAACTGTTTAGATATTCATAAATCCATTTTCAAAAAATGTGCAGGTTAACAATGACTTGAGTAGAATGAAACGCTTCAATGCACAAGAAGCACTTGAGTACGGGCTTATTGATAAGATTGTCCGGCCACCTCGTATCAAAGCTGATGCACCACGTAAAGATAATGGAGCAGGTCTTGGTTAGTGTAATTTATTCCCTCCTCGTTGGCTACTAGACATTTTTTCACTTTTTGCGATTATTTTTCTTTTTAAGGTCATCAATTGTTTGAGAAAGGGCTATTTAGGTGGGAATAACCTTGTGTAAAGATTCTTCTGCTTGTTTAATGCTTTATAGTCGGTGACATCTGGATATAATCTCCTGCTGAATAGAAAATTTTAAAAGAGAATGAATATACTTCAAATAGCAGTTGCAAAGACGCGCAGTACTTTCTTTGAACTCATGACCGATACAATACCCTGCAGCTAGAGTGGCCAAGAGAGGATTTCATACATTTAGCTTTTACGTTACACTCTCCTTGTGGTTATTCTCCTTGAACCTCTCTACACACCATCGTTCATCAACCTTGGTGATGAATTCTTCGATTCTTTTCTCTAGACTGTTGGTACAAGCTCCGTCTTCCCAACTAATCTCATCGTCATTTCCACTCATGTCATCATCTCCATCGTAACCATCCGATCTACCCGGAACCACTATACTCTTTGGTGTCAATATCTCCCTCGTCTCTATTTCCTCCGTTGTCGTTTTCTGTGACTTCATCGGAAGGAAGGTGGGAGAGGTCAGCTCCGCGACAGTTCGGTTTATGGCTTCCAAGGAGGACGGTAAGGACGAGGGTGTTTAGGATTAAAAACACCAAGAGAGGGCTCAATGACGAATCTGGATCTTCCGAAACTGCTGTGGCTGCTTGATGATGATACTATTCGTCGGTTCAGGAGAAGAATACCGGAGACGGAGACTGCTAGGAGGACGAATATCTTTGGCAGGACAGGCTTCATGCCCCGCACAAAGAGTTTGGAGAGTTTGGTTTTGCTTTAACAAGAGAGTGACTCTTTTCTGACCACTCCTTTTTGTCGGGCTTGAGTAAAAGATGCTCTAATCAAATCAGAAGCTTTTTTCCGGTGTTGGTATTTGTTTGGAGTGGAAGATAATCTAATCGGGTGTTTTGGTTGGAAATTTTAGGCCCTGGATTATAAATTTCTTCTCTAATTCTTTGAGGGGGTTCCAGGAGTGCAATTATTTTGAACATGAGTTCTTGTTTGTTAGATTATTCTTGGAAGTAACGTAATCTTATGGACATAAGATGCCGATGAATAAGGTATCAGCAATCAGAGCTGGCTGAGGACGGTGACAATGACCAGATACTAATATCCATGGAATGATTCCATAGACCAGATTCTTTCTGCTTCCCTCTCTCCATACTCTTTTTCCCATTGACCTACTAACCCGAGTTAGTTTATATTTTTCGACTGAGACGTGCCTGTCCGTCTCGTCTCTTCTCATCGTGTCATCGATTTGTGTTATTTCATGCCGCTGCCAAAAATTACTGGCAAAAATTACTCCAATCTCTATCGCTCCGATGAAAATTCGGTTTCTTCAAAAACACGAGCCGGAGCATGCTAAGCGGTGTCAAGTTTCAGACAGTATATCCATGTTACATGGAATTCGTATATTTCGCCGTAAATTTGGCTTCATGCTATCACATCACGTCTCCAAGTTGCCCGCTTCCATGGGCACATGAACTCGAGGATGCTCGAACTGAAACAACCATGCCAGATGCGAGAGAAAATACAACAACTATATTGTCAACTGTTAAGAGCCTACTTGTAATCTAACTTAGTTTTCAAACAAAAGTTCAAGACTTCGATTTACACACCGTTGAATTAAGTGATACCGATCTTCGTGCGATGGTTAGCTAGCTCTGTTCGCTCCATGGAACCATACGATCGTAAGTGAAAAGATGACCGAGCTCAAGATATCACCCAGCTTAGTATACGGAAAGGAGACAATAAAGCAACATAGTTCCCAAGAAAAATGATCCCATCGTGTCGTCCGTAAAAGAAATAACTCCTCAAAACGTTGCTGAAAAAAGGTGACGGGCATCAGAGATCCACTACACGGTTTCCTTGATTTCACACATATGACAAGATACGAACTAGGAAGATGTACCTTTTCAGAGTTCTAGCATTTGCAAAAGGTGAGTGTCAAACAAGGAAAGAACTTGCAAAAAGCACATACCGATAATCGACACATGATTCCTCTAATATCAAAGAAGTTGGCTAAAATTCAAAGTAATTCCCATAGTTTTCATTAAACATCCTACACAAATCGAACACAACGGCAGTAGCAGCATCCTAGCTGAACCAGACAACTAAAATCTGAACATAACACCGATACAAGAGCCGGGAACAAGAAAAAAGAGAATGAAAAAAAGAGGCCCTAGCTGAAGATTACTCTCTCTAGATGAAGTTTACAGACAAAGACAAACAAGGGAGTCGTAAGACTTACAAGCAGAGCCAAATCGACGTGGTGGGTCAGTTAAAAATCATGATATGATCAGTAGATATCGTCTAGCACTACTTCTACTACTACTACTACTACTACTATTACTACTACCACTACTACAACCTCTCTCAAGGCAAAGATGACACATTAATGTCAGTTTGCTTGTTATTTCTCAAATCCGGCTGCAATGGAGACCAGTTTTCCGCAGCGGATATTGGAATGGATGACGTTGGTAGTGAGACCGTGGAAATAACATCATGCTTCTGTTTCTTTGGCTTTTGCTCGTGCTGGTTTCCCCGCGAGGAAGCTGCCTACGACAACCTATTGATACATAACAGAGGCAAATAATGGTGAATTCAGGGGTTTGTGCGTCTAAATCGGGAGTACGTGAGGAATCACTTATAACATGGACATCCTTAGATCAAGATTCAGCATACTCAGATTGGAGATTCCTCTAAAAAGTTAGGCTCTAAAGATGGCTTTTAAAAACCCAAAGATGACTATAAATCTTTGTCAGAGACATTGTACTGAAAAACAATCAAACACAAATCGAGTTCTTTAGAACATTTCCAAGCGACCACCAGTAGTCATTGACTCAATTTTGTTGTTGCAGAAAAGGAAGCATGAAAAAAGAAACTATCAAAAAGATCATACCTGAACAGGACTTGCAGCTACTAGAAGACCAGCAACTCCTCCACCAACAACACGTCCATCTGGGCTTGCTAAAGACACACTCATCCCGCCTGATCTACTTCTTGTTCCTCCAGTGTCGCTGGGCATGAATGACCCAGTTAAGGACAGAATCTCGAAACGACCCTGTAATGAGAAAACCCACAATACATGGGAATATTATTAGTAGTTGATGAAAGGGAAAAAAGTAAATATTCTACAAGGGACTTTGAAATCACAATTATGTGGCAACCATTTGCTAACCATGAATTTATTCCACTAATTCTGGTTCTTCTTAAATTTTTTGTTATTTAATTCTTTCCGTGACCAAAAAAAGAATAGGAAGAGAGCATAAATCCAGAAAGATTCTGCATATAAATAAATGCATATGCATGTTTCTGTACGATGCATCACCTCATATGTCAATGTACCCCCGGAAGAATCAGGCTGACGAAGTGTAACGCTTGAGATCACGCCATTGGCAGAGAGAATGCATATAGCTCGAGGTCCTTGCTGAGAAAATGATATTATCTTCATAGTTACATCCTGAAACAAGGAACAGGTAAATCACCTATCAACTACAAGAAATGTAGGAACATATTAGGATGAACTTGATCTAGTTACTCCAGTTCAATAAGTCACCAGCGTTACTTTCTCAAATTCTAATGCCATACCGCACAAAATTTGGGTCAAAAAATAAACTAAAGAGAGATAAAGGAGGGATTTTTTTCATGCTTTATTTTTCGTGTAGTGTAAGATAGTAACTATCCTTTTTCAATTGGGAGAGATGGCTAAGTGGACTAAAGTGTCACTTGCTAAGCAGAACTCAGATGGTATTTGTACAAAAAATTATGCAATAAGGAAGCCAAGGTTAAAGTAACAACAACAAGAACGATTACTGCAAAAACTTTTGCTGGAATTCGAACAAACAAAAGCACTACCGTGCTCCTTTCCCTCGTTTTTTTTTTTTTTTTTTCTATTGGTGATGGGAAGGGGTTGTGAAGAATATTCGTGAACTTCTGGAGGCCTATATCCCTTCGAATTCAATGCAGTGTTTGTCAGGCTGGTCCCTCAATGAGCATGTCATGAGAACATTAGCTAAGCATGATTGCAGATAACATCAGATAAATGCCAATTTTTCCAAATATACCTCGCCTGTATTAACAGTGATGATATGAGGAGTAAAATTAGCACCAACAGAGCATGCAACCCATTCACCTGTAAAGGAACAATCAAATACATGGTTAATAACTCTGGAACAACCTCATTTCCACGGTAAACAAGTTCATTACAACCTTAATAACACCGTAAAATTCGGGTGAAGTGAAAAAAGAAACGCGAATCAGAAGTTTAAGACCGTATAACATATGCTTGCCAGGAACTGATAGGCAGTCCTATAAATCATCTCTCGAGTTGCTAGCCCAATCTGCTCGACATGCATACCAAATCACTAAAAATAGAAAGGAAGACAGCAACGGAAATTTCTAAGTAGTTTAGGATTTTTTTGCAAGTTCATTGTTATTACTTGCCATTGAGATGATCCAATTTACCTAACCTAAGAAAAAGTTTCAATCGTTTCAGGAAAGGATTGTCATTTTCTCAAGCCAGAAAGCATGTCAAGAAGCCAACATGAGAACAATATCACCGAACTTCAGACTTCGATATTCTTGCCATAAAAATACTTCGCCTTAACCAAAGAACTATCCTTCTTCATCAGCTTTTACTATGTGGTCAAGAAAAAATCTTAGTACAAGCGCTCATCCCACCAGCGCATGTCAAACTATAGGCAAACTTATAAGTTGGGCCTCTTGAAGAAAAGAGGGTGACCGTAAAAGAGACGGAGAAGTAGAATCTCCCAAAGGTAGATTTAACACATTTGGGAACCAACTTTGCTCAGCTCTGACAGCACTCGCAAAGTCCCATATGTCCAGTTTTTCGAGCTTTTCAACCAACAGATGATAAGGATGAGGTACCCAATGACAGGCTTTGCTAGAAGATTCCATCAGTCAACTACAACACACTTCCTCCTCCTAGTCCTCTCAGAAAAAATCCACAAGCATCAGAAGATCTGATATCTGCAATATAAGCATCTAAACTCACAGGTCCCACATCTATCGTCCATCAAAGCATCACCAGAACCGCAAATCCCCACACCAATCTCTCGATTTTTTTCTCAAGAGTAAAACAAACCCAACTCAATTCCCACATCAAAAACCACACAGATCACAAGAAACACTCGCAACCTCAACCTAAACGCCCAAGTGCTTCCAAAAAATTGTTAACTTTAGTTCGGTAAACTTACTATGATCGCAAGAAAGCCAAGACTTCTTTCGTTTACCTAAATTCTCCACTTCAAAGCTGGGCTTGGGGACCGACCCGGCCGACCGCCCGCGGCCGCGCTTAGGACCCGCCGAGGAGAAAGTCGATCACCGGCGACGGCGCCGACGAAGATATCGGCTTCGGCGACAGCGCCATCGTCACCGACCCGTCCGGCCCGTACTTCCTCGGCCGCCCTCTCTTCTTCTTCATTGGCAGCGCCGTTCCCGCCGCGACGGCCGGCAGCTCGCCGCCCACCGCCGGCTGCTGCGGCGGCAGGGGAGGAGGGGCCGTCGCCGGCTGAGCCGCCGATCCAGGAGCCTGGGCCGGGTTCTCGGGCCTTGGGGCCACGTGGTACTCTGATGGAGCATCTGATCCCACCACTGTAACACCCCCACTGCTACTCACACCTTCTCTTCCCTCCATGGTTAAAAAACCTCGCAAATTCCTATGCTCTAAACACCAAAAAGCATTCAACTTTTCAGCTCAAAACTAGAACTACCCAGAACCGCTTTCCAACCAAAAATTCAAACTTGATGGAAACCAAGAAAGCAAAACATGCCACTGAAGCTAGAAACTTGAAAAAAAAAAAAAGCAGAAAAAAATTTGAGAACCTTACACAGAAGCAGAACCGCAGCAAGGACAACTTCAAGAACGGATTTTTGAATTCTTTTCCTTCCTTCCTTTTTTTTTTCTTTTTACAGTGAGATTCACTGCAGTTTCTTGATTACAGGAAGTAGAATTAAGCTCAAACGGGAGAGCTTAAAACTTAAAAAGTTGGTCATCCTAATTTTTTCCAGTAAAGAAAAAACTAAATTATATTTATCTAAAAAAGTGGAAGGTTTGATTTTTCGGAAAGAGGTGGAGTATAGGGAGATGATAATAATTAAAAAAAAATCGATTTTTTTTTTTAGGTAAAGTTGTTGTTCAGCTAATTTGGTTCCTAACTTTCCTAAGATTGTCCGAACTGATATTATATTAAGAAATAGACAGGCATAAAAAGAAAACAATATATCAGATAAGCATCGCTCGAAATTATTATTTTAAGGTTGATTTTTTTTATTTCGCATATTTAAATGTGGAGATATTGATTTCCGTGTTTTGGTTGGAACTCCCGTTGAGATGTAATAAATTAATTGATTATTGGCAGAGGGTAGGGTTACATATAATTTTTTTCCCGATTTTTTTTTTGAATTGTTTTGCTTGGAAAATGGGTGGGGGGAAATATTGGATTAATACCTCCCCCTAATATTTAAATGATGAATTGAGACTTTAGTTGCCAAGGCATGAAGCAATTGTCTGTAAAGAAAAGTAGTGATGGCCAAGATTCTCCTCTTTTTCGGATCCGGCGTGCAATAACCAATTCAAATGAAAATGATGACCCAGAACAATATTAATTAGAGGAAATTAATGAAAAGCCCAATTACAAGTAATAACATTTAAGTCCATCTTAAAATTCTTCATAATTAAAAAAGTCATTTATTTTGATAAAGCTTTTGATTTGGTTTGAACAATACCGTCCTCCCTTTAAATAATTGTAAGTCCATGGATTTTCTTTTAATTTTTTTCCGTATTTTCTAAGTTCATGCACCGTTCATGTCATTCACCCTTAATTAAGTGCAAGAGAAATCACTAAATAAATTTCAATCAATTATTATTTGTGAAATAAAATTTTTGGACAAATTTTCAATAGTCATTGGACATATGAAGTAAGTCGATCAAAATGAAAAAAAAAACATAATGATAAAAAAAAACATTTCAAAGTTTAATTTCTCAGGCATCTTCATGGATAGTGCATGATTTATAACAAGAAATTAAAGCTTAATTTCCCACTAACAGTCATGTCATGACCTTTTTAGCAAGTACCTAATATTCAATTGAAAAATGTACATCTGCCTTGATAACCATAAATGTGAAACCGGTCACTTTTTCTTTAATAATGCCTATAATCATGTAAATTGATGAGGGATTTTCGCAAATTTAAATTATTATAGAAATGTGGAAGTGGGGGAGTGGGGAGGGGGGGACCACGGGGGTAGAGGCCAGTCCATGTGCTTGAATTACCACCTTGATATTACCTACCGAAAGTGCAATGAATTACTTACTTTTTCGATATAAAAGACACAATAATAATTATTAATAATAATTATAACAAGGAATTGGTGTATACCAAATGTTAGGCACAGCACGTGATCCAGCTGTTTTACACTCTCTTTGGAAACCAAAATTTATATGTTTATAAAAAAAAAAATGTACACGACAAATAACCAAAAACGAATCCTTCTTTTTCTCTTTCTTTTGCAGGTTTTTTATTTCACTCTTCGAGAAGGGAACCGTGAAATTTATTTTCTTTTTTGAAAATTGGAAATAAAATATTGATAAAGGGTCTTTTTTTGTCCTGTTAGATTGAAGAAAAATGGGACAAGGGAAGATGCTAAATGCAAAAATGACCTCTCGCGGAAGAAAAGAAGACTTCAAGGACACTTTTCCAGAATGTGCTCAACTGCCCATTATCAAATTGTTAGTCAGTCATTGAGTTTACAACCGAAAACATACACCCAATTCAACATTATTGGGCATAAAATTCCATAGGAGGAAGAAAACGTATATGTCCTTTTACGTGTAGTCCACTAGTCAAACCATGCAAATGTGATAGGTGTCTCCCGTACAAAGCATTTTTGTTGCATAAAAATCTGAATCGGACATTTATAACTTTGGGGCTATTTGTGAATGATTTGAAAAGCATTTTATAAAAGGCATTGTGAAAAGTTATATGTAATGCTTTACGGATCTAGTTTATGAAATGAGTTTTAAAATGATTTGAGAAATATTCTATGAAAAGTATTTTGGCCGATGAGCTAAGTTGCGAAAAGGGTATATGTTTTAGTTTGTGAAATGTATTCAGATTTATAATATGAATTATGGATTGGTTTTGGGGATTGTTGGAGGATGATGGTTTAATGTTCATTATCATTGCGAACCCGGTTTAAAGATTTTTAGATATGCATACTAGTTTCATGATATCATTTGGGGCCAAGCCACCGGCTAATATGTAGGTTGAGACTTTGCTAGGGGGAAATCTTAGTCACCTTGTCACTATGTATTATGCTGTGACCATGGTCGGATATTAAACAATAGATTAGTCGATAGAATGGATCATCAATGTATGATTTAATAAAGCTTGATCAATGAATTTCATCGTTGATGTTTGTTCATATATAATTGATTTAAGGAATATTTCATATATGTTTATGGTTATGTTAAGGTGATATGACTTTCGACCGAAAAAAAGTATTATAACTCAATTTGATTATGTGCTGGATTTGAAATAAGTGAGTTTGATGTTGTTTTATAAATGTGCATAGCTGATGCTCAACCTACTTAGAAAAAATTTGTACCACTCACTGAGATGTGATTGCTCATATCATTCATCTTACATCTTTTTTCAAGTTCTTCAATTAGAGGCAAGTTGAATAAGAGCACTATCAATGGGAATTTACTGTGGTTCCCTGAAATTGGGAACCGCCTATTAAGGACTGATTCTACAAAATGGACCTACTAAAGAACTAGATCACTGGTTTGGTACGGTTCCTGGGTGGGTCCATGAAACTGGTCTTTTTATGTGTGAGTGCGTGCAATGATTCTCTGTTTAGTATCAAAATGATACTACAGCAATTGATGCATATTTTCATTCTGGCAGTCTTCTCTTCTTTCAACTTTCCTCAAACATATAAAGAACCAAAAAGATTAAAGAAAAAGATCGGAAAAGAAAAGTTCAGACTTTTTGAACCCTCTTCAAAGAGCCTTGAAAGAAAGAAACCTAGAACAAACCAAGACACTGACCACGGTCGCCACTAAATATGTTGGGGTCTTAACCAGTGATCTCCATTCTCCTTCCATTTTAACACCAACCCAGAACTCTCTCTTCCATTTTCTTTAAATCTCAAACACAAATTCAAACCCACGGATACAGAAAAGAAACCCCAACTCTCCTTTACTCGTTGCGAAGCAAGAAAGGTCGTAACTTTTGAGAGGTCACATTAATGGTGGGTCATTGGTGTAAGCAAAGAAAGGAGACCATACATTGAAAAGAAAAACACATTTAAGATGAGGCGAGAGAGTTGAGAGGGCTAGGGTAGAGGGTTTGTGTGAAAAGGTAGACGATAGGGGTGTGAAAGATTTGTATGTACAAAGCCCGATTAGGGTTTTTTTGCTTTATATGTATTTATCAATATATATATATATGTACCAGTTTAGTCCTGGTGAACGGATCTATGCTCGGAACCAAGAATTGGACCAATCCTCAAGAGAATCGTCGATTCGGTTTGGTCGAGTTTTGAGCAGTCCGGGCAGTTCCCGATTTTTTTGCGCACCCTCATATATAGGATGGATATACGTTTTGATAACAGGTTCATGTTAGTTTTTGTTTGAAGGTGTGTCATTTGAGTAGAAGGATAACTGTGTCATTCTCTTGTACTTATAGGGGTTTGGGTGTGAAGTTTGTTGGTATTAGAGCAGGGCTCACTCAAGTAGATGTGTTGTTCAGTGATGAACCATGCAGAAGCTAATGAGCCTGTAATGACTTGGTTCAATGAGGGCCAGAGGCTCGAACAAGTAGCGGTTCCTAACAGGCTTCTAAAATGTCAAATGAGGCAAGGATGAACTGAATTGTGAACCGAACGGAGAGAGATAATATTGAAATTAACTTACTAAAGACGTATTTTGACGTAACAACAAACTTAGAATTTGAACTCTAATTTTAAGCACGCTTAAGTAAGAGCACTACCAAAATGGGTGACCTCTTAGAAAAGTGCCAATTTGTACTGCAAAGGACAAAATCGTGAGCTTCAGTATGAGATGGATTAAAGCGGACAATACCTCAAATAAGTTAATCCAGTAATATCACAATATGGTATGTATATATATATGGCCATAATTAGTATACTTATGGCCGCAACATTAATATAAATAAACTACAACTTTGACATTACAAAAAAAGGTTAGTTGTTAAATACGAATTATGTAGCTTATTTCTTTCTTTTGAATCCATTATCTTATATAAAAAAAAATCATACCGTTTGTTAAGCATAGCGCATTTATATTTTATTTAAATTTTCTCTGATTTTAAAACTCACTTATTTTAGACATATCGTGTATTTGCGAAAATAATTCACATGATTGAGAACAGTGATGAAAATAATTCTATTAAAAAATCCACTCAATTTTTTCCTAAATTTCTGTTAGAAAACGGATGAGGAACAGGTTCACGAGCTTTGATTTATCATTTTATCATTCAAATTTTGTCTTCCATCTCAAATTTCCATAAGAAATTAACAAATGAAAAGAAGAAGAAGAAGAAGACAAAATTTCTAAGAACAATTACCCGGTAAATTTCACAAATGGAATCAACATTTTATACTTTCTCACTTTCTTTTGTAAATTCAATGTTTTAATAACAGATTGGTAAAATCTAATTCGCGTAATAACAATTCAAAAAGTTTTTAAAAAGGGATTAAAAAAAAAAGTGATCGCTGGCTTCGAGAGCACGAATAAAATAGTGAGATCCATAAAGTTGAATGCCGGACAGCAAGCATTGACCAAAGCAAATTATATTTTTGCAATTAATAAATAAATTGTTTTTATTTTCACTGAGACTGATGGCATCTTGCGTAAACAGGGCTGCAAAAAAACAAAAAAAACAATTGAAAAAAAATTATGTCCAGATAAGAACAATCTAAATTAATTAATCCGATTAATAAAAAAATATGGTGATAAGGTCGATGCAACATTAGCTTGGACATCTTATAATAATTCCAATTATTTAAGTCTTGTTTAAATACATATCGCTTGTCTATTTATAATATTTTTTTTATTTTTTTTTTTTCCTTTTGGCCGGTGATCTAACCTGACTTAAATTGCATTCTACTCAATCCAAACAAAAAAAAAAAAAAAAAAGGGGACGCAGCGGACAAATCAAAGAGAGCTCGTTATGTTATATTTATATAACATTGGATTAATTAATTAATTAATTACCACTTGACCCTAAAGATGAGTAGGGCTTATAGTGACTTTTATTGCACATCCATGTCATGATATGTGTTTTCATGATGAAAGTGAGTGAGTGATTAAATTAATTAATTATAATAATAATGAGCTTTTTCACAATATTTTATGTTCAGGCGTGCTCCAATCGTATTGATAATTAAAGGGTGGCACGTTGTGGAGATGAAAAAGGTGAGGAATTAGCTTTGAATTGCAGATTTCGGCCCCCTACCTAATATCTCATTCATATTGGTACTAATCTCTACCGTATAGAAAGCGAATTCAAAGGAGAGCTCGAGGTCAAACTGCTAGGGAAGAAGGCGCGAATAATCCCCAAACTCAGGTCCAATGTGCAATATGATCCTCTAAACATCTTGATTTTCATAATCGAACTTAAATCTCCCGCGGCTTAAACTCACTTAAATCTCTTTCCTATGCTAATTAGCATCTCTTAACATTTATCTCTCTCCATATGTGTCAGACATTTACAACCAGGCATGGCTTCTGCCCTTTGCTAGTTTGAATAGGTTACTAACTTCAAATTAATCAATTATTAATTTAATTAATTAAATAAATTAATAGGGTGCGCATTTCTTTCTGATTAATGGCTAAAAGGAATTTAAGTAGGTTTTGAATTCCTCCTCCATCGAGTCAAAATCAGCAGGCATGCTGGTCAAAAAGGCTTTTGTAGCATGCCCTATGGACCTGGATTATTGTAGTCAAAGAGGACATGACCTTCCAAAAAGATGACAAAATTAGAAAATAAATTAATAAAAAAGAAGGGGTTTCGTTAATTAATAATTGGGCAGGTCCATTGGGACAAATCTGGCGACCGTATATCAAGGAATTTCTCTCTTTCTTTAAAGTCAAGGACCACTGACCATGGGATGGCGGGATTAGTACTTAGTCATAATTAACTAGTTTTAATTATTTTTTTTTTTTATCACTAAGCCAATTTTTTTTAAAAGATGGTTTTATTTTTATTTTATAGGCGTAATGACGATGATGAAAGTAGAAGCCAAGCAATCTCAACATTTTCTTATACTTGATCACCGTTAAGACAATAGAAAAAATAACTCTTGCCTGTTCTTTATTTCCATTTCCTCATCGACGCTTTGAACAGAATCTCATCTCGTGTCGTCCCTTCGCCTCGAGACTATCTATTTTGATCCGGGAAAAATAGGGAAAAGAAAAATTACCCGCGATGAATCCCCGAGAGATGCGGCTCGAGTAACTAGCGAATTCATTCTCCTCGATAACAGGTTTGGATTCGGATCATCGCACTCGGCACTATCTATCGAGCCGGGCAAAGATTTGTGAAACAACCGCTAATTTCCATGATCTCTTGAAAGTAACTTTATTACTTCTCTTCGTAACTCCCAAAGCTCAACTTCAAACAAGGTTTGAAAAGCCCAATTCAGGTTATCTGTCTGAAAGCCCAACTCTCTAATCTTTTTTTGAATTTGTAGTTTTTTTTTTTGAATTTGTAGTTCATTAATTCAAATTTTAATTTTTTTTAATATGCACGAGTTATCGCAGACGCGTACCCTATGTTTCCTAAAAATCGATTTTGGAATCGGAATTGATTTTCATCGTATATTTTCCCCACCAATTTTGTGTTTGGTCAATGCATGAGGTACATACATTTAGTAAAGTCCATATAATCATAACCTAAAGTTTATTCACTAAAAAATAAAATAAAAGAAGATAATAGAGGACCTCACATGGAGAATGGAGGAAATTGAAATTTGAAATCTACATTGAGCCCGGCCCAATAAGCCCATTACCACATGTAGGCTTTTTGTAACTCTTCTGCTATTAGCCTTCGAAATTTTTTCATGAAATTTCTCGGATACCCGACATTCGTATTCTCTCTAGGACATTCCTTAAATCAAGAATAACTTTTGAAATTTAGAAATAAAGTTGGCGTCGCGCATGATACGTATGCTTCGACATCGAATGAGCACGAAGAGTTTCTCCAGCACTCGACGGCCCAGTCGATGTAGGAACCTTTTCGAGCACGATTGGATAGTATATTCACAGGTCGTGCACAGAATCGAGAACCCCAAAATCGGAGGAAACCAAAGGAATACTCTCGGCTCCTAGTGCTCGCGTATGCCATGATTTGTACGGATGGGGAACAAATTTGAGAGATTCCATCAAACAAGATGGCCTAACAAAGGTGGAATGGAGATTATTCCAATGTTAAAAAGCGGAGTCTCGTGACAACATTTGCGCTTAAGTTTCTCGCATACGTCTTGTTAATAGCTGGCCGAGAGAACAAATTCTCCGTATGTTTATGGACAGATTCCTGCTTTGGCCAACTTTCGATAACTTTGTTGTGTTGTATGAAGCTTTAGTAAAACTAGGTGTATCCGACACGAAATCCTTAGGCTCTTAGTTGTTTCGTTGTCTGCCTTGTCGAGCGAAAGATAGAATGTGCGAGAGATTTTGTATTCTTAGCTGAAGATGCGTGGCTGAGTATCCGCCTCGGACTCTCTTTAACCGCTTGTCTTTTAGACAGAATATCCTTAACTTTAATCTCCATAGTCGCGTCAAATGTCACGCCGGCCATTTCAAATCCTAACATTTTTCATCTCTCTGACCTACAAAAGCTTCTTGTGGTAGGGTCCGGGAGGGCAGCATCCCCCGCTCCCGACCCTTGATGCCAGAAGGCTTTTATAATTTGAACCCATATTTTATTGATTGTTTGAGTTCAGGCCCATGAATAACTACTAAATGTCTATCTTTTTCTCTTATAATTGAGGAATGCAACATAAAAGTTGGAGATGCTAATATAGTAAAACCTTCTACTGGACGTAACCCTAATTTAAAGATGAACCAAGATAAAAATTATTGTGTCTCAATTTTTTTTCTTGCTTCTACTCTTTATTTTCTTATGATTATGCGCCGAATTCTAACACGTTGCCCTCATCCACACCCAATCCTCTCTCTCTATCTCTCTCTCTATCTCTCTCTCTCTCTCTCCAAACACAATAACACGGCAAAGTAGCTATCGAGAGCCATCCCCGATAACGTCGAGTTGCCGCTCAATGCCACAGTCTGACCCCTAATGTCGACGACAACACCACACCCTTACTCATCACCTGCGTGCCCATCCCCTAGCATCTCTGTCTGTGAAGAGATCGTTCGCAATTCACAACGGTAAGGCCACGCAAGCTCGGCCCGAGCCTGCGGCTCTCGATCTATAGGGCCATGCAAGGTCAACGTCAAGCTTGCGAGCGTTGCAAACGGCCGCGAGCTACACAAGCTTTGTATCAAAATTTTAGAAAAAGACAGTTCACCAATTTAATTAACCAAAAACAAGTTACGTGATTTTGTTAGACATACACGAAAGCAAAAATAAACATAGCCACATAGCCTCCCTATAAATATGGGTGTGCAAAACGGACCGCCCAAATTAGAAATTGCCCGAACCAGACCGAGCTAGCTGGTTGGCTCCGGTTCCTGAGAGTGTCGGTTGGGTTCTCGGTTCCTAAAAGTAGAAAGGGTATCCGGGCAATCCAGTTCCTGATTTTAAGAGGGAATTGGATCGACTACATATAATATTTTTTTTAATTTTTTATTTCTTAAAAAAAATAGTAAAATATGAATTAAATTTTAAGTGACCAAATCTATTGGACCAGTCCGGTCCGGTCTCCAATTCTCAATTTTGGGAACTGGGATCCGATCACCCTTACCTATAATGTACAAACTTTAGATTCACAGACTATTTTTCTCTTTACAAATTTTAGATTCACATGATCACCAAACAAATATTTCAAAGAAATGTAACCAATCGAGAAAGCTAAAGTTAAAGCTGTGATCACACACGCCTTTATCAAGTTGCAAAACTCGGTTCCAAGGCCAAAAAGAAGGGTAACAAAAATTAAGGACAACACGGAGAGAGACAGGCACACAAGAATTTAGATTCTGCTAACAAAAGAATGCGGCCGGGGCATAAACAGACGAGCCTCCTTTTGCTTTGTCGGATTCGCTTTTAATTAAATTCGTTCTCCCCCTCTTTAATTCTCGCAAATTTCTAGACCTACCATGGTTCCAATTTGCACTAAATTATTGCAATTTTCGTGGACCCTTTTCTTGGATTTAAATTGGCCTTTTCTTTTGGCTTATCTAGTGTCGCATGCAATCTTAATCCAACACGGGGCCAAATTGGAGTTTTGCGTGTTGTATCCTTCTCACTAACTAGCAAGAAGCTAGGATATTCATTCCCAGTTGCACTGAGACTGCAAAAACGACACGGTGCATAAGACGCTGGTGTACTTAGGCAACTTAGGGTTTTTGGACTAAATTATTAGAGGGGTCAACGGCCCACAAGACCCAACACATTTCAACCCTCGGCACATGCCTCGTCCCTATGCCAATGGCATCTAACCCAACACTAATCTTTAGCATATGGTCATTTCCGAGTCTACATATATACACGCGCGCGCGCACTTCCATTTCTCTCCAATAAAATCATCGCTGTGCTCGCCCACAGAACCAAGTAGATAACTATGGCGAAGTCGATTGAGCCGACCCGTGTCGATGCCGGACTCCCCCCTTTCTTTAGCTGTAAGCGGCGGGGGGGAATTAACTAATGTTAACGCGTCCGGCCGTCAAAACGAGCCCGCCCAAATGATGGGGACGAGGGAACGGCTCTCACGAGAACACAGTGTCCGGCGGGCACGCAATCATCTCGCGGCCCCCCCGCCCCTCTCGATCGGGCTCGATAACTCCGCATGAACAGATAAATTAAGACCTGATTAAATCTTTGGAGTTTTGGTTTATGTAAAAAACCGTCAAACGTTGAATCGATCTTAGAAGACGAAAAAACACGCATGAAAAGAAGAGCCTCCAATGAGTGGCGTGCTTAGTGCCAAACCTCTCGTCCCTCCCTTTCTTTTCCTCTCCGTTGATTCAAAATAACATAAAATAATAATGGTACAAGAAATAAAGGTCGAGAAGGTGGTGCCAGCTAATACAATTGAGCTTTTCAGCTCGTTGATCGGCGCTAATTTCGGTCGCGTCAAGTCGGACCATTGCCATTCTTAGGAAAAAGGTGTGATCTTTTGAGCCTATGGAGGATTTTCGATCTAGGGGAAAGAGGATGAGGACGACTCCTTTTCGGGTCACCCGCCACTCCCGTCGGCGACGCCCGAATCGCACCCAGCGCCGAAAAACCGATGGCGAGTGGGAGAATGACCGAGGGGGTCGTCGACCCGGTCAATTACTTGATGCGCGACGTGATGCTTATCGAACGCGTACTCTGACTAATCTAGGGAAATTTCATATGAGTGCATCGCTTCCGAGCTAAGCATCGCGGATTTTTCTATATCTTTATAAGGAAAAAGTCACGTTGAAAATTTCACGTGACGATATTTAATGTGCTTATAGGCATGAACGGCGAAAAACTCTATCGTGAGACCATGAACCCTCGATTCAGTGCTTATCGCCGAGCATGTCTTGGGTTCGGAAGAAATGGAGTATTAGTATAGTTTATGTTTCCTGCTCATCAACTGCTTGTCGGCAACAAGCATACAGCCCTACTGATAAAGGGATTGAGGGGAAGGGGCTCGAGAGTACCGAGGTCTCGGGTTTCAATTTCCGTGAACACCATACACACATATGTACATAGTAAAGATGGGGCGAGACCGAAAAAACTAAACTGCTCGTCAATGAACGATTCGACTTTCAAATACTAACTACACAGATCAACGATTCTGAATTAGTAATAATAGAAATTCAATAAACTTACGTTGTGATGTATACAATGCCGTCTTCATTCGAAAAAATTTTCAAACATTTGGGGAAATGGAAGGAGACAAAATAAAGAAGACGATGATTCCAAAGATGCCAAGCCAGGAAGCAAAGCTCGCTTTTGGGATTCGATTGAGCGTCGGGAGTCGTGGCGTCTTTCCTCGGGCGCACACCAAAGCACGCGATTATTTTTTTTTTTTTTGAAATTTTTGCTATCGACCCCCTTTAATTTAATTCTATTTTATTCATTTAAATCCGGCCTATCTTTGACCACTTCGAATTCAAATGTTTTTCTTTTTTCGTTTGTCGGAACTCGAACGAAAGCAACAGGAATAGGTCGTTACGGTGAAACCATCGATGCCCACCATCGTTAAAACAAATGGAATTTGACACTAAGCAAATTGGGTTTATCCGACTTAGCACTAAACTTTTTTGCTTGCTAATGTGGGGACAAATTTGGCGTGGCGAGTCTGTCCAACATTGTAGCAAGATCTTAACGACGCCCAGTGCGATGCTAGGGGTGATTCTTATGGATTTATCGAAGTTAGGGGCAGATTAAACTTAGGAGCTGGCTAGCTAGCATCCAATTGAACAGCCTTGTATAAAGTGGATTCCTAGTTTAATGTCTTGCAAGAAATCTACGCACGTATCATCTATATCGAAGAATCGCGTTCCTAGCCAAGCTCTTTTTATGTGATTGGATGTGCAAGGTGCGCCATGGTGGTCGTATCTTGCTCGCCTGTATCGCCGGCGACGTGCATGCCCTGTAAAGCGCGAAAAGAACTGCGGATAAGGCCTCGGAGAATCATTTGACGCAATCGTTTTCTTCAACTAAGACCCTCGTTTAGCCCCGAAAGATTGTTGCTAGGGGTGAGCACCGAATCAGGGTAGATCCTAAAACTGGATTGGGCTAACCCTACCCAGCCAGTTCTCGATTCCGAAAACAGAGCTGGCTATTACTGATCTAGTCCCTTAGTTGTGGGTGTGGAATCGAACTGAGAAGCCTTAATTTCTTTTTTTAGTTTTAACTTGAATATTGTAATCATGCTATTGCCGCCTCTTCGTCTGGTTTCTCTCTCCTGCTCTTGGCTCTGCTTTGCCCACTTCTTCACATTGCCTCAATGCAAATCAATCATTCGAAGCTCACAAGCCTCCTGTAAAAATCGGTCACTAGGTTGTACAAGGAGAATCGAAGACGCTCCGTTTCTCTGATTCCAACAAATGCGGAGGCTTTTCAGAGAAACTTGCATTGTGTAATCGAAAAATCAAAGCCTTCAACAAAACTCTCAAGGAATAAAAAAATGAAGCGAAGTGAAAAAGGAATTGAACTCGTTGATATCAAGATTTACCGGGTAAGTTTCAATTTCAAAAAACTGAAAACCGATAGCAATGGGACTCCAAAACCGCTTGCCCCCTAATTGTTGCCACACTGTTAACATTTGCAGCGTGCTCAACCACCGAAGAAACCCTTTTGTCAAGTTAAAAAGATGCACTCGGCGCTTGGAAAGCATTCATGATAGGGGAGGGGACAATTCACATGATTTTACCTAACGAAAACCAAATTTGATTTGACTTGATTTTGATTGAACAACGAGCTGAGGGGAACGATGATAGCAACCGGAAAGGGTGGAACAACATGGAGTTAGTCGTCGTGCTCTCATTGGTTGCAACGCTGGAAGAGTCGTTAATGCGGAGAAAGATTCTCCCAAAACAGTGCGCGCAGAGGACACATTGCAGCTCAAATGCAATGCTCATCATGGTTTAGGTCAACCAATTAATATAAACTAATCATTTTTAAACCGCCCATTTACTATTCTCTCCTTCCCCCTTTGGGGCTCGCACATGACAGCACCATGCTTTGTAATTGCGGCCAACAAACACAGTTGTCTACATGGGTTGTTCCTCATAAAATCCGAAAAACTACAGGACAAAGTTCACAAGTTCAGAGACACAGAGAGAATGTGGAGAACTCAAGTCAACCATCGACACAAGTACTAGAAAAAAAATAGTCATTTTATGTTACAATACTCTCTACTGCTGTGTAGAAATAACAAATGATTTCATCTACCTAACTCATCTCTCTCTCACTCACCGCCACCAACACCGACACCAACGCAAACTGTAGTATCCATGACCCTCATCCATCATCACTAAACCTTCAACAACACCCTCTCACCACCAATTTGCTGTTTTAACTTTCCTCACCTGTCCTTTCTTTTTTCTTTTTTGTTCTGCTCCCTTCTGGCTATAATTCAAACCTCCATAAAAAATCAAGCATTTAAAAATTTAATCTTGTATAGGGGGACCCCCCAATCCTCCAATCCAATCTGGGTCCCTATCAAAATGAACCGACCAACCAACAAACCCTCAAACCCCCCCACCCCCCCCCCCAAACTAAACTAGCAAGCTACCATCACCAAATTTCCAACTTTTTGCTGTTCTGCCCTCTTCTGCTATGTACACAGAGCCCCCAATCCGAAGCAAAGAATATGCCGCCACATCAGTGGACGAATCTCCCTACCAATTTGCAAAATACCCTTTTTTCCCTCACTCCCTTCTCTCTCTCTTTTCAAATTTTCTTTTTGCCCTTTTCAAGTACATGATCTGATCAACCCCAAATTGTACAGATTCCTCCTCACTAGGCTTCCAAGTGACAACAGCACAGCCCCAGCAACCCCAACTGCTTCCTCTCCTTCACTCTCTGGGCTTCTGTCGTAGATCAATGGCACTTCCTTCACGCGCAGTTCGCTGAGCCCGACCCTCTGCCTCACCGCCTCGATGATCTTCAAATCTGCCGGGTTGCCCACTGCATCCGTCACGTAGAACACGTTGAAAGCTGTGCCCAACGTGGTGGATATCTCGGCCCTCGTCACGTTGAGGCCGTTCTCGCGGAATGTCCTTGTGACCTCTGCTAAAAGGCCCGGTCTATCTGCCGTGCATAGTTCTAACCTCACACCCTATGAACATAGAGAACATTTCATTAGATTAGAGAACTAGAAAAACAAGAATGGTACTAAATTTGCAAGATAAATGGCGCTTGATCAGTGAAATGTTGGGATTTCTGTAAAATACCTCAGATGCTCTTCTCTCGACAGCAGCTTGCAGACATAAGATCACACGTTGCCTCTCAGCCTCGGAATTAATTGGGGTTCCATCCATGTGCCTAATGCAGAATTCCTGAAACACCATCAACAAACGGTCAAGTCAATATCTTTACCAAATAGCAAACAGGTTTTTCTTGTTTTGATCAAAATCGGCAAAGATATATACCAGAGATGCTCTATTCCCAGTAGTATCGATGGTCGCGTGGAAGACGACGTACTCCATATCCGTCAATGTGCACACCACATCGAACAGAAGCTTTGTTCTGTCCTTGCACTCAACGTTCACGACCGAGTAACCCCTCTCGGCCCAATGTTGTACTGTCACTACTGGAGAGTCGCCATTTAGCTCTAGGACCGGCTCCCTCTCATAATCGCGATCCGCAAACATCATCTGGTGCAGTCTTCTCTCGGTGTGTGTCACAGCCAGAGAAACTGACGTCTTCGCGCTCCTAATATCGTTATCTCCCTTGAGAACATTCCTCAACCGTGCTTCGATTCTATCAATCTGCTGCGAGTCCTCGATCGGGGACCCGGAATTGCAGTCCTTGACATATATTAAGGAAGCGATCCTGCCGTTGTGAGTCCACACCTTGGCCTCCACGATATCGCATTGCAGATCGGCCAACACTGCAAACACCTCGGAGAGCAGGCCGACCCGGTCTGTGCCGGTCAGCTCCAGCGCCGTTAGGCCAGTATAGTCACTGGTGCTCGTATAGTGAATTGTTCCGAGAGACTGCAACAACCAAAACCGGCACTCTCTTTTTAGATACAAACAATGCAATGTTCATGACTAATAAATCACTTGATCCACTTATACCAGAATTAATTGCTTCCATATTCTAATAGAGTACACATGTAACTAGTTCCACATATATCAGTTACAGTTAGAGAGAACTCTTAAGAGGTTTCAGAATAGTAAATTACCTGTTCCATGTAGCTGATAACGCTCTCATCGGTTAATTTCTTTCCGTTTTGATCGGTCACATGGAAAACTGTAGAACCCAGAAAAATCCAAGGCAAGAAAAATCAGGGAAATTGCTCAAAATGCGATCAAGGAAAGTTACTAAATGTAAAGATACCAAGATAAAGACACAACGCCAAGAAAAGAACCAAAAGAGCAAAAATTAAGGAACAAAGATTTTGGTGACTCACCATCCATGGACCATCTTCCATCGGACGAAATGTAAGCCTTCTTGATGGAAAGGTTGAGATCAGTGAGGATCTGGACCGCCTCCAAGAGAATCCCATGTTTTCTTGCACTGTCGACCTGAAGAAACACGAGCCCAGGACTTGGTCAGACCCGCACAACATTGAACAAGCAGCAAGATATCTCATTTTCTTTCTTTCTTTCTTTCTGGTTTTGTTGAAACTTCTGGGAAAGGGTTTCGTGGAAGCATACCTTGACAATAGTGGCAGCGGGACAAGCACCGTTATCAATCACCACCCTGTTAAGAGGACAACAACAGTAACAAACAACCAAGTCAGCGCGAATGGCATCCGGTCTAAAATTCATAGTCTAGACGACAGACTCTGTCTTTGAACTTTCAAAGGAAGGTTTGCGAAGAAATCTTTTTCCAACCAAAAAATAATTTCTTTCTTGAAATGGAGCAAGTCCCTTACAGAACTTAGCAAGAGATCGGATGGAAAAATTGGGGAAAAAAAAAATCGACCAATCCCAAGCAAGGGGGGGGGGGGAGAAAAACAGAGACCCAGAGAGCTCCTCTGCCGTTCTGGGACCAAAGACGGACGGCCTTCCCGAGGACCAAGTTGAAAGGACTTGAGGACATGGATCCGGGAACAAACCTCGGGGTGTTCATGCGAAACACGAGCTTCTCGTACTCGTCCTGGCAAGCATGCCACTCCATCTTCTCCATTCTCTGCATCTGCATCTTCTTCCCCCCACTCCCTCCTCTCTTCTACTCTCCCCAAAAAACACCAAGGAACCAAGAAACCACCCAGACAAAAGCAAGCGAAAGCCACAAGACCCGGAGGCGAGGAACCCGGAGGGCGCTGCGGTTCGCAACGACGCTGCTGCCGCCTGCTCCGGGCTGCGGGCGTGAACAGCGAACGAACGGCAGCGACAACAATGTTCGTGCTCCGGATTGTCAGCCTTTTGCCGGGCCTCCTCCTTCGATCGAATCGCTTCGGTTCAAAGGGACACCGCCCCTCGTCGCCGAGAAGAGGGAGGAGCTCCTCTGCAGCTGCTACCGGCGCTTTCTCTCTCTACAGAGCTAGCGGTGGGGTGGTGGGCAGGTCTTTCTCTCTCTAGAGAAGCCTTCGTTGGTCTTTCAACTCTGAGGACTCTCGAGCTTGAGGTCGCTTACATATATATATATATATATATATATATATATGTGCAGGTAGTTTTCTTTAAATTAAATGAGGAAATATATTTTTTTTCTCCTAAAGGTATATTGCAGTACGAGAAATTTATTTATTTATTTATGGCAATTAGCAAAAGGAATGGGGGGAGAGAGAGAGAGAGGGGAGGGGGATGGGCCACATGGCGTGAGTAGCGCGTGCCCCGGACGGACTGTCCGGCCCGACCCACCTCCCGCCCTTTTTTTCTTTTTTCCTTTTCTCTTTGGCCCCCTCTCCCCCCACCGCTTGAGAATAGGGAAAAAACCCTAGAAATTTGCAAAAGTAATTCTGAATAACCAACTCGATTTAGAAATTGGATAATGACTTTAACCGTTTTTGAATTTTTGGCCCAACGTGCAATACAGTCCATGAGCTCTTAATTTGTTCGATGTGTTCTTGAATTTTAACTCGATGTGCAATGTGATTCCAGAACTTTTAATTTATTCAAGGTAGTCCTTCTATTAATTCAAGTTCAGGGATTACACAGAACATTTTCATATAATTCAGGCAATATATTAGGTATATATACCGGAAGTCTATGAGCCACATTGCGAATGAGGCCAACGTTAAGGGACTGTTTATATCATTATTTCATTTTAAATTAGGCGCAATCCAGGAAAAAAAAATTAGATAGCAAGTCGAGTTAAAATCCTCGATCGGACGGATGGGGTCGGCATTGCAGCTCCGGGGCTGTATCCAGAGTGCTTCTTAAAAGCAAATTTAAAAATAAAAAAAAAAAAAAGAGAGAGAGAGAGATCGAAGTTAAACTTGGGATTATATGTTTGTACTAGCAAAGATAGTCCCGTCCACGATCGAAAGGAGGAGATAAATTAGGTCGATCCGGCCGACCGTTCGGCACGTGACGAGAGGCCCGCTCGGGTCGGGCGGCTCTTTCCCTTGTCCATTTGAACTTTTATCGGGGCCCGTTCCTTTTGTACCTCTCGCTGTACCTTCCCCCTCGTAACGAACTTCGGTTCCACCGAATATGCCCCTCCCACAGCTCCCCCTTCCAGTTATTCCCCGCCTGTCCTCTTTGGCGGGAGGCCAAAGTCGTCTTTTCACGCTCCCCCTTTCAAAAGATATCGAGCGCCGGATCGGGAGGGTGCTCCGATCCAAACGGAAGAGTCCAATCTTTGAGCTGCCGCCTGCCAACACTGACTTCAATTCGCTAAACAAACAAGTCCAAAGGCCAAGCCATATGACAAGGAATCACGGCGCGCGCGGGGGTCGTACCGTACTAGCCATTCGGGACTCATCGGTATTTTCGCCACCCCGAAACCATCCAGCTAACCCCGACCCTGCCACCCCCCTCCCTCGGGAGGACTGATCGAGCCGTGAAACCACCGTAATCTCGGGCCTCGAGAAGCTCGAGCGAATCGGGTTTTTCCTCTGCGGTCGCCACTCCATCGGGTCGTCACCGTCCTCCTCCTCAGTTAGCGTAGGGTTGGTGGTGGTATCGCGCGCTTTTACTTCGCGTTGGACTCACTCGGGCACAGCTGTGGGCGAGTGGCGGGCGGAATTGGCGTGGCCGCGGAGACACGCAATCCGGGGGGGCGTTCGTCACCCCCCCCCCGGGGCCACGTGTCGGGACAGGGTTGGCCCGACGGGCGTCCCCCCCAGCCCCGCCCGCCTCGTCTCGCCCCGTCACGTGCCCCTCGTCAGAGGAACACGTTCCCGGGTTTCCTTCGGAGTCAAGCCCCCTTGGTCTGTATGTCAGCGTGCCACCGTCGCATTAACCACTTCCCCCCGACTCCGCTTTCCATAAAGCAAGAAAATGGAAAATTCGCGACCCGCCGGAATTTTCGCGGCCGCAGGATCCTCCCGGTCCCACCGCCGCGATGCCGCCACGTGGACGGGGGGACGTCGTGATGAATGCTTTTCCCGCGACGTGCGCGGCACTAACGAACGAGAATTGAATGCTGCGAGGAGGCGAGGCGTCGTGCTAACGGCGCGCCGGTTAAAGCGCGGGGTTCGATGGTTGATGCCGAAAAGACGCCCTTGCCCTTCTCCGGGTCGACCCGACGAAGCCGTCGGTTTTTAAATTTGCGTTCCGAACATAAAGTTAAGTTAATTTTTCCGGTTGATCTTCCTCTACACTGCCATTTTCTCTCTCAGTCGTTCCTCCCTAGCACAATCATCGAAGCTCAAAGGCTCGAGCGCGTGCTCTTGGCGCCTTCTCAAGGTGCATAAACCCATTTAGACAAAATCGATCTCTTGCTAAGCTTACTCCCGAGTTCTATCTTAACGATTGTTCAGAAAGGGGAGTAAGCTAGGTGTTCCTGCATGCAGCTAAAGACCCGGCTTCTTTTTCTTTAGATTGAGGCGATATTTCCTTTACAAGAGGTGTAACATGTGTAGGCATCTTGTAAACGCAACGTTCAAAGTGCGATGATGATTTTCTTTTTCCTTTTTCTTTTTAAAAAAAAAAAGGAAGAAGAGGAGGAAGAAAGATCCGCACGGGACATTAAAAAAGATGAAATCCCTCTTTTCACCGGGAAAGAAAGGAAAACAAAAAAAAAAAAAAAGGGGGAGGAGGGGGGGGGGGGGGAACGAATTCGAAGGAGGAAGAGAACCGGCGGGAAACCGGCGACCTTCCCGCCAATTCGAGGCGGCGGTGGGTCCACGTCATCACGGATGTCACAGCCGCCCGGCCCGAATCTGATAACGTGAGGGGAGGAGGAGGAGCTGAAAAGCCAAAGGGTGGACCCCCACCACCCCACCCGTGTCTTTGACGTGGCCATTACCTTGGTTGGCGAAAATGCATGATTCCTGAGACAAGAACTTTATTCGAGAAGCCGTATGAAATCATATTATCCCAAAGCAGCACCAAAAAAAAAAAAAAATCAAGTCGAGTCGAGCTCGAGGAGAATTAAAGTTGAGAGCTAACTCGACCCAAATTTCGCGCAACTCGGCATTTGATCGGGGGCTCGATGGGGCTCGATGTCCCTAATTCAAGCACACGAATTTTGCTAAGTTAGGCATGTAAATATTTGGATTACTACCACGAGAAACCTTAAACTATATCTACCGTAACAAAAAAATCTCAAACTTTTTTGACATGTCACAAAAAACTTAAATTTTGTCCATCGTGACGCGAAAACCCAAAAAATTCGAGATATTTTTTTATCACTTTAGACATAATTTGGAGTGTTTTGTGGCACTTGTCCTAAATATTTTCTATTCGAGTTGGGTGGATTTGATTATTATTATTTTTTTGGGGGTAAAACGGTCGATTTGATTAAAAGTGCCTCAAATTCGAGCTCGAGCTTCTCGCCTCCGTAGAGCTGACACGTGGGAGGGCAGCTAGGGCGTCGGCCAGCGGGGCCCACCTCCCCGGATTTTTCCTCCTCCTTTTTTTTTCTTCTTTCCTCCTTCGAAATTGAAAAAGAAAACGCCTTTCGACGTGGGTTTTTCCCCCTTTTTTTTCCCCCCGCCCCTGATTTTTTCCTCCTTTTTTGACCGTATATTTTCCCCCCACTTTCCCAGAACCCCGTTCACACCCGTCCGTGCGGTCTTCGGGTTCGCGCCTAGACGGACAGCAATACAGCTTGCATGCATGAATGAACAGTACGGCGCCGCACATCTCTCCCCCCGCCCCTTCCTCGAGACACTCGCCGCATGTTTTCCTCCCCAACGTGACTCCCACCAACACGACATGTCGCAGTAAACAAACCATTCACATTATTGTCCTACATCGATTCTGCCCTGTCGTGAGAACTTCGGAGATCTCACTTAATTTTATCATTTTCCCCCCCACCCCCCATTTTTTTCTTTTTCATCTTCTTCTCCAATCCGGAATCGCGGACTTTTCTTATACGTTCTGCTCTGAATTCGGGACGCGGTCGTGTTTTTTCCGACCCGCTTTACGTGATTTCCACACCTGCTCCATCTTCCGTCGGGTGTCGGGGGGAAATCCCCACGCCCCTCGATCCTCGTGCCGTCCCCCCGCGCGCGGAAGATATCTGGTCAAAGCGAGACTGCACGCGATTGCGACGCTCCTAGTGTATTTGCTTCGTTCGTGGTACATCACTAACTTACCTCGATCGACGATCGACAATCAGCTCTCGGGTTTAATATAACAAATCCGCGTGCGATCGGGAAATGCTAGACGAGCTTTGGGGTGTATAGTTAAGATCTGCGAGCGTGTAAACGGCACGACGAGGGGTTTTTAAGTTTAGTATTCGGTTGTGCGCGAGAGGATCCGATCCATTACTAGAGTAAAAGATTTGTGTCGACGGGTGATCTCGAGTCGGTACCTTTTACTCGATAAAGTCACACAACGTAGTTTCGAGTTTTCGATCGCGAAGATATTTACAAGGTTCGCGAGAAAACTAATACCTGTACGACCTCTTCTGGCAATTACGCGTGTCAATTCGATACATGCCACGCAAAGAATGTACAAATGTTGAATCGTCGCATTCATAGAACCAAACATGTTAGTAGGAATTGTAACGACCAGGTTTAATGAGGACGGGAGTGGTTGTTGGGGTTAGAGGTCATGGCAGGTTTCTAAGATGACGAAAAGGGTAAGAATAAATTGAATTGCACACCGAATATAGGGAGAGCGTGTTTAGGACATATATATGTAAAAACTAAAATTAACTCATGAATGTGTCTTTTGACATAATTGCAAATTTTGCTCTAGAACTCTAAAATTAAGCGTACTCAAGTTAAAATATTACTAGAATGGACGACTTCTTGAGAAAGTGCATGCCTATATGTCCAAAGGACAAAACCTCTCGTGACGGATGCAGACAACACCCAGAGCAAGCTAATCCAAGGATGCTGCGGGAATGAAGTCAAGGAGTCGCGAGAACAAGATTAGAAGCCTGCCCAAGTACGCATTCTTTAATGATGTCAATTAACAGCTGATGATCATGGGGCAGTAGCTTTCCCCCGTGGCAAAGTGCAACACGTGCTCAACAGCCAGCCACAAAAATCATCGCGCTCATGATCGAGTTGAGAAGAAGAAGCGATCATCATGTTCGTGTGACGTTAGATACGTTCGAAGACGAGAAGTGACGCACCCGTGGCGGTGGTGGGGATCGGGGGGATTTGAAGATCGTTTGCTAAGATTGGTAGATGCGGACGGTCGAGCAAGGTGGGCGGAGCGGATCATCGCTTTGGGATTGTGAAGTGAATACGAAGCAAAGCGATCGTTGGCTTTGGCTTGCCTTGCCTTTCACGACTTGGCCTTTCTTATTATTATGAAGCCCCCCCGGCCACAACTTACTCATTCCATAAGCATATTCCCCCAATGGGGATTGCCGCGGATTACCGACTAATTAACCCGCCATTTTTCCCCCACTCTAAAGTTGGCCGAAAATCCCGTACGATGGATTCCATCGAGAGCGCTCTCGCCCCGGGCGAGGGAAACATTTTGCGAATGGAGTATGACCGTTAGCACATCATTTAGGATCGACAAATCATACATGGGCATGTCTATTTGGACCGAACTGAATCGGGATGGGGTTGGGGATTGATCCCATATGATCCGACTACCGAGATCACAGGGTTTTGTCGTGAATAGGAGTGTAAGCTGGTCAAAAGTTGTAGCTATTGATATGGTATGGACTTGAGTTAGATAAGATTCTTTTCGACTCGAGTAATTAATAGAGTCGAGCTTGAGGTTAAAATACATCGACTCAAATGTCTCGTATGCATTATCAGGTGGTTATATTTCACTTACTTAACCATACACACATATAAGATGAAAAAAGACAAAATAATAAAAATATTGTAACTATATTTTATTTTCATATTTCAAGTTCAAGTGCAAGCTCGCGGTTTGAATTTTATTCAAGTCCGGAAGAAAATTTATTAACCGACAGATTCGAGTTCAAGCATACTGTAAACTTATTCAATCAAGCTCGATTGATTATAGAGTCTTCGTTACTCAAATTGATCGGACTCGAGCATTGAATTGTAGTGACTCGACTCGGCTCGGCTCGATTTAACTCCTGAATTCAATCCTCCATGCACGTGTTTCTTTCATCTATCGAACTTCTGCCGACTCCCCTATTTTTTTGGGTTTTTCCTCGTGCGCTTCTTTAAGAATTCTTATGCTTTACGTTCACGTTGTCTTCATTGCGGAAGGTGAGGAGGCGTTGATGATGAGCTGGACCACTCACAGAGCAGCATTCTGTCTAGTAGACCAGCACAGCAGACTTTTTTTTTTTTTTTTAATTCTTGCAATTATGTCCGTCATTAAATTCTCGTACGTGCTGCTTAATATATGTCGGGGGAGAAATGACGTCGGAATATGATAAAAATGACGTCTGCAATGCACCGAGAAGTGAGAATCCATAGGTTTCTTTTGGCACTGACGTGTCCAAGTTCTTGCATGGCGTTCATGATTTGGTAATCCTTTCTTATTGCTTCTACCAAAGTTTGTTTCTACCATAATTATACTTCTTTTCAACGTCAAATCAAATACCTAAGTGATGTTGATACCTCTTTTTTTCTTCTTGTGAACCACATCATATACTTCATCGTAGCAATTTTTTTATGTCGATGTGTACGAAGTTATATACTCGACAACAAATGAGCATCTCCTTGAAATACGCAGGAATTCATTACCTATAAGGAAACAACACC
Source organism: Syzygium grande (assembly GCA_024733475.1). Lineage (NCBI taxonomy): Eukaryota > Viridiplantae > Streptophyta > Magnoliopsida > Myrtales > Myrtaceae > Syzygium > Syzygium grande. The sequence continues at coordinate 37,878,603 of JAMXDD010000001.1, read as the reverse complement.
GGTAGGCTCCAACCTTTCGCTTGACGTGCAATGGCAACCTCCAACGGTTAATTTGTTTAGTGCGATTCTTGAAGTATTTATAAACGTTCAATGCGGTTGTTTCGTTTGACCAAAAGAGGGATGGCCTAATGTATAATGTCATCGTTTAATCATGTCTTTATTGCGGTATGCAATTTAAATGACACGAACTGAGTCCCCATTCTTGAAAAACAAGCACGAAATGCCAAAAATTAATAAAAAAAAAAAATCAGAAACTCCTTTTTTCTCGGTCACTTTCACTCCAATCTCATGATGGCCAATCATGCCGTCACCCCCACAATGAAAGAACTCGCCAAAAGAAACTGCAGATGGTGAGAGAATTACATCTCGGAAGGGTATTTTCGTAATTTTTCTCCCTCCTAGATATTAAATTTTTTCACCCATTAAATATTTATTTATCTGCTAGCGGTTGGTCCATCAAGTCCGTGCCAGCTACGAGACGATGGAAACAAGGAAAGGGCACGGCCCAAAGCAAAGAACAGCAATCGAACAACAACAAGAACAGCAACAGCAACAGCAACAGCAACAACTGGCCCCGCCTTCTCCAATCAAGAACCCACCGAGATTTTGATCGCGGAGTCGAATTTCCGACAACGACGTTTCCGTATTTCGTATTAAAGTATCGAGATCTCGAGAAAGAGGGAAAAAGGGAAAGAGAAAAAGGAAAAAAGAGGTGCAGGAGATCTTGGTGGGGGCATCTCCGGTTCCCATCGAGAAAGACAATGTCTGGTGTCGATCGGACCACGTCCCCCCACGCAAAGACAATCCCTTTCGCTTCTAAATCATTAGGCATGAAGCTTTCGAAATTACCCACTTTTTCTTTTCTCCGTTCTCTTTTCTAGGATAATATGAAGTTTTTTTTTTTTTTTTGGTGGCACTGTTCTCTGTAGATGTAATTGAAGTTGAGATGATGCAGCCGCTGGTGGCCGAGCCAACTGTTTGGTTTTGATTAGAGCGGTTCTTTAGCGAGCAACGTGATCGAGTCGGACGATTTTTTCTTGTTCCCATGTCATACGAGGAAGGACGTGCTTAAGGAAACATCTCGTCATGAATCGGTTTTTTTCTCATTTTTTGGCGAGAAGTCAACGGGACGCGATGATTCCTCGTGCCAACCCGGGCCGTTATCTTCGATTTTAGCCGCTCGGCGATCGCTCCGGAGGCACGATTGGACCGGCCCCGTACGGAGAGCGCTGTTTTCATCATCGGGGAGTTTGAGGAGCTATGTGTGGAAGCGCGAAGATACGCGGAAAAGGGTTTCGACGGCGGTAATCCGATCTCAACACGGGATTATTCAATGGAATGGTGCTTCATTTAGTGGGGAAATCCAAGGCATACATACAAGCTACAAAACTACCGGTTTCTGTCAAAAAACAGGAACGATGAAGTGAATCCAACCCCGATTCGAGGTTTCGAAGCCCACGATGGTCGGCGAGAACAACCACAACAGCACATGGAGAGACCCAAATGCTCAAAATCTAAGGGGGCCCTCACGGGAGGCAGAGTAGACCTTCCCACATGCCAAGATCACATCCGCGATATATATCTCCCGATTTCACATAGGCCCGTCAAACAGGTGGGTCCTGGTTGCACATAGGCTCGTCAAATGGGTGGGTCAAGTCGTGTCGAAAATGGTTCGCCTCAAATTAATCCATTTAACCCGTTCCAATCCATTTCCATGTTATACAAATCTAGCGACCTATACCCAATGCCGACCCATATTTACAGAATATAGTTAAGTCATATAACAACTCAACCCATCAAATATGGATTAAGAAATGGGTTTACGATCCATTTTGATCGGTTTAGTTTCACCCCCTCCCTAAAATGGAAACAGAAAGAAGACAAAAAACAACAATTTCGTCGCACTTGAGTTTGACCACTCGAGCTTTGGTCCTCACATTCCACCATTCTAGCTCCCATTTCAATTAACGCCACTGGATTCGACCCGCCGACTTATTAGTCGTTCCGAGGAGAATTTTTTTAGGTGCTTTCGAATTGCAAAGCACGTCCTCCCGTCAGTCGCTACGTGATTAGATATAATAACGAGCTGTCTTCTAAGCTGGTAACATATTCTCCAACTTCATCATTTCGTCGCGCCGAAACCACTTAACTGTTTGGCGTTACCGGAAGAATCGCGATGACCTAATTTCGGTTTTGGCGGGGGTGGCCCACGAATGCCCGCTTGTGTTGACTATCGTTCATTCGATTTGTGCACAACAACTCCGAAGGTAAAAGATTCCCCTTCATACCGGGAAAATCTCGTGCAAAGATTGACACCATCATGACATATGGGAATGATTTTTCCATGGAGAAGAGGGACAATCTTTTCGAGGCTGCTTCGGCTTTTTTTGTGTTCTTTTACCCTCCCATTGGTCCGAGCTTCTGGTCATATGCTGGCCGCCTAATCACATGGCAGCTCACATGATCTGCCGGAGGCCGAATCACGCGGGATTCACCGTCTCCGTGCAGTGTTCACTTCTATTGTAATGATCTGGTTCGACGAGGACGGAGAGTGATAGCCGAGGCTAGAGGGCTCGGACAAGGAACGACTCCTGGCAGGCTCCTAAGATGGCGAATGGGGCAGGAGGGAACCGAGCTGTGCATCAAACAGACGGAGAGCGATTATGAGATGAGTGCGGGTGTGAAACTAGAATTAACTCATGGAAGTGCCTTTTAACGTAATGACAGTGCTTAGGTGTGAGCATTCTTGGGATAGATAACCTCCCCGGAAGGTATCCACCTGTATATCAAAGGACAAAATTATAAAGCTCGGGATGGGAAGGACCAAAGTGAACGATACTTGAGTGAATTAATTCAAAGATGTCGCGTATATTATATCTTTCTAGTAGGTACAGAGACGGCCTTTGAAAAATATTCGGGTCGCACCGGAAATTTTGGTGTCCATCTAAGATCCGTATATGGGTAGAATCATAGTCGAAAGGGAGACAGGCCAGGGAAACGACAGCTTGCGCAAATCTAGGATTGAGACGGCAGTAATTGGGGGTAAGTGGGAAGTGACAAGCGTACACGTTTCTAGGTGTGTGAAGTGGAGTTAATGCAAAGAGGGCGAGGATAGGTTGCGAATAGTTACTCCTCCCCACCACTTTTCTACCAAGCTGTCTCCAGGGATCATCGCGCAACGTGCGCCTCTTGATATCCTGCATTGGGATGCGAAGAGAAGACAGCTTCGGTCAACAAAACGCACGCAGCATCCACTTCGCTTCGTTTTGAACATAACGTGTAGTGTTCGATGGATACCGCCTCGCTGAGCAAAGTACTCATCAAGAAGTTTACTTGATGTTTTTAGACAGAACGATAGATTCAGAAGTGCAGGTCTTAGCTCTCAGCTTCTAGTGATTGTATGTGATCCTCTGTGCTTCGTGAGATCCGCAGGAGATTTGGTTCTGCGATTTGTTGCATCTTGGAGATTGTTCTTTATCTGGTTTGTGCATTGATTATGATTAATCTAGTGGATAATCATCTTGTAGGGTAAGTAAGATCACCATTTGCCTCCAAAAAACAAGAAAACGAAAGCAAAACTTATGCTGTGAGAAGACATGAGGTGCAGATTGCTTAACACCTACTGTTTCTGTTGTGTACGTGATAGATAGGACCAATTGCGATCTCATGATTCACGCAAGGATTTCCAAATTGGGAGAGTGGTTTTTTCGAGTTCTCGAGATACATGCTGAAAGGCGAGAATGAGACCATTTGAGTGGCTCGACAATGTGGCGGGATACAACTCTGTGGATACTAGTTTGCTTGGCTTCATAATAATATAAGGCAACGAAAGTGTTTCGCTCAAGCTTGAGTTCAACTTTCCAAAGCTGTTCGGACTCTATTTTAATCTCGATCAATCGAGGGGCGAGTTTAGATGCGTTCGGAGCAGGCTATGATCGATACTTGCAAGCCCGACAATCATACAGGGCGGCAAACTTCACACCTAAAGAGCAGTAGCCAGACTCGCTCCGCCCTACAAAACAAATTGGAAATTACGAGTGCAGTCGCGAGCCCGCCCCCGCCGAGCTCGTATTTTCTCCAAATCTGGTCCGACGGGTAGAAAAGCTCCGCCGAAGTCCTCCCGAACGACGAAGGGCCCTCTCGAGGCCCAATGGTTGCACTATGCTGGGCAGGCCTTAGACATAGAGAGACATCAAAAACGGGAGATGTTACTGGCTACATGGCACATATGCTCTCCCCAGTCCCTCCACCAAACACAAAACACAGAGGAAAACAGAAACAAATGGGCCCAAGGCCCAATATGTCAAACGGCCCAAAGGATCGAGCCATTTGGGCCGGCCAAAGCTGAACAAGGAACCGAGCCCACGTGCTGCTACGACGTCGTACCGTCTTTCCTTCTCCATCTCTGTCTCTCTGTCTCTCTCTGTCTTCACTCTATCCACAACGTAGCATCTGCGCAGCAACTCCGGAGCTTTTGCTTTTGACCTGCGCGGCAATGGCGTCGCACGCTGTCTGCAAGCTCTCGCCGTCGACGCCCTTCTCGCCGTCGACCCGCGCTCGGTCCCCTCACCGGCCGAGGCTCGCGAGCTCGTTGAGATTGCCGAACGCGTGGCTCGGCGGCGCGAGCGATTTCGCGCTCCGGTCGACGAGCCTCGTCTCGCGGTCTTCGAAGCCGCGCCCGATCATCGCCACCGTCGCCTTCAGCCTCCCGACCGCGTGAGTCGCCGCAAAAGCGTTACTTTACGCGTTCCCCTTTTAGGATTTTGTTCAATTTTGGTTTCTGGTTTTAAAAATTGCACTTTTTAGGTGACTGCGTTGTTGTTTCAGGAGTGTTGTGCTTGATTTTGCAGAAAGCCGGAGAGGGTCTCTTCCGGTGAGAATGTTCCCAGGTGAGTTCAGCTAAAAACACTAGATGGAAGTTTGTGTTTTCTGTTGTTGTCTCTTGGTTACCATTACTGAAAATGTTCACCGAACGAGCTGTATTTATCGAATGACAACTGGGAACGGAATGATTATCTTGATTCAGCTTTGGAGCATGCCATTTGTGTATGTAGTCGATTCCAATCGATGATAAGTGAAGATGAATCTGTTGTGTTCGCTCGTATTCTGTGTTCTGTGTGGACATTGAGTCTTTCTCTGTTTTTGTTGCGGTTGGGAGTGGAATTAGATGGTCGAGGAGGGCGATAAAGTCGTTTGCTATGGGTGAACTCGAGGCGAGGAAGCTCAAGTATCCGACTACTGGAACGGAGGCACTTCTTATGGGATTGCTTATTGAGGGTAATTCACTTTGTGCATTTTGGGAATATCTTTCATATTGCTTCCGGTTGTTGCTTTATTATTCGTTGAAGTAGTCTGTTGGCCTATCTGCCTAGAGATATTCATAGCCATGTTAGATCATTCTGGCTATGTACCGTGTATATAATGAATTCGACTGGTTGGTGAAGTGGTTTCTTAGGAAAAGTTTTCGATTTTACTTGAACTGTGGAGTTGCCAGTGACGTTAATCATGGAGGGGCATCTTAGGCCTGTCTTGTATCATGCGAGCACTCTTGATGGGGCCCTCATTTTGTTACTGGGAAGAACATATGTTTTCACATGCTTTGCATGTAGTCTCGATAAGATTCAAGGATTATCATTAGACTGACATGGATTGTGCTACTTCTAATTTCTTGGTCGTGATGTGCAGGGACTAGCTCTGCTGCTAAGTTTTTGCGGGCAAATGGAATTACACTTTTCAAGGTGCGGGAAGAGTCCATAAAGTCGATTCCAAAGGGCGACATGTATTTTTTCAGCCCCGAGCATCCGCCACTGACCGAAGATTGCCAAAGGGTGCTTGATTGGGCTGTCGATCAAAAATTGAAGTCTGGTAAGCTTTCTGTCAGTTTACTCATTCATCTTTCAAGGACTGCTGTGTGATAGCGTTCTGCTGTAGTTGGAGGCCCACACATTCTCGTGGATTATCAGGGAATATGACAATAGGTTTCACTTGTTTGAGATGAGTTACATTTTCTGATTTTTACGAGTTTATTCTTAATATGATGGAACAACTCTCTTAAGTTAAATATCTCAGATAAAGAGAATCACTAATGACATGGTTTAATGTTAGCTTCTTCAATGTCTGAAATGCAAAGTGCCTGTACTTCATTGTATAAGGTATTTCGATGGCATAGAGTTTTTGCACTTGGAACTAGTACCGGCATAGCAAGTGAGTTATAATCTAAACGTTTTTTCCTTCGTTTCGAACGCCCAGAGAAGTCAAATTCTGGTTTTTTGCGGTTCTTGGTTGGAAAGTTGGAAAGTGCTGTCAATGCTTTAAATATAGTTGGAGGTCCACACATTCACCTATATTGTTTGTTTTTCTGGCCTGTCCAACTATAGGCCTAGAAGTAATAGTTCTTGCATTCCTTTGTTGACGCAGCTGATGGTGGAGAGATTACGACGAGCCATTTGCTTCTTGGTATCTGGTCTGAAGTGGAGTCGCCAGGTCACAAGATACTAGCTGCCCTTGGTTTTGATGACGACAAGGCCAAAGAGCTGAAGTCTCAAATTAGCGAACCGGAATACGACGGCTAACAGATTTTCCCCCCTTGATTTTCTTTTTAATTCTTACGCGGGTATCTGGGGTTTCTTGGGAAAGCCGGGACGCTCAAACTAGTCTCCTCAATATGTTCAGTCGCTAATCCCTCGAACAGGCTGGCATGATCGGATGATTTCTTGACCATTTTTGTTTGTTGATTGTTGCAACTTGAGATTCTTTGAAAAATGAGATGGATCCATCATGTTTGTACCAAGGTCTTGCGTTCTGAACAAATCTCTTCTTGGGACTTGAATTTATGTTCTTTATGGGTGTTGCTCTTCGTGCGAGGTGATAATAACCACGGGGTTGCTCGTTCAGCTAAAGATAAGCCATCTGGTTTAGTATACCACGGCGGTTTTTCATGGTTTGATGTTCCTATTGATGTAACGAGGCTGTCATTTGCGAAACGCCAAGAACAAGTTTGACATGTTCTTTTGCACCAATTGCTGCTAATTCCGTGTCTTCTCCTCCTTCCTGATCAAGTAACGTTTCTCATCGGGGGAGGAAATCACCTCATCTATCACCAAAAAATGATTGAGGGAAAGCCAAGTGATCGTACATTGGCTCGGTTCAAAGTGCGACAATTTCTCAAGGATACCTCCGTGACTATGATTCCCGTAACCAGAGTCAACTTGTTTGGCAACTGATAAGCGAGTAAACTCTGATAATAAACTCAACACTTACATTGTCTGGAACTCTAGGCTCAAGCATGTTCCCTATGCAATCCAAGCTGTACACATCTAATCTTTATACATTCTTTCACGTGGAATAATTGTTAGCAAGTTATGGAAACTAACTAAATTTACACTACTAAAAATGGCATTGCCAGATTCAGAAAACATCAAACATGAATGAATAATGACCAAAGGGCACAAACCCTAAATGGCAACCCTCTCCACCGGAAATCTTCTACAAGAGCAGAGCTTAAAATGGCCCCTTTCATGTGGAATCTCAATCCTTCCACTTGGATTAGTTTAAGCTGATAAATCAGGCTGACAGTTATGTTAATAATCCATCCTTAATCGCCGCAGTTCAGCTTTGAAAGTAGAGCTGGATGCTAGCGATCTATGGGCGAGGGTCCTTATATCTTCACGTGAACAGTCCCGTGAGATGCGAACCAGTTCCCATAACGCACCTCCACTAATCATGTCCTTCACATTCACTTCTGAGATGATGTTAAACACAATTTACTTCAGATTTATATTAAAAGGTTACAAATTCTTCAAACTCTGAATTGAGAGGAAGAGAAACTACCATGCTGTGCTAAGTGGCAGAGAGCAAGCTCAATATGACGCCTGATTGCAGAGGCTTCATTATTAGCATTTTGCACAATCCATGGTAGTGCACCATCTTCTATCAGGAGAGACCTTCCGGTCTTTGTGCCTGCACCATCAGAGCGATGAAGTTCATAAAAGAAGAGAGGATTGTGGAATGAGGGGGTTCTATAGTACCTGGAGGTCGTAAGTCACAAGCACAGATTAGTTTGCACGAGATTGAACATTTTTACAAGGGTTCACTATCCCAGGTGTAGTACGATGAGACATCACACCTAGCTACAGGTGCTCCAAACTACTCAATTCATGATGGCATCGTCACATTTTTCTTAATGGCAAGTCAGATATCAAATGACACCATGGGCATAGTCTAAGCAATGATAAAAGTTTCGGTAAAGTATTTCTTTTAGTTATTAAAAGGTATGTACCTTGAGCAGATGATCTTGACTCGCATTTTGCAAAATTGGCAATTCCACGAGCAACTTGTGCAAGAACGTCAGGATGCCCACAATGAACCATCCCCAGTAATGCCTTGATGCCACCTTCACCCCTTAGCATGATTTGCAACTTGTCTGGATAATGAAAACAAAATGCGTGAACCTCTCTTTTACACTAAAAGAAGATTTAGCAACAAGATTACTTTGCCAGATGATTAAAATGTATTCCCTCACCTTGTCATACTATTGAGGCATTAAAAAAGGCATACATGGGGACAGTACTAAACAATGAATTAGGACAATATAGACCCACAAAAACATGACCTAACAATAGCATGTTGCTACAAACCTCCAAAAGGGTAATGATTATTGATCAAGGAATACATAGAATGTTTGACTTGCTGGATCAATGACTTGAGCGCAATTCATCCCCACACAAATAGTCCAAAACTACAACCCATCCTAATTACAGCAAGATATCTATTTTGTCGAGATCTCAGCATCAGGAAAGAAGGGCTTCTACAATTTCTAGCTGGGGTTTGTGTAAGTGACTCTTGCTTTTGGGAAAAATAATTGCTTAGTTTCAAATATATTCCCAAAACGAATGTCTGCCCTGCCATCTTAACATTGACAATCATATCAATGGAGAACGAGCTCTGCAAATAGTGAAAGAATAACAAACAACAATTCCAACAAGACCAATGAATATCGGGTATTTGATTTTACCATTTCCACAAAGGTTAGCAATAGCTCCAGCAACCATTCTAAGAGTTTGAGGATCGCCAGCATTAGCAGCCGTTGTTGACAACAAGCGAATTCCCCCTTGAGCCATTATCAGCTCCTGGTTGGTTTCTAGGTGAACAAACAAAACAAAGAATCTGCTTAAAAAGGAAGAAGTACAAAATAGCAGCATAGAAACATTATAATGATTGTTATAAATTGTGAAAGAGGTGAAAATGAATTTTACCATTCATTGCCAGATTAGCAATTGCACCAGCTGCAACTCTATGTATGGTCTCATCGTCTGAGCTCCTAAGCAGATTCAGCAAGGACATAAGACCACCAGCTTCCACAATCTTCTGCTGATTAGCTTCTGCAAGTCATAGTGAAGGTTTTTGCTCAAACATAACAATCAACTTGAAAACACAGGGTACTCATGTTGATAGGATATTGACAGATTTAAACCACTAAATAGATATTCTACTTCTCCAAATCAACAGGCAATCAAAACTTTATTCAGAGATCTAATCAGTAGATGGACACTAGGAAACAACTCAAGCAACAAGGAGAAACAAGGAACATAAAAACCTTTAAATTTGAAAAAAAAAAATAGAGCTCACAAAAAAGTTTTCAAGCCATATTGTAATGAAAGTGCATATTAGAACATAAAACACTCGACACAAGTACAAAAGGGCACCTTCAGCAGCTAGATTTGCTACCACCTTGACAGCATGAATGCGGACGTCAGCATCATCTGCTTCTAACAAGGACAAGATCTTGTGCAACCCCACTATAAGAAGATTTGATGTTATTGAGAAGAAGGAAAATTAGTCCATTATCCAAAACTATCAAGAGTAAAAGTGGCATATAAAGTCACTAATGCTACGCTACCTTGTTCAAAGAGTTTGGCTACTGAGGCTTTCTCGCCATTTTCGGAATCGCTGAGCTGAGGATTCTTCACTTGGGACGTGAGACAGTCTAAATCATTGGGATCATTCCCTGATCCAGCTCTGTCTAGTTGTCTCCTTCTCTACAAGATAAATGACATGTACTTATGCATGGGGAATTGTTGTTAAGACTCAGCTTCAAGCAGCTGACCTATTTGCCTGAGTGGCAATTTATATCTCTTACAATCACATTTTCCACCACATTTTAGGATACCAAACATCGTCTTATTCTGGAACAAAAGTATAAAGATTAAGCAAGTGCATCAAAGACAGAGATATCAGCCATCTATATTACATAACAAACTTTTCGCAAGCCATTGAAGCAAAAAGGCATTAATATAGCCATCTCACGCAATGAATAACTAAAATGAGGGGTTCCATAGGTCAACTTTGACAGTGTGATTACATACCTCATCAGCATCAAAACTTAGCTGGAATAGCTGACTTTGCAATAATGCAATATCTCCTTCAAGCTTTTCTTTCTGCCTTGACTCATCTTCAAGCAACTTGCGAAGCTTTAAAATTTCAGATGTTGCTGAAGCCTAGTAGATGGACATTAACACACTATCCAGTCACTCTTAAGATACAACAGCCCAATTAAAGAATGAAGGAAGAAGAGAGTTGGAAAACAAAATGTTAAACAATCACAAAGAGACCTCCATTAACTTTGATTGATATAATTGCCTCTTATGGTTCGTAAGCTCCTCTTCTGCAGCATTTTTGAGAATAGTTTCCTTCTCAAGCAGTTTCTTCAGATTAGCAACTTCCTCAAGAGCTGAGATTGAGGAAACCTATGCACAAGACATCTTAAGTTTGACTTCATATGCACCATTTGTTATTTTGGGGGAAAACTAGGAGCAGCAATAGTATGTATAGGATATGTTGCGACAGATTAGGGAGGCAACATCTTGAAATAATATAGGCAGCATATGAGCAAAAGGAGATATGCATAAAATGGGTCTCTAGCTATGACTATTCATATGCAAAAAGCTATATCCAGGCCTTAGGTCTTGCATTTCTGATGCTTTCACTTTAAGTGTGGAGAACATTATTGACATCAAACAATTTTATTTGTACATCACATCTATGACAAATAGTGACAAACTTACAGATAAATTTTTGGTGACATCTAAGCTTGTCTATTTGTTCTTCAAGGCATTATAAAGGTACATGAAAAACAAAAACAAGCCTGACATTCATGTCAGGGCTATGTTTTACAAAAATTCATTTCTACCTTGAAAAATGTAGAATTATTTGTTGATCTACTTATTTACTCTTTCGAAAATTTTCATGAAAACATGCACAGTTCAAAAATGCCAAAATTAATGTAACAGTTGTTTTTTTTCTTTTGTTTCTTCCATTATCTGAGGAAATAAGCAGAAAAATGTCAACCATGGGCCCTGGTATCTATCTAAACGATAGGAAGTTTTTCATTAATTTAAAATCAACACTAAGGTCCAATTGAAGTCGTCCGCACATTTTTCTACTTAAGCACACTGAAAAATCCGTTTCATGCTTTCATTCTTAACTGTTTCCAAGCAGGTCCCAAGAATACTTGTAGACAAGTAAGCTATCTCCAGCTTCCAGAGGCACTTTGAGAATCTAATACTTCAACTGCTTCCTACATTCTTAAAAAATCCATGCATCTCAGCACTCTATTCAACTGCATGATCCACACTAATCTCCTCAAAGATTAATATCTCGCATCCCCTTTTTTGGCTCTTAGAGCCTTCACTTGATATTGAGACCTTTTGATTTTTTCTTATGAACTTAATAGCCGAGTATCGGTATTGATATCGCCCACTTAGGGGAAGACAAACAAACAGCTGGTTATTCCAGATGAGCTTCCTAGTGGAAGTATAATTGATTATGCATCTGTCAAGATACTTCCTTTTTCAATTCATTTTTCTAAACTATCTACAGGGCTAATTCACTGGGATTGATTGCTTCCTTTAGGGGAAGACACCCAAACAACTGGTTATTCCAGATGAGCTTCCTATTGCAAGTATAATTCATTGTGCATCTCTCGAGATACTTAATTTTCTAATTCATCAAAACTGTTGAGCATTTCACAGGTTTAGATCATGGGATTGATTGCTTCCTTTATGTTATTTGGCAGCACGGATAAAACAGCTTACAGAATGCAAAATTGAGTTTGGTTTGGTTACACGATTATTCTCACTGTAAAGACAAAAGGATCAAACAAAAACATGGAGACTAAAAAGCCCTATGAGGCTTTCCTCTTTGAATATTGAGCAAGTATAATTTAACAAAAAGGAGCAGTAGCAAATTATGGGATTATGGGGAGGTTGATGAGCTAACCTCTCCATTAGAGTAGGAATCATTGTGTGCAACAGTAGCACTATCACTATCATGCTTTCGTTGATCTCCCACCAACTGCTCCTCGATCTTCTTTATTGATTCCATGTACTCTTTCTGATACTTCATTCTTTCCTTCTATAAATTGATTAACAGTTAGTTCAGCTAAGCCATTGAAACGAGCATAACACGTAGTTATAAATTGTAAACTGTATCTTTAAGAGTGCGTACCTCTAGGGCATCTGCATACTTTCTCTCAGTCTCAGCTATTTGAATCTCTGATTCTGCATGAATCCTTTCAATTTCATCATCGGATGCTTTCTGCTGCCTTTCATGTTCAGCAATCAGCTTATCTAACTGTAGCTCTAGCCTTCTAGACAAACTTTTGTAATCAAACTCTTCCTTTAGCTTCAACATGTTCTCCACCTTCATAGCCTAAAAGGGAACAAAACTTTAGCTTCATTCACTTGATTGAAGATCATCAAGAGATTTGCTGACATTAGTAAGCTTTAACTAAAGCGATCAACAAATTGTGCTGCTTCACAATTCATCAACAATCCAAACATATAAGTGAGAACCAAAAAAACAACAGAGAGGCGTTGTTACATCTAAAGCAAACTGTGATATGTGAAAGTGATGACCACTGAACATACCCTTTGTCCAAACATTATGGTGCTCATTGTCTCTCCTCGATGACGTGGGGATGGGCCAATAGTAATAACCAAAGAAGTTCTTGCAGTACCTGCAAAAATTCCAAAATTTCAGGTAACAAATGTAGTGGTGTTATTCTGTTCCACCTACAAGCTAATTCATGAAGCCTTCCCTAAATGAAAGAAATAACTTATAATGCGCATGCCTCTTGGTTAAGTAGTACTGAGCCGAGTATACAAGAAAAACGAAAATGGTGTGAAAACAATAAGAGATGCAGTGACATGGATTAACTAATTTTTAAGGTTTAAGATAAAAGCATTCTAATTTCTATTTTTCTTATCAATATCAGGGATGTCTGCTCATTTTACTAGGGACAAAGAAGGTAAAAGAGAAAGAACAGTAGGATCCTGCACAGATAGATACATTATCACAGTCACACCAAAGGCCATCATTACTGCAATAAAAAAGTAAACGGGCGCTACAAGGAACACTAGACTGGGAGTCCCTTATGATGTGCTGAATGCAAATATTATAAACTTGAGAATGAAAAGGAGATTCAACAAAAATGTAAATGCGATCCAACAAAAATGTAAATGCGATCTACACTGTACCTCCAAAAGAATCTCGGAGCAATCTAGTAAGCTTTGAATCACGAACTGGAACATGTGCACTATTTTCTGCCAGAGCATTAATGCATTTTCCTAGTGCACTCAAGGAGAGATTGATCGATTTGGCTTCCTCAAGCGTATGACCTTCACTTCCTGCCACATGCAAAATTGATAAATGTAAATCAGTAGACAATAAAGGATCTAACTTTATAAGCAGCATCTAAACAATAACTAAGAACCTATGGGCCTGTTCTAAAAAATCTTCTAATAAAAAATTAAGAATCGAGAATTCACACTTAAGAATCTTTTCCTCTAGTCAGTTACATACCAGTCCAATAATCAGAATCTTAAATATTTATCAAATGACGATTCACCTTATGATGATCTATTCTAAGCTATTCTCCCAACGCCATCAAGTAATGACGAAACTAAAGTTAAAGATTTGTCCAAAACAAAACTAACCCATCAATCAATGTGATTATAGTGTAGAAGGCAACTTGACCATATTAACTTAATGGTTACAAACAGTCCATACAGCTAACTAAACTAGTTCCACAGTGATGTCTTGATCTATCATATCTTCATGGCACTGAGAAAACTTCATACCATGAACATTAGTAATTCAATTTAGTTAGCCCATTTTCGTTCCAAATTCTGATTAAAATATTTTACGTTGAGACAAGGAGATTTATGCAGTTCTTTAAACCATCAGGTGAAGTTGATCTTAGTGATTTCTCTCCAATAATGTCTAGTGGAATAATCCGTTCTACTAGAAAAAATAAACAAATAAATAAATTTCAACATACTACACCTAGCAAATAATGTAACACATATGAAGCTGGAATTCAAATGTTAGCATCACAGTCCCCTACATTGTCGTAAACTACAGTGAACTGTACTGAAACAGGAGCAGCATACCCGTTTATCAAGATCATGGTAAGTATGGGTATTCTTCGTTATGATGTGCCCAGATGGTGGCATGCAAGGGTTATAGGAGGGTTGGCTTTCTCCAAGAAAGCTTCGAAATTTGCTCTCCAAGGAACATTCTGTTCCTACCACTATCAAACCTCCCAAAGTTGACAGACTAAAACTCCTTATCCAAATGGGCAAAAGAACCACGCTTCAATATTGAATCCTTAAAGAACATTCTGTTCCTACCACTATCAAGGCTCCAAAAGTTGACAGACTAAAACTCCTTATCCAAATGAGCAAAAGAACCATGTATCCCAATTGAATTTTGAGACGGCTGAATAGGAAGCAGAGGCATCTACATAGAATAATGTGCCACAAAAGGCAGAAGGGGCAAACAGATAGCAACCGCAGCATAAGAAGAAGATGAACAAAAAATTACTGTTGATAGAAATGCTTCTTCAACATACTTCTATGGGTGAGCATATGAACATGTGCTTGCTAATATTGACGCGTGGGTGCATGTCATACAAACCAGTAAGTGCTAAATTAAAGACAATAGTCACTCTTATTCATACCTGACTTGTCAATGCGCTCTGAGCCAGCAAGATCTACCACAACTAGCTTCCCCTTCCGAATTATAGGAGCTTTAAAAGTTTTAGCCGAATGGGAGTTGCTACCATTTTCCATTGTAAGAACGGGATCCTTTTCCTTCAGATGTCTTTTTACATTTACCTGAAGCATATGACAATTTTTGTCACGTTGTAGCTCATAGTCATACCACTGAGCTCAAGTACCAGCAGCAATCTTAAAGAGATTATTCACCATTAGAATGGCATGACTGCGTGATGATTCAGTATTCAGTTTGGTGTTCGCAGCAAAGCGATGGGCTTCCCCTATTCGTAATAGCTCCAGAAAACTTTGTTGGTCTCTTACTTCAACTAAGCTAGCTCCTGGTACTGAAACATCTCCTGTTTTGGGATCTTCTACTATAGAAATGTTATCATTAGAAGGATCGAGGAGGTCTTGTATAGTCTCCATATAGAGCTGAGCAAAATTGTGAAGATAGGAAAAGGTTATATTAACAGTCAAAACTTTCGGTCTTATTCTTAAGAATTTCCAAAACCGATAAACAGAGAAAACTTTATAAAGAGGCTTGTAATGGTGACAAGACAGATATAATGGGGGCATAAAATCAAGATGTTATTCAAAGGCCCACAACCTGCAGATAGGAGACAGACAAGGAATCAGTCTCCAAAGAGATATCTCCCAATATATCTTCCATAGCACGAACCATGATCCCACGAGCAGCAGAGTCCTCCTCTCCAAGTTTCCCAAGAGTATAGGTTTTGCCCGGTTCCAGTCTGCCCATATGCCATAACTGTTCCATTATAGCCTTCCAGAACACTCTGCACAAACAATCACAGATGTTCGTGTCATTTAAGGGCATGAATCATAGCAAACATAAAAATTAATTCATTAAGAGTTATACAGAGCAGCAAACACATATCTTTGGTGTATTTAAAGGCTACGAGGTTATGAGTCGTAAAGTAAAATAATATATCAATGAAAATAGCATTCTCCCTCAGACTCTTCCAATTGAGGTCTAAAACAGAGAGCTCAGCAAAGAACAAAATTATCAGAAGAAATTCTTCAACTTTCTGCGCTCGATAATAGTTCAATCAGTGATAGCTAACAACAGTACTTCACTTTTAGTCCAGCTTTCTAGTTTAGCTGTGTGAACATACCTTTCCTCAAACTGTAAAAAAAATATAAAACGACAGCATAAAACTCAACTATGGTATTTTAAAGATTCAAAGGAGTAGAGTGCCAGAAAAGTAAAAGCGTAACCAAAACTCATGATTTTTTCTATAGGAAGCAAAAATTATGTCAACTGGGACAGGACCTAGACCATAAATGATGCAGTAAACAGGAATGCTACTCTTGGGGGGCAAGATATAATAGCAGATTTCTCTCAATGATTCTATTAAAAATAATAGAAAAGGAAGCATATTAAATGCTTAAAATGTCAAAAGTTTCTCCACTTGCTTATATTTACCAAAAGCAAGCTCATATGGAGGTGAAACTAAGACAACTATCTAAATCTTTCATTTGTACACACCTCCACAACAGGCTTTGCGACAACCTCATACACGCGTTTTTGTGACGCGGCCTCGGTGAAAACTTCATCAAACTCATAGGTGTCTGTATCCCAGTTATTCTTCCGCAGTTTCAACCTTTTCAGCTGATCATAATAACACAGAGGACTTCAATCAGTGCATCATGAAAATGAATAAGCCACCTAAATATTATCTTTCATTATTTAGAAGCTATATACATAAATTGTAGCATCAGATACCTCAGGCTGTAATTCCACACAATCAGCAAAATCTGCATCAGCAGCCAATTCCTCAGCATTACGAGGTCGCAACCTCACAGCTACCCGAACTCTTCCGAGAACTAAAAACAAGCAAAACCTCATGTCTCATGATATGTATGTATCACTTGTATGGATCTTGAAAGTCATTCATAAAGACAACCGTGATTGCCCATTCACGATCTATTTGGTCATGTTTGCCATACTAGGTTCTGACTCACCCAAGACTCAAAATAAAACGCAAACTTCAAATTAGTCACAATAAACCTGGAAAATAAGTCTCTTAGAGTTAAATTTCCTTCGCCGATAACCTATCAAGAATCACCAAAATAGATTGTCACAATGCAAAGAAGAGGGGCATTCTCAAACAATCAATTTCAAGGGTTCAAGTATGAAAAAATGATCAGTAACAATGGGCAGCAATTCCTCTATACTTCGCTTGGTATGCTGGGGACATTACTTAACCCCAATTCCTAGCCGCTTAAATTCATTCACCCCATGCTGATAATTTCACTTGGTAAATTGTTCTCAGCAGCCTCAGTTCCAGAATGCAATAAATAAGACTTCCACATGAGATATGATTCCTGCTGCAGACTCCACTTTACTA
This sequence comes from Syzygium grande, assembly GCA_024733475.1. NCBI lineage: Eukaryota > Viridiplantae > Streptophyta > Magnoliopsida > Myrtales > Myrtaceae > Syzygium > Syzygium grande. The sequence continues at coordinate 37,861,178 of JAMXDD010000001.1, read as the reverse complement.
GGCACTTCACTTCATATTACATAGCAAAAGCAGAACATACAATACCATTGCTAGTGCATAAATGGCCAAAATTCTCCATGCGGCCAAAAAGACCGATCAAAGTCGTAGGCAGGCGACCGTAAGCAACAGAAAATCAGATAAAACAGACAGTCAACCTAATGCAACAGCATTATACACAGCAAACCAAAAAACAGAACATCTGCCAACCAAAATTAATAATCTCAACTCGCGAAAAAGCCAAAGCTTTTCCTAGACTGCGTCGTGCCAGACAGACAAGATTTCGAATAGCATCAGCTCCTGAATTCATACAAAAGCCGAACCCAAAAAGAAAATGGCAAAGCTCAAATCCCATCTGGGCATATTCTCTTCCAGCACAGCCAACGAGACCAATCAAACTCCAAGGCAAGCAATCGCCAGACAACAGCATATCGACCAAAACAGGAAAAAACAAAAGCCTGAGATGACAGCACCATCACACACCACACCACACCAGAAACTGACAACCTCAACACAAAAGAAAGAAACAACTTTCGAAAAGCACGCCGAAACTGACCTCCGCCGCTGTCCTTGGCGGCTCCGTTCGCGCCTCCCAAGGCCGCGGGGCTACTCTTCCGAAACTGCAGGCTCCTCGACTTAAAAGACGACGACGCGGACGACGACGACGCCGCCCCCGAGGACGATGATTTGAAACTCGGATTGGCAGCAAGGCTCTTGCCGTCCGCCTTGAGGGAGCTCCGGTGGGGGGCGGCGCCATTCCGGTAGGTGTTGCTCCCGAACCCGGCGGCGGCAGCCATGGCTCAGAAGCAAAAGGAGCCGCAGCCGCAGACGACGCTCCGGCCCTCCGCTACGGCATCAGAGCCGACCCAGAAAGGAAAGGCGCTCGCTTGACGGCGGAACGCAGCTGAATTCCGCTCCTTTCCAGCTTTTCCACAGAGAAAACCAGAGAGAGAGAGAGGGAGAGAGAGAGAGAGAGCGAGCGAAGGAGGAGGAGAAGAGTGCGCGTTGAAATTGAAAGCCTTTTTGGCAGCGGGGGGGGGGGGGACAGTGCGAGAGCGGGGGAGAGAGAGAGAGAGTGGGAGGCCCCGGTGCAGATCGTGTGAGGCGTGACCCGGACAAAATCGGTAGTTACAAAACGACACGAACTTTCAGAATTGTTAGAAGAAGAATCCGAGATTGATCATAAGGAGGAGGAGCAGCAGCAGCAGACGTCGGTCAGCACTTCAAACGACGCCCGCTTTCGCTTATAATATTTTGTCCAAACGTATCTGAGGCCCGGATTTGGGGACATGATATCCTGCTCCCGACTTGGTTGATCGCGCTCTCGGTGTTCTTCCGATTGCCTGAGGTATTTGGATATTTGCTAGAGGATACTCGGGATGATTGCTCCGGTTTTTTCCGTATTCGTTTTGATTTTGCATATCCGATTTGATTTTCCCCGTGTGAAATGTGGCTTCTGAGCTTTCAATTTGTTCAATGCGGTTCTTGAACTTTTGATACTTGTTCAATTTAGTTCTTGGATTATATGAAAATGTATAATGTTGTTCTCGAGCTTGAATTAGTAGAAGGATAACATTGAACATTTTCGTATAGTTTATGGACTAATTTGAATATATACCAAAAGTCTAGGGACCACATTAAACTAATTAGAAGCTTAAGGACTACATTACACATTGAGCTAAAGTTCAGGGATCACATTGAATAAATTGAAAATTCAGCGATCATATTGTACATTGAAGTAAAGTTCAAGGATTACTTGCGTCATTATCCCTGCATCGAAATATATAGAAAATTCCACAATTGTCTCTTCCGCTTTGTTATTCTCAGCTCCGATGATGATGTAATGCTAGATCTATACACTGATTAGAGGACAACGATCTGACCATTATCGACGTGTGAATTTTGTCGTTAACTAGTACTCTCAGGAAATATTCTTTTGGGTACTTGAAAGGTATTTGTGTTCTTGCGTGCTTGTATTCTAAAGGAGGAGTTAGGTACTTCCTCTTTTGGACGCGGATGAGAATTCCTTGTCGACATAGCTATCCCTAACCATTTTCACCCCTTCCTTTCTTGTACTAACATGTTTTTCCTATAGAATTCCTTGTGTGACGGATTTTTAATGCATGATCACCTGAATGAATACAAGTAGATCTAAGAGCTTCTAGATGCACATCGACTTCAATGTAATAAATAATTCGAGAACATATCATATTAAAAATCACGCACTGACAGATTCGTAAGATTAATTAGAGTGATTCAACGCATTTTCCAATTTTAACAGATCCATCTAATACGAGACGTAACGGTCGTGTTACTCGTCTCATTGTACAATTCGGTCTCTCTTCTTGATCTCCACTGAGAACATGTTAGATCGTGTCCACAAAGATAAGATTCTTCAAAAGTTGTCTCTAGACGAGTGATGTCGTTTATCTTATTCCCGTCGGACCACTTTCATTTACTGCAACAAGAGGACAGTGTCTTCACAAGATTCAAACTGCCTTGCGAGTGAACACGGCGCGTCCGAGGCCAGAATAAATGCACGAGTAAAGCGGGGCAATCGTACGTACGCCCGTCCAAAGCTCTATGAACAGATGCATGCACCTATTGCGTGTGCGTTTTGATGAAAATCTATGATTTTCATATTGGGAAAATCTATGAAAGCTGTCGAAACTCTCTCACCTACTTCGCGTCAGTACGACTGCAAAAGAGAAAAAAAGTGACATGAACAGATGAACTTGCTGCCGCAGCATTCTGGTGGTTGCAATGTCACCACCAAGATGCCCCAGGTTGAATTTGGATAGGGTTGAATTTCGATTTACTCAACCTCAAAGCAGTATAAAAGCAAAAACTCGCATGAAAAAGTAGTACAAATAGGAAAAAGGGACCCGGATCTCCAACAACGGAAAGCTACCCTAAACTTGCAAGACAATTAAACCTTTCCCTCTTGATTGTGATCTAGGAAACAAGCTCTCACATCGATTGAATGCCCGTGTCGAGCTCGAGTTGGCGGAGAGAAGGTTCAAAACTAATCAGATCATTCGTTTGAATTCCTCCATTGAATGATCACACGATACCCTAGTCCGACGAACAATACAATCAAGAGGAGTGTAATCTTGACGTGCCTCTCGATGTCATTCAAGTTGTGGTTGGCTCGACGAGTTTTTGTCGATTCAGACTTTGGCTTAGCAACCGTCGTAACTCGACCAATCCACTCATGCTGATGATCTTTAGGAGAACAGTTCCCCACATAAGCCGGGTGCATTTATGATTTTATAGCGGAGTGTTCTTTAAAAGAGCTTAAACCCAAGATTGTAAGGAGAGAGATAAACTTTCTAGACATTTGATTAAACCGGCCGAAATCCTAAATTAAATGACTATAAATGCAACGAGGAGAATGTCCTATTCCCGCGGAGAACATTCAAACTCATTCACAAAAGCAGATGGACTGAGCATCTTCACTGATGACACTCACAAAAGTGGCCTGATTTGGGGCCAGAGCTCCACTCAAAGGATTTGACAAATTGGGCACCCCATTCTCAACCTCATGACACTTTGAAAGGATGGTCATTTTTCCAAGAACTCTGAAGGCTGAGAGAGCAAAAGGAAAAAGGGTAAAGGAAAGAATCTCCTAGTGCTAGGGTTTGCTAACATGATGAAATACTAGTGGATTTTCACTTTTTAACTTTTATATTTGCGAGATTCATATAGATTTTGTAGACATTATTCTTTGTTCTCGATGATTAAGTGAGTAGATGTTGCCCACTAAATGGTTGCTGGATCAAGGTTTTTCCGTGAAATCGAGAGGAAAAAGATTGAGATCGTAGAGAATTTTGGATGAATTTTATTTCTCGTTAAAGATCGGAGGGGAAGAAAAGAAAAATTACCATTAGTGAAGAAGATGGCATGCATGTAGTTATAATCATCTTTCTTGTTTTATATATAAACTCGCGATAAATGGATAAAAGAGATGCTTTCGCTCATATAAACATATATGAATCAACATTACGTAATTAATCGATCAAGTCGGAATATGGAGAAATAATAGAAAGAAACTCTATGATTCTTAGTTTAGATCAGTTCGCACTTCTTAATATTCAATTCTCAAGCCAAGTCATCGCAAAACCTAAATACGAGACGAACTGGTTTGGGGTATTATGCAAACCACAACCAAACCAAGGGGGGTTAATTAAAGTCATTCTTCATTGATCAATTAACATCTTAACAATGAACATCAAACAATCAACACTAGATCATGCAATAAATTTATCCTATGAAGTCCTTTAAAGGGGGGGTTTTTTTTTTTTCGGCCATGAATCATCAAAGTTCAAAGGACCAATTATGTAGAGTTACCCTAAATATCCAACTTTAAGGAGGTTTTGTAGTAGGGGTCCATCAATGGTGGCCTCATTGCCCACCATTGGCAAGCCTAGAGAGAAACCCTTTTGCTGCCCCTTTTTTTCCTGCACTTTTTCACTGTGTCTTGACTGAGACACTTCAAATTGAAGATGCTCAACAGTGATTCAAAGGATAGAGTTAGGCAAAGAGAAATATCACACCGAGATCCTCTTGTTTTAGGAACATGTCAAGACCGATGATCATTTTTTCAAGACTCGATCTTCATCTTAGACTCGAACTCCTCCTTTGAATTGCATCAAATGAACTAAATTCCTAGCGAATTAGTACGATAGAACTCTCGTTTTCGACATAAGAGTTTGAGGTTGCGAGAACGAAAGAGAACGAGAAACGAGGAGGGTTCTTGATGGAGTTTGATTGAACCACTTTTGACTTTGAGCATCTTCCTTCCCCCACATGCCCAGAAGAAGGCCCCTGTAATTTGAGAGGCCAGGGATTTGATCGGGATTTGATAGCTAGCTTTCGAGTTCGTTCGTACCAACTCGCTGCGAAACCTTTTTCTTTGGCCGTGAAATAATTCATGGTGAAACATCATAAAGTTCGAAAATGTGCCTCAGAAAAGAAAGTGGGAGAGAGAATGGAGTCCATGTCAATCGTAGATAAATACATCTTTTAAATTTTTGTATGGCGTTTGACATTTAAGAAGAAAAGTAAAGGAAAGATAAGACTCAAAAAAGCAATTGAACCCATATTGTCATCCCCTCTTCTTCTTTCTTTTTTGACAAATCTTGAACTCGTAAGTGAAGTGTGGCTCAAGGAAAAAATTGGGTGTTCTAAAGTCCTCTCTCTTTTCCAAATCAAACTAGATAATTGCACTTAACCACCAAAAGATAGCTTTTCTGTTCCTTTCTTGCTCTAATCCTTCCATGTGCATTGATAATTAGGATAATGCCAAAATTGGTACCCGGACTGAGCTTGAAGTTTGATTTGGTCCTTAAACTTCAATTTTGACCGCTTTGATTTTTGAATTTTTTATTTGGACCAATATGATCATTTTAGCTGACATGACAATCCAACTCATTCTATGGAACTTACAATTGCTACCTTGGCTATCCAAGTGTGTAGCCACCTCAACATTAATTAAAAAAATAAAAAGAAAGGAGAATGGGAGCATAAGTATAGGGGGAGAGACAGACAATTGAAGACGCAACACTTGCGCTAGTGAGGGCCAACAAACCTCCCTAGGGTCTTGGCGAGGGTAGCCAACCCTTGCACAAGGGCAAGCAAGCGAGCTTGCTATTAATGAGGGTTCGTGGCCCTTGTGTGGCCACCAGCGAGGGCTAGCCTCCCTCATCGAGACCCAAGTGAGGTTTACTGGCAAGGGTATGCAACCTTTCATATGTTGCTATTATTTTCTTTATATTTTTTTAAGGGTAAAAGTCATCAAAAACCTAAACTATGCCCACTATGAAACATTTACATCGAATTTTTTTTGTGTCATCAAAAACCCAAAACTTGTAACTATGTAACAAATTTACTCCAAACTTGTACAATATGACACATTTATCTCAAAATTTTTTTTGTGACATCAAAATGTGTCACATTGATACAAGTTTGGGGTTTTAGAGGCCACACAAAAAAGTTTGGAGGTAAATGTATCATATAAGTATAAGTTTGGGATATAATTTAAGGTAAATGTGTTACAGTGAGCAAAGTTTGAGATTTTTTGTGGCTTTTCTCTTTTTTTTTTAAATTTTATGTTGATATGCTAACATGGCTGTGCACGTTAACAAATGTGAGTTCCGCGAGATGGCTTTGATAGCCATTTCAGCTAAAGAGACCACATTTGTTTAAATCAAAGAATACAAAAATCAATATGACGAATTTAAGATTTAAGAACCAAATTGAATGTCGAGTAAAAATTCAATGGCTAATTCTAACATCGTCCTTTGATAATCGTCGAGATTATTAGAAACTAAACAGAAAATCATCATTCAGTTCTATCACGATTAAGACTTCGATGGTCACTAAAACACCAATCTTAGATAGATGCACCGCACCACATGTAACTAGTACGGCAAGCTTTCAAGGAAAACTCCGCAACGGCACAACATGGATTGGAAGCGATATAATAAGACATCGGCGGACCTAGGGGACTAGCGGAGGCCCTTGCTCCCTAGAACCCGATTTTTAAAAAAAATATCAAGTAATTTTTTCACAAAAATAATCGGACATCTAAGTTATAATTTTGGTTCCCCTTCAATTTAGAATTCTGGGTCCATTGGTAATGAACTTTGTAATGGGCCTAGCAAATGCACATTCTTTTGGGCTTGAGTGGCTTGACCTAAACTAGTATACATGGAGGTTCAATGTTACTGCACACTTGTAATGGTCCTAAGCAGATTTCTAAGAGCATTGAGCAGGCAACTTGCTCAAATGCCTAGCTCATTCAAGGGTCAATACTAACTGATATTGAGAAACCACCAAGATAGAGAGATGTTAAGTTTGTGATTTGGTTCCTAAACAACTTAATCCCTTGTGGATAGACCTGTGAAAATGGGTTATTTCTAGCCCATATTTGATGGGCTGGGTTGTTATATGAATTAATTATATTTGGTAAATGTGTTTAAAATGATAAGACTCAAGATAATATGAATGTTAAATGGTATCACAACTTACTTAGATCTAACTTACCTTTATAACTCTCTCATCACTTTCTTTACCCCCACTCAACCTCGCGTTCGCTTGCTCCGTTCTCTAACCATAGTTTGGATATGTATTTTTTTATATCAGGTTAAATATAGAAGTGTTTCAACAACATGGAATATGTTGGATACAGGTCGCTCCATTTTATTGCATAAAAATGGATCAAATCGGATGAAATGGGCTAGTTTGAGTCGTATAATTTTTTACCAGATCCAAACCCAACCTGATCCACTCGTTTGACAGGTATACTTGTGGATGAGGTCTCAAAATACATGCCATATTTCCTTGTGAATATCCTATTTTCCTGCAAACTACTTGTCTTTGATCGGACCGAAATTCTACAGCTCTATCTTTCGGGAGACGAAAAGTGTAACCAAGGTATCGATTCATCCATACCTAGGAATCATGGAATCCGAGCATTCCTGACAATTTCTTAAGTTTATGGAGATTGGATCGTACTTTCTAAGTCAATATCTATCCAATTTCAATGAACAGGATAAAGATATTGATAGCAGGAACGATCGCGAATCTTTCAAACCTCACAGCGGCTTCCAAACATCCAAAAAATTTGGTTCAGCTTATGGATTTCAGGCTTTTCATCTTGGATGGCTTCTGTTTTTCAACTTAATGAAATGAAAACTCGAGAAAGATGAACCACCAAGAAGATGACCCAAAAGAAGGAAGAGAAAAGTAGGCACAGCAAAAGAGTCTTGCAAGTAGCGACGTGAAATGGGAAGATAACCACGAGTGGCATTCGTTTCTAAAACTTTCTTATCGGTCAGATTTATAAGCTAAGTGCCATAACTCATCAAACCTTATTGTCCTTTTTCTTTCCGTCATCTCATCATGTGCCTTCGCATAAGAGGCGGATGTCGTTTTAGTGCGTCGATGCCATCATGATATGCTTTTTATTCTTGTTTAATGTCTGCGATTCTCGGTATTTCGAGAAGAACAATATAGTTGAGATTATGTTATTGGTCGTGAGCGTGGAAAAGAAGAGAAAGAACTCTTTCATTTGTCCCAACTCGCTGAGCAACGGGCAGCACCCCATCCACACGATGATTCTCACTTCAAACAGTGGGTTGACGTGCATAATTTCAAGTTAACTGAATGATTTCACAGTCAGTCACAGCAATCAAAGTCGCTAGATTGGTGGGTGCAGATGGGGACTGATCGATCCGACGGCATACATCAGAGGTGAATACTCAAAAACAACACGAGCATCGGTCACCGTGCGACGGGCCCATCATCGAATATGCAGGAGATTTACAAGTTACGAATTTGGGGATTCACCATGACAGTTAACTCTAGATGATGACACTTGATCACGTGAGCTCTTGACCGATCAATCCGACTAGGTCGAGACTCGAGAGCCATCGTGTGTCCACGTTTTCGTCGTACAAATGAGTGTAGGTATAGCATAATTTCTGCGGATACAATTATGCGCGAGTTGAAACTTCCGAAAACCTATTTCAAAGTTATCAAAATCGCCATGATGCTGTGGAAAATCAATGAAACTTGGACCTGGACGACGATGATGATGAAGAAGCTGATATGAACCAACAGCAAGCCCGAGTAATCGATTGCCCGGCACTTCGAGTGGGAGGATTAGATACATACACAATAGAAATGGTCAATGTGGATCGATCACAGAGGCCTTGCTCCTAGGGGGGATCATCACGTCGGCAACCATATAATTGGTGCATGCGAGAGCTACGTCGTCAACCAGTACATCATGTTGTGTGGACAGTGCAATTTAGGGGCACTCGAGGACAATGAAGAGTGCAACGAATGGAAGGGGAAAGAGGGGGTTGGTTTCATTTCTTGGTTGACTAAAGACGAGTCTCAACCTCACCTGGCTCATATCGTAGAGAAGCAGTGAGCAGAAAGTAGTAAAAGAAGAAATAAGTGAGGCATTGAGTGGTATTGGGTACTCTTGGAGTGGCTCCTCTTTGCGCCCCCCACACCCCCCCTATTCAAGTGTAGAATGATTAGGAATCTGTCAATTGCATGTCTTATTCTACTGCCTCATGCGTCCGGTATCGATGAGTTTTAGAATTGGCTGGTGTACTCGGTACAAACACATTAGTTTGGGTCGTCGGTGCCTATTATCTTGGTACGGACAATTCCTCGAAACCAAAATTTCCATTAACTTTACAAGAAACAAAAATTTGCCACGTTTCGCGGAACGTAACGTCGGAGCCCAACCTCTATCGTCGAAGTGTCTTTAGTAGCCTTGATTGTGGCTTTTTACATTGTGAGCCCACCTGATTGTTTAAGCTTTTCAATTTGAAAGTAATTCCTCTAGACGTTAGATTCTACTCGAGAAATGATGCATGCCTTGCGGAAACTCGCATAAGACTCCAAATGCTTTATGTTTTTGCCACTGCTCGTCATTCAAAAAAGCTTTAAGAGGCGTTCACACGAATAAGGCCCCGAGACAGTGTGATCTACACAATAAAACAGCTTGGATCCCCCTGTTCACATCTCAAATCATGCAAATACCACCATCATTTGCCATCAAAGGCAGAGGGAAATAGAGAGGCCATAATGGATCCAGCCTTCGATATAGAATTTGACTCTTGAGGTTTGCAGTTCAAATTGAGTATGATGAGAGAGGAAAAAACGAACAAATAAAGGAGCACAAGCAAGGCATAGGCGAGGCAGAGAGTGCAAAGATGCCAATGGGCCACCAAGCTCTAAGCAGAGAGAGAATACCCTAGACCTAGTGATGGCAAAAAACCCACTCTGACATACACAAACCTTTTTGATCAACCTGGACCTTGAACTGTTGCAATCGCCATCCTCCACCTATGCTATGCGTGTATAGTAATAATTTCATGTTGACAACAACCGATTGAGGAGCATCATCTCTCTCCCTATCTCACGCGCACGCGCGTGTGCGCACGCACATTTATTGTCTGCGTGATTCCTGTGCCCAGGTGCACTTGCTGGCATTACTAGAAAGTCACTGCATTTCACCCTTGGAGCTAGAAACATTTCCAGAATTGTGCAATTGCTGAGGATAGAGAACCCCGCAGCATCTGCTGGAAGCTGCAATGATAGTTGACAGTTGCCGACGCAGAAATTTTTTCTCTCTTGCAAAGACAATCAAGTGACAGAATTCGGCGGGTTTTCGTGATAATGCCAGAGCAAGACCAATTTGATACAGTAGACCACAACAAACTAATTGAAGGCTCAAACTTAATCCTCCAGCAGATAACAGATGTTCCCAAACTACTACCTATCGATGGATGGATGCTAAAGGCTGCAGATGACGGCTCGACCTAATTTTACACAAAACATACTCACAAGAATCGCTGGTAACTCCTGAAACGGGGTTTCCTCGTCATATAAAAAATATAAAAATAAAAAAAATTAAGGAGAGAGGCGTGGTAGTACAGGTAGCCCCAATAACATGGATAGAACCTCAGTACACTTGGTGAGAGCACTGACGACACTGTTTTCTATGTGCCCTTTTTCAGTATGCCAGAGTCGTAGGGTTACCAACCTGTGGATTGGGACACTGCACCAAGGAGATGGACACTGCCATCCAATTTGTGGGACAACAGGGGCTGGTTGAGACAGATATCATCCTCGTGAAATTGCAAATATGCATCAAGAGCTTCACAATGAATATCACCAGGCAGCTATTCATTATCACAGTCTCTTGCAGAGCTTATTTTAGTATGATGTCACAGCCATTCTACTTTCTATATCACGACCAACAGCACCAATAGGGTGAAAATCTCCATAAGGTCACCTGTAATCAGGTGATGACTTCTCAGCGAACTACAACAAACACGCATAAAGATAGTGCTAGAGATAAATTGACCAACAAATTAAACTTCTAAGCCTGATAGTGCTAGAGATACATTGACTGCTTTAAAAATTAACTTACACAGATATGGCAACTCATTTGTTGTCTTGAAATCATGGCTCGTCTAAAAACCCACTTAGAATTCATCACATCAGAATGTAAACCAGCCATTGTACCTTTAACTTTGCTCTCTGTGTCATTCTCCCAAAGCAACAGCTGTATTTTTTAACCTGAACCTGTCATTTGGAGAAAATCCAAGGAGAAGAACAGCTACAAAGGCTCTTTCTTCCCTTAAGAAGAGAAGAATATATGAGGTTGCCTTTCTCTACTGCCATCATTGCCCAAGAAAGAAAATGTTGAGCAGCCAAGTCCAGACCCTCTTTCTCTCTCTCTCTCACATACAAACACACAGAGACAGCCTGCCACGTCAGCACACGAGCTCTCCTTTAAATAAGAGCTTATATTCCAAGATTGATTCCGTTCACCATACCATCTCAATTCATCTAAAAAAATCATCTACTTCAGAACATATCTAGCGAAAAAATGTGTTCTAACAATGAAGAAATGATGCCTTCTCATTCCTTCCACTCTTTTGACAAAAGGCGACGACCGAGAAGATCGAGAATTCAAGTTCACAGGTTAGCAAGGTATGTTTCAAGTTTAACCATTCTCACAATAGTGTTATATCTTCATCTTAAACCAACACTATTTGCACCTTTTTATTAGTCCAGCACTCAAATCTCCCTCTACTGGTTAATGCGGAAACTTACTTGTTTAGCCCTTTCATCAGGAGGAGAGGTGAGCAAAACGTGGAGAAGGACATGGAACTACAGAACTGGAAGCTGTACTTTGTGAATCGAACTATCATTGAAGAGAATGAGAAGTTGAGGAAGAAAGCTAATCTTCTCCATCAGGAGAACTTGGCCTTAATGCTGGAATTCCAGAAAAAGTTCCCTCATCTACATCACAACCCAGCAGTTGATTTCACATGTGCAATCGAGGGCTGATATTGAAGGATGCACCCTATTATGATAATTAAACATGGTAGAGGCTGATAAAAACGAAAGAGTATGCTATAAAGCAAGTGAGTTAGTGTAATTGTTCGAGGTAGATATGTTATCCAGTCATTGCCGTATGTATGAACCCCTCCCCTTATGCTGGATGCTGCCTCCTGAACTTATAAACTACTCTTAGAGATGGACTTTCACCATAGTCAGAATCTATGCAGCTTGATGTGCAGACAACTGAGTTCGTTGCAGTTTCAATCTGGGGTAATCAAGATATGGTTCAGTTTTTCAATTTTCTAATTCATAGATAGAATTTCCATTGAGAAGATATTGAGAAAGATCAAGAATTGTCGCTGTCTCCCAAATTGACAGACTCAAATCAATTTAATCAACTGAATAATCAGCCTTAGGAAAATATTCTGATATAATATCATTCAGCAACTACATCAGCGATCATATTACTTTCTGCTTTTCCATTCATGGCTTTCTGTCAGAAGGTCAGCAATCATGAAAACATAAGCTCGTAACAAGAAATATATATGGAGAAACACTCGCGAAGGAATTTCAATGTGTGCTAATTTGATGAACAATGCTTCAAAACCTTATAAAAAGAGACTACTAGTGTACAAGATCAATTGATATGTAGGTAGATTCCAGATTCCAGTGACGCCTGACATTATCTGAAATGGAAGCTGCTAGTGACAAATATATTAGAAGAAACTCAGAGACCAGTTGTTCCTACTTCCGAGACCAGCTAAAGATAATGTGAATTTCAAGCAAATTTCGTGAAGAAGTTTTTGGCACAGAAATGTTGGTTCTAGCCTTGTCATGCAAGTGATTTTTGCTGTCAAAAATTTTTCCATTAGTCACCTCAGTTCAAGATTCATAATTTTCCCTATCGTATCTGGAAAGATTTTCTTACTTTAAAACACCTGAGGTCATAAGAACACCCAAAAGCCTTATATTACTAGAGTCGTGTAAAAATGAATGAACATATTCAGGCATCCTCCCCACCACAAGCCTTATCTTACTAGAGTTCTATGACATGTAACAATGAATAAACATATTCATGGACATGCTCTTTAAATTAAAGGTCTGGCCAGAGATTATGCGCACACGGCAAGAGCAGACCAGGTGGCTTTTCGATGTGCCTCAGTGAAACAAATAGATGCTAATTACCTATCTCACTTAAAATAAGTATCGCAAACACATGCATTGAACGATACGCAGGATGGGAAAAAAAACATTTCAGGAATTTTCAGCAGTAGGAGTACGCATTTTGTGCCAAATTCCTTCAGTTTACTTCAGTCACTTTCATATGAGCACATACGTGCAGGAAGTCAACATAATGCTATTATTGCAAGAACATAATATTCTCTTCTCCCCACCATCCACAAATCTAGTGTAACAAATCTTCCGGCACTGCATTTATGAGGAACAAGACATACCAGACACACAGTTGAATTTCTTGCAGGCAAGGTCCAAAATACTCCAAACATATTTGACTAGGATGAACAAATGCATTACAGCATTTACCAGATTATGATTTATCAAGCAACGTAATCACACGAGACAATGAAGAAGAAATTAGTCAACTAGGATTTATTAACAAGGTAAAAGCAAAACATATTTTCAGATTTACATAGATGTCATGTTACAAGCTGAACCTGATCACACACCTATTGGGAAATGGATTTTTCTCCAAAAAGAAATTGGTAAGTCCACAGATGAGGCAACCAGATGACAAATCCAGACTCCAGAGATGCATTTGAATGAAGCCTAATGGAAAGTTGGCACCAATCAATTGATCTATACAAACTTATCAGAAACTATGAATTAATTTCACTGTTATGAATATATACGAATACATCATAAAAATCAACTTGAGGAAATTTCGAAGGGTCCAGCTTTTCCAGCATCCCTTGCATGATGATTAATTCTATATCAATGTAATCTGTCAAGGACCATCGAACTCAACCTTCACCAGTGAGACGACGGCTCCTAGCATCATGAAAACTCATGGTCATTCCTGCCAAAGAAGGGTTGTCATACATGCTGCATGTCATCATATCTATCCTTTATAGAACATTTAAGATGCTCAATAAGAATTCAAAGTTAGAGAATCTAATTATTTATCAGGAAAAGGTTAGAAATCTACTTAGCAGGAATGGACCCCCCAAAAAAAGGTCTCATCCAGTAGAGAATGCAATGAAAGGATATGGAATATAGGCAGAAGACCACATTAGGCACATAGGATGTGAAGGTACCAGGAAAACTTCACAATTTTCCAGAGCGTTCCTCTGATGCTCTGTATATGCGGAATGCCGCAAAGCACATTGTTGCATTTCCTATCACAGTCAATGCTGCTTGAAGGGCCACCAATACCTATAGAAAATAGAGACAACTTATACTCAGTAATGACATCCCCTAGCAATGTTTAGACAAATTCAACATGAAAACCGAGATAATACCTCCAGGGATTCAGAGTTATAAAAGAAATGCCATGTGCATGCACAAAATGCTCCACCAAGCAACGGTACCTAAATCAACAAAGCAAAAGATATTACAATTACATTGTAAATACAGATGAAATAAGAAACCAGATTATTGCAGAAGTAAGATATTTTGTACAAGAGGAGATGATATTGTGTAGCCACTATCCAAGCAAGTCGATTGACTGTAAGTAGACTATTCAAGAATCTCAACTTCAATCAAAGAACAAAGTGACGTAAATATACTAAAGATGTTCATTAACAAATACAATTAAGAAGTATGCTGATAATGTGGTATAGACAAATAGACCAAAATCTCAACATGGAAAAAGAAAAAGAAGATAGCAAGTGGGAGAGTAAATCAGATTTTTATAGCTACAAAGAATAAGGTTAACGAAAATGAAAAAAAGCAAGTTCCTTGATATAGATAAAATATTTCAAACCTTTCTTGTATCGTGTTCATAGCCCTGAGACAAAATCTGTACGGCATATGGTTGCTCAAATAAGGACCACACCTCATGACACTTTTAGTGACCACTTGAACTTGGCTAATGAAAATTCGTCTAGGTTCATATTAACAGCAGGTCTTTCAGTAGATACACCGCAAAAGACAATCCAGCACAGGGTATCAAAGTCACTCACCATACCCCATGAAAGACCTTTCC
This sequence comes from Syzygium grande, assembly GCA_024733475.1. Taxonomy (NCBI): domain Eukaryota; kingdom Viridiplantae; phylum Streptophyta; class Magnoliopsida; order Myrtales; family Myrtaceae; genus Syzygium; species Syzygium grande. The sequence continues at coordinate 37,846,138 of JAMXDD010000001.1, read as the reverse complement.
AGGACTCATATCCAGACACTTCTCCATATTGCCACACCAATGCCATAGCTGTGATCCTAGAGACAGATTGAACGAAATATCATCGCAACAAATTTGTCCACATAAACAGACGGTATTTCAGTTCAGTTAAGTTGCATCCTCGTCGTATCTCCTATAAATACTAAGGATTAACGGTAATGATGACAAAGCATTCAATTCCAAGAGTAGGCAAACAAGACAACTTAGAATAATGATAAGAAATATCGTGTTTCGACATCTCGCGCTTTGAAAATTCTCTTCTTTGCTTTGCGTACAGATGGGTAGAAGTATGTCGTAATTACACATTGCACGATCAAAGACAATTTCAACATTCTTTACGATTATGCCGAGTCGCTGCCTCCAAAAAGCTCGAAGCTTTGGCTGCCTCTATTCATAGCATTTGCTTCCAAGTTCCAATGCTGGCCAAGAGCTCGTCATGTCAATTTCGAAAGCCAGAAGCCAGAAATCTGACTAGCGACTAGAGGCCTACCCAAATCCGAAAAGCTCTCAAGCAGCTCCGAACTCGGCACGAAACGCACGAACTCTCTCTACGCTCGATCGAAAAAAATCGCCACGAAATCGATACAGCACGACACAATGCACGCACGTACCATTCGGCGACGCTGGAGACGTGCACGGCCCAAGTAGGCAAGGACAGCGCATTGGCGGGCTCGGCGAGCTGGAGAGAAGGACCGACGAGGAGCGTGGCCGGCTCGGCGGCGGCGGCGGACGCGGGGCTCGCCAGCGCCAGGGCCAAGCAGCCGGCCCCGAGCAGGCTCGCCGCGGCCAGCGAGCCCCGGGCCGCGGCGGCGGCGGCGGCGGCCCGGGGGGAGCTCGGCGAACGGGCGGCTCCGGCGCGGAGGCGAGGAGGCGGCGAAGGAGCACGCGATGAGAGGACGGGACGAGTGCGGCGGAGAGAGGGTAAGCAGGCGAGAGCTGCAGCGGTTGATCCCGCCATTATCGCGCTTCGGTGGAAGATGAAGAAGAAGAGTGCAGGGAAGTTTTCTAGTTCCGCGACGTCGGGAACCGTACAGATGCTCTTCTTTCTTCTTCTTTTCTTCTTTTGTTATTTTGTTTTTGTTCATCGTTAAAAAATTATCAGACATTTGAAAATTGAAAAATAACAAAAATGCATGCACCCCAAAACTTAGATTAAATACAAAATAAAAGTCTATCCAAACACGCCTTTGATAAGTTATTTCTATGAATGATTCATTTTCGCAACTATAACTTATATTCTTGGTCTCTTGTACTTCGTCGTCGGAACTTTCTTCCTAATAGGTTATTGTGCGTATTCATCCTACTCGATTAAAATTAAAGACCTATTAATAAACACAAAGACACTTTATCGTATACAAGAACATAAATTTCCGTATATTTTCTATATTGCTGTTAATTTTACTTGTCTATTATGATCTTAATCGCAAAGAATGAGATTTGAATCTGACATCAGTGAGAGAGAATTATGACGCGTGATTCTATGACCTTAGGCTCTCCTGCCGGATTTTGGGAAAGTGGCTCTTCTAAGGTCCATATCATTTGGTATTGGAATCATCCGCCATCTCTCCTAGTTGCAATCAAGCAAGCACCCTGTATTGCAAAGTACTTTAGGGACTAGCAAAAGGCTAGTGCAAAGCCACCTCGACCCGACTTATTGACTTTATCTTGCCGGCGAGCCCCTATAATAAATAAATCCCACGTTGGATTTCCGGAGAGAGAAATCGTCGATGGCACTCGAGTGAACGATCTTTAAGAAATGCGACACTCAGGCGGACGAAAAAGAGTCAAAACACTCAAATAAGTATCGTACGAAAAATATGACACTTGGGATATTCTTACCCTTAAATTAAACTTTATTGACTAAATTCCAACATCTCTAGTAAGCATCCGAGCCATAGCCAAACATTCCTACAACGGCAGTCTGCAACCATACATAGGCTTTCGACAATATATCAGTATCAAAGTTGGAAGAGAATATCGAAATCAGGTTTCACATAAAGGAACAACGCCATCTCTACGTCATTTTCCTATGCGTAACCTCCAAAAAGTCGATGAGCTTGCCATCCAAGCCTGCAAACTGGAGGATCGAAGTCGAAATCATGGTGAGCATTTCCCGGGAGGACCTGCTTCACTGGCGGTCGCTCTTCTCCGAGCCCAAAGCATGACGAGGGAGAAGCCCATCAAAGACATCATCACAGTCTGCACATCATAGGAAAAAAAGAAAGGCCACTCCTCAAATATCTGCATGTGTCATCAGAAACGCAGGCTGCAGGAATTCTTTGATCAAAGAGGGACGCAACAATGCAGGAACATCGACTTATCATACTCCACTTTCTTCAGGAATCAATACAGAAGTTAGCTCACATTTGCTATGAGATGAGTGACATTAACTTATCAAAAAGGATAAAAATAAACTTCCGTTGACAATTGACATGTTCACTTACAGAGATAGCTGGAGGCACAGCCACAAGTGGATCTTGAAAGAATCTGTTAGCTAGAGCGAGCGCAAGAAGGCTGCTCTGCATTCCTGCAAACGATACTTGCTATTAAGCGGGAGAAAAAAAGAAACACCTCTTCTTATTTCGGATGGATAAACGAGGCACCTGTCTCAAAGGATAGTGTTCTTTGCAATGCCTTTACGTCAGGAGCCTTCTGGAAGATGAAACCGGGAAGGAAGTATCCAATGACGAATGCAGACAGATGAAATGCTATAATGAGTGACAAGATCATCAAACCAAATGAAGACATGATGGAATGAACGTTTATTGCAAGAGGTGCTCCAACGCATAGAGCCGTCACAAAGACAGAGAGTGGCGGCAAAAGTGGCCGTATGGCATTACAAATCCAAGGGAAGAACCTAAAAGCAAACTATGAGAAATTAAACTACTGAAACTCCCTAGTAAATGTACATATAGCAAAGGTGAGTGTTTAACCTATTCAGGAGCAACCCTGCAGTGATGGGTGCAATGACAATCTGCAAAATGCTGGAAACCATTCCTTTCACATCGACCGGCAATCTTTTGCCAATGAGAAGAAGTGACAACAAAGGGGTCACAAAAACAGCCGTAGCGGTAGATAATGATGTCATGACAATACTCAGAGGAGCCATTGATGGGTCAGTCAGAAAAGTAGCATAATTAGAAAGCTGAGCCCCACTCACACAAGACACCAGCATAATCCCAGCACCTGAAGTTTAGGTTCAAAGAAAGTCAATTACCGGTTCACTGGCTTTAGAGAGGGAATGGAGACTAGTACTTACCAATGGACGTTGGAAGCGAAAACATTGTTACAGACATCATGCCAAAGAAATAACCAAGAAGAGGCTTCACAATGAACTGGCCAATATAGCCAGCAAAAATAGCAGCGGGTCTCTTAAACGCTTCAAGAAAGTCCCTCTCGCTGGAATTAACCCCCACAGCAAACATCAGAAACCCTAGTGCAGGTGCATAGTACCTGAATGCAGATTTGATAACACCCATTGAGCATCTAGATATAAATTTATAGCCAAGCAACATATCTGGAGAAGATCTAGCGACCTGTTGGTGAACCAAGTGAAGGACGGCGGATATAGAAGAGCCAGCAACGTACTTGCAAGAACGACATGAGGCAGAAAAGAATTTGCTTTCTTTAAGATATCCACAATAGAAAACTGCTCCGTTGGCACAGATAGCTGAAAAAAGACACCGAGCATCTATTGTTATTGACGGTTTCACATCTGCCTCAAAAGAACTACATAACACATGATCGTACTAACAGCCGCTAAACAAATAAGTAAACCGAATCTGCATCAAATACAAGGTTCTCAGACTCTTTTAGGATGATGCAATTAAAATAAACAAGCCCTTCACTTCCTGTTCACATCAGTCCAATATGAGACACATTTAGAGAAGAACTAAATGCACCTGCATTGATTCAGATGGCGACTCCCGACCCAGCTCCAGCTCGAGAGACTCCGAGAAATCCCCTGACTTACATTTGCTCGAGCCGTGTCTTCTGCTATGAACTACCAATTAGCACAAAAGAGGCTCACGCAACAATCCACAAAACTAACCACCAAGTAGAAAACAAACCGAGACCCAAGAACCTAGAAACAGACGAAACAGCTTGTGATGTCGGAAGCAAATGAGGAGAACACCACCAACCTGAACAAACCGGATTCAATGACGCCGCACACCCTAGGCGACCCAAAAAACAAGAATCGAATCAGACCATCGCCATCACGGACCCAGAAACAACAGACAAGCGTACACCGCAAAAACACGGAAGAACACTCGAAAGAGCGCTTACTTGAGGACGAAACAGGCGCGTTTCGCGGCAAGATTGGGACTTGACAGCGCGTTCGCGTGCGGAACGAGTCTGGGCAAGAGTCATGGGAGGCGAAGAGCGAGGATGGGGTCTGTAAGTGCCTCGAGATCGAGTTCATGGCTTCGTCCTCGAGAGTTTTTCAAGAACGCAGATGGGACCACGATCAAGAACAACCTTAAAGCTTCCGGAGATATTTGGGAACAGAGAGAGAGAGAGAGAGAGAGAGAAGAGAGAGGTTGTGGGTTTGACTTTGGACTCCAGCGGCAGTTCCTCGTTGGTTGGTTGGTGCTGCCGGCCTGCTTAGGAGTGAGATTATCTTTGCTTAATTTTTTTCTTAATCATTTGACTAACCAGTGAATTCTTCGGAACCTTAATTTGTCGTTTCAGTTGTTTGGAAAAAAAAACGGTACAGCAATTAAAAATCCTAAAACTTATGACAAAAATATAATTAAATTATAAAATTTTTAAAAAATACAATCAAGTCTTAAAAATTATCAAATTAATTTAAATGAGTTCTAAAATTAATACTATTAAATTTATTAATGAAAAATACTGATATGGACGCTAACGTGACTTATTTTAATATTTTTCCTATTTTATGCTAAAACAACTAAAACAACGTTGTTTTAGCTCAAATTTAATTTTTAATACTAAATTTATTTAAATTAAAAAAGAGGGAGGAGGACAAGCGGGGAAGGAGGGCTTGCCCTCCCTACCACCACCCCACCATCGCCAGGAGGGGCCGGTGGGGGACGGTAGGTGGTGGTCACCGATGAGGCTTGCTCAATCTGAAGGTCATGTGTACGTTTAATTTTTCAAACTATTCTCGCCCCAAAAAAAAAATCCAACATCCACCTGCACCTTCCCCCTTGACCCCGATTAGTTCCACGCTCATCGCACCATGATAGAATAATCAAAGTTTGAACCATGCTTTTATCGGAAAAAGTATCAAAAAGTCTTAAATATATTGTATTAGTATCAATTTAGTTTTAAACCTTTTAATTAGATCAATTTAATGATAAATATTTTCACATTGATACCAATTTAGTCCATTCGGCTAATTTGGGTAAAAAATTACTAACGTGGATGTCGGTAGTCCCCATATAAAGACCGCCGACGCCGACGTCAAATAAATTTTATAATTTTATAATTTTTTAATGTTTTTTATTTTTTCCTTTCCCAAAACTAGTTGTCATCGGGCACAGGCGAGGGATGGCAACCCTTGCCTGGTCTAGTTGAGGGCCCCCACGCCCTCGTTGGCCATGGGTGAGGGCCAACGCCCTCGCACAAATCCATGTGATGGTCGCCGCGCCCTTGCCGGCCATGGGGGAGGGCATCGAGCCCTTGCCTAGACTAGCCTGTGGCTGACAATGGTCAGTCGGCAACCTCGCCCGCCAACCGAGTTTGGAAAAAGAGAAAAAAACATTTAATAAATCTGAAAAAATTATAAAATTTGTCCACATCAGCATCGGCAGTTCTATGCAAGTGATTTCTGGTCTAAATTGGTTGGATGGACTGAATTGGTACCAATGTGAAAATATTTAAGAGTAAATTGGTTCAATTAAAAGGTTTAAGACTAAATTGATACCAATATAATAGTTTTAAGACTTTTTTTGTACTTGTCCCATCTTTTATCTGATGGCTTAATTTTTTTAAATAATTGACAGTGATTTCACAAAATCTCACATAGTAACATAGCAAGATTCCTGAATTTAAATCTCTCCAAGCCCCATTTATCTCCCCAATTAAATATATCTAGCTTAGTATTATACTTAAATTTTTAGAACAATTGGCAATAATGCTATTGATCCCACAAAATCTCACACTGTCGATCATCACGCTTGCCCAAGTCTAGACCAACTCGAGGTCAACAATCTCAATTTTGGCAACAATCGTGGTCGAGCTTTTGATAAATAGCTTACGCTGCTCGCGACTAGCCACACCCCTCATGAGCTTGAGCTTAACCTCCTCCATGATTGCAAGCCGCGGGCTCTGACCGAACTCGCATGGCCTTGTCATTGTAAGCTATGAACGATCTTGTCCATTGCACTCATCACTTTTTAGCACTGGACAAACTTATAATGTTAATATAATTAGGGGTGATTGATTTTGGGACGGTTTGGTTTCCACCCAAGAACCGAACCGAACCAAACCGATGGGCCTATGAAATGTTTAATTTTTTTTTATTTGTCGTTAATGTTCAAGAAGAAATTAGATAATTAAGGCGTCTTTACAATCGGCAAGTTACATGTAACATTGTAAGTTTTACAGAGATTTTTCCAATTCATGGTAAAATTTGGCTTGAATGAGCAGCTATTACTGTGTTTTGATTTGCTCTTATCATCTTTACTAAAGTGCATAAGTAAATATAATTGCTCCACCCTTGAAGGGCTTTCCTTTTTTAAATGAGTATATTAGGATTTCTTTTTACAGATTTTTAAGAAATAAAAAAATTAAAAAAGATGGTCCGAGTGGGCAGTTTCACACCGAAAGCCAAAAAATCTCACCGAAATTCACCAGTTTCAATTTTATGAAAACATGTACTGAACTGGTGCTCCCAAGAACCGCGTAGAACTAGCCGATTTCAATTTTATGGAATAGGAAACTGGACCGGTTTCCCTATGAACTACTCAGAACAGGCCCTTTTTTAGGCGGTCCCCCACCCCATTATTCCTTTTTGGTCCGGCCCCACCCCCATTTGCACTTGACACCCTCACCCATGGTTAGTGAGGGCGTGGCGGTCCTCACCCAGACCAGGCAAGGGTTGCCAGTCCATATTGCTAAAAACTTTCTGAAATGGTCAGTGGCGTTGAGTTTAAATCGGTTGTAAAACTCATTTATGACCCTATGGGAAATGACTCATTTAAAAAAAAACTTCTACCCATTTATGACCCATTTACTAAAAAAAAACATCATTTACTAAAAAATCTAAGAAAATTATAAAATTTGTCCACGTTGGTCTTAGCCCTCACACTGTGGTTGGTGATCCCAACCCGGTTATGGGGAAAAGAAAAAAAGAGAAAAAGAAGAAAAAAAACATTAAAAAAATCTAAGAAAATTATAAAATTTGTCCATGTTAGCACCACGTGATCCTACGTTAGCGATTTCCTGCCTAAATTGGCTAGATGGACTAAATTGGAACAAATGTGAAAATGTTTAGGATTAAATTGGTTCAATTGAAAAATTTAGGACTAAATTGGTACAAATACAATATGTTTAAGACTTTTTTTTGTACTTTTTCGTCTTTTATCTGATGGTTTAATTTTTTTAAACAGTTGACAGTGGTTCCATAAAATCTCACATAATAACATAACAAGATTCCCGAGTTCAACTCTCTTTAAATCTCATTTGCCTTTTCGATTAAATATATCAACGCTTAGTATTATACTTAAATTTTTAGAACAATTATCAGCGATCCTACTGATCCCATAAAATGTTACATTGTTGATCATCACGCTCGCCCAAGTCTAGACCAACTCGAGGTCAACGATCTTGATTTTGGCAACAATTGTGGTTGAGTTTTTGCTAAAAAACTTACGTTGCTCGCGACCAGCCGCAACCCTCATGAGCTTGAGCTTAACCTTGCATGGCCTCCACGATTGCAAGCCGCGGGCTCATACCAAACTTGCGTGACCTCGTCATCTCGTCCATTGCACTCATCACTTTTTAGCACTGGACAAACACTTTTTAGCACTGGACAAACTAATAATGTTAGTATAATTAGGGATGGTTGATTTCCAGGCGGTTTGGTTTCCACCCAAGAACCGAACTGGATCGAGTGGGCCTATGAAATGTTTAGTTTTTTTTTTGTTTGTTAGTTTGCAAGGCAAAATTGAAGATGTTTTTGATAATCAATGGCATCTCTACAATCAGCAAATTACGTGTAACAATCTAGGTTTTATAGAGATTTTTCCAATTTGTGGTAAAATTTGGTTGGAATGAGCAGCTGCCGTTGTGTTTTGATTTGTTCTCATCATCTTTACTAAAGTGCATAAGTAAACATAATTGCTCCACCCTTGAAGGGCTTTTCTTTGTGAAATGAGTATATTAGGATTTCTTTTTACATATTTTTAAGAAATAAACAAAAAAAAAAAATAGTCCGAGTGGGCAATTTCACACCTAAAGCCGGAAAATCGCATCGAAATTCACCGGTTCCAATTTTATGAAAACGTGTACCGGAACGGTGCTCCCAAGAACCGCTCAAAACTAGCCGGTTCCAATTTTATGGAATCGGAAACCGGGCCGGCATTCCCAGGAACGACTCGGAACCGGCCGTCTTTTCAGGCGGGCCCCCACCCTCGTTTTTCTTTTGTGGTCCAGCCCTATCCCCATTTGCACTTGTCACTTTCTACTGGCACCGGGACAAACTACTAAAACGGCTAGTTGGCAACCTCGCCAACGACCTCGTGCGCACGAGCGGCGCAAAACCCCACCGTCGGACGCCGGAATTTGTCCCCCCCCCCTCCGAAATCGAGCTCGGAACCCGACGCCGTTGCCCGTCCCGTCAACGACACCGGTGGAAGATTCCGAAAAGTATTCTCCCTCCCCCCCGTAACGCATCGCATTTTTGACTTTTCCGTCCCCGGACGCCCATTCGAATTTCAAATGCGCGGACGGTGGGGATCGAGGGGCAGTTTAGTCATTACGGCGAGGAAATTAAAGGACTATTTTTTAATTTTAATCTGGTGAGCTCGGAAAATGACGATGGTTTCGAGAACCCGCGATGAGAAGCGGGACGCTTCCACGTGTCCGATCCGACGGTGACGGTGTCCCCCGTTCTGATGCGTTACGGGTAAAAAAAGAGGTAGATTGGCAAGGCTGTTCTTGGGCAAGAATTGAGTTTTATGAGGAATGTTGCGATCGCGTAACCGATTGTTGTGTCAAACTTTCTTAATTTCCAACACAAAATTGGATTTTCATATCTCAAAAGGGAGGGCGAAAAAAGATGTTGGTTCGATTTGGTGGACTTAAATCTAGGCATCAAATGTGCTGGTCTGCGATCATATAGCATAATTAAAACGAGATTTGCCAAACTGATCGGCCTTTTTTTTTTTTTGATTGCTCGTGGTTTGTGCTTTTGTGTACTTTTACGTTATGTACTTTTGAAATAAATGATAAGACGAACGATCACTGTGATAAAATCGAAACGAGATTCGCCAAAGTAATCGACCATTTTCAATTGCTCGTGATTTGGGCATACTTTTATGTTCTGCCGTAAAAACATATAGACAATGTTTTAGAATAGGTACATTGTACACGATGTGCGTTCATTTGTTTTTTTTTTTTTATCTTCGATAAATGGATAAAAAAAATGCTTGTATAGGATTACCCCACATTTATGTGCACTAGATTCACTAACTTCTATAGCCCTCATCTAACTTTTCATTATTTTCTTAGGATTGGAGTATTAACACGCGTATGTACACACGTGTTGCCCGTATGCAAGGAATCGATATTTGAAAAATTAAGCAGAATCACTTTACGAAATAGTTCAATCATTAAATTATGAAAAAGAACTATTTATAAAACTACACGATACATAACAAAAAAAAAAACCGTCGTAATTACACGTGGCACGAGCAAAAAATACCACAAAACTTGAACATTTTCAGGAAGTTCGATATCAAAAGAAAATGTTTGGATAATCGAAATAGGCGAGAGATAAAATAGAATTATCAGCTCACACATGGAAATAATCATCGCGGTTTCTTGAAAATAGGAAAGTTCATTTTATTTTCCACGACAGAATAGACAGTGCAGACCCGTTTTCCGAATTACGAATAAGAAAAGATTATAAATTAAAAAAAGGGGATAAATTAATTCAGGGCCCCCCCGAAAATTCCCACGCTACCTCCTCGGAATACGCGAGCCGGGGATCGCGAAATACCGAGAAAGCCCCTGGCCCGGGCCGTTGCTGCTTCCCCCCCATCCGCGTCGTCTCCTCCGTCGAGCTCCTCAGAACAGAAACCCGCATTTCCAGATTAGGGTTGTCTCCATCACAGTCGCAGAGAGAGAGAGAGAGAGAGAGAGAGAGAGAGAGAGTGGCCTCTTTTTGAACGAGAACGGCTTCTTCTTCGATAGAGGGAGAGGGAGGGGGCCGAAATGGGGGAGGAGGAGGAGGGCGTGGAGATGGAGATGGAGGTGGAGATGGCGGAGGCGGAGGCGGAGGCGGGGGAGGTGTTCGTGGCGCGCGAGATCGACCCCGACTACGAGTACGATGCCCCCCAGCACTTCGACTTCGCCCGCGAGGAGTCCGCGGCGGAGGCGCGCGACGCCGAGCTCTGGTTCGAGTCCGCCGGGAGCTACCCGCCTTCCCGTGAGTCCGCCGCTCGAAACCCCCCGCCGACCGAACCGCGCGGCGTTTCGGATTTTTTACTCGCTCGTTTTGCTCCGCCCGTGATTTCCGCCGCGGAACTGTCTGATCGCACCGAACGTGGGGCGGGGGGGAAGATGAGTGTGAATGTTCCCTTTGAGCTTTCGCGGCATATAGTCTCTCTCGCTCTCTGTCTCTCTCTCAACAATGTAGAATTTCTGCTGGAAAGTTTGCGGCTTTATTCGATTTCGAGCGTTTTAGCAGCTGCTTAGTTCTTTGCTCGGGGAAAAGAACAGCCTTTTCCCTTTTCCTTTTACTGTTTTTCTGTTGTCATCAAACTGCATGGAACTACTCGGCCGACTGTTGCTTGTTCGGGAACTGAAACCGTTGATTTAGATTGTCCGGGTGTAAACTTCGTCGGAAATGGAATGATGCGAATTTGAGGTTTTGTTGACATTCGGAGAGTCTAATTATAGGCGAAAAAGATTTGTAACAGCTCTGAATCGGGGGCCTTTGGGCTTGGTTCATACTATTCGCAGCATGGGACGAGGAAAGGAGAACAAACTTTGCTTTTGATTGCCTTCTTTTAGTAGCGGCGGCAAATTTATCGGCTGCTCTATGGGATTTGTTACGCCTGCCGTAATTTGTATTGCGAATTAATGATATGAGTGGATTCTCTTTGCTTGTGTGATTTGTCATGTTAAGGCGTGGTCATAGTTGTTGTTGTTTGTATATTGTTGATATACTTCTACAATTAGGAGCTTTTTACTCTTCTTCTTATTTCCGTACACAGAGTTGAACTGTGTAATGAAGTCCTTACATGTTCCATCTTTCTTTTTGTTCTTCCTCCGAAACAGCTTTTGTGTTGAAATTGATTCTGAGAGATGAAATCCTGTCAAAGAATGTGAACATCTCTCTCCGAAATCCAAAATGATGGAGACTGATTCTCATGTCCGATTTGGCGAAATTGATACTGGCACTGAAGAACTCAAAGCAGTTCAACCAAATAGCAAAGGTATGGTGAAGAATCTTTCCTTTGATGGTTTTTTTTTAAAAAAATCAATATTTTTTATAAAGCTCAGTCTTTCTTGTGTCGAATATCATCATTAATATTCTGATCCCCAATACCCCTAAAAAAAAAGTTGGTTCTGTCTTATATATTTAATTGAGCCTTAATTCGGGAACTATTCATTATCATCTACTCTGGTCGAGAAATGCCAATGTAGACCATAATTAATCTGCCCAAATCATGACACGTGCTTCGAGATAATTTCTCAGAAACAATGATCTTGATTCTTTTCACATTTTCTTTATTTGGCAAGCTTCCTAGTTTTCAAAAAGCTGACCCTTCATGTTGTTTGGTTGTCTTCTTGTTCTTGTGACATGCATTTGGGATCTAACGAAAGTCTCTAGGCACGATCCACTTTTAGGCTATCTCATACCATACTGAATGTGACAGACTCTGGCTTTTTTTTTTTTTTTTTGGCTAAGAACAGATTCTTTTCATGTGAAGTGATGCTTGAAGCATTTGTCTCAAACTTTGTACTGAATCCTTAATATTACTTAATTTTGGATAACTAAAAAAACTATAGTTTGTTATCAAGGGGTTACAGCCTCTGTTGCAAAAAAGGTTTCTACAGCCTCGGTAATAATTATGGAATTGGGGATTTTTTTGAAGTCAATTATTTTCTACAGTTGCAGACTTGCGTTTTTATCCTGCACCTGTCATAGCAAGTCCTGTTGTTGATGCTGAAGAGAAAAATCTCAATTCAAGATTGTTCATGTTTTTCTCCCATGAAATCTGATATACAAATGTATTCTTAATAGCTCGAATGCTGAAGATACACATAAAAGAATCATGTTAAATCTAGAGCAATCTGTGCTGACAGTAAATCGGCTTTATTGTTGTCTAGATTGCAATGCGATGGCTAAAGGAAAAGGAATATTCACCAAGTTTCAGATTGAAAATCTACAGAAACCTGAGAGGCAGCCGCTAGGATTTTCTGAAGGTGATCGAAGACCTACAATGAATTTATTCTTGCAGGCTTAAAGTTTAACTATATGAGGTTCTCAAGTACTTGGTACTTTGTGCTTTACTGGGTTTGTCTGACTGATGTGTATATGCAGCAAACCGTTCCCCAAGTCTTTTGAGGTCTTTTAAGTGGAGAACCGGCGTTATTATTTAGAAGCACGTATCTGTCTTTCATCTCCATAAAGATTCAGAATTTGGTTCTTCAACCAGTTGAAATATCCAAAATATGTTTTTTAAGGAACTTCTAGATGAAAACTCTCAAAAGTTTGTTAAGTTTGGGCAAATTACCAACAGTTTTTTTTTTTTTTTAACTTTAACCCCCTGAAATGTTAGTACTTATATGTGTATTAGTGCTTCATGCATGCAACATGATACCTCTCTTTTTTCTTATAATTATTTATTGCAGGACTGAGATCTTATAATCACATATCATGCAACATGATAAAAGCTAAATCCGGGACATCAGTCAAGCCTTGTCTACCAAGGAGCTCAACATTAATGAAGCCAACCGCAAGTATGTTGGCCAAGCAAAATCAGCCATCTCAAGTTGCGAGCTCCAGGTAAATGCTATTTTTATATAAGTTTCTTATACTCTTGTTTGCTTTGCCATATTTTTACCACCTTATTTATAATTTAAGAAACTGATGACTAATTGAAGACCTTTAATTTCCACTTACTGTGTAAGATTGTAAGCTCCTAAGGTGACTTGGTCAAATTTATTCCTGAAAAGATTGTCCTCTGTCTTTCAAACTACATGTTTCTCCAAATGTTGGCATTCAGTATTTGAGCTAGCTACGTCGTTTGCATGCACATTTATATTAATGTTGTAGAAAGTAATGTGCTATTGCTTTCAGTATGAGTAATTTTTGATAACTTTCTTTCATTGTTTCTTAGATTTCAGGTGCAAACAAGTCAGATCAGTGGGAAGAGCTTGGGTAGTTCTTCTGCTGGTGAGGGTCAAGCAACTAAGAGACAGAAGTTAGATGGGGGTCATTCGCGGAAGGTCAGGCTACATCATCTTTGTGTTCGTGGTCTGCTTAAAGCCTTCATTGTGATTAATTTGAGTTAATGAAAATATAGGTGACTGTTGTAAAGTGCAGATTTTTGTGCTTAAGTATGAAGTAATCTTTTTAGAAAACGAGCTGTTTTGCTAGTATCAGATCACGAGTGGTTGCTTCTGAACTAGATCATTAGAGGACTTTGGTTAGATAATCAACTTCAATGACGCAACATTTTGGTTCTGGGCGATTTTCAATGATAGTAAGTTGACCTAGGCCTAGCTTAGAGCTGGAAACTCCTCTTGTCTGGAGTTTATATGCTATCTAGTTGTTTAAGAGGACTGAATTCAGCCTCATCATCTTGTGACAGGTTGGTGAAGTAAAGCAGCAGACTGATTTTGTCCACAAGGCACCTAAAAAGGTACCATCATGCTTGACATTGCTCTTGAAACCTGATGCGGAGATTTACATTTTAACATTGCCAAGCGCTGGACAGCAGTAATAAGCATTTAGAATTTTGGCTGGTGTTGCAGTAGTATGTGATGTAGCATGAATCTCTGGATGACTTTGCAGGATGCAATAGTCGAGAAGAACCCTCATTCAAAGCTGAGGCTTACCATTCCTCGGGAGCCGGAGCTTGAAACAGCTCAAAGGGCACAAAGGGCGAGGTTCAATATCGCTGTGGATCTATCTACTGATTTCTGGCGTTTGACATTGGTAATGCGTATACGCATTTGAAATCTTTTGAATTGCAGGCCAAGAAACACAAGTGATGAGGAACAATCGACAGTGACTGTACGCAAATTCAAAGCAAGACCTTTGAATAGAAAAGTCAGTGCGCCTTTCTGAAGTGAACTCCAGTCTGTTCCTTATTGTTCTCCCCTTTGACTGGAATTTTGCTTCTGTAATATTCAGATTTTCGAGGCTCCTTCTCTGCCACTTCCAAAAAAGAGCATTCCGAGAATGCCGGAGTTTCAAGTATTCTTTGGCTTTTCTAATTTTTGTACTTCTATGTACTGTGTGCTTGATAATTGATTCACACACTCATTTTTCTCTGCTTTTATTCGTCATTTTCTTCAGGTTTTCCACCTGAAGACCCTGGAAAGAGCTATGGAGCATAATTTAGGTGCTACATCGTCCTTGTTGCATGAATCTGATAAGGTAATGACATTGTCCTTGGAATAGAATGCTATTCTGTCTAAAGTTACCTGTTTCTTCAAACCGTTAAAGAAATACTTGACGTGATCACATGATTGTTAGGTTTGCCAGTTTCCTGTTCTAATTCAACTTTTTCCTCGTAGGAATTGCTGAAATCCTGTCCAGTTGCAGAAAAAGAACCCAGGAGTCCTCGAAGGTAATTGTTACAAAATCTTTCGATCAGTTTCTCCCATAAACTGGTTGGAAGTGAAGTTTGTATCAAATATCCCTGGTCACCCTTTTGGTCTCATGCACGATCTGTTTATCCTGATGACCTCTAGGATTACTTGGTTGGATTTGTATAGTACTAGTGTTTTATATTACCTGTCTTAATCTGATAGAAAAACCTTTATTTCATGTATCCCTTGTTGGGGGACCCAGTAGTTCTCTTTTTTCTGGCTCTCTTTTACCTGCATTTTCTTTTCTTCTTTCCTTTTGGGGTTTGGGCCAGGGGGAATCACCTAATATGAGTTTGCCTTGCTAAAAAAAACTGCCGCCACCAAGGAGTAAAAATGCTTTCATGTTCGGTTGTGTAGTAAGAGCTGCCAACTCTGGGTGATTGTCGGGAGCAAAAAGTTCCACCATCAATGTTCAGATTCCGGATTGTACATGCTAACGTTTCTCCTGATAAATAGCTTAAGGCATCAAAGGAAGTAGCGGATGCTGATATTGCCTCATTTTGATTATTGTAGTACAAAGAGAGAATATTGGAAGCATTTAATTATCAAGATAGAAAAGCTAAGATGACTCTGGTGTTGCTTTGGTAATTTACAGAACCACCGGTGTGGATGCTTCCAGGCTGGATGGAACCTGCTCAATGTATGCTTTTAAGGCTCATCCGCTCAATAAAAAGGTGAATATAGTCAGTTGTTATCTGCCAGGAATGTCATGTTAAATTTTCAGATACATAATCTATATGAGGTCTGCAGATTCTTTCAAGTAAAGGAGACATTGGGGTCTTCAGAAATAAAAAGCGAGAAGCAACGGTGCCTATGGTATTCATTACAAGCCTTGAATGTTTCTACCACCTATGTTGTTTCTCTTACACAAACTAAAACCAAATGTCAATACAGGAATTTAAGTTCAATAATGAGAAAAGGATTCAGCATAATCCACCGACGGAACTTTTTAGCAAGGTAGAGAATGCTGAGTTGTGTTTGCAAAGTATCTCTGGAAGCTGAAACTTATGATATCAATAAATTTCTTCAGTTATTATTCAATTTGTGCTTTGTCATCTCTTTTAAGAATAATTCCTTGGTTTTTTGTCAGCTGTCCCTAAAACCTGAACTCCAGCCCAGTAATGGATCTTATTCTCAGCGAAAATCGTGTCAGCCCCCCTGTGTCTCCATGAAGGTTCTTGCTCCTTTTAATTGATTAAACACTGCTTTTCGGCCTCTATGATGTTTGACCTTCGTTATTATTGTATTGAGTTACTTCTCTTTGTTAGGGTCCAAAAGAAAATAGATTCCATACTCTACAGCAAAACCTTGAGGTAAAAAGGGAACTTACGCAATTTGGTCCCTTGATGTTGCGCTGCTGCTTCTGCTCACAGTCTTATTGCATGTCTTGCAGGTGACAAATTTGGTGAAGGAGAGAATTCCCTTTGGGGAAAAGCACTCCCAATATGGAAATGGAATTGCCACTACTGAAGCAGGCCCCAGATTTAGTGCGAGGTACTGAAGGTTGTAAATGTGCTAGCTTATATTGCTTGACCTTTTGATGTTTACCGTAAGACTTTTGCTGCAGGAGTTTGGGCATTCGCTGATGGCTGAGAGGATGTTGCCACATTGGTTATTTGTTGATTCTTGCGCCGTTGAAGGATGGTTACATATTGGTCCATGTTAATGCTCATCTTCATTATTCAACTCCCATAGGAAGTTTACTCACCATACAGCTGACCTCGACATCAAAGAGATGCACTCCCAAAAATTGAGCTAACCCCTGTTTTACCTGAAGTAAGCCTGAGTCAGCCATACCCGAAATAAACACAGCAGCAGGTACTGACTGTACAGAATTCCATAAAAACCTTCTCACAGTCTGAACCATCCTTGTCCACACTTTCCTGTGGCAGTTGTTATTTACCCATCTTGGGCGACTAGATTTGTGAGAAGCATGTACATAACATCATCATATTGAGGGTGATGATCAAGTATATTACAGGATACTTTCTAGAGCTCCATTTTGTACTTTCGCAGCATGAGCTGCTATTTTTCAGAAGTTCGTTATGCGGTGGAAAGAAGCTATTATATTTCCAATTGCACACTTGTGCTTCTGCCTCACTTTTCGTTGGCTATATCAAGATCAATCAAAATTTGTGCCAGACCGAGACACCAAGAATTGCTTCCTGCGCGGTTGCGGCTATTCCTTCAATGAGCTCTGCATATGCGAAAGTCCCACTATATTTTGCGTGGGAAACCCCGAGATCACCAATTTTTTTCTATCCCAGTTGACCTTCACAGCTCCTCTATTTGTGTCAGAAGTAATTCGTTCCGGGAATGTAAGGTCCTAAGCAATGGTCACACTGCCTAGTTTTCCTATTTCGAAATCAGGAAACGCTTTCATGGCTGGTCAATGTTAGGTTTTGATGGCTTCGCTCAATCTCTCTTCAATTTGGGATCATTTTCAAAAATTTTGGCACTAAAGTGATCAAATGAAAGCTTTTCTTAAAGTGGCCTCCGTGACCTAAGTTTTGACACCAGTTTTGAATTGCTCAATCTCTCTTCAAATGGTTCCACCGGCAGGTCTAGCTTTTGCCTTATTCGAACCCATTTTCGTAGCTTCCATATGTCTGGCAGCTAAATTCTATGATGGCGGATTTGTCGTCACATGATTATTTGAATTAGTCCTAAGCATTCCATCTTTCATTCTCTAAATGTTGCTAAGTTATTTTATCCGTTCTTACTTTTTTATGCACCTGTTGAATCAGTTTGGCCGTCTTCGGCCGAATTGCATTTCATTGACTTGCGTTGACATCAGTCTTAACTTGATACTATAAATAGCCTGAGGGCCTGCACTTCATTGCAAGCCCAATAGTTCCTACGAAATCTCTACTGCCTCAAGAAAAATTTCTGAAGTGTTCCTTTGTCTTCTTTCTTTTTTGCCCACCTGAAGCATAAGGGAGCATCGTCAACTTTTTCAGCCATGGCATCGTCCATTATCTTCATGACCTTAGCCTTAGTTGCAGCATCTGTTCCTGCATCGGTGATGAGCACTGATTTCATGGTCGGAGATGACAAGGGCTGGACCCTCAACTTCGACTACCAAGCCTGGGCCGAGGGGAAGCAGTTCTACGTTGACGACAAGCTCGGTACCAACCATACTCCTCCTGTTTTTATTGCCCATGCCACTCAAAGCGTGCGGCGCATTTGAGCAAACATGCGTACTTGTCCCACAATGTTACTGTGAAAACCTGCACAAAGTTGCCCTAAAGAAATTTTGATAGGTTAAATCAATTGAAATGCAATACTTCTTCCTCTTTGTTGCAGTTTTCATGTATGCGGAGGGCGTGCACAATGTCTTGAAAGTCAATGGGACAAGTTTCCAGCAGTGCGCGGCGCCGGCGGGCACTGTGCCTCTCACCACCGGGAATGACGTCATTCCCCTTGAAACCCCTGGAAGGAAGTGGTACATCTGTGGCGTTGGCAATCATTGTGCGGTTCGCAACATGAAGTTTGCCATAACCGTGCTGCCCAAAACGGCATCGCCCGTGCCCGTGCCTGTGCCTACAGCACCTGAAGTCTCGGCTGCCGGAGGAAGCGTCGTGCCTCGATATTATGCCTTGATCACGGCCGTTGTCAGCGTTATTGCAATGGTCATCGTTTGATGTACATTAAATCAGTCATTCATCCTGTTCGTCCTTTCACTCGGTGTTTAATTTATTCGTTTGTAATCTTTGCATTAATTTTCAAAGTCTGGTCTGTGAAGGTATTCTTTCGTTACGACATAGAAAGTACATTTGTTTTAGCCATTTATGCTGTTATTACTCAAAGGCGTATCTATTCCAACCGATATCGCAATTCGAAATTCTACACGATTTGTCATTTGCGTTTTCTCCTCATTTTCGGAGGCTTGTGTTTGAGGCATTAGCCGCCTAGACATGCCTTCTACATAAGAAGTTGTACCTCACAAAGACTTAAATGATTTTCGATGAACGATCGAGATTTGTTCTTCTATGACCCAACGGTCGCCTTGCCGATCTTCGATGAACGGATTCTCGTGGTAGGAGATAGAAGAAGAGAGAAGAGGAAATGGAAGAACCAAAGAACAAATGTGCATTGATATCGCAGGTTGGCAACAACAAAATCTTTCCCATCGGCATGACCATGCATCAACTAACGATTATGGATTGGAATAGACTTGATCCATGGATGAATCTTGGCAATACTTGTGTCTATGTGGCCACGAGAATCGTCTGAAATTTCTTGAAATGTAACTTGAAGAGGCACAGGCCAAATAATTTTGACTTCCTAAAATGACTAGACGTTGATCCACGCGGTTCGCGGATTGTCATGCAAAAGTATAATTATAATGGAGCTCGAAACATTTCGGCATAAGTATAACATTATTTTAACGTATCATTACTTATAAAAGGTGCACGAAAAACTAAACAATCGCAAAAAAAGCAACTAATTAGTATAAAAATAAAAGATCACAAAAATAACATTAAATATTACATCATGAATATTATACTAAACTCTTAAATGCATATAAGCAATGGGCACTTCTGTTTACTAACTTATATTAAAAAAAGTTAAAAATGATGTTTTATGCTAAAATAATTTTTTTTCTTAGATGCAAATGTTACCATTAAATAATGTAATAATGAAGAGAGAAGAGAAAAATGAGGGTAAAAAATTAGTATGTAAGGTTTGCTATTTTGCGGAGAAGGCACCAAAACCTTTTCTTGCAACGAGGAGAGTCCATTTATAACAATCTACAGTTCTAGTTCTAGGCAGCAAACTTAGAGGCAACATTGGTTTTCACTTATAGATATCGTCAATGAGGTTGTGGTCATCACATTGTGTTATCTAAATGGTTTTCCTTCGGTAAACGGTTGCTCCTATCAATTTGTTATTGAAACACACGCATAAGTTGTATTGGAAAAAGTCCAATACCGGAAAAATGATGTGTTGCAGAGTAGTTAATATATCTAAACCGACCCACAATTCACAATTTCGAAAAAATCACAGCGTAAACAAAATGAGCGCCGGTAGCGTCATTTCCCCGTGCTAGCATGGCAACTTCCACAAGTGAAATCTAGCCTTTCGCCTAATTCACACACATTTCCGCGGCCTCCATATGTTCGGTAGATAAACATTGGCCGGACGGTAACGCGGACGTCCGCGGAGAATTCCAACATGGCGATGGCGCCAATCACAAAAATTTCTTGGAATATGTCCTAATCATTCCATTTTTTTCATTTTTCCAAAATCATATTAAACACCATTTCATTCGTTTTTATGTATTATTTTTCTCATGCACCTGTCGAATCTGTTTGACCTGTCTTCAGCCGGATCGCATTCACTTTATCCTATAAATATAGCTCGAGAGAGCCGAGTCTCTCTTCATTGCAACTCTAACAGTTTCCCAAGGATTATCTTCCACCTCGAGAAAATCTCTTGAACTGTTGCTGTGTCTCCTATCTTTTCTGCCCTCTGAAGCGTGAAAGAGCGTTCTTAACTTTTTGAAACCATGGCATCGTCCATTATCTTCGTGACCTTGGCTCTAGTTGCAGCAGCATCTGTTCCTGCATCGGTGATGGGTACTGATTTCATGGTTGGAGATGACAAGGGCTGGACCCTCAACTTCGACTACCAAACCTGGGCCGATGGGAAGCAGTTCTACGTCGGCGACCGGCTTGGTATGAATCGTGCTCCTCCCTATTTTTCTCACCCATCCCGCTCGAAGCGTGCCGCGCATTCGAGCAAACATGCTTGCTTGTCCCACAATGTTGCACCAAAGAAATTTTAATAGGTCAAATCAATGAAAATGCAATGATGTAAATGACTTTTCGTACTGTGACGGGGGCATCGCCTCGATTAGTATGGGCATGAAAATTTGTCTAGAATGGGGTCATGCTTAGCTGATGCTAAGAGGGCTATACTTCCTCTTTGTTGCAATTTTCAAGTATCGGGAGAGCGTCCACAACGTCTTGAAAGTCAACGGGACCGGCTTCCAACAGTGTGCGGCGCCGGTGGGCACTGTGCCTCTGGCCACCGGGAACGACGTCATTCCTCTTTTGTCCCCTGGAAGAAAGTGGTACGTCTGCGGCATCGGCAAGCATTGTGCAACCGGCATGAAACTTGTCATAACCATGCTGCCAAAAACAGAGTCGCCTGCATCCGCGCCCGCACCCGCGGCCGTAGCAGGTGAAGCCTCGGCTGCCGGAGGAAGCATTGCGCCTTGATATTACGGCTCGATCATGGCTGTCTTCGGCATTATTGCAATGGTTACGGTTTGATGTATCTTATGTTAATTAGTCGTTCATCCCGTTCGTCCTTCCACTTAATGTTGTTTATTTCGTTTGTAATCTTTGCATTAATTTCAAAGTGGAGTTTGTCGAGGTACTCTTTCATTACGACTTGGAAAGTACATTCGATTTAGCCATTTACGCTTGTACACTATTCAAGGGCGTGTCTATACCAACCAGTATTGCAACTGGGAATGTCCTCGATCGATTGCTAGCCATACAAAATTTATGACGAATGTATCAACGGTTGAGATTCATTAAGGTATCAACTCATCGCATGTGGTGAGGCTGGGCGGATGACGCCAGAAGGAGAGTTTCTATGGCCTCGAGAGAGAGCGACTCACGTTTCTAAGTGCGTTGTACTCTAAGTATATTGTCCTAGGGGTGAGCGCGGTTCTAGAGTAGAATCGGGAACCGGACCCGGTGGATCCAGTTTGGTTCCAGGTTCCATGGACAGAAGGTCTAGTTCCGGTTCCCCACTTTTAGGAACCGGTTGTTCCGGTTCCTATAGGAACGGGAACCGGGAACCGGCATCTCGAACTGGAACCGAAACCAAACACATAAACTTAGTATTAGAAACCCTAATTTCCAAATGCTCCCTTCTCTTTCTTAATCACACCCGATCCTCCAAAGCTCCCTCCCACTTCCGCTTCCGCCTCACTCCTCGCTCCCGCTTCCGCTTCCGCCTCACCCTCGCTCCCGTTTCGGTTTCTCCGCTTCAACGGTTCTCTCCTACTTCCGCCTCGCTTTGCCTTCTTCGCAGCAGGTCCTGTGATCTCCCCACACGAATTCGCTTCGATTATTTAGGCTCGCCACCATCTTCCTCCTCTAAAGCTCCGTCGCTCTGGTACGTAACGTCTTCGAACAACCCTTTGCCATTCATGCCATAAGTTATGGTGTGTGTCTATGTTGTTCTCGCTGACGAGCCATTGGCTCCTAAGCAGTTTGGAGACCTTGGCATTCGTAGACTGGATTTGTGAAATCTTGTTTGTATTTTAAATTGTCTGTGGAGTATTTTGTTGAGGTCTGGTCTCTATGTTTTGCCTGGCTCTATAGCTTTCATCTTGACTAAAAATCAAATGATGCTTATGCTTGGAAAAAGTTACTAAAAGTCGGGAATATTTTTAAACCCCGCATTAGATATATAGCAGGTAATGGAGATAATATTTCTCTTGGTATGACTTGTGACACCATGCTGAGATTTTGCTGGAATCATTTCTCGAGGAGAATAACTTATGAATCTTCTCTTCCTTTGCAGGCCAAAGTATCTGCTGTATTTTGTAACTCTCATTGCCTGCTGCTAGGTCTAGAGAGTTGGTCTCCATCCAAGCTGCTATTTTTGGTGTGAATTTTCCTAATTCCTCATCTACAAAGAATGTTATATTCACAGTTTCTTCAACTGGTTGGCTCAACTCTTTTGTTGCTTTGGAAATTGTTAGAAACAAGAATGCTCGGGAAATTCGCACAGACTTGTGTGGTTCTCCCGTAATGTGCCAAGATTTGGCTTTAATTCTTGGTTAGTAATACATGATAAACTCCATACTTTTTGAGTTGATTGACTGTTGGTCTATTGGGAGAACAAGATCTCTCTGCTTGTTCTATAATCTAAGCATTGATTGTCGTTCTTATCTAATTTTCGAATGTAGTTTCTCTAATGAAGTGCAGAGGAAGGTCTTAATCCTGTCAAACTAATCATTGAATCTCTCTATCATCTAATTCTTGATGTTTAATCTAATCAACATTATCGTGTTCTCTGTTAATTCGCTGGTACTCTTTATTTTGCGTGAGCTTATGACTGGAGATATTATACAAGGTTTCGGCTTTCTTCTTGCTTTGATCATAGTGAATCATCTGGGGATGATTTTGCGTTGCACCTTTATTGTGAATGATAGGTGGTCTTCTTCTTTTTTTCGAGGGGGGATGTTTGATTGTATTGTATGGAATGAAATTGTAACCTGGAACCAAAATTAAAAGAAAGAATCTGTTGGAACTTGGTACTGACCCTGGAACCAGGTTCCACGTTCCAACAGGTAGGTTCCAGGCGGAACCTACCCGAAACCTGGAACCGCTCACCCCTATATTGTCCTACTTCCTACATCAAATGTTGTATCTAAAAAAGGCTTCAAAAATTTTCAATAAATGATTGAGAGTTGTTCTGTTGTGATCCAACGGTCACCGATGTCTGGAAAACGGATCTTCGAAAATTTCTTGAAGATAGAAGAAGAGAGAAGAGGAGACGGCAGAAAGATATATGACTAATGGGGGGGCCAAAGGCCAATGTGCATTGATATTGCAGGTTGGCAGCTACAAAATCTTTGCAATTAGCATGACTTGTATCGATTAACGATGATGTAAAATAAGTTTGGATCGAACGTGATCAATGGATGGATATGAGCGATGAAGTAGTGATTTGTGAAATGCCTCATGAATTGGTGGGGAAAATACTTTTAATTGAAGGCACTGTTTTTTTTTTTTTTGGTAAGAGTAATTGAAGGCACTGTTTGTTTCATGGAAAATGTATTACTCAAAAAATATTTTCCAAAAAATGATCGCTTATATTCCTCGCAAAGATGAATAAACGAAAAGTATTTTCATTATCCACGAAAATATTTAAACATAAATTTCTATCGATAATGAAAATATTTTTCGTTGGTTGATTATTCTAAGCGATACAAGCAATAACTTTTAAGAAACTGTTTTTTGACTAATTTATCTTCCGTAAAACAAACGAAGAGGAAGAGCCACATTAGCCTATATAACTTCCTAATGGACTAGATGTTTTTTTTGGTAAGGGCTAATGGACTAGATGTTTATCTGTCCATAGACCCAAAAATTACTTCATAATATTCGGTAATTTTTGAAAATATATAGGCCTAATACCCTTAAAAATTTTGAACTTTAGCTTTTGTCCCAATTTTAGCTTTTGTCTCATAAAAAACCTTCAACTTTAGGTTCTGTCCCAATTCAACCATAAACTTTTTTTTGTTCTATGAAAAACCCTTCTAACTTTAGGTCTTGTCCCAATTTTAACGCCCGGTCTCCATTTTACCCTAAAATTTTTACAGTCTTATAAAAAATCATAAACTTTTACTTGAGTCACAAATTTCAAAATTTCTTGTTGGAAACGAAGGATGGAAAACTCTCAAGCACAAGCTGTTTAAGCGTCTCAAGCATGAGCTGTTCGAGCATCCCGGGTGTGAGCTCCCCGACCACCAGGGATGGAACATTCCCAAGCATGAGACACCAATGAGCACACAATCACTAAGGACGATTTTGATGAAGGGTCAATGGAGAGCAAATTTGAGACTCAAGTGAAAGTTAATGATCTTTTATAGGACAAAAAATAATTGGAGTGAAATTAAAACTTGACCTAAAGCTGAGAATTTTTACGAGACAAATAAAAAGTTTAAGGTAGAATTGGTACCGAATCCAAAATTGAGGATTTTTTTTATGATACAAAAAAGGTTTAGGGTAGAATTGGGATTGTATTTAAAGTTGTGGGTTTTTTAAGGGACAAAAAAAAGTTTAAGGTAGAATTGGGACATGACCTAAAGTTGAAGGTTTTTTTACGAGACTAAAGGCAAAACTGGGACAAAAACTAAAGTTTGAGGTTTTTTAGGGTATTAGGCCAAATATATATGATATATATCAATTTGAATATTTTGTCGTGCCCCAAACTTTTAAATTCTCGACCTACATGTGATAAAGAGAAGAGGGGCTTTGCTATCATAACAGTTTTTGGGCTATTGTTATTCTAATAACATGTTGTGAGCCACAAATTCTTGAATGGGTGGATTCCACAATATTTTCTAATTATTTGTTATTTATTTATTTGTGACCCAAAATAAACTGCTATTTTCATAGTAAATTCAGGATAGTCAGATAAGTATTTCTCAGGAGAATATATTATGAGAAGGCAACAATGAACTTGTCCTATCAAGAATAGCTCGTGGCCGCACAACATGAAAAGCAAGATAGTGGATTCCTCTTAGCCGCACTATGCAAGTCCATACTCGACATAAATTGCTCCTGGCATCGATAAAATTTATGACCTTAGTTTACGTGATAAATATAAATAGATTGGAAACAATGATGATTACAACGATGTCTTCATCAAAGAGCTATAACTTTTCCGTTAACGTTTCTCTTATCATCGAGAGGCATACATCGCTCTCTTTTGGAGAACTCTAGTAATCGTAATTTGGTTTCTTTGCATTTGCTTCAACGTGAAGGGTGACTCCGATACGACTATTGTGTACAAAATATGTAATGTGATCAAGTTCAGATTCGGAAGCACCTACGGCAATCAAGTGGACAGCGTCCTTCAGGACTTGGTGTATAAGACGACAGATAATGGTTTCGATTATTACAGACGATCGACGGTCCTAGATCAGGGTTGCTACGGCCACGCGGCTTGCAACGGAGCTCTTTTGCACTATGACTGCTTTACATGCTTAATATCGGTTGGGTATGATATACGAGATGGTTGTCCGGAAAACACCGGCGCCCAAGTGCAGCTTAAGGATTGTAGGATTAGGTACGAAAACTATTATTTCATTGAGGATTAATTGCAGCGTCAAGAGTGTCGTGTATTTGGATTAAGAATCCCCCGTCTCTTGACTATTGTTATTGGTGCCCGCATGAGCAGTGCTTCTAGAACCAAAAGCTCATTGATCAGACATTTCTTTTAGTGCATATACTTAGAGGTATTAATTTTTTCTTTATGACATGCTGTATTCGAATACTCAGATCAACCAATCTCTACGCAAATACCTATTAATTTTGGGATTTTTTTTATGGTACAATGTTGTATCGCACGACTCTTTTATTTGGTTTATGGCATTTTATACAGACTATGAGGAAATATCATAATCTCGTAAAATTTTAAAAAAAAAATCGAAGTTACAATGAAATGGCATATCAACACCAAAAAGTATGTATGTAATAAGTTATTCGAACCATTTTCTTTGTCAAAGGAAAATTGTATTCATGACTCAAAAAGATACATGAGAAGTAAATTCATATCAAAGCAAATCGAAGTAGAGTAAATGCCCAAAATTCTGTAAAACAAAACCGAATCTACAAAACAAGGAAGAGGAACAATAAAGTTAAGCACACGCTTGTTCTACAAGAACGGATTTGTCAAGCAAAATATTCAACGGTGGATCACTAGATCTTGTATCTTTGTAAGTGATAAGCACACTCCGCAAATTCCTTCTCTAGTAAATATGGCATTACCAATTGGCAGAGCGGGCTTAGGTTTGGCTTTCTCTACATCATCGCCGTACGAAGACAACTAAAATAGGTTGAATGAACGCAAATCTAACATTTGGGAGAAAAAAAAAATATCTATGATTTAGCGAGACGTTAGAGCTCCTATGATCACTGTTGAAGCTAGAGGTAGATGACTTGTATGTGGATAGAGCATAGGGGCATCGAATTCCCGAAAGTATATTTATTAAACTCCATATTTAGATCGGAAGAGGATAACTCTCAAAACTAGAATTAGATCAGGAGAGTTCAAACACCTAGATCTAGAACTAGATCGGGAGAAGAGAGCTCCTGGATCTAAATAAGGAGAGAAGAAAACACAAAAAAAGAACAAAACATTACAAACAAAATCAACAAGAGAAAGAGAGAGGAGAGGCAACAATGGACTTGTGCTAATAAAGTGGATTCCTCTTAGCCGAACTATGGAAGTCCATACTCAACACAAAATGCTCGTAATATCGATCATTGTCAAAATTCTTGACAAAAACTAGGTAAAAATTGACAAAAACTAGGTAAAAACAACACGCGCACACACAAATCGATGTAAGAAAGGACATCGTAACATATAAATAAATCGGAAACAACGAGGATTTGTAAGTTATAAATTAGCGCCACCTCTTTGTCAAAGCTACATATTTTAAATAAATCGTTTCTCTAATCATAGAGAGGCATACATGGCTCCCGTTCGGAGAACTCTTGTCATTTTAATGTGGTTCTCTTGCATCTGCATCAACGTGATGGCCGATCCCGATACGACGATTGTATATAAAATATGTAACGGGATTAAGGACGGATATGGACTCATCTACAGTCAGGAAGTGAATGACGTCCTTTATGATCTGGCGTACAACTTTGGTAGCGCTTTTAATTATTACACGCAAAGGACCTACATGGATATAAGTTGCTACGGCCACTCGGCTTGCAATGGAGCTATTTCGCCTTACGACTGCTTCCCATGCTTACTGTCGGCTAGAGCCGTTTTAGCATATGGTTGTCCGCAAAACACCGGCGCTCAAGTGCAGCTTAAGGATTGCAGGATGAGGTACGAGAATTACCCTTTCACTGAATGAATGGGCATCGATTGCAGCATCAAGAGTGTTGTTAGTTTGGATCAAGAACAATTCGAGCTCATTGCCAGCGTCCCAAAAAATTTTCTCTTCATGCTCAGTTTAGTGAAATAAATGCTTGTGGAACTAAAAGCTCGATCAGAGGGTCCTTTTAGTACAGATACCCAAGCGCATCGAGTTTCTTCTATGACATGCTATGTACGAATACTCGGATTGACCAATCTCTATGCATGTACCTATTACGTCTGGGATTTTATACGACACTGTGTTGTATTACATGACTCTTTTGTTGGGTTTATGGCTTTTTATACTTGACTATAAGAAATGCTATGGTCTCATGTGGAAAAATCGAAGTTACAACGAAATGGCGTATCAAGACAATTTTTTTTTTTTTAAAGTTTACAATGATTTCAACGAGTGGCTACGATAAAAGGGTGTAATGTCGGAACATAAAAATATACTCATTGTATGATTTTGCACTTGGTTTCGACGAAAGATCGTACATAAGAAGGTCACATTTTATGACATCTTCTTGTTTAAGTATACCAAATAGAAAAAAATATCACAAAAATATAAATTTTCTTAATTTTTATGATGTTATGATGTAAGGGAAAAATTCCACAATTTTTTTTTTTCATTTTACCACTTTACGAAACTTTTTGGTCGAATTGAACTTCATATGATGTTTTTTTTTTTTGGTAACCCAGGGGACTCTTCCCTCGCAAAAGGTTGAGTGTTGAGTAAACCCCGCAGGTGACTTAACGGTGGCATGTGTGTGGTGGCCACCACACACGCCCCAGGGTTTAAGTCCCTACTGGGGTTCCCCGGAACAAAAACCTTTTTTGAGTCGATATTGAACTTCATATGATGTTTTTTTTTTTTGGTAAGGTAAAAACTTCATATGATGTTTGTCACGACCAAATACAAAAAATCGTTTTGGTTGAAGGTGCAATAGTGTACCATAAAGATTAAACTCCCGTTCGATTCAGTTACATCAATACTAAATAATCCAACAATTTGTGATAGACAAGGAAATATATTATGGTAAACAAATGGGTTGTACTGTAAAGATAATTAAACAATGTTAAAGCAAAGAGACCTGATCATGAACTGAGCAGCTTGATGGAGATTTTTTGAGCCTGTGAAGTCTTGTGCAATTGGTGAAAAATAATCCATAAACCACATTCTATGAAGTTAGTGTTTGAGCTGTGAGTTCTTGTGGCAATTCTATATTACTCACCTAGTGAAGTAGGTTATGTTGAAGCGAATCACTTAAATTTGATATCCAATTTATTTTCTTATCTTGCTTATTATTGTATTTGATTCTTCTTTTCAATGTACTTATTAAATTTGAGATTCTCCATTACATAACATTGTATTCCACGACATAACTATTAAGTTTGGGTTTTTCCATGACACTATTTAAGATGACTATGAGGAAATACAGTAACCTTGTAAGTTTTCAAAAGTTCGAAGTTACACCGAAAATGTCATATCGCAACAATTTTATTTTATTCACGATGTTTCCAATTAGGGATGAGTGGTTTTGGGTTGGTAGGTTTTAGATCTGGAACGTGGAATCTACCCTATTGGGATTGGAATTCAATATCTAAAACTTAGAACTTACCTTGTAAACCTTGAAATTGACTTGTCGGTTCGGTCTAGTTTCAGAGTTTTTCTTTATTCCTTGAAAAGACAAACTTGAACAAAACATTACTTATTTTCAATCGAGACAAATACGAGTTACAACAAAATAGAATAGCAACAAAACGCGAGAAGTACAGTAAAAAAAATATAGATATATAAAGCAATTGGGAAGTGTCCAACTTATCTCTTAGCCAAGCAAAACGAAAGTTAAAATAATGATAGAAATTTTCATCCGTCAAAAGCAACACGTAGCATAAAAAATGAACAAGTAAAATAAAATAAATAATAAAAGGTTCAGAACACACGTAACACAAAAACGTGAACTATAAAACTTCATTCTGGCCTCATGCCTGTATAATATGGATTTTCTGATCCTATTTGCTCAAACTATAGATCTCGCTTGTCGTCGTGGTGCAAGTGTTTGAGTCCTGTGGTCCATGAATAGGATAAAACGATTGGCTCTTGATTGTGTTCAGTTATCGTTCTTTTGCCGTGACTAATGCTTGATAGTGGAAGTGACGTCTCGCTACGGTATTGATAAACGACTTACCCCGCAGTTCCACTCAAAGTACAATAATTAGGGTTTCTCGGGTAGGACTGGTTCCGCACCCAAAAACAGGAACCGGATTGGTAATAGCTGGTTTAAAAAAAATTTGAAATCGAGAACCGGATTAAAATCAGCTGGGTAAGGTCGGTCCGATCCAATTCCAAGATCTATCATAAATCGATGCTCAGCCTTATTTTCAGCATGTCTAAATGGTGTAATTTCAAAACGCAAAAAATTCGCATCATATGACTCTATCCTTGGTTTTAACCAAACATTGTAGATAAAAAAAAAACGCATCTTATGCCGTCTTCTTGTTTAAGTCATAAACAAATATGAAAATGTCATAAATATGTAATTTTCTTATAGGCTCTATGACATTACAATGTAAGTGAAAAATTTCATAAATTGGATTTTTTTTTCACATTAGGGCCTTACGGAATTTCTTCGTCCATATGACGTTTTGTCACGACCAAACACAAAAAGCCATTCCATTTTGGTTGGAGGTACAATAGTGTACAATAAATATTAGAAAAAATTCCTTTAAATTCAATTATATTGATGCAAAGCAGTCAAACAATTTGTGATAGACAACATTCAAGTGTTGTAATGGATAGATGGATTGTCATGTAAAGATAATTAAACAACATTAAAGCAAAGAGACCTTTTCATAAAGTGAGCAACTCGATGAGCCGCTTAGTCTTTGGTTATTAGCCCGAAATTTCCGTTTTGGATCGTCTCCGCTTGACCCAAAAGTTTGGTATTTTTTAAATTATGGATAGGTCTGAACAATGACTTTTAAGTTCGGTATACAACCTAGCCCGTCAAGGCTCGCCATTAGTATGGTCTATTAACAAAGTCAATTACATAGCTATTATAAGTTCCGAGTCATCAATTCTAGAAACAGAAGTTATATCAAAAGAGAAGGAAGGGAGTATTTTCATCTGTTGTTATTTTCTAAATTTGATCAAAAACAGAAAAAAAGCAAAGTAATTACTTCCCAAGCAATCAAATAGACTATTTATAATAAGAAAAATGTCATTTTGGAAAAGGAATAATGACATAAATGGTGTTTAAACTTTGGCCCAATATTCAATACGGTCATTGAACTTTTAATTTGTTCAACGTCGTTTCTGAATTTTGGTTAAATATGCAATTGGTTCCTGAAATTTTAATGTATTTAACGTGATCTCTGAAATTTTAACATCTACTTTCCTGAACTTTTAACGCATATTTAATTTAGTCCCTGAACTATACCAAAATTATTTTGTTCAATTTGTCCCTAAACTATACGATAATATTATTAAAAGTTTAGTGATCATATTAAATAATTTAAAAATTCAAAAATTACATTATATATTAAATTAAAGGATAATATTAAAAAGAGTAAATTTTTATGCACGATATTGTATACCGAATTAAAATTGAGGGTCCTCTCGTTCTCCCTTATGCAAAAACACTTGTCCACTGCCTAAAAAGTTCCACTTCGAGGAGGACCATTGCAGCGTCCCCTAGAAATACGGAAAAATGACTCATCTTCATCTTCATCTTCATCGTCATCTTCTTCAACCTTCTCGCACCCTGATATCTTTCGCCAAGAAAATCACTTCCCCATCGTCGCCCCACTGGAGGAGACCTTCGTGTTGCAGAATGTCGAGCGAGTCAAACCCATCATCGTCACTCTCGCGCACCCTCGCTCTGCCTGTTCAGCCCGGCGAACCCGTCCACATTGTCGCTGCCCCCGGACTCTCTGATTCCCAGTTCAGGTGAAAAGGCTTTCCTTTGGTGTTTCTTCCTTCAGTTTTGCAGCGAATCCCATGTTGGGTTTTGGCCGTTCGCCTTAATTGTGTCGGTGGGTTTCTGCAGAAGTGCCGTTGACTCGTCTCTGTTCAAGCAGTGGCTCAAGAACTTGCAGAGCGAAACTGGGATTTTGTCTAGCGGTGCCGCGACGCTGAAGCGAGTGCTTATCCAGGTAGTTTCTTTTTCCTAATTCTTGTTCCTTTCTTTGTTTCGCGTTGCAGACGGAGAGCTTTGCCCTATTTGGTTGTCAACTGTAGTGAGTCAAGAGCAAGAGCTGCTTGGTTTTAGGAGTTGCTTTGAAGAGTTTTGTAAAAATGGAGGCTTTCTATGGGGAAATTTTTTTTGGAATCATGCTTGGATGTGTAATTTTCCAACACTTAAAGAGAGATATGTGAAAACCATTAAGCATGTTTTGCTCCCCACAACCCCATGCCCACAAGATGTTACTTCTTCTCATCTGTAAATGTTATAAACCGGCAAAAAACATTGAAGAATTCCTTGGCAACGACCATGGATGTTTCTTTTTATGGTCATTACGAAATTGAATTTTGTTTTACAATGACTCTTACCGAAACACCAATCTGTATCGATGATAATGTTATGACGGAAGGCCATAGAACTCTTAAGGAAGTGTGTTTTCTTATTAGTGGTATTGTATATCTGCTATTTTCTCCGGACTCGAGAAGTAATGATCTTTATAATAGGGCGTGGATATGTTTGGAAGCCGCATTGGGTTTCTCAAATTCAAGGCAGATATTTTTGACAAAGAAACTGGGAAAAAGGTATGTTAATCAGTTCTAAGCATCGATATCATTCATGTGGAATCTCTCTCTTTCTAATTAAACATGTGGCCTGTGGAGGAGGTGATTCAAGGAAGTACTTTTGCATCGCATTGTGCTTGTGCTCTAAAACACTTCAATTTTCTTAGAGTCGTGGAAATAAAATATTATTAGGTGCCAGGTATAGTTTTTGCTCGAGGACCAGCTGTAGCTGTGCTGATACTGTTGGATTCGGATGGAGTAACTTATGCTGTTCTTACTGAGCAGGTATACATTCTGCATTGATGTCTCTGTTGGTATTTTTTCCTTGATTTTTTCCTTCTAAACATCTTATTTAGACGCTGAAAATTAAATTTGAAGCTGAAAAGTACAGATGATGAAAAGTAATAGTGAATCCAAAAATGATCTTATAACTGTTTCTTCAAGCTGAATATTTGTGCACCTCACAGGCTAGAGTTCCTGTGGGGAGGTTTGTTTTGGAATTGCCTGCTGGAATGTTGGATGATGACAAAGGCGATTTTGTTGGCACAGCAGTTCGTGAGGTGTTGATCCTCTTCATTTCTCTTTCCTTGAATTTCAATTTTTCTACACATTCAATTTTCATATTCTCTGATTCTGTAAGTGCGCTTGTAAATTATTACCCTGGATTTTGATTCTTGTCGTGATGGTACCGAATGAATCCTGGCTTATATAGTAAACCAACTAGGCACCGCCAATACTGACTGCAGCACTTGCACTCTTGCTTTTAGTTTTTTTGGCGCTTTACTGATCACGATGACTCGTTAATGTAACAGGTCGAAGAGGAGACAGGCATCCAGCTGAATCTGGAAGACATGGTTGACCTGACAGCTTTTCTCGATCCATCTACTGGATGCAGGGTGATTCCTTCCCCGGTATGGCGACCTTTCAACATTTGAAGTTTTTCTGATTAAACATTCATTTAATGTGAACAATATGTAGAAGTTGCTCTAGCAAAGAAAAAGAGGAAGAAAGATAAAGTGTGTCTGAGAAACGTACTGCATTAGCTTGACATTCAGGAGCAAATTTTCCTTTGTGGCCTACGATATGCTTAAAATCTGCCTTTGATGTCTTGGACCTGTGCATCTCATTTTCTTTGAGGAGCTTTTGCAAGAACTTGTCATCTGTGAACTCTCTCTTACCATTCTTTGAATGGTGCGTTCATATCTATCTGATCCCATCTCAATTTAACCAAGCCATGGTCCTCTTAATAGCTTGTGATTTCATCAGGTAAGGCAAGGAAGAGTAGGGGGTTTGGCTAATAGAACTATGCAAGCATAACAATTTTTTCATTGCTGGTTGACTTCTTTCATATGCTAAAAGAGCACCTCATGTCCTTTTGTACCTGGGGACATGTACGTGGTGATTTTGTCATCATAAGGGTGGAAAAAAATGAATCAACATCTTAGACATAATAAAGGCTTGCACATCATGGAACTAAGTCGATCTACATTTGAAGTGTATCTTTAGTTATTTTGATATTTTATAGGCATGAAGTTCATGCTTGGATGCTAATCCATGTGTAGGGAGGTTGCGATGAAGAAATAGGCATCTTCCTATTCAGAGGGAATGTGGACTCAGAGATCATCAAGCAGCTGCAAGGCAAGGATACTGGTCTTCAAGAGCATGGCGAGCTCATTAAGGTTCGTGTTGTACCTTATGAGAAACTGTGGCGTGCAACCGGTGATGCGAAGGTTCTAATGGCGATCGGGCTCTACGAGATGGCCAAGCGAGAAGGTCTCCTTCCTTTGAAAAGTCAACCTGCTTCTTCAGCGAGACACTGAAGCTTTCTCTCGTTCCATGACAGGGCTGGTCAATCGGTTCAATTATGTCATGTTTACACTTTGGAGCCAGATTTTGCACATCAACATTGCATTTTTAGGGTGGTTAAAGCTGGTCATCCATGTTGGATCAGGAGATTTGCAAGAAATTGTTTTTTTGACCAGATATCGACCGATGCAGCTGAAAAACATACAAAGGGCTAAGTAACTTGTCTGTTCATTTCTTATCAATAGTAACAAATCGAACCCTCGTGTTGATACATGCCTCTCTAAGAATATTTTATGACTGTGAGATCTCATGTGAATTTAGAATTTGCTGGTGACGAAATCACTATTACTTGACTCCCATATGGTGGTCCCGTCACATGAACAGAGCTTCTTGTAGTTCTCTCCCACACTGGCGCTTCTCGCAATTACAGCAGCTGCGGTGCCTGTGTCCGATTTATCTTCACTTTCATAGACTGCTACAGAGCGTCCGATGAGATCAGCAACTCGTAGCTTCGCCTTGACACCGGAGAAGAAAGCCTCACCCTTCTCATCAGCATCTAGTGTTCCCAGGTCGCCAAGGGGCTGGAACACAAGAATTGGAACAGCAGCCCAATGCGAACCACATTAAAGAAATGGAACAACAGCTCAATCCGAATCACATTAAACAATCAGCGAGACAGACCGCAGGTAATATCACAACAAAAACACCTCGACAGACTCATGCTAGGACACCCAGAAACACAAAAAGGTTTCATGTGATATTAAATTATGCTGGGATGAAATGCATGAAATGTAAAGCAAGAGCAAAAGTTACAGATAATCAAGTAGCAAATCAGCAAAAGCACATTATATAAACCTTTGACTGGTCAACAAGCATATGTAACATAACTATGTACGAAGCACTTATACAATCCAGGATGAACAGAGGGCACCAAGACAGTTCATGCTTAAAACACTCAGACTATCAACTCTAGACACATGCAGTAGGAGGACGGACACGTAACCTGTGAATCCAAAATTACATGCAAAGAAATGAAGCTTGAAAAAAATCGCAGCTAATTTTGAGACCCGCTCTCTCGCCAAAGCCTCTTAGCATTCATTATTCCAAGCACTAAGTATTCCCTGTCTGCTCAGATGCATCAATCCGTGATGTACCAGAAAATACAACATTATACAACGGGTACACAGATAGGCCTCAATAAATCTATTTATGTTACGACATAAGATGCATTGCATGCAAGTCACATATTGTGCACTTACTTCACCGCTTGTTTTTTATTTTAGAAATCTTATTTAAGCTAGTCTTAGGCTTTATTAACAGAAAATATGAAGCAAAAGCAAAAACAACCCGTCATCATCCCCCATACAATATGCTCACAGTGAGAAAATGGGTCATTAGAACGAGCAAACTTGGAAGGAAGAATAGGTGAGCAAACCTGATCTGCAGTTGCTTCGGCAGTCGGATTGAAAATCTTCCCAGTGCTTGCTGCCCCTTGGGTCAAATCACCATATTCGTTGATAGACCAACCATGTTTCCCGGGAGACAACCCACTAAAATTGGCTTCAATCCTAGCCAATTCCATGCTCACTTGAGCTAAGCGAACTACTCCAAAAACATCTGGACCTTTGAATTCCGCTACAGCGGCAGATATTAGAAAATCTGCACAAGAGCAAGAACAAATTACCACCACATGTAGGCTGAAAAAAGTGTGCCCTGGTTCTTTTCACATTGTTGAATAATCGACCATCTTTCACATGGATAACTGCAACGCAGAAACTCTTTACCAAGACACTGGAATAATGAGCTTGAAAAGATGCAGGTCTTGTAAAAAATGAATTCAACTTTTTGTAAGATTGGGAGGGTCCGTTACCATCATCAATGCGAATACAACCTTTGATTTGTAAGATGAAGATATTTCAATTTTATCAGCATCTATTTGTAAAAGCATTAAAAATTCTATTGTCAACCAGCTATGAGCAAGAGATAACATTATTTCAGCAAAAGAAGCTCGGTTGTGATGGCATCAATAACCTAATTATCCATTCAACTGTCATAGAGGCGACTTTACCCCTAAATCGCTTTCCAGACAATTAGGTTTTGAAAGAAGATGAATGAGAAGAGGAACCATAAAAATCAATGACCTTATCGTATATGTAGATAATAATCACCAAACCGGACACAGAGGTTTTAGAGACAGGATAAGGTATGCAGCAGAGGTTGGCTTTATATATCAATAGCCAAATGACTAGCTAGATTGCACACTTAGTGTTGTAGCAGGCCGCCCAACAGCAATTAGAACAAAGCACTCACAAATTGTACTTTTCATTCTGTAAATTCATGAAAATGAGAACTATCCTACCTTTGTTAATTTACTCATCTACCTCAAATTTTCAGACTGCATTGCATTTCATGGATGGTGCTTACTTATGCACCGTTTCTTCACATTTGAAGTTCAATCTACTTGCAGGCATCCCTATCAATCATCAATTGCAATTCTGATCTACAATGGACTCAAAATCAATAATAAGCATTTATAACCTGTTGGGGCTTCTAATTAGACTGTCACAGTAAAGCAACATACTTTCTATATGCGGCTAAAGTTTCCAAAACAGTGGAACTGCATCAATCATAGTAGAATAGTCGACCCACCTTCTGGTACACCTTGGCCTATCAAGCGGGCTTTACGACCTGTCTGCTCCAATGCTTCAGTCAAAGTCTTGACAGGTGAATTACCCAAAACCCTAATCACTTGATTGCTCAAGTCCACCTCGATGTTCTTCACTCCTAGAGGAGTTTCCATCAGAAGAATGGCACAACAATTCAGTAAAAATAAAGAAAGATAAGAAATTAGAGAAGGCCAGATGATGAACATAATGAACTGCCCTGAACGAAACAATTAATGGACTATAAGCACTTACCCTCGACAGTCTGCAACTTGTTCTTCACAGCATTAACACAGCCTTGACACTTCATATCGACCATAAACTCAGTCTGCAGGGGAAAAAATTAACAAGATGTAAGCTTCTAAATTAAATCGGATGAAACAATTAAACCCAGCAACACCAACCAAAAAACGACGTAAAATCATATCAACCTCCATTTCCAGCGAAAGAAAAAGCTCTTATTTCACAAATCATTGAAGGGCGGCAATGTGAACTTCTCTAGTTACAGAGACCAAGAGCTAAACCATCATACAGATGCTATTGATAAAAGAAGGGATCAATTCAATCCCAGATTCCCAGCAACACCAACCAAAACCAAATACCTATAATCGACAAAAAGAAAAAGAAATTCATGAGAAGGAGGACTGAAGGACTCACATGTAGCTCCGGCAAGACAGCACCATTCTGCAAAGATCGAAAACCACCGGAAAATCAAGAACCGCCCAGAAATCATATGAAAAAGAGAAGCAACTTCAAAACAGACGACCGAGATCAAGAGCATCCGAAATCAAGAACCTGGGAGGTGGGCGCGTCCATGTGAAGAGCCGATGGAGCGGGATCGAGGCCTCTGACAGTCGCCGGAGAGCCGAAGTGGCTCGAAGAATGGGAGAGAGACAAGGAGCCCGGACTCTGAAACTTGGGGAACCGTAAAGAGCAAGAACAGGCGGAAGAACAAGAAGGAGGAGAAGGAGGGTGAGAGCGACGATGGGAAGAGAGGGCGAAAGCCGCGACGGCTGCTTTGATGGTGGTCGCTGTACCTCAGCAAGAAGAACCCCGCTTGTTTTTTCTCGCCTCCTTCCTCTCCTTATTGTTTTTCTTTTTCCGCTTTTCTTGTTCCTATTGCAACCACGGACGAATGCCAAAAAAGAGTCTTCAGTTACTGCTCGGTGTCTCGTCAAAACTGGGCGGACAGTTCGCTCGTTCGTTCTTCGATCTGCGACGACGAAGTCCTGACCGGGCCACTCGCGGTGAACGTTATTTTCACGGCGGGAGGAGCATCGTGTCTGTTTTTTACTGGCTTTGTGAACTGGTTAACATGATCATTCGCCATCCAATCTTGTCGGCTGCGTTTTCTTTTGTACCACCTTCGCTGCTACCGACTCGCCATCTGACTATTGATTCTTCGAGTTTGAGCAAGCAGCTGATGCCAAAGTGACGGGCGGAGAGATTCTGGAGCGTCAGAAAACCTTCTCTCATTCTTTACGGGATCACGATACAAATAGTTCATAAATTTTAATTTAATGTATAATTTAGTTTATGAACTTTTAATTTATTCAATACAGTCCTTGAACTTTAACATAATATTCGATTTTGGTCCATAAACTTTTAATTTGTTTAATATTATCCATGAACTTTTTGTACATGTTTAATTTAATCCTTAAATTTTATGAAAATGTTCAATATAGTCCAAAAATTAAATTGAATATCTACCAAAAGTTTAAGGATTACATTGAATAATTAAAAATTCTGGGATCACATTGCATATTGGATTAAAGTTCAGGGATACTGTATTGAATAAATTAAAAGTTCAGGGACTATATTGCTTATTGAGTAAAAATTTAGGGACTGTTTGTGTCATTTTCCTTTTTTTTGCAACTCCCAAGATAAATAGGTGAAGTGAGAACCAAAGTAAAGTCATGCTAACCAGTGCCTCCATTATTTGCTAAGCACTAGTTCCAAGAGTTTGGTGTTCAATAAGATTACATGTAACTAGTGTTTTTTGATGATTTTACAAGTGTCTAGATCCATATGAAAAACTATATTCAACAAGTGTTTCGTGAGTATTTATTTGCAAACTTCATATAGGGAATGACCGATGACCTCATAAAATTTTTAAATTTTTATCTTTTGCTTAATGTTGCACTTAAACTTTTCTTTTGTTCACTTTGAACGTTTAGATTATGGTGTGTTTGTGGCTCCTATGTTAATATCTTGCCTTTAAGTGCCATGTTAGTACCAACCGGATCAATTTACATTGACATCGACATACAAAGACTTCAAAAAAAAATCTAGTACAAGACAAAAAAGCACATAGGATCCCTGGTTTCTTTTAGAATGTGGCAACTCGTGGATTTGACACAGCTTTGGAAGGGATTTTGGGCCTTTAAAGGCCTTTGTACCAAAGTTGAGGTATTTGGCAAAGACAATTCCAAAGGCTAACTAAAGGTAGCATTTCCAAAGTCTCATCCAGCAGGCTTTGAACATTTTTAGAATGTTATTATAGGGGTTAATGAAAATTTCCCCCCAAAATTTGCCATATATAAACTAATAAATTCCAGTTTTGCCTCACCACCTTTACTATGCATATCTAATTGGCATCCCGCCGTTGCTGGTAAGCCCATATCTAACTATCGGTGAGCCAAATCTTGCACCGATGGCCCTCGCTTGAGGTCGGATGGTCTTTGGCAAGGCTCAAGGTGTTGTGACCTTAGGGTGGCGTTGCTAGAGGTTGTGTGACCTCCAGCGGCCCTTGCCGGAGCTGGGTGGCCTGATCTGTGGCCCTCAGGCGAGTCATCACGTTTCCCTCCCTATGTATGTCTCTCTTTTTAATTTTGGTTTTGGATACGGAAGTTCGTGAAAAAGTGTTCACTGAACACTATTTACATATCGTGAAAACTCATTGATCTAAAATTCTTTGCATTTATGCAAAGACTTTTCCCAAATGCTCTTCCGCACACACCCGACCTCTCGTAGCTCAAGCTTCAAGTTCTTGGCGTCGTTTCCATCGCATCCTTGTGATGCCAAGACTTTCAAGAATGACATTGGCCCCAGAAAAGAAAATCTCTAAATGGACATTTAAGCTTGTCTCATTTGTTTATATGTCCATTTAATTGTCGAGACACAACTCTAAAATCAATTTTGAATCGTTGTCTTTTATAGTCTCTTCAATAGTACCGAAAACACAATTATATAAAGCTCCAAAAATTTTTAGGAGTTCCCAATATATTAAGGGTGATTGATTTTACGATGAGTTGATTTCTTCTCTGAAGCTGGAATTGGACTAGTAAGATCGGTTTCCAGTTTGTGGAATTGGAAATCAGCCCACCTGGTTCTGGAACCGGATCGGATCGACTGGTCCCGATTCTGGGAGGCGCAGGCTTATTATTATTATTTTTTATTTTTATCTTTTTTCTCTATTCATTGAATGACAAGTGTCTCTTCTCTATGCATGTCGTTTTTGTTCTCTTCTCCAGCATTTTGGCAACCGAACAACAGCCTATATGACATGAAATAGATAGGAAAGTTGGAGAGAGCGCTTTTCACATGTCCTTGAAATTAGCACCAACAGTAACGCTTAAATAAGTTAAAGGGTAAAGAACCCGTATGATATCCCAAACTAGAAGGTATCGAGCTGTTATTAGTTGGCTCATAACTTATTAGTTTAAACTTTTGAGTGATCGACCAAAAAAAAAACTTTTGAGTGAATATGGTAATGTAATTCCAACTAGATATGTTGACAGGCTTGAGCTCTTTTGGTGATCTCCTTGCTTGAAAGTATCAGGCGTTTATTGCATGCTCCTAAAGTGATGGACATTGTGGTATAGTAATGTGGTCACGATGATATGCTACCTAACACTGAGCTCACACGTGAGGAGCACGCTCCCAACACTTGTTCATAAAAAATTGCACACTTGTATGGTTTGAGACAAACCAAGAAAGGAGATGATGGAGCGTAAAACAATGCACAATCTGTCTAATCGATCTAAACTATAAAAGCTAATCTCAACCTGTTCTCCTTGTAATATCATTGCGGTTAGTTATGGCCACGGGCCGGTTTTGGCCCGGAACCGCCCAGTCAAACTCAGGACCGGCCCATTGACCGGACCCACGGTTCGAAACGGAATCGGCTGTGGCCCCACGGGCCCGGGTTCTAGTTCCAATAATTTTGAACCGGCTTTGGATTTGACGGTTCCGGCCTAGTCAAAAAAAAAAAAAAACTGCAATAACTCTCTCCTCTCTCTCTCACACGTGCTCTGCAAGTCTGCAGACTGCATCTTCTTCTTCTCCTTCTCCTTCTCCTTCTCCTTCTCCTTCTTCTCCTCCGCCCGCCTCATCTTCTCATATCTCACCCCCGCTACCGCCACCGTTGCCCCCGCCGCCCTCGCCGTCGCCACCGCCGCCGCCCGCCCGCCCGCCCGTCGCCCGCCGTTGCCTCGCTGCCGCCCATAGCGCAGCAGCCGCCCGCCGCCATGGCCCCAGCGCCCCCCTCCTCCTTTCCCCTCGCTACCTTGCGCCTCCTCCCCTTTTCTCCTTCCCCCCCCCTCCTCCCGTCTCCCGGATCGACCCTCGCCCGTCGCCCGTCGTCGCCACCCATGGCCACATTTGCCCGGCGTAGCGCCCCCTCCTCCTCCCCTCCTCCCGGCGTGAGGAGGAGGAGGACTAACTCCTCCTCCCTGTTCCCATCCCCTCCCGGCCCCCTCCTTCTCCCCCTCGCTGCTGCCCCCGTCCCCCGCTTCATCTCCTTGTCATCTTGAACCCCGCCTCCGCCACCGTGGCCAAGGCCACGAAGCCCGAGTGATAACCAATGGAGGATCAGCCGAACAGGTCTGTAATTTTTATTTTATAATTTATTTTATTAATTTTTAAATTACGAATCGGCCGGAACCGGAATCGGAACCACCCCCTTGCGGTTCCGGTTCCGGTTCATACGTGGACACGTACCGGAACCGCTTGTTCCGAACCGGAACCGGCGGTTCCTGAACTGTGGCCATGACTAATTGCGGTCAAGGAAAGCTGGACAGACGACAGTTTCCAGAATGTCAGCATTAATATATACAATTGTCCCGATCAATGTGGGTAAAAACTAAACATTGTTCTCGACGCCATAAACGGAAGCTTCGCGTCTGATTTGTTCTTCTTGAGTCTTCACATAACTCCAATGATTGAATGACAAACCAACATTTGGTTGAGTACATAATCTAGTTGTTTTGTTTGAAACTAGTGAAATCTACACATACATTCGTTTGGTCGAATGGAATAGATTTCCGAAGATCGCCATGACCCAGTTCTTTCTCTTGGACTCTTTCAACCAAGCTTACAGTTGAAATTCAAAGAAGCCGCGACAAACTGAGCTTAACTACCTTGATTATCATGATTCCACTGCCGAATGCCGGTCAGCGTCCGTCGAAACCTATAATTTCCCAATGTAGTTCACCGTCTCGCTTCTGCTATTTAAGTGTGCTACAAGTTCGACACTGTCCACACAGAACTCAGAGGCACAAAGCGTTCTTCTGTTTCTTCTGCCAATTCGAGATGGAAGACCGGAAATGCAGATTGTCTCCAAACACCACGGTGATTTTCATTCTCCGTCTCTCTAGCATTCTAAGCACTCTACTTGCTAATGCTGCTATAGCAGTAGCTGATACAAGTAGCTCGTTGTCAACTTATATTATCCGAGTGTGGAAGCCGACTGACAAAGATCTCGCTACTTTGGAGGATCTCGATACTCTGTATCGCTCATTTTTACCTACCTCAGCAGCCAGCTCCGACCAAGAACAAAGAATGGTTCACTCGTACCGAAATGCACTATCCGGTTCGCAGCCAAATTGACCGCTGAGGAAGCTAAAGCCATTCGAGAAAAGGACCGTGTTCTGCACGTGCGTCCGGAGAAGGCGCTCTCTCTACACACAACTCACACCCCCAACTTCTTGGGATTGCACCAAGGAGTCGGGCTTTGGAAGGACTCGAACTTGGGGAAGGGCGTGATAATTGGAGTATTGGACACAGGGATTTTCCCCGACTACCCTTCCTTCAGCGATGAGGGGATGCCTCTGCCCCCGGCCAAATGGAAGGGCAGGTCTGACTTCAACGGCACATCCTGCAAGAACAAGCTCATCGGTGCGAGGACGTTCATCAGATCGAGCACGACTCCTGTGCAGGCCGTTCTGCCGTATGATGATGAGGGCCATGGCACGCACACTTCCAGCACGGCTGCTGGTGCTTTTGTGAGGGGTGCCAGGCTGCCAGCGCGCTAGGTC
Source organism: Syzygium grande (assembly GCA_024733475.1). Lineage (NCBI taxonomy): Eukaryota > Viridiplantae > Streptophyta > Magnoliopsida > Myrtales > Myrtaceae > Syzygium > Syzygium grande. The sequence goes on along the minus strand of JAMXDD010000001.1, from coordinate 37,802,990 downwards.
ATGCCAAAGACACGGCTGCAGGCATGGCGCCCCTTGCGCATTTGCCAATGTACAAGGTTTGTGAGGCAAAAGGATGCCTCGATACCGACATATTAGCTGGGCTCGATGCGGCCAACGAGGATGGTGTCGATGTGCTTTCCCTCCCTCTATAGGAGGACCATCCGTACCGTTCTTTGATGACTCGATCGCAAAGGGTGCATTTGCTGCTACCCAAAAGGGAATCTTCGTCAGCTGCTCTGCGGGGAATGACGGCCGTCCAACGGCACATTGGCAAACGAGGCACCGTGGATTCTACCGTGGGAGCGAGCAGCATCGACCGCACCATAGCACCCACGGCGCAGCTTGGAAACGGGCAAGAGTTTGATGGGGAGACCCTCTACCAACCCCACGACTTCTCTCCGACGCTGCTTCCCCTCGTTTATGCGGGAGTAAACGGAGATCCATTCTCGGCCCTCTGCCTCCCTGGATCACTAGTAGGCCGCTCGACCATCCAAGGGAAAGTAGTTGTGTGCGAGATAGGCGACGGAAGAGGGCGAGTAGCAAAAGGTCAAGAGGTCAAGGATGCGGGCGGCATGGCCATGATCCTCGTGAACGGTCCCATTGAGGGATATACCACATTGGTTGATGCGCATGTCCTACCCGCAGTCCACGTGAGCTACGTCGCAGGGAAGGCGATCAAAGGCTACTTAAGCACGGCGCCAGCGCCGACAGCCACGATCCTATTCAAAGGCACCCTCATCGGGAGATCAGCTGTCCCAGCCTTATCGTTCTTCTCTTCCTGCAGCCCCAACATCCAAAGCCCTGGCATCCTCAAACCGGACATCATCGGCCCGGGTGTGAACATCATTGCTGGTTGGCCATTTTCCTTAGACAATTCCACAAACTCGAAGCACGCATTCAACGTGATTTCCGGGACCTCGATGTCGTGCCCCCGCGTCAGCGGCATGGTAGCGCTGCTCAAGAGTGCGCACCCCGACTGGTCGCCAGCTGCCATCAAGTCCGCCATAGTAACCACCGCCACCACCTCCAACATGGAACGCCAACCCATCGTTGACCAGACGCTCCATCCGGCGGACATTTTCGCCACCGGTGCAGGACATGTCAACCCATCAAAGGCTGTCACCCCAGGTCTCATTTACGATGTTCGACCGCAAGATTACATCGCTTACCTTTGCTGGCTCGGCTACACCGACTCTGAAATCGAGACCATAGTTCAAGAAACAGTCACATGCTCGAGCATAACGAGCATACCTGATTACCAACTCAACTATCCATCGATCAGCGTGAGGTTCGGGGGTTTGGTAAGGGAGGTGAGCGTGATGAGGATGGTGAGGAACGTCGGACCTGCGAAGTCGTGTTACAGGTCGGTCATCGACTCGATCATGGGTCTCGACTTAATTGTCGTGTCCCCGGGTGATCTGGAGTTCACCGAGACAAGGGTCGACTTCGTGAGGAGAGTTGACTGGAACGCGACGGCAGCGCTGTTTGCTCGGGGGGCGATCACGTGGGTCTCTGCTCAGCATTCGGTTCAAACCCCTGTCGCTGTTGTGTTCGAGTAAGCGCAGGGAGTGTCTGAGATTTCTATGGTTCAAGAACAGAAGTCCACTAGTAGGGATCTTGGCTTCTCTATGTGTTTGTGTCCTGAATAATCATTGGAGCTTTTATAGTATCAGTTATCGTAAAACCACGTCTTGGTCCGGTTCATGATGGACTTAACGGGTTGAATCGTTGAATCTGAAAAGCAATTCACACATTCGAAACTCGAATTTCGCTATATCTTCGCGAGAGTTAAATCTAGAATTTCGTTCGGTCAAAGTAATTCGACCTACCACCGCCTGGGTGGCTCTGCTGGAGTGCGCACTCTTCCTCTAGCAAAAGGTTGAGTGTTCGAGTCCCGGCGCCCGTGAAGGTGACTTAATCGGTGGCACGCGTGTGTGGTGGCTAGCATGTGTCGCCCCGAGGGTTTACATCCCCCCATCTGTCGGCCAAGGGGTTTCCAGGTTATAAAAAAAAAAAAAGTAATCCGATCAAGCTTTGATTTATGGACATTGCCATGGTGGAGTAGAAACATTGGATGGCCATGCTTGAGATTATCTTGTATCCCCATCATATGGAAAAACGTAACCTAATTCTTTTAATCTAGAGTTAGACAAATTCACCGCCGCCTCCTCCTAGTTAAGAGTGTTTGGGATAAGATTATTCATATATATATGTATGTGTGTGTACGCACCTATAATAAATGTGTCATGTACAATTTACCTTTTTAATTCATTTATGACACGTTTGAATTTAAGTGAACCGGTTGATCACAACACAAAACGTTTTGTTAAGTTCAGAGTCAATTTGGTATAATTATGGTTAAAATTTACTATATGATGTGCTGTGATTGCATTGTGGAGAGATATAGCTTGTATGTTTGCTCATTGGTATGTTCTAGAGTAGGGTGGGGCAACTTTTTAGTTGCGACTTTAAAGGTGCTTACAATAGAGCTTATAGATGCTGCGGCACCGTTTTTCGCAATTAAAGTTGCCGCGGGAAAATTATATCGAACAATTGCTTAAATCAGTTAGCGATTATGCAAGGGGGGGAATGACATTTTGAATATTTACTTATTTAAAAATCCTTATTTGCAAATTATAGTCTGTTCTCATTTGCATATTTAGGCATATTTAAGAGGAAAATTGTCCATCTTAAATCTAAACCTTTAGTTGTAAAACTTTTAATTGTGTCAATTTATTCTTAAACCTTTTGACGATTTGCTAATGTTGGCCTTCCGACTATCTTGGCAGGAAATTACTAATGTGGTGATCCATTCATGTTAGCTATCCTATGTGGCATGGCTAGTGCTAACGTGAGCAATTTTTGCATTTTTTAGAAATTTTCTAAATTTTTCTTCTTCTTTTTCTTTTTCTTTTCCTTTTCCTTTTTTTTTTCCTATTCCCTTCGCCGGTCGCGAGACGAGAGCCACGATGCCCTCACTAGGCACAGGCGAGGGTCTCACCAAAGGTAGCAAGGGCGGCCCTCACCAAACATGGCAAGGTCGAGTGCCAGATCAAGCGAAGGTAGGCCTTGCCTATGATCGACAAACGTCCATGGCCGAGTACCGACCATAGGAAAAAGGAAAAGAAATAAGGAAAAAAAAAAGGGGACAAAAATATACAAATTTCAAATTGTCATGTTACGTAGAACGGATGGCGTTCATATCAGTAATTTCGGGAAGGACTAAATTAAAAAATCATCAAAAGGTTAGGGCTAAATTCACACAATTGAAAGATTGGTGATTGAATTGACCGTTGTACAATATATGTTTAGAACATTTTGGACAATTGTCCACAGATTTAAGGTTTTGCATATTAGAAGTGGGTGGTGTATTATATTTGCATCATCATAAATGCCATGTTAAAAAATTTGGAGTGTTGCAAGCTTGGCGATTACTACTTTGGTTTATTATCTTATTTTATAGTCTTATCATATTTGGTAAAGAGGGGTTTCTTCTTCTTTTGGCATAAGCGTAACTAAATTTCTATCTTTTGTAATCAAAGATATTTGACGTACAAATGATAGGACACCCCTTGTAAAATTGTCTACTGTGTTGATCTCAGTCATCTCTCGTTAAAGAATAAGGTTAAAGTACGTGAATAGCAATACACTGCATGCTGATGACATTTCTCATGGCTCAGTTTTGCAAATGTACAGCCATATGTAAACAATTTGGCCTCGCTGAGTATGACGAACTAAAATTAGGTTAGAATGAATCTCTGCCACATGAACGTGAATTAAATCGAATTGCGAATCTCGTTCTTTCACTTTAAGCGATGAGCATTAACGAAGTGAAAATGGGAATGGTTATCATTTTATGATCATAGGATTTTTAAACTTTTTGTCAAGTAGTTTTTTTGTACGTGTTGTTTTGATCTTCAAGGTGTTAAGACTCGAGTCAGCCCATGCACAAGCATTAGGGCTTCGGCTCAAAGAAATTAATTCAACAAAATATGTTTAAGCTTTTTAAAAGACGGTCAACCATTTTGCCTTTGCATGGAATGGTTTAATTAAGGAAATCAGATTGTGCTCTAATCGTGTTTTAATTACATAGTCAAAATTGTACTCTACCTCATAACGCAAGCTTCCCATCTGATTTCCTTCTTCAATGTCGTCAAACGCATGGAGCTCTTCGTTTTGCTTCTCCTACCTATATATATGCGCGCTTCAAGTGCAAGTTTTAACACAGAACTCAGAAGCACAAATCGTTTCTCTGTTTCTTCTGGTAATTCGAGATGGAAGACCAGAAATGCAGATCGTCTCCGACCACAGTGATGATTTTTTTCTCGGTCTCGCTTGCCTTCTAAGCATTTCACCTGCTGATGCTGCTATTGCAGTTGTTGACACAAGTAGCCCTTTATCCAATTATATTGTCCAGGTACGAAAGCCGACCGACAAAGATTTCGCTACTCCGGAGGATCTCGATGCTTTCCATGGGTCATTTTTACCAACCACAGCAGCCAGCTCAAACGAAGAGCACAGAATAGTTCACTCATACCAAAATGTAGTATTTGGGTTCGCGGCCAAATTGACCGCTGAGGAATCTGATGCTATACGAGAGAAGGACAGTGTTTTGTACGTGCGTCCGGAGAAGGTGCTCTCTCTGCACACAACCCACACCCCCGACTTTTTGGGATTGCACCAAGGAGTCGGGTTCTGGAAGGACTTGAACCTCGGTAAGGGCATGATCATTGGAGTTTTGGACTCGGGGATTTCTCCCGACCACCCTTCCTTCAGCGACAAGGAGGTGCCTCTGCCCCCGGCCAAATGGAAGGGCAGGTGCGACTTCAACGGCACGTCCTGCAACAACAAGCTCATCGGTGTGAGGTTGTATACCGGTTTGTTGCATGATGATGTCGGCCATGGCACACACATTGTTGGAAACAGATGCGAAAAGTAAAGACGGAACACAGGGATTTACGTGGTTCGATCACAAGGTGATCTACGTCCACGGGCGAGGCAAGACAAGTTCCACTGTAATCAAAGAGAATACAAATTTCAGAAGTCGAAATAATGACAAAACCTCATGGCTCACCAAAACTCTATGAAACAAAATTCTCTCTTTTTTCGTGAGAAAACGTAGCTGCAGTACAAATAGGGCTCCCAAAAATTTTTCTCGAGGGCTACGCCGAGAAAAATAGGGCTCCCAAAATGTAGCCTATCGGCCCAACCCTTCATGCGTCGCGAACCAAATCTTAATTTTCTCTCCATTTTCGGGTCGCACAAAAAATATGTCGGGTCGGGTCATGAACCAGACCAAGTACATAAAATTCAAGACATATTTAACAAATCTCCACCTTGGCTTGAATTTCTCAAAATAAAACAGTCAAGAAGCCGAACACATTCTCTTGGCATCCCTAAGCCTACGTGAGCTAACTCGGTGTAGGAAACAAGGGATGCAACAAAAGAACATATCCACTTCAAAAAAATACAAATGTAGAACTGTCATTTACCTTTCCACCAAAGCCCCAGAAGGGGCAAACTCAACCAAGCATGCCAATCAAGTTCAAGCAATGCTTAAACTTGTTGGTGGGGACTGGCTTAGTCAACATATCAGCAGGATTGTCAGCTGTACCAATTTTCTTTACCATCATGTTTCTCTCCGCAACTGCCTCGCGAATAAAGTGATACTTGACATCGATGTGCTTAGTCCTCTCATGATATGCTTGATTTCTAATCAAGTATATAACACTCTGATTGTCACAAAAGACAACCGAACTGTCTTCCTGCTGTAGTGCCCAAGTTCCTGAACAAGATTCCTCAACCAAATACCTTCTTTCACTGCTTCTGCTGCTGCCATATACTCTGCCTCTGTAGTAGATAAAGCAACTGTCGACTGTAAGGTTGACCTCCAGCTAATAGCCGAACTAGATAGTGTGAAAAGATAGCCAGTCAATGATCTCCTCTTATCGAGATCACCTGCAAAATCGGAATCCACAAATCTCACAATTGAGGTACCGTTGAAACTGTTTTTATCAAACACTAAACCCAACTTTGCGGAGCCTCTAAGATACCTAAGTATCCATTTCACTGCCTGCCAATGGACCTTTCCAGGATGCGCCATATATCTACTAACCACACTAACTGCCTGTGCAATGTCTGGACGAGTGCATACCATAGCATACATAATGCTACCGACTGCACTGGAGTATGGGACAGAAGACATCGCAGCCTCCTTGACCTTTGATTGAGGTGAATGTAGAGCTGAGAGTCTAAAATGGGATGCCAATGGTGTACTTATGGGCTTAGCGTTTTGCATGCCAAACCTCTCAAGTACCTTCTCAATATAACTCATCTGCGAGAGATACAACTTCCCTACTTTCCTGTCCATCTGAATCTCCATTCCTAAGATCTTCTTGGCAGGACCCAGATCTTTCATCTCGAACTCCTCATTGAGCCGTTTCTTCAAGATCAACACATCCGACATGTTCTTTGCAGCAATAAGCATGTCATCCACGTATAAGAGAAGATAGACAAAGGATCCATCTGAACCCTTCTTGAAGTAGACACAACTATCATAGTTGCTCCTCTGATAACCGCTCCCTATAATAAAGCTGTTGAATCTCTTATACCATTGCCTTGGTGACTGCTTCAAACCATACAAAGATTTCTTCAATTTACAAATATGATCTTCCTTGCCTTCTACATAATAGCCCTTCGGGTTGGGCCATATAAATAGTTTCCTCAAGTTCGCTATGCAGAAAAGCAGTCTTCATGTCAAGTTGCTCAAGCTCTAAGTCAAATTGAGCAACTATAACCAGAGAACACACGAATGGAAGTGTGTTTTACCACTGGAGAGAAAACTTCAGCATAATCAATTCCCTCCTTCTGGTTGTAGCCTTTAGCTACGAGCCGAGCCTTGAATCTTGCATTTTCAACACTTGGAATTCCTTCCTTTTTCTTGAAGACCCATTTACACCCGATGGCTCTTTTTCCCTTAGGCAATTGCACCAAGTCCCAAGTCTGGTTCTTGTGAAGTGATTCAAGTTCCTCAACCATAGCAACATCCCATTTCTCTGATTCTGTGCAAGTAATAGCTTCTGTATAGGTAGAAGGTTCCTGAATACATATATCTTCTGCCGTCATGAGAGCATAAGCCACCAGATCAGAGAACCCATATTTCTGAGGAGGTCGGGTCTGTCTCCTTTCTCTGCCAGTAGCAATAGAGCATGGCTGCTCCACCTCATCTACAGCTTCCTCATCTAAACTTGAATCAACAGGAGCATTTTGCTCGTTCAAAATATTCTGAGAGGTCTTTTCTGGAAGCTCCACCCGAACCTCCACCTCATTCATATCACTCTCATGTTTACCTGCAGACTCATCAGCAACTTTCCTTTGATCAAGCATATGTATTTCATTAAATGTAACATCCCTACTAATAATGAACTTAGGTGAGTTAGGTTCCTGGCACCATAAACGATAACCTTTCACCCCATCAGCATACCCAACAAAAATGCATTTCTTTGTTCTAGGTTCTAGCTTACCATTCTTAACATGATAATAAGCAAGACATCCAAAAATCTTTAGATTAGAGTAATCACAAGGCTTACTTGACCACATCTCAAAAGGAGTCTTGCATTCTATTGCTGTTGAAGGAGAGCAATTAATCAGATAACAAGCCGTGTTAACGGCTTCAGCCCAGAAATCCTTTTCCATGCCAGCATTAGAGAGCATGCATCTTACTCTCTCCAATAGAGTTCTGTTCATACGTTCTGCCACTCCATTCTGTTGTGGAGTGTGCCTAACTGTCCGGTGTCGAACAATACCAGCATCTGCACAAAATTCATTAAAATCGCCACCACAGAACTCAAGACCATTATCGGTCCTAAGATGTTTGATCTTCTTCCCTGTTTGATTCTCAACAAGAGCTTTCCACTTCTTGAAGATTTCAAACACATTACTTTTTCTTTTCAGAAAGTAAACCCAGACCTTCCTGGAATAATCATCAATGAACATCATAAAGTAAAGAGCGCCACCCTTAGATGGAACCTGAGCTGGTCCCCATAAATCGGAATGGATATAGTCGAGTGTGCTCTTTGTTGAATGAGTCCTTGTACTGAATTTGACTTTGCATTGCTTGCCAAGAACACAATGCCCACAGAAATCTAGCGAGGTCGTCTGCTCTCCACAAAGTAAACCATGTTTACTCAAAACTGACATGCCATGTTCACTCATGTGGCCTAAATGTATATGCCACAATTTTGTTCTATCATTGTCAAAAACGGAATTTGCTTGTGCCAATTGAAGGACCCATAACTGTGCTACCCTGCAAATGATACAAGTGATTCACCTTGCTTCCTTTCATCACAACTAGATTGCCTTTTGTAACTTTGAGAACTCCACCTCCACCTGAGTACACACACCCAATGGAATCCAAACTGCTCAACGAAATAAGGTTTCTCTTCAAGTTTGGTATATGTCTTACTTCAGTTAAAGTTCTTACTGCTTTGTCGTGGCACTTAATCCGAACATTACCAATATCCATGACTTTACATACAGCATCATTCCCCATCAAGACTGATCCACCATTCAATGGCTCGTATGTCGTGAACCATTCCCTATTTGGGCACATGTGATATGATGCTCCCGAATCCATAATCCAAACATCATTGGACAAATTAACAGAAGAGCATGCCGTAAGAACACTGTTTGACGCATTAGCCTCATTGTCATTTGCAACATTCGCCGAATCTTGTTTTTGACTATGTTGCTTATCCTTTTTCTTGAGCGAAGGACAATCTGACTTGTAATGTCCCTTTTTATGGCAATAGTAGCACTCAACGTTCGTCTTATCTCCAGGTGGCTTAGATTTTGAATGACCAACAGATTTCCCTCAGAAAGCTTTATCCCTGCTCTTGGTCCTGCCTCTCACAAACAAACCATTTGTTTTGTTTTCCTTTGGTATTCCCATTCAATTTTGTTCTCGGTTCCATGAGAATTCAAAGATGCTTTGACATCCTCCAAAGTTATGGATTCACGTCCATAAAGCATCGAGTTCACAAAATTTCGTATAAGGTGCAGCGGCCGAACATAACACGATCAAAGCTTGATCTTCATCCTCGAGTTTAATATCTAAATTTTTTATATTCAGAACAATTTTATTAAACTCATCCAAATGTTCCTGAACAGACGTACCTTCGTGCATCTTTAGGGTATAAAGACGCTGCTTCAAATAAAGTATTGACGTTAGGGATTTCTTCATGTAGAGACTTTCCAGTTTCTTCCAGAGACCGGCCGCTGTTTTTTCATCGGCGACTTCTCGCAAAACCTTGTCATCTAGAGACAACTGGATCGCGCTATGCGCCTTCTTGTCCATCTCTTCAATCTCAGCCGAGGTCATATCGTCTGGATATTTTCCATCCAGCGCCCTAACCGTACCCTCTCGCCTCAATAAAGCCTTCATCTTTATTCTCCATAATCCGAAGTTGTTCTGTCCGTCAAAAGATGAGATCTGAAACTTCAAAGATGCCATCTCAAAGAACCTTAGAATCGAACGCAGCTTTGATGCCAATTGTTGGAAATAGATGCGAAAAGTAAAGACGGAACACAGGGATTTATGTGGTTCAATCACAAGGTGATCTACGTCCACGGGCGAGGCAAGACAAGTTCCACTATAATCAAAGAGAGTACAAATTTTAGAAGTCGAAACAATGACAAAAATTCACGGCTCACCAAAACTCTCTGAAACAAAATTCTCTCTATTTTTTGTGAGAAAACGTAGCCGCAGTACAAATAGGGCTCCCAAAATGTAGCCTATCGGCCCAACCCTTTGCGTCTGCGAACCAAATCTCAATTTTCTCTCCACTTTCGGGTCGCACAAAAAATATGTCGGGTCGGGTCATGAACTGGACCAAGTACATAAAATTCAAGATATATTTAACACACACTTCCAGCATGGCTGTTAGTGCATTCGGGAGGCGTGCCAGTGTGCTCGATGATGCCAATGGCACGGCCGTAGGCATGGCGCCTCTTGCGCATTTGGCAATACACAAGGTTTGCGATGCGGGTGCCTTGAGAGCGACAAATTAGTTGGGTTTGACGAGCCATCAGGGACGGTGTGGATGTGCTTTCCCTCTCTCTAGGAGGAACATCCCGACCGTTCTACGATAACGTGATCCCAAAGGGTGCATTTGCCGCCACCCAAAAGGCATCTTCGTCGGCTGCTCCGCGGGGAATAGCGGGCCGTCCAATGGCACGTTGTCAAATGAGGCACCATGGATTCTCACCGTGGGAGCGAGCAGCATCAACCGCAATATAACGGCCTCGGTGCAGCTTGGGAATAGGCAAGAGTTCGATGGGGAGACCCTATACCAACCCAACGACTTCCCTCCGAAGCTACTTCCCCTTGTTTATGCGTGAAAAAAGGGAGATCCATCCTCGGCTCTCTGCCTCCCGGATCACTACGAGATCGCTCAGACCTCAAAGGGAAAGTGGCTATGTGTGAGATTGGTGACGGAAGAGGGCAAGTCAACAAAGGTCAAGAGGTCAAGGATGCGGGCGGCGCGGCCATGATCCTCGTGAACGGTCCCACGGAGGGATACACCACATTGGTCGATGCACGCCCCACCCGGCAGCTATGTGTGACCCACGACGCGCCGGACGGTGATCAAGAGCTACTCTAAGCATGGCGCCCGATTACCACGATCCTATTCGTAGGCACCCATATAGGGGATTGGCCGCCCGGGTCGTATCATTCTTCTCTTCCCGCTGCCCCAACATCCAAATCCCCAAAGATCCTCAAACCAGATATCATTGGTCTGCCGGACATGAAGATCCTTACGGTTGGCCATTTCCTTTAGATAAATCCACAAGTAAGGAGAACGATTCAACGTGATGTCCGGACCTCTATGTCCCCCCCCAACTCGGTGGCCTGGCCGCGCTGCTCAAGAATGCACACCCTAACCGGTCGCGCCGGCCGCCATCAAGTTCCGCCATTGTGACCGCCGCCGCCACCTCCAACATGGAGCACCATCCCATCATTGACCGGACGCTCCATCCGGCGGACATTTTTGCCACCGGCGCAGGACACGTCAACCCATCAAAAGCCATCGACCTGGGTCTCATTTATGACATTAGACAGCAAGATTACGTCGCTTATCTTTGTGGGCTTGGCTACATTGACTCCGAAATCGAGATCATAGTTCAAAAGAAAGTCACATGCTTGAGCATAAAGAGCATACCTGATTACCAGCTCAACTATCCGTCGATCAGCGTGATGTTTGAGGGTTTGGTGACGAAGGTGAGCGTGACAAGGATGGTGAGGAACGTTGGACCCGCGGAGTCGCATTACCGATCGGTCATCGACTCGATCAAGGGTCTAGACTCAATTGGCGTGTATCAGGGTGATCCGGTGTTCACGGAGGCGAATCAGACAGCGAGTTACAGGGTTGACTTTACGAGGAGAGTTGGCTGGAAAGCGACGGCGGTGACCCCGTTCGCTCAGGGGGCGATCACGTGGGTCTCTGCTCGGCATTCGGTTCGAACGCCTGTCGTTGTTGTGTTTTAATTGCAGGAAGTGTCTGAGAATTCTATGGTTCAAGAACCGAAGTTGATGAGGAGGGAGCTTGTGGAGTGATGTGCGATTACTTTAGCTTCTCTCGTGTATTTTTGTCCTGAATAATATGTAGCTTGGTTATTCTTAAATCAAAAAGGAAAATAAATATTCATTAGAGAGTTTACAGTACTACGTTTTCATTGTGGCTTTACTAGTAAATCTGTCTTTGAGCCACCATAAGAGTAATAGTACATTGTGAGCCAAAAATTCACAAAAGAGTGAACCCCACAACTATTTATAATTATTTGTGATTTATTTTTTGTGATTAGGAACATGCTGTTAATCTCACGGTATATTAAGAACTGTTGCTTAACCAATTTTTGGCATACTATCATTTGCAAAATTCAACTTGATTCTTTTGATCTATGGTTTATACATATCAACTCGATTACTTAATTAAGAGTGTTTATTGTACGGCGGTCAATTTAGTTCTAAATCTTTCAATTATACTAATTTTGTTTCGAACCTTTTGACAATTTATAAATATAGTCCTTCTAACCAATTTTGGCAAGAAATTATTGATGTGGCATGGCTAGTGCTGATGTGGACAATTTTTGTATTTTTAAAAAATTTTTTTTGAAATTTTCTTTTTTCAATTTTTTTCTTTTTTTTTTTTTTTATTTCTCTTCGCCGGTTGCGGGGCGAGGGCCACGACGTCCTCGCTAGATCTAGCAAGGTCGAGTGTTGCTAGATCCAGTGAGGGCAACCCTCACCTATGGACGGTCGCCGGCCACAGGACTTGGAAAAGAAAAAGGAAAAAAAATAAAGGAGAAAATTATGAAAAACAGAAAAATTTAAAGAATTCAAAAAATCCATCATGTCAGTATTGATCATGCCCAGTAGGATGGACGGTGCTCGTATTAGCGATTTTCAGCCAAAATTGGATGGAATGATTAAATTGATAAATTATCAAAATGTTTACAACTAAATTGACACAATTAAAAAGTTCATAACTAAGGGCGCGAATAATAACTATTCTATCATGGAATAGATTTCTGGCCAGAAATAAATTTTTCTATTTCTATTTCCTAAACGAGATTATGAACAAAGATGCACGTTTGATAATGATACAAAATTTCTTTTCCCGGAACAGAAATTGATTTGATGAACCTTTTTAAATTTCTCTCTCTTATGCTCTTTTCCATTCATCAACGGGTGGCGGGTGGTCGGCGGGGCTAGCAGTGGCCTGTGGGAGGCGGCGACGGGTGATGCGAGGGCGAGCGATGAGAAGACAAAAGCCTAGAATATCATAGAAGGACATAAAAAATGTATTTCAAAACATGCATAAATGACCAATTTCGAGGTTCAAACAAAGCAAGAATGTGCATATCATGTATACATTATGCTGGCACTCTACTCTACGATTTTGAACTCTCTATAAATGCAACAAAGACCTCCAATTTGACTTTGAACAGTGCGTTGTTCAAAGCAGGCGCCACCCAAAGGGTTGAACTCTCTATAAATGCAACAAAGACCTCCAATTTGACTAGTGACGAGACAATTATCTATATATTAATAAAATTTATAGCCATTGACTCGAGAGAATAAGGTTGATCAGTTTGAGAGTGAATAGGTTCCAAATCTGAAATCTGGAACCTACCCTATTAGAATTGGAACCTACCTGTTTCTCTAGTTTGGTTCAAAGGTCCACTCGAGAACCTGTTTTTCTTTTGTTCCTTTTTATTTTATTTTTTATAGCAAAATAATATGAGTAATAAAACAATTCAAACTAAAAGATGGACTATGGCAAGCGAGTAGAGGTGAGTAAGGTACAACCGATAGTCGTGAGGCTCGAACAAGCGATGGCAAGCCACAAGCAAGTGAGGAGGAGGGTGAGTTGTGAGCAAGAGATAGAGAGTAGTGAAGTATGTAAGTGAGATCGAAGAAAATAGAGAAAAAGATGTCAAAGAGAAAAAATTAAGGTTTTCAAGCTTTATAAAACTGGTTCTAAATTCGTTTTGGCTCCTAGGTGGCTCTTCACTTGGAATCGGGAATTGGACCAATTCCCACCAGTTCCAAATTTTGGAATTGGGAACCTAGAACTGAACCGATTTTAGGGCAATTCGGTTTGGTTCGTGGATAGAACCAATTCGGTTGCACCAACCCTACAAGAGAGGGTCTAGAAATAGTTAGTCATTGCTCAATTGCAATGATAGTCCATAGTTATGGAAGAAATATAATACAAATGTCTAATATCTTGAGTTTATCTTGTGATGCTCTTGAATGTCATCGTGCGACCCAAATTTTTTTGGCTAAAACTATTATTGCTATCAAGCATGTGGAAGCATAATAAACACATTGCATGAGAAACGTATGTTTGAGAAATGTGAATTCATTCTAGCCTTATCTTTACTCTTCCAAATATAAATACAAGTACAAAATGAAGCATAATACAACGCATTAACTCTGGGAAGAAGGTTTCGACCAAAAAAAACAAAACCTCTGGGATGTAGGTCAGGTCTTGTCGATAGTATCCCATACTCAAGAACCCAAAAACTTTCTTATACAAAGTCACTCTACTAAACTATGAATTGACAATCTCACCTATCGACATGCCATTACTATAGAAACCAAGGGGACCATCTAAGCCTTCAAGTGGTCCAAACAACTCCCCGTCGATGTTGAATTACCAGGCAACAAACTGATGAGGGATCTACCGTATCCTCACATCGATTCATACCACAGAACTGCACTTAGTATAAACTATTGTTGATTCAGGTTCTAATTCGTCTTAGTATTCATAGTCAAAATATACAGAAACTCCAAATTGTAGTGGTGGAGGGTGGTCCATTCTACAAATCTAAAAAAGAAAAGAAAAGAAAAGGGATGAGTCAAAGCCCAATAAATGAAATCTCTAAGTTTAAAGCAGGAGATCATCTTACCCCTTAATTTGGTATCTACGAAACAATGTTAAATCAAGACGAGTACAAAATTGCTATAAGAGGTAATTGGATGAATAAATGCACTATTTTTCTTATCATAATATGCCATTGAAAATCGATGAATAATGTTGCATAAGATTATTCACTTCATTGCAAGAGGATGACATCATATATTGTGATGCACGGTTACCACTAATTAGTTTATTAATAGATAGGTTTGAATGTAACATCATGAATTCGACCCAGTTTCGTGATAAATGAAATTGATATTATTTCTCACTACGTTTTAGTAAGTACCGCCAGAAAATGATCATTCTCGGGATACTGACTGTAACATCTTGAATTTCGACCCATTTTCGGGATCAATAATGTGTAAAATATTTCTCATTTAATTTTAGAAAGTCTTGCCCGGACCTGATTAATCACGGGATACTAACCTTATGGGAAAGGCTAAATAGGAATAGGTACGTGGACCAGGGACCCAATGCGAGTTGGGCACGGACTTCAAAGAACGCCGAGGGAATATTTTGGATCAACGTGGGCCGATCTTAGGAAGGTGACGAATTCGATTTGGTCAATGATGTACGATCGGATCGCGGGTGATTTCGCATGACCGAGAGTACACATGGCAAACGATTCCTGAACTAACCTAAATGATTGAGATCTCCGATACTAGTGATAATTCCTCGCGCTCTCTCTCGGAAAATTGAGGCCATTACGATTTGGACAATCCGAGGTCGATACGCGTAACACCTAAACAACCACTCGTTAGTGAGAGGCTTTAGAATTTTTAAATGAGCAAATTTGATCGAGAGTTTGGACCCAAACTTTGACGTCGAAATTTTGTGGACATTTACGATTATTTTGCAGGACCAACGTCGTTTTGGTGTGGCTACACACATTTGGGGCTAATCTAGCCAGAAATTGGAATTTTCGACGAAAATTGGGGAAAATTACGGTTTTGCTTCTGTGGGTACCAGGGTTGGATTCGAAGGCCGTTTGAGATTATTTTTCTCTGTCAAGGTCATTTTGGGGTGGCCACGCACATTTATTCATGGAACTTTGCAATCGATTTTCGAGGGTTTAGAAAGTGAATTTCGTGATTCTGACGCCATATTGTGTTGGCCACATACATATGGAACGTGTATGTGCACAAATTGAAATTTCGCTTCGGGACCGGAAAAATAACGGTTTTGCCCTAGGCCGGTATTAATTCCGAATTTTTTTGGGAAAATTTTGGGATAATTATCAGAGGATTATCAGCTGCATTATTGGACCAAAAGACCACTTTACCCCTCATTTTTGAATAGGATTGAATTAAAACCGTTGGATTAGGGGTATTTTGGTCAAATCGCGGGGATCGGCGACACGTGGCACTTTGGACTGATATTTTTGACCAGCTGACCCCCTTTTCTCTCTCCTCTCCCCCTCATTCACGGTAGATCAGCCCCCAACAGCAGCTTCTCTCCCAATTTTCCTCTCTTTTTCTCCAATTTCTCTCTTGATTTTGGCTCGCTGGAGCTTGCCGGCCGAACAGGAGCCTTTGCCGTCGGCCACCGTGCCCGCCGTCAACCACCGGTCCCCCATTGCCCCTCGCCTCTGTTTAGCCCTCTCTCTCTCCCTTTCCCTCTCTTTTTCTCTTCCATGTTAGTTACCGCCGGCGGCCGAACCTCGCCGGGCTTCGGATGGCGATGCACCCGTGCCACCAGTAGTCGGCCTTCGCCCCTTCGTCGCCCGTCTAGCCCGGTTGTCTGCGATGTTCGTTCGGAATCCTTTGTTCACGATCCGTCGCGATTAGCGTTCCCTCCCATTCAGACACCGCCACGATCATTATCGCCGCCGCCTCGCGGCCACCGCCTCGCCCGTCTCGCATACCGCGGAACAAGACGCTGCGGAACAATACCGGCGGAATAAGACCGGGCGTGAAAAAGACGCCGCATCGGGAATTCCGCCGCTGGGCCACTGCTCATTAGTGATCGCCATTGCCCTCGCCGCCGCAGTCTTGAAATTAAGTGAGTATATTTCCTAAACCCGGATTAGGACTGATAGTGCATTTTTCTGGATTGGCTTAGGTATTATCGATGTAGTCTGGACTGGGTTAGGTAGTACCAGTGTATAATTCGGATTGGATTGAGGACCGATTGTTGGAAATTAAATCCAAGGAATTTAGTGGGATTATTAGAATAATTATTGGGCTAGCACGGATTAATCGAGGATTATGTGATTAGACTACCGTGTATGCCCGGACTGATTGACTGGTTGATTTTTATATCCAATTGTTGAGAAATTTGAATAATGTCATGTCGCGTGACTGCGTGGCCGACTCGTGCGGAGTGTGATTGGCCATTCAATGGCTTGATTGGATTATTGAATATTATTGAATTATCCATTGTGAAATTGGGCCGCACGGTATTAATTGGCAAGTGAATGTTTGTTGCGACATGAAATTGACTGAGTGCCTAATTATATTTGATGCTTATGGTACATCATACTGCATTGCATGGACACGCATTTTGAGTGCCAAGAATGAGACGTATGATAAATTGTGTGAGAATGCGTGCCTGCCATGAGCATGTGATCACCTAAATGCCCTGATGCGTGTCACGCGGGGTTCAGATAATAATTGGCTCTATGTTCGTGTGATCACATTTTGCCCTGATGCGTGTTACGTGGGGTGTGCCGTCCTAATGCGTGTTACGTGGGACGATGCCCGGCACGTTCGGAAGACGACAATCCTGATGCGTTTTACGCGGGCTCTGGTTCGTGAGGAGATCGATGTTGCGCCTGATGCGTTTTGACGCGGACTAGAGACACTGGGCCAATTGATGCGTTTTAACGTGGGCCACGAAGTGTTGTGATTAAATAAAGAGACCTGATGCGTTTTACGCGAGTCATATTAATTGATAAATTGAGAAAGTCTCAGTGTACCAGTGTGGGCTAGTGAGTCGAGACATGAATGTGGACATTTGCATGCATAAGAATGCGTGGGCCAGAATGCGAGTGTGTGGGACTCGATGAATAATACGTGATGTTATCATTATTGAGCATGATCATACGCTTGACGTACGCGTGAACCGAATGCTCGTATATGTGATTGGATTATATTATTATTGTGAATAACCTGCAGGGTCAGCCAGGTAAGTGATCTGGGCCAGAGGGCTTAGATCGGAGTTTATTTATGAGTTGGATTGCCGTGTTATTTTGTGTTGTCGGTCAGAAGAATTGCATGTTAGCCTAACCTAGGTTTAGGGGGTTATACTCGTTCAGATTCGTCTCACGGTTGTATCAACCCACATTTCAGACCCCCAACTGTAGGATGCTGAGGAGAGTGCCTCTTTTTGGGATACCGCAACATATTCAGCGATCATCAAGTGTACATCCCTATGGAGACAGAGCAGCTTATGTGAGATATTACTCTGTTTTGTTTGTGAACGTGGGAGGGGACTATTACCATACTTAAGAGTACATGGCGTGGTGCTTCAGAGGAGCTAGCGGAGTGACTGAACCCCCTCTTCGGACTTTTGATGTGCCTGTGGCTGTTATTGTCTCTTAGTTTGTTGTTATCCCGGTGTGTATATGTGGTTGTAAAGGATCTTTTGATAATAGTATAAAACGTACATATTTTCTGAGGTGCTTGACTGCTATTTGGTTGTTCTACCTTGGTCTCATGTGTTTTATTGTACGGGTGTATATATTTAATTATATACATTGCTTCTGCATGTGTTTGATCTCTGATTGGACGTTGGGTCGGCAATGTTTCCTAGGAGCGTTGCACTACAATCGACCGTGATAGGATGTTGCGTTCCGATAGGGTACGGGGCGTGACACCGACTAATAGGGAATGGCTAACTAGGAAAAATGATATGTGAACCCAAGAACTTGACCGTGAATTGAATCGGATTTCGAGAAACGACGAGGGAATATTTTGTGCCAATGCGGGCTGATCCAAGGAGAGTGATGAATTCAGTTTGGCCAATGACGTACGATTGGATCGCGGTTGATTCGGCATGATCGAGAGCACACGTGGCGAACGACTCCGAACTTACTCCAAACGATCGCGACCCTCAGGACTAGTGATAAATCCTTGTGTTCTCTGAGAGATCGAGATTGTCACGACTCGAGTACCCTAGGTCGATACGCGTAACCTCTAAACAGCCGCCCGTTAGTGAGAGACGCTGAAATCGCGTTTGAGCAAAATTGATCATGGAATTGAGTCCGGACTTCGGTGTCGAATTTCATGGGCGTGCGTGACTATTTTTGCAAGGACAACATCGTAAAAGTGTGGCCAATCATATTTGGGACCAGTAAAGTCGAAAATTGAAAATTTAACCAGGGACCAAAAAATTACCAAATTGCCCCTGAACCCCTAGCCTTGTATTCCGAATTTTGGAATTAATTGGAGAGTATTTTAGAGTTTTAAATTAGTTTATCTCAGTTCAATAATGCTGGAAATTTGGACCAAGATGCCCCTAGATTTTTGTTCTAGATTTGATCGTAGCCTTTGGTGTGAGGGTAAGATGGGAATTTTTTTAGAGTTAGTTCAACCACCCCACCTCACCATTTTCGGCCAACTTCTCTCTCTCTCCTCCCCCTCTCTCGCCAATTCTCTCCCTCTCCCCCTCTCGGCCGCATGAGGCCCCTCGTCGGAGCAAGCCGCCACCCGCCGGAGCCAAAGCCACCGCCGTCCGCCCATCTTGCCTCACCACCAGCCACCACCCCATTCTCTCTCTCTTCCTTCCATTTTGGCCATGAGGATTAGCCCCTGCCTTGGATCGCCGTCCGTCGGAATAGCTGTGCACCGTCGCCGTTAGCGCCGCCTAGGACCGCCGCTTGCCACTGCGGCAAGACCACCTTGGACTGCCCATTTTTCCCACTTGTTTAGCCTTTTTTGGAGCTTAGGAATTTGGTGAGTACAACCCTAAATCCTAGTTAGGCTAATGTACATTTCTAAATGAGTTTTTAGAGGTTATTTAGGGTAATTTAGGAGTTAAATCATGGAGAAGGATTAGGGCTGGTAATGTGATGTTTTGGATGGCCTAATGTGGTGACTTGGTGGTGATTTAGTGGCCTAATGTGATCTGGTTGGTGACCGATTAATGTGGGCTCGATCGGATTTTTATGTGGATTAGTCGTGGTATAAATGCGGACTATAATGGGCACAATGATTGGGCCGTGTAGTGGCTGTTATGTGGAGAATTTGAGAGCCTAATGTGGTGATTTGGAAGCAACTTAGTAGCCTAGGGTGGACTGTTCATGGCTGGTTTAGTGTAAGTTTGATTTGGGCTATATTGGATTAATCATGGTTTTAAGGTGTATTGCCAAGGGTAATGTGATTAGACCATGAGGAGGCTAAATCAAGCATGGCTTGATTTTAATCGTGTAATGCCCTGTTATGTGCTTAATGTGGCCAATTCATGAGACACTTGGTAGACTATCGATATGTGTAGTTTTGGTGTTTTAATTGCGTGAATTTGGGTGCCAAATTACATGTGATTGATTTGGACTAATGGGTCTATTGGGCATATTGAGATACTAATTGAGCATGTCGTGGCATTAATTGAATATATGGCCAAATCATATTGAGTGCCTAGTGTGAATTTCATGAATGCCAAGTGTGATATTGTGGTCCCGAGCGTGCATCTCGAGCATTGGCATAACATGTGCATATGCGAGTGTATATGAATGACATGATCATGTGATCACTTAAAATGCCCTGATGCGTTTTACGCGGGGTTCAGATAATAATTAGTGATTGTGTACATGTGATCACATAAAGCCATGATGCGTTTTATGCGGGGTATTGAACCCGTCTTGAGGCGTGGTACGCGAGACGATGCCCGGACTACCGAAAGATGGACAACTTGATGCATTTTACTTGGATTTTGTGTCATGAGCTTGATACATTTTACGCGGGCTAGAGATTGATTTCGAAGTGATAATCTGTTGCGTTTTACGTGGGTTGGATCTGATGCATTTTATGCGGGTCGGAGGACAATTGAGAAATGGCATGTGTGCAAGTGTGCAAATGTGCACCGATGAGCATAAGCAGGGGTGTGAGCATAAGCATGAGCATGAGCATGAGTAGATGTATGACATGCGTTGTGACCAAGTGATGTTGTGCATGTGCCATGATTGGGTTCTGTGTTATTATTGTGAATTTATAGAGTGCCTAACCTGCAGGGCCAATTAAGTATTGAATTTGGGCTCGAGGGCCTAAGTCATTTATATTTTGAATTATGTATTGTTTGGTGCTTGTCAAGAGGTGCATATTAGCCTAGTTTAGGTTTAGGAGGCCTACTCGCTGAGATTTATTCTCACTATTGTTTAAACCTCAACTTTTCAGACCTCCGACCCTGAGGATGTATGATGTTTCGATACGTTTTGGGATCCCATCTAGGATAGACCGGGATGTGATTGAGTACCTCTTAAGGAACGGGGATACTTATATTAGGTATTTCACCACTGTATGGGTTGACGTGGGCTTGCAGCATTTCCAGGCCCATGAGTATGTAGCCTGGTGTTTCAAAGACTATTTTGGGACCTTTGGGCCCCTTCGGACTTTTGACGTCCCGTTTAACGAGCTAGGAGAGATAGATCCCCAGTATCAGGACGGAGACCTAGCGAGTCTCGAGATCACATCCGAGGGGAGTTCCAGTTCTGGCTGTCGGCCTATTATCTGAGAGGTTGACGAGTTTGACCAATGGATATGGAGCCAGCGGACTGGGATTTTGATTCGGAGCCGATGGAGTAGGACGAGGAGCTAGAGCCGATGGAACAGGACCTCGAGCCTGAGGAGGTGGATTCAGAGGAGGAGCCGGTAGAGGCTGAGTCTGAGTTGGATTCCATCGACTCCAAGGACGAGCCGTCTGATAGCTCTTACGAGTCCTCGGGATCCGATCTAGACTGGGTCCCGTAGGTCTAGCCTTAGTTGCAGATAGATCGGACCAGTACCTTTTTGACCATAGCCCCACCTAGTTTTAGTACCCCTGACCGCCCAGGCCACTTACCCTTTTTTGTCAGTAATGACTGTTGACCCGCTTTTGATTTTTGACGATCATGCTGTATATGAATATTATATGTGTTTCCCATTGTCAATGCTAGTATATATTTGTAATCCTGTTGTTTGTTGATATGCTATCCTTGGTCATGTTGCTTTAATTTGTACGGGTGTAATGTTGCTTCCGTGTGTACATTGTTCTCTGTTTTTGGGTTTTGGTTGGTGACGCGTCCTGGGACGTCTCACCGAATTGACCTCGGTTGGGATGCTCGCGCGTGCCGTAGGGTTTGGGGTGTGACATTGAATATATGTGTTTATATATGCACATATACATGTATCATATTTGTTACTTCATTTCATCCAAAGACTCTCGAGCATCCGAACACGTGGAGTATCTCCTCTTTGAGGTATTTTGAACACTCTCGGGACATCCCAACTCATAGGGCATCTCGACTTCCGAGGTATCCCAAACACTCTCGAGGTATCACGATTCACGGAATATTCCGACACGCGAGGCATCGTAACTACTAATATATGGGTTTAGGAAATATATAACATAATACTTTCCATATATAATAATATAGTAGGAGTGCACATGATAATATTATAATCATCTAATCTCCATTGCATCAACAAAAAATCAATGTTAAGATGATCTCCTACTATAATCAAATAGTATGAGATCACCTTACCAATTAACTTGGTATCCACAAAACAATGAAAAAATCAAGACGAGCACTGAATTTTTATAAGTGGCAATCGGATGAATAGTGCATAATTTTTCCTATCATAATATGCCTATGAAAATCGATGAACATTGTTGCATAAGACTATTAACTTCGTTGCAAGAGGATGGCATCATATAACGTGATGCACGACTACAATTAATTAGTTCATTAATAGACAAGAGTGTGAATATATGTGTTTATATATGTACATATACATGTATCATATTCGTTATTTCATCTCATCTCGAACACTATTGAAGCATGCTGACACACACAACATCTTCACTCTGAGGCATCCTGACTCATGGGGCATCTTGACTCTCGTAGCATCCAAAGCACTCTAGAGTTATCCCGACTCATGAGATATCATAACACGCGGGGTATCGTTACAACTAATATAGGGGTTACGAAAATATATATCATAATACTTTCATATATAATCATATAGTAGCATTGCACATAATAATATTATGATCATATGATTTCCCTAGCATCAACAACGAAATCAATTCTGATTTTGGGGAATCGACATCCGGTACACAACATCTTTTCATGCAAATCATTTCCAAAATACAATTTCATTGCCCTTTAAATGATCACATATGTGGGTAATGATAAAGACATGCTTACCTCCTTTCATTTCTCATGCAAACAATGTTAACATACTCGGAAATAGGTAATTCATATGGAAGATCAAAAATTTATATGATCAATAACTCAAAGAATTGGCAACATGCACACCAATAATCAACAACATGAACACTGATAACTCAAATAATTGACAACGCGAATATTGACAACTTCAAAATATTTGCATTTGCTTTCTATTTACCTTAAAACAAGGGACTGTTTAATTGTTTCAAGTTATTATTTTCTGCTTAACATACATTTTATGAAATTGGTAACGTTTCAAATGTTTGATTTATTGCCAAAAATGCATGGACATTTAGATGTATGTTTAGGAAATAAAAACCAATTGAAAAGTTTTCCTTATAAGAGGAAAAGGTACCGGTCTATGAATTAATATTTGCATTGCATGTTTAATACGTTACACAAAAGTCACATATAGCATGTTGTAAGCATTAATTATATTCTAGACTTGCTTGATCGGGACATGTTTAATAAAATTACATGTTTACATTAATGAGGTTTTTGTGTAAGGCCTTGCATTTTGAAGATTTACTTATCTAGAAAAGTTCATATATGTGAATTTAAGTGTGTTCTCATTTGCATATTTTGGCATACCTAAGAATTTGCATAGTTGGCAAATTAGGGAAAATTACCAATGCAGTCTTAAATATATTGCCCTTGTGCCAATTCAGTGTTAAACTTTTCAATTTAGCTAATTTAGATCTAAACCTTTTGATAATTTATCAATTCAGTCATTACAGTTAATTTTGATTGGAAATCGCTGATATGGATGCTAAGAGCCCTACATGACACAGCCGGCGATGATTTGGGCAATTTTTGTAAATTTTTTAAAAGAAAATTGAATTTTGAAATTTTCTCTTTGCTGTTTTTTTTTTTTTTCATTTTGCAGGCAAGGGTCACTGGCCACCCTTACTAGCTACAGGTGAGGTGGCCCTTAGCCAGCTTGGGTAAGGCCTCTCGCCAGCCATAATGAAAAAAAGCAAGGAAAAATAATAAAAAATTGTAATTCAAAAAAAAAATTAAAAAATCAGAATTTTTTAAAAAATTTATCCACGTTAGTGCTAGTTATACCATATAGGACGACCGGCATCCACATAAGTGATTTTCTATCAAAATTGGCCCGGAAAGATTCAATTGATAAATTGTCAAAATGTTTGGGGCTAAATTGGCCAAATTAAAAGGTTTGATTCTAAATTGGCACAAGTGCAAAGTTTTAGTTATTTTTCGGCAATCGTATTACATTTCCATCATCAAAGATGTCATTTTACAAAAAGTAGAAACTGTCATGAATTAATATTTCACTATTACATGTAGATCTTTTAGATTGTATTTTAGTTTACATGCCTTAGTTCCATGTCATAACAGTAGAAAAAAAAACAATCTCTTTCATATTAGTAGTTTTTCATTGCATCTTCATAGAAGATCACATAAAAATAAATTTAAGATTTGCATTTTTATTTAAGGTAAATCTACATCATTATGAGTTGATTTACTTTCCTCTTGTGCACAATTTGAGGGTCATAAAAAACCATAATTACCATTTTACGTTAGAAAATTTGGATTGCATTACCCGTAGGAATTTGCTCAGATTTTATCTACATGTTCAGAAGTTTATTCGAGGAAAGTAATTTATTTAGGGCGCGTTTTTGGACAGAACGTTCAATCTGCACGTTTATATTTACGTTGATACAATAGTCTATTTTAGTAAATTTGCGTGGACGGTGCCCTGTCCTTGAGGGTTATAACAGGTCTTATTCAATTCTTACATGGAAATGCATACGCAAGTTGGGAAATAAAGATGCAAAATCACATTGCACTACCGTTAGGATTTTGGTTAGATTTTATTTTCATGTTTAAAAGCTCATTTGAAGAAAGTAATTCATTTAGGGTAATTTTTACGGATCACATTACAGTGTGACATTCAAATTTTTTTTATCTAAATATTTGTAGAGCTTTGCATTAGACATTAGGTTGGTTTTTCTACCTATAAAGAATTTTATTTACGATTTACAAAGCTAATTCGATATTTGGCCTCAATTGAATATTTTGTCTAACAAAAAATTTTTTTTTTGTAATTTTAACCATTTATTATGATATGATAGATAAGTGCATCGATGAGGAAAGTAAGAATCCCCATATAATAAAAGCATATTAAAAAAAAAGTCTTTGTATAGCATGTATTATACATATAATCACATATTAAATAGGCCACCAATAAGTTTGCTCGATTTATTATTAGGGGATTGGATCGTATCACGTTTTATTAGGAAAACATGAAATTCTGCCCCTTTTCTTACCCAAATAAATCTGCATATTTATATTTCCTTTAATGAATTAGTCTGTTTTTAGAAAATCTGCATGGACGGTGCCCAGGTCTTATTCAATTATTACGCGGAAATGCATATGCAAGTTAGGAAATAAAAATATTTTCCTTCAAAAGAGAAAAAGCGTACCAATGTTCGCTTCCGGAGGGTCATATATAAACGCTACAAGTTCTACTATCAACACACAACTCGGAAGCGAAAAGCATTTCTTTTCTTCTCTGTTTCTTCCGCAAATTCGAGATGGAAGACCGGAAACGCAGATTGTCTCCGACCACCTCGACGATTTTCATTCTCTGTCTCGTTTACATTCTAAGCATTTCCACTGCTAATGCTGCTATTGCAGAAGCCGATACAAGTAGTTCATTGTCCACTTACATTATCCAAGTACGAAGGCCAACAGACAAACATTTCTCAGCTTCAGAGGATCTCGATACTCTGTATCGGTCTTTTTTACCTACCACAGCAACCAGCTCTAACCATGAGCAAAGACTGGTTCGCTCGTACCGACATGTGATATCCGGGTTCGCGGCCAAATTGACGGCCGAGGAAGCTAAAGCCATTGGGGAGAAGGACGGTGTTTTGTACATGCGTCCGGAGAAGGTGCTCTCTACACACGACTCACACCCCCGACTTCTTGGGATTGCGCCAAGGAGTCGGGCTTTGGAAGGACTCGAACTTCGGTAAGGGCGTGATCATTGGAGTATTGGACTCCGGGGTTTTCCCCGACCATCCTTCCTTCAGTGGCGAGGGGTTGCCTCCGCCCCCGGCCAAATGGAAGGGCAAGTGCGACTTCAACGCCACGTCCTGCAACAACAAGCTCATTGGTGCGAGGTCTTTCACGAGCGATGGTCCGCCATATGATAGTGTGGGCCATGGCACACACACCGCCAGCACGGCTGCTGGTGCTTCTGTGAAGGATGCTAATGTGCTCGGTAATGCCAATGGCACGGCCACAGGCATGGCGCCTCTTGCGCATTTGGCAATTTACCAGGTTTGCAGTGAACTTGGGTGCAGTGAGAGCAACGTATTAGCTGCGCTCGACTTGGCCATCGAGGACGGCGTTGATGTGCTTTCCCTCTCTTTAGGAGGACCTTCCCAACCGTTCGCTTTGGACTTTCTTGCAATGGGTGCATATACCGCCACCCAAAAGGGTATCTTTGTCAGCTGCTCGGCGGGGAATTCCGGGCCATTGACCAAGACATCTTCAAACGAGGCACCGTGGATTTTCACTGTTGGAGCGAGCAGCACCGACCGCAGCATAAAGGCCACGGCGCGGCTTGGAAATGGGCAGGAGTTCGATGGGGAGACCTTGTACCAACCGCATGACTTCCATCCGGGGCTACTTCCCATCGTTTATCCAGGAGCAAATGGAGATACAGACTCGGCCAGCTGCAATCCCGGTTCACTAGAAGAGCGCTCGGACATCCGTGGGAAAGTGGTTGTCTGCGAATCTGGAGGTGTGCGAGTTGGGAAAGGTCGAGAGGTCAAGGATGCAGGTGGTGCGGCCATGATCCTCGTGAACAGTCCCATTTCGGGATACACCACATTTGCCGATCCGCATGTCCTACCCGCTGTCCATGTGACATATGAGGCGGGGGGAAGCGATCAAGAAATATCTAAGCACGGCGTCAGCACCAACGGCCGCGGTTTTATTCAAAGGCACGCAGATCATCGGGAGATCGGTCGCCCCGGCTGTAGCATACTTCTCTTCCCGAGGCCCCAACAACCAAAGCCCAGGCATCCTGAAACCGGACATCATTGGCCCGGGCGTGAACATCCTTGCCGCTTGGCCACTTCCTCTGGACAATTCTACAAGCAAGGAGCCCCCATTCAACGTGATCTCTGGGACCTCCATGTCCTGCCCCCACCTCAGTGGCGTGGCTGCGCTGCTCAAGAGTGCACACCCCGACTGGTCGCCGGCCGCCATCAAGTCTGCCATCATGACCACCGCTGCCACCTTCAACAAGGAGGGCCGACCCATCGTGGACCAGACGCTCCAACCAGCGGACATTTTCACCACCGGCGCGGGGCATGTCAACCCATCGAAAGCTGTTGACCCGGGTCTCATTTACGACATCGCACCGCAAGATTACCTTCCTTACCTTTGTGGGCTCCACTACCCCGACGCCGCAATCGAGCTCATAGTTCAGAAAAAAGTCAAATGCTCGAGCATAAGGAGCATACCCGATTACCAGCTCAACTATCCATCGATCAGCTTGAGGTTCACAGCTTCGTTGACGACGCTGAGCGTGACGAGGACGGTGAGAAACGTAGGACCTGCAAATTCACGTTATAAGTCGGTCATCGACCCCATCGTGGGTCTCGACTCAATTGTCGTGTCCCCGCGTGATCTGGTGTTCACCAAGGCGAACCAGACAGCGAGTTACCGGGTTGACTTTGCAAGGAAAGCGACGTCGGCGACCCCGTATGGTCAGGGGGCGATCACGTGGGTCTCTGCTCAACATTCGGTTCGAACCCCGGTCTCTGTCGAGTTCCAGTAATCGCAGGGAGTGTGCGCGATTTCTATGGTTCAGAAAACGAATTCGATAAAGAGGGCGCTTGAGGAGTGAAGTGACGGGTGTTTTGTTTGGCATTTCTCCTACGTTTGCGTCCTGAATAATCTAGAGGGCAATGAATGATGCCCCTTGAATTTGCCTTCGAGAACTTTGTCATTTTTCGCCTCGAATTTATCTTCCTCCCCGATTTCACTATTTCTTTACGATGGTTAACTTAGATTTTCGCTCTGTCTAGGAAATTCGATCAAATTTTAAATTTTAGACATGGCAGTGGAGAAGTACTAAAATTTGGGTCATTATCCTCGTCATATGAAAATTTTGAGAAGTTTAACATGATTCTTATTATGTAGAGTTGATAATTTTCAACACCACGACCTAGTTAAGAGCTTTAAGTGAACATTCATAATATACGTATTATAAACAGATC
Organism: Syzygium grande; assembly: GCA_024733475.1. Lineage (NCBI taxonomy): Eukaryota > Viridiplantae > Streptophyta > Magnoliopsida > Myrtales > Myrtaceae > Syzygium > Syzygium grande. Next base: position 37,774,872 of record JAMXDD010000001.1, on the reverse strand, counting down.
AACTCGTCTACACATGAATAGTAAATGTGTCATGCACACTGTATTTTTTAACCCAATTTATGACACACTTAAAGATATTTGAGTAGCAACTGTGGTTAAAATGCAGTGTATTTGTTGCTCTGCAAGTTGGGTAAGGGTGAGGCAACTTCTTAGCTACAACTTTGGAGGTATTTGCACAATATCTTATAAAAGCCGTAGTACCCATTTTCACAAGTTATTACGGAAAAGTTGTATCAAATATATTTGATCCATTTCTGCATATTTATTCCTGAGAGCTCTTTTTGTAAATTGCCTTGTCGTACAATAAGCAGTTCAATTTTGAGTTCCAATGTTGTGATGATTAATGAATGTGTCGGGTTTGATCAATCAGAGGAGGAGGGTAAGTTGTGAGCAAGAGATAGAGAGTAGTGAAGTGTGCAAGTGAGATAAAAGAAAATAGAGAAAAAGATGTCAAGAGAAAAAAATTAAGGTTTTTAGGCTTTATGAAACTGGTTCTAAATTCGTTCCGGCTTCTAGGTGACTCTTCACTCGGAATTGGGAATCAGATCGATTCCTACCAATTCTGATGCCGAAGCGCGATAGAAAAATTGACTGAACAAGAAAATTCGTAGGAAGAACAATTCGTTCTCCAAATATGATTACCAAATCAAAAATATTCAAAGTCTGATGAAAGGGAACCCTAAAACAAGCTTATATATCCCCAAACTTAACCCTACTAGGATTAGGAAACATCAAAACGTCAAATTAGGAAACTGCCATTTATTAAATTAACCCATAAAAAATTACTAAAATAATTTTAAAAAAAACATCTAAACGATCCCGAATCGCAAAAATCCTTCGTTAGTCGCATAACGGGTCCACCGATCCTCTAGGTGCATCATCCTCCCCTGCTAGAGAAAGATTCGTCCTCGAATCTGCTTCACTTTCATTGTCGTCAATCTCCTTGGGATCTTCTTCCTCTTTAGCGTAGTAAGATGACAAATCTGCTACATTAAAAGTTCCAGAAACATTGTGTTCACCCGGTAACCCAGGTGGTAACTCTTTTGGTACGACATCAGTAAATTCCTCAAGCAAGGGCAGAACTTGAGTAGAAATTTTGGGACCGTCAGAATTCCGCTCCATCACTACAATTGTAAAAAGCTCAGGCGCGCTCACTGCCTCTTCTTGAAATTTTGACTTGGACAACAGATTATTTTTCACTTCCTTTTTGAAATCTGAAGGACCTAGGGTAATGGTTCGGCCATCTTTTTTGAAGGTATAGGTATTTTTGAAACCATCATGCTGTGTCTTTCTGTCAAATTGCCACGGCCTCCCTAATAAAATATGGTAAGCATCCATTGTGACTACATCACACCACACCTCATCGATGTAATTTTTTCCAATTGAAAATTGCACAAGACACCTTTTGCTCACCTTCACCTCGTTCCCTTTTCTAAGCCACGACAGCTTGTATGGTTGAGGATGATCTTTTGTTTTTCAACCCAACTTTTCCACCATAGTTGTGGACACTACATTCTCGCAACTACCATCATCTATTATCATGCTGCATACTTTTCCTCTACTAGTGCACTTAGTATGAAATATATTATGCCTGAGCCACGATTCATCATCTACCTCAGCAATATTTAATATTCTTCTAACGACTAGAGACTCACCAGAATCAGCATAAATAATTTCTTCCTATTCCGCATCCTCTTCTTCGCCTTCAGATTCATCATAAATTGGACCTTCATCAAAAACTGGATTGTCAACAAGCGTCACAATCTGTCGGTTCGGACAATCAGCAGCAAAATGCCCGAATCCCTGACACTTGAAACACCGCTTGCCTGCCGCTCCTCCCCTGCTAGATTCTGCACTGCCACCTTGCTCTTCTTTTGTTGCAGATTTTGAACCAGCGCTCTTAACTGCTGCCGGGCCCGAAGAACTCCCTGCTTTCACTCGGGACTCCTTATCTGTCCACTTGGAACTGTTGCTTGTCCACTTAGATCCACTGTTAGACCACTTGGACTTACTGCTCTTTCTTTTAATCTGCCCCTCCACCTTTAGGGCTAGTCTGCACACATCCTCATACGTCCAATATTCTGTTGTAATTGGACAATATCAGAAATCTCATATCGCAGCCCTGCCAGATATCGTGCAATCGTCTGCTCGTCTTCCTTCGCCACATCACAACGCATCCGCAAACGATCAAATTCTTTAGTAAATTCTTCAATTGTTTTATCACCTTGCTTGACGTTATGATACTCAATAAACGCCTCTTGCCTATAATGGGTAGGCAAAATTTTTTTTGCAATAACTTTTTCATCTTCTCCCAACGATCCACCTTTGGCTTCCCCTCTCTAGCGCGTTGCTTTTTCACGTGTTCCCACCAAATCGAAGTATGTTTTCGCAGCCTAATAGCCACTAACTTCACTTTTTGCCCCTCAGTTAGATCCTTAAGATCAAAAATCCTTTCTACCGTATGCAACCAATCAATAAACTCATCAGGATGAGCCTTACCATTAAACTCAGGAATTTCGATCTTCATTCCGAAATTTTGAGAAGAATGCTGATTTCCAGGTCGTACTCCTCGATTCCGCCCCTGGTTCAGAACCCCAAAAGGGTTTACGTCTTCTTCTTCAACATCGGATGAATCCTCAAAATCCGCTCCTTCTTCGGATTGAACGCCCAACCTTGCCTCCGCAAGTTGTCGCTCCAAATCCTGGATTCGTCTTCTCTGTTCTTCAATTTCTACGTCTCGCAGATCTCTTAGACGCGGTTGGTCGTCTGCTTCAGGAACGCCTCCACGCCCCCGGCCACCACGAGCCCGCCGTCCACGACCGCGATTCTGTTCAGCCATTGATTCGAGTAAGTAACCTGTGCTCTGATACCAATTGATGCCGAAGCGCGATAGAAAAATTGACTGAACAAGAAAATTCGTAGGAAGAACAATTCGTTCTCCAAATATGATTACCAAATCAAAAATATTCAAAGTCTGATGAAAGGGAACCCTAAACAAGCTTATATATCCCCAAACTTAACCCTACTAGGATTAGGAAACATCAAAACGTCAAATTAGGAAACTGCCATTTATTAAATTAACCCATAAAAAATTACTAAAATAATTTTAAAAAAAACATCTAAACGATCCCGAATCGCAAAAATCCTTCGTTAGTCGCATAACGGGTCCACCGGTCCTCTAGGTGCATCAAATTCCAAATTTTGGAATTGGGAACCTGGAACTGAATCGGTTTTAGGGCAATCCGGTCTTGTTCGTGGACAAAACTAGTTCGGTTGCACAACCCTACAAGAGAGGGTCCGGAAATAGTTAGTCATTTCTCAATTGCAACGATAGTCCAGAGTTATGGATGAAACATAACACAAATGTCTAGTATCTCGAGTTCATCTTGTGATGCTCTTGAATGTCATGCGCGACACAAATCTTTTTGGCTAAAACTATTATTGCTATTAAGCATGCGGAAGCATAATAAAAACATCGCATGAGAAACGTAAGTTTGATAAATGTGAATTCATTCTAGCTTTATCTTTACTCTTCCAAATATTAATACAAGTACAAAATGAAACATAATACAACACATTAACTCTGGGGAGAAGGTTTCGACCAAAAAAAACAAAACACATTAACTCTGGGGAGAAGGTTTCGACCAAAAAAAACAAAACCTCTGGGATGTAGGTCAGGTCTTGTTGATACTATCCCATACTCAAGAACCCAAAAACTTTCCTATACAAAGTCACTCTACTAAACTATGAATTGACAATCTCACCCGTCGACATGCCATTACTATAGATACCAAGGGGACCATCGAAGCCTTCAAGTGGTCTAACTAACTCCCGTCGATGTTGAAGTACCAGGCAAAAAATTGATGAGGGATCTACCATGGTATTCCCACATCGATTCATACCACGGAACTACACTTAGTATAAATTATTGTTGATTCAGGTTCTAATTTGTCTTAGTATTCACAGTCAAAATATACCACTACAAAAAAAAAACGGTTTTTGCCACGAAAATTTTCCAACGAAAAATTTTCGTCGCAAATTTGCGACAAATTTTCCAACGAATTCGAAAATTCGTTGGAAATTTCCAACGAAAAATTTTCGTCACAACATTCGTTGGTAATTTCCAACGAAAAATTTTTCGTTGAAAATTTCCAACGATTTTAAAAAAAATTAATTTTATTCGATATTTTTTATATTCGTTGGAAAATTCGTTGGAAATTTCAACGAAAAATTTAATCGTTGGAAATTTCAATGAAATTTCCAACGATTTAAAAAGCATTAATTTTATTCGACATTTTTTATATTCGTTGAAAAATTCGTTGGAAATTTCCAACGAATTTCAATTTTCAGTAATTTTTTCATAGTGTACAATTTTCGTTGGAAAATTCGTTGGAACTTTCGAACGAAATTTCCAACGAATTTCAATTTTTGGCAATTTTTACATAGTGTACAATTTTCTTTGGAAAAATCGTTGGAAATTTCTAACGAATTTTTCAAAAATTTAAAAAAAACATTAATTTTATTCGACATTTTTTATTTTCGTTGGAAAATTCGTTGGAAATTTCCAACGATTTTTCCAACGAATTTCAATTTTCGGCAATTTTTTCATAGTGTACAATTTTCATTGGAAATTTCCAACGAATTTTCCAAAGATAAAAAAAACATTAATTTTATTCTACATTTTTTATTTTCGTTGGAAAATTCGTTGGAAATTTCCAACGAATTTCAATTTTCGGCAATTTTTTCATAGTGTACAATTTTCGTTGGAAAATTCGTTGGAAATTTCCAACGAATTTTCCAACGATTTAAAAAAATATTAATTTTATTCGACATTTTTTATATTCGATTTGAAATTTCCAACGAAATTTCCAACAATTTCAATTTTTCGCAATTTTTTTATAGTTTACAATTTTCGTTGGAAAATTCATTGGAAATTTCAACGAAAATTTTTCGTTGAAATTTCAACGAATTTTCCAACAATTTGAAAAACCTGGTACTATTCGCATTTTTTTCTATTAGGTGGGCAAATTTCGTTTGGAAAATTCCAACTAATTATCCAACAATTTTAATTTCCCGGTAATTATTTGATTGTGAACAATTTTCGATTTGGAAAATTCGTGGGAAATTTCAACGAAAATTTTTTTCGTTGGAAATTTCCATGAATTTTCCAACGAATTTTTTTTCCTCCGGCAATTATTTTAGTGTGTACAATTTTCCAACAAATTTTGCAACGAAAAACCTTACTACATTTTCGCGCTCGTTCAATTTCAAAATTCATTCTCTCTCTCTCTCTCTCTCTCTCTCTCTCTCTCTCTCTCTCTCTCTCTCTCTCCTTCTCCCTGTCTCCCCCTCCGCCTCCTCCCCGCTGCCCCCTTCTCCTTCTCCCTCTGTCTCCCCCTCCGCCTCCTCCCCCGCTGCCCCCCTCCTCCTCTCAGGCTCCGGCTCGGCTCTAGCACCATGGACACCAAGACTCCTTTCCCTCCTCCTCCTCAGCGTCAGCTCCCTCCCCAAAAGCGCCCGCGCGCCATCGGGGTAGCCCGGCCCCAGCGCCCTGCGCGCTGACCTTCCCACGGCCACCATGGGCCGCCCCTGGTCTGCAAGCCTACGTCGCCGGTGAGATCAGGCTCTGAGATACTGGCCCGAGCTCGGGCTTTCTGTCCTTGGCCAGCAGACCAAAAACTTCGCCCTTCGGCCCTTGAACCAGAGCTAAGCCCAAATCTTGGGCGAGCTCGAGCTTTCTGTCTTGGCGAGGTCAACCATGAGTCAGCGAGCTCGGCGCTTGCGGCAAGCAAGGTCGGCCCTCGCCCGGTGGCGAGGGCGATTTTCGAAATAAAATTTTCAAAAAAAAAATTCAAAAAAAATTTGAAAACAAAATTTCGAAAAAAAATCCGAAAAAAAGATTTGAAAAAAAAAATTTTTGTTGGAAAAAATTTCCACAATTTTTGGAACAAAAAAAATTTTGTAATTTTTCCAACGAAAAATTTTTCGCTGGAAAAAAAATTTCCACGATTTTTCGACAAAAATTTTTTTTTTGTAATTTTTCCAACGAAAAACTTTTTGTTGGAAAAAAAATTTCAACGATTTTTCGATCAAAATTTTTTTTTTTTTTTTGTAATTTTTCCAACGAATTTAGCCACGAGTTTTCCAACGAATTTTCCAACGAAATAAAATTGTCGCAAATTTCCAACGAAAATTGAAATTTTTCGTTGGAAAAATTTCCAACAACCTATTACCAACGAATTTTTTTTCGTCGGAAAATTTGTTGGAAATTCGTTTTCCAACGAATTTTTCCAAAGTTTTCGTTGGAAATTTTGTCGGAAAAAAGCAGCTTTTTTGTAGTGTACAGGAACTCCAAATTGTAGTGGTGGAGGGTGATCTATTCTACAAATCTTAAAAAAAAGAAAAGAAAAGGGAAGAGTCAAAGCCCACTAAATGAAATATCTAAGTTTAAAGCATGAGATCATCTTACCCCTTAATTTAGTATCTACAAAACAATGTTAAATCAAGACGAGTACAAAATTGCTATAAGAGGTAATTGGATGAATAAATGCATTATTTTTCTTATCATAATATGCCATTGAAAATCGATGAATAATGTTGCATGATATTATTCACTTCATTGCAAGAGGATGACATCATATATTGTGATGCATGGTTACCACTAATTAGTTTATTATTAGATAGTTTTGAATAAATGTGTTTATATATGCACATATACATGTATCATATTTGTTACTTCATTTCATCCCAAAAACCCTTGGGCATCCGAACACACGGAGTATCTCTTCTCTAAGGTATTTTGAACACTCTCAGGACATCCCAACTCATAGGGCATCTCGACTTCCGAAGTATCCCAAACATTCTCGAGGTATCACGACTCACGGGACATGTAATAGTCCGAATTTCGATGTAATTCGGGATCAATAAAATTGATATTATTTCATATTTCATTTTAGTAAGTCTTGCCCAGAGCTGATCACTTTCGGGATACTAACCAATGGGGTATGGCTAATTAGAAAATGATACGTGAACCAGGGATCCGATCGGGAATCGAACACCGATCTCAAGAAATGATGAGGGAATATTTTGGGCCAATGTGGACTGATCTTAGGAAAGGTAACGGATTTGGTTTGGCCAAGGCCAACGACGTACAATCGGATCGCAGGTGATTCTGCATGACCGAGAGTGCAACTCGCCAATCAGTCCTAAACTTAAACCGAACGATCGTGACATCTGGGACTAGTGATAATTTCTCATTCTCTCAATAATCGGACCTTATGACTCGGATAACCCTAGGTCGATACGCGTAACTTTTAAATAGCCGCCCGTTAGTGAGAGACCCTGAAATTGGAAATTAAGCGAGTTTTGATCACGAAATTAGGACTGGATTTCGATGTCGATTTTCTACACATGAATAGTATTATAAAATCTGGAAGACATGGTTGACCTGACAGCTTTTCTCGATCCATCTACTGGATGCAGGGTGATTCCTTCTCCGGTATGGTGACCTTTCAACATTGAAGTTTTTCTGATTAAACATTCATTTAATGTGAATAATATGTAGAAGTTGCTCTAGTAAAGAAAAAGAGGAAGAAAGATAAGTGTCTGAGAAACTTACTGCATTAGCTTGACGTTCAGGAGCAAATTTTCTTTTGTGTCCTAGGATATGCTTAAATCTGCGTTTGATGTCTTCGACCTGGGCTTCTCATTTTCTTCGAGGAGCTTTTGCAATAAGTTGTCATCTGCGAACTCTCTCTTACAATTCTTTGAAGGGTGCATTCATATCTATCTGATCCCATCTCAATTAAACCAAGCCATGGTCCTCTTAACAGCTTGTGATTTCATCAGGTAAGGCAAGGAAGAGTAGGGGGGTTTCGCTAATAGAACTCTGCAAGCATAACAATTTTTTCATTGCTGGTTGACTTCTTTCATATGCTAAAAGAGCGCCTCATGTCATTTTATTCTTGGGGACATGTACGTGGTGATTTTGCCATCACATGGGTGGAAAAAAAATGAATCAACATCTTAGATATGATAAAGGCTTGCACATGATGGAACCAAGTCGATCTACATTTGAAGTGTATCTTTAGTTATTTTGATATTGTATAGGCATGAAGTTCATGCTTGGATGCTAATCCACGTGTAGGGAGGTTGCGATGAAGAAATAGGCATCTTCCTATTCAGAGGGAATGTGGACTCAGAGATCGTCAAGCAGCTGCAAGGCAGGGATACTGGTCTTCAAGAGCATGGCGAGCTCATTAAGGTTCGTGTCGTACCTTATGAGAAACTGTGGCGCGCAACTGGTGATGCGAAGGTTCTAATGGCGATCGGGCTCTACTAGATGGCCAAGCGAGAAGGTCTCCTTCCTTTGAAACGTCAACCTGCTTCTTCAGCGAGACACTGAAGCTTTCTCTCATTCCATGAAAGGGCTGGTCAATCGGTTCAATTATGTCATGTTTACACTTTAGAGCCAGATTTTGCACATCAACATTGCATTTTTAGGGTGGTTAGAGCTGGTCATCCATGTTGGATCAGGAGATTTCCAAGAAATTGTTTTTTTGACCAGATATCAACCGATGCAGCTGAAAAACATACAAAGGGCTAAGTAACTTGTCTGTTCATTTCTCATCAATAGTAACAACTCGAACCCTCGTGTTGATACATGCCTCTCTAAGAATATTCTATGACTCTGAGATCTCATGTGAATTTAGAATTTGCTGGTGATGAAATCACTATTACTCGACTCCCATATGGTGGTCCCATCGCATGAACAGAGCTTCTTGTAGTTCTCTCCCACACCGGCGCTTCTCGCAATTACAGCAGCTGCGGTGCCTGTGTCCGATTTATCTTCACGTTCATAGACTGCTACAGAGCGTCCGATGAGATCAGCAACTCGTAGCTTCGCCTTGACACTGGAGAAGAAAGCTTCACCCTTCTCATCAGCATCTAGTGTTCCCAGGTCGCCAAGGGGCTGGAACACAAGAATTGGAACAGCAGCTCAATGCGAACCACATTAAAGAAATGGAACAACAGCTCAATCCGAATCACATTAAACAATCAGCGAGACAGACCGCAGGCGATATCACAACAAGAACACCTCGACAGACTCATGCTAGGACACCCAGAAACACAAAAAGGTTTCATGTGATATTAAATTATGCCGGGATGAAATGCATGAAATGTAAAGCAAGAACAAAAGTTACAGATAATCAAGTAGCAAATCAGCAAAAGCACATTATATAAACCTTTGACTGGTCAACAAGCATATGTAACATAACTATGTACGAAGCACTTATGCAATCCAGGATGAACAGAGGACACCAAGACAAAGTTCATGCTTAAAATGCTCAGACTATCAACTCTAGACACATGCAGTAGGAGGACGGACACGTAACCTGTGAATCCAAAATTACATGCAAAGAAATGAAGCTTGAAAAAAATAGCAGCTAATTTCGAGACCCGCTCTCTTGCCAAAGCCTCTTAGCATTCATTATTCCAAGCACTAAGTATTCCCTGTCTGCTCAGATTCATCAATCCGTGATGTACCAGAAAATACAACATTATACAACGGGTACACAGGTAGGCCTCAATAAATCCATTTATGTTACGACATAAGATGCATTGCATGCAAGTCACATATTGTGCACTTACTTCACCACTTGTTTTTTATTTTAGAAATCTTATTTAAGCTAGTCTTAGGCTTTATTAACAGAAAATATGAAGCAAAAGCAAAAACAACCCGTCATCATCCCCCATACAATATGCTCACAGTGAGAAAATGGGTCATTAGAACGAGCAAACTTGGAATGAAGAATAGGTGAGCAAACCTGATCTGCAGTTGCTTCGGCAGTCGGATTGAAAATCTTCCCGGTGCTTGCTGCCTCTTGGGTCAAATCACCATATTCGTTGATAGACCAACCATGTTTCTCGGGAGACAACCCACTAAAATTGGCTTCAATCCTAGCCAATTCCATGCTCACTTGAGCTAAGCGAACTACTCCAAAAACATCTGGACCTTTGAATTCCGCTACAGCAGCAGATATTAGAAAATCTGCACAAGAGCAAGAACAAATTACCACCACATGTAGGCTGAAAAAAGTGTGCCCTGGTTCTTTTCACATTGTCAAATAATCGACCATCTTTCACATGGATAACTGCAACGCAGAAACTCTTTACCAAGACATTGGAATAATGAGCTTGAAAAGATGCAGGTCTTGTAAAAAATGAATTCAACTTTTTGTAAGATTGGACTGTCCGTTACCATCATCAATGCGAATACAACCTTTGATTTGTAAGATGAAGATATTTCAATTTTATCAGCATCCATTTGTAAAAGCATTAAAAATTCTATTGTCAACCAGCTATGAGCAAGAGATAACATTATTTCAGCAAAAGAAGCTCGGCTGTGATGGCATCAATAACCTAATTATCCATTCAACTGTCATAGAGGCGACTTTACCCCTAAATCACTTTCCAGACAATTAGGTTTTGAAAGAAGATGAATGAGAAGAGGAACCATAAAAATCAATGACCTTATCGTATATGTAGATAATAATCACCAAACCGGACACAGAGGTTTTAGAGACAGGATAAGGTATGCAGCAGAGGATGGCTTTATATATCAATATCCAAATGACTAGCTAGATTGCACACTTAGTGTTGTAGCAGGCCGCCCAACAGCAATTAGAACAAAGCACTCACAAATTGTACTTTTCATTCTGTAAATTCATGAAAATGAGAACTATCCTACCTTGTTAATTTACTCATCTACCTCAAATTTTCAGACTGCATTGCATTTCATGGATGGTGCTTACTTATGCACCGTTTCTTCACATTTGAAGTTCAATCTACTTGCAGGCATCCCTATCAATCATCAATTGCAATTCTGATCTACAATGGACTCAAAATCAATAATAAGCATTTATAACCTGTTGGGGCTTCTAATTAGACTGTCACAGTAAAGCAACATACTTTCTATATGCGGCTAAAGTTTCCAAAACAGTGGAACTGCATCAATCATAGTAGAATAGTCGACCCACCTTCTGGTACACCTTGGCCTATCAAGCGGGCTTTACGACCTGTCTGCTCCAATGCTTCAGTCAAAGTCTTGACAGGTGAATTACCCAAAACCCTAACCACTTGATTGCTCAAGTCCACCTCGATGTTCTTCACTCCTAGAGCAGTTTCCATCAGAAGAACGGCACAACAATTCAGTAAAAATAAAGAAAGATAAGAAATTAGAGAAGGCCAGATGATGAACATAATGAACCGCCCTGAACGAAACAATTAATGGACTATAAGCACTTACCCTCGACAGTCTGCAACTTGTTCTTCACAGCATTAACACAGCCTTGACACTTCATATCAACCATAAACTCAGTCTGCAGGGGAAAAAATTAACAAGATGTAAGCTTCAAAATTAAATCGGATGAAACTATTAAACCCAGCAACACCAACCAAAAAACGACGTAAAATCATATCAACCTCCATTTCCAGCGAAAGAAAAAGCTCTCATTTCACAAATCATTGAAGGGCGGCAATGTGAACTTCTCTAGTTACAGAGACCAAGAGCTAAACCATCATACAGATGCTATTGATAAAAGAAGGGATCAATTCAATCCCAGATTCCCAGCAGCACCAACCAAAACCAAATACCTATAATCGACAAAAAGAAAAAGAAATTCATGAGAAGGAGGACTGAAGGACTCACAAGTAGCTCCGGCAAGACAGCACCATTCTGCAAAGATCGAAAACCACCGGAAAATCAAGAACCGCCCGGAAATCATATGAAAGAGAGAAGCAACTTCAAAACAGACGACCGAGATCAAGAGCATCCGAAATCAAGAACCTGGGAGGTGGGCGAGTCCATGTGAAGAGCCGATGGAGCGGGATCGAGGCCTCTGACGGTCGCCGGAGAGCCGAAGTGGCTCGAAGAATGGGAGAGAGACAAGAAGCCCGAACTCTGAAACTTGGGGAACCGCAAAGAGCAAGAACAGGCGGAAGAACAAGAAGAAGAAGAAGGGTGAGAGCGACGATGGGAAGAGAGGGCGAAAGCCGCGGGGACAGCAGAAGCCGCGACGGCTGCTTTGATGGTGGTCGCTGTACCTCAGCAAGAAGAACCTCACTTGTTTTGGAAAAACCCTCCAAAAACCCCCAACTTTACCCCGTAAGACGTTTATCTCAAATTTTTTTTTGTGACATCAAAAATCCCAAACCTTTCTTATTTATGACACATTTACCTCAGTGTACATTATCTATAGGCATTTTTATCTTTTTTTCTTTTTTTTACTTTTTTTTTTACTTTTTTTTCCTTCCGATCAAGGATAGTCCGTCGGGCGGGCTCACCCTCGCCTGGCCGAGCGAGGGCAAGCCTTGCCCGACGCCGCGGATCAGCGAGGGTGAGCCTCGCCCGGCGTTGGGTGGAGGCTTGCCCTACTTTGGGCGGAGGAGGGCCTCGTCGGCGTCGGGCAAGGCTCGCCCTCGCCCCCGGATCTGGGCGCGGCGAGCGAAGTTTGCCCGGCGCCCGGTGAGGGGCCAAATCCTCACTTGATGCCGGCGGGCCCCCTCGTCGAAAAAAAAAAAAAAAAAAAAAAAAAGCAAAAAAGACAAAAATGCTCATGGACAATGTATATTGAGGTAAATGTGTCCCAAATAAGAAAGTTTGGGGATTTTTGGTGTTACAAAAAAAGTTTAGGATGAATGTGTTACAGAGAGTAAAGTTTGAAATTTTTGGTGATTTTTTCCTACTTGTTTTTTCTCGCCTCCTTCCTCTCCTTCTTATTGTTTTTCTTTTTCCACTTTTCTTGTTCCTGTTCCAACCACGGACGAATGCGAAAAAAGAGTCTTCAGTTACTACTTAGTGTCTCGTCAAAACTGGGCGGACAGTTCGCTTGTTCGTTCTTCAATCTGCGACGACGAAGTCCTAACCGGGCCACTCGCGGTGAACGTATTTTCACGGCGCGAGGAGCATCGTGTCTGTTTTTTACTGGCTTTGTGAACCGGTTAACATGACCATTTGCCATCCGATCTTGTCGGCTGCGTTTTCTTTTGTACCACCTTCGCTCCCACCGACTCGCCATCTGACTATTGATTCTTCGAGTTTGAGCAAGCAGCTGATGCCAAAGTGACGGGTGGAGAGATTCTGGAGCATCAGGGAACCTGCTCTCGTTCTTTACGGGATCATGACACAAATAGTCCATAAATTTTGATTTAATAAGTAATTTAGTCTATAAACTTTTAATTTATTCAATACAGTCCTTGAACTTTAACATAATATTCAATTTGGTCCATAAACTTTTAATTTGTTTAATATTGTCCATGAACTTTTTGTACATGTTTAATTTAATCCTTAAATTTTATGAAAATGTTCAATGTAGTCCAAAAACTAAATTGAACATCTACAAAAAATTCAAGGATTATATTGAACAATTAAAAATCTTGGGACCACATTACTTATTGGATTAAAGTTCAGGGACTGCATTGAATAAATTAAAAGTTCAGAGACTATATTGCACATTAAGTAAAAGTTCAGGTATTGTTTGTGTCATTTTTCCTTTTTTTGCAACTCCCAAGAGAAATAGGTGAAGTGAGAACCAAAGTAAAGTCATGGTAACCAGTGCCTCCATTATTTGCTAAGCACTAGTTCCAAGAGTTTGGTGTTCAATAAGGTTACATATAACTAGTGTTTTTTGATGATTTTACAAGTGTCTAGATCCATATGAAAAACTATATTTAACAAGTGTTTCGTGAGTATTTATTTGCAAACTTCATATAGGGAATGACCGATGACCTCATAAAATTTTTAAATTTCTATCTTTTGCTTAATGTTGCGCTTAAACTTTTCTTTTGTTCACTTTGAACGTTTAGATTATGGTGTGTTTGTGGCTCTTATGTTAATATCTTGCCTTTAAGTGCCATGTTAGTACCAACCGGATCAATTTACATTGACATCGACATACAAAGACTTAAAAAAAAAAAAATCTAGTACAAGACAAAAAAGCACATAGGATCCCCAGTTTCGTTTAGAATGTGGCAACTTGTGGATTCGGCACAGCTTTGGCAAGGGATTTTGGGCCTTTAAAGGCCTTTGTGCCAAAGTTGAGGTATTTGGCAAAGACAATTCCAAAGGCTAACTAAAGGTAGCATTTCCAAAGTCTTTAAGTTCAATGTAAGTCTCATCCAGCAGGCTTTGAACATTTTTAGAATGTTATTGTAGGGGTTAATGAAAATTTTCCCCCAAATTTGCCATATCTAAACTAATAAATTCCAGTTTTGCCTCACCACCTTTACTATGCATATCTAATTGGCATCCCGCTGTTGCTGGTAAGCCCATATCTAACTATCGGTGAGCCAAATCTTGCATCGATGGCCCTCGCTTGAGGTCGCATGGTCTTTGGCGAGGCTCAAGGTGTTGTGACCTTAGGGTGGCATTGCTAGAGGTTGTGTGACCTCCAGCGGCCCTTGCCGGAGCTGGGTGGCTTGATCTGTGGCTCTTAGGCTAGTCATCACATTTCCCTCTCTATGTATATCTCTCTTTTTAATTTTGGCTTTGGATACGGAAGTTCGTGAAAAAGTGTTCACTGAACACTATTTACATATCGTGAAAACTCATTGATCTAAAATTCTTTGCATTTATGCAAAGACTTTGCCCAAATGCTCTTCCGCACACACCTGACCTCTCGTAGCTCAAGCTTCAAGTTCTTGGCGTCGTTTCCATCGCATCCTTGTGATGCCAAGACTTTCAAGAATGACATTGACCCCAGAAAAGAAAATCTCTAAATACACATTTAAGCTCGTTTCATTTGTTTATATGTCCATTTAATTGTCGAGACACAACTCTAAAATCAATTTTGAATCGTTGTCTTTTATAGTCTCTTCAATAGTACCGAAAACACAATTATATAAAGCTCCAAAAATATTTAAGAGTTCCCAATATATTAAGGATGATTGATTTTACGATGAGTTGATTTCTACCCTGAAGCTGGAATTGGACTAGTAAGATCGGTTCCCAGTTTGTGGAATTGGAAATCAGCCCACCTAGTTCTGGAATCGGACCAGATCGACCGGTCCCGATTCTGGGAGGCGGAGGCTTATTATTATTTTTTTAAATTTGTCTTTTTTCTCTATTCATTGAATGACAAGTGTCTCTTCTCGATGCATGTTGTTTTTGTTCTCTTCTCCAGCATTTTGGCAACCGAACAACAGCCTATATGACATGAAATAGATAGGAAGGTTGGAGAGAGCGCTTTTTACATGTCCTTGAAATTAGCACCAACAGTAACGCTTAAATAAGTTAAAGGGTAAAGAACCCGTATGATATCCCAAACTAGAAGGTATCGAGCTGTTGTTAGTTAGCTCATAACTTATTAGTTTAAACTTTTGAGTGATCGACCAAAAAAAAAACTTTTGAGTGAATATGGTGAATGTGATTCCAACTAGATATGTTGACAGGCTTGAGCTCTCTTGGTGATCTCCTTGCTTGAAAGTATCAGGCTTCTACTGCATGCTCCTAACGTGATGGACATTGTGGTATAGCAACGTGGTCACGATGATATGCTACCTAACACTGAGTTCATACGTGAGGAGCACGCTCCCAACACTTGTTTATAAAAAATTGCACAGTTGTATGGTTTGAGACAAACCAAGAAAGGAGATGATGGAGCGTAAAACAATGCACAATCTGTCTAATCGATCTAAACTATAAAAGCTAATCTCAACTTGTTCTCCTTGTAATATCATTGCGGTCAAGGAAAGCTGGACAGACGACAGTTTCCAGAATGTCAGCATAATATATACAATTGTCCCGATCAATGTGGGTAAAAACTAAACATTCACTAAAAAAAACTAGATTTTTGCCATGAAAATTTGTAACGAAAAAATTTTCATCGCAAACTTGCGACAAATTTTCCAACGAAAAATTTTTCGTCACAAAATTCGTTGGAAATTTCCAACGAATTTTGCGATGAATTAAAAAAAAACCCGGTGTTCTTCGGCATTTTTTAAATTCATTGGAAAATTCGTTGGAAATTTTCAACGAATTTTTCAACGAATTTCAATTTTCCAGACAATTATTTCAGTGTGTACAATTTTCGTTGGAAAATTCGTTGGAAATTTTCAACAAAAAATTTTTCGTTGGAAATTTCCAACAAATTTTGGTACGAATTCAAAAAAACCCAGTGTTCTTCAGCATTTTTTAAATTCGTTAGAAAATTCGTTGGAAATTTCTAACGAATTTCAATTTTCCGGGCAATTATTTTAGTGTGTACAATTTTCGTTGAAAATTTCCAACGAATTTTGCAATGAATTAAAAAAAACCCGATGTTCTTCAGCATTTTTTTAAATTCGTTGAAAAATTCGTTGGAAATTTCCAACGAATTTCAATTTTCCAGGTAATTATTTCAGTGTGTACAATTTTTGTTGGAAAATTCATTGGAAATTTCCAACGAAAAATTTTTCATTGGAAATTTCCAACGAATTTTGTAATGAATTCAAAAAAATACGGTGTTCTTCAACATTTTTTAAATTCATTGGAAAATTTGTTGGAAATTTCTAACGAATTTTCCAACGAATTTCAATTTTCCGGGCAATTATTCAGTGTGTACAATTTTCGTTGGAAATTTCCAACGAATTTTGCAACGAATTCAAAAAAACCCGGTATTCTTTGGCATTTTTTAAATTCGTTGGAAATTCCAACGAATTTTCCAATGAATTTCAATTTTCCGGACAATTATTTCAGTGTGTATAATTTTCCAACAAATTTAAAAAATGCCATTGACGAAGGATTTTGAGCTCGAGATGGATTTTGAAGGCTGGGAAAAAGAGAAGGCGCGCATTTTGAACTGCAATGCTAAAAAGAAGAGAATTTCCGTAAGATTATGAATGGACAGGCAAACAAGTGTCGTTTGGACCTCGGTGGCGAGATGGCGCGGCGTTGTCATACACCACCATCCGTTGGATACACCTTGTTGCCTTGACCATCGATTGGGGAGGCCGAAGGCGCATCCACGCCGGCGGCGACACACCCGGCCGGGCGATTGCGGCTTGGGCCGGCGCAAGGGCGGCGAAGAGAAGCTAACGCCCCAACCTCGGGGTCATTCATGTGACGTCCCGTTCATTATTATCTTTTATTATACACAAGCGGAAGCATGACTCGGGACAATCACAATCAAAACACAGCGGAAATAAGATAAGCAGTATCATGAGTAAACCTTATGTTACAATGCATATAAACATGTTTTTAACAAGCCCTTCGGCCTATGACAAACAATGCATATTTTTATAGTCAACTGTAACTAGCAAATCTTGACTTGGGTTATCCTATACCCACTACGGCTTCTCGCTCCTCGCTTCTTCACCTCCGCCCCGGTCCCATCCGACTGGCCATCTCGCATCCCACCCGTGGCTTTATCCCAGAGCCGGCTTGCCCTAAGGCACCAAGTCCATTAGGCCCTCATTGAACATGACAAGCGTCGTGATTTGGCTGTAGGCGCGATCTTCTCTGACATTTATCATGGTGAGCACTTTGGCTCTCGGCTTCACGGGATTGCCAACGTTAGCTGGGGGAGATGCCATCCCTACGGACCTGAAAAAGAAGAAACAACGGGAGATGAGTCGGGGAGACTCAGCAAGTAAACCTACTAATATCAAGCGAGGACGAGGGGATCGCCGTTAGCACAAGCCGGTCCTTACCGCACCCGCATGAATGGCAGATCAATAGCAAAGTTCATACAAGAAAACATCAAGCATGGCTATAACATGTGCACTTTACCAGTCAAATCTCGGTTCTACCTCTAAAACAAACTTCAAACACAAAACATGATTAATTCAAGAAATGAACCAACTACAATCAACCAAGCAACCGAGAAACGGTCCGAGCAAACCGTGTCATAACGTATCACAACTTCCTTTCCCGATATTAGGAAGTTTACTTACTCAACAACAAACAAAACTTAGAGAACAGTAGTTGAGACGGGTGAGCTCGAGAAATTTCGGGGTTTTTCCTTGCTTCCTTCTTGCTTGGCCGAGCAAACTTAGCCCTACGAAGGTCAAATCTTGGGCTCTTGAGTAGGAACGAGAAGAGACACGGGCCGGTTTAGGATTAATTTTGGGCGTGAGCTTCTCGGTCAAAGTGAGAAAAATAAGAACAAGGGAAGAAGAAGAAGATGTTGGCGTGAGATTAGAGAGGAGGGACTTCACGTAAGGCTTCTTCAACCATTTGGACTCCTTCAATTTATAACAAGTCAAGGCAAAAGAAAGACAAAGGGTCATTTTCAAGGGGTCCCTAAAGTCTAAGTCATTAAATGTTTGTCATCATAAGAGGGCTTCAAAGTCAAGTGTCATCATAACATGCATTTAATGTCATTAAATGCTCTTAATGAACGAAAATGATGAAGGGTCAATGTTTATCTCATTCTCATTGGTCCTCTCTCTCTCTCTTTCTCTCTCTCTCTCTCTCTTTGGCCGAATGGCCATTCCTACGGCTCCCTATCTATCATACTCCTAACTTGGTCATCACTCAAGGCCATTAAGGCATGTCATCATGATGAGGCTTAAGTCATGGCTTAGGTCATTTGGGGCATGAGGTCATTGCTTACCTCACATGGACATTAAGAACATAAGCCAAAAGTCATGATGAAGGTGATAAGCTTGGACCAATAAATGTGACTTCCACAAAAAGATTTAACCCATGACTTGGTTAATTTCGTTTGCCCCTGGGATGACCTCCAATCAAAGCATAAAATATCTCATTTGAAAGCTTGGAACGTGTACTTTAAATCACCATAAGACACCAAGTCCAAATTCCAATGTTCTCGTATAGAAAATGCTGAATCTTTGAAATCTAACAAAACCGGACTGCTTTGTACTGTTCACGAAATCAGACTTGACAATATAGTAAATGGACTTAAAAAATTCTCAAATTTGAATATGTCATAAACAAGGCTTTAATAAGCATTTTTCATGAAGAACACAAAATCTAATTCTCTCTATAAACACCATTTTCAGTCACTCAAACACAGACTAAAAATAGTTCGTTGGAACAAAATATTTACTTCTCAAAATAAGCTCTGTCCAGAATCCAAATCATCTCAGAAAATTCCCAAATTTACACACGTTATAGAAAAGGAAGTTCTCAACAACTTTTATGAAGGAAGTTTTTCCAAAATCGGCCCAGAAAAGTTTGTAGAAAATAAAGACGGTGTGAACATCACCGAAATACCCATTCTGGGCAGTTTCATATGGTCCGAAAATCAGGCCATTATACCACTCATATCAACTCCAAAAATTCTGAAATTAAAGTATGTAAAACGTCATGATGTTTGGAACAACTTTTAAGAAGAAAGTGTTTGGAAAGTCAGATCACAAAAGTCTCCCCAAAAATAACAAAACGAAGAGATACTAAGGATCCGAAATACGATTTTCCAAAATAAGAGTACAAATTTTAGTTCCAATTGGGAAACCATCAAACTTAAACCATAGACATTTTTCAGGGACTAAAATTGAGGATGTGACAAGCGGCACAACAAAGAGGAGGGAGAAGGGATGGCTAGAGGAAGCGAAGATCGGGTCGCCCCGGTGACGGCGCAGCTCCGAGCAACTCTCGACAGGACCGCCGCCATGGGTTTTCCCAGCTAGCAGAGCTCCCTCGACCCTTCACTCAGATCATCGTCATTTCCGGAAAGAGCGGTTGCATTTCGGAACCGGTTGAGGAAGCCATGGATTCATAGGGCGTGCCTTGCTTGGCTCCCAGGTCGCGCACTGCTCGTGCGGCAGGGCAGGCTTTCCTTCTTTCTTCCTTTGACGACACCTTCTTGAGCTCGTCGGCGATGAGGCTGGGCCTTGCCGGCCATGGCGAGGGCCGAGCTCGCCATGGCCGGTGAGGCCTAGCCTCATCGCCGGTAAGCTCAAGCTCGCCCAAATCTGGGCGAGCTTGAGCTCGGCCCTCGCCATGGCCGATGAGTCCGGCCCTCGCTGGCGGTGAGTCCGGCCCTCTCCGGCCATGGCGAGGGACAAGCTTGCCGCCGGCGAGTCCGAATAATTAGGGACAATTTTTTGACAAAAAAATAGAAACTAATTTTGCCACGATTTTTCGACAAAAAATTTTTTTTGCCACATTTTTGCAACGAATAATTAGGGACGAATTTAGTTAGGAATTTTGCAACGAAAAAGTTACGTCGGAAATTTCGTTGGATTTCCAAATTTTTTGTTGGAAAAAGGTTGTTTTTTTTTGTAATATTTCAAACGAATTTAGCCACGAATTTTCGAACTAATTTTCCAACGAAAAAAATTTTGTCGCAAATATCCAACGAAAATTGAAATTTTTCGTTGGAAAAATTTGCGACGAAGAATTACCGATGAATTTTTTTCGTTGGAAAATTCGTTGGAAATTCGTTTTCCAACGAAATTTTCCGAATTTTTCATTGAAAATTTCGTTGGAAAAAAGATGTTTTTTTGTAGTGATTGTCCTAGACGCCATAAACGGAAGCTTCGCGTCTGATTTGTTCTTCTTGAGTCTTCACATAACTCCAATGATTGAATGACAAACCAACATTTGGTTGAGTACATAATCTAGTTGTTTTGTTTGAAACTAGTGAAATCTACACATACATTCGTTTGGTCGAATGGAATAGATTTCCGGAGATCGCCATGACCCAGTTCCTTCTCTTGGACTCTTGCAACCAAGCTTACAGTTGAAATTCGAAGAAGCCGCGACAAACTGAGCTTAACTACCTTGATTATCATGATTCCACTGCCGAATGCCGGTCAGCGTCCATCGAAACCTATAATTTCCCAATGTAGTTTACCGTCTCGCTTCTGCTATACAAGTGCGCTACAAGTTCGACACTGTCCACACAGAACTCAGAGGCACAAAGCGTTCTTTTGTTTCTTCTGCCAATTTGAGATGGAAGACCGGAAATGCAGATTGTCTCCAAATGCCACGGTGATTTTCATTCTCGGTCTCTCTAGCATTCTAAGCATTCTACTTGCAAATGCTGCTATCGCAGTAGCTGATACAAGTAGCTCGTTGTCAACTTATATCATCCAAGTGCGGAAGCCGACCGACAAAGATCTCGCTACTTTGGAGGATCTCGATACTCTGTATCGCTCATTTATACCTACCTCAGCAGCCAGCTCCGACCAAGAACAAAGAATGGTTCACTTGTAGCGAAATGTGCAATCCGGGTTCGCAGCCAAATTGACCGCTGAGGAAGCTAAAGCCATTCGAGAAAAGGACCGTGTTCTGCATGTGCGTCCGGAGAAGGCGCTCTCTCTACACACAACTCACACCCCCAACTTCTTGGGATTGCACCAAGGAGTCGGGCTTTGGAAGGACTCGAACTTGGGGAAGGGCGTGATAATTGGAGTATTGGACACAGGGATTTTCCCCGACTACCCTTCCTTCAGCGATGAGGGGATGCCTCTGCCCCAGGCCAAATGGAAGGGCAGGTGTGCACTTCATCATCGGTGCGAGGACGTTCATCAGATCGAGCACGACTCCTGTGCAGGCCGTTCTGCCGTATGATGATGAGGGCCATGTCACGCACACTTCCAGCACGGCTGCCAGTGCTTTTGTGAGGGGTGCCAGCGCGCTAGGTCACGCCAAAGGCACGGCTGCAGGCATGGCGCCCCTTGCGCATTTGCCAATGTACAAGGTTTGTGAGGCAAAAGGATGCCTTGAGACCGACATATTAGCTGGGCTCGACGCGGCCATCGAGGATGGTGTCGATGTGCTTTCCCTCTCTCTATAGGAGGACCATCCGTACCGTTCTTTGATGACTCGATCGCAAAGGGTGCATTTGCTGCTACCCAAAAGGGAATCTTCGTCAGCTGCTCTGCGGGGAATAACGGCCGTCCAACGGCACATTGGCAAACGAGGCACCGTGGATTCTCACTGTGGGAGCGAGCAGCATCGACCGCACCATAGCAGCCACGGCGCAGCTCGGAAACGGGCAAGAGTTTGAGGGGAGACCCTCTACCAACCCCACGACTTCTCTCCGACGCTGCTTCCCCTCGTTTATGCGGGAGTAAACGGAGATCCATTCTCGGCCCTCTGCCTCCCTAGATCACTAGTAGGCCGCTCAACCATCCAAGGGAAAGTAGTTGTGTGCGAGATAGGCGACGGAAGAGGGCGAGTAGCAAAAGGTCAAGAGGTCAAGGATGCGGGCGGCATGGCCATGATCCTCGTGAACGGTCCCATTGAGGGATATACCACATTGGTTGATGGGCATGTCCTACCCGCAGTCCACGTGAGCTACGTCGCAGGAAGGCGATCAAAGGCTACTTAAGCACGGCGCCAGCACCGACAGCCACGATCCTATTCAAAGGCACCCTCATCGGGAGATCAGCTGTCCTAGCTTTATCGTTCTTCTCTTCCCGCGGCCCCAACATCCAAAGCCCAGGCATCCTCAAACCGGACATCATCGGCCCGGGTGTGAACATCATTGCTGGTTGGCCATTTTCCTTAGACAATTCCACAAACTCGAAGCACGCATTCAACGTGATTTCCGGGACCTCCATGTCGTGCCCCCGCGTCAGCGGCATGGTAGCGCTGCTCAAGAGTGCGCACCCCGACTGGTCGCCAGCTGCCATCAAGTCCGCCATAGTAACCACCGCCACCACCTCCAACATGGAATGCCAACCCATCGTTGACCAGACGCTCCATCCGGCGAACATTTTCGCCACCGGCGCAGGACATGTCAACCCATCAAAGGCTGTTACTTCAGGTCTCATTTATGATGTTCGACCGCAAGATTACATCGCTTACCTTTGCTGGCTCGGCTACATCGACTCTGAAATTGAGACCATAGTTCAAGAAACAGTCACATGCTCGAGCATAACAAGCATACCTGATTACCAACTCAACTATCCATCGATCAGCGTGAGGTTTGGGGGTTTGGTAAGGGAGGTGAGCGTGATGAGGATGGTGAGGAACGTTGGACCTGCGAAGTCGCGTTACAGGTCGGTCATCAACTTGATCATGGGTCTTGACTTAATTGTCGTGTCCCCGGGTGATCTGGAGTTCACCGAGACGAGCCAGACAGCGAGCTACAGGGTCGACTTCGTGAGGAGAGTTGACTGGAATGCGACGGCAGCGCCGTTTGCTCGGGGGGCGATCACGTGGGTCTCTGCTCAGCATTTGGTTTGAACCCCTGTCGCTGTTGTGTTCGAGTAAGCGCAGGGAATGTCTGAGATTACTATGGTTCAAGAACAGAAGTCCACTATGTCACACCCTAAACTCAACAAGAATAAGGGCATGACACGGCCATCCTTTAACAAAAGGACGCAGCCTAAATATAACCAAAAAACTCACAAGATATCAAAATATATGCAACCACACATATACATGATATAAAGTTTATTTGGTTACAATATCAGAGTTAACTACAATCCATCAAAAGGCCAAAAGCATAACCAGCAACAAGCTAAAACTTAAACTCCACATCCATGTAGAACTCAATGGTCAAACCAAAAAGATCCCACTATCAAAATACCCTCCCGGCACAAAATCAAAAACAATATCACAGAGTACCATTTCATAAACACGGAACTCTCACGTCTACTAAAGCGCCCATTCAAATGCAAGTGAAGAACCTGTTCAAAAAAACAAGTCCAAAATGAGAGGAATGAGCTACCATGGCATTTCTTATATGATATAATAACATTTCATTTTCTAAACATGAGCTTACAAATTTAAAGAAGTAGATCGAGCACCCACTATGCACACAGTTATAAGACCAAACTAAAAAGCTCAATTAACCCAATTCCAACATATAACAAACTCCATGTTCAAAAAAATAAGTTATATGCTACTTTAAACGTAAAACCACACATTTTCACAATAGGAAAGTAAATTCAAATCAGGTTCATTCAAATTAATAATATCAAAGAAGAAACCAATGGTCAAATCCATGTGATTGCCCCTTGGCTTCTTAAAGAAGAGCCAAACATCACTATTCTTCTTTTGACTTGTTGACTTTTTTTTTTTTGGAACCTATATTTTACATTCTCCTCTCCTTAAAAAATTTCGCTCTCGAAATTTAGACGTGCCTCAATCATCAAACAAGTGAGGGTATTTGCGTCTTGCCTCCTCCTCAAGCTCCCAAGTGGCCTCTCTTTCGGTGTGGTTTTGCCATTGAATCTTTACGTAAGGAATAGTACGTTGTCGTAGCACTTGGTCTTTTCTATCAACAATGCGTACTGGTTGCTTGTCATATGATAGGTTTTCCTTTAACCTTAAAGGTGTAAAGTCAAGCACATGTTCAGGATTTGGCACATATCTTCGCAATAAAGACACATGGAACACATCATGCACGCTCAATAACGCTGGTGGTAAAGCCAGTTTATAAGCAACTTCGCCAATCTTCTCTAATATTAAGAATGGTCCCACATATCTTGGACTTAACTTACCACCAAGTGCCAAATCTCATAATGCCTTTCATTGGAGAAACTTTAAGGAACGCATGATCTCCCACATTGAACTCTACCTTGCATCTTTTGAGGTCAGCATAGCTTTTTTAACGGCTTTGTGCTGTTCTCAAATGCTCTCGAATCACCCTGACTTTCTCTTCTGACTGTTGAATAAACTCTGGGCCAATTAATCTTTTTCACTAACATCATCTCAACTCTTGAGAACACATATAGGGCCAAAAAGGAGCCATCTTATGCTAGAATGATAATTGTTATCAATAAGAAAACTCCACCAAATAAAGGTGCTCATCCCATGAACCGCCAAAATCAAGATCTTAACATGTCCTCTAAACGAATCGTTCCCTATTCATCGGATGAAAAATCTGAAGTTGAGTTTAGTACCCAATGCTCTTTGCAAACTCTTCCAAAAGTTAGACACAAATTTGTTAATCATTAACATGCCGCCAAAAGAATCGATATGACAAAAGTGAAGATTTAGTCAATCGATCGACAAATCCCACCCATATAGCGTTCTTACCACTAGGTGTCCTCGGTAGAACGATGAAGTCCATGAATGCATCCACTTCCACTTAGGTATCTCAAGTGGGTGTATCTATCCTGGTTTTCGATGCTCAATCTTTACTTGTCGGGCAAACCAAATATTGGTCAACAAATTTATATCTTTCTTCATGTTGATCCACCAAAAATTCTCTCTCACATCCCTATACATTTTAGTGCTTCCCGGATGGATAGAGGTCTAAGCTTCCTACAATATCTCCTTTTTCAATTCCGAATTAGAAAATTGCCGACCATGAAACCTCAATGACCCATCCATGGATTGAAGTCCTCTTGATCAAACAAATCCCCATTCCGTCAATCCGAGGCAAAGTGTATTTATTTTTATCATCAACCTTGTTAAGATTAGCTAATCGATAATCGATGTACCAAAGTTGCATACTACCATGAGCAATTTAGCCATTTTTCATAAAAAGAACTTAGGGCATCGGAACCCCCGGATGGTAATTGATAGGTAAT
Organism: Syzygium grande; assembly: GCA_024733475.1. Taxonomy (NCBI): domain Eukaryota; kingdom Viridiplantae; phylum Streptophyta; class Magnoliopsida; order Myrtales; family Myrtaceae; genus Syzygium; species Syzygium grande. The sequence goes on along the minus strand of JAMXDD010000001.1, from coordinate 37,749,432 downwards.
CCTTCAAGAGTTCTAGAATCTCCTCTGTCTCTCATGTTTAATTCTTTTGAGTAAAGATGTCTTATGAATAAAAACCATTTATCCAACTGCTGCTAATTGCAAATCATGAGTGGGATAATTTCTCTCAATTCTAGAGGCATAGGCTACAATTTTACCATTTTGCATAAGAACACAACCTAAACCTTCCTTAGATGCATCACAAAGAGATTGTGAAGCCACCAAGACGAAGGTAAGGTCAATATCCACTAACCATCTCTTCAACCTTGGAAACTATGCTCACACTAATTGGACCATTTAGTTTAAGTGGACCGGCAAGTTTAGAAAATCCCTCCATAAACCGCCTATAATATGATGCCTTAGAGATGGGCGAGTCCATTGGCATCAAATCAATACAAAATCAATCCTCGAGATTATATGGCCTCTATATGATTATTACTGAATTTAGCAAATAACTTCTTCTCACGCAAAGTTTGCAAGACAAACCTCAAGTGTTGTTTAGGCAAAAATCATCAATGAACACCACGATAAACTTATCAGGAACACCCTATTCATCAAATCCATGAAAATTCTTCATGAGAAACACATCATCATGAAAATTCTTTGACAATAGGAATATTTTCAATTTATTTTTTACAACATCTTTACTTGTGTCTTTTACACAAGCCACACAACCACAACAACCCTTCCTCAAAAGCTGTCCTTATTTGTAAAGCTGATATCAATCTTGGAAAAGTGCCTTTACAACTTCCTAAAAAAGAAAATTCCGGGTTGATTTGGAAGTCAAATCAAAAGACAACCTTCTTAGAATAGCAAACACATCTGGAAATTCTTTGCATGATATATGGATAACCAATCCTTGTGTCTTTTCCCAAAATAACAATCAAAAATCCCTTGTAAAGCTGATATATTTAACTCCACCAAATCTACAAGTAATGCTACATCATTAATCCGGAGCAAACATCTCTTGAATACACGGTTAGCAATCAAGAAATTTTCAGTAGGAGTACTAACATACATTTCATGCTCAAGAGGCTCAGGCAACACATCAAATTTCCTTGCGAAGTCAATGGCAATAAAGGAATGCGTAGCACTTGGATCAAACGGCGCATATTCATATTGAGACGCAATATGAATATTACCTGCAACAACTACGTTGGATGCCGTTGCATACTCCTTTGTTATCGCAAAAACTTTTCCGGTTGTCTTTTGCCTTTCTTGATTTCCTTGGGGCCTACCAGCTGAAGATGCAGTTTTCCTCATAGAACAAGCAGATGCTAGGTGCCCAGGTTGCCCACAAACAAAACACACTCTACTATCTCTAGGGACATCCTTCTGTGTAGGATAATCACGTGCCATATGTCCTATTTTCCCACAAAGGAAGCAAGCTCCTGTCTTGCGGTAACAAGGATCGCTATGATGCTTACCACAAGTAGCACAAGGACCCGGATTACTCTGAATCTTGGGCCTTCTTAACTGAATGAAATCCCTCCACTTTTTGCTACTACTGGTCCGACTATCATGATAATCAGTAGGCTTGAACCTCTTGTACTGAGGTACACCCTGTGCGCCACTCTCTAACATGTCTTGCTCCACCTTAATCGCTCGATCCAAGATATCTTTGTACGTAGTCAGTACAAAAGGCGTGAGAATACTGCGAATATCAGGTCGAAGTCCTCGCTGAAAGTGTTCTGCCCTCCGCTTTTCACTAGCCACAAAGCCTTCCTCGAATCTACTAAGCTGATTAAAGCGGGCTGCATACTCCATAACTGATGAGCTACCCGGAGATACATTCACAAAGTCACTCCTCATCTTCGCTTGGAATGACTCGGGGAAGAATTGGGCATTGAATGCTTGAGTAAAGTCCTTCCAGGGAAATGATTACATCAGTACCTCCAAGGGTAGGTCTAGTCCCTTGCCACCAACATATAGCTTCACCTTCCAAACAACGAGTAGCAAAGCTGACTTTTTGATTGTCATGAACATTTTCCGCTCTAAAGATTTCTTCTATGCTTCTAATCCAACCATCGGCCTTAAGAGGATCAAACTTCCCATCAAACTTAGGTGGATCCGCCTTTCTGAATTGTGCGAAAGTGCATGAGTTAGTGGTGCCACCTTCACTTAATTCCTTCGCCTGACAATACCAATGAATCATTGCTTGAGTGAAATCAGTCGGGGGATTAGGCTCTTGGGGTTCTTCCCTAGCTTCTGGTGAGTCGAAACTCACTTCATATTGATCCTCCAGTCTCCTTTTTAAAGTCACACCTTGAGAACGTTGAGGCATATCTCTAGTGTCGGAAGTAATGACTCGCTTGCCTTTATTACTCTTAAGAAGCGAGGCAAGTGGCTCCGAGTCAGAACTCATGATCGCCTGAATCCAAGAATGAAATACTACTTATTATATAAAAGACTAGCGCAAAAATCTATCATACAATCTCACAACGTCCTATATCTATACTCCAAAAATCAAAACCTATGCTCTGATATCAATAAATGTCACACCCTAAACTCAACAAGAATAAGGGCATGACACGGCCATCCTTTAACAAAAGAACACAGCCTAAACATAACCCAAAAACTCACAAGATATCAAAATATATGCAACCACACATATACATGATATAAAGTTTATTTGGTTACAATATCAGAGTTAACTACAATCCATCAAAAGGCCAAAAGCATAACCAGCAACAAGCTAAAACTTAAACTCCACATCCATGTGGAACTCGTACCAAAAAGATCCCACTATCAAAATGCCCTCCCGACACCGGAACTCTCACGTCTACTAGCGCCTCGGTGAAGAACCTGAAAAACAAGTAAAATAAGAGGAATGAGCTACCACGGCTCAGTGAGTAATACATTTCTTCTAAGTAGATTGAGCACCCACTATGCACACAGTTATAAGACCAAACGAAATCTCAATTAACCCAATTCCAACATATCACAAACTCCATGTTCAAAAATAAGTTATATGCTACTTTAAACGTCACATTTTCACAATAGGAAAGCTCATTCAAATTAATAATATCAAAGAAGAAACCAATGGTCAAATCCATTGGCCGATCTCGTCGAAAGCACACGCCAATGGTCTATTCCATTGGCCAATCTCATGCTCAGAAATCTAAGTATGATCACGGATAACGCACGTGAAAGACAACCAAGATTCCCCCTTGGTAAGGTCTCCACCTACTATAAGCCGGTGGCTTGGCCCACAAGGATATCCTAGACTAGTATGCGCATACCCACAACCCTTTATTTGGGTTCACAGAGACACTGAGCACCAAAATTCACAACAATATCATCCACGAATCTACAAAACCCATTCCAGAAATCATTTCATAAACCATTTCATAAACCGATATAAAACCCTTCATAAGCCACATTCAAATGCAAGAACTCCTCATGAGTCTTTCTCAAAAGGTTTTACAAACCCTTCTACATTCCATAAGTTCAAACCAAAATCAAAAGGAATCTTTCCATCAAACAGACAAAATGGCAGTAAATGCTCGATCCATTTTTTATGCAACAAAAATACCATTTCTTATATGATAACATATCTATAACATCTCATTTTCTAAACATGAGCTTACAAATTCAAAGAAAAAATAGTACCACTCACCTTGAAAAGCTGAAAACTAACCTATAGCTGTTCTTCGAGCCGACGCACTCGAATACCTAACAATAAGCCGAAAAACGGTATCAAAATCGAGTAAAATGATATTTCAACTACGACTCAGCTCAACTAGGCTTAAACTCTAATATAACGATTAAAAGACGCTCCCAAAACACTCGTCCAAAATGATTATCCAAATTCGTTCATGACATGAAACTTGAGGGCGAAACTTAATTGCGCCATAATTTTCTCCACTAAACTCCGTTTTAAGCAAACTTATAGTCAATAGAAAGCTTATTCAGAGTACTATAGGAACCCCAACTTGGCAGCCCCAAAATCGAGCCGAAAACCGACGAAAATCGACCTAAAAACCACTATTCGCGCACTGTTCACTGCGCGCACTCAACTTCAAAAATTCATATCCGGCAAACTGTAAGTCCAAATCAGGTTCCGTAAAATCCCACGGCTCCGTAACACCATAAACTACCAATTTTGTAAAAATACGTAGATGAACGACTCAAAAATCAGACTTCGCCACTCGAACTTCCCAAAATTCCGAATTTAAACCCTAAATCGGAAAACTTCTCTGATCAAACGAACGAGGGGCGCGAGTACTTACCGAACGTTGCGATACAAAGTCGAATCGGCTAGGCGAGATCCACGTGGCGCAAAACCCCCCTTTCTTCTTCTTCTTCTTCTTCTTCTCTTCCTCTCCTCTCTTCTTTTCCTCTCTGTTTTCTGTTCTGTTTCGTGACTGCCCTTGGCTTCTTAAAGAAGAGCTGAACATCATTATTCTTCTTTTGACTTGTTGACTTGTTGACTCCTTTTTTTTTTTTTCAGAACCTATATTTTACACACTAGTAGGGATCTTGGCTTCTCTATGTGTTTGTGTCCTGAATAATCATTGGAGCTTGTATAGTACCAGTTATCGTAAAACCACGTCTTGGTCCAGTTCATGATGGACTTAACGGGTTGAATCGTTGAATCTGAAAAGCAATTCACACATTCGAAACTCGAATTTCGCTATATCTTCGCGAGAGTTAAATCTAGAATTTCGTTCGGTCAAAATAATTCGATGAAGCTTTGATTTATGGACATTGCCACGGTGGAGTAGAAACATTGGATGGCCATGCTTGAGATTATCTTGTATCCCCATCATATGGAAAAACGTAACCTAATTCTTCTAATCTAGAGTTAGACAAATTCACCGCTGCCTCCTCCTAGTTAAGAGTGTTTGGGATAAGATTATTCATATATATATATGTATGTGTGTGTACGCACATATAATAAATGTGTCATGTACAATTTACCTTTTTAATTCATTTATGACACGTTTAAATTTAAGTGAACCGGTTGATCACAACACAAAACTTTTTGTTAAGTTCAGAGTCAATTTGGTATAATTATGGTTAAAATTTACTATATGATGTGCTGTGATTGCATTGTGAAGAGATATAGCTTGTATGTTTGCTCATTGGTATGTTCTAGAGTAGGGTGGGGCAACTTTTTAGTTGCGACTTTAAAGGTGCTTACAATAGAGCTTATAGATGCTGCGGCACCATTTTTCGCAATTGAAGTTGCCGCAGGAAAATTATATCGAACAATTGCTTAAATCAGTTAGCTATTATGCAAGGGGGGGAATGACATTTTGAATATTTACTTATTTAAAAATCCTTATTTGCAAATTATAGTGTGTTCTCATTTGCATATTTAGGCATATTTAAGAGTAAAATTGTCCATCTTAAATCTAAACCTTTAGTTGTAAAACTTTCAATTGTGCCAATTTATTCCTAAACCTTTTGACGATTTGCTAATGTTGGGCTTCCGACTATCTTGGCACGAAATTACTAATGTGGTGATCCAGTAATGTTAGTTGTCCTATGTGGCATGACTGGTGCTAAAGTGAGCAATTTTTGCATTTTTTTAGAAATTTTCTAAATTTTTCTTCTTCTTTTTCGTTTTCCTTTCCTTTCCCTTTTTTTTTTCCTATTCCCTTCGCCAATTGCGAGACGAGAGCCACGATGCCCTCACTAGGCACAGGTGAGGGTCTCACCAAAGGCAGCAAGGGCGGCCCTCACCAAACTTGGCAAGATCGAGCGCCAAATTGAGTGAAGGTAGGCCTTGCCTATGATCGACACACGGCCATGGCCGAGTACCGACCATAGGAAAAAGGAAAAGAAATAAGGAAAAAAAAGGGGACAAAAATATAAAAATTTCAAATTGTCATGTTACGTAGAACGGATGGCGTTCACATCAGTAATTTCGGGAAGGACTAAATTAAAAAATCATCAAAAGGTTAGGGATAAATTCACATAATTGAAAGGTTGGTAATTGAATTGACCGTTGTACAATATATGTTTAGAACATTTTGGACAATTGTCCACAGATTTAAGGTTTTGCATATTAGAAGTGGGTGGTGTATTATATTTGCATCATCATAAATGCCATGTTAAAAAATTTGGAGTGTTGCAAGCTTGGCGATTATTACTTTGGTTTATTATCTTATTTTATAGTCTTATCATATTTGGGAAAGAGGGGTTTCTTCTTCTTTTGGCATAAGCGTAACTAAATTTCTATCTTTTGTAATCAAAGATATTTGACGTACAAATGATAGGACACCCCTTGTAAAATTGTCTACTGTGTTGATCTCAGTCATTTCTCGTTAAAGAATAAGGTTAAAGTACGTGAATAGCAATATACAGCATGCTGATGACATTTCTTATGGCTCAGTTTTGCAAATAATGCACAGCCACATGAACGTGAATTAAATCGAATTGCGAATCTCGTTCTTTCACTTTAAGCGATGAGCGTTAACGAAGTGAAAATGGGAATGGTTATCATTTTATGATCATAGGATGTTTAAACTTTTTGTCAAGTGGTTTTTTTGTACGTGTTGTTTTGATCTTCAAGGTGTTAAGACTCGAGTCAGCCCATGCACAAGCATTAGGGCTTCGGCTCAAAGAAATTAATTCAACAAAATATGTTTAAGCTTTCCAAAAGACGGTCAACCGTTTTGCCTTCGCATGGAATGGTTTAATTAAGGAAATCAGATTGTGCTCTAATATCGTGTTTTAATTACATAGTCAAAATTGTACTCTACCTCATAACGCAAGCTTCCCATCTGATTTCCTTCTTCAATGTCGTCAAACGCATGGAGCTCTTCGTTTTGCTTCTCCTACCTATATATATGCGCGCTTCAAGTGCAAGTTTTAACACAGAACTCAGAAGCACAAATCGTTTCCCTGTTTCTTCTGGTAATTCGAGATGGAAGACCAGCAATGCAGATCGTCTCCGACCACAGTGATGATTTTCTTTCTCGGTCTCGCTTGCCTTCTAAGCATTTCACCTGCTGATGCTGCTATTGCAGTTGTTGACACAAGTAGCCCTTTATCCAATTATATTGTCCAGGTACGAAAGCCGACCGACAAAGATTTCGCTACTCCGGAGGATCTCGATGCTTTCCATCGGTTATTTTTACCAACCACAGCAGCCAGCTCAAACGAAGAGCACAGAATAGTTCACTCATACCAAAATGTAGTATCTGGGTTCGCGGCCAAATTGACCGCTGAGGAATCTGATGCTATACGAGAGAAGGACGGTGTTTTGTACGTGTGTCCGGAGAAGGTGCTCTCTCTGCACACAACCCACACCCCCGACTTTTTGGGATTGCACCAAGGAGTCGGGTTCTGGAAGGACTTGAACCTCGGTAAGGGCATGATCATCGGAGTTTTGGACTCGGGGATTTCTCCCGACCACCCTTTCTTCAGCGACAAGGAGGTGCCTCCGCCCCTGGCCAAATGGAAGGGCAGGTGCGACTTCAACGGCACGTCCTGCGACAACAAGCTCATCGGTGTGAGGTTGTATACGGGTTCGCTGCATGATGATGTCGGCCACAGCACACACACTTCCAGCACGGCTGCCAGTGCATTCGCGAGGCGTGCCAGTGTACTTGATGATGCCAATGGCACGGCCGTAGGCATGGCGCCTCTTGCGCATTTGGCAATATACAAGGTTTGCGATGTCTACGGGTGCCTTGAGAGCGACATATTAGCTGGGTTTGACGCAGCCATCAAGGACGGTGTGGATGTGCTTTCCCTCTCTCTAGGAGGAACATCCCGACCGTTCTACGATGACGTGATCGCAAAGGGTGCATTTGCCGCCACCCAAAAGGGCATCTTCGTCAGCTGCTCCGCGGGGAATAGCGGGCCGTCCAATGGCACGTTGTCAAACGAGGCACCATGGATTCTCACCGTGGGAGCGAGCAGCATCAACCGCAACATAACGGCCTCGGTGCAGCTTGGGAACAGGCAAGAGTTCGATGGGGAGACCCTATACCAACCCAACGACTTCCCTCCGAAGCTACTTCCCCTTGTTTATGCGGGAAAAAAGGGAGATCCTGTTGGATCAATAAGAAGGTCACTCAATACAAATCAAGCTCACAAGACAGAAACTTTACATAAACAGAGGAGATTATGGAAGTGGAGGACTTTTTTTATTCAGCGCACATTTTGAGAATACAAAATAGCAATAAATAGAATTCACAAAACGCAAAATCAGCAACTAAGCCAGATATGGCTCCTAAAAATCTGCTAACAGTCTAATTTATTGTTGACTAAGTCACTAGCTAACTGCCTCCTAAAAACAAGGAACTCAACTTTGAATCACTTCTTAACATCCTCCCTTGATTCAAAGTTAGTTAAACCAAGTTGACTTCTAAGTTCTTCAAACCTCCCACGTGATAAAGCTTTAGTTAACACATCAGCTACTTGCTCCTCTGTCCCACAAAAATCCAGCTTAACTTCATCTCTAGCTACCAGCTCCCTCAAAAAATGATGCTTAATCTCTATGTGCTTGGATCGACCATGGAAGACTGGATTTCGACTCAAAGCTATGGCTGAAGCACTATCACACTTTATAACAGTGGCCTCTACTTGTTCCTGACCCAGCTCACTCAAGACCTTCCTCAACCAAATTGCCTCACAAGCTGCTCCTGCTCCAGCTATATATTCAGCTTCACAAGTAGACAAGGCAACTGTTGTTTGCTTCTTAGAACTCCATGCTATTGCTCCTGAGCCCAAGGTGAAGCAGTAACCGGATGTGCTTCTTCTATCTTCAACGCATCCAGCCCAATCATCACTGTCTATATATACCCCAGCAACTTCAACTCAGACCCTTGCTTGTATAAAATTCCAAGATCAGTGGTACCAGCAACATACTTAAGAATCCTCTTTACTGCTCCTAAGTGATGTTGTGAAGGATTATGCATGAACCTTGATACAACACCTTTGAAAGGCTATATCTGGCCTAGTACGAGTCGGATAAATAAGCCCTCATACAAGACTCTGAACATGCTTCCATCAGCTGCTGGTGAACCATCCTCCATCTGTAATTTCTCATTCATATTCATAGGGGTTGTAGACCATTTGCAGTTGCTCATGCTGAATTTGTTGAGCATATCTTTCATGATACTTTACGGTTTCTGAATATGCCATCTTCCATTTGCTGAACTTCAATTCCCAAAAATAATGAAGAAGGCCTAGATCCGTCATCTCAAATCTACTTTTCATTGCTTGTTTAAAGTCTGAAATTGCAGTAGCATTTGACCCACAATATACCATATCATCCACATAAATACACACCACCAACAGATCTGCGACTCCATTTCTCTTCACATACAGCGTTGGTCATGTGCAACTTCTCACAAAGCCACACTCCATGAAATATTCATGGATTTTCAGGTACCATGCTCTTGGTGCCTGTTTTTAAACCATATAGAGCCTTGTGAAGCTTGTACACTTTGTCCTTCTTTTCCTTCACAACAAATCCTTCAGGTTGTGTGACAAATACCTCTTCCATTAACTCACCATTAAGAAAGGCAGATTTGACATCAAATTGATACACCTTCCATCTCATATGAGCTGCTAACGCCAAGACTAATCTTACCGTTTCAAAATCGCACAGTGAGAACGTCTCCTCTACATCTACACCGGGATCATGTGAGTATCCTTTGGCCACCAACCTTGCCTTGTGCTTATGAATTCTCCCATCCGCACAAAACTTTGTCTTGAAAATCCACTTTAACCCAATTGCTTGTTTTCCTTGTGGCAAATCCAGAAGTTCCCATGTGTGATTCCTCTCAATAGCTTCTAACTCTTCCTTCATTGCATCTTCCCATTCTTTTTATACTGTTGCATCTTCATAAGAGCCCGGATCAGCTGTAAAGAGAGCAAATGTGCAAGACTCAAAGATTTCCCTTAAGGAGCGCACCTTTTGTGGAGGTGTCTCTTCCGAACTGGAACTTGCTGCTTCTTGATTCTTCTTGAGCTTCTTGTGGTCATCCTCCTTGGTGGTGTTTCATCCGAACTCGTTGTATCCGAGCGTATTGAAGATTCACCAGCATCGATCTTTGTCGCATGCATGTGCACTTTTTTTGAGTTTCATGCTCCTCATCTTGGTACCTTCTTCATCTATCAGGTGTATCGCTTCCCTCTTCTCCTTTCCCTTCCAATTCCATCCTTCCTCCTCATTGAACTTCACATTTCTACTAATGAACACTTTTCAGATTCTATGGATTGTACAATCGGTATGCTTTACTTTTCTGTACAATACCCAATGAACACACACTTTTCTGATTTTTCATCCAACTTCTTTCTATCTTGCTGATTTTTCATAGCATAGGCCACACATCCAAAAAATTCTCAAATGACTAAACAGTAGGTTTAAAGCCATACCACATTTCAAATGGGGTCTTCTTTATCCTTTGCCTTGGTTGGGGATACGTTGAGAATGTAGACAGCAACGTGAACTGCCTCTGCCCAAAAGAGATTAGGCATGTCTCTCGATTTTAGCAAGGCCCTAGCCATCTCCACCACTGTTTCTATTTTTCCTCTCTACCACACCATTTTGTTCTGGTGTATAAGGTGCTGTAAGTTGCCTCTTTATGCCTGCTTCTTCACAAAAATGATTGAATTCTGTGGAAAGAAATTCACCTCCCCTATCTGATCTTACCCCTTTGATATTTTTCCCACTTTGCTTCTCAACAAAAGCTTTAAACTTCTTAAATGTTTCAAGTGCTTCAGACTTAACTTTGAGGCAGAAAACCCAACTCATTCTACTAAAATCATCAATCAACATCATGAAATACTTACTTCCACCCAATGAGGTTGTACTCATTGGTCCACAAAGATCCATGTGCACCAGCTCCAATGCGTCGGAGGCTCTCCAGGCTTCTTCTTTTGGAAAGGACTTCTTGCTGTGTTTTGCAAAAATACATTCCTCGCATTGCTTGTATTTGTCACCTATCGTTGGCATCCCACTGACCATTTCATCTATTGACAGCTCCTTCATACTTCTATAATTCAGGTGGCCGTATCTCATGTGCCATAGTTCTGAGGAACTGATTGCTACCATACTGAACTCTTCTACTGCTGTAACCTCAAAAGGAAACATAAGATTTTCTGTCATTGCTACTCGAGCCACCAGTTGTCCTCCTTCTTTGTCTCTAATGGTGCAAGTGTTGTTGTCAAAGAGAACTATAAATCCTGACTTCAGCAATTGGCCTACACTTAACAGGTTGTGAGCCAATTGAACAAAATAAGACATCCCCGATCAGCTTGCTTCTTCCTTGATGTGTCTTGATAAGTATTGTGCCTTTTCCCTCCACCTGAATTTTGTAGTTGTTCCCAAGACTGATCATTCGTTTCGAGACTCATCCAAGTCCTTGAACAGTTCTTTCACTCCGGTCATATGATTGGAGCAGCCACGTCCACAAACCAAATAGACCTCTTGGTCTGTGTTGTCTCCTCATGTGCCATAAACAGGTAACACTCTTCTTCCTCCTCTTCTTGTTCCTCAGCATCAGCAAATTCTGCCTGGTTAACCTTTACCTTGCAATCTTTTGCAAGATGTCCCACTCTGTTACATTTGAAGCATCTTCTCGTTTCTTGTTGTGCGTTTCTGCCTCTGCCTCTACCTCGCGTCCCACTTCTTCCGTTTCCTCTCCCTGAGCTTCCTGATCCTCTCCAATTTCCTCTTGAATTGCAGTTAGCTTGGAACGCCCTTTCATCAATTCTCTCTCCAGCTCTGTTGATTCTATCTTCATGAGCAAGAAGAGAACCCATCAAGGCATCGACAGACATGGTTGTTAAGTCTTTTGATTCCTCAATTGCTGCCACTACGTGATCAAATCTTGTTGTCAAGCTTCTAAGTATTTTGCAAACAATGGTTTCATCTGAGATCTCTTCTCCATATGATCTCATTTGATTTACCACTGTCATGCCTCTTGAGAAGAAATCTTGAATGGACTCTCCACCATTCATCTGTAATGTCTCAAAATTTCTCCTCAAGGTTTGCAGCTTCACTGCCATGACCTTGGTTGTCCCCTGAAACTCATTTCTCAAAGCCTCCCATGCTTCTTTTGCTGTTTCTGGCTGAAACTCTACAGAAGACAGTTTCATGCAGCCCTGTTGGAAAAAAAAGAGCTTTGGCATCTCTTTTTTTTTTAGCTCCCACATTCTGCCCTCTTCTTCATCCTTTGGCACACCAGCTTCCACAATCTCCCATAGGTCCTGAGACCTAAAGAGAGTCTTCATCTTAATACTCCAAAACTCATAGTTTTCACCCTTGAAAATGGGTATCATCGATTGCTGCGAGTTAGATCCATTTGCTGCCATGTTGATTTGCAGTAGAGACCTTGAACCTGGCTCTGATACCACAATGTTGGATCAATAAGAAGGTCACTCAATACAAATCAAGCTCACAAGACAGAAACTTTACATAAACAGAGGAGATTATGGAAGTGGAGGACTTTTTTATTCAGCGCACATTTTGAGAATACAAAATAGCAATAAATAGAATTCACAAAACGCAAAATCAGCAACTAAGCCAGATATGGCTCCTAAAAATCTGCTAACAGTCTAATTTATTGTTGACTAAGTCACTAGCTAACTGCCTCCTAAAAACAAGGAACTCAACTTTGAATCACTTCTTAACAGATCCATCCTCGGCTCTCTGCCTCCCCGGATCACTACGAGGTCGCTCAGCCCTCAAAGGGAAAGTGGCTATGTGTGAGATCGGTGACGGAAGAGGGCGAGTCAACAAAGGTCAAGAGGTCAAGGATGTGGGCGGCGCGGCATTGATCCTCATGAACGGTCCCACGGAGGGATACACCACATTGGTCGATGCACGTCCTACCCGCAGTCCATGTGACCTACGACGCGGGGACGGTGATCAAGAGCTACCTAAGCACGGCGCTGGCGCCGATGACCATGATCCTATTCAGAGGCACCCATATAGGGGGATTGGCTGCCCCGGCTGTATCATTCTTCTCTTCTCGCGGCCCCAACATCCAAAGCCCCAGCATCCTCAAACCGGATATCATTGGCCCGGGCGTGAACATCCTTGCCGGTTGGCCATTTCCTTTAGATAAATCCACAAGCAAGGAGAACGCATTCAACGTGATGTCCGGGACCTCTATGTCCTGCCCCCACCTCAGTGGCGTGGCTGCGCTGCTCAAGAGTGCACACCCCGACTGGTCGTCGGCTGCCATCAAGTCTGCCATTGTGACCGCCGCCGCCACCTCCAACATGGAGCACCATCCCATCGTCGACCAGACGCTCCATCCGGCGTACATTTTTGCCACCGGCGCAGGACACGTCAACCCATCAAAAGCCGTCGACCCGGGTCTCATTTATGACATTGGACAGCAAGATTACGTCGCTTATCTTTGTGGGCTTGGCTACACTGACTCCAAAATCGAGATCATAGTTCAAAAGAAAGTCACATGCTCGAGCATAAAGAGCATACCTGATTACCAGCTCAACTATCTGTCGATCAGCGTGATGTTTGAGGGTTCGGTGACGAAGGTGAGCGTGACAAGGACGGTGAGGAACGTTGGACCCGCGGAGTCGCATTACCGATTGGTCATCAACCCGATCAAGGGTCTGGACTCAATTGGCGTGTACCCGGGTGATCTAGTGTTCACGGAGGCGAATCAGACAGCGAGTTACGGGGTTGACTTTACGAGGAGAGTTGGTTGGAAAGCGACGGCGACGACCCCGTTCGTTCAGGGGACGATCTCTGCTCGGCATTCGGTTCGAACGCCTGTCCTTGTTGTGTTTTAATTGCAGGGAGTGTCTGAGAATTCTATGGTTCAAGAACCGAAGTTGATGAGGAGGCAGCTTGTGGAGTGATGTGCGATTACTTTAGCTTCTCTCGTGTATTTTTGTCCTGAATAATCTGTAGCTTGGTTAATCTTAAAATCAAAAAGGAAAATAAATATTCATTAAACAGTTTACAGTACTACGTTTTCATTGTGGCTTTACTAGTAAATCCGTCTTTGAGCCACCGTAAGAGTAATAGTACATTGTGAGCCAAAAATTCACAAAAGAGTGAACCCCACAACTATTTATAATTATTTGTGATTTATTTTTTGTGATCAGGAACATGCTATTAATCTCACGGTATATTAAGAACTGTTGCTTAACCAATTTTTGGCATACTATCATTTGCAAAATTCAACCTGATTCTTTTGATCTACGGTTTATACATATCAACTCGATTACCTAGTTAAGAGTGTTTATTGTACTGCGGTCAATTTAGTTCTAAATCTTACAATTATACCAATTTTGTTCCAAACCTTTTGACAATTTATAAATATAGTCCTTCTAACCAATTTTGGCAAGAAATTATTGATGTGGCATGACTAGTGCTGACGTGGACAATTTTTGTATTTTTTTTTTAAATTCTGAAATTTACTTTTTTCAATTTTTTTTCCTTTTTCTTTTTTTTTATTTCTCTTTGCTAGTTGCGGGGCGAGGGCCACGACGTCCTCGCCAGATCTAGCAAGGTCGAGTGTTGCCAGATCCAATGAGGGCAACCCTCACCTATGGACGGTCACCGGCCACAGGACTTGGAAAAGAAAAAGGAAAAAGAAAAAAAAGGAGAAAATTATGAAAAAAGAAAAATTTAAAGAATTCAAAAAATCCATCATGTCAATATTGATCATGCCCCATAGGATGGACGGTGTTCGTATTAGCGATTTCCAGCCAAAATTGGATGGAATGATTAAATTGACAAATTATCAAATTGTTTACGACTAAATTGACACAATTAAAAAGTTCATAACTAAGGGCACGAATGATAACTATTCTATCATAGAATAGATTTCTGGCCGGAAATAGATTTTTCTATTTCTATTTCCTGAACGAGATTATGAACAAAGATGCGCGTTTGATAATGATACAAAATTTCTTTTCCCGGAACAGAAATTGATTTGATGGACCTTTTAAATATCTCTCTCTTATGCTCTTTTCCATTCATCGACGGGTGGCGGGTGGTCGGTGGGGCTAGCAGTGGCCTGTGGGAGGCGGTGACGGACGATGCGAGAGCGAGCGATGAGAAGACAAAAGCCTAGAATATTGTAGAAGGACATAAAAAATGTATTTCAAAACATGCATAAATGACCAATTTCGAGGTTCAAACAAAGCAACAATGCTCATATCATGTATACATTATGCTGGCACTCTACTCTACGATTTTGAACTCTCTATAAATGCAACAAAGACCTCCAATTTGACTAGTGACGAGTCAACTATCTATATATTAATAAAATTTATAGCCATTGACTCAAGAGAATAAGGTTGATTAGTTTGAGAGTGAATAGGTTCCAGATCTGAAATCTGGAACCTACCCTATTAGAATTGGAACCTACCCTGTTTCTCTAGTTTGGTTCAAAGGTCCACTGAAGAACCTGTTTTTCTTTTGTTCCTTTTTATTTTATTTTTTACAGCAAAATAATATGAGTAATAAAACAATTCAAAGTAAAAGATGGACTATGGCAAGCGAGTAGAGGTGAGTAAGGTTCAACCGATAGTCGTGAGGCTCGAAAGAGCGATGGCAAGCCATAAGCGAGGAGGAGGGTGAGTTGTGAGCAAGAGATAGAGAGTAGTGAAGTGTGTAAGTGAGATCGAAGAAAATAGAGAAAAAGATGTCAAGAGAAAAAATTAAGGTTTTCAGGCTTTATAAAACTGGTTCTAAATTCATTCTGGCTCCTAGGTGGCTCTTCACTTGGAATCGGGAATCGGATGGATTCCCACCGGTTCCAAATTTTGGAATTGGGAACTTGGAACTGAACCGGTTTTAGGGCAATTCGGTCTAGTTCGTGGATAGAACCAGTTCGGTTGCACAACCCTACAAGAGAGGGTCTGGAAATAGTTAGTCATTGCTCAATTGCAACGATAGTCTAGAGTTCTGGATGAAACATAATACAAATGTCTAATATCTTGAGTTCATCTTGTGATGCTCTCGAATGTCATGTGCGACACAAATTTTTTTTGGCTAAAACTATTATTGCTATCAAGCATGCTGAAGCATAATAAACACATCACATGAGAAACGTATGTTTGAGAAATGTGAATTCATTCTAGCCTTATCTTTACTCTTCCAAATATTAATATAAGTACAAAATGAAGCATAATACAACGCATTAACTCTAGGAAGAAGGTTTCGACCAAAAAAAACAAAACCTATGGGATGTAGGTCAGGTCTTGTCGATAGTATCCCATACTCAAGAACCCAAAAACTTTCTTATACAAAGTCACTCTACTAAACTATGAATTGACAATCTCACCTATCGACATGCCATTACTATAGAAACCAAGGGGACCATCTAAGCCTTCAAGTGGTCCAACCAACTCCCCGTCGATGTTGAATTACCAGGCAACAAATTGATGAGGGATCTACCGTATCCTCACATCGATTCATACCACAGAACTACACTTAGTATAAACTATTGTTGATTCAAGTTCTAATTCTTCTTAGTATTCACAGTCAAAATATACAGAAACTCCAAATTGTAGTGGTGGAGGGTGGTCCATTCTACAAATCTTAAAAAGAAAAGAAAAGAAAAGAAAAGGATAAGTCAAAGCCCAGTAAATGAAATCTCTAAATTTAAAGCATGAGATCATCTTACCCCTTAATTCGGTATCTACAAAACAATGTTAAATCAAGACGAGTACAAAGTTGCTACAAGAGGTAATTGGATGAATAAATGCACTATTTTTCTTATCATAATATGCCATTGAAATTCGATAAATAATGTGGCATAAGATTATTCACTTCATTGCAAGAGGATGACATCATATATTGTGATGCACGATTACCACTAATTAGTTTATTAATAGATAGGTTTGAATGTAACATCATGAATTCGACCCAATTTCGTGATCAATGAAATTGATATTACTTTTCACTGTGTTTTAGTAAGTACCGCCCGAAAATGATCATTCTTGGGATACTGACTAATAGGGAATGGCTAACTAGGAAAAATGGTACGTGAACCCAAGAACTCGACCGTGAATTGAATCGAATTCCCGAGAAACGACGAGGGAATATTTTGTGCCAATGCGGGCCGATCCAATGAGAGCGATGGATTCAGTTTGGCCAACGACGTACGATCGGATCGCGGTTGATTTCGCACGATCAAGAGCACACGTGGCGAACGACCCCGAACTTACTCCGAATGATTGTGACCCCCAGGACTAGTGATAAATCCTTGTGTTCTCTAGGAGATCGAGATCGTCATGACTCGAGTACCCTAGGTTGATATGGCGTAACATCTAAACAGCCGTCCGTTAGTAAAAGACGCTGAAATCGCGTTTGAGCAAAATTGATCATAGAATTCAGTCCGGACTTCGGTGTCGAATTTCGTGGGCGTGCGTGACTATTTTTGCAAGGACAACGTCGTAAAAGTGTGGCCAATCATATTTGGGATCGGTAAATTTGAAAATTGAAAATTTAACTAGGGACCCGAAAAATTACCAAATTGCCCCTAAACCCCTAGCCTTGTATTTCGAAATTTGGAATTAATTGGAGAGTATTTTAGAGTTTAAATTGGTTTATCTCAGCCCAATAATACTGGAAATTTGGACCAAGATGCCTTTAGATTTTTGTTCTAGATTTGATCGTAGCCTTTGGTGTGAGGGTAAGATGGGAATTTTTTAGAGTTAGTTCAACCACCCCACTATCAATGTGTATATATCTCTCTCTCTCCCTCTCACCTCACCATTTCCGGCCAACTTCTCTCTCTCTCCTCCCCCTCTCTCACCGATTCTCTCCCTCTCCCCCTCTTGGCTGCGTGAGGCCCCTTGCCGGAGCAAGGCGCCGCCTGCCGGAGCCGAAGCCACCGCCGTCCACCCATCTCGCCTCAACACCACCGACCACCCCATTCTCTCTCTCTTCCTATCCTTTTGGCCGCGAGGATTAGCCCTTGCCTTGGATCACCGTTTGCCGAAATAGCCGCGCACTGTCGCCGTTAGCGCCGCCGAGGACCACCGCTTGCCGCCGCCACAAGACCACCTTGGACCGCCCATTTTCCCCACTTGTTCGGCCTAGTTTGCAGCTTAGGAATTTGGTGAGTACAACCCTAAACCCTAATTAGGCTAATGTACATTTCTAAATGAGTTTTTAGAGGTTATTTAGGGTAATTTAGTAGTTAAATCATGGAGAAGGATTAGGGCTGATAATGTGATGTTTTGGATGGCCTAATGTGGTGACTTGGTGGTGATTTAGTGGCCTAAGGTGATCTGGTTGATGACCGATTAATGTGGGCTCGATCAAATTATTATGTGGATTAGTTGTAGTCTAAATGCGGACTATAATGGGCGCAATGTAACCGCCTAAATTTCGATGTAATTCCGGGACCAATAAAACTAATATTAATTCGCACTTAATTTTAGTAAGTCTCTCCTAGAGCTGATCACTCTCGGGATAATAACCAATGGGGTATGGCTAACTAGAAAACGGTACGTGGACCAGAGTCCCTATCGTGAAACAGACACCGATCACGAGAGACGCTGAGGGAATATTTTGGGCCAACGTGGGCCGATTGTAGGAAAGGGCAATGGATTGGGTTTGGCCAAGGCCTACGATGTATAATAGGGACGCAGGTGATTTTGCAAGACTGAAAGTACACGTGGCCTACCAGTCTTGAACCTGAACCGAATAATCGTGACCTCTGGAACTAGTGATAATTTTTCATTCTCTTAATGATCGAGACTATTACGATATGGATAGCCCTAGGTCAATACGCGTAACCTCTAAACAGCCGCCCGTTAGTGAGAGACCTTGAAATTGAAAGTTTAGTGAGTTTTGTTCACAGAATTGGGCCCGGATTTCGATGTTGATTTTTGAAAGCTTAAGAGACCATTTTTGGGAATCTGACGTCATATGACGCTGGCCACACACGTTTGGAGTTAACATGAGTAAAAATCGGAATTTCGATCCAGGGGTGAAAAATTATAATTTTGCCTCTCGGGACGCCAGCGTTGCTTTTCGAGGCCAAATTAGGTTATTTTTCGATGTCGACGCTATTTTTGGGTGGCCATGCATACCAGGAGTCGTTATGACCCAAAATTGGAATTTCGACAAAAATTGAAAAATAATATTATTTTATTCCCGAAACTTTGCAGTCGATTTTCGAGGGCTTAAAAAGTGAATTTCGTGAATCCAATGCCATATTATATTGGCCACACACATATGGAACGCGTATGTGCGAAAATTGAAATTTCACCCGGGGACCGAAAAAATGACGATTTTGCCCCTGTGCTGTTTTTTGTTCCGAATTTTGAGGAATAATTAAGGAAATTAATTAAATTTGGACTTATCCTAATTATGGCAGCAAAGGATCAAAATGCCCTTGAATTATTAGGTAAGGTTTAATGATGGCCCTTGGATGAGGGGTAAAATGGTCATTTTTGCTAGATTTTGACACTTGGCACCCTTAGGCCCTAATTTTTGACCAAGATAAGACTCTCACTCTCTTTCCTCTCACCCTCATCTGACCAGAGCAGCCTCCCCCTCCCGTAGAACTCTCCTCCTCTCTTTTTTTCTTTCCTTTTTCTCTTTTGTTTGGCCTTGCCTGAGTAAGCCGCCGGCCACCAAAGCACCGCCGCCGATCACCGTGCCTTCCCGTTGACCACCATAGCCCCCAGTCACAGCCTTGCCTCAGTTCGACCCCTTTCTCTCTCTCTTTCCCTCTCTTTCTCTCTCTTTTTCTCTCCTGTTTTTCTCAAGCTGCTTTGGCGTAGCCGGAGCCTGGGGCTTCCTTGGAGCTCGGATCGCCGCCTGTCTGCCACTCCACCGCCCCGCCATACTATACAATGCGGGACCATACCCGTCCGCATGTATGGTACCTAGTGCCGTATGGTTGCCGCTCAGATGACCGGGCCAGTGTGCACACCACCGCACGGCCACCACCTTCCTCCCACCGTCCGCAAAGGTGTCCGTGACGCCGTGAGGGGGCCGCTCACCGCCCCGCACGCTGCCGCTGGGAATTCCCGCCCCGGGCCATTGTTTACCGTTGATCGCCATCGCTCCTCATTGTCGTGACCTTTATATTAGGTGAGTAAAATTCCCTAAACCTATTAGACCTGAGTAGTGCATTTTTCTCGACTGGTTTAGATATTATCGGTGGATTTTGGACTGGCTTAAATAGTATCAGTGTGTATTTCAGACTTGGTTGAGGACTGATTGGTAGAAATTATTATCAGGAAATTGTGGTGAATCATTGAGGATTTTTTGGGGAGAGAAATTAGATTAATTGATCAATTTAGGAGCCCATTAGAAAATTACCGGATATGTCCGGATTGACTAGTTGTACGTAATTTGTGCTTAATTGTGATTGAATTTCATTGATACTCATGGCGCATTGCATCGCATAACATGGACACACATTATGTATGCCTATAGTGTGGCATGTGGTGAAATTGTGCGAGAACACATGCCTGCCATGAGTGTGTGATCACCTAAGGACCTTCGGGTTGTGACCTTCGGTTCGATACCGTCCTCATGCACTATGAAGTAGGACGATGTCCGGTATGTCCGGAAGACGACCATCCTCATGCACTTTGAAGCAGGCTCTCGTTCGTAAGGAGATCAGTGTTGCGCATCATGCACTTTGAAGCAGGTTAGAGACATTGGGCCAGATCGGTTGCTACGCCTCATGCACTTTGAAGCAGGCTAGACGCACTGGGTCGTGAATATTGTTGACTCGAGTCATAATTAATAATGAATTGGGCAATTCGCCAGTGTGCCAGTGTGGGCAGTGGGCCAGGAAATGCACGTGACATGTTGACGACATTTGCATGAATGAATATGCATAGGCTGGCATGCGAAAGTATGAGAATCGATGCATGAGCATGTGATTGGCATACGTGTGATTATGCGTGCCACGGATGTGCCGTGACTATTATATGTTGATCTGTCTAATCTGCAGGGTTAGATAATTGTTTGACTATTGTTGTATTGTGATTTGAATATTTGTTTCCAGTCAGGAGATTGCACGCTAGCTTAGCCTAGGTTTAGGGGTTGAACTCACTGAGATTAGTCTCACGGTTGTATAAACCGAAACTTTTCAGACCCCCGGCCGTGAAGATGGAAAGACCACCGCCTCTTTTTGGGATCCCTATGCAGATTCGACAATATACCAGTACTTACCCCTCAGGTAATGGGGAGACTTATGTGAGGTATCGATCAGTAGTATATGTGGAGATAGGTGAGTATTTTTACCAGGAGCGGGAGTATGTGGCCTGGTGCCACCGAGATACCGATGGACATGTGGGAGAGCCCCTCAGGACTTTTGATATCCCGGTCGATGGTGCTGGGTTGATGCAGCCAGTTATAGCTGATGGTGAGGTGATCGACCCTGAGGTTACACCCGAGTGGATGATGCAGGAGGAGGAGGTGCATGAGGAGCCCAATGTACTGGCAGAGGACCTCGAGCCTATGGATGAGGAGGAGGATGACGAACCCGAGGCCATGGATCAGGATGTAGAGGAGGACGGAGAGGTGGCAAAGCTGGGATCAGATGAGGAGGGGTTCAAGCCTTACCTTGACCCGGAGTTGGAGCCGGACTCCGAGGATGAGCGAGCCCAGGCGATGGATTCGGAGGAGTCAGAGTCGAGTGAGGACACCTCAGATGAGTTGACAGAGAGTTCTTCCAAGTCATCCGAACTTGATTGGGAGCCCTAGGGTCGTCCTGTGTCCTTAGCTAGTAGTGAGGGCTGCTACTTTTTGGATTGTAGCCCTCCCCCTGAGTTGTAGCCTGACCTCTCTAGCCACTTATCCCTTTTTGACCAAGTGACTACTAATCATGTGTGCCTTTTTGTTAGTACTTGTAAATATTGTACAAATGGTTTTTAATAGTAATATATATGTGTAATTATTTTCTATGATGGTGTTTGATGTATGGCTATCTTTGGCTCATATTGTAGTTGTCTGGGTTTATTTATTTAATACTTCCGCTTGTGCTTGATCTCTGTATGGGCGTGGATCGGCGACGCTTCCTGGGAGCGTTGCACCAAGATGACCGTTGGCGGGATGTTGCGCTTAGAAGGGTTCGGGGCATGACACGCCATGATTGGGCCGTGTAGTGGCTGTTATGTGGAGAATTTGGAAGCCTAATATGGTGATTTGGAAGCGACTTAGTGGCATAGGGTGGACTGTTCGTGGCTGGTTTAGTGTAAGTTTGATTTGGGCTATATTGGATTAATCATGGTTTTAAGGTGTATCGCCAAGGATAATGTGATTGGACCATGAGGAGGCTGAATCAAGCACGGCTTGATTTTAATCGTGTAATGCCCTGTTATGTGCTTAATGTGGCCACTTCATGAGACGCTTGGTAGACTATCGGTATGTGTAGTTTTGGTGTTTTAATTGCGTGAATTTGGGTGCCAAATTACATGTTGTGATTGATTTGGACTAACGGGTCTATTGGGCATATTGAGATATGAATTGAGCATGTCGTGGCATTAATTGAATATATGGCCAAATCATATTGAGTGCCCAGTGTGAATTTCATGAATGCCAAGTGTGATATTGTGGCCTCGAGCGTGCATCTCGAGCATTGACATAACATGTGCATATGCGAGTGTGTACGAATGATATGAGCATGTGATCACTTAAAATGCCCTGAAGCGTTTTACGCGAGGTTCTAGATAATAACTGATGATTGTGTACATGTATCACATAAAACCCTAATGCGTTTTATGTGGGGTATTGAACCTGTCCTGAGGCGTGGTACGCGGGACGATACCCGGACTACCGAAGGATGGCCAACTTGATTCATTTTACGTGGGTTTTGTGTCATGAGCCTGATGTGTTTTATGCGAGCCAAAGATCGATCTCGCAGTGATAGACTTGATGCTATTTACGCGGGTTGGAGGAGAATTGAGAAATGGCATGTGTGCAAGTGTGCAAATGTGCACCGATGAGCATGAGCAGGAGTGTGAGCATAAGCACGAGCATGAGCATGAGCATGAGTAGATGTATGAAATGCGTTGTAACCAAGTGATGTTGTGCATGTGCCACGATTGGGTTGTGTGTTATTATTGTGAATTTATAAAGTGCCTAACCTGCGCAGGCCAATTAAGTATTGGATTTGGGCCCAAGGGCCTAAGTCATTTATATTCTGGATTGTATATTGTTTGGTGCTCGTCAGGAGGTGCATGTTACCCTAGTTTAGGTTTAGGGGGCCTACTTGCTGAAATTTATTCTCACTGTTGTTTAAATTCCAACTTTTTAGACTCCCGGCCCTGAAGATGTATGATATTCCGATACGTTTTGGGATCCCGTCTAGGATAGATTGGGATGTGATCGAGTACCTCGTAAGGAACGGGGATACTTATATTAGGCATTTCACTACTGTATGGGTTGACGTGGGCTTACAGCATTTCCAGGCCCACGAGTATGTAGCCTGGTGTTTCAAAGACTATTTTGGGACCTTCAGGCCCCTTCGGACTTTTGACGTCCTGTTTAACGAGCTAGGAGAGATAGATCCCTAGTGTCAGGACGGAGACTTGGCGAGTCTCGAGATCACATCTAAGAGGAGTTCCAATTTTGGCCACCGGCCTATTATATGAGAGGTTGACGAGTTTGACCCGATGGATATGGAGCTAGCGGACTGGGATCTTGATCCGGAGTCGATGGAGTCGGATGAGGAGCTAGAGCCAATAGAACAGGACCCCGAGCTTGAGGAGGTGGATTTAGAGGAGGAACCGGCAGAGATCAAGTCTGAGCTGGATTCCATGGACTCCGAGGACGAGCCGTCTAATAGCTCTTCCGAGTCCTCGGGATTCGATTCGGATTGGGTCCCGTAGGTTTAGCCTTAGTTATAGATAGATCAGGCCAGTACCTTTTTGACCAGAGCCCCACCTAGTTTTAGTACCCCTAACTGTCCGGGCCACTTACCCCTTTTTTTTGTCAGAAGTGACTGTTGACCCGCTTTTGATTTTTGACGATCATGCTGTATATGAATATTGTATATGTTTCCCATTGTCAATGCTAGTATATATTTGTAATCTTGTTGTTTGTTGATATGCTATCCTTGGTCATGTTGTTTTAATTTGTATGGGTGTAATGTTGCTTCCGCGTGTGCATTGTTCTCTGTTTTTGGGTTTTGGGTCGGCGACTCGTCCTGGGACGTCGCACTGAATCGACCTCGGTTGGGATGCTCGCGAACCATAGGGTTCGGGGCATGACATTGAATATATGTGTTTATATATGCACATATACATGTATCATATTTGTTACATCATTTCATCCCAAACACTCTCGAGCATTCGAACATGCAGAGTATCTCCTCTCTGAGGTATTTTGAACACTCTTGGGACATCCCAACTCAAAGGGCATCTTGACTTCTGAGGTATCCCAAACACTCTCAAGGTATCACGACTCGCGGGACATTCCGACACGCGAGGCATCGTAACCACTAATATATGGGTTAAGGAAATATATAACATAATACTTTCTATATATAATAATATAGTAGGAGTGCACATGATAATATTATAATCATCTAATCTCCATTGCATCAACAACAAAATCAATGTTAAGATGATCTCCTACTATAATCAAATAGTATGAGATCACCTTACCAATTAATTTGGTATCCACAAAACAATGAAAAAATCAAGATGAGTATTGAATTTTTGTAAGTGGCAATCGGATGAATAAATGCATAATTTTTCCTATCATAATATGCCTATGAAAATCGATGAACATTGTTGCATAAGATTATTAACTTCGTTGCAAGAGGATGGCATCATATAACGTGATGCATGACTACAACTAATTAGTTCATTAATAGACAAGTGTGAATATATGTGTTTATATATGTACATATACATGTATCATATTCGTTATTTCATCTCATCTCGAATGCTATCGAAGCATGCTGACACACAGAACATCTTCACTCTGAGGCATCCTGACTCATGGGGCATCTTGACTCTCGTGGCATCCAAAACACTCTAGAGTTATCCCGACTCATGAGACATCCCAACACGCAGGGTATTGTTACCACTAATATAGAGGTTACGAAAATATATGACATAATACTTTCATATATAATCATATAGTAGCATTGCACATAATAATATTATGATCATATGATTGCCCTAGCATTAACAACGAAATCAATTCTGATTTTGGGGAATCAACATCTAGTACACAACATCTTTTCATGCAAATCATTTCCAAAATACAATTTCATTGCCCTTTAAATGATCACATATGTGGGTAATGATAAAGACATGCTTACCTCCTTTCATTTCTCATGCAAACAATGTTAACATACTCGGAAATAGGTAATTCATATGGAAGATCAAAAATTTATATGTTCAATAACTCAAAGAATCGGCAACATGCACACCAATAATCAACAACATGAACACTGATAACTCAAATAATTGACAACGCGAATATTGACAACTTCAGAATATTTGCATTTGCTTTCTATTTACCTTAAAACAAGTGACTGTTTAATTGTTTCAAGTTTTTATTTTCTTGCCTTTTACTATTCAATTATTTTCTGCTTAACATACATTTTATGAAATTGGTAACGTTTCAAATGTTTGATTTATTGCCAAAAATGCATGGACATTTAGATGCATGTTTAGGAAATAAAAACCAATTGAAAAGTTTTCCTTACAAGAGGAAAAGGCACCGGTCTATGAATTAATATTTGCATTGCATGTTTAATACGTTACACAAAAGTCACAGATAGCATGTTGTAAGCATTAGTTATATTCTAGACTTGCTGGATCGGGACATGTTTAATAAAATTACATGTTTACATTAATGAGGTTTTCTGTGTAAGGCCTTGCATTTTGAATATTTACTTATCTGGAAAAGTTCATCTATGTGAATTTAAGTGTGTTCTCATTTGCATATTTTGGCATATCTAAGAATTTGCATAGTTTTTGGCAAATTAGGGAAAATTACCAATACAGTCTTAAATATATTGCCCTTGTGCCAATTCAGTGTTAAACTTTTCAATTTATCTAATTTAGATCTAAACCTTTTGATAATTTATCAATTCAGTCATTACAGTCAATTTTGATTGGAAATCGCTGATATGGATGCTAGGAGTCCTACGTGACACAGCCGGCGATGATTTAGGCAATTTTTGTAAATTTTTTTAAAAGATAATTGAATTTTGAAATTTTCTCTTTGCTATTTTTTTTTTTTTCATTTTGCAGGCAAGGGTCACTGGCCACCCTTATCAGCTACAGGTGAGGTGGCCCTTAGCCATCCTGGGTAAGGCCTCTTGCCAGCCAGAATGAAAAAAAGCAAGGAAAAATAATAAAAAATTGTAATTCAAAAAAAATTAAAAAATCAGAATTTTTTTAAAAAATGTATCCACGTTAGTGCTAGTTATACCATATAGGACGACCGGCATCCACATAAGTGATTTTCTATCAAAATTGGCCGGAAAGATTCAATTGATAAATTGTCAAAATGTTTGGGACTAAATTGGCCAAATTAAAAGGTTTGATTCTAAATTGGCACAAGTGCAAGGTTTTAGTTATTTTTCGGCAATCGTATTACATTTGCATCATCAAAGATGTCATTTTACAAAAAGTAGAAACTTTCATGAATTAATATTTCACTATTACATGTAGATCTTTTAGATTGTATTTTAGTTTACATGCCTTAGTTCCATGTCATAACAGTAGAAAAAAAAAACAATCTCTTTCATATTAGTAGTTTTTCATTGCATCTTCATAGAAGATCACATAAAAATAAATTTAAGATTTGCATTTTTATTTAAGGTAAATCTACATCATTATGAGTTGATTTACTTTCCTCTTGTGCACAATTTGAGGGTCATAAAAAACCATAATTACCATTTTACGTTAGAAAATTTGGATTGCATTACCCGTAGGAATTTGCTCAGATTTTATCTACATGTTCAGAAGTTTATTCGAGGAAAGTAATTTATTTAGGGCGCGTTTTTGGACAGAACGTTCAATCTGCACGTTTATATTTACGTTGATACAATAGTCTATTTTAGTAAATTTGCGTGGACGGTGCCCTGTCCTTGAGGGTTATAACAGGTCTTATTCAATTCTTACATGGAAATGCATACGCAAGTTGGGAAATAAAGATGCAAAATCACATTGCACTACCGTTAGGATTTTGGTTAGATTTTATTTTCATGTTTAAAAGCTCATTTGAAGAAAGTAATTCATTTAGGGTAATTTTACGGATCACATTACAGTGTGACATTCAAATTTTTTTTATCTAAATATTTGTAGAGCTTTGAATTAGACATTAGGTTGGTTTTTCTACCTATAAAGAATTTTATTTACGATTTACAAAGCTAATTCGATATTTGGCCTCAATTGAATATTTTGTCTAACAGAAAGATTTTTTTTTTTGTAATTTTAACCATTTATTATGATATGATAGATAAGTGCATCGATGAGGAAAGTAAGAATCCCCATATAATAAAAGCATATTAAAAAAAAAGTCTTTGTATAGCTGTATTATACATATAATCACGTATTAAATAGGCCACCAATAAGTTTGCTCGATTTATTATTAGGGGATTGGATCGTATCACGTTTTATTAGGAAAACATGAAATTCTGCCCCTTTTCTTACCCAAATAAATCTGCATATTTATATTTCCTTTAATGAATTAGTCTGTTTTTAGAAAATCTGCATGGACGGTGCCCAGGTCTTATTCAATTATTACACGGAAATGCGTATGCAAGTTAGGAAATAAAAATATTTTCCTTCAAAAGAGAAAAAGCGTACCAATGTTCGCTTCCGGAGGGTCATATATAAACGCTACAAGTTCTACTATCCACACACAACTCGGAAGCGAAAAGCATTTCTTTTCTTCTCTGTTTCTTCCGCAAATTCGAGATGGAAGACCAGAAACGCAGATTGTCTCCGACCACCTCGACGATTTTCATTCTCTGTCTCGTTTACATTCTAAGCATTTCCGCTGCTAATGCTGCTATTGCAGAAGCCGATACAAGTAGTTCATTGTCCACTTATATTATCCAAGTACGAAGGCCAACAGACAAACATTTCTCAGCTTCAGAGGATCTCGATACTCTGTATCGGTCTTTTTTACCTACAACAGCAACCAGCTCTAACCATGAGCAAAGACTGGTTCGCTCGTACCGACATGTGATATCCGGGTTCGCGGCCAAATTGACGGCCGAGGAAGCTAAAGCCATTGGGGAGAAGGACGGTGTTTTGTACATGCGTCCGGAGAAGGTGCTCTCTCTACACACGACTCACACCCCCGACTTCTTGGGATTGCGCCAAGGAGTCGGGCTCTGGAAGGACTCGAACTTCGGTAAGGGCGTGATCATTGGAGTATTGGACTCCGGGGTTTTCCCCGACCATCCTTCCTTCAGTGGCGAGGGGTTGCCTCCGCCCCCGGCCAAATGGAAGGGCAAGTGCGACTTCAACGCCACGTCCTGCAACAACAAGCTCATTGGTGCGAGGTCTTTCACGAGCGATGGTCCGCCATATGATAGTGTGGGCCATGGCACACACACCGCCAGCACGGCTGCTGGTGCTTCTGTGAAGGATGCTAATGTGCTCGGTAATGCCAATGGCACGGCCACAGGCATGGCGCCTCTTGCGCATTTGGCAATTTACCAGGTTTGCAGTGAAATTGGGTGCAGTGAGAGCAACGTATTAGCTGCGCTCGACTTGGCCATCGAGGACGGCGTCGATGTGCTTTCCCTCTCTTTAGGAGGACCTTCCCAACCGTTCGCTCTGGACTTTCTTGCAATGGGTGCATATACCGCCACCCAAAAGGGTATCTTTGTCAGCTGCTCGGCGGGGAATTCCGGGCCATTGACCAAGACATCTTCAAACGAGGCACCGTGGATTTTCACTGTTGGAGCGAGCAGCACCGACCGCAGCATAAAGGCCACGGCGCGGCTTGGAAATGGGCAGGAGTTCGATGGGGAGACCTTGTACCAACCGCATGACTTCCATCCGGGGCTACTTCCCCTCGTTTATCCAGGAGCAAATGGAGATACAGACTCGGCCCGCTGCAATCCCGG
Organism: Syzygium grande; assembly: GCA_024733475.1. Lineage (NCBI taxonomy): Eukaryota > Viridiplantae > Streptophyta > Magnoliopsida > Myrtales > Myrtaceae > Syzygium > Syzygium grande. The sequence continues at coordinate 37,720,450 of JAMXDD010000001.1, read as the reverse complement.
TTCACTAGAAGAGCGCTCGGACATCCGTGGGAAAGTGGTTGTCTGCGAATCTGGAGGTGTGCGAGTTGGGAAAGGTCGAGAGGTCAAGGATGCAGGTGGTGCGGCCATGATCCTCGTGAACAGTCCCATTTCGGGATACACCACATTGGCCGATCCGCATGTCCTACCCGCTGTCCATGTGACATATGAGGCGGGGGAAGCGATCAAGAAATATCTAAGCACGGCGTCAGCACCAACGGCCACGGTTTTATTCAAAGGCACGCAGATCATCGGGAGATCGGTCGCCCCGGCTGTAGCATACTTCTCTTCCCGAGGCCCCAACAACCAAAGCCCAGGCATCCTGAAACCGGACATCATTGGCCCGGGCGTGAACATCCTTGCCGCTTGGCCACTTCCTCTGGACAATTCTACAAGCAAGGAGCCCCCATTCAACGTGATCTCTGGGACCTCCATGTCCTGCCCCCACCTCAGTGGCGTGGCTGCGCTGCTCAAGAGTGCACACCCCGACTGGTCGCCGGCCGCCATCAAGTCTGCCATCATGACCACCGCTGCCACCTTCAACAAGGAGGGCCGACCCATCGTGGACCAGACGCTCCAACCAGCGGACATTTTCACCACCGGCGCGGGGCATGTCAACCCATCGAAAGCTGTTGACCCGGGTCTCATTTACGACATCGCACCGCAAGATTACCTTCCTTACCTTTGTGGGCTCCACTACCCCGACGCCGCAATCGAGCTCATAGTTCAGAAAAAAGTCAAATGCTCGAGCATAAGGAGCATACCCGATTACCAGCTCAACTATCCATCGATCAGCTTGAGGTTCACAGCTTCGTTGACGACGCTGAGCGTGACGAGGACGGTGAGAAACGTAGGACCTGCAAATTCACGTTATAAGTCGGTCATCGACCCCATCGTGGGTCTCGACTCAATTGTCGTGTCCCCGCGTGATCTGGTGTTCACCAAGGCGAACCAGACAGCGAGTTACCGGGTTGACTTTGCAAGGAAAGCGACGTCGGCGACCCCGTATGGTCAGGGGGCGATCACGTGGGTCTCTGCTCAACATTCGGTTCGAACCCCGGTCTCTGTCGAGTTCCAGTAATCGCAGGGAGTGTGCGCGATTTCTATGGTTCAGAAAACGAATTCGATAAAGAGGGCGCTTGAGGAGTGAAGTGACGGGTGTTTTGTTTGGCATTTCTCCCTACGTTTGCGTCCTGAATAATCTAGAGGGCAATGAATGATGCATTTCAACCCTTGAATTTGCCTTCGAGAACTTTGTCATTTTTCACCTCGAATTTATCTTCCTCCCCGATTTCACTATTTCTTTACGATGGTTAACTTAGATTTTCACTCCGTCTAGGAAATTCGACCAAATTTTAAATTTTAGACATGGCAGCGGAGAAGTACTAAAATTTGGGTCGTTATCCTCGTCATATGAAAATTTTGAGAAGTTTAACATGATTCTTATTATGTAGAGTTGATAATTTTCAACACCACGACCGAGTTAAGAGCTTTAAGTGAACATTCATAATAAACGTATTAGAAACAAATCAACTCATCTACACATGAATAGTAAATGTGTCATGCACACTTTATTCTTTTTAACCCATTTATGACATACTTAAAGATATTTGAGTAGCAACTGTGGTTAAAGTGTAGTGCATTTGTTGTTCTGTAAGTTGGGTATCGGTGAGGCAACTTCTTAGCTACAATTTTGGAGGTATTTGCACAAGATCTTACAAAAGCAGTTGTACCCATTTTTACGAGAAAGGTTATTATGGAAAAGTTGTATCAAATATATTTAATCCATTTCTACATATTTATACCTGAGAGCTCTTTTTGTAAATTGCCTTGTCGTACAATAAGCAGTTCAATTTTGAGTTCAAATGTTGTGATGATTAATGAATGTGTCGGGTTTGATCAACCAGAGGAAATTGACAAGACGGTAAGGTTTATATAAAGAGCTCCTCTTTCATATATATACACTCATGCTACATATGAACTTAACTGCCTTAATCTGGCCTCTAAAGTAATCTTAAATCATATTAACCAACGACTAACTCCTTGGATAAATGGTAATATAATTGGGGTGCACGTCAAGAAGCATGAAGTCTCTCAATTGCGAATTTTACTATGCGACCACAAAGAGCTAGGCAACAAAAAGAAAAAGGAAAAAGTAGCTTCTTGTGAATCTCCGTTGTCATCGGAGGTGGTGCACCTTTCTTCGATTTGGGAAGGTGGATTTAGTCTTACCTATAAAGGCTGGATAAAGAAAAAGCAAGGCTCAAACCTGACGAGTCGTGCAAGAGTCTTCATCTAATTATGTAAGCAACAATTTTAGTCTCCTCTGAAAATATTCACCTCTTGGGAAAGAAGGTGCACGCAAGCAATATTATAATCGTCCAATGGATCAATGTCGAAGTGATCTATAACAGTCCAAGAGAAATATACGAATGCATCACTCCTTTCTATCTGTAATGAAGTTGAAGCAAAGTGATCTATACCAGTCCCTCTTGATTTGTAATTAATCGTGATTACATGATCACTGTCGAGTAAATATTCCAATAATGGAAAATTAAGAAATATTCTCACATATGTTAACAATAATACACTAAGTACCAAATACTAGATGAGATTCTCGAAATATTAAAAAAAGCATCTCTCTCTCACTCGCCCACACACACACACACACAACAAATACACATCTATAACAAATTTAAAATATTGCCAAATTTCCTCCCTTTTTTTCTCCTTTCCTTTTCTTTCCTTTTTCTTTTTTATTTTTACCCTATTCCCTTCGCCTAGCTATCACCGAGAAAAAATAAAAAAATTCAAAAAATATTGCAATAACATCCACGTCAATACCGACCGTGCCATACAAGATGGCTAGTGCTAACCAAATCGCCATATTAGTGATTGACGACAAAAATTAGCTGGAATGGATACATTGGTAAATCGTTTATAGCTTTAGGACTAAATTACAAAATTAAAAAGTTCAGGATTGAATTGGCCACCCTAAATAAGTATGACTTTTTGGACAATTTTTCCCATCATTTGAGTAGAATAAATTTCCTCTTGCTCACAAATTGAGAGTCAAAATATTACTAAGGGCGTAAATAATAACAATTATGTTTCTATAAACAATTTCTAGCTATAAATAGAATTTTATATCCATTCCCTAAATGAGTTTCTGAGCTGAGGAACGCGTTTGATAACTACACAAAATTTATGTTTCTAGAATAGAAATTCGTTTGATAATTGTATAAAATTTCTATTTTCTGGAATAGTAATTAGTTTGATAGCAACACAAAAGTTTTATTTTCAAGTCTTCTGCATCACCACTACCATTGTCATCTCCTTCCGACACTTCCAAGTATTTTGCATTTCCCTGTTGCATACTACCCGGTAGCATATGTATTACCAAATACAATAAACAAATCAGGATACTAAGGAAACCCACCTTCCTGAGTTTAGCCTATTTGCTATTATCCTGCAATTTTCACATTAATGACATACGTCAGTAACATAATCAAAGCTTACATTCATAATAATAAGAAAATGACCCAATAAAAGTGATACCTTCATTTGAGACTTCCATACACTTAGATCTTCCACAGCAACCGTTTTGTTTACATTATCTCATCCAAATCTAAATTGTGAAAGAAGATTTTTAAAACTACTAGACTATCTCTTCAATTTGTTTATCCTATTCTTCAACTGAACTAGACTAAAGTGGAGTCATGCCAATTTATTGAATTTGGCATGTATGTTATTCCATCTTGCTTTGTTATAGGTAGAGGTGGTGTGATTTCCCTTTTTTATCTCTTCTACCAACAAACTTAGGCAGAAGGACACAAGAAGTATCAAAAGTTGTATACAATACTCATTTTAGTTCCAAAAATTTTTGCCGGCTCACTTAGGTGCCAAATTAGAGAAAAAAAACGATAACTTAAGTGCCTCTAGTAATAAATTCCAGCGATTCATTTGACGTGGCATTTTTGATAAAATTTTAATTATTACTTGACTTTTTTATGAAAAAAGAAGGCCAACGTGGAGATGACTTGGCCCTCATGTTAAACTTATCTTCTCTCTCTATCATTCTGTCTTTAGACTTACTGGCTCTCTTCCTCTCTCTTTCATACCCATAGCGATTCATTCAAACTCAAAACCCAGCTGAAGAAATTTTCAATCGGGCAACTGATGCACCTCAAATATTTTTCAATTTTTCGAAATAGAAAAGTTGGACAGAATCGTTCTGTCCAAAACAGAAAAGTTAAGAGCTGGCGAAATTCAAAAAGGAAAAATTCCTCGCCAAACTTCATAAACATAAACTTTTCAAGGTAGAGACAGATGATAATGACCCAGCTAAAAACTTGATCAAAAGTTTAAAATTTCAGAGAAACGAAGCGGCAATTCGTGTTAACACAAAAACCCATGACAATAAGCAAAGAGGGAAAAGAAGAGGGACAATAGCATACCTTAGCACTCGAGCAAATCACCAGCAATATGATAGTTCGTGATCTTTTTGCTTTTGGGTTTTTCTCTTAAATGGCATCAACACCCTCCTACAAATTAAATCAATCGTACCCATACTTCAAAACCCCTCAAATCGAGCGTCACCTCCACTTCAATGGACTCAAATCTGCATAACCTGAGTAGAGAGCACTCAGTCAAAGTTAATGGCCAAATCCGTGGCTAATTGAATCGCGAAGAGAAATCTATTTCGTCTTGCATATGGACCCGGACAAGCAAACTTTTTGGTCTGCATGGAGTTTGGGTACTACGACTTCAACCTCAATGGGGTCACTCTGTCCAAAGAGCAAGATCTTGACGTGTTCTACAAGAAGTTCGTGGAGTCAAGGATCAATGGGATGAAGTTGGGGGGCAGCCCTATTTGGGAGGTCGAAGCCCAGATTCAGCTTCACTTGGAGCGGCGGCACAAGAATGGGAGTTGACAACGATGGCAGCACTACGAGAATCGGGATAGAGGCCGACATGACCAAATATGAAGGAGGAGAGAGAAAGTTTGAGGGATTAGGGTTTGAAAAACAAAATGAATTTATCCCAAATTCATTAATTTAGGGCAAATAAATGAGAGAAGACGATGTTTAGCGTTTAAAAATTCATCTTCACCTTCAACCTTTGCTTCCAAGTCTTCATTGCCTTCCTCATCTTCATGAGCACCTCATCATCTTCAACTTTCTTCTTCTTTAATTGTAATTATCTGCAAAATGAAAAGGGAAAAAAAAATTGATATCCAACGTGGACAAAAATAAAGTCCATCATAATATTTAGGTATGACGTGGCTCTCTCCGGCTAGCCACATTAGACTATTTTATTATAAAATAATGACACGTTGGATTTTCCGACTACTTAGATCAGCATTAACACTTAAGTGATTGTTTTTTTCACAAAAGTGGCACTTAAGTGATCGCTTGAAAACTTTTGGCATTAAAATGAGCGTTATACGAAACTTTGAACACTTATAGTGTCCTTATGCCAACAAACTTACAAATAGATTGGTCAAATGCTCAGTTCACTTTGCCATAAAATGCCTCTTTGTGAGATATTAATTAACCTTAACTGGTTGAGCATCAAATGAGCCGACTCATCAAATGCAATTACAATAACATTGAAGGCAATCAAAATGACCATAAAGTATCACCAAAGTATATTAAATTCATCTGTAATCAACAGAGGTCAGCCCCCATTGCAGCAAATATAGGCACAAATAACTCACTCTTTGATCATACAAATGATAGACCAATATTGAAATGAATAGAAGAATTGTCACCAATTAGCACAATGAACCAATTAGCGATTTCCGTCAACACCGGTCATGCCATGTAAGATGGCTAACGTCCACGTCAGTGATTTCCAACCGAAATTAGCTAGAATGACTCAATTGACAAATTATCAAAAGGTTTAAGACTAAATTGACCAAATTAAAAAGTTTATGACTAAATTAGCATAAGTGCAGTAGTTTTAGAAATTTTTTGGTAATCATATTATAATTGCATCATCATAAACGCCATGTTACAAAATGTAGAAACTTCCATGAATTAATAATTTAGTGTTACGGATAGTTCGTTTAGATAGTATTTTGGTTTACATGCCTCATTTCCATGTTATGAAAATAGAATCTTCATAGAAATTCTCATAGAAGTAACTTTAAGATTGCATTTGCATTAAAGGTAAACTTGTATATCTACATCATTTTGAGTAAATTTACTTTTCTCTCTTGAACAATTTGAGTCATAAAAATGCAAAATTAGATTGCATTGCTTGTGGGATTTTGGTTATATTTTATTTTCATGTTTAGAAGCTCATTTGAAGAACGTAATTTATTTAGGGTGCGTCTTTGTGTAGCATGTTAAATCACAATATATATATATATATATATCAATATATATATATATATATATATATATATATATATTTCCTCTAAAGAATTAGTCTACTTTAGAAATTTTGCATGGACGGTGCCCTGTCGTTGAGGGTCATAACAGGTCTTATTGAATTTTTGCATGTAATTGCGTATGCATGTTAGGAAATAAAAATCAATATGGATAGTTTTCTTCAAAAGAGAAAAAGTACCAATATTGGCTTCTGGAGGATCATAAGAACAATGCATTTCTTCATTTCGCTTCTCCGACATGTATATGCGCTACAAGTTCAACTATCAACACATAACTCAGAAGCAAAAAGCATTTCTCGGTTTCTTCTGCAAATTCGAGATGGAAGAACAGCAAATAGAAAATAAAAAATACATAATCTCTTTTATTAGCCGTTTTAAATTGCATTTTCATAGAAAATCAAATAAAAGTAACTTTAAGATTGCATTTGTATGTAAGGTAAAGTTGTATATCTACATCATTTTGAATAGATTTACTTTCCTTTTGTGCACAATTTGAGAGTCATAAAAATGCAAAATTACACCCGTAGGATTTTGGTTAGATTTTATTTTCATGTTTAGAAGCTCATTTGAGGAAAGTAATTTACTTAGTGTACTTTTTATGGATCACAATACAGTGTGACATTAAAAAAAAATTTATTTAACTATTTGTAGAACTTTGTATTAACCCTTACACTTTAGGTTGGTTTTTCGTCTTGTAAAGAATTTTATTTAGGATTTAGAAAGCTAATTCAATATTGGCCTGAATTGACCATTTTGTCTAACAAAAAGATTTTTTTTTTTTGCAATTTAACTATTTATTATGTACGATATAACTTGAGTGCACCCATGAGGAAAATAAGAATTCCTATTGGATAAAAAATATTAAAAAAAATTCTTTATATAGCATGTAATCTGCATATAATCATGTATTAAATAGGCCACAAATAAGTTTGCTTCATTTGATATTAGGGGATAAGATTGTATCACGTTTTATTAGGAGGGTAACAACGTAATTTTCGGGCTCTATCCGTTATCCTACCAAAAAAAATAAATCTGCATATTTATATTTCCTTTAATGAATTGTCTATTTTAGAAAATTCGCATGGACGGTGCCCTGTCCTTGAGGGTTATAATAGGTCTTATTCAATTCATACATGGAAATGCATATGCAAGTCAGGAAATAAAAATCCTTTCCTTCTAAAGAAATAAAGTACCAATGTTCGCTTCCATAGGGTCATGAGACCAACGCCATTTCTTCATTTCTCGACAAACAAATTTCTCTGTTTTCTTCAGCAAATTCGAGATGGAAGACCAGAAATGCAGATTGTCTCCTACCACCTTGACGATTTTCATTCTTTGTCTCATTTGCATTCTAAGCATTTGCCCCGCTAATTCTGCTATTGCAGTAGCTGATAAAAGTAGCTCATTGTCAACTTATATCATCCAAGTACAAAAGCCGACCGACAAACATACCTCTACTTCAGAGGATCTCGACACTTTGTATCGGTCATTTTTACCTACCACAGCAACCGGCTCTAACCAAGAGCAAAGAATGGTTCACTCGTACAGACATGTGCTATCCGGGTTCACGGCCAAATTGACCGCCGAGGAAGCTAAAGCCATTGGGGAGAAGGACGGTGTTTTGTACGTGCGTCCGGAGAAGGCGCTCTCTCTACACACAACTCACACCCCCGCCTTCTTGGGCTTGCACCAAGGAGTCGGGCTCTGGAAGAACTCGAACCTCGGCAAGGGCGTGATCATTGGAGTATTGGACTCGGGGATTTTACCCCACCACTCTTCCTTCAGCGACAAGGGGATGCCTCCGCCTCCAACCAAATGGAAGGGCAGGTGCAACTTCAACGGCACATCCTGCAACAATAAGGTCATCGGTGTGAGGTCTTTCATCGGCTTGAGCAACACTGTTGTGCAGGCCGTTCCGCCATATGATGATGACGGCCATGGCACACACACTTCCAGCACAGCTGCCGGTGCTTTTGTGAGGGATGCAGGCGCACTCGGTAATGCCAAAGGCACGGCCATAGGCATGGCACCTCTTGCGCATTTGGCAATTTACAAGGTTTGCAGTGCTTCCGGGTGCCTTCAGGGCGACATATTAGCTGGGTTCGACGCGGCCATCGAGGATGGTGTTGATGTGATTTCCGTCTCTATAGGAGGACCATCCCTTCCGTTCTACAATGACGTGATCGCATTGGGTGCATTTGCCGCCACCCAAAAGGGCATCTTCGTCAGCTGCTCTGCGGGGAATTATGGGCCATCCAACAGCACATTGGCAAACGAGGCACCGTGGATTCTCACCGTGGGAGCGAGCAGCATTGACCGCAGCATAAAGGCCACGGCGCGGCTCGGGAACGGGCAGGAGTTTGATGGCGAGACCCTTGTACCAACCGCACGACTTCCGTCCGACGCTACTTCCGCTAGTTTATCCGGGAGTAGACGGATATGAATTCTCAGCCTTCTGCAATCCTGGATCACTACAAAACCGCTCGGACCTCCAGGGGAAAGTGGTTGTGTGCGACTGGGGCGATGGAAGTGGGGCAGTTGGGAAAGGTCAAGAGGTCAAGGATGCCGGTGGCGCGGCCATGATCCTCGTGAACGGTCTCATTGAGGGATACACCACATTGGCCGATAAGCATGTCCTACCCGCCGTCCATGTGAGATATATCGCAGGGAGAGAGATCAAGAGCTACATAAGCACGGAGTCGGTGCCAATGGCCACAATTCTATTCAAAGGCACTCACATCAGGAGATCGGTCGCCCCAGCTGTAGCATACTTCTCTTCCCGTGGCCCCAACATCCAAAGCCCAGGCATCCTAAAACCGGACATCATCGGCCCGGGCGTGAACATTCTCGCCGGTTGGGCATTTCCTTTAGACAATTCTACGGACAAGAAGCACGCATTCAACGTGATCTCCGGGACCTCCATGTCCTGCCCCCACCTCAGTGGTGTGGCGGCTCTGCTCAAGAGCGCGCACCCTGACTGGTCGCCAGCGGCCATCAAGTCAGCCATCATGACCACTGCCGCCGCCTCCAACATGGAGGGCCAACCCATCGTCGACCAGACGCTTCATCCAGCAGATATTTTTGCCACCGGTGCAGGACACATCAACCCATCAAAGGCCGTCGACCCGGGTCTCATCTACGACATCGAACTTCGAGATTACCTTCCTTACCTTTGTGGGCTCAACTTCAACGACTTCCAAATGCAGCTCATATTAAAAAAAAAAGTCTCATGCTCGAACATAAGGAGCATATCCGATTGGCAGCTCAACTATCCATCGATCAGCGTGAGCTTCAAGCCTTCGGTGGCAAAGGTGAGTGTGACAAGGACGGTGAGAAACGTCGGACCCGCGAAGTCGCATTACCAGTCAGTCATCGACCCGATTAAGGGTCTAGACTCAATTGGCGTGTACCCGCATGTTCTAGTGTTCACGGAGGCCAACCAGACAGCGAGTTACAGAGTTGACTTCATGAGGAGAGTTGATCGGAAAGCGACGGCACTGCCACCGTTCGCTCAGGGGGCAATCACATGGGTCTCTGCTCGGCATTCGGTTCGAACCCCTGTCGCTGTTGTGTTTGAGTGACCGTAGGGAGTGCCAACGATTTCTATGGTTCAAAAAATGAAGCCGACAAAGAGTGCGCTTGGGGAGTGACACATTTCTCTCTTGAATTTTCCTTTGAGAACTTTCTCATCTTTCGTCTCTTATTTATCTTGATCTGTGGTTTCACTCTTTCTTCGCGAGAGTTGGCCTAGATTTTCACTCCATTAGGGAAATTCGATCACACTTTAATTCAAGGACATTGATGCGGAGGAGTACAAAAATTTGGATGGTTATCCTTGGCATATGAAAAAATTTAGCATGATTCTTCTAAACGTAGAGTTGATAAATTTCGACACGACCATCTGCTTAAGATTGTTCAGTATAAGATTCATTGATATCTCGAAGAATCTTCGTTGATTAAGAAAGATCGTAGAGACTTGGATCAACCCAGTTTGACCGAGATTGATCCGGCCCGTTAGGTCCGGCCGGATAGAGCTCGACCCTGGACCGCATCTATCTCTTTACAGCGAAATTTTCCGCGTCACATGACGCATCTTAGTTGGGCCCAAATCTCCATTATTGCAAGCTCGCCACTTGTCAGCATATCAATCTAGTTTATTTTATTTTGGAGGAGAAAAAAAAGGGGAACAAAAGAGGAAGGAGGTAAGGAGCGGCAAAAAAGACTGTACACAAAACCCGTAATAAAAGGGTTTATAGGGAGAAAGTAGACGGACGCAAAGAGGGACGACCGTCGTTTCTACCGCCCAACCATTTTTCATCGTATTCTCACTTGATACCACGATTCCTCGCCGTCATAGCCGGGATTCACCCTCCATTCTCACCATTCTCATCCGCCTCAGAACCTTCTTCTAAACATCACAGAGCAAGAGCCTAGGTTCCGAAAGAAAATATTCATAGGAAGTTTGTCCTCTGAGGACTGCTGGTTGTCTAGGAGGAGGCCGCCCGTTAGCCGTCACTGCTTGCTCAAGTCCCGAAGGATTGCAGGGCCGGCTCCGTCCAACCCTGTTCTGCAGCCATAGACCTCCTAGCGACGAAGTCTCGCTTGAAACTCGTTTGCTGACCGTGATTTTGAACACCGGCACTAGTAGGAGCTCTTCTTGTTGATTTGGTCTCCGATTATAGCTGCATCCTCGCTCGTCTTCCAGGTAACTTCCGATTCCCTGAGTTGCCATGTTTTAGTTGAAGTTGAATTTCCTTCGTTAACACGTGTTGGATTGGGCTGGGATGTTTTTTCACTGATCCTGTACTTTATTTGTTATCCTCGTTCAAGTCGGGCCGTGAATCTGATTTTCAGTAGCACATAACCTGTTCGACGAAACTTATGAAAAACTCAGTGTAAGTTAGTTTCGTTTCCTGTTGTCATCTGAAAGCGATTACGTCATGATAACTTGATGGAATGCGTTTTGTATGCCATCCACTCCATTTAACGTTTCTTGTCTCGTGGCTCCTAATGGCGGTCTTTCGGCGAGGTGTTGATGCTGAATACAAGATTTGAACGATGATCATTACACATAGCAGTACCGATTCATTTATCGATTTTCTTTTATCCGTTCGCTTTACTCATATTATGGCTGAAGTGGCAAGTGGTCGGTGAGATGATGAAAATAGCTGACGAGGAAGTTCGGTGATAGTCGACTGATGCTGGGTTCTATGATAAATATGGGCAATGGGCAATCGATAGCTAGTATATTCAATATACCAACATAGCGGCGTGAGGAGTTTTGATTGATAATGCCATAGTGTTATGAGTTTCAGTTCTGTTTTTACGTTTTCTGAGTGTGTGAGATTCAGGGGGAAAATGGGATGAAAGATTTTCAAGGAATAGGGAAAGAATAAAAAAAAGTTCTAGTGGGTTCATATGGTGTTTTTTAAGTGGAAAATGTTTTCCTAAAAGTTGTTTTTCATTAAACAAATAGAGCCTTAGATTGGATTCTTTCATGGTGGGTTAGGTTCAGGGGCATGATATAATGGCCCAATTTTCGTGACCATAATTTGTTTGTTAATTTCTTTTCTAGAATGGTTAGGACTAATTCATATCCATAATGAACCCATCAAACCTATCAAGAACGTCGCGGCTTCGATATTCTAAGATCATATTTTGGCGTGATCACATGCTACCATAGTATTCTTATCGCACAAGTTATTTTATTCAATATTTCGATTGTACTTACAATAATTGTGGGAGTAGATTTAGGAACCATAAGGATGTCCTAGGTTTTGGGGTTTATCTGAGACGATTTATAAAATCAAGAATATGTTCTATATCAAGAAGTAATATGAAACTAAATAAAAGAATGGGCATTAAGAGAAAAGGGTAAAATGGTAAGAAGACCAATCACAGGCAGTAAAACCTGCCGATTGTGGGGTACGTAAATTAAATTATTGTAATATAAATTGTAGTTAAGAAAAGATTAAGCAAGGATTAAGCAAATTACTCATATTTAAATAATATTGAAAGATTACAAGTGGAGATATAAAAAATACATATGCAAATTACAGAAAATAAAAGCCTTTGTATCCTTAGATCATGAACAAGATTCAAAACATAAAAGTGTTTCAGGGATGATATGTGAATATGAAACTCATAGGATTTTGGATTTCAGGAAAAGGAGTGAAAATATTCAAGAGGTAGGATCCGGGTATGAGTGTGGAAAATAGGATCCAAGTATGAGATGTGGAAAGTTTTGAGAGTACTATCTTATTTTTCCGGAGAGAAGAGAGAGAGACTCTAGGGATATATGAAAATTTGATGTGAAGAGTGATCGGTGCCCTTTCGGATGGAAGAGGTCCGTTTTTAAAGGCGTCTAGGTTACTGTAGAAAAGATTCACGGAGTCTAACTGTAGGAAAGAGTAAAAGGTGAATAGTGAAAAGTGTACAATGACATAGTGATCAGTGTATGCTTTTATAAAAGCTGACGGACATAATTATGAAAGTTGACAGTCACAAGCATCTTTCGGCTCCTTTCCTGTCTTTTTAAAATTTGGACAATGATTCTGGAGTATTCTCTTCTTCCTCTTCTTCTTCGTCCTTTACATCTTCTCATCGGATACCAGATATGCTTGGTATGCCATAATAGTTATCTTCATTAGAGTTTTCGCTATGGTGAGAATGGAAAGAACTCGAATCTTCTAATTGAAAAAGGGCCTATTTTAGCATCCTTGCCAGTTGCTGATGGGATTTAGCATATGCTAGTTTTGATAAAACAAATCCTTTATCATGGAGGAAAGGAGTGATATTGTCTAAATTAATTGGGTAGAGCTTCTGTTATTTAGCCAATCTGTGACTACTTGTTTAATAACTCTATTCCAAAATTTAAAATGATCCTACCATTTGATCTTAAATTTTCTGATGAGGACAATGGTGTCTGGATCAACAGATTTTCTATAATCAAAATCCTATGCCATGAGCAATGATACCCCGAAGTATAGAAAACAGAGCATCAATTGAGGGAATCTGATTTAATATGAAAGTAGTGCGAACTGGCTAGAGAACATCTTGTAACTGGGTTGCACCCATGGGTGTAAGATTTCAACAATGGAACCAAAATGTTCCCACCATCTAATAAACCAGAAAGGCACTTGGCAAATATCAGAATTTTCAAAGAAAAATAGCCAGGTACTAGTGTTGTTGGCATTTTTCCTAAAGAAAGTGTTCCACCAAGTTTGTTGGTAATCAAAATATGAATATAAAGATCTGTATGAAAGTGGTTTGGTGATTTTGACATCAAATTTCACTATAGTTGTAGGATGGGGTTTCCATTGGGAAGGATAAATGATTTTATGGATCCTTGCCGTAAAATAATTGATGTAGGTTTTATTAGAGAAATGTTTGATGGTGGCAGACTTTGTTTTTGTTAAGATTCTCTTATAAAACTCATTTGTTGTATAAAAATCATGAGGAACATAATTAAATTTTTCAGAAAACATATTTTTATTGGTTTTCATGGAAAAATCTGTTTTCGACTGTACTTATATTTTGAAATACGGTTTTTGGAGTGAAAACAGATTTTTGTTTTTGAGGGGCTATCTTGATTGGCTGAATAACCACCTCACTATAAAATCTTTTCCCTATTGCCTTTTGAGCGTCTATAGGAGAGGGATCTGCACTTACCACTGATTGTTTTGGTGACTGACTATTGAAAGCTACTTCAAGAAGTCTTAGTGCTTCTTTGTGAGATAGTTTAGTAATATCAAATGAAGTGTTTGTAGATGGAGAGGCGGGTTTCATTTTGTCAACCTGGTTGAAAATGGTGGTAATATTAAAAGGTGGTTCAGCAGATTGAACTGCTTGAAGCTAGGTCCTAATATTGGTTAGGCCCATGGGTTTTGTTATGAGGATTTAGCAATTTCTTTGCCTTTGTTTCTTCGAGTGGGTTTATTGGGAGGTATTTTCCTGTAAAAATTCTCTTGTGAGAAAATTAGGTAAAGAATTTGAAGCACCATTTATGAATTCGATATCAAAATCAAAAACGGATAATATAGCTTGCCAACCAGCAAAAATCTGTTTTGAGGCAATATTTTGAACATTTTTTTGCAACACATCTTTGGTAGACTTACAATCAATTATTAATAAAAATTTTGGTTCAAAAGATCTCCCTAAAAGTTGGATATAGAGAAAACAATAGCAAGAATTTCGTTCTAGATGGTGGAATAATTCTTTTTGATAGTCATTCCAATGTTTGAGACAAACTAAACAACTTGTTCTTTGTTGTCTATTGACTGCTTTAGAATTCCTCCATATCTAATTTCCGCGAAGCATCTGTTTCTACGATTTTGAAAGCAAAAGGATCACCAAGATGTAAGCAAGAAATTTCTTTGATACTATGTTTGATCTTTTTTACAATATCAGTATGAGCTGGAGTCCAAGGTGAAGGATCTTTTTTTAAGTCTTTAGTGAAGAGGTTTGCAAATTATATTTATATAAGGGAAGAAATCTAGAACATAATGTGGACTTCCAAGAAATATCTGCAATTGATTTTTATCTCTAATTTCATTAGGAAATTTTTTCGAAAATGCTATTGATCTTTCAATATATATAATAGTTCCTAAATGGATATAATGTCCTAGGAGTCTGACCTTTGTTTTAAAAAGAGATATTTTAGTAGGTGAAACTACTAAACCATTCCTTTTTTACAACATTAATGAAATGACCAATGTGCTTAAAATGCTAATTTATATTTGTGAAAAATATTAAGACATCATCTATAAAAACTATGATATAGTCAGAACACGGATTAAATATATCATTCATAATGCTTTGAAATTCAAAAGGGACATTTTTCAAACCAAATGGCATGACATTCCATTCATATTGTTCAAATGGGACACTAAAAGTAGTTTGCTATCTATCCTTTTCATTGATTTGAATTTACCAGAATCCAGATTCCATATCAAATTTGGAAAATATTTTCGCATTATGAAGTCTATCCAATAAATCCTTTTTATTAGGGATTAGATATCTTGTCCATTTTAAAGCTGTATTTAAAGATTTAATAACCAGTCTTGGAACTCTTCTTTTTAGCTCAGCATTTTTCTTAATATAGAAAGCTATATTATAAAATTGTCCCATGAAGAAGCACTACAACTTCTCCAACAGGCCTTCAATAATCAACCTCAACCTTCTATGGCATTGGTAAGTCCTGATACTTCTCCCATAGCTACCCAAAAGGCGATGGGTAAAATAATTTCTAGTGAGGTGGTCATTCAGCCATCATCAGGCAACTCAGCATTTTTGTTAATATAGAAAGCTGAGCAATTCCAAGTCGACTGACTTTTCCTAATGAAACTTTTATCAAGAAGTTCTTGGATTTCCTTTTGACAGAAACTTAAAACTTCATGATTCATTGGGAAGGTCTAGCCTTAGTGGGAATATTTTTCTCAGAAAATTCTAGTTCATAATGTAGATCAACTATGTGACATTTTCTTGATCTTAAAGCATTAGGAATAGTTGAACATATGGAATCTTCAATATAGGTTTTGAGATCAGCACTTTTTTTCGAAGATTCATTTTAGAAAGATTTTGCTCAATTTTCTTGTGTTCAAGATCTTCTTTTAAATATTTGAAGATGGGTTTCTTTGTTTGGGATGATACAATTTATTTCAAAAATAGATTGTTCTTAGAGAATATTCAAATTTCTGATTCTATATCGGATTTGGTTAAAACATTAATCTGATCAGGGGTATCTTTTACAACAAAATTGATCAGGGCTATGTGTCTGTGCGCGAGCGCGAGACAAGAAAAATTGAGTTGTTCATAATGACATCTTTCATTTTGTGCCCTTTCTCTTGGTATTAGAGCAAATATCAATCTCGGTGTAGTTTCTTCTTCTTGGCCGATCAAGACACTTCCACTGTCTTTTCCAAGATTGATGTAACTTCTCCATATTTTCTTCACTCAAGTGATCATTCGAATGCCCCTCAAGTCTCTCCCCCCTTTAGATGGAGACAATTATCCAAAATGGCATCGTGTCATGCTCATGGCCCTTGAGGCGAAAAAATAAACTATGCCTTGTTGATAGATCCTTGCCGCGTCTTGGTTCAACCTCTTCAGATTATCCCCTATGGATACGTTGCAATAGCATGGTGTTGATTCATTCTACAGTACCAACGTTCTCACATTGCGTTCTCTAGCATGACTTGACAAATGATGTCCGAAATGATCTTTGCGAGCGCTTCTCCCCTTGTAATGCTCCTTGGATTTTCATATCCATAGGGCTTTGTCTACACATCAACAAGCTACAACAATACCATGATTAAATCCTATCAAGATGAATTATTGTCATATTGAGCCTTGTCGATTTGCAATTGTGGAGCAATGTCAACCCTTCTACAGTTTCTTGAAAAAAAAAGATTCATTATTAGATTTCCTCCAAGGCCTTAAGGAATCTTATGCCATGGTTCGGAGTCAGATCCTCTTTATGGATCCACTCCCTTCCATCAACAGAGCATATACCTTACTCTTACAAGAGGAACAACAATGCACCATTCAAGACAGTCGCACCGTTGTTCCCGATCCTGCTGCCATGGCTGCGCTTCGTCTTAATGATGCTCGCACTTCTCTGTCTACGGGTTCTTCTAAACCCATTTTATATTGTACTCACTGTGGAAGGGATGGACATCTTGAAAGCAAGTGTTCACGCCTAACTGGTTCTCTGACTATTACCACAACTAACACCTTTGATTCCTCCTCTCCACCTACCCTTACCGTTGCACAGATAGAACTACTCCTTCATTTACTTCCAGCTGGTAATACTACACCTTCTTCTCACCATTTGGTGAATTAAGTAAACATTTTTATTTGTTTAAATTCCACTTCATCCTAGATCCCAGACTCTAGTGGGACAGATCTTATATTTTGTGATGCAACCTTGTTTTCTGAGTTTAAATGATAATACAACTTCCAACGCTGTGTCCCTTCCTGATGGGACTGTGATTCCTGTTCGACGAATCGGGCGGATTTCGTTACAACTAGATCTAACTCTTGATCGTGTTTTATTTGTTCCCCAATTTTGATTTAATCTTCTTTTAGTTAGTAAACTTACTACTGTTACTTCTCTCACCTCTGGTACTTGCTTTTATAAGGACCCAATCTCAATGATAACTTTAGCGACGGTAAGCTGCATGCTTTAGACAATAACATTTCATTTTCTAATACTTTTCTTTGCAGTGTGTGCTCACTTGCAGAGTAATCTCGCTTACCATTTCCTTCTAGTACAATTTCTACTATTTTATGCTTTGATTGAATTTATTTGGATGTTTGGGTCCCATATCAAACCCCCTCTTTATCTGGGGCACGGTTTTTTTTCTCACTGTGGTTGATGATTATTCTCATAGCACATGGCTTTATTTAATGTCTTCTAAAGCTAATGTAAATCGTTTTATCATTGATTTCTTTTCCATGGTAAAAACCCAATTCAATAAACGAATTTGTTGCATCCGCTCTGACAATGGAAAAGAATTTTTCAATCAACTTTTACCATTTCTTTTCCAGACTTTATGGGTGTTGTTCATCAATCGAGTTGTGTCCACCCCTCAACAAAATGGGGTGGTGGAGCGCAAGCACCGACACCTTCTCAATATTGCCTGTAACGCCCACCCACTTTCGGGATTAATAAAATAGATGATTATTTTTCATTTCGTTTTTGTGAATCTCACCCGGAACTGATCATTCTCGGTGTAATATCCTGAATTTTGACCTATTATCGGGACCGATAAAGTGTATATTAATTCTCGTTTGATTTTAGTAAGTCTCGCCCGGACTTGATCAATCACAGGATACTAACCAAATGGGAAAGACTAAATAGGAACAAGTACGTGGACCAAGAACCCGATCGCGATTGAGCATCGATTTTGAGAAACGTCGAGGGAATATTTTGGGCCAATATGGGTTAATCTTAGGAAAATGGCAGATTTGATATAATCAGTAACGTACGATCAGATCGTTGGTGATTCCGCATGACCGAAAGTACGCCTAACAAACGAATCCCGAATTTAGTCCGAGCGATCGCGATCTCCGGTACTAGTGATAATTCCTCACGTTCTCTCGAAAATCAAGACCATCGCGACTTGGAAAATCCTAGGTCAATACGCATAATACCTAAACAGCCGCCCATTAGTGAAAAGCCCTAGAATTTCAAAAACGAGTAAAATTGAACGCGAAACTAGACCCAAACTTCGACGTCAAAATTTCAAGGGTGATTACGAATATTTTGCAAGACCGACGTCATTTTATAGTGGCCATACATGTTTGGGACTAGTACGGTTGAAAACTGGAGTTTCGACAAAAATTGAGAAAATTACAATTTTGCCCTTGGGGACCCCGATGTTCGTTTCCAAGGCAAACAAACTTATTTTTCGAAACCGATGGCATTTTGGGGTGGCCATGCATGTCTGGAGTGCGTATCGTCGAAAATTGGAATTTCGACCTCGGGATAAAAATTTACGATTTTGCCCCCTCGAAACTTTCGGACTGATTTTTCGAGGGCTTAAAGGATGATTTTTAAGGATCCGACACCGTATTATTCTTGCCATGAATATATAGGACCGGTATGGACAAAAATTGAAATTTCAGTCCGAGATCGAAAAATTACGAAAATGCCCCTAAGTCCATTTTAATTAATTCCGAATTTTGACCCTAATTAGGGGATTAACCAAGGTTAAATGGGGCTAAACCAAGTCTGGTCAACCTTGGGTTAGGGATAAATAACCATTCAACTCCTAAATTATTGGATCAGATCAATTGGTGGCCCTTGGATCAAGGGCAAAGTTGTCAAAAGGCATTGGATTGTGACACATGGATTCCACTAAGTCCAATTTTGACCATAATTGACCTCTCTCTCTCTCTCTTCTTCCCATCTTGATCAGCCGAAGCCCCCATTTTCCTCCTCTTCCTCGCCGTTTCTTCCTTTTGACGTCATCACTGCCGGGAGGCCATCCACACCGAACCGCCGTGCCGGAGCCACCACCGCCGAGCCAACCACCGTCCAGCACCACCTCGCCACCCTCATCCTTTCACCCCTCATCTTTATCTTTCTCTCAATCTTTCTCCTCTCTCGGCCACAAGACCGAGCGCCATGGACACCACCGTCCACCGCCGGCTTGCCCCCAGATCGCCGCCGTCGATTCTCATCGCGTGTCGGTAATCGGCCGCCCATTCCCGTCGCCTCGAGTTGATATTAGGCAAGTATAAACCCTAAACTCTTAACTAGTCTAATCGTGCATTTTAGAGGGTAATTTAGAAGTTAATTAGGCTTAATCATGGTCTAATTAGGTCTAGTATTGTGTAGAGTGATTAGGGGACCTACCTAGTGCTTAATGAAGTGGTTTAAGGGTGGATTAGGGCCTAATGAGGGTGCTGCCCTGGTACTGTTCACCAGAACCGAATTTGCTTAAGTGTTACACTAATTGGGTTCATTGGCTAAGGATTTTGAATTGGACATTTTAGGGACTAATTAGGCTGAGTTAAGGCTTAATTAGGAGTATTTGGTTGATGGGTGATTAGTGATGGTGATTAGGGCTCAATGAGATGGATTAAATATGGTTTAAGGCCTAATTGATACTCTGTCCTAGAACTGGTTCATCCAGTACCGAAAATGCCTTAATTTGTCCAAGTTGAGTATTTAATGGATGATTAATTAATGGCAAGAATTTAGGCATTTTAGGGGTTGATTAGGACTTGTATAAATTCTATTGGATGACCCCTAGATGGTGAGAGCGACGATCGAGATCGATTTGCCCAAGGCGGGCCTTAGGCGCATTAAATTGATTTGTAATAAATGTGTGGAATGAATGTTGAATTGATTGGGTTAGAATGGAAATAAATTGAATGTGCCGAGGGGGCGTTGAATTCATTGACTTAGTGAATAATTGAATTTGGTATGTTGGCCTACGGGTCGCTTTATCAAATTGTGGCTTTCGAGTCGGGCCTACGGGTCGCTTTATCAAACTGTGGCCTTCGAGTCGGGCCTACGGGTCACTTTATCAAATTGCGGCCTTCGAGTCGGGCCTACGGGTCGTTATATTCAATTGTAGGCCTTCGGGTCGTTATAATTGCACATGATTTATATTGATTTCAAATGCCAAACCTGCAGGGCTATGAGACAATGAATTGGGCCATAGGCCCTAGGTTAATTATAGCGATTTACTGGTTCATTAATTATTGTGCTTGATTTATTTGTCTGGAGGTGCACTTTAGTCTAGTTTAGGATTAGTGGTTTATACTTGCTGAGTTTTTCTCACGGTTGTGGTAAAATCGACATTTCAGATCCCCAGCCATGAATTTCAAAGACGCGCCGTTACATTTCGAGATCCCCACCCATATCGAGCGCACGATGATGATTCATCCAGTGGGGAATGACGAAGTGTACCTTAGACATTATGTCACATCCCGATTTTTGGGCCTGGGAAGCCGCAGGTAAAATCCTCAATTTCAGTCCCTAGGAATTGGCTATGGTTTAAGTTTGGCGGTTTTCCAATCAAAACTAAATTGTTTTCTCTTGTTTTGGAAAACCTAGTTTTCGGATCATTTGTACCCTTTCGTTTTGTTATTTTTGGGGAGACATTTGTTATCCGAATTTCCAAACGCTTTCTTCTGGAAAGTTGTTCTAAACATTTTGAAGTTTTACATGATTTAATTTCAGAATTTTTGGAGTTAATATGAGTGGTACGATGGCCTGATTCTCAGACTGCGTGAAACTGCCCGGAATGGGAATTTCGGTGATGTTTACACCGTATTGATTTTATACAAGCTTTTCTGGGCCGAGTTTGGAAAAGTTTCCTTCATGAAAGTTGTTGAGAACTTCTTTTTCTATAACGTGTACAAATTTAGGAATTTTCTGAGATGATTTGCATGCTGGACAGAGCTTATTTTGAGAAACAAAAATGCTGTTCCAGTGAACTGTTTTTAGTCTGTCTTTGAGTGACCGAAAATGGTATTTAAAGAGAGAATCAGATTTTGTGTTCTTCACGAAAAATGTTTATTAAGGTCTTGTTTATGACATATCCGAATTTGAGAATTTTCGGAGTTCATTTACTATGATTTTAAGTCCGATTTCGTGAACAGTGCAAAACTGTTCGGTTTTTCCAGATTTCAAAGATTTAGCATTTTCTATATGAGAAAGTTGGAATTTGGACTTGGTGTCTTCTGGTGATTTAAAGTACACGTTCCAAGCTTTCAAATGAGATATTTTATGCATTTTTCGGAGGTCGGACCAGGGGAAAACGAAAATTGGAAAATGAATAGCCAAGAGTAAAGCTTGTTCAAGAAGCTTAATTGATGGCTTGGTCTTCTTTTCCACAAGCATTTATTGGCTTGCATTTATGATTCTTGACTTTGATGGCCTTCATGATGGCTTGTGAGATAAGCGATTACCTCATTGCCCCGATGACCTAAGCGCTTACCTCATCCTTTTCTTTGGCCCCAAGATTTGGCTTCCTATAAATAGAAGAAGGGCCATTCGGCCAAGGGAGAGAGAAGGAGAGAGAGAGAGAGTAGCCGTGAGGGAGAGAGAGGGAGAGAGAGAAAGAGAGGACCAAAGTTGACCCTCCATTATTTTAGTCATTAAGAGCATTTAATAACATTAAACGCATGCTATGATGACATTTGACTTAGAAGTCCTCTCTTATTGGCTTAAGTTTAGGGTTTTATTTCCCCCCTTCTCCCTCACCTCACGCCAACATCTTCTTCTTCGTCTCCCTTTGATTCTTGTTTTCTCACCCTCTTGACCAAGAAGCTCATGCCTAGAACAATCCCGAACCGGCTAGCCCGTCTCTCTCTTATGGTTTGATCGAGTGAGGAAGCTACGTCCAAGGCCGTGTGTTCATGTTCAAGCCCAAGATCGCCCGAGAATCGTCGAGACTCCCGTGTTCCTTTCTTGTTCTAGTTTGGTTGATTGTGTAAGTAAACTTCCTAATATCGGGAAAGGAAGTTGTGATGCGCTGTGACACGATTTGCTTGGACCGTTTCTCGGTCGTTTGGTTGATTGTGGTTGGTTCATTTCTTGATTTGATCATGTTTCGTGTTTGATGTTGTTTTGAGATAGAACCGAGCCGTGGTTTGTAACGTGTGCACGATGTAGCCGTGCTTGATGTTCTCTTGTTGAACTTTGCTATTGATCTGCCATTGATGCGGGTGCGGTAAGGGCCGGCTTGTGCTAACGGCGATCCCCTCGTCCTCGCTTGGTATTAGTAGGTTTACTTACTGGGTCTCCCCGACTCACCCCCCAATTTTTCCACCCTCAGGTCCATTGGATGGTCGAATGGACGGCAGGGACAGGGGGAGCTTGAACCATGTTGGAGTTCGGAGAAAGCGAGGAGAAGTAGTGGGCTTAGGACACCCAAGCCACAATGTTTGTTGTATAAATGGCTAAAATTGGATAATTTGGCCTGTAAAACATGTTTGCATGCTTTGTAAACATAAGGTTTGCTCATGATGCTGTTGTCTTAATCCCGCTGTTGTTGTTATTGTGATTGTCCCGAGTATGCTTCCGCGCTTGTGTAACGAAAGATAATAATGAACGGGACGTCACTTTAATGGCCCCGAGGTATGGGGCGTCACACATTATACGTTAGTTTGGGTAGACGTAGGTTTAGCTCACCATGAGACCCACGAGTACCTAGCTTGGTGTTTCTGGGACCGTTTTGGAGACGAGTTTGGTCCCATCAGGTCTGCCGATGTCCTGTTTGTAGGAAAGGGTTAGCTGGACCGTCATTACCTAGACGGTGATGTAGTAGATGTTGATATGGAGGGCAATCCCGACTCTGAGGTCGAGTACGAGATTGTGAAGGATGAGGAGGAACATGAGGAGCTAGGTGAATTAGCTTTTGAGCCTGAGGTAGTAGATCCCGTTCTAGAGCAGGCGGTTGCCGAGATCCCTAAGCCTAAAGATATAGATGAGGACGAGAAGCAGGATACTGAGCCAGGACAGAGTTGGAGGCTATGAGTACCGAGGAAGAGCCGGAGCAGTCCAAGAGTTCCTCTAAGTCGTCAGGCTCTGATCCTGACTGGGTACCCTAGGCTAGACCTCAGTTTTAGGAGCGAGGGCTAATACTTTTTGACCGTAGCCCTCATCTCTTGATAGTTGACCTCCTCAGCAACTGATCCTTTTTTTTCTTAGTGGCCCTACTGTTGCATCTTTTGTTTGTAATGGATATTGTATATAAGTTTCATAATGAATGTATATATTGTTCTTTTTATCGTTTGTAATTTGATGTCTGGTGCTATTCATGGTTGCTCTGTATATTGTCTGGTTGTATATATATACATATTATATATACGTCGTTTCCGCATGTGTCGTGTTTTCTCTGATTTGGGTTTTCGGGTCGGTGACGTAACCTGGGAGCGTCGCACCACACTTCAACCTATTTGTGGGATGTCTACGTTTCGTGGGGTACGGCGCGTGACACTCGGGATATTGACCATTAGGGAATGGCTAACTAGGAAAACGATGCGTGGACCCAAGAACTCGACCGTGAATCGAGTTCGATTTCGAGAAGCGACGAGGGAATATTTTGTGTCAATGTGGGCAGATCTAAGGAGAGTGACGGATTCAATTTGACCAACGACGTGCGATCGGATCGCGGGTGATTCCGCACGATCGAGAGTACGCGCGGCTAACGATCCCAAACTTATTCCGGACGACCGCGACCCTTGAGACTAGCGATAAATCCTCGTGTTCTCTGGAAAATCAAGACCGACACGACTCGGGTAGCCCTAGGTCGATACGCGTAACCCCTCAACAGCCGCCCGTTAGTGAGAGACGCTAAAATCGCAAATTGAGCAAAATCAATCGTGAAATTGAGTCCAGACTTCGGTATCGAGTTTTGTGGGCGTACGCAATTATTTTTGCAAGGATGACGTCATTTTTATGTGGCCAATCATATTTAGGATTAGTAGAGTCAAAAATTGAAAATTTGACCCGGGACCGAAAAATTACCGTTTTGCTCTTGTGCCCTAGCCTTGTATTCCGAATTTGGGGATTTATTTGGAGATTATTTTTAGGGTTTTATATTAAATTGTATCAGCTCAATAATGCTGAAATTTTGGACCATAATGCCCCCAAGATTTTTAGCAACCATTGACTTTAGCCCTTGGATTAGGTGCAAGATTGTCATTATTGTAAAGTTGGTCACCAACCCCTACTTAGCCCAAGCCATATACACTCTAGTCTCTCTCTCTCTCCTCCTCACTCCACCATCACCATCACCGGCCATCCCCTCTCTCCCTCTCTCCCGTAAGCTCTCCCCCTCCCTCTCTCCTGGCAGCGCGCGCCACCACCGCTGGAGTGCCTTCGCCGCCTCCTTGACTGCGTGCCGTAGGGTGTGGAGCGTGACATTGCCCATGCCCTTATGCTTCCAATCCAACCTTGCCATTGTTTTTTGGGGTGAATGCATCTTCATTGCCACCTACATCATAAACAGACTTCCCATTGCCATCTTGACTGGGAAAACTCCATATAAGGTTTTACAAGGTCAGTTACTGAATGTCACTCACCTTCAAGTATTCTATTACTTGTGTTTTGGGTACAACACCTCCATTCAAAATAAATTTGATGTCCGTGCTACTCTAGGGCTTTATTGGGATATCGCAAAGGTAAAAAGGGGTATGCCATTTTTTATCTCCTCGCCAAAAAGCTATATGTGAGTCGAGATGTTGTGTTTCACAAAACAATTTTACCTTATTCGATGCTCCCCAACCTAACCTTGTTAGGCTCACCTATATCACCATTACCTATCACACAATGTGACGAGATAACCCAACCACCACCTACAAATCATACACCACCACAAACGCCCTTACTATGACATCTCCGAATTTGGGCCTAGGAGCCGAGGGCAAGTGATTGATGAATGAGCGGGTAATTCGAGCTGAGAGTCGGTGTCACATCCCGATTTTTGGGGCCTGGGAAGCCGCAGGTAAATGGTAATATCCTCAATTTCAGTCCCTGGGAAATGGCTATGAGTTAAGTTTGGCGGTTTTCCAATCAGAACTGAATTGTTTTCTCTTGTTTTGGAAACCTAGTTTTCGGATTATTTATACCCTTTCGTTTTGTTATTTTTGGGGAGACTTTTGTGATCCGAATTTCCAAATACTTTCTTCTGAAAAGTTGTTTCAAACATTTTGAAATTTTACGTGATTTAATTTCAAAATTTTTGGAGTTGATATGAGTGGTACGATGGCCTGATTTTCAGACTGCGTGAAACTGCCCGGAATGGGAATTTCGGTTATGTTTACACCGTCTTGATTTTCTACGAGTTTTTCTGGGCCGATTTTAGAAAAGTTTCCTTCATGAGAGTTGTTGAGAACTTCCCTTTCTATAACGTGTGTAAATTTGGGAATTTTCTGAGATGATTTGAATTTTGGACAGAGCTTATTTTGAGAAGCAAATATTCTGTTCCAACGAACTGTTTTTAGTCTGGTTTTGAGTGACTGAAAACGGTATTTACAAAGAGAATTAGATTTTGTGTTCTCACGAAAAATGTTTATTAAGGTCTTGTTTATGACATATCCGAATTTGAGAATTTTCGGAGTTCATTTACTATGATTTCAAGTCCGATTTCGTGAACAGTGCAAAACTGTTCGGTTTTTCCAGATTTCAAAGATTTAGCATTTTCTATATGAGAAAGTTGGAATTTGGACTTGGTGTCTTCTGGTGATTTAAAGTACACATTCCAAGCTTTCATATGAGATATTTTATGCCTTGATCGAAGGTCGGACCAGGGGAAAACGAAATTTGGAAATAAATAGCCAAGAGTGAAGCTTGTTCAAGAAGCTTAATTAATGGCTTGCATTAATGCTTGGTCTTTTTTTCCACAAGCATTTATTGACCATTATTATTCTTGACTTTGATGACCCTTCATGATGGCTTGTGAGGTAAGCGCTTACCTCATTGTCTCGATGACATAAGCGCTTACCTCATCAAACTTTGGCCCCAAGTTTCCCCTTCCTATAAATAGAGAAAGGCCATTTGGCCAAGGGGAGAGAGAAATAGAGAGAGAGAGAGAGAGAGAGAGAGAGAGAGGGAGAGAGAGAGAAGCCGAGAAAGAGAGAGAGGGAGAACCTCACGTGAAGCCCCCCCTTCCTCTCCCTCACACCATTTCCATGCCCCGAGAGCTCCGGCCAACCCTCTTTCTTATTTCTTACTTTGTAGTCATGATCGAGAAAGAAAAAAATAGAAAGAAAGAAAGAGAGAAAAAGCTTACCAATTAGCCTGTGTCTTTCTCGTGGTTCGATCAAGTGAGAAAGCCAGACCCAAGGCCATGTGTTCGTGTTCAAACCCGAGAACCACCGAGAATCGCCCGAGAGTCGCCGAGACTCGCATGTCCTTCATATGCCTCATTTCTCTAGTTCTTGTTTTAGTTTGGTGTAAGTAAACTTCCTAATATCGGGAAAGGAAGTTCTGATACGTTGTGACACGGTTTGCTTGGACCGTTTCTCGGTCATTTGGTTGGTTGTGGTTGGTTCATTTCTTGATTTAATCATGTTTCGTGTTTGAAATTTGTTTTGGCGGTAGAATCGAGACTTGAAAGGCAAAGTGCGCATGTTATAACCATGCTTGATGTTATGTTGTATGAACTTTGCTATTGATCTGTCATTGATGCGGGTGCGGTAAGGGCCGACTTGTGCTAACAGCGATCCCCTCATCCTCGCTTGATATTAGTAGGTTTACTTACTAAGTCTCCCCGACTCATCCCCATTTTTTTCCCACCCTCAGGTCCGTAGGATGGTCGCATGGACGGCAGCGACAGGGGAAGCTAGAGCCATGTTGGAGTTCGGGGAAAGCGAGGAGCAAGGAGAAGTAGTGGGTTTAGGACACCCAAGCCATAACGTTTGTTGTATAAATGGCTAAAATTGGATAATTTGGCCTGTAAAATATATTTGCATGTCCTATAAAAATAAGGTTTGCTCATGATGCTGTTGTCTAAATCCCGTTGTTGTTTTTAATGTGAATGTCCCAAGTATGCTTCCGCTTGTGTTTAATAAGATAATAATGAACGGGACGTCACCTGAATGGCCCCGAGGTCGGGGCGATACAGTAGGAAATGGAATGGACAGTATGATTAGAACGAGTATACTGAGGGTTGGTCATGGTTCGATCGAAAGATTATTCATGAATGGGCCTAGGGATTGACAATGGAATAACTCCCTGATTACGCAAGATGATTAGAGTAATATGACAGTAGAATGACCCTTCAATCATAGGGGCCGTTAGTGGAACGGTCTGGGGTAGCTGTGTATCAGTCCGATGTCGACATGTATCGATCGCGGGTGATACCACACGGCTATGCATCGGTCATGGAGGACCATGAATTAATTCCGGGATACTGGATTCTACAAGGCCACGTGACAACTGAGAGTCAATCATGAGTCGTTGACACTCGAACGTGGACAGGTCACGAATCATTACGCCAAGTTAAGTAGGCAATGGACGAGCCATGTGCCAGGCCACGAGCCCAATAGCTTGGCCGCAGACTAGGCTATATGCTAGCCGCGTCGGTCAGGCCGTGTGCCTAGACATGACTAGCTATCGTGCCCGTTAGCTAGGCTATAGACCGGCTACGTACTCGGTCGTGTACTAGTCATTGTACTTGACCCTTGTGCCATTCAACGTGCTGTTAGATCCGGTTTCGACCTAATCCCGTGCCCAAGAAATATGACCATGAGCCGTGCATTGTGCTATTCATGAGCCATTGCGCGTGTTTGGCCGTGAACCGATCCCTCGCTCATATGACCAGGCGTGGTGCTTGGCATGTTGCTCGCATAATCGGCATTGTGCTTGTGCAGCCAGTGTGGTGCTCAGCACGTCGCCCGTGTAGCCCGACGCAACGCTTGTGCAGCCTGGCCATGTGCTCAGCCCTATGCCCGGGTGGCCCAGTCGTGTGCCTGTATGGCCCGGTAGTGCGCCAGGCCACGCGCCTAGTCAAACCCGGCCACGTGCCTAGCCAGCCAGTTAGCTTGGGTTTATTCCATTTTACTTGGGCCGTGGTTGGTTGTATTATGTGATATTTGAGGACATTCTTGCACCAACCCTCATGTCGAACAGGTAATCAAGCATGGACAACCCTCGGAAAATTAGCGGAATAAGTATGATGCTGGGTTGCGAATTTAGTATCAATTAGTCGAGTTTGTGTAAACCAATTGGCTTGAGAAGTTTGTGTGAGAATTTAGCATGCTCAGGAGACTCACGGTTCAGCTATGGAGAGGAAAAGAAAACAAAAAATTTTGACCAAGTCAAAGGCTTATTAAAATCCATTTAAGGTCACCATTATCGAACCCCTTAGGTGTCCCTCTCCTTTATTGCTTGGCAGGTGAGATGTTTAGCCTTATTAAGGCTGCAAGATGACTCATGGTCATCAATTATTGACACAAAACAAGGGAGATGTTCAGCCTTATTTAGTGGTTAATTGCATAGAAAATTAGGGATTAAATTTTAACCCCTGAACAAAAATATTACAAATCGCATAGCATAAAGTTTGGGTTCATATAGATTAACTGCATTTCGCATCGGATCGGCGGTGATAAGCGAGCTTAAAATTCATCATGTAAATCGAGCTCGGGCATCGAACGAGACTCGGCTCACTCAGAAAGCATGAGCCGAAAATCACACGCAAAAGGGCTTGGTTTTCTTAATTTGAGCTTAAATTAGCCCATTATGCTTAATTAAAGAAAAGCCCAAATTAATTCAACCCACTTAGAATTAAATTAAAGCCTAAACCTAAGCCCATTAGGATTAGAAAGCCCGGCTAATTGACCTAGGTTTACACTATAAATATATGTTTATGTCTCATAATCGAGGGGGGAGTTCTCATAATTTTCAGATCAGATTTTTTTAGAGAAATACACGTGAGTGAGAGTAAGAGAATAGAGAGACGAAATCGTGAGGAGAGCTTCAAGCGGTGGCTGGTTTCTTTTGATTTTTGTCCATATATGATAAAGAAAACCAGCAAGTATTGGGATGTTTGAAGGCAAGAAAGAAGCTGCAGGTCAACGAAAGACACGCACGAAGACTACCCCTCTCGGTTTCTGTCCCTTCACCGAGCAAACTTGCGGACTTCAGCGTCGGATTTTGGTGGCCATCGAGGGTATTCAGCGAGCCCATCACTGTAGCAACTTGTTCTTGCTATCACGTCCAACAACGATTCATCCATTGTCGTGATTTACGGTGGGCACCATCTCTTGCCGTGAGCCTCGTCCCAAGCAACAGTGACAATGCCAAGACCAGCAACTTTCGCATGCGGTCCTAACAAACTCACTAGTCCCGACGAAATCCCCGATCGGTGTTGCGTTACTCCGTTTCTTCACCAAACCCATCGCCGCCGCCCGACGCACTGCCAGTCACAATCCCGATCCGCTGCAAATTCAAATTAGGAAAGGAATCTGCAAATCAGGTAATCATCTTATCCCAATTTGATTTGAATATTTTATTATCTAATTTATGCTTATTGATATCTAATCTTGCATATTTTGATAATAGGCAATATTTCAATTAGGATTTATTTCTTTTTTTTTTTGGAATCTTGGATATCTGATCTTATCAAATTTGGATAGAATTTAGAATTTTCAAAATCCTTTAAATATATCCAAGATATTTGGGGTATCTAAATTTTTTCAAGATGTGATCGATTAGGAAAATTTCTTAATCCGCAACCGCACACGTGGAAATAAATCTATCTATCAGGCTTTAGATAGAGTTATTTCCATAGCGGATATTTCGAATTTTAGGATCGATCTGTCAGGCTTCAGATCAAAACTTAATTCGAAAGATTTAGCGGTTATTTTTTTTTTACTTAAAAATTTGCAATTTGAATTGATTTTTTTTAGAAGATAATATTGCATGTTTAGATAATTGGCATTTTTAATTCTGAATTTCATTAAAAGAAATAAAAAAAATAATATGTCCATCATTGGAAATAGGTCATGTCGTTGCATGACATATAGTTTGCATGTTAGGTTGCATTAATCTCATGTCAATTTTTGCACGTCATTACATGTAGGTTAGCTTTCATTTAAATAAGTAAAAAAAAAAAAAAAAGAGAAAATTTCTGCACCTTTGAACTCTAAGTCAAGATTTATCAAGATTGTCAAATTGAGTATTTTTTATGAAATTGGTACCGAAAGGGCGTTAGGGAATCTAGCGTAACCAAATCCCCGAATTCATAATTTCTGATTCGCAGAAATAAAATAGTACTCCCTCTATTTTATTTAGGTTTTTAATCAACCTACCTTAAATGATTAGTGGCGACTTCCATTGAAAATATTTGCATGCTCACAATTGGACCAAAATTGCGATTTGGTAGAGTTTGGGAGAACTCGAGCTAGGTTAGTTAATTTAATTGATCTAGTAATCCATTAGCCTAAGATCGGAAAATGCCGATTTTTTTTAGGTCGCGACACTCCAGTACTCATTTTAAATAACCCCATTAGGCGTTTCTTACTTTTTTGTCTACTATCAATGATCCATCCACTTGCACTGAGGCAATGGGGCATCAGGAATGGAGAGATGCCATGTAGGCTGAAATCAAAGCTCTTTCTCATAATCATACATGGTCCCTCAAACCACTTCCACCTGGCAAGAAGGCCATAGGGTCCAAGTGGGTCTATAAAATTAAAAGAAAATTTGATGGTAGTATTAACCGATATAAGTTGAAGTGAAAGACTATCGTGATACCTTTGCACCTGTTACCGAATTAGTTACCATTCGTGCACTTTGGCTGTTGCCCCAACTAAGGGATGACCTCTTGAACAAATTGATACTAACAACACCTTCTTATGTGGTGACTTGGACGAGGAACTATATATGAAACCTCCCTTTGGTTTTCGGCATGAAGGGAGGATCTTATGTGTTGAATTCACAAATCTCTATATGGCTTAAAATAGGCATCCCGTCAATGGTATTCCAAGTTTTCTATTGCCTTATGTGACTTCGGTTTCACACATTCTCAAGCCGATCATTCCCTTTTTGTCTTATACAGTGGCAGTAACTATGTGTTTGTAGTACTGTATGTTGATGATCTAGTCATTACTGGTATTAATGCTTCTTTGATAGATTCAGTGAAGACTATGTTACATAATCAATTCCACATTAAGGACCTCGAGCCTCTAAAATATTTTTTGGGTATTGAGGTGACTCGATCTTGTTCTGGTCTTTATTTATGCCTGCGAAAATGTACCATGGGTATTCAAGAAGATTGTGCTTTTAATGGAGCTCGACCAACTATTACTCTCATGGAACAGAATATAACATTGAGTATTGATACATGCACTCTATTGGAGGATCCAGGCCAAACATTGCTCATAGTGTCGACATCCTGAGTCAATTTATGCATGCACCACGCCATCCACATTTGGATGCAACACACCGTCTCCTATGGTATCTAAAGGCTACCATAGGCCAATGACTCTTTTACCCAGCTAGAAATGAACTCCAACTCACATCTTATTGTGACTCGGATTAGGCTAGTTGACTATGATTGGGTATTGCATTTTACTAGGTTATAGCCCAATTTCTTGGAAAGCGAGAAATAAATAATGGTCTCACGCTCTTTTGTTGAAGCGGAATATCATGTAATGGCAGTAAGTACATGCAAAATTATGTGGTTATCATACCTCTTATGAGACATTGAGATGCTTCTCCAAGCCCTAGTTTCCTTACACTGTGATAACCAGGTTGTTCTCCTCATTGTCACCAACCCAGTTTTTCACGAGTGAACGAAACATATTGAAATTAATTGCCATCTTGTTCGTGAAAAAATACAAGCCGACCTCATTG
Organism: Syzygium grande; assembly: GCA_024733475.1. Lineage (NCBI taxonomy): Eukaryota > Viridiplantae > Streptophyta > Magnoliopsida > Myrtales > Myrtaceae > Syzygium > Syzygium grande. The sequence goes on along the minus strand of JAMXDD010000001.1, from coordinate 37,688,210 downwards.
CTCCATTGAAGATTGGTATAGAGTCACAACTAGCTGACGTGTTTACCAAACCACTAGGCTCAAATCAGTACATGCGGCTACTTTCCAAGTTGGGCGTCCATAAACTACATGCACCAACTTGAGGGGGAGTCTTAGCATGATCATATGCCATCGTGGCATCATTATCCCATGAGTTGTTTTATTCAATCTTTCTATTGTACTTACCATAATTGTAGGAGTAGATTTAGGAAATATGATTGTGAATGATATGTATATATATGTACATATAGAATCTAAGAAAAATTGAATCAGTTCACATTGGGACCTTCCACTTTGTGTCTTTCTCATCATAAATGGTAAAAAGAATGAATGATCACTTAGACAAACAACCTTTCAAGTTAATGGTACCAAAAGGGCTTTAATAGACATTAACGTAATCAAGTCATTGAGCTAGAATCTCTGGTTACATAGAAAACGAGGCAACACTCCCACTCGTTTGGTTTCTAGCTGACCCCAAATGGCTAGTGGCGACTTCCACTTCACATAGAATGCTATAGGCTAAATTGAACTAAAAAATAATTCCAATTTAGCACGAGATTAGGGCTTGGAAAAGCCTGCACCTAATTGAAGGTCGTTGGCCTGCCTTCAGGCATTACCTATAAAACCTAGTCCTTTTCCCCCTCAAACAGAAAAGGGAGATCGTCATATGTATCATAAACAAATCAACCTGTCTACACATGAATAATAAATGTGTCATGTGTACTTTAATTTTTAAATCCATTTGACACAATTAGACGTATTTGAGTAAACCGGTTGATGCCAACACGATGTGATGAGTTTAGACGCTATTTGATTCAACTGCGATTAAAATGCAGTGTATTTGTTATGCTGTAATCGCATTAAGAAGATATCTAACTTGTATGTTTGGTAATTTTGATAAGTTCTAAAGTTAGGTATGAGTGAGGCAACTCCTTAGCTACATCTTTGGAGGTATTTGCAAAAGATTTTTTAAAAGCCGTAGCACCCATTTTTACAAAAAAAAAAAAAAAGTTATTGCAAAAAAGTTGTATCAAATATGTTTAATTCATTTCTACAATGAGAGCTCGTTTTGTAAAATGTCTTTTCCTACAATAAGCAGTTCATGTTTGAGTTCCAACGATATGATGATAAATGAATGAGTCAGGTTTGGTCAACCATAAGAAATTGACTAGAGTATAAGGTTTCTACAAATAAGAACTCCATAATATATACTAGTTCTGGGTTGTATCCAAGCCCACCATTTGCTCCTGGACGTGGAAAAAAGTCCTCGACTTACGAGATACTGCTCGATCTATGTTTCGGTGGAAAATTGGTAACGGTCGTTCAGTTTCTTTTTGGTTCGACTGGTGGCATGACAAAGGCCCCCTCTATCCTTTGTTCAGTAATACGGATATCTACCAGTCTCGTATTCCACGGGACACGTCTGTTCGTACTTTTTTTGATTCCGTATGGCAACACTCACCTACCTTGTTTTCTTTATCAAGCTGGACAGAACCTACCCCTAATTTTGAGGATGACGTTCAAGATGAGCTCATTTGGGCGCCCCAAACCTCCTCCACCTTCTCAGTGGCCTTGGCGTGGAATCATATAAGAAGAAAAGGACTCCCGGTTCAATGGCATTCCTTCATATGGGATCATCACATTGCCCCACGACACGCTTTTCTTCTTTGGATAATCTCCCTCAATCGGTTGCCTACACAGGCTGCTCTTATCCATAATAACAGGATTGACTCTACCATGTGCTGGCGTTTTATGGAGCTAACCCGGACTCAATAGATCACCCTCTTCGAAAGTGCCCCTCTACAAGAAGATTGGCGTTCTTTTGGGCAACAAATTTCTGCCTTCCATGGCGAATCGGCCGTGGCGTGAGCATATTATATGGGCAATGAAGGTTTGTGGAGGCCCATCTTTTGCACACCGTCTGGCCAGGTTCTCTTTTGGTGCCCTTTGCCACACAATTTGGACGGAAAGAAACAACTCTATCTTCCGAAACAAGAGTATCTTCATTCCGGGCATGTGGGAACACATTACCAAAGTGGTAAAGGACAAAGTTGCAGCTCTTGGAAGAATTCCAGACACGCCTTTGAACAGAAGACTACAGAGGAGCTGGGGCCTTTCACCTTCCATATTTTCTTAGTTGGGTTGTATTCGCCTCTCTTGTATATCTGGCTTTTCTTTTTCCTCCTTCCTGGGGTGTGTGTTCCCTTGTATAGTCCTTTTGGACCTGGCTAGTCTCTTTTTGCTGGTTGTTGCTGCTTCGGGCTATTTCGGTGGTATAGGCCTCCGTTCTTCACCGTCAGCGTGCTGCTGCCGAAGACATGGAATGCCCTCCAAGCTGCGGATTGGTTTGGGCTCTTCCTTTTCGGTTTAGTTCTTTATTTCTATTTGGCCCGTTTGTATCTAGCTCTTGCTGGTCCTTTCTTGACCTTATCTGGACATCTCTGTGTCCTAATATGGTTAGGAATAGGTCTGAGCTTAGTTTGTACTTGGTGATATGGAAAGTTATACAAACACTTACTTATACCAAAAAATATATATATATATACTAGTTCTAAGCTCATCCTACATATGAATGTGCATTTGCCTTTATCTGTCGAGGTGCAAACACATGATCAAACAATTGATGGTTTTTTTTTATGGTCAATATATATTGCAAAGACATGATATAAAATTGTTTTTTTCTTTATGTTCAACATGATTGTGAATATAGGCGTATACTATCAAGGGAAGATACCATAAATCTCCTTAAGTGGTGCGTGCTTCTCAAAGTCCCTTCAGAGGAGGCCATATTTCAAGTACCTACAACTCTCGATCATTTTGACTTAATAAATCCCATGAAATGGTTTCCATATCTCGAAGATCCTCACAGGCTTGACTTTGTTTCAAAAAACCCCGTGAACTTCATCACTTTGAACCAATACCCCTCCTAAGCTCATCGCCGTCGGGGATAATGGTTGGGTGACGAACTTGTGCTCATTACGTGCACATTTTGCACCTTTCCCAAAGACATTTTGGTCCAAAAACCACTATAATCCTAAAACTCTAAATTGAGTGAAAAAAAACCTCAATGATCCTTTGCAAAAGAGTGCCTAGTTGATTTGGCTTCAGTCCACCACATTCTCATTACAATACTCCTCTTATGTAGTGCTGCAATTTTTCAATCTACACTCTAGAAATCCTACCCCTTTCTTTTTTATCAAATTTAGGGCCTTTTAACGTTCTTGATGTGTTCTGACCAAAAAAAAAAATACATTCTTGATGTGCATGGTCGTGGCAAGGGAGAAATGTGGCTTTTTAGACTAAAGTGCCCCTTGACAAGGGGCGAAATGTGTATGTGAAAATCAATATTATTTGGTTGGACATTATCTTTAATGAGAATGAACTTGGGGGAGTTATTGGTCAAAGTGATATAGTTCAGGCTGTCATTTGGAACAATGTGAAATCTGGGAGGAATTTTGAGAATAGGCACCAATTTAGAGGGTATTTAGGAATGCTATTTATTGATAAATTATCTGCTCAATTTGGTGATGCGAATGTTAAGTAATTTACTATAAGCACAATTTTCCTACTTCCTGAAAATTTAAACTTTTGGGATAAATCGCAAATTAATATGGTACTCAAGCATATAGGTCAAAGGCTCAAATTATGATACTTCCTCTCACACTCATAAAGCATCATGGATTCACAACTTGAATCCTATTTCATAATATCGAGTCCAGTCCTGCAAGAATGAGGGTACTGCTTACACAATATGAATGTTAAGTAATTTGTTATTAATCCATTGTTGGCTGTTTTGCTGATTAACCATTTAAGTTTTTGAGAAAACCGCCAGTACGTTAACAATTAATTCTTCTTGGTGATCTTTAAAAGCAATAGATGGGATGGAGTTTAAAGCATAAGAAAACATTATTCAAAATACTTGTTCATGAATTTTTCTCCATTATCAGAACCTAAAGTTACATCATCATCTTTTGATGTGGAATGAATCAACTCCTTTTTATAAAAGAAACACGTGATATCAGTAGCGGACTTTAAAAAAGCTACATGCAATAATATATATACACACGCACTATGTCACATCAATAATTCATTGCACTAATCAAAACAATAGCATGGAATATATTGGAATGAGCACATGTGTAATTTATTTTTAGTTAGGTGTAATTTTAAGTATAACTTGATCCGTTTAAAATGTTAAGCATAACTTATTCCATTTCGGATCCATGTAAAATAAACTCGAATAAAATTTAAAATAGTCAGAAACAAAAGTTATAGTATATTTAACAGAAGTAGATTAATTTTCATATATTGTATTTTCTGCTCTGGAGTTATATTTATTTATATTATATATTCTTCTGTTATATATCTAAATCTACTTAGATAGGAAAAAGGTAAAATAAATCATTTTAACCGCTAAGTTAAACTATAACTTTTAAATTGACATCAATCGAAGACAAGTTTGACTTTCGACCAAACTAAAAAACAAAAGCAAGTTCGACTTTTAGCTAATTTTATAGTATCAATTAAGTTTTTCTTTTATAGATAATCAATTTTTTTTATCAGAATAGATAATCATTCATATGCATATTGAAAATAGATGTTTTTTTTAAAATAACTATATTAACATCACTGAAGTTCCCACGTATAAAGATCTGATTCCACCGGTGAACGGCATAATGACTCCAGTTTTTTTCCTCATTAAATTATCCACCAACCGTGAAGTCCAAATTTCACCGCCGGTTGAATGAATTGGGAAACTTCAACTAGTTGTTTTTTTTTTTTTGCTTCAACTAGTTGATCAAGTTGTCAAAAATAATTACATTCACGTCCTTCGATAAAATTCTTCTTTTTTTTCTAATTCATACATGATATTTACTCGTTTTCCTGATAAGAAAAGTGAATAAGTTGCCAACTGTATCAGTATCGGTCAAAATTTTCAGGACAACAATAATGATGAAATATGTTTGCATAGTCAGGATGTCAAATTTTGAAATTAAAATTTCTTCCAAAGGGGTTAAATAATAAATCCAAAACTTTATCGCCTAGAGACACACGGACATTTGTTAGAGAAATTACATAGTTGTAATGATAGGTATGCAAGTACTTGATTGAATGAGATAAGAATTAAGTTTGGTCGATGTCATGCCCCGACTCAAACCTAATGCTTTCCACACCTCACTTCCATGAGTGGAACGATGCGACATCCCAGGAGTACGTCGCCGACTCAACGGTCTCGCATCAGAGTCAATTGTAGCGGAAACAAATAATTAAACACAGACAAATAAATTGGAAAACACCAGAATTAAACTAGCACGCCCAGCCGCCAACAATTACAAACCTTATATTACCACATAAATTTACAACATCCATGTGCAAGTGCACCTATACCCGTTCGCCATTCCTTGAGTCCATAAAATTTATATGTACACTCACTACGATTACCTTAAAAACCATACACCAAAAAGGTAGACGCCCTATCTACCAAAAACGGTACTACACGAATATTAACTCATCGCCTCCTCACTAGTCCTTGCGTCCTCGACACGGCATCCATTCATAGTGTACTCCACGAAATTATCCTCGGTGTGCATGACTGTACCAAACGTTCTGGCGGCGACGGCGGCAACTGATTCCTTGTTCAGGCGAGTTATCTGAAATGGTTCGATTTATACAATTATGAGACATTTCTCAATAAGTTGCAATCTAAAGCCTACCTAGACTATCACGTACCTCCAGACAATCGCACAAACACACACATTCACGCACATCAAATCATCACAACGCAGGTACATCAATTAATATGGTCAGACTCAATCATGCGCACACCCACACTCAATCACAATTACATTAGATGCAAACACACACATGTACAATTTTCATTTCGCACACATTCTTTCCGTTCTCAATTCCTCTTTCCCACATCACTCGCCAGTGACCCGCGTAAACGTACACGCCTTAAGTACATTGCGACCACTCATCACTTCCCACATCACTCGCCAATGACCCGCGTAAACGTACACGCCTTAGGTACACTGCGACCACTCATCACTTCCCACATCACTTGCCAGTGACCCACGTAAACATACACGCCTCAGGTACACTCCGATCCAATACTCTACCCACACCAAATGTGACAAGCTTACATGATCAGAACCCGAGCTTATAATGCCTCGGTCCAATCCCGGTCTCACCCGAGCTGATCGTGCCTCGGACCGATTCTCATTCTTACTTTTTCAAGCCTCAGCCTATGCCAAATGCAACAAACCTACGTGATCGCTGCCTGAGCTTATGATACTCTGCCCGATCCCATTCTCGCACTTACACACCTTCACATAACTTCCACAATCACATGCCACACCACTTTTCTTTCTTACTCATACACATGCTCATCAAGCATTTACCAAACTCAACTGGCCCATCACAAGTGGCCCGTGCACGCATCAATTAACGCGTAAAACATGCTCATTCAGCATTCGACATGGCCAATTTCAACAATTAATTCAATCTGGCCCACGTGTGCACATAATCAAGCACATTTCAATCCATCAAATCACGGTTCAATAAACACACAAGGCCGCTCATGGGCCCACAAATGCAGTCACGTTCATAAGCATAATTTCGACATTTCCAAGCCTATTAAACACCACAATCCAATCATATTACCACACACCAAACCAACACCACTTGTCCTTAAATCGAGCCCTAAGCTCACCAATTTCATTCTCAAGTCACCTCATATAACATCCGACAATCTATTCAATCTCACTCCAGCCTCGAAACATCCGACAATCTATTCAATCTCACTCCAGCCTCGAAACATCCTCATTTCATCCTCAAGTCACCTCATATAACACACATTCAAGCCTATATTCCGGACACGAGGCAACAACTATTCAACCCCGACACCCCCACCATTTTTCCATTCATCAAAACAAAAATCCAAAGAATCGGGGTAAAATTGGGCAGTTTACACAGTGACCGAAATCCTTTTCAAATAAATAGTAAACGAGCTCTAAAAATTCTGAAATTTGGACACGTTGCGTAAAACATCTTCCTAAACATTTTCCGTGAAGAACTCGAAACTCAGTTCCAACTGGAAACACCTCTTTTGATCACTTGAAATCAGACTAAAATCAACTCGCTCCAACAGACCGTTTTGTCCTCAAAATATATTTCTTTCAATACCCAAATCACCTTGAAAAGTCTTGAAATTTTTATATGTTATAACCACAAATGTCCCCAACAATTTTTGCGCAGGAAGTATTTTGAAAATATGTCACGCCCCGGACCCTGCCGAGCTCGCGACATCCCTCGATGGCCGATCATTGAATGCGACGTCCTAGATACGTCGCCGACCCAACCCAAAACATCAGAGATTAAGTACACGCGGAAACAAATAGAAACCACCCGGACAATTAATAATGACAAGGGGATAGCGATAGCATGAAACAATGACTGCAATTCATACACTTGACAAACCCATACAACATCCACAAAGACAATCCCCAAGTTAAACCACAACAGCAGAACCACAATTCTCGAAGGGGGGACAATCGTCGCAAACTTAATTCCTCTACAAAAAGGGGGACTCAAAATGCCGGGTACTTGACCCGTCCTTGATCTCCAAGATACCCTTGCTGCGTCTCCAATTACTCATGGTCGTGGATCTGAAATGGTTATATAATAACCGTGAGAACGAGTCTCAATAAGCAACCCCCTAAACCCCACATAGGCCAATGCGTACCCAAACCAGTCTAACATGCAAATCACCAGACGATACAATCAATTTCACATGACAAACTTACCTCACCTCGAACCACGTGCCAATCCTGCATATTAGTTCAAACATGATAATGCAAGGATAATTCACCGCCACATCACAATCACCAGCACACACACTCCCACTCGAAATCAAACAACTCAACCAAGCATCCATACGCACCTTGAACCAATCTAATCAGTCACATCACGCACACGTGTCCAACAAATTTTCCTCTCACGGACCACCGTCAACACGTCTCAAGTCCGGTCTCACAAGCACACATTCATGCAATCCGATCAATCCCAATGACCGCCGTCAACACGTCCCAAGCCATACTATTCACTCAATTCCAGTGGCCGCCGTCAACACGTCCCAAGCCACGATGTTCAAACAATTCCAATGACCGACGTAAACACGTCCCGGTCCAACACACCTTTAATGGGCCACCGTCAACACCTCTCAAGCCCGGATTCCAATTGGCCCATCGGCCGTTCCTACCTTCACACGAACCGCCGTCAACACGTCCCAAGTCCGCAGCCCTCCGATCGTTCCGGGCTTAATTTCTCACAGCAGACACACGCCACTTAATTAAATCAAATTCACGCCAAATCACATCAAACCTTTCATACCCAACATTCAGTCCGAATTCACAGTTCGCCACCTCATCCACCAACCCGACGTTCAAGTCGGTCACACACAATTTCCCAAATCGAGCACTATCTAATCCAATTCAAATTGCACAATTAAATCATAATATCAATAAATTAATGCACGCCCTAGCCGTTCTAACCCGAGACTAGTCAATGAAATACTCAAAATACTAAGTAGGGTCTAGGAAGTCGCTTACTAAGTTTTGGCCCGGGAAAAGTCGGCTCGGGCCTAAAATGGCCCGGGTGAACAATGCCGACTAGGCACACGCGCGGGCACGGCTGGGGCCACGGGCACTCGGGCGGTACACGGGCGCCGGGCGACGGGCGCGTAAGGGCACGGGCGCGGCACGAGCAACGGCATACAAAGTGGGTACCACCACGAGCAACGGGCACGGGCACGGGCGAGGCGCAGCGCAGGCATAGGCACAGCGATGGGCGCAGTAACGAGCACGGGCATCGGCATGGGGCACGGGCGTGACGCGAGCGCTGGCAACGGGCACCGCGACGGCCGTGGCTGGTCGTTGGCTGGATCGGGTTTAGCTGGTCGGGCGGGCATCGACGGGCGCAACGACGCAGCTAACGCAATGGGTAAGGCGCGACGGCGGTGTGCTGGGAGGAGAGAAGTACTGGGTGAGAGGAGAGAGATAGAGAGCGAGAGGGAGATGAGAGGCTGGGGGCGAGGGCGGCGGATCAAGGCGGACCGCTACGATTTACGACGGCGGCGACGGGCGGCGACGGCGGGGCGACGGGCGGCGACGGGCGGCTTACCGCCGGGCGACGGGCGGCGAAATGGATTTTGTATCAAATACCTGAGCCGGGCTCGGGCTCGCTGGGTGATACGGTTGATGGGGCGAGCTCTAGGCTGCTCGCTTTCAGCGATTTCCGCGTGACGATGGTTTCCGGGCGACACGCCGGCGATACCAAAGCGCTAATGGCAAATGCCAGTACGACAGGCCAGGCCAGCGCGACCGGCCGAATAAGCGACGGGCAAAGATCGGAAGCTCATCGCCACGCGCAGAGGATGTAGAGAGAAGAAGTCAGGTAGAGGCCGGGCGGCCGGGCTTGCTGGTGATGGCGGCGGGGCGACACGGCATGGCGGCGGGCTCGGGCAGCGGTCGGCGAGCAGAACCAGAACGAGCAGAGGCCGACGCAGAGAAGCCGAAGAAGAAGAAGAAAAAGAAAAGAAGAAGAGAGGAAGAAGAGGAAAAAGGAGGAGAGAGGAGAGAGAAGAGAGAGGGGTGTCAGGGGGGTTGGGGTCTACATGGGGAAGAGGAGGCTGAAGGGACGTTGCATGGGGGAGTGGCGTGCACGGCAGAGGGGAGAAAGGGGGAAAGAAAGAAAGAGAAAGAGAGAAGAGAGACGCGCGCGGGGGAGGGGGTCGGCAAAGGAGAGAGGAGAGAGAAAGAGAGGAAAAGAAGAGAAAAAGACTAAATTTTATTTTCGAGCGCGATTTAACGGACACGGTTTAAACTAGAAATTGACCTAACGGTCCCGATTTAAATTTGGAAAATGGCTTAACAGTTCACGATAAATCCCAAAAATAATAAAAGGCATATGACCAAAATAAAATAACCCAAGACACACTACGAGGGAGGTCTACTAGTCCAAATTCGTACCCGGTCAAAAATTCACTTTCTCACTATTCTTGATAATTTCGACACTGGCCACAATAATATCGACACCGTCCAATTTATTTCGCTCCGGAACTCCCGAAAATCGGCTGCCAAATTCGGGGTCTAAATAACAACCAAATTCGATCGAGTGCGATTCTAGCAAAATTTCTATTTTTAAAAATAAAAACCCGAGAGTGATCAGTTCTCGGGCGAAATTCTATTGCAAGCGCACTGATGAATTACATGTTTTATAAACCCCAAAAATGGGCCAAAATCCAAAATGTTACAATTCTTCCCCCTTACAAAAATTTCGTTCTCGAAATTTACAATCCAACCCAACTATCCAAACAAATAGGGGTATTGGTGTCGCATCAACTCTTCACTTTCCCATGTCGCACCTTCAGTCCCATGATGTTCCCAAATCACCTTTACCATCGGAATTGTCTTGTTTCGCAACATCCGTTCCATTCTGTCCTCGATTCTAACTGGCTTTTCCAAGTACGATACTTTGTCGTCTACATCTACTTCTTCATAATTTAGCACGTGTGTCAGGTCCGGCTCATACTTCCTTAGTATAGACACATGGAATACATTATGGACGTGAGATAAATTTGGCGGTAGCGCGAGACGATAAGCCAAAGTGCCTATTCTCTCTAAGACCTCGAATGGGCCTACGTACCTCGGACTCAATTTTCCTTTCTTACCAAACCGTGACAATCCTCTCATCGGTGACACCTTGAGGAATACGTGGTCCCCTACTTGAAACTCCAAAGGCCTACGCCTCCGGTCCGCATAATTCTTTTGGCGGCTCTGAGCGGTTTTAAGTCTGTCCCGAATAACCTTGACCGTCTTGACTGACTGTTGAACCAACTCTGGACCTGTTATACGTGTGACGCCCCCTACCTCGGGGCCAGAACGTGACGTCCCATTTATTATTATCTTTATTTACACACACGCGGAAGCATACTCGGGACGATCACATTAAAAACAACAGCAGGATTAAGACAACAGCATCATGAACAAACCTTATTATTACAGTGCATGCAAATATGTTTTAACAAGCCCTTCGGGCCATGGCAACAACACATATTTTCATAGCCATTTACACACAATAAACATGTGGCTTGGGTGTCCTAAGCCCACTACTTCAGGTTCACGGCTCCTCGCTTTTTCCTCGAACTCCAACATGGCTCAAGCTCCCCCTATCGCTATCGTCCGTGCGACCATCCTATAGACCTGAGGGTGGGAAAAGCGGGGGATGAGTCGGGGAGACTCAGTAAGTAAACCTACTAATTTCAAGCGAGGATGAAGGGATCGCCGTTAGCACAAGTCGGCCCTTACCGCACCCGCATCAATGACAGATCAATAGCAAAGTTCATACAACATAACATCCAGCATGTTTATAACATGCGCACCTTGCCTTTCAAGTCTCGATTCTACCGCCAAAACAAACTTCAAACACGAAACATGATTAAATCAAGAAATGAACCAACCACAATCAACCAAATGACCGAGAAACGGTCCAAGCAAACCGTGTCACAACGCATCACAACTTCCTTTCCCAATATTAGGAAGTTTACTTACACATCAATTAAACAAGAACTAGAGAAAACGAAGTGTGTGAAGGACACGCGAGTCTCGGCGATTCTCGGACGATTCTTGGTGGTTCTCGGGCTTAAACACGAACATACGGCCTTGGGTGTGGCTTTCTCACTTGATCGAACAACAAAAGAGAGACGGGCTCACCGGTAAGCTTTTTCTCTCTTTCTTTCTTTCTATTTTTCTCTTTCTTGATCATGACTACAAAGTAAGAAATAAGAAAGAGGGTTGGCCGGAGCTCTCGAGGCATGGAAATGGCGTGAGGGAGAGGAAGGGGGGCTTCACGTGAGTTTCTCCCTCTCTCTCTTTCTCAGCTTCTTTCTCTCTCTCTCTATTTCTCTCTCCCGTTGGCCAAATGACCTTTCTCTATTTATAGGGAAGGGAAACTTGGGGCCAAAGTTTGATAAGGTAAGCGCTTATGTCATCGGGGCAATGAGGTAGGCGCTTACCTCACAAACCATCATGAAGGGTCATCAAAGTCGAGAATAATAATGGCCAATAAATGCTTGTGGAAAAGAAGACCAAGCATTAATTCAAGCCAAAAATTAAGCTTCTTAAACAAGCTTCACTCTTGGCTATTTATTTCCAAATTTCGTTTTCCCCCTGGTCCGACCTCCGATCAAGGTATAAAATATCTCATTTGAAAGCTTGGAATGTGTACTTTAAATCACCAGAAGACACCAAGTCCAAATTCCAACTTTCTCATATAGAAAATGCTAAATCTTTGAAATCTGGAAAAACCAAATAATTTTGCACTGTTCACGAAATCAGACTTAAAATCATAGTAAATGAACTCCAAAAATTCTCAAATTCGGATATGTCATAAACAAGACCTTAATAAACATTTTTTATCAAGAACATAAAATCTGATTCTCTCTTTAAATACCATTTTCGGTCACTCAAAGACAGACTAAAAACAGTTCACTAGAACAGCATTTTTGTTTCTCAAAATAAGCTCTGTCCAGCATGCAAATCATCTCAGAAAATTCCCAAATTTGTACACATTATAGAAAAGGAAGTTCTCAACAACTTTCATGAAGGAAACTTTTCTAAAATCGGCCCAGAAAAACTCATAGAAAATCAAGACGGTGTAAACATCACCGAAATTCCCATTCCAGGCAGTTTCACGCAGTCTGAAAATCAGGTCATCGTATCACTCATATTAACTCCAAAAATTCTGAAATTAAATCATGTAAAACTTCAAAATGTTTGGAACAACTTTCCAGAAGAAAGTGTTTAGAAATTCGGATCACAAATGTCTCCCCAAAAATAACAAAATGAAAGGGTACAAATGATCCGAAAACTAGGCTTTCCAAAACAAGAGAAAACAGTTTAGTTCTGATTGGAAAACCACCAAACTTAACTCATAGCCATTTCCCAGGGACTGAAATTGAGGATATTATAATTTACCTGCGGCTTCCTAGGCCCAAAAATCGGGATGTGACAATACGTCTTTCTCCTACCTCATCCCAACACAACGGTGTTCTGCAAGCCCTGCCATATAATGCTTCAAATGGTGCCATTCTTATGCTCTGCTGAAAACTGTTATTGTAGGCAAATTCCACCAAATGCAACTGTTCTTCTCACTTACCCTGAAAATCTAGCACACACGCTCTCAGCATATCCTCCAAAGTCTGAATAGTCCTTTCAGACTCGCCATCCGTCTGCGGATGATAGGCCGTACTGAATTGCAACTTAGTTCCCATGGCTGATTGTAGACTTTTCCAAAAGTTCGCAGTAAACTGGGGATCACGGTCCGAAGTGATCGATAGCGGTACTCCATGAAGACGAATTATCTGACACACATATAATTCTGCCAGCCTTTCTAGCTCGAAGTCCTTTCACACAACCAGAAAGTGCGCTGACTTGGTCATTCTGTCTACTATTACCCAAATAGAGTCTTATCCCCTCTGGCTTCTTGGCAGTCCCGTTACAAAGTCCATTGTGATGTGCTCCCATTTCCATTCTGGGATTTCCAACGGCTGCAACATTCCACCAGGTTTACAATACCGTGCCTTCACTTGTTGACACATCAAACACTTGGCCACATGCTTGGCCACGTCCACTTTCATTCCATTCCACCAATAGTGCTGACGAAGATTCTGGTACATCTTATTGCTGCCCGGATGGATACTGTAATTGCTCCTACGAGCCTTCGATAAAATCTCTTCCTTAAGTCCCAAATCATCGGGTACACACAAACGTCTTCTAAACTTAAGAATTCCATCCTCGGACATTTGAAAGTCCAGCTTACTCTTAGTGTTATCCATACTCACAATTTTCTGAATCTTAAGGTCCGTAGACTGCAACGCCTTGATCTTGGCTTGCACTTCCAGCTCAATCCTTAATGTCGCCATCAGACTATTGAGATGTCCTACCTCGAACTTAAATTCCGAGTCCCGCGCTCCTTCCAATAAAATCTACTCTTTAACCAACAATTGCGCAATGCTCAATTTCAAACTTAGTGCATCCGTTACCTTATTAGCTTTTCCAGGGTGATACATAATATCGCAATCATAATCCTTAAGGAGTTTTATCCAACGACGCTGTCTCCTGTTTAACTCCTTTTGAGAGAACAAGTACCTTAGACTTTGATGGTCCGTATAAATCTGAAATTTCTTCCCACACAGGTAGTGTCTCCTAATCTTAAAAGCGAAAATAATCGCGGCTAACTCCAAATCATGCATCGAATAATTCTGCTCATATGGCCTCAATTGCCGCGATGCGCATGTCATTACTCTTCCGTGTTGCATTAACACGCATCCCAATCCTCTTAACGACGCGTCACTTTAAATCTCATATCCTCCCAGACCTGATGGGATTGTCAACACTGGCGCGGTTGTCGACCTTTGTTTTAGCTCCTAAAAATTCCTTTCGCAATTATCCGTCTATTCAAACCTCGTCTCTTTCTTTAGGAACCGCGTCAACGGCATCGCCAATGCAGAATACCTTTCCACAAAGCGCCTATAATACCCTGCTAAACCCAAAAAGCTCCGAATCTCGATTACTGTTGTCGGCCTTGGCCAATTTACGACGGCTTCAATTTTCGCCGGGTCCACTGCAATTCCTTTCCCGAATATCACCTCATGCTCGGCGGAACTCTTCGAATATACCGGAATATCCTCTATGAACACGATCACAAACTGATCCAAAAATTCCTTGAATACCTGATTCATTAAATCCAATAAGGCTGCAGGGGCGTTCGTCAGTCCAAACGACATCACCATAAACTCATAGTGTCCATACCTCGTCCTAAATGCCGACTTCGACACATCCTCCTCCTTGATCCTTAATTGGTAATAACCAATCCTCAAGTCGATCTTGCAAAATATTGATGCCCCTTGTAACTAGTCGAATAGGTCATTTACCCTTGGCAATGGGCGCTTATCCTTAATAGTCACCTGGTTTAACTGTCTGTAGTCAACACATAACCTTAACGATCCGTCCTTCTTCCTCACGAATAAAACTGGCGTTCCCCATGGAGACGCACTCGGGCGAATAAAACCTTTATCCAATAACTCTCGCATTGGACTTTCGATTCCTTAAATTCCGACAGTGACACCTTGTAAAGCGCTCTCAGGGTTGGTTTTGTCCCTAGGCCAACTCAACCACAACCTCAACTTTCCTATCAGGTGGCAATCCCGGCAATTCCTGAGGAAAGACATCGGAAAAATTACACACCTCGGCTATGTCCTTTAGTCTTGGTTCCTCAACCAACTAGTCAACCACAAAACAATTATCTTTATACACCTCAAAGACGAGCTCAATCAATCCAATTTCAATCCAACAGTCTCCCAAAACAAATCACCCCGATTCTTTATAAAATCCAAAATTTCCAAGCATAACTCATCTTTCCAAACTCGTCCAAGAATATCGCCAGTAAATCAGAAAATCCATAAATCGATTACACCTATTCACCATAAGTGATAATACGTCATACATGATCATTCAAGTAATAACTTCAAAATCATCTTCTATTGTACCTAATACCATCTCATAATGCATCCAGACTTTTAGGGCACATCCTTCACTTCCTTCTCAGCCACAACATACATTTTTCCTTACGTCCTTAGCCAATATTGATTAATCTGCAGGGTGGTTCTCACTTAATGTCCTACCTGCGGTCGCTACGATTGCATTAGTGACCAAACCTATCGGTTCAACAATTTCTCACTAGTAACCTTACTGTCCACATCCACAACATGCTCCACTTTTACCTTGGCAATGGCCATTCCCATGCCTCTTTCCCTATGACCGACATGCGATGTTGGAGTAGTAGTTCGGCTTTCCAAAGTTCTTTTTTACTAGAGGGACAAATCTTCGATTCTCTATCATAGGCTTCTTTCCACAGTTCCCATTGTCCCTAGCCAGCGCAAATCGCGATCCAGAAGCGGCGGTCCTTTCACTCATATCCGTGTCAACTTTCGAACTTTCTCATACAACTTGTTGTAATTCCTTAAGACCCAAAAATACCAACTGATTGTGAAATTACGATTTCAATCCATCCTGAAACCTCCTTGTCCTATCCACATGGCTCTTGACCATCTTTAATGCCTACTTAGGCAACCTCACAACTTGACCTCGTACTGATCAACTGACATCCGATTTTAGTGGAGCCGAAGGAACTATGTCATTTTCTGTCCTTGGGCACTTTCTGGAAGTACTTCTTATTAAGGATCTCGATAACGTCACCCCAGCTTAGAAATATGCCTTCTGAAATATCCTACTTCGGGGGTCCTCTTACCAATTACTTGCATTTCCTTAGAGTTGATACATAGCTAGGTTCATTTTCTTCTCATCAGTGTACCCGAATACCTCAAAAGCCCCTCCTCTATTCAAAGTACTGTAGCCTTAGGGTCATCTTTAATATCGATTTCAGAGGTTTCAATTTCCAATATTTTCCAACCAGCCGATGCATCTATCTGATTGCGTTAACTTGCCATTGACCTTGATTCCCAACATTTTCATTATGTCCATGATTCTCGTTATTCCCATTGACAACAATAATAGTGGCCTCAGCATCAGTAGCAACAATAGCATTTCGCTCCTCAGTTTGCCTTTCCATTAAAATTCTAACTTCGTCGAATGCCCTCAAAATCTCATTCCATCTGGGATCCCTCAAAACTCCAACTTGCGGACCTACACAACCCCAACCTCGACCTCGACCTCGATCTCGACCTCTGCTACTCATACTCACAGGTTTCACACCACCCACTTACCTGCTATAATCCCCCTCGGGAATTAAAGACCTAGGCCAACTATACCAGTCTAAGCTCTAGGCAGTAATTCACAACAATTCACTAAACAGTCAGTCAATTACAACACCACTCAATCACAAAGAACAGGGATCGTGCACTAACCTCAAGTCTTGACGTACCTACATTTCACGTATTAGTGCATAATATCACTCGCAATCACAACCAAGCAATCTGGGTAACACATGGCCAACAAGTCTCCCTAACTGGCTACCCCAAAGTCATCGCTCCTTATCACTCCAAGCTTCGACCATTTTGGTTCGAGCTAACCTTGCTCTAATACCAAATCAACGGGGATGTCACGCCCCGGACCCCGCCGAGCTCGCGACATCCCTCGATGGTCGATCATTGAATGCGACGTCCTAGATACGTCGCCGACCCAACCCAAAACATTAGAGATTAAGCACACGCGGAAACAAATAGAAACCACCCAGACAATTAATAATGACAAGGGAAATAGCGATAGAATGAAACAATGACTACAATTCATACACTTGACAAACCCATACAACATCCACAAAGACAATCCCCAAGTTAAACCACAACAGAAGAACCACAATTCTCGAAGGGGGGACAATCGTCGCAATCTTAATTCCTCTACAAAAAGGGGGACTCAAAATGCCGGGTACTTGACCCGTCCTTGATCTCCAAGATACCCTTGCTGCGACTCTAATTACTCATGGCCGTGGATCTGAAATGATTATATAATAACCCTGAGAACGAGTCTCAATAAGCAACCCCCCTAAACCCCACATAGGCCAATGCGTACCCAGACCAGTCTAACATGCAAATCACCAGACGATACAATCAATTTCACATGACAAGCTTACCTCACCTCGAACCACGTGCCAATCCTGCATATTAGTTCAAACATGATAATGCAAGGATAATTCACCGCCACATCACAATCACCAGCACACACACTCCCACTCGAAATCAAACAACTCAACCAAGCATCCACACGCACCTTGAACCAATCTAATCAGTCACATCACGCACACATATCCAACGAATTTTCCTCTCACAGACCACCGTCAACACGTCTTAAGTCCGGTCTCACAAGCACACAAGTCACGCAATCCGATCAATCCCAATGACCGCCATCAACACGTCCCAAGCCATACTATTCACTCAATTCCAGTGGCCGCCGTCAATACGTCCCAAGCCACGATGTTCAAACAATTCCAATGACCGACGTAAACACGTCCCGGTCCAACATACCTTTAACGGGCCACCATCAACACATCTCAAGCCCGCATTCCAATTGGCCCATCGGTCGTTCCTACCTTCACACGGACCGCCGTCAACACGTCCCAAGTCCGCAGCCCTCCGATCGTTCCGGGCTTAATTTCTCACAGGCAGACACACGCCACTTAATTAAATCAAATTCACGCCAAATCACATCAAACCACTCATGCCCAATATTCAGTCCGAATTCACAGTTCGCCACCTCATCCACCAACCCGACGTTCAAGTCGGTCACACACAATTTCCCAAATCGAGCACTATCTAATCCAATTCAAATTGCACAATTAAATCATAATATCAATAAATTAATGCACGCCCTAGCCGTTCTAACCCGAGACTAGTCAATGAAATACCCAAAATACTAAGTAGGGTCTAAGAAGACCCTTACTAAGTTTTGGCCCGGGAAAAGTCGGCTCGGGCCTAAAATGGCCCGGGTGAACAATGCCGACTAGGCACACATTTAAATTCAAAAACGTCTAACAGTCCGCTTATAAATCCCAAAAAATAATATAGGTAAAAAGGCCAAAATAAAATATCCCGAGACACACCACCAGGGAGGTCTACTAGTCCAAATCTCGACCGGCCAAAAATCCACTTTCTCATTATTCCCGATAATCTCGACAAGCCAATGGTAATAATATCGGCTGACCGGCCCAATTTTTTTCTTCCCGAACTCCGAAAATCACAAGTTCGGGTTCAACGTGCCAATTTGATCGAAAAGGATTCTAGCTTAAATTTCAATTTAAAATGATAACCGAGAGGATCAGTTCCTTTAAGATTTTACTGGTAAGCCAAGACCGATGAATTACATGTTTTATAACCCCAAATGGGCCAAAATCCAAAAATGTTAACTTTTCCCCCTTACAAAAAATTTCTTTCAAATTTTACAATCCAACCCAACTATCCAAATAAATGGGGTATCGGTGTAGATCAACTCTTCACTTTCCCATGTCGCACTGAGGAGGATGAGAGAGAGCAAGGTGAGGGCCGGGCGATGAAGGGAGGCGGATTTACGATTTATGCGACGGCGGCCGGGCTTGCTTTATGATTTACTGGGCGGGCGACATGGCGCGACTCAAGAAGTTTCCAGCGGGGGCGGCGAAAGCGTAACCAAAACGAGCAAAGGCCGACGCAGAGAAGCCGAAGAAGAAGAAGAAGAAGAAGAAAAGAAGAAGAGAGGAAGAAGAGGAAAAAGGAGGAGAGAGAAGAGAGGGGTGTCAGGGGGGTTGGGGTCTGCATGGGGAAGAGGAGGCCGAGGGGACGTTGCATGGGGGGGTGGCGGGCAGGGGAGAGAGGGGGAGAGAGAGAGAGAGAGAGAGAGAGAGAGAGAGAGAGGAGAGAGAAGAGAGACGCGCGAGGGGGAGGGGGGGCTCGAGAGAGGAGAGAGGAGAGAGAAAGAGAGAGGAAAAGAAGAGAAAACGAATAAATTTTATTTTCAAGCGCGATCCAACAGACACGGTTTAAACTAGAAATCAATCTAACGGTCCCGATTTAAATTCAAAAAATGGTCTAACAGTTCACGATAAATCCCAAAAATAATATAGGGCATATGGCCAAAATAAAATAACCCAAGACACGCTACGAGGGAGGTCTACTAGTCCAAATTCGCACCCGATCAAAAATTCACTTTCTCACTATTCTTGATAATTTCGACGCTGGCCACAATAATATCGACACCGTCCAATTTATTTCGCTCCGGAACTCTCGAAAATCAGCTGCCAAGGTCGGGGTCTAAATAACTATCAAATTCGATCGAGTGCGATTTTAGCAAAATTTCTATTTTTAAAAACAAGAACTCGAGAGTGATCAGTTCCCAGGCGAAATTCTATTACAAGTGCACTGACAAATTACACGTTTTATAAACCCTAAAAATGGGCCAAAATCCGGAATGTCACAAAATAGGCCTGAAAAAATTTGTAAAAATTCGAATAGACCTGAAGGTCGAGTGAACAGTAAATCGGACAGTTTTATTTCGGTCTAAAGATGGATTTCTGAATGGCCTCAAATGATCTCCAAAAATTCCCAAATTAAAGTATGTTATACCTCAAGATGTTGGGAACAACTTTCATGAAGAAACTTTCCTCAAATTCGACCCACAAAATTCTCTACAAAAATAGAAAACTGACGAGTACAGTAACCGCGAATCCGCGATTCACCCCGAACCTCACGGATTCAAACCCGAACCGATTTCTACCGAATTCCAACCGCCAAAACTCATTTCCCAACGTCTAATCTAACCCGCAACAACCACTAACAGCCATACTCAGCCACCAATAACCATTATCAATGCCTTAATCAACCTCTAAATCTCCTAAACTGTGACGCCCCGTACCTCGGGGTCATATAAACGTGACGTCCCGTTCATTATTCTTTTTCATTACACACACGCGGAAGCATACCCGGGACGATCACAACAAAAGAACAACCAACGCGGAAATAAGACAAGCAGCATCATGAGCAAACCTTATGTTTATAATTCATGCAAACATGTTTTACAAGCCCTTCGGGCCATGACAAACAAAACATATTTCATTGCCGACTATAATTAGCAAATTTTGATTTGGGTTAACCTATACCCACTACGACTTCTCATTTCTCGCTTCTTCACCTTCACCCCGGTCCCGTCCGCCTGGCCATCTCACATCCCACCCATGGCTCTATCCCGGAGCCGGCCCGCCCTGAGGCACCAAGTTCGTTAGGTCCTCATTATCAGCGTCGTCTCGGTTTCACGGGATTGCCAACGCGGGCTGGGGAAGATGCCATCCCTACGGACCTGAAAAAGGGAAAACAACGGGGGATGAGTCGAGGAGACTCAGTAAGTAAAACTTTACTAACAGGCGATGACATGTCAATCATCGTTACACAAGACATTCTTACCGTACCGGCCTCCGTGGCCGATCAAACAACGACGGGCATAGAAAACATAAAACAAGGAGCCCAAGCATGGCTAAGTCACGGTTTACCTCACGAATCGCGCCTCGGTTTCTATTTTGAAATAGATAACATGCAAGGAAAACACGAAACAAAGCAAACTTGTTATTGGGAACACAACATCGGAACATCAAAAACCGAGCACGGGGGAAAGCTCATGACACGACGTATTTCAACGTCATTTCTCGGTAGTAAAATCCCACTTACCCTTTTATAAAACAAGAACTAAAGAGTAGAGAATGGCGGGAAGGGCGTCGGTTCTTGGTTTTGGAATAACTCTCGAGAATGGCTTCTCTCTCTCGGTTTTTCTTTTTCTTTCTTTCTTTTGGCTCTCGATTTCTTTTCTTTCTCTCTAAATCTCGGCACTTTCTCTCTCTCTCTCTCTCTCTCTCTCTCTTGGCCGGTTGGTGCACGCGGGAGAAATTGAGCTAAAACTCCCTAATGGCTTCTATTTATAGGGAAATAAAGTAGCTTAGGTGACACGTGCGCATATGTCATCAAGGGCATGAGGTATGCGCACGTGTCATCAAAATGATGAGGTAAGCGCATACCTCACCCCTCATAAATGATCTAATGCCAAAAGTCCAAAGAAATGATGAAAATTGGCCAACAAGTCTTCATTTCTCTCTCTTCATCAAATTGGCCGTGAATCCTCTCCTCCCCCTTGCTGCCGTGACTCCATCTTCCTCTCCTTGGGTCAATTATTGAAGAACGAGGCCATTATAGCTTTCATAAATGGCCATTAATGACTTGTGGAAAAGAAGACCTATGCCATTAATGAAGACAATGATGATGATGATAAGGTTTGACTAAGTCAAACCTTCTAGGACTCTCTCAAATGGACTGAATTAAATCCAAATTCGCTCGGACCAAACCAATCTCGCGCAAATACGCACGTAACGTGCAAAACAAACTCCACATCGTAATAAATCTCAACTTTTCCCGAGGTTTTTCCGCAACAAAATACATCTAAAAATCTCATTCAACCCAAGACTTGGCACGGAAAACCTCTAAATATGTTTCAAATATCACCAAAAGACCTCAAGTCGAGATTCCAACGTTTTTCATATAACAATTGATAAATCTTTGAAATCTAACAAAATCGGATAGCTTTGCACTGTTCACGAAATCGGACTTGAAAATATAGTAAATGAACTCCGAAAATTCTCAAATTCGGATATGTCATAAACAAGACCTTAACAAACATTTCTCGTGAAGAACACAAATTCGAAATCTTTCTGTAAACACCATTTGCAGTCACTCAAAAACAGACTAAAAACAGTTTGCTGGAACAAAATATTTACTTCTCAAAATAAGCTCTGTCTAGTATCCAAATCATCTCAGAAAATTCCCAAATTTACACACGTTATAGAAAAGGATGTTCTCAACAACTTTTGTGAAGGAAACATTGCCAAAATCAGCTCAGAAAAGCTCGTAGAAAATAAAGACGGTGTGAACATCACTGAAATACTCATTCTGAGCAATTTCACACGGTCCAAAAATCAGGCCATCGTAATACTCATATCAATTCCAAAAATTATGAAATTAAATCATGTAAAACTTCAAGATATTTGGAACAACTTTCCAGAAGAAAGCATTTGGAATTTCATATCACAAAAGTCTTCCCAAAAATAACAAAACGAAAGGGTATCAAGGATCCGAAATACGGTTTTCCAAAACAAGAGTACAAATTTTTGTTCCAAGTGGAAAACCATCAAGCTTAAACCATAGACATTTCCCAGGGACTGAAATTGAGGATGTGACATAAACCGCACCCAAACAAGTCCGAAAAAAATGCCCGATATCCTAGGCGAGGTTTAGATTACAACTTACCAAGTTCTAAACTATCACGGTTAGAGCGAAAGCGGTGGCAGTGACAAACGGCGACGATTGGCTCAACGGTGAACGGTGGCACGGCTTGGCGGCGGCGGCGAAGGCAAGCGGCGACGGCGCGGCGGCGGTCCGGCGATGGGGGCTTCATGGTGGGGGAGAGTTCGGGAGGGAGAGAGAGAGAGGAAGAATTTGGTGGAGAGGGGCTGCCGTGGGGGAGGAGAAAATGAGTGAGGAGAGAAATTTTGACTTAAATAGTCAAATTTCTTGACTAATTTGGCTAATTACCAAAATACCCTTTCTCTAATCTTTTGATCCGACGGTCCAGATTCAATCTTATCCTAAAACCGACGGCCGAGATCAAATCTTGCCCAAAATATCCAAGGGTATTCTCGTAATTTCTAAAAAACTCAAGGGTAAAATTGTCCAATCAAAATTTTAGGGCAAAATTACCAAAATGCCCTTTACCCTTAAAACACCCTTTTATAATTCTTAGGGGTATTTTGGTCATTTTCTCCATTTCTTGCCCAAATCGAATTTTTCTGAAGGACTTGAGCGCACCCAAAATCACATGTGTCTCCAGCAACGTCGTCCTAACATTTCGTCATGACTTCCTAATTTTCCGGTGTCCAAATTGGGCTAAATTCAATAATTAAATTCTATTAAACACAACTCGAGTGTTTCTCGAGCTAATGGGCAGCTTACTGGAAAAATTCACAAAATTGACTCATGACTGATACTGAATCAAGCCACGTGCAAGTTCGTTCGGTACGTGACGACCTCGGTTGTCATTAAAATCGCGAAGATCAATCACTTGATCTGAGAGATACGATCGTTCGGTATAGGTTCAGGATTATTCGTCAAGTCGTTTCGTGGTCCAGCAGAATCACCCGCGATCCACTACTATGACAGTAGCGAACCGACCCCTAACTATCCTTGAATCGGCCAACAATGGCTCAAAATATCACTTCCACGATTTAATGGTCGAAATCCATTCACGATCGAATTTCTTTTAGTCGCGCGAATTTAATTTCCCTCATTAGCCTTTCCCTAATGGTTAGCATTCCAGGAATGATCAGTTCCAAGCGAGAACTAACTACGAGTATATTCATAAAATCCAGTATTTCATAAATCCCAAATAAACTAATTTTTCAGGATGTCACAGTCGATATCCTATCTAAATGAAAACACACAAATTTTGTGATAAAATAATTGTGACATTCCGAATTTCGACACAGTTTTGGGATTTATAAAGCGTGTATTTCATCAGTGTGCTTATAGTAAAATCTCGCCTAGAACTGATCATTCTTGGGTTATTTTTTTTAATTAGAGATTTCATTAGAATCGTACTCGATCAAATTTGGCAGTTATTAAGAACCTGAACTTGGGTGTTGAATTTCTCGAAGTTTCATGACGAATTTAATTGAACGGTGTCGATATTATTGTGGCTAGCATCGATATTGCCCGAGATTAATGAAAAGTGAAATTTTGACCCGGGTGCAAATTTAGACTCATAGACCTCCCTCATAGTGTATTTTATTTAGTGTCTTTTGGCTAAATCCTAATTTATAATTAGGATTTTTCGTGGACCGTCGGATCAATTTCGAGTTCGAATGTGGGTCGTCGGTTCACACTTGAGTGCATTTGACTCTCTCTCTCTCTCTACCCGGTCACGTCCCCTCCCCTCCCCTTCCCTCCTCCATGCTGCGCACGTCCCTTCCCCCTTCTCCCCATTCAAACTTCCCTCTCTCTCCTCCTTTTCTTCTTTTCTTTTTTCTTCTTCTTGTCCTCTTTTCCTTCCTCTTGGCCGCTGCTTCTACTCCTTTCTTCTTGCTACTCATCGACCGCTTGCTGAACCAGCCCAGCCACCGCCCACCGTCCGCCTTTGCTTGCTAGCTCTCATGTAATGACCCTTTTTCCGTCTGAAGTGATAGACCTAATGTAGACTAATCGTTTCTACAGCGGGTCGGAGGAAAATTGGGAAAATGGCATATGTGCAAGAGTGCAAGTGTGCAAAAGTGCATTGTGAGCATGAGCACAAGTGTGAGCATGAGCATAGCATATGCATGAGATGCGTTGTGACCAAGTAATGTCATGTGTGTGCCATGAGTGGGTTCTGTGTTATTCCTATGATTTGTAAATGTCTAACCTGCAGAGTCAACTAAGTATTGGATTCGGGCCCGAGGGCCTGAGTCACTTATGTTTTGGATTGTTTGGTGTTTAGTGCTCGTTAGGAGGTGCATGTTAGTCTAGTTTAGATTTAGGAAGCCTACTCGCTGAGATTTTTCTCACTGTTGTTTAAATCCCACTTTTCAGACCCCCGACCTTGAGATGGTGGATGTGCCTCTTCGTTTTGGGATTCCGTATTGCACAGAGCGATCGGTGTGGTACCAAGAGGAGGCGGGGAGTATATGTTAGGCAGGCACAAAGGTATAATGTGGCCACCAGCTGTCCCGTCGCACCGACCTCTCACCCGTGGCCGGCCGGCTCGCTAGCCGCTTGCCCTTTGCCCTAGCCGTGACCGAGGGCCGTGCCGGGCGTAGTGCCAATGTGACGCCCCGACCTCGGGGTCATAAACGTGACGTCCCGTTCATTATTATTTTTTATTACACACAAGCGGAAGCATATCTCGGGACAATCACATTCAAATCAAACAGCGGGATTAAGACAAACAGCATCATGAGCAAACCTTACGTTTACAAACCATGCAAACATGTTTTAACAAGCCCTTCAGGCCATGGCAACAACACATATTTTCATAGCCATTTACACACAATAAACATGTGGCTTGGGTGTCCTAAGCCCACTACTTCAGGTCCACAGCTCTTTGCTTTTTCCCAAACTCCAACATGGCTCAAGCTCCCCTTGTCGCTGCTGTCCGTTCGACCAGCCTATG
Source organism: Syzygium grande (assembly GCA_024733475.1). Taxonomy (NCBI): domain Eukaryota; kingdom Viridiplantae; phylum Streptophyta; class Magnoliopsida; order Myrtales; family Myrtaceae; genus Syzygium; species Syzygium grande. The sequence goes on along the minus strand of JAMXDD010000001.1, from coordinate 37,662,408 downwards.
TACATGAGGGTGGGAAAAATGGGGGGCTGAGTCGGGGAGACTCAGCAAGTGAAAACACTAATATCAAGCGAGAATATATTGATCGCCGTTAACATAAGTCGACCCTTACCGCACCCGCATCGATGACAGATCAATAGCAAAGTTCAACAAAAGAACATCAAGCACAGCTATAATATGTGCACCTTGCCATTCAAGTCTCGAATCTATCTCAAAACAACACCAAGCACGAAACATGATCAAACCAAGGAAATGAACCAACTACGACCAACCAAACGACCGAGAAATGGTCCAAGCAAACCACGTCACAACGCATCTCAACATCCTTTCCCGATATTAGGGAATTCACTTACACTAAAATAAAACAAGAACTAGAGAACAAGTTTCGAGACGGGTGAGCTCGGGAACATTTCGGGCTTGAACTCGGGCCTTGGGTGTGGCTTCCTCACTCGATCAAACCACAAGAGAAACACGGGCTAGTCGGTAAGCTTTTTCTCTCTTTCCTTCTCTCTTTTTCTCTCTTTCTCGATCATGGCTACAAAGCAAGAAATAAGAAAGAAGGTTGGCCGGAGCTCTCGAGGCGTGGAAATGGCGTGAGGGAGAGGAAGGGGGTTTCACGTGAGGTTCTCCCCTCTCTCTTTCTCGGCTTCTCTTTCTCTCTATTTCTCTCCCCTTGGCCAAATGGCCTTGTTTCTATTTATAGGGAGACAAAACTTGGGGCCTAAGCTTGGATGAGGTAAGCGCACGTGTCATCGGGGCAATGAGGTAAGCGCGCGTGTCATCGGGGGTACGAGGTAGGCGATGACCTCATTAGATCATGATGACGGCCTCCAAAGTCCAACTATCATTAATGCGAGTCATGATGAAGGTGGCCTCCAAAGTCAAGAACAATAATGGCTTCATAAATGCTTGTGGAAAAAGAAGGCCAAGCAATTAATACAAGCCATTGATTAGGCTTCTTGAACAAGCTTCATTCTTGGCCACTCATTTCTAAGCTTACTTCTCTATTTCGTTTTCCCCTGGTCTGACCTCCGATCAAAGCATAAAATATCTCATTTGAAAGCTCAGAATGCGTACTTTAAATCACCAGAAGACACCAAGTCCAAATTCTAACGTTTTCGTATAGAAAATGCTAAATCTTTGAAGTCTGACAAAACCGAACAGTTTTGCACTGTTCACGAAATTGGACTTGAAAATATAGTAAATGGACTTCGAAAATTCTCAAATTCGGATATGTCATAAAAAAGCCCTTAATAAACATTTTTTGTGAAGAGCACAAAATCTAATTCTCTCTGTAAACACCATTTTCAGTCACTCAAAAACAGACTAAAAATAGTTCACTGGAACAGCATTTTTGTTTCTCAAAATAAGCTCTGTCCAGTATGCAAATCATTTCAGAAAATTCCTCAAATTTACACACGTTATAGAAAAGGAAGTTCTCAACAACTGTCGTGAAGGAAACTTTTCCAAAATCTGCCCAGAAAAGCCTGTAGAAAATCAAGACGGTGTAAACATCACCGAAATACTCATTCCGGACAGTTTCACACAGTCCGAAAAACAGGCCATCGTACAACTCATATCAACTCTAAAAATTCTGAAATTAAATCATGTAAAACTTCAAAATGTTTGGAATAACTTTCCAGAAGAAAGCGTTTGGAAATTCGGATCACAAAATTCTCCCCAAAAATAACAAAACGAAAGAGTACAAATGATCCGAAAACTAGGTTTTCCAAAACAAGAGAAAACAGTTTAGTTCTGATTGGAAAACCACCAAACTTAACTCATAGCCATTTCCCAGGGACTGAAATTGAAGATATTACCATTTACCTGCGGCTTCCCAGGCCCCAAAAATCGGGATGTGACAGCCAAGGCCTTGCCCGTTGGCCGGCCGCTGCGCCCTCGTCCACGCCGAGCCACCGTTGCCCCGACCGGACCATTTTGGCCCCTTGCCAATTTTCCTTTAGCCAAATATATGTAAGCAACACCCTAAACCGTGTCTAGGACTATAGGTATTAATAGACTTGTTTAGGGATCATTTGGAGTGAAAATGTGGCTGATTAAGGGCTGTTCGGGGTTGTTTTGGTGGCCGTTTAGCACTGTTTGGTAATGGAATTGTTGACTGGTTCAGGGCGAGTGAATAAGTTGGAATATGGGCTGAAACGAGGTGATTTATGATCTGTTTTGTGGCTGGTTTTGGAGTTGATTAATGCTGAAAGTTGTGTCGCAAATAATGGTTGTTCGTGTGTGATTTAATGTTCGTTTGATGGTAGTTAATGTTGATGATTCGTGATGGGAATAACGCGCATTATGTGAGCTATGAATTAGTGTGATTGTATGAGGAGCCGTTAATGCTAGAATATCGATCTAGTATGTGATTGTCCCGTGTGGTCTAATGCTTGAATTGTGTTTATATGTGGTGAATTAATGATGGGTTGTCGCTGTCGAATGTGATCAAGGTCGAGTGAGTGATTCATGACTTGAATTGGTGGAATTGTGGTTGTCTTAGTGTGCATGAGTGGCGAATGGTATTAATCGAATATCCTTGGGTGATGTTTGAATATGTGAATGACATAATAATTGATTGAATTGTGTGGCGTGTGTGCCTGTTTTAATGTCCTGAGGCGTGTTAACACGAGACAAAGTCCAGATTGATCAGAGGGCTATGCCTGAGGCATGTTGATGCGAGTTATTAGAAAAGACCTGTGGGGTATTGACCCGAGTCATGAGAAAGGTCCTAAAACGTGTTAACGCGGGACAAAGCCCGGATTGATTAAAGGGCTATGCCTGAGGCGTGTTGACGCGGGCTATGAGTAAGAACCTATGGGGTGTTAACCCATGTCGTGAAAAAGGTCCTGGAGCACGTTGACGTGGGACAAAACCTCGATTGATCAAAGGACTGCCAGCCTCAAGCGTACTGACGCGAGTGGCGAGAAAGGACCTGTAACGCCCCGACCTCGGGGTCATTAACGTGACATCCCGTTCATTATTATCTTTCTTTAAACACAAGCGGAAGCATATCTCGGGACAATCACATTAAAAACAAATCAACAGCGGGATTAAGACAACAGTATCATGAGCAAACCTTATTATTACAGTGCATGCAAATATGTTTTAACAAGCCCTTCGGGCCATGGCAATTAACACATTTTTTTACACGCACTAGGAATAGCAACACTCGACTTGGGTTGTCCTATGCCCACTACTGCTTCTCGCTCCTCGCTTTTCCCCGAACTCCAACGTGGCTCGAACTCCTCCTGACGCCGCCGTCCGTTCGACCATCCTATGGACCTGGGGGTGGGAAAATGAGGGGGGTGAGTCGGGGAGACCCAGCAAATAAACCTACCAATACCAAGCGAGGACGAGGGGATCGCCGTTAGCACAAGTCGGCCCTACACCTTTTCGCATCAATGGCAGATCAATAGCAAAGTTCATACAAGAGAACATCAAGCATGGCTATAACATGTGCACCTTGCCTTTCAAGTCTCGATTCTATCTCAAAACAACATCAAACACGAAACATGATCAAATCAAGAAATGAACCAACCATAACCAACCAAATGACCGAGAAACGGTCCAAGCAAACCGTGTCACAACGTATCACAACTTCCTTTCCCGATATTAGGAAGTTTACTTACTCAACGTCAAACAAAACTTAGAGAACGGGGGTCGAGACGGGTGAGCTCGAGAAATTTCGAGCTTGAACACGAGCACTCGGGCCTTGGACGTGGCTTCCTTACTCGAATAAACAAAAAGAGAGATGGCCTCGCCGGTAAGCTTTTTCTTTCTTTCTCTCTTTCTTTCTATTTCTCTCTCCCCTTGGCCAAATGGCCTTTCTCTATTTATAGGGAGAGGAAACTTGGGGCCAAAGTTTGATGAGGTAAGCGCTTATGTCATCGGGGCAATGAGGTAAGCGCTTACCTCACAAGCCATCATGAAGGGTCATCAAAGTCAAGAATAATAATGGCCAATAAATGCTTGTGGAAAAGAAGACCAAGCATTAATGCAAGCCATTAATTAAGCTTCTTGAACAAGCTTCACTCTTGGCTATTTATTGCCAAATTTCGTTTTCCCCTGGTCCGACCTCCGATCAAGGCATAAAATATCTCATTTGAAAGCTTGGAATGTGTACTTTAAATCACCAGAAGACACCAAGTCCAAATTCCAACTTTCTCATATAGAAAATGCTAAATCTTTGAAATCTGAAAAAACCGGACAGTTTTGTACTGTTCACGAAATCGGACTTGAAATCATAGTAAATGAACTTCGAAAATTCTCAAATTCGGATATGTCATAAACAAGATCTTAATAAACATTTTTCATCAAGAACACGAAATCTGATTCTCTCTTTAAATACCATTTCAGTCACTTAAAGACAGACTAAAAACAGTTCACTGGAACAGCATTTTTGTTTCTCAAAATAAGCTCTGTCCAGCATGCAAATCATCTCAGAAAATTCCCAAATTTGTACACGTTATAGAAAAAGAAGTTCTCAACAACTTTCATGAAGGAAACTTTTCTAAAATCGGCCCAGAAAAACTCGTAGAAAATCAAGACGGTGTAAACATCACCGAAATTCCCATTCCGGGCAGTTTCACGCAGTCTGAAAATTAGGCCATCGTACCACTCATATCAACTCCAAAAATTCTGAAATTAAATCACATAAAATTTCAAAATATTTGGAACAACTTTCCAGAAGAAAGCACTTGGAAATTCGGATCACAAAAGTCTCCCCAAAAATAACAAAACGAAAGGGTACAAATGATCCGAAAACTAGGTTTTCCAAAACAAAAGAAAACAATTTAGTTCTGATTGGAAAACCGTCAAACTTAAACCACAGTCATTTTCCAGGGACTGAAATTGTGGATATTACAATTTACCTACGGCTTCCCAGGCCCAAAAATCGGGATGTGACAAGACCTGTGGGATGTTGACTCGGGTCGTGAGAAAGTTGGATGAACGCGCATGTGTAATGTGTTGGGTTGAATTGAGTGAATGCACTTATGTATGACGCTCGAATGATAGTGATATGTACATTGGGTATTATTGCATTAATATGAATTGACTAATACGTAGAGTTGGCGCATGATTTAAGGAGAGTTAAATACATTCATGTGGATTTTATTTATCAATTGTTAGATTGCATGTTGAGACTCGTCTGGGTACGCATTGGCTTATGTGGGATTTAGATTGTCTACTTATTGATATTTATTCTCATTGTTGTATTATAAACAATATTAAATCCGAGACCGTGATTGATTTGAAGATGCCGCTAGGATAGCTCGGGGATCGAGGACGGGTCAAGTTACCTAGTCTTTTGAGTGCCTCCTTTTTGTAAAGGAGTTTACCAACCCCCGTCCCCTTTTGATGAATATGGTTTGAAATTAGTAGCATAGATGGTCGTGGTGTAAATAGAGGTTGTAAGCCAATGTCAGGTATTTGAAATGTAACTGTTGATTTGTGCAAATACTATCCCTTTATCGTCGTTTACTGTCTGGGTTGTATAAAGTTCGCTTCCGGTTACATACGACTTTGGATGTTCCGTTTGAGTCGGCAACGCGTTGTGGGACGTCGCATTCAATACGCCCGTTGATGGGGTGTCGAGAGCTCGTTGGAGTTCGAGGCGTGACAATAATTATACAAATGGTTTCCCGAACTTTGGCTCAATATGCAATATCGTGACTAAAATTTTGATTTGATCAATATAGTCCCTTAACTTTTTGCAGAATGTGTAATTTCATCCCTGAAACTTTTAATATTTTCAATATGATCCTTGAACTTTTGATAAATGTTCAATTTAGTTGCTAAACTATATGAAAATAATCAATACTATCCTTCCATTAATTCAATTAATGAAATTTTCTGATTTGGCTTTCAATTCGGTAAGTTTGAATGGTGGACAGACAAATAACGTTACAAGTGGATTCCAAGTAAGCTATTCAACTAAAATCACATAATATGGGCAATTACATATCATGTGATTTTTCTTACTAGGAAATTGGGTTTATATCACTTTCTTATTTCCCTATGATCAAAATTCTTAAACATATTGAATTTATTAACCCAAATCTTAATCAAAAATAAAATCTCTTCTTATTTAGCTACCGGACATATGCTCCTCACGTCATATTCAATAAGCTGGACCAAATGTTATGTTCTTCCAAGTTTAGTCTTAAGATAATTCAATTAAGCTCAGAACCTCCCTACTTAAGTCGGTCCAATTATAACAGTGTCTATGCAGGCCTAATTAAAATGTTTCTAATATACAAATGCAAATTAATAATGTTTTTAGGGATTAGGGTCGATCCCAAATTTTCTTATGCAGTGAATGATTAAATGGGTTGTGTAAAATAAGACCTTACAAAGAAAAACGGCATCTTCAAATTTTTACTAGGAATCAAACAAAAAGACTACTTTAAAGTAACTAAAAATAATTGGCTTTTGGACAAATGCAAAATACATTATATCAAAATGAAGTCATTTGCAGTGTTTCTTTGGTGTGAATACCGGCAGTAGAAAGAAACCTTTCAATGGAAAGAGTTGTTTCAAAAAGCCAAATACTATTTAATTTGACCTGGAAATAGAATGAGAGGGAAAAAAAACCATTTAGACTAAAATATAATGCTTCAAAGAGTGAAAAGTTTAAGTTATTTCTACAGAAATCCAAAGTAAAATATAACATTTCATAGAAAAACAGCACTTCTTACAAAAATGACTAGTCTTGTCACCAAGATCTTTTATTTTTTTTATTATATAAAAACGTAACCAAAAAAATGCCAAGATGACTTGAAAGGGAATTATAAAAATTGGCTTTTAAACAAAATACAAAAATTTCCGTATCAAAACGAAGTTCCCAGCACCTACAACTGAATAAAAAGTCTTTTGAGGCGAAAACTCATAGTAGAAAGAAGCCTTTAAATGGAATAAATTGTATAAAAAAGCCATGTATTATTTAATTAGCCCCGGAGAGAGGATGCGAGGAAAGAAGAATGCATTTAGTCAAAAATGAAATTCTTAAAACATGAAAAGTTAAAAATTATTATGGAATAAGTATCTTGTAAAATATGACCTTTCAAAGAAAAACGGCATCTTTTTACAAAAATGATGAGTCATGTCACCGAGATCTTGGATTTTTTACGAATAAACGTAATAAAACGATGCCTAAAATTACCTTGAAAATGGATTAATAAAAATTGAGAAAAAACCACAAATAAACCTCAAATTATGCTCACTGTGACCCAAATACCCTCAACTTTTTTTGTGTTATGAAAAAACCCAAACTTATACACGTGTGACATATATATCCTTTATTTCAATTTCATGCAGAGTACATTTGTCACACTAGTAAAAGTTTGAGATTTTTTATGACAACAAAACTTTAGAGTATTTGTGTCACAATTGATAAGTTAAGGATTTTTAGTGACAAAAAAAATGTTTTGGGTATTTGTATCAAAGTCAGCATAGTCTAGGGTTTTTTTATAATATTAACCCATAAAAATTTGCTTTTGTAGTAAATACCAAACATTATATATCAACAAAAAGTACTCTACTGATGACTGCATAAAAGTCATTGGCATGAGAACTCATAGAAAGAAGCCTCAGTGAAAAAGCTGTTTCCACAAAACAACATAAATTATTCAAATTGACTTGGAAATAGAATGTAACGGAAAAAAAAACCATTTATTCAAAAACGAAATGCTTCAAAAGGTGAAAAGTTGCAGTTATTTAGGAAGGAGTCTTGTGTGTCCTTACCGAGAAAATGGCACTTGTCGCAAAAAAAATGAGTCTTGTCGGTGAGATCTTCAATTTTTTTTTTCCTGAGAAACTTGACAAAAAGATGCCAAGATTACTTGGAAGGGATTTATAAAAATAGCCTTTTCAGCAAAATACCAAAATTATATACCAAAACAAAGTCCTCAGCACTGAGAACTGCATAAAATGCCTTTGGTGTGAATCTCATAGTAGAAGGAAACCTACAGTGGAAAAAGTGGTTCCAAGAAAAGCCATATTGCATGTCAAACAGCAGAAGGCACATATCCAAAAGACAAAAAACTAGCCAACCGATCAAAATGAAAATGAGATACGTCTTTGGGTTAAAATCAAAGGAACCACATGATTTAAAATATGGTCATCTTCTCAAAGTATCTAAATAAAGTCTTTTGATTCTTTGAAAAATGAAGTTGAACTTAAAAATACCCGTCCTTCCGGCAAGTATTCACACCATTCAAAGTAATTTCAAGAAAGCCATATAATATTTAATTTGCCCCGAAAAGAAAATGTGAGGGAAAAAGAACCATGTAGTCAAAGAAAAATGTCACTTTTTACAAAAATAATGAGTCCCATCACCGATATCTTGGACTTTTTTTTTGAGTAATTAAGCAGAAAGATGCCAAGGTTACTTAAAGAGTGTTGACACCTAATTTTGCCCACTTCGTTAAATCAATGCGTAAAATGTAAATAGGCCAAATAAGTGCAGGGAAGAGATGAAATATATATAAGTACATAAATTACAGAAAGGCCGATCCGCCTCAGCCCCCCAAATTTTATTTCCCTATTATTTTTATATATCAATCCAACCCCCCTTTTTTTATTAGTTTTTCTTCATTTTCCCCACTGGAGCTTGCGAATGCCTATTTTGGTTCGCTTATGCCCCAGCGAGTGCCTGTTTTTGGCCTCAAAGACCAAGCCCTGCGCCCACTTTTGGCCTGCCCATGGCCTGCTCTGGCCTATCATCTAGTCCAATCTCCCAACCATTAGGCCCTGTTTTCGACCTAGCCCCCATACTTTTCTTTCCCTCTTCCTCACACTCGATCACGGAAGCAACAAAGAAAAAACAAGAGAGAAGACAAAAAGAAAGTGGGAAAAGAAGCAAAAGGGGGGGACGCACAGCAGGGGGGAGGTCGCGCAGCGGCATGGAATGTCATGCAGCACTGAGGATATCAAGCACATACGATGGTCCCAAAAGAAAAAAAGAGAGTGCGATAAGTATAAGAAAGGGAAGAGAGCTGGAAAAGGGTAGGGTTTTGAGGCTGGAAAAGGAGGAACAAAGAGCAATCGAAGAAAAACAGAGAGGAAAATGGAGGATTGAGGGGTTTTGGAGGAGAGTATTCCGGCCCCTGATCGGCAAGGAGGTGGCCGGGTGAATCTCTTCCCCTTCTCCGCCGTACATTGAGAATTCGCAAAAACCAAATTTGAACATTTTCTTCTTCATTTTGTCCAGGCTCCTCACAGAGACAGTTCGAGAGAGTTGAAGGGTGAATCCGAAAGGGGAAAGCTTGGTTCGTTTGCCAATCGTCCACCCTAGTCATTGTCAGTCCCGTCAAGCCTCTTGTCATCGATCTTCATCGATCTAAGTAAGCGACACCCTAAACCTTGTGTAGTACTTTGGGTATTAATAAACTTGTTTATGGGTCGTTTGAAGTGGAAATGTGGTTGATTAGGGGCTGTTCGGGGTTGTTTTGGTGACTGTTTAGCGCGATTTGGTAACAGAATTGTTGGCTGGTTCGGGGCGAGTGAATAGGTTGGAATATGGGCTGAAACAAGGTGATTTATGATTTATTTTGTGGCTGGTTTTGGAATTGATTAATGCTGAAAGTTGTGTCGCGGATAATGGTTGTTCGTATGTGATTTAATGTTCGTTTGATGGTAGTTAATGTTGATGATTCGTGATGGGAATAACGCGCATTATGTGAGCTGTGAATTAGTGTGATTGTATAAGGAGCCGTTAATGCTAGAATATCGATCTAGTATGTGATTGTCCCATGTGGTCTAATGCTTGAATCGTGTGTGATGAATTAATGATGGGTTGTCGCTGTCGAATGTGATCAAGGTCGAGTGAGTGACTCATGACTTAAATTGGTGGAATTGTGGTTGTCTTAGTGTGCATGAGTGGCGAAAGGTATTAATCGAATATCCTTGGGTGATGTTTGAATATGCGAATGACATCGTAATTGATTAAATTGTCGCGTGCCTGTTTGAATGTCCTAAGGTGTGTTGACGCGGGATAAAGCCCGGATTGATTAGAGGGCTATGCATGAGGCATGTTGATGCAAGCTATGAGAAAGGACCTGTAGGGTGTTGACTCGAGTCATGAGAAAGGTCCTGAAGCGTGTTGACACGGGACAAAACCCGGATTAATTGAACGGCAATGCCCAAGGCGTGTTGACACGAGCTATGAAAAAGGACCTATTGGGTGTTGACTCGGGTCATGAAAAAGGTCCTTGAGCGTGTTGACGCAGGACAAAGCTCAAATTGATTGGAGGACTATGCCTGAGACGTGTCGACGCAAGCTATGAGAAAGGACCTGTGGGGTGTTAACCCGAATCGTAAGAAAGGTCCTTGAGCGTGTTGACGCGAGACAAAATCTGAATTGATCAGAGGGCTGCCAGCCTGGAGCATGTTGACACGGGTGGTGAGAAAGAACTTGTGGTTAGATCACTAACGTAATAAAGTCCCAAATCGTTATAATCTCTGGTTTTTGCATGTATCGAGACACCACTCTCGCGTCTCGATTAGAGTTTCTAGCCAACCCTTGATCATGACTAGTTGCAACTCCAATTGAATGTTTAGTTTAGACAATTCTCATCGCATGAGACATGAGGCATGAGATTTGTCCTTCAAACGAATCAATTAACGCTCACATCCTTCGACAAATATCTCGTCCTAATCAAACAAAGTCCTTTGCTATGATGGCTGCATAAGAAGCCTTTGGTGTGAAAACTCGTAGTAGAAAGAATATTTCGAGTAACAAAGTTGATTCAACAAAAGCCATAAACTTCTGCACTTTCTGTGCTTATCTAGAACTTCTAGTACATTTGTACCGGTTTTTGTTGAGCAACTTAACCAAAAGATTCCCCAAGATTTGAAAGGGATTCATAAAAATTAGCTTTTGAACAAAATACAAAAATTATATACCAAAACAAACTCCACTGCACTTCGGACAGCATAAAAATTCTTTGTTGGTGAAGGTTCCTAGTAGAAAGAAGCCTTACGGTGGAAAAACTTGTGTCAAGAAAAGCCATAAACTATTTAAATGCCCAGGAAAATGAGCGAGTAAAAAAAACAATATAGTCAAAGATAAAATGCTTCAAAACATTAAAAAATTGCAGTCATTTAAAAAGAAGACTCGTGTAAAATATGACCTTTCAGTAGAAAAACATAACTTTTTACAAAACTAATGATTATTGTCACCGAGAGCTTCAATTTCTTAATGAGAAATGTACGAAAAACTTGTCAAGATAAATTGAAAGGGATTTATAAAAAAATTGCCTTTTAAACAAAATACCAAATTATATATGAAACAAAGTGCCCTGCACTGACAACTGCACAAAGTCTTGTGTGTGAAAACTCGTAATAGAAACAAGCCATCCAGTAGAAAAAGTTGTTTCTAGAAAAGCTATATACTCTTCAATTGTCGTGGAAACAGAATGCGAGGAAAAAAAAAAGTCTCAATTTGCCATGGTGCAACTACTTTGTCAAAAGTCTTGTGTGACCTTTCAAAGAAAAACGTTACTACAAATATAACGAGTCTCATCACCGAAATCTTCCATTTTCTTATTGAGAAACTTAACCAAAAGATGCCACGATTACCTTACCAAAAAAAAAGATGCCACGATTACTTGATAAGGCATTCGAAAAATTGAATTTTTCGAACAAAAAAAAATTATACATTAAAACAAACTCCTCGGCACTCAGGACTGCATAAAAAGTCTGAGGTGAAAGCTCATAGTAGAAAGAACGCTTTCAGCAGAAAAATTTCTGTCAAGAAAAGCCATATACCATTTAAATGCCCTGGAAAAGGAATGCGAGTAAAAAATACAATTTAGTCAAAAACAAAACGCTTCGAAACGTGACAAATTGCAGCTATTTGAGGAGTCCGATGTAAAATGACCTTCCAGTAGAAAAACGGAACTTTTTACAAAAACAGATGACTATTGTCACCGAGAGCTTCAATTTTTAATGAGAAATCCAAGAAAAAGATGTCAAGATTACTTCAAAAGTATTTATGTTTTGAACAGCATACCAACATTATATATCAAACAAAGCCCCTGCACCAAGGACTGCATAAAGTCTTTTGTGTGAAAACTCATAGTAGAAAGAAGCCTTTCAGTGGAAGAAGTTGTTTCAAGAAAGACCATATGCTATTCAATTTATGTGGATATAGACTCTGAGGAAAAAAATTTAGTGAAAAATGAAATGCTTCAAAACGTGAAAAGTTACGGAGCAAGAAATCAAAACATGAAAAGTTGGTAAGTCTCGTGTAAAATATGACCTTCTAAAGAAAAATGGCACCTTTTACAAATAGAAAGAGCTGTCACCAAGATCTTCAATTCTTACCATGAAAAGAGAATGTGAGGAAAAAAGGAACCATTTACTCAAAAATGAAATCCTTAAAACGTGAAAAAAAAGGGAGTTACTTTGGAATAAGTCGTGTAAAATATGTCCTCTCAAAGAAAAACGTCACGTTTTACAAAAATAATGTGTAAACGTAACAAAAAGATGCCAAGATTATTTGCAAGGGATTAATAAAGATTTGCTTCTGTAGTAAATACCAACATTATGTATCAAAACAAAGTCCGCCGCACAAATGACCGCATAAAAACGCTTTGGTGTGAATACTCGTATTAGAAAGAAGCCTTTCAGTGAAAAAGCTATCTCAACAACAGCCATTAACTATTCAAATTGACCTGGAAACAGAATGTAAGGAAGAGTGACTCGATTTAGTCAAAAATAAAATGCTTCATCAGGTGCAAATTTGCTGTTATTTTGGAAAAAGTCACGTGAACTTTCAAAGGAAAATGCTTCTTAAAAAAATAATGATCATTGACACCGTAATATTCAACTTTTTATTAAAAGACTTGAAAGGGATTAAAAAAAAATTGGCTTTGGAACAAAATACCGAAATTATATATCAAAACAAAGTCCCCTGTACTAAGACTGCATAAAAAGTTTGAGGGCGAAAGCTCATAGTAGAAAGAAGCCTTTCCGTAGAAAATTTGTTTCAAGAAAAGGCATATATACTATTTTAATGCCCCGGAAAATGAATGTGAGTAAAAAAACCCATTTAGTAAAAAATGAAATGCTTCTAAATGTGAATGTAACCTTTAAAAAAACCATCACTTTTTACAAAAATAATGTGTAAACGTAACAAAACGATGCCAAAATTACTTGCAAGAGATTGATAAAGATTTGCTTCTGTATTAGAAAGAAGCCTTTCAGTGAAAAAGCTATCTCAACAACAGCCATAAACAATTCAAATTGACCTGGAAACAGAATGTTAGGAAAGAGTGACTCGATTTAGTCAAAAATAAAATGCTTCGTCAGGTGAAAATTTTCAGTTATTTTGGAAGAAGTCACATGTGACCTTTCAAAGAAAAATGCTTCTTACAAATTTAATGATTATTGACACCGTAATATTCTACTTTTTATTAAGAAACTTCAAAAGGATTCAAAAAAAATTGGCTTTGGAACAAAATAGAGAAATTATATATCAAAACAAAGTCCTCTGTACATAGGACTGCATAAAAAGTTTTTAAGGGTTGAAGCTCATAGTAGAAAGAAGCCTTTCCGTAGAAAAGTTGTTTCAAGAAAAGGCATATATACTATTTTAATGCCCTGGAAAATGAATGTGAGTAAAAAAACCGATTTAGTAAATTATGAAATGCTTCAAAACATGACAAGTTGCAGTTATCGGTGAAGAAGTCTAGCGTAAAATATGACTTTTCAAAGAAAAATGGCTCCTTACAAAAATAATGATTATTGTCACCAAGTGCTTCAATTTTTTAATGAGACATAAGAAAAAGATGTCAAGATTATTGAAAGGAATTTATAAAAATTGGCATTTGAACAAAATACTAAAATTATTTATCAAACAAAGTCCCCCACATGGACGACCGCACAACAAGTCTTTTGTGTGAAAAATCAAAGTAGAAAGAAGCCTTTCGAAAGAAAAAAGTTGTTTTAAGAAAGACCATATACTATTCAATTGCCCTGGAAAGAGAATGCGAGGAAAAAAGAACCATTTACTCAAAAACAAAATGCTTAAAACGTGAAAAAAAAAAAAAAAAAAAAAGGGAGTTACTTTGGAATAAGTTTTGTGTAAAAATGACCTTTCAAAGAAATGTCATTGTTTACAAAAATAATGTGTAAATGTAACAAAAAGATGCCAAGATTACTTGCAAGGGATTAATAAAGATTTGCTTCTGTAGTAAATACCAACATTATGTATCAAAACAAAGTCCGCTGCACAAATGACCGCATAAAAAGGCTTTGGTGTGAATACTCGTATTAGAAAGAAGCCTTTCAGTGAAAAAGCTATCTCAACAACAGCCATAAACTATTCAAATTGACCTGGAAACAGAATGTAAGGAAAGACAGACTTGATTTAGTCAAAAATAAAATGCTTCACCAGGTGAAAAAGAAACTGAGGAAAAAACCCATTCAGTCAAAAATGAAATGCTTCAAAACGTGAAAGATTGCAGTTACTTTGAAGAAGTCTCATGTAAAATAAGATCTTTCTAAGAGGCATTTGTTACAAAAGTAAAGAGTCTTGTCACTGAGATTTTCAATCTTTTATGGAAAAACTTAACAAAGAGATGGCAAATGCCAAGATTACTTGAAAGGGATTTATAAAGATTGTCTTTTGAACAAAACACAACAATTATATATCAAAACCAAGTCATCGGCACTGAGGACTACATAAAAAATCTTTGTGGTAACACTTGTAGTTAAAGAAGCCTCTCAATAGAAAAATGTTGTTTAAAGAAAAGCCATGTACTATTTAATTGCCCTGAAAATATAATGTGAGGAAAAAAATCATTTAATCAAAAATGAAATATTTCAAAATGTGCAAAGTAGCAAATATTTAGGGAGAAGTCAGGTGTTAAATATGTCCTTTCAAAGAAAAACAGCACAATTTACAGATATGAAGTCTTTTCACAGTGATCTTAAAAAAAAAATTGACAAACGTAACCAAAAAAAATGCCGAGATTACTTGAAAGGTATTTTAAAAAATTGGCTTTTGAACTAACTACTCACACACACACATAAATATATATATATATATCAAAATGAACTCCTATGCACTGAGGACTGCATAAAAAATATGGTGCCGAAAACTAGTAGCCAAAAAAAGCCATTTAGTGGAAAAAGCTGTTTCAAGAAAAGCCATATACTATTTAATCTGACCTGGAAGTGAAATCGTTAGGAAAGAAAACTATTTTTAGTCGAAAATGAAATGCTTCAAATTGTAAAAGGTTGCAATTATTTTGAAAAAAAAAAAGGCTCGTGTAAACTATAACCATTCAAATGACACTTTTTTCAAAAACAATGTGTTGTCACAAGATCCTCAATTTTATTGAGAAACTTACCAAACAGATGCCAATATTACTTGAAATACCATAACTATATATCAAAACAAAATCCTTTGCACTAAAACATCTTTAGTGTGAAAACTCGAAGTACTAAGAAGCATTTCAGTTGAACATGTTGTTTCCAGAAAAGCCACATACTATTCAATTGACCTAAAAATAGAATGTGAGGAAAAGAAAAACACTCAAATGAAATGCTTAAGACGTGAAAAGTTGCTTTATTTGGAAAAAGTCTCATGTAATGTATGACCTTTCGAAGAATAATGGCACTTTCTAAAAAAAAAAAAAAAAAACGGAGTCTTGTCATGTTGACATTGCCTCTTTGACCCAAAAAACGATTTTTTTTATGCACTCGTTAGACTCTCATTGTCAAAATATCATGTCTTTTTCAAAAATTGAAACAAAAAACACAAAGGAATAAGGAGAGAGTCAGAAAGTTGGCAAAAGAAAGAAATCTTAGAAAAGTACTGCAACTTCGAGAGGATTTAAATAATTTAGTTTAAGCCGACATATTAACAGAAAAGAAAACCTACTCATTCTCAAAGCGAAATTCTCAGAAAAGGCTTGTTAGAAAAACCCAATTTGAAAGACTAATTCTAAAGCTTCAGAGGACAATCACTGAACCAGGATAACAGAACATAGTTTTAAGAGACGGTTTTCAAGATATACATCCAAGATGGTTGGGAAAAATTAAGAAAAGTCGAAATGCAGATGGTTCAACCACTTCTATTGCACAGTACTAAAATATTTTGGGCAAGATAATTGGTAAAAAAGTAGCAGAGTCGAGATTTTTCTAAAGACAATGAATGGATTAAATTTGAGGTAGTGTAGCATCAGGAACAGCACAAGAAAGATGGCAAGAGAAAGACATCTTAGAATAGTGTAACTTTGAGCGGATTTACATAATTTGGTTGAAGCTGATATATTAACAGAAAAGAAAACCTACCCATTCTCAAAGCAAAATTCTCAGAAAAGTGGCTTGTTAGAAACCCAATTTGAAAGACAAAAAGCTACACAAGATGAACATTGAATCAGGAAAACAGAACATAGTTTTAGGAGACAGTTTTCAAGATATACATCCCAGATGGGTAGGAAAAATTAAGAAAAGTCGAATAGCAGATGGTTCAAGCACTTATATTGCACTGTACTAAAATCTTTTGGGAAAGAAAATTGGAAAAAAAGCAGCAGAGTCGAGAGATTTTTTTCAAGAAAATGAGAAGGTTTAACTTGAGGAAGTGGAGCGTCAGTGGAGCGTCAGAAACAGCACAAGAAAGATGGCGAAAGAAAGACATCTTCGAAAAGTAGTGCCTCTTCAAGAGGATTCAAAAAAATTAGTTTAAGCTGATATATTAACAGAAAACAAACCCTACCCATTTTCAAAGCGAAATTCTCAGAAAAGTGGCTTGTTATAAACCCAATTTGAAAGACTAATTCAAAAGCTACAGAAGACAATCATTTAACCAGCATAACAGAATATAGTTTTAAGAGACAGTTTTCAACATATACATCCAAGATGGCTGGGAAAAATTAAGAAACGTCAAATAGCAGATGGTTCAAGCACTTCTATTGCACTGTACTAAAATCTTTTGGGCAAGAAAATTATTAAAAAATAGCAGACTCGAGAGATTTTTTTAAAGACAATGACAAGGTTTAACTAGAGGAAGTGTAGCATCAGAAACAGCACAGGAAAGATGGCAAAAGAAAGACATTTTAGAAAAGTAGTGCACCCACGAGAGGATTTAAAAATTTTTGTTTAAGCTGATATATTAACAGAAAAGAAAACCTATGCATTCTCAAAGTGAAATTCTCAGAAAAGTGGCTTATTAGAAAGACTAATTCTAAAGCTACAGAAGACAATCATTGAATCAGGATTAAAAAAAAATTATGAGACAGCTTTCAAGATACAAATTTGAGATGGCTGGGAAAAAATAACAGAAGTCGAATAGCAGATGTTTCAAGCACTTATATTGCATTGCACGAAAATCTTTTGGGCAAGAAAATTGGCAAAAAAGCAGCAGAGTCAAGATTTTTTGAAACCCAATGACCGGGTTTAACTTGAGGATGTGTAGTGCCAGAAACAGCACATGAAAGATGGCAAAAGAAAGACATCTCACAAAAGTAGTGCAACTTCAAGAGGATTTAAAAATTTTAGTTTAAGCTGATCTATTAACAGAAAACAAAACTTCCACATTGTCAAAGTGAAATTCTCAGAAATATGGCTTGTTAGAGACCCAATTTGAAAGACTAATTCTTAAGCTACAGAAAACAATCATTGAACCCGGATAAAAAAATTTTAAGAGACAGTTTTCAAGATAAATTCAAGATGGCTGGGAAATATTAAGAAAAATTGAATAGCAGATGGTTCAAGCACTTCTATTGCACAGTAGTAAAATCTTTTGGGCTAGAAAATTGGTTAAAAAGTAGCAGAGTCGAGAGAATAATTTAAAGACAATGACAAAATTTGACTTGAGGAAGTGCAGCGTCAGAAACAGCACAAGAAAAAAGGCAAAAGCAAGACATCTTACAAAAGTAGTGCAACTTTGAGAGGATTTAAAATTTTGGTTTAAGGTGATTTATTAACAGAAAAGAAAACCTACGCATTCTCAAAGTGAAATTCTCAGAAAATTGGCTTGTTACAAACCCAATTTGAAAGACTAATTCTAAAGCTACAGAAGACAAAAATTGAACCAGGATAAAAAAAATTTTAGAGAGTTTTCAAGATATACATTCGAGATGGCTGGGAAAAATTCAGAAAAGTTGAATAGCAGATGGTTCAAGCACTTCTATTGCACTGTACTAAAATCTTTTGGGCAAGAAAATTGGTAAAAAAGTAGCAGAGTCGAGAGATTTTTTTATAGACAATGAAAAGGTTTAACTTGAGGAAGTGTAGCGTCAGAAACAGCACAAGAAAGATGGCAAAAGAAAGACATCTTAGAAAAGTAGTGCAACTTCGAGAGAATTTAAAAATTTTAGTTCAAGCTGATATATTAACAGAAAAGAAAACCTATGCAGTCCCAAAACAAAATTCTAAGAAAAGTGGCTTGTTGGAAACCCAATTTGAACGACCAATTCTAAAGCAACAGAAGACGATCATTGAACCACGATAAAAAAAATTCAAGAGACAGTTTTCAAGATATACATTCAAGATGGCTGGGAAAAATTAACAAAATTTGAATAGACGATGGTTTAACTTGAGTAAGTGTAGCACCAGAAACAGCACAAGAAAGATGGCAAAAGAAAGACATCTTAGACAAGTGGTGCAACTTCGAGAGGATTTAAAAATTTTAGTTTAAGCTGATATATTTACAGAAAAGAAAACCTACGCATTCTCAAAGCGAAATTCTCAAAAAAGTGGCTTGTTAGAAACCCAATTTCAAAGAGTAATTCAAATGCTACAGAAGACGATCATTGAACCAGGATAACAAAATTTTAAGAGACAGTTTACAAGAAATACATTCAAGGTGGTTGGGAAAACTTAAGAAAGGTCAAATAGCAGATGGTTCAAGCACTTTTATTGCACTGTACCAAAATCTTTTGGGCTAGAAAATGGATAAAAAAGTAGCAGAGTCGGGAGATTTTTTTTAGGACAATGACAAGGTTTGACTTGAGGAAGTGTGGCGTCAGAAACAGCAAAAGAAAGATGGCAAAAGAAAGACATCTTAGAAAAGTATTACAACTTCGAGAGGATTTAAAAAAATTTAGTTTAAGCTAATATATTAACAGAAAAGAAAACCTACTCATTCTCAAAGCGAAATTCTCAGAAAACTGGCTTGTTATGAAACCCAATTTGAAAGACCAATATTCTAAAGCTACAGAAGACAATCATTGAACCAGGATTAAAAAAATTTCAAAGACAGTTTTCAAGATATATATTCGAGATGGCTGGGAAAAATTAAGAAAATTCGAATAGAAGATGGTTCAAGCACTTCTATCGCTCTGTACTAAAATCTTTTGGGCAAGAAAATTGGTAAAAGGTAGCAGAATTCGAGAGGTTTTTTCAAGACAATGACAAGGTTTCACTTGAGGAAGTGTAGTGTCAGAAACAGCAAAAGAATGATGGCAAAAGAAAGACATCTTTAAAAAGTGGTGAACCTTCAAGAGGATTTAAAAAAATTAGTTTAAGCTGATATATTAACAGAAAAGAAAACCTACGCATTCTCAAAGCAAAATTCTCAGAAAAGTGGCTTGTTAGAAACCCAATTTGAAACACTAATTCCAAAGCTACATAAGACGATCATCATTGAACCAGGATAACAAATTTTTAAGAGAGTTTACAAGAAATACATACAAGGTGGCTGGGACAATTTAAGAAAGGTCGAATAGCAGAAGGTTCAAGCACTTTTATTGCACTGTACTGAAATCTTTTGGTTTACAAAATTGGTAAAGAAGTAGCAGAGTCGGGAGATTTTTTTTTAAAGACAACAAAAAGGTATGACTTGGGGAAGTGTAGCATCAGAAACAGTACAAGAAAGATGGCAAAATAAAGACATCTTAGAAAAGTAGTGCAACTTCGAGAGGACTTAAAATTTAGTTTAAGCTAATATATTAACAGAAAAGAAAACCTACGCATTCTCAAAGCGAAATTCTCAGAAAAGTGGCTTGCTAGAAACCCAATTTGAACGACTAAATCTAAACCTACAAAAGACAATCATTGAACCAGGATAAAAAAAATTTCAGAGACAGTTTTCAAGATATACAATCAATATGGCCGGGAAAAATTAAGAAAAATGGAATAGCAGATCGTTCGAGAACTTCTATTGCACTGTACTAAAATCTTTTGGGCAACAAAAAATGGTAAAAAAAAAAGTAGCAGAATTCAAAAGATTTTTTGAAAGAAATTGACAAGGATTAACTTGAGGAAGTGTAGCATCAGAAACAGCACAAGAAAGATAGCAAAAGAAAGACATCTTAGAAAAGTAGTGCAACTTCGAGACAATTTAAAAACATTTAGTTTAAGCTCGTACATTAACAGAAAAGAAAACCTATGCATTCTCAAAGCGAAATTCCCAGAAAAGTGGCTTGTTAGTGGCTCGTTGGAAACCCAATTTGAAAGACTAATCCTAAAGCCACAGGAGAATCATTTAATCACGATAAAAAAATTTTAAGAGACAGTTTTCAAGATATACATTCGAGATGGCTAGGAAAAATTAAGAAAAGTGGAATAGCAATCGTTCAAGCACTTCAATTGCACTGTACTAAAATCTTTTGGGCTAAAAACTTGGTAAAACAGTAGCAGAATTCGAGAGATGTTTTTAAAGACGATGACAAGGTTTAACTTGAGGAAGTGTAGCGTCAGAAACTGCACAAGAGAGATGGCGAAAGAAAGACATCTAAGAAAAGTAGCGCAACTTCGAGAGGATTTAAAATTTTAGTTTAAGCTGATATATTAACAGAAAAGAAAACCTACGCACTTTCAAAGCAAAATTCTTAGAAAAGTGGCTTGTTAGAAACCCAATTCGAAAGACCAATTCTAAAGCTACAGAAGACAATCATTGAACCAAGATAAAAAAAATTTCAAGAGACAGCTTTCAAGATATACATTCGAGATGGCTGCGAAACAATAAGACAATTCGAATAGAAGATGGTTCAAGCACTTCTATTGCACTGTACTAAAATCTTTTGGGTTACAAAATTGGTAAAAAAAGTAGCAGAATTCGAGAGATTTTTCTAAAGACAATGACAAGGTTTAACTTGCGGAAGTGTGACGTCAGAAACAGCACAAGAAAGCTGGCAAAAGAAAGACATCTTAAAAAAGTAGTGCAACTCCGAGAGGATTTAAAATATTTAGTTTAAGCTGATATATTAACAGAAAAGAAAACCTAACTCATTCTCAAAGCCAAATTCTCAGAAAAGTAGCTTGTTCTGAAACCCAATTTGAAACACTAATTCTAAAGCTACAGAAGACGATCATCATTGAACCAGGATTTAAAAAAATTTCAGAGAGTTTTCAAATAATACATTCGAGATGGCCGGGAAAAATTAACAAAATTCAAATAGAAGATGGTTCAAGCACTTCTATCGCTCTGTACAAAAATATTTCGGGCTAGAAAACTGGTAAAAAAGTAGCAAAATTCGAGAGGTTTTTTTGAGACGATGACAAGGTTTAACTTGAGGAAGTGTAGCATCAGAAAGAGCAAAAGAATGATGGCGAAAGAAAGACATCTTTAAAAAGTGGAGCAACTTCGAGAGGGTTTAAAAAATTGAGTGTAAGCTGATATATTAAAAGAAAAGAAAACCTATGCATTCTCAAAGCGAAATTCTACGGAAAGTGGCTTGTTCGAAACCCAATTTGAAAGCTAATTCAAAAGCTACAGAAGACAATCATTGAACCAGGATAACAAATTTTTAAGAGACAGTTTACAAGAAATACACTCGAGATGGCTGGGAAAATTTAAGAAAGGTCGAATAGCAGATGGTTCAAGCACATTTATTACACTGCAATAAAATCTTTTGGGCAACAAAATTGGTAAAAAAGTAGCATAGTCAGGAGATTATTTTAAAGACAACGAAAAGGTTAGGCTTGAGGAAGTGTATCGTCAGAAACAGCACAAGACAGATGGCGAAAGAAAGACACCTTACAAAAGTAGAGCAACTTCGAGAGGATTTGAAAAAATTTAGTTTAAGCTAATATATTAACAGAAAAGAAAACCTACACATTCTCAAAGCGAAATTCTCAGAAAAGTGGCTTGTTAGAAACCCAATTTCAAAGACTAATTCTAAAGCCACAGAAGACAATCGTTGAACCATGATAAAAAAATTTTAACCAACAGTTTTCAAGAAATACATTGGAGATGGCTGGGAAAATTTACGAAAGGTCGAACAGCATATGGTTTAAGCACTTATATTGCACTGTACTAAAATCTTTTGGGAAAGAAAATCGGCAAAAAAGTAGCAGAGTCGGGAGGTTTTTTAAGGACAATGACAAGGTTTGACTTGAGGAAGTGTAGCGTCAGAAACAACACAAGAAAGATGGCAAAAGAAAGACATCTTAGAAAAGTAGTACAACTTCAAGAGGATTTAAAAAAATTTAGTTTAAGCTAATATATTAACAGAAAAGAAAACCTACGCATTCTCAAAGTGAAATTCTCATAAAAGTGGCTTGTTAGAAACCCAATTTGAATGACTAAATCTAAACCTACAGAAGACAATCATTGAACCAGGATAAAAAAAAAATTAAAGAGAGTTTTCAAGATGTACATTCAAGATGGCTAGGAAAAATTAAGAAAAGTGTAATAGCAGATCGTTCAAGCACTTCTATTGCACTGTACTAAAATCTTTTGCACTAGAAAATTGGTAAAAAAGTAGCAGAATTCGAGAGATTTTTTTAAAGACTATGACAAGGTTTAACATGAGGAAGTTTGGCGTCAGAAACAGCACAAGAAAGATGGCAAAAGAAAGACATCTTAGAAAAGTAGTGCAACTTCGAGAGGTTTAAAAAAATTTAGTTTAAGCTGACATATTAACAGAAAAGAAAACATATGCATTCTCAAAGCGAAATTCTTAGAAAAGTGGCTAGTTAGGAACCCAATTTGAAAGACCAATTTCTAAAGCTACAGAAGACAATCCTTGAACCAAGATGAAAAAATTTCAAGAGACAGCTGTCAAGATATACATTCAACATAGCTGGGAAACAATAAGAAAATTCGAACAGAAGTTGGTTCAAGCACTTCTATTGGACCGTACTAAAATCTTTTGGGTCAAAAAATTGGTTAAAAAGTAGCAGAATTCGAGAGATTTTTTTAAAGACAATGACAAGGTTTTACTTGAGGAAGAGTGGCGTCAGAAACACCACAAGAAAGATGGCAAAAGAAAGACATCTTACAAAAGTAGTGCAACTTCGAGAGTATTTAAAAAATTTACTTTAAGCTGATATATCAACATAAAAGAAAACATACGCATTCGCAAAGCGAAATTCTCAGAAAAGTGGCTTGATAGAAACCCAATTTGAAAGACTAATTCAAAAGCTACAGAAGAAAATCAATGAACCAGGATAAAAAATTTTAAGACAGTTTTCAAGAAATACAATCGAGATGGCTGGGAAAAATTAACACAGGTCGAATAGCAGATGGCTCAAGCACTTCTATTGCACTTTACTAAAATATTTTGGGCAAGAAAATTGGTAAAAAAGTAGCAGAGTCGAGAGATTTTTTTAAAGACAATGACAAGGTTTAACTTGCGGAACTGTGGCCTCAGAAATGGCATAAGAAAGAAGGCAAAAGAAAGACATCTTAGAAAAGTGGTGCAACTTTGAGAGGATTTAAAAAATTTACTTTAAGCTGATTTATTAACAGAAAAGAAAGCCTACTCATTCTCAAAGCGAAATTCTCAGAAAAGTGGCTTGTTATGAAACCCAATTTGAAAGACTAATTCTAAAGCTACAGAAGACAATCATTGAACCAGGATTAAAAAAATTTAAGAGACAGTTTTCAAGATATACATTCGAGATGGCTGGGAAAAATTAAGAATATTCTAATAGAAGATGGTTCAAGCACTTCTATCGCTCTGTACTAAAATCTTTTGGGCTAGAAAATTGGTAAAAAAGTAGCAAAATTCAAGAGGTTTTTTCAAGATAATGACAAGGTTTCACTAGAGGAAGTGTAGCGTCAGAAAAAGCAAAAGAATGATGGCAAAAGAAAGACATCTTTAAAAAGTGGTGAACCTTCAAGATGATTTAAAAATTTTAGTTTAAGCTGATATATTAACAGAAAAGAAAGCCTACTCATTCTCAAAGCGAAATTCTCAGAAAAGTGGCTTGTTATGAAACCAATTTGAAAGACTAATTCTAAAGCTACAGAAGACAATCATTGAACCAGGATTAAAAAAATTTAAGAGACAGTTTTCAAGATATACATTCGAGATGGCTGGGAAAAATTAAGAATATTCTAATAGAAGATGGTTCAAGCACTTCTATCGCTCTGTACTAAAATCTTTTGGGCTAGAAAATTGGTAAAAAAGTAGCAAAATTCAAGAGGTTTTTTCAAGATAATGACAAGGTTTCACTAGAGGAAGTGTAGCGTCAGAAAAAGCAAAAGAATGATGGCAAAAGAAAGACATCTTTAAAAAGTGGTGAACCTTCAAGATGATTTAAAAATTTTAGTTTAAGCTGATATATTAACAGAAAAGAAAACCTACGCATTCTCAAAGCGAAATTCTCAGAAAAGTGGTTTGCTAGAAACCCAATTTGAAAGACTAATTCTAAAGTTACAGAAGACAATAATTTAACCAGGATAAAAAAATGTTAAGAGACAGTTTTCAAGATATACATTCGAGATGGTTGGGAAAAATTAAGAAAAGTCGAATAGCAGATGGTTCTAGCACTTCTATTGCATTGTACTAAAATCTTTTGGGCTAGAAAATTGGCAAAAAATTAAAATTAGCAGAGTCGAGAGATTTTTTTAAAAACAAGGACAAGGTTTCACTTGAGGAAGTGTAGCGTCAGAGACAGCACAAGAAAGATGGCAAAAGAAAGACATTTTACAAAAGTAGTGCAACTTCGAGATGATCTAAAAAATTTAGTTTAAGCTGATATATTAACAGAAAAGAAAACCTACACGTTCCCAAAGTGAAATTCTCAGAGAAGTGGCTTGTTAGATACCCAATTTGAACGACTAATTCTAAACCAACAGACGACAATCGTTGAACCAGGATAAAAAAAATTTAAGAGACAGTTTTCAAGAAATAAATTCGAGATGGCTGGGAAAAATTAAGAATGGTCGAATAGCAGATGGCTCCAGCACTTCTATTGGTGTACTAAAATCTTTTGGGCTAGAAAATTGGTAAAAAAGTAGCAGAGTCGAGAGACTTTTTAAAGACAATGACAAGGTTTGACTTGAGCAAGTGTAGCGTCAGAAACAGCACAAGAAAGATGGCAAACGAAACACAACTTAGAAAAGTAGTGCAACTTCGAGAGGATTTCAAAAATTTAGTTTAAGCTTGTATATTTACAGAAAAGAAAACCTACACATTCTCAAAGCGAAATTCTCAGAAAAGTGGCTTGTTAGAAACCCAATTTGAAAGACTAATTCTAATTCTACATAAGACGATCCTGGAACCAGGATAAAAAAATTTTAAGAAACAGTTTTCAAGATATACATTCGGGATGGCTTGGAAAAATTAAGAAAATTGGAACAGCAGATGGTTCAAGCACTTCTATTGCATTGTACTAAAATCTATTGGGCTAGAAAATTGGTAAAAAGTAGCAGAGTCAGGAGACTTTTTTAAAGACAATGACAATGTTGGACTTGAGGAAGTGTAGCGTCAGAAACAGCACAAGAAAGTTAGCAAAAGAAAGACAGCGTAGAAAAGTAGTGCAACTTTTAGAGGATTTAAAAAAATTTAGTTTAAGCTAATATATTAACTAGAAAACAAAACCTACACATTCTCAAAGCGAAATTCTCATAAAAGTGTCTTGTTAGAAACCCAATTTGAACGACTAAATCTAAACCTACAGAAGACAATCAATGAACCAGGATAAAAAAAATTTCAGAGACACTTTTCAAGATATAAAATCAACATGGCTGGGAAAAATTAAGAAAAGTGGAATAGCAGATCGTTCGAGAACTTCTATTGCACTGTACTAAAATCCTTTGGGCAACAAAATTGGTAAAAAAGTAGCAGAATTCGAGAGATATTTTAAAGACAATGACAAGGTTTAACTTGAGGAAGTGTAGTGTCAGAAACTGCACAGGAAAGATGGTGAAAGAAAGACATCTTAGAAAAGTAGCGCAACTTCGAGAGGATTTAAAAATTTTAGTTTAAGCTGATATATTAACAGAAAAGAAAACCTACGCATTCTCAAAGAAAAATTCTTAGAACAGTGGCTTGTTAGAAACCCAATTCGAAACACCAATTCTAAAGCTACAGAAGACAATCATTGAACCAAGATCGAAAAATTTAAAGAGACAGATTTCAAGAAAAACATTCGAGATGGCTGGAAAATTTAAGAAAGGTCGAATAGCAGATGGTTCAAGCACTTATATTGCACTGTAATAAAATCTTTTGGGCAATAAAATTGGTAAAAAAGTAGCAAGAGTCGGAAAATTTTTTTAAAGACAATGACAAGGATTGACTTGAGGAAGTGCAGCGTCCGAAAGAACACAAGAAAGATGGCAAAAGAAAGACATCTTAGAAAAGTAATACAACTTCGAGAGGATTTAAAAAAATTTAGTTTAAGCTAATATATTAACAGAGAAGAAAACCTATGCATTCTCAAAGTAAAATTCTCAGAAAAGTGGTTTGTTAGAAACCCAATTTGACCGACCAATTCCAAAGCCACAGAAGACAATCGGTGACCACAATAAAAAAATTTTTAGAGACAGTTTTCAAGAAATACATTCGAGATGGCAGGGAAAATTTAAGAAAGGTTGAATAGCACATGGTTCAAGCACTTCTATTGCACTGTACTAAAATCTTTTGGGCAAGAAAATTGGTAAAAAAGAAGCAGAGTCAGGAGATTTTTTTAAAGACAATGACAAGGTTTGACTTGAGGAAGTGTAGCGTCAGAAACAGCACAAGAAAGATGGCAAAAGAAAGACATCTTAGAAAAGCAGTACAACTTCGAGGGGATTAAAAAAATTTAGTTTAAGTTAATATATTAACAGAAAAGAAAACCCATGCATTCTCAAAGCGAAATTCTCAGAAAACTGGCTTGTTAGATACCCAATTCGAAAGACTAAATCTAAACCTACTAAAGAAAATCATTAAACCAGGATAAAAAAAATTTAACAGACAGTTTTCAAGATATACATTCGAGATGGCCGGGAAATATTAAGGAAAGTGGAATAGCAGATCGTTCAAGCACTTCTATTGCACTGTACTAAAATCTTTTGCGCTAGAAAATTGGTAAAAAAGTAGCAGAATTCGAGAGATTTTTTTAAAGACTATGACAAGGTTTAACTTGAGGAAGTGTAGCATCAGAAAACTGCACAAGAAAGATGGCGAAAGAAAGACATCTTCGAAAAGTAGTGCAACTTCGAGAGGTTTTAAAAAATTTAGTTTAAGCTGATATATTAACAGAAAAGAAAACCTACGCGTTCTCAAAGCGAAATTCTTAGAAAAGTGGCTTGTTAGAAACCCAATTTGAAAGACCAATTCTAAAGCTACAGAAGACAATCATTGAACAAAGATAAAAAAATTTAAAGAGACAGATTTCAAGATATACATTCGAGATGGCTGGGATACAATAAGAAAATTCGAATAGAAGATGGTTCAAGCACTTCTATTGCACCGTACTAAAATCTTTTGGGTTAGAAAATTGGTAAAAAAGTAGCAGAATTCGAGAGATTTTTTTACAAGCAATGACAAGGTTTCACTTGAGGAAGTGTGGCATCAGAAACAGCACAAGAAAGACGGCAAAAGAAAGACATCTTAGAAAAGTAGTGCAAGTTCTAGAGGCTTTAAAAAATTTAGTTTAAGCTGATATATGAACAGAAAAGAAAACCTACTCATTCTCGAAGCAAAATTCTCGGAAAAGTGGCTGGTTATGAAACCCAATTTGAATGACTAATTCTAAAGCCACAGAACACAATCGTTTAAAGAAAATTTAAGAGACGGTTTTCAAGAAATACATTCAAGATGGCTGGGAAAATTTAAGAAAGGTCGAATAGCAGACGGTTCAAGCACTTCTATTGCACGGTACTAAAACCTTTTGGGCAAGAAAATTGGTGAAAAAGTAGCAGAGTTGGGAGATTTTTTTAAAGAGAAAAGTGTAGCATCAGAAACTGCACAAGAAAATTGAGGAAGTGACAAGGTTTAACTTGAGGAAGTGTAGCGTCAGAAACTGCACAAGAAAGATGGCAAAACAAAACATCTTACAAAAGCAGTGCAACTTCGAGAGGATTTGAAAAAATTTAGCTTAAGCTGATGTATTAACAGAAAAGAAAACCAATGCACTCTCAAAGCGAAATTCTCAGAAAAGTGGCTTGTTAGAAACCCAATTTGAAAGACTAATTCTAAAGCTACAAAACACAATCATTGAACGAGGATAAAAAATTTTAAGAGAGTTTTCAAGATATACATTCGAGATGGCTGGGAAAAATTAAGAAAAGTGGAATAGCAGATGGTTCTAGCACTTCTATGGCATCGTACTAAAATCTTTTGGGCTAGAAAATTGGCAAAAAACTAGCAGAGTCGGGAGATTTTTTTAAAGACAATGACAAGGTTTGACTTGAGGAAGTGTAGCGTCAAAAACAGCACAAGAAAGATGGCAAAAGAAAGACATCTTAGAAAAGTAGTGCAACTTCGGGAGGATTTAAAAAATTTAGTGTAAGCTGATATTTTAACAGAAAAGAAAACCTACACATTACCAAAGCGAACATCTCAGAAAAGTGGCCTGTTAGAAACCCAATTTGAAAGACCAATTCTAAAGCTACAGAAGGCAATCATTGAACCAGGATAAAAAAATTTTAACAGACAGTTTTCAAGATATACAATCGAGATGGCAGGGAAAAATTACGAAAATTTGAATAGAAGATGGTTCAAACACTGCTACTGCTCTGTACTAAAATCTTTTGGGCTAGAAAATTGGTAAAAAAGTAGCAGAATTCAAGAGATTTTTTAAAGACAATGACAAGGTTTAACTTGAGGAAGTGTAGCATCAGAAACAGCACAAGAAAGATGGCGAAAGAAAGATATCTTAGAAAAGTGGTGCAACTTCGAGAGGATTTAAAAAATTTAGTTTAAGCTGATATATTAACAGAATAGAAAACCTACACATTCTCAAAGCGAAATTCTCAGAAAAGTCGCTTGTTAGAAACCCAATTTGAAAGACTATTTTTAAAGCTACAGAAAACAATCCTTGAACCAGGATAAAAAAAATTTAAGAGACAGTTTTCAAGATATACATTCCAGATGGCTGGGAAAATTTAAGAAAGGTCGAATAGCAGATGGTTCAAGCACTTTTATTGCAATACTAAAATCTTTTGGGCTAGAAAATTGGTAAAAAACTAGCAGAGTCGGGAGATTTTTTTAAAGACAATGACTAGGTTTGACTTGAGGAAGTGTAGCATCAGAAACAGCACAACAAAGATGGCAAAAGAAAGACATCTTACAAAAGTAGTGCAATTTGGAGATGATTTAAAAAAAATTAGTTTAAACTAACATATTAACAGAAAAGAAAACCTATGCATTCTCAACGCGAAATTCTCAGAAAAATGGCTCGTTAGAAACCCAATTTTAAAGACTAATCCTAAAGCCACAGAAGACAATCATTGAATCAGGATAAAAAAATTTTAAGAGACAGTTTTCAACATATAGATTTGAGATGGCCGGGAAAAATTAAGAAAAGTTGAATAGCAGATCGTTCAAGCACTTCTATTGCACTGTACTAAAATCTTTTGGGCTAGAAAGTTGGTCAAATAGTAGCATAATTCGAGAAATTTTTTTGAAGACAATGACAAGGTGTAACGTCAGAAACAGCACAAGAAAGATGGCAAAAGAAAGACATCTTAGAAAGGTAGCGCAACTTCGAGAGCATTTACAAAATTTAGTTTAAGCTGATATATTAACATAAAAGAAAACCTACGCATTCTCAAAGCGAAATTCTTAGAAAAGCGGCTTGTTCAAAACCCAATTTGAAAGACCAATTCTAAAGCTACAGCAGACAATCATTGAACCAAGATAAAAAAAATTTCAAGAGACAGTTTTCAAGATATACATTCAAGATGGCTGCGAAACAATAAGAAAATTCAAATAGAAGATGGTTCAAGCACTTCTATTGCACCGCACTAAAATCTTTTGGTCTAGAAAATTTGTCAAAAAGTAGCAGAATTCGAGAGATTTTTTTAAAGACAATGATAAGGTTTCACTTGAGGAAGTGCGGCTTCAGAAACAGCACAACAAAGATGGCAAAAGAAAGACATCTTACAAAAGTAGTGCAACTTCAAGAGGATTTAAAAATTTTAGTTTAAGTTGGTATATTAACAGAAAAGAGAACCTACTCATTCTTGAAGCGAAATTCTCAGAAAAGTGGCAGGTTATTAAACCCAATTTGAAAGACTAATTCTAAAGCTACGGACGACAATCATTGAACCACGATAAAAACAATTTAAGAGACAGTTTTCAAGAAATACAATCGAGATGGCTGGGAAAAATTAAGAAAGGTCAAATAGCAGATGGTTCAAGCACTTCTATTGCACTGTACTAAAATCTTTTGGGCTAGAAAATTGGTGAAAAAAGTAGCAGCATCAAGAGATTTTTTAAAGACATTGACCGGGTTTAACTTGAGGAAGTGTAGCGTCAGAAACTGCACAAGAATGATGCCAAAAGAAAACATCTCAGAAAAGTGGTGCCACTTCAAGAGGATTTGAAAAAATTTAGTTTAAGCCAATATATTAACAGCAAAGAAAAACTACGCATTCTCAAAGCCAAATTCTCAGAAAAGTAGCGTGTTAGAAACCCAATTTGAAGGACTAATTCTAAAGCTACAGAAGACAATCATTGAACGAGCACAAAAAAAATTTAAGAGACAGATTTCAAGACATACATTCGAGATGGCCGGGAAAAATTAAGAAAATGGCAGATCGAAAATTATTGCACTGTACTAAAATCTTTTGGGCTAGAAAATTGGTAAAAAGTAGCAGAATTCAAGAGATTGTTTTAAAGACAATGACAAGGTTTCTTCAGGATTGCACTGTACTAAAACTTTTGGGCTAAAAAGATGGTAAAAAAAAGAGAATTCAAAAATTGTTTTAAAGACAATGACAAGGTTTAACTTCAGGATTTAAAAAATTTAGAAATAGCACAATAAATATTAAAAAAAAAACAACACAATACAGCACAATAAAAGAAAGACATCTTACAAAAGTATTTCAAGTTCAAGAGGATTTAAAAAATTTAGTTTAAGCTGATATATTAACATAAAAGAAAACCAACGCATTCTCAAAGAAAAATTCTCAGAAAAGTGGCTTGTTATGACACCCAATTTGAAAGACTAATTCTAAAGCTACAGAAGACGATCCTTGAACCAGGATAAAAAAAATTTAATGAGATAGTTTTCAAGAAATACATTCCAGATGGCTGGGAAAATTTAAGAAAGGTCGAATAGCAGATGGTTCAAGCACTTTTAATGCACTTTACTAAAATCTTTTGGGCTAGAAAATCGGTGAAAAAGTAGCAGAGTCAGGAGATTTTTTTAAAGACAATGACCAGGTTTGACTTGAGGAAGTGTAGCATCAGAAACAGCACAAGAAAGATGGCAAAAGAAAGACATCTTAGAAAAGTAGTGCAACTTGGAAAGGATTTAAAAAAATGGCAAAAGAAAGACATCTTACAAAAGTATTGCAAGTTCAAGAGGATTTAAAAAATTTAGTTTAAGCTGATATATTAACAGCAAAGAAGACCTACGCATTCTCAAAGCGAAATTCTCAGAAAAGTGGCTTGTTAGAAACCCAATTTGAAAGACTAATCCTAAAGCCACAGAAGGCAATCATTGAATCACGATAAAAAAATTTCAACAGACAGTTTTCAAGACATACATTCGAGATGGCTGGGAAAAATTAAGAAAAGTCGAATAGCAGATCGGTCAAGCACTTCTATTGCACTGTACTAAAATCTTTTGGGCTAGAAAATCGGTAAAATAGTAGCAGAATTCGAGAGATTGTTTTAAAGACAATGACAAGGTTTAACTTCAGGAAGTGTAACGCTAGAAACAGCACAATAAAGATGGCAAAAGAAAGACATCTTACAAAAGTAGTGCAACTTTGAGAGGATTTAAAAATTTTAGTTGAAGCTGATATTTTAACAGAAAAGAAAACCTACTCATTTTCAAAACGAAATTCTCAGAAAAGTGGCTTGTTATGACACCCAATTTGCAAAACCAATTCTAAAGCTACAGAAGACAATCGCTGAACCAGGATAAAAAAATTTGAAGAGACAGTTTTCAAGATATACATTCGAGATGGCTGGGAAAAATTAAGAAAAGTCGAATAGCAGATGGTTCAAGTACTTCTATTGCACTGTGCTAAAATCTTTTGGGCTCGAAAATTGGTGAAAAAGTAGCAGAGTCGAGAGATTTTTTTAAAGACAATGACCAGGTTAAACTTGAGGAAGTGTAGCGTCAGAAACAGCACAATATAAGGTACTTCACCAGAATCGCTACTCATCGAAGCGTCTGAAATTGGGAAAAGCATGTGAAACTTCACACGGCAGAGATATAACTTGCAAGAATCTAGTTCTTCTTAGTTCCTGCGCTAGTCTTCTTTCAGAAGATCACCCACCACAGCCCCACATCATCGCCGTCGTGCACCACAACTAGACAAACTCAAACGATCACAAAAGAACCAAGAAACTCGCGACAAGATTACAACCGCAGAACGCCCGACAGAACAAAGAACAGGCACAATCAACAAAACAACCACCGGCAACAAACGACTTTCATAATGCGTCGTCATCGAGGCAAAAATAGAAACATTTACGAGCGATCGAGTTTCCAGAGACTCGCAGAACGAACCCACACGCCGTCGCTCAGCCTTGCCTCCGCGGCCGCGCGCCACCGGGTCCCCGAGCCGCAACCCTAGCCCCTCTCTCTCTCTCTCTCTCTCTCTCTCTCTCTCTCTCCCTGTGCCGTCGACGATGATCGGCCGCACGCGGAGCCAGATGGTGGCTCCGCCCTCTTCGATCGGGCCGGATCTGGCACCGCCGCGGCCGCCGGCTCGACCGCGACGGGGGCTCCGCCGAGAGTAAAAGAAGGGGGAGAAGACGACGAAGAACAAAGAGAGAGAAAGCACAGAGGAAAGAAGACGAGAGGATGGGAGGGAGGGTTCGATCGGGTATCTCCCATCACTTTTCGCGTTGTTCCGAATCTAACCCTCACAAAATAGGAAAGTCTCTGCACACGTCGGGGTTAAAAAGGGTATATACTTTTTCAACGGCTATCTCCACGCTATTGTCGTTTGCATTCAATCAAACCAAAAATCGATTGGTTTCACTTATCCGAGCGAATGCAAAAATTGCGAATTTTACTGTACATGTACACTATTCATACTGCACAGTATGCAATAATTTATTTACAATATAGTTTTCTCTTATCATCAAAAACTCCAAACTATACCTACTATAATATAAATATTCTCAATTTTTTTATGTCATTAAAAACCTTAAACTTGGCCACTATGACACGAATAACCCTCAACTTCTTTTATCACAAAAAAATCCGAACTTATACGTACATGATATATACACTCTATTATATTTCCATCCAAAGCATGTTTGCCATATCGGTATAAGTTTGGGATTTTTATAACACAGAAAAAAAAAAGTTTAGGTATGATAAAAAAAAAGTTTAGGTATGATAAAAAAAAGTTTGGGATTTTTGTGTCGCAGTGAGTATAGTTTTGGATTTTTGGTGGTATTAACCCATATAGTAATTAATTTCGTACAAAAGCACATTTCAATTAGATTAATTAGGTAAATTAAAGAATAAATTGTGGATTTGTTTTCTTATTTGAAGAGCTCTAGTCTATCTTTTAAGCAACCAATTTAGTCAGTTGCTGTGAACAAAGCCCGAGACCGTGTTTATTTCGTGGAAAATAAATGATTTGAAAAATATTTTCTTGCAAATAATCATGTGTATCCCTTGAAATAATTAGCCAATAATAATGTTTTCATTGTCAATAATAATTTATGTATAAATATTTTCGTAAATAATAAAAATATTATTCGATTATGAAATTTTGTAAGCAATATATGCGATCATTTAAAAAAATAATTTTCAAATCATCATTTTTCACGAAACAAACAAGGCATAAGTCTTACTTGGAATGTTTTTGTGAAAAAAATGTAGGATTTAATACCTATATTGACCCAATTGGACTATCGGTTCATCAATAAAAAGGGCAAATTGAATCGGTTTCATGCACGTCAAATCGGTCCGGCGATGCAATAGGTCTCCTCCATGAGTGGCCGGGACCCGAGACTATTGCATGAAGTTACACGGGCCTTAGATTTGGGCCATTTGGGAGATGGGCTTTTTAGTTAAGTAGCTAGCTACCCCACGTTCATTTGGGGGATATGAAATTGAGATGGAGATGTCACGAAGGAGATTCCACAATGGAAAGGGGAAATTATTGCATCAAGTATATTATATGTGCTGAACTGAATCTATACTAGGTCTTGTTGAGTTTTATTAGATCCGACGATTTAGATTCATTTTAGTATATGTAATAAATTCACTAGATAATTCCTTTGAAAGATAAGCAGATTTTGGAGCACTCCAATTAGTCATGGCCACGGTTCGCAACCGGTCGATTTCAGTTCGTGACCATGTATGAACCAGAACCAGCCAGTTTCGGGCCGGTTCTAGTTCTGATTCTCATTGGTTCTGGTTCCGATTCGTGCCGGTTCTAGTTCATAATTTAAATTTTTAAAAAATAAATTATGAAATGAAAAAATAATGAATTATGAAATTATGAAATAATAAATTATTCAATGTAAATTGTAATCAAAATGTAAATTGTAATCGGATTTGGGGACAAAAAGAGAGAAAGAGGGGGATTGAACTTAATAAATTATGATTAAGTGCCTTACAATTCATTATAATGATCTATAAAAAAAAAAAGTACAATATATATGCCCTAAAATGACCCCAAAACCTAAGCCTATCCGAACCCCCGCATACCATGCGTAGAGGTCACATATCGTCGGATCGTACTCTGATTTCCCTAAGCTCACGTGGGCGTGCCCGGTATGAGAAACAAAGGTTCCCGAAATATTTGCCAACTCCAACAGTTCTTTTACCCTCAGTCGTCTCTACCCGTTCCGGTACCGGTACCGGTAGCGGTGGTATCTCCATCGTTAAAGAATTCGGATTCATTATCCGATCTATCTCTTGTTATCAGTATTGAGCCTTCGTCCAATCATCAACACAAGCTTGAGTCTCCACTGATTTTAGAGCTAATCTTGATCGATGTTCGTCCAAAATATTACATCTAGCACTAAATGCTTGTTTGACTGCAACTATGAAACAAGGGGTTGCAAAAATTTGTTTTGCAATAAGAAAAAGGATTGGATATTAGCTTGCGTGTCTCTTCCATCAATCTAAAATTAAAAAACCTGTACTACTTTCGAATTCAGTAAACTCAAAGGAAACGGTTAGATAAATCTCTAATTTAGAAATATTTGCTATTAATCCCTTTTGTTTTTTTTTATCTATGTAATAAAAGTTGGTACCATCTACTAATTTTACCTGTACTCTCACTTTGTGTCTCGGTAGATTGAGAAGATCCAATATCACCTAAATTATATTTAGTATAAAATTCATTATATAATTCTTTTACTACGTTTTTAACCTCACTTAGTATGATTGTAATATTTATCGTATCATAATGTAAACATTGATAATACATATGCAAATAATCACTCAAACTATCTAATTTGCAATGTGAATAAAAAACACAAGCAACTAAATAAATAATAGGAATTTCATGATAATAATGCAGCCACTTCATTTTAATTGTTATTATAGTATGTTGTAATTCAACATCATTTTCATATTCCTTAAAAACTCCGACAATATTAATACACTCTACTAAAAATAAATATGTAATAAGATAATAAACACTAGACAAAGTATAAGTTGCATAATTAAAAACCTTTAAAATATCTAAAAAAAATTTTGCAAATAGCCCACTCTTGTGGGTATAAATTAATCTGAGATATATTATTAGAAATGAATGTACATAATAAATCTTTATATACAAAAGATTCACTAAGCAAGTGAAAAGTAAAATTCTAACGAGTTAAAAAATCTCTTGGAAATCGTTTGGCTTTTTGTCATTTTCTCTACAAAATCTACCCTATTCTTTCATTTTTTAGGGATGTTTCCATAAAAATTGAATTACCATTTTTACTAGTTCAAGAAAAATATCAAAAGTTTTCAAACCATCTTGTACACATAAATTTAAAACATGACAAACACATCTAACTTGAAAAAATTTTCCACCAAAAGTGAGTTTACAAATATTTTTGCTAAATCGGCAATTGAAGCAATATTTGTCGTAGCATTATCAAAACCAATTGAAAAAATATTGTTAAACAAATAATATTCTTCTAAAATTTGCTTAATTATTCTATGAATATTATTTGCTATATGCTTACCATCGAAAACTCTAAATGCAATAACTCTTTTTTTAATACTCCAATCGTCATCTATCCAATGACATATTATGCCCATGTAAGAATGAATTTGCCAATAATCACTCCAAATATCACTACCTATATGCACGCATCCATTAAATTGCATAAAAAAGTTTTGTAAATCTTTTTTTTTCATTTTTGTAAAGGTCTCTAATTACTTGTTTAAGTGAATTTCTAAGAACATGTAACGCCCCCTACCTTGGGGCCATTAACGTGACGTTCCGTTCATTATTATCTTTATTTACACACACACGGAAGCATATCTCGGGACAATCACATTCAGAGCAATAGCGGAAATAAGACAAAAAGCATCATGAGCAAACCTTATGTTTACAAAGCATGCAAACATGTTTTAACAAGCCCTTCGGGCCATAGAAAACAATACATATTTTCATAGTCGATTATGAATAGCAAATCTTGACTTGGGTTATCCTATACCCACTACGGCTTCTCGCTCTTTGCTTCTTCACCTCCACTCCGGTCCCGTCCGCCTAGCCATCTCACATCCCACCCGTAGCTTTATCCCGGAGCCGGCCCGCCTTGAGGCACCAAGTTTGTTAGGCCCTCATCACTAGCGTCGTGATTCGGTGATAGGTGCGGTCTTCTCTGACATTTATCACGGTAAGCACTTCGGCTATCGGCTTCATGGGATTGCCAATGTGGGATGGGGGAGATGCCATCCCTATGGACCTGAAAAAGGAGAAACAACGGGGGATGAGTCGGGGAGACTCAGTAAATAAACCTACTAGTATCAAGCGAGGACGAGGGGATCGCCATTAGCACAAGCCGACCCTTACCGCACCCGCATCAATGGCAGATCAATAGCAAAGTTCATACAAGAGAACATCAAGCATGGTTATAACATGTATACCTTACCATTCAAGTCTCGGTTCTACCTCCAAAACAAACTTTAAACACGAAACATGATTAAATCAGGAAATGAACC
This sequence comes from Syzygium grande, assembly GCA_024733475.1. Taxonomy (NCBI): domain Eukaryota; kingdom Viridiplantae; phylum Streptophyta; class Magnoliopsida; order Myrtales; family Myrtaceae; genus Syzygium; species Syzygium grande. Next base: position 37,624,971 of record JAMXDD010000001.1, on the reverse strand, counting down.
AACTACGATCAACCAAACGATCGAGAAACGGTCCAAACAAACCGTGTCATAACGCATTACAACTTCCTTTCCCGATATTAGGAAGTTTACTTACCCATCAATTAAACAAGAACTAGAAAAAATGAAGTGTGTGAAGGACACGTGAGTCTCGGCAATTCTTGGACGATTTTTGGTGGTTCTCAGGCTTGAACACGAACACTCGGGCCTTGCATAAGGCTTCCTCACTTGATCAAACCACAGGAGAGACACGGGCTAGTCGGTAAGCTTTTTCTCTCTTTCTTTCTTTCTTTTTCTCTCTTTCTTGATCATGACTACAAAGCAAAAAATAAGAAAGAAGGTTGGCCGGAGCTCTCGGGGCATGGAAATGGCGTGAGGGAGAGGAAGGAGGGCTTCATGTGAGGTTCTCCCACTCTCTCTTTCTCGGCTTCTCTTTCTCTCTCTATTTCTCCTTGGCCGGTTTATGTGTGTGAGAGTGGGTGTGTCATTTTCTTCCTAATGGCTTCTATTTATAGAGGAGTTAGCTTGGCTAGGAAGTCAATGAGGTAGGCGCACGTGTCACGTGGGGGTGTGAGGTAGGCGCACGCATCATCGGAGTATGAGGTAAGCGCACACATCATCCATTCATTAATGTCCTAAGTTTAATAGTCAAGAGTAATGATGAAATGGCCAATTATTCTTCCTTTCTCTCTCCTCACCCATTGGCCGTGACTCCTCTCTCTCTCCCCCTTCTTGCCGTGACTTCCTCTCCCTTTCTTAGTCAATACTTGATGGCCAAGACTTCAATTAATGGCTTCATAATTGCTTGTTGAAAAAGAAGACCAAGCATTAATTACAAGCAATAATGAAGGGGATAATGTTTGACTTTGTCAACTTTCTAGGATTTTCTACCAATTTCCAGATCGTGGACTTCCTAGAGTCTTCTGGATTTACTGAATTCTCACACAAATGACTCGGGCCAATCAAGTCACACGAAATATATCATTTGGCACAAAAACTACAACCCACATTATAAACATCTAACTTATTTTCCGAGGGTTTTCCCAAAATATAACATGCTCATTAATCCCATTCAACCCAAGATTCAGTGTGAGAAATCCTCTAAATATGCCTCAAATATCACCAAAAGACATCAAGTCAAGATTCCAACGTTTTCATAAAGGAATTTATAAATCTTTGAAATCTGACAAAACCGAACAGCTTGCACTGTTCACAAAATTGGACTTGAAAATATAGTAAATGAACTCCGAAAATTCTCAAATTCGGATATATCATAAATAAGCCATTAATAAACATTTTTCATGAAGAATACAAAATCTAATTCTCTCTGTAAATATCATTTCCAGTCACTCAAAAACAGACTAAAAACAGTTCGCTGGAACAGAATATTTGTTTTTCAAAGTAAGCTCTTTCTAGAATCCAAATCATCTTAGAAAATTTCCAAATTTACACACGTTATAGAAAAGGAAGTTCTTAACAACTTTCATGAAGGAAACTTTTCCAAAATCGGCTCAGAAAAGCTTGTAGAAAATAAAGACGATGTAAACATCACCGAAATACCCATTATGGGCAATTTTACCCGGTCCAAAAATCAGGCCATCGTACCACTCGTATCAACTTCAAAAATTCTCAAATTAAATCATGTAAAACTTCATGATATTTGGAACAACTTTCAAGAAGAAAGTGTTTGGAAATTCGGATCACAAAAGTTTCTTAAAAATAACAAAACGAAGGGGTACAAATGATCCGAAAACTAGGTTTTCCAAAACAAGAGAAAACAATTTAGTTCTGATTAGAAAACCACCAAACTTAACTCATAGCCAATTCCCAGGGATTGAAATTGAGGATATCACCATTTACCTGCGGCTTTCCAGGCCCAAAAATCGGGATGTGACAGAACACGTTTTGCTTGTGGAGCACACGCTTTTTGTACAAATTGATTAAAACCAAGTCTTTCTTCAAAATTAAATGACAAATGTTCAACGGAAACAAATTTACCTAATTCTTCCTTATAAGTTTTTTCATAAAACAAAATAAAGGGGAAATGTTAGGATTGACTTACCCGGAAATTTGTTGTTGCCTAATATCGATTCTCGCTTTGGTTAGATGTTTGCTCTTAAAATGTCGTTTGAATGTTCCATATCCTTGTCCACCTGTATATTTATATATTTTCCTACAATATTTACAAATCATATCATACCTTTTTTTTAACAATATCAAACATTTTCATTTTCGTGAAGTGATCCAAAATATCAGATGTAAGTTCCGACTCCACCTTCTTTGTTGTAGATATTTCGGCAGGAGGATGAAGACTTTCTTGAATCGGGACGCACTCCACATTGGGAAAAATGTTGATTTCATCATCTTGAAAATCTGTATAATTACGAGGATCAAAAGAATGATGGAATTCTATCATGACATTCTCGCCTTTGTTAGTTGGCACTCGACTTCCATTTGCCATTTTTCGAATGGATTGAAAGAATTGAGTGGATTGATTGGGAGAATTAAGAGAGAATTGCGCTGATTGAGAAAATTTAGAGTACTGAGAAAATTTGAGAGAAGAGAATTTGAGAGAATTTAAAAGAATTGAGAGTATTGAGAGAATTTGAGAGAATTGAGAGTATTGAGAGAATTTGAGATAATTTATAAGAAAAAAATGAGAATAAAATTTAGAATAAAAAAAAAGTTAGATAACCGTTGCAATTTGCAACGATTATCTTTTTATTTATTTTATTTTTTATTTTTGCCCATTGCTAAGGCAACTTGCAAAGGCTGCCCTGGCAACGAGCCGTAGCAGAGCCTGCAAACATGCAGGCCCTACTAAGTGTTTTTTTTTTAATTTATTTATTTAAAATTTTTAATTTTTTTTTGGAATCGGAACCGAGCCGGTTCCGAACTGCGAGCCTGGTCAACAGGCCGAGCCTGGATTTGACCGGGCCGATTCTGGGCCGAAATCGGCCCATGGCCATGACTAAACTCCCAATGCAATACTCAAGGAAACAAAAGTCACAAAAGTTCACTAAAAATCCAAGTCTTCTTTCCATGAAATACAAGTTACACATCGCTCCATTTGTCCCCGCCGATGCGAGTTGTCGGCAGTGTTAGATTTCGTATTTAAACTGGTCCGATCAAGTTGCGCACATTTAAAAGGCTGTAGTCCTCTAGACCTATAAGCTATAACTAGGATAGGCAGCTACCAACCTTTAGCCTATTTTAAAAAATTTGCAACACCCATAAACCCTAGTTTTCTATTTCGTCCAAAACGCTACTTGACGAAAGTACGTAGAAAACGAGGAAAAATAATAATAATAAAGACGATGATTTATAGCGATGTGGCTTTTTTTCGGACTTCGAGTTACCATGATAAGATTTGTCCTTAATATTTATCACATCACATCATGGACCACCTCCTCACCATCAATAAAGAACTCCGTAATGACGTTAATGCACAGATAGTTGAAAATCTGAAGCAACCCTCTATAAGTGCTAACTTTGTTATATACCATATCCACATTAATCATATGATTTAAATTACTAAGTAATGAACATAATTCACTTAATCGAACCCTCAAAATAATTCCTACATCATATACTATAAGTATAGATCATAAGGTCTTATCCTCTCGAGAAGAACAAAGATGGCTGGGTCAAAATATAAATCTGATTTTTTGCTGCTGTAATCGAATCTCAAGAAAGTATCCTTTTGAACTTCTATCATTATTCAGAATGAGTTAAAAATGTGAAAGAAATAAAAAAAAATTAGGGTTCTTTTTCATATATTAGTCGTACAAAAAGTAGAGAACATTTGCTTTTACTCCACACTTTGCATTCAATAGTTATTTTTGAGATATCCCATTGCATTTTGCGATTTCAAGACTAAATTCCAAAAAATTTTACGATTCAAGAGTCTAAAGACGTGAAACTCCACATTTTATGGTAAGTTTTTTTTTGGTCAGAATTATATGGTAAGTTTAAGCAATTATGAATGGTTATGTATGATTTTGCATGTCAAAGATTAAATATTTCAAAAAGTTCTAAGTGTTATTCGTGAAATAAAAGTCATATTAAGAGAGCCACGAAATTAAAAAAAAACAATTATAAAGTAAAAATTAACGATCTGAAATTTGCACGTGAATATAATACTACTATCTGTTTCTCGAAATATGCAGTATTTTTTATGCAAAATTTTTTACATCATTCTAAGGTCAGTTCATCGTGCAAATGATCTCCCGAGATCCCACCTATCTCATTGTCTGCTAAACACATCCGACTCTCAGAGAGAGAGAGAGAGAGAGAGAGAGAGCAACATATGGATCCTACTTCATCTACAATCCCATCTGATGAGACTGAAGATCAGGTGTTAAAATCTGCTTCTTCGATGCCCTCGCATAAAGATGATAAGCTCTTGGTGGCACAACATACGAATCATGCTTCGTCCACAACCCCAACCGATGAAACTGAAGATCAGGTGTTGCAATCTGCTTCTCCATTCTTGATGATCTCATCTAGTCAATACGGCCGGGACCTCGCTGACCAGCCGGATTATAGGCGACGAGGTAAATCTGGATTGTCCAGGTGTGACCTTGAAAAGACTGGTCCGAAGGGCGAAAAGAAGAATATGCACAAAGAAACCGAAAGACAAAGAAGGCAAGAAATGGCCGCTCATCTTCGGTCATTGAGATCGCTACTCCCGCTCAAATATCTCAAGGTTTACATCTAGATCTTTCTCCCAAAGAGAAAATTTTCATTTTGTTCATTGTTGGAAAGAAAAGAGAGTCAGTTTCAATGAATTGTAAGGGGAAATTCTACGTATGCAATGGAGGATTTTCTTGGTTTCTTGTGCACACAGGTCAGTCATTGGAACTAATTTTGCAGCTAATTTAAGAGCGAATCTGAACAGAAAAACATAGACAAAAAGTGCATAATTATTTCAATCTCGTCTTAAGTTTTTTGCATTGAATTAATTAGCGGTTGCAGTATTTGTTTAATGGGGAAGAATGATTCTGGGGTGTGATGATCTTGCAGGGGAAGAGATCGATGGCCGATCATGTCTATGAAGCAGTGAAGTACATAAAGGATATGCAAAGCAAGATCCATGAACTAAGTGACAAGAGAGATGAACTCAAGAAATTGGAGTCACCCAATTCACGTGGTACTGACACAAATAATTGGCCTACATGTCCTCCTTCTTGTTCTTCTTGTCCCAAGAACATTGTGATTGCCAAATCATGCAAGACAGGAGTGGAAGTAGCAATTAGTACCGAACCAGAACAAGGGATGCCTTTAAGGAGAGTTCTCGAAGTTTTGATTGGAGATGAAGGATTGAACGTGATTAACTGCACCTCCGCTAAAGTAAACGGGAGGCTAATTCATCGCATTGAATCCGAGGTAACTCCCAGGACTTCCCGATTCATCTCACACATATCAGTTACTCTCGAAGGATCAGCTGAAATATAATTTTCTTTTCCTCTGAAAATTTTCTTTCTCCAACCGTTTGTGATGAGCAAATGATTTATGTGGAAGCTCTCCATCTTGATCTTGAAAAATCAGCTTGCCTTATTCATTGCGCAGATTATTGGCAGGCAAACCATCAATCTGTCCACGCTGCAACAGAAGTTAACGAACCTAGAGTTTGAGGGTAGACCCCCCGATGGGGATTAAGGATTGTTTTATGAAATGGTAGCACTGCTTTTCTCTCTTAGCTAGTCATAACTTATGGGATATAAGTAGTGTTCAAGATGTTAAAACTTGGGATGATTCTTACAACTTGTGCTCTGTGTATATATGTATTGTGGTATATGAGATCATTTTCTGCATCCAAGAAGAGCTTTTTGTTTCAGGAATTAATTGCAGGAATGTCTCCTTTATATCTTGGCCACTTCCTCATGTTCATCATCATGAAGATTTTAAGCTTAGTGAGCTTTATACTGAGACATGATTTTTTTTGTGGTACGAAGCACTCTCCTGCTTCACTAGTCTTGCAAATGAGCAAATTTTCTGTCATAACACTCTTCCAATGATGGCTCTCCCTCATGCGAAAGCCCCATTATCACGAGAGTTAAGTTTACGGCGGTCTCCTCTATACATATAGAGTTCATAATAAGAAGGTTGTGATATTTCAATAATCCTTCTCACATGCAAATCAAAATAAAAACATACGAAAATGCACAATAAATTGAAAGAATAAGTTGATGAAGAGTCTCACAAAGATTAAAGAGCCATATTAAATGGACTTAAATAGTTGAAGTCTAACCCTGATAACACAGTAGACATCTACATTCCAAAGTTTAAGCTTTTGGATAGCTAGAATTGCTACTTCAGTTTTTCTTCCTTTTGAGCAGAGAAAAAATTGAATATTGCAAGTGACATATAAAATTCGTATATACTGAAATGCGTGCATGTGTAGGTTTTTTGTGAATATAAACCTAGCAGATTTCATTGTGGACAGTCTATCCTATTGAATAAACTATTGCCTAATGACTATACAAAGGGTTACGAGAGCCCCTTTCATTTACTTTATAATTTTGTATCGTCGTTAATTCTATATATTATATATAATGCCCGGTCGCTTTCCTAACGTCTAAATCTTTCTAAATCTTCCTATTGCCTACAGCTGCTAGTGAGTGCCATCAGTGAGCAATCACCATCAAATAGGCAGATCCGTTTACTATTCCCATGCCTCATTATTAGTAGACACTACTATGCCTAATTAAATTATTCACGTAAAAGGCTTCCCACGTGATTCCTCGTGGTAACTGGCGTCTGGAAAAGGACCGAGGATCTTAGGCTGCGTTTTGACGAATATTTTTCGAAAAATAATTAATTATATTTTTTAGAAAAAATAATTAATAAAAAATATTATCATTATCAATAACAATTCATGAATGATGAAAATATTACTCATTTATTCCTTCTTGTGAGTGATTAATTAATTATTTTTTGAAAAATATTTTTTATATCTTGAGTTTTTTTGTAAAACAAACCCATCCAATCATTATATAATTTTTGTACTCATAATTAGAAAATCTTGTGTAAGCATGAGATTGTTTCTCTTAAGGAATATATTTCCCTCCATTTCTTATGGGTAAAGAATAATTTTGTCCAATTAAACTTTTGATTAGGTAAGTTATATAACCTATGTAATCCACATTTACACCTTAAATTTATAAAGATGCGAAGAAATTCAAAAACTTAACCCTACACACATCACCGACACCCTTTCTCCGTCTCCTTCTCTTTTGCTCCCCTCCGGCCGCTGCTGCACTGCCATCCCCCTAAGATGGGGTCAACCCCTCCGTCTCCAACCACCTCCACCGGTACACTCCCTCGCCCCTTCCTTTCTCCACTGGTTGGATCGCAAAGGGCATTGCGGCCACCCCGGCAATCTCAACGGCCACCGTATGAGGTCTTGACCTTAAACCAGTGGTGTACTCGTTGGGCAACCTTAGACCTAAAGTCGCCCGAGGTTGTGTAGAGACTGCTCCCTCCACTACAGAGGTCATGATGAGAGAGAAAGAGAGAGATTTAAAAGGATAGCTTACTTAGGTGTAAAAAAGAATGGGAAAATTATCCAAAAGGTGTCAAACTTATTGCTTTTTTACCAATTCAATCATAAAATCTTTTAATTGTACTAATTAAGCCATAAGCATTTTTCACATTTTGGCAATTGAATCCATCTAGCTAATTTTGGCCAAATATCACTGACGTTGACATTTCCCATCTTACATGGTACGGTTGGCACTAACGTGAATAATTTTTAATAATATTTTTATTTTTTTCAAAATCTTTATTAATTTTTTTTATTTTTCCCTTTTTTCTTTTCTTATCTTTTCATTTTCTACCTTTTTTCTTTTTTTCCTCCACCAGCCATCGTCGGGCCTCAAGCGAGGGTGAACCTCACTCGATTTAGCAATCTTCAGCGGCCATCGCAAGGCCTGAAGATGGCAGTGGAGGGAAAACAGGACAAAAAAAAAAGAGAAAAGGAAAAAGTAGAAAAAAAGGGAAAAAAAATAATAATAATAAATTCCAAAAATATTAAAATATCATTAAAATTATCCATATTAGCGTTGATCATGTCACGTAGCACAACTAGTATCCACGTCAGTGATTTCCAACCAAAATTGATTGGATGCACTTAATTGGCAAAAAAATGAAAATGTTTAGGACTTAATTGGCATAACTAAAAGATTTAAGATTGAATTGGTAAAAATGCAATAAATTTAAAAAAATTTGAACAATTTTCTCGAAAAAGAACCTATCAAACAAACATCTGTCTCTAACAAAAAAAAAACCAAAGATCTGTCGGATCTGACCTACAAAAACAAAGATCCGATGGAGGAAATATCTACCGGCAAAAGAAAGATCAATACAAGACCCATCTTTCAATGAACGAGTACTTACCCGGAGAAAAAAAACCTTGCATGCTTTTTGCACTTTGGTTTTGTTAGAGCTGGGTGCGCATTGTTTTCCTAAAAACTCACTCAATTGGGAAAGCTAGCAGGATGACTTAATCCCGATGCGAATTGGATGTAATTTGTTGAAAATACATGCATGATGACAACGAAACTTAATCTGCAATATTTAATGAGCTTACTTAAGTGTGCAGAACTTCATATTTAAACCATGTAGAAACTAGTTGGTACGACATCCAGGGGAAATGGCAATTTGTCTAGTCTAGACCAAGAGTGACTTACGAGATTTAGATTCTACAATCATTTGAGTAGGAGCATGGAAGGAAGTGTTGGTTCTACAAATAGTAAGCTGTGCCAATGTGGACTTTCCAGGTATAGAATTGATGAACACTGGGGAGTTCTTAAAATGAAGACCCTGCTCATAACAACTATTTATGATATTTTGACATTATTCTGCCAAAAATCATGGACAATTGATTGTGCCAGAAAAAGAACTCGCGGTGAAATTGATGAAATGGCTAGGTAAGAACTCGTCGTTAATCGAAACTTTGATTTTACCAGAAAAAGAAGAAGATTTGTGTGACATCATTAATTTTGTCTCTTTTTCTTAGAATATCTCATTAAATCTACTAATATATCCATCAAAAAGTATACGGGCAAATATGTACTACCTTCAAAGTAAGGAATTTTGATTAATATCCCAAAAAATCTATTACTTCGATGGCAGAATCCTTTACGACGTATGAGAGAGACGAGGGCAAATGAGCATTATTCTCGCATCTTATCTTATCTTATCTGTCTTCTCTTTCTTAAAATAAAGTTTCTGGTCTCTCCCTTGAAGACCTTTAAAAGTAATTTATTATAGGCTTAGACCTTACAAATATATTTTCTGTCCCCTGTATCGCCAGATAGAACCTGCCGGCACGTCCACAAAGACATTGCACAAAATACGTACAAAAAGAGGTACCCACGTTGCTCCATACTTAATTCCATAGTCGTCGTAAACCCTCCGTACAACCGCTTGCCACATATGGTAAATTTGGTCGGTCCAATAATCAATTCTAATCTTAATCCTATCACCATTTGACTTCCAAGAAATCATGCAATCGCTCCCCATCTTCGTGAGAGTCACGAAGGGCGACCCCAGCGTTTACATGTATATATAGAAGTGGAAATGTCTCATTTGAGAGGCTTGAGGCTAGAAATTGAAGCTGCTGAGAGAAAGAAGGAAAGGCCCTCTAATCAAGCATTTTAGTGGCGGCGGCAGCGGCAGCGATGGCTTCTGATTTGCTTCGTTCGTGGAGGCTTGGCCTCCTCTGCCTGCTGGTGGTTGTCGGGAGATCCACCGTGGCTGCGGCGGGCTCTTACAGCAGTTCGCCAGCAAGGTTTAAGCCGCACGCTTGGTCCCTTGCCCATGCCACCTTTTATGGGGACGAGACTGCCTCCGAGACAATGGGTATGCTATGCCTCTAGCGTTCTGGCTTTCTTTATCGTGTGTAAAGAGTGATTTTTTTTCACTTTGGACCTTCTGTAACTTTATATTTACATCCACATGTGCCTGAGCTTTTCAATTCTGAATGTCATGTATAGGGGGAGCTTGTGGATATGGAAACCTCTTCCAAAATGGCTATGGGACGGACACGGCCGCTTTGAGCTCTACACTGTTCAACGATGGCTACGCGTGCGGACAGTGTTACCAGATCAAGTGCGTCCAGTCGCCCTGGTGCTTCAAAGGGGTTGCGTTCACGACGGTGACGGCGACCAACCTCTGCCCGCCGAACTGGTCCCAGGACTCCAATGCCGGCGGGTGGTGCAACCCCCCTCGAGCCCACTTCGACATGTCCAAGCCCGCATTCATGAAGATTGCTCAGTGGAAGGCGGGCATCGTTCCCGTCATGCATAGGAGGTACGCACCTTTGTGTACATTGTTAATGGCATGCGCATTTATTTTTACATTAGTCTCGACTTCTACTGGCGATGAAATTGACTACCCAAAAATCAATTCCCCTGATTTCTACTTTTGATGCTCGAACTATTCAATTATATAGTTTGTCAAATCGAACTCGGGCTCGAGCTCATCGATACGTTGCTCTATATAGATTTGGGAGCTTAATCTAGTCTTCTTTATTTTTTATTAAAACTATATAATAGTTATTAAGAGAGAAAATGATACAAATAGTCCCTAAACTTTAACCCAATATGCAACGTTGTCATGAACTTTTAATTTATTCAATTTAGTCTCTAAATTTTTTGTACGTGTTCAATTTATTCCCTGAACTATATAAAAATGTTTAATGTTTTCCCTAATCTTAATTTAATTGTAGTACTACATTGAACATTTTCATATAATTTAGAGATAATATTGAACATGTATCAGAAGTCCACGGACCATATTAAATATTAGGTTAAAGTTCAAAAATCATTTTGAATAAATTAAAAGTTCAGAGACCACATTAATCATTATGCTCAAGATCAAGAATTATTTGTGTTATTATCCCTTATTAAAATAGATATAGAAGTCTTTGAAATTGGGTAATCTACCCACGGCATAGTTGCAGGGGGTATATATTCAAGTTTAACAAGCTCGAGCTTGAGCTCAATTATTACTCAACTACAACCAAATTGAGCTCGAGCATTTTGATTTTCTATTTGAGCTGAGCTCGGCAAGAAATTTAACACTCGATCGAGCTCGAATCGATTTTTGAGCATGTAGTGCATGAGTCGAGCCGAGCTCAAGCTGCGGACTCTGTGGCTACTCCTCTACTCTACTAGTCCCTAGCTTCCCCAATCTACCTTCGATTTCTTCTTTAACTAACTCTAGAAACTCTGTTCTTACATAAACTTTCAATTCATCCACTTCTCTGAAATCATATCATCCTTTGATCGAATCGACAGAGTCCCATGTGTGAGGACCGGCGGGATCCGGTTTCAATTCCAAGGCAACGGGTACTGGCTCCTGGTGTATGTGATGAATGTCGGAGGCAGCGGCGACATCGCCAGCATGTGGGTCAAGGGGAGCGGGACCGGGTGGATCAGCATGAGCCACAACTGGGGCGCCTCATACCAGGCCTTCGCCACGCTCGGCGGCCAGTCTCTCTCCTTCAAGCTCACCTCCTACACCAACAAGGAGACCCTCGTCGTCTACAACGTCGCCCCTCCCAACTGGAGCGTGGGCATGACTTACAAGGCCAACGTTAACTTCCATTGATGCGCGTGCATGGCTTTACATTACATACTTTCTCTTTCCCTTAATTGCTCATGTCGTCCTGACCCTTCTTTTGTCTCGTCACTTTTTACCCTAATGAGAATATATTCTACTTATTTGAAAGCAAAGAGCATTAAGATTAATGTCCCGGACTAGGACTGAAATTGAAAGGACAAATCTACACAAGCTCGCACTAAGAAAGAACAATATTTCTAAAGCTTTTGAAAGAAATAATGGGTGAACCGCCCAAGATGGGCCAAACCCGGCCCGTGAGCTACAAGGGCCCACGAGGTAGTTATTTCCCTATTTGTAATATAAGGCACCCTTTGGGATGTAACGTAACATTCATTCAAGCGAACACACTCCTTCGAGAACGACGTCTTCTCTGTTTCTCTTTGGAACGCACATCCGTACGAAAGACGATCGAAGAACTTTAAAGCGCAAAGTGGCACTTAATCTGTGACAATACCGGGTATGTTCATTGTGTGATATGCCTGTATGATCGGTGATACAAATTTGATGGTTCTCGGGCACGTTTCCGCACTAATCGAATTCGTTCCGAATATGTTTCGGGCGAGTCTAACGGGATTGAGTTTTCCTAACAGCTTTATTCACAGGAGAACTACTTCTGCTGATTAAGATGGTTCGTCTTATTTCAATGCCCTATCAGGACGCCTAGAAGAAGCTCCAGTTCACGTGGCTCAATGCCAAACCAAGAGTCCAACCAAATCAAGCAAGCAAAAGAAAGCACAAAGTCTAAATCCATCTTTATCAATTACCTCTGTAGTCGTTTCACATCACACCAAAATGGCCACTGGACAGCGACCCAAGACTTTGCTTGGGAGAAATTCATTCAACAAATTGGCTTCTTATATACACAATTTCATGCATTCATTTACAAAGCACACCCATCAGACAAGTAAAAGCAACAGCCGACCATTAGGCAGATACAAGGTTTGTCGCTTTCGGCTTAGCTTTGCTGGCCCGCACCCTCCTGGGCCCCGTACCCACCGGCCCCGCTCTGCCGGGGAAGCTCCTCCGACCATTGTATCGAGCTCATCAGAGGGAAGCAACACTCGCACTCTGCGCGGCACGCCTCCGGCAGCTCCCACTCGGTGGGCGGCATCTCCGTCTCAACCTCCTCCCCCCTTGCGGGCCCCGGCTGAGGAAGGGGCGGTGGCGTCCTTAAGTGGGCCCCAGCACTCTACCTTGTTGAACTCTGGAAGGTTGGAGTGGAAATACACCCAGACCAGAGCCTCCTGCAGCTCTGGGTGCTGGTTTAGAAGATCCCCATCCCCATGCACGAATGCCCCCAACACCTGTGTTTTCATTGTATAATCTGTTCGGTCAATTCGATTGTTTCCAAGATAAGGGTTAGATCAAATTGATTAACCAAAACTAGTTCTCTTGATCTGTGATACAAGAAATGGTCGATCTGAATAGGGTGTATAGAGTTCAAGTTGATTAATTAGTGGGTCATTAGTCAGGAGTTACCACAGGGAGCTCTTTGCAGAATATGAAGTATCTGAGCTTGGCAAACAAGTCCAGGAGGAAGTGGCCTCCACTGATGTGGCAGTGGACATGCAGAGACATCTTCCCCTTCACTTTCTTCCATTCTGCCACAACTTCATCTCTCTGTAATCTGTTGTACCATCCTTGCAGCTACAAAAACCGAGATCTTCAGTTAAATACATGAAATGGAAATAAATTTTTGAAAGAGGCAATTTGCAATAGATAAATATGATCTCTTGTGCTAACTGTTAACCCTATCTTTTTTTTTTTGGTAAAGTTAGGGTTTCTCACTCAACCCTATCTTTTCTTTCTTGTTTAAGGAAAAAAAAAAGTAATCCCAGCTCGGATTTGCCCAGAAGTACGCGATGCTTCTGTGCTCTATTTCCCCTGTTTTGCTTTCATTAAATTCTCCCAGCTTCTCACGCAGTTATGCTATTCAGTTCACAACCCAAGAATAAAAAGCAAGAGGAAACTCTCATGACGAAGAACAAACATAGTTTTAACAGAATCTCATGTAACGTCAGATTCTGGATAAATCAAGATTCAGGGTGGGGTTGGTTGGTTACCTGAGAGTTGTTTATGGTCTGAGATATAGCCAGAGTGAGCTTCGAAGTGACATCACTGTGGGTGAGGGTGTAAGTCCTCGGAAGCTTCCCCGGATGCTTCTTATCATCCACGCCCAAGAAGAGAACCTTCAACTTGGACGCTTCGAAGATCGCCGGCCCAAATAACCTCGCAACCTGATCCAATCCAATCAATTAAACAAATATGCGTGACCAAGATTCTTTCTAAAGAAAAGTTACAAAGCAACCCTTAATTTATTTTCCCCTTTCCGAAAAGGGAAATTCCCAGAACAGAGCGTCTAGAGTGCACAACTCAGAAGCATGAGCGGAATAAAGAAAGAGAAACTCACGGGGACTATAGAGAGATTTTTCTTCTTGGTAGATCTCCTGTAGTGAAACAGAGACCTCTGTTTCTGATAAAGAGAAGGAGACTCCAACTTCGCAGGGACGAGAGGAGAAGCAGTCAGAATAGCCATCTCTCTCTCTCTCTCTCTCTCTCTCTCTCTCTCCCTGCAAAGGCAAGAGACGTGCTGCAGCCTCCAACCCCAACCCCTCCACCTATCCTCAACAAACAAAAAGACCCGGACACTCCATTATATTCTAGAAAAGAACAGAGAAGGAAGACTATCATTAGAAGCAAAGCAAGTGCTCGATATTTTCCTCAGGCCCTCTTTTTTCTCTTTATTCTCCTCTCTTTTGCTTTTACTTGGGAGGACGCGAAGGCTTTTGCTTGTGGACTTCAACGTTGGAAAGCGAGAACCGAAGCAACGCTTCGTTGGTTTGCCCAGGAAGTTTTGGGTGCGTGATGGAAATGGAAGTAGGGCCGTGTCTGTATTCGAACCTCTCTGTTTCGGCGTTGATGAGGGGGGGTTGCTTCGAGGGTTAGGCTTCTCCTCTAGGGGCAAAAGACACGTTCTTTTTTTGGGCCGACAGCACCAGCAGCGCAGCGGTGGCTGCCAAATCTGGCGACCTTGCTTGCTTAGTTTACTGTGCAAATGGGCGTGCCGAACTTTAGGTGAGCGTGTTTCGGCCGTAGGGTCGCCCACCATCCCATCTCGGCCGTTCGTTCTGTTAGTGTTTCTTGAAGTCTTGTCCTTTGCGGGGAGGTTCACCGACCATCACCCATCTCAGTTGATGAGAAATGGTGACCGTTTGATCCCCACGTGAGACCCACTTCATCCAACAGCTAAGATGGATTGAGCTCATGTGCATTAAGGATCATGTGAAGTATGTGCTCAAAATTGATAGTGTCTTGTGTCGAGCAAACGAGCAAAATAGAAAAAAAGAAAAAAGAAAAAAAAAAAAAAGGTAAGGCCCCATGCTAGGACAGCATGAAAGATCTAAACGTGAAATGGAGTCTAGATGTGAAAGAATTTACACTTTAACGTAACCTAATTGAAAAGAACTTACACTTGATGATGATAGAATCGGACATATGTGCATGTGCGTGACGCATAAGAGTTGTGTTCCTCAACTGCTAAATTATCAGCAAAAAGGTGGGTAGAATCAATTTACGGTTGGTGTGGGACATAGATACAATTATGAAAATCGATTGAGACTTGGGAGCAAGGTGTGTCGTGGCTCTATTAATAATTAAGCAGATTCCCATTAATTATGATGTACGATCTTATGCCTAATTATCAGCACTTCATCAACATGAAGAAAGTGACAATTTTTTTTTATTTTTTTCGATTTTTTTTCTCTTTTTTTTTTTCCTATCTTCTTTCCCGATCGCCGGCAAGTCCACGTCGCCAGCCATGGGCAAGGCTCACCCTCGCCTTCGCCAAGAGACGTCGAGCCTTGCCATGGCTAGGCGAGCTTGACCTCACCCAGCGACTGTGAGGTCTCGCCAAATCTGGGCGGCATCACAGTCATTGGGCAAGGTGTCACCAAATCCACCCTTGTCGACCTCAGCCTCTGGCCGATCGCCGG
The DNA here is from genome assembly GCA_024733475.1 of Syzygium grande. NCBI lineage: Eukaryota > Viridiplantae > Streptophyta > Magnoliopsida > Myrtales > Myrtaceae > Syzygium > Syzygium grande. The sequence continues at coordinate 37,609,351 of JAMXDD010000001.1, read as the reverse complement.
TCTAGCGACCGACAACTGGGGAAGAAGATAGGAAAAAAATATCAAAAAAATTATTAAAAAATTATCACATCAGCATCGGTCAAACAGCCAAAACTGGCTAACATCCACATCAGCGTCTGCTGATCAAAAGTGGCCGGATGGACTAAGTTAGCACAATGGTAAAAAATTTATGACTAAATTGATCAAAAACAAGATTTAGGACTGAATTGGCATATTTACAATAGGTTTAAGACTTTTTGGTAATTTTACGTACGTTCTCTTGTATGCATCCATACAAATTGCAGAAAATTTGGCCTTCGTTTGGTGATAGAACGTGGACTTTTTTTCGGTCCCATATTGATGACATCATCCGGAATAAGTCAATGAATTATTTTCTTCGTTGGACTCCGTGTTTTATGGAGATGATTGTTGAAGATTCACGAACGCCTTTTCACTCCAAGCCTATAGACGCTGCCGGTTCAATTTAGATATATTTCAGTGTTGATTTGCATCCAAGTCAACTTCTATAGGACATTTGCGAAGTAACGATGTCGGAAAGTGTAACGATATTTATGCCACACAATTTTCTAGAGACTGCATGAATTGAAGTGTTGAATCATTGCATAAACCACATAAATTGAGTATGACAGGAATGGAAACTAGCCCGATATAACACACTTGACGATATTCACTGGAATTCTCGACTTTCGTTTAATAGTGATCATACGGAACCGTGTCATACAGAATAAACATCGGGAGAATTCGACGTTAATTAAAAAGTTTAGGGTACGAAGTACGACAATCGTGCAGTTTGAGGGGGATAAGGTTTCCGAGAGTAACAAAAACGTGGGAAACAAAAACAGGTTTATGCCACTATCCGCGAAATCAACCCTAGTTTACCTACCAATACAAGGTGGCTATCAATATGAAAGAGAGCGTGCATGAATCTTGAAAGTATCTGCAGTTCATACAAAGTGAGCCAAGAGTTCTCAATTTTTGTCCAAAAGTCAACGAAATTTTCCAGCTTTTTCTGGATCGGTTTCCGATAAAGTCTAGCGAAGGCTGGTTAGTTTGGACACGGCACTGCGTTTGGGGTTAAGCACACGATTAGAAGAATGCGATAGCACAAGTCCCGAGTTTTTGGTCCGAGTCTCTTGGGTTGAACAGCTTCCTCGCGAGAGAGCTTAGGAAGATGAGCAAAGCATTAGGGCTCATTTTGCAAGCTGCCAAACAACAAAAATTTATGTTCTTTTATTCATAAAATTAGTTTGAAAATAGAAAATCGTTTATTTAATTTTTTATTTCCGGACACAAATATGTAAAAAAATTATTTCCGAAATTAATTTTAAAATAAAATCAAGAAGCAAAAAAAATAACTTCTAACAATTTTTTCATTTTTTATTCTTTTTGGTTTTCTTCTTCCTTCTTAGTTTCTTCTTCTTCTTCTTCTTCTTCCTTGCCTGCTGCCGGCTGACAGGCGAGAGGGGCTCGCGGCCGCGATGGTGAGGCCTCGCTCAACCATGGCGAGGCCAACCTCACTAGACCTAGGCGAGGTCAAGCTCAACGTCATGACTTAGGCGACGGCAAAGTCGACCTCGTCAGATCTAGGTGAGGGAGATGGGTCGCTGCGGCGAGGGCCGCCACGCCCTCGCTAACCCTGGCTTGTGGCTGGTCGCCGGCACCAGCGACCGGCCATGGCCAAGGGAAGGGAAGGGAAAGGAAAGAAAAAAAAAATAAAAAGAAAGGAATATTAAAATATTCAAAATATTATTAATAACAAAAAATTTTGTGTAATTACCAAACGTATTTTTGTTCTTTTTCTATTCCAAGAATATAAATTTTGAACAGTTACCAAACACCTTCAAATGCTTATAAATTATTCCCGGATACAAAATCAAAAAGAATTATTTCTAAGCAAAATCAGTTCTTAAACACAGAATCGTTGCCACACGCACCCTGGATAGATGAAACTTCGGGACTCCAAGTTCAGCTTTCTTGGGCAAAACAATTCCCAGAAAAGAGGAACTTCAATTATTAAGAAATTAGAGCTATCATCCTCTGGTCTTCCAATATTTCCTTCTTTTCCTAGTCTTTGCTGCGGTTGGACGTGGGCCATACCAATGGGACCATGTTTCTGTCCTGTCTATTCGGATAACTTCCGAAGAAATGAAGGTAACAAAATTGAATCTTTGAGAAGGTACGGCCCGCGACAGGAGAGTGCGATCACCCCCCCCCCCAACAAGTCATTGTACAAGACAGAAAGCCTCTACAACACATCTAAATCTTTATACGAACACATACACGCGCAAACACCAGGGGCATTATTTATATATGAGCAGCAGCTACCTGCTCCAAAGTACAAGGAGGCAACGTTTTGAAACCCTACCTCTTCCCATCATTTGGGTAACAAAGCCGCTTTAGACAGATATTATGAAGTCGATCACGAAAAAATTACAACAAGAGAGAGAGAGAGAGAATTCTGAGTTATGGTCAAGCTCGTACCAGCTTTTGAACAAATGGCAACTATTATAGCTAGTGTATGCTCAAACCATCTTCATGTGGATCGATGTTTAATCGGTGTCTTCGAGGGCATCCTATGGATAATTCAGTTTCCACGTCCAGTCCCCGTCCTCGAGGAACTTCTGGATGCACGGTCACAAATTGCAGCAGCTCTCGCATGCCATTCTGAAACAAAAAACTTCAACGGTAAGATCACAATTCAAAAGTTGAAGTTCCAGGTAGTGTCCACTGACTAAAAGAAATTGAGGGGGAGGCAAATCACCCTAGTCTGCAACTTTTTGTTTTCGTCCGACAACTTTTTCTCCTACAATGGACCAAAGAAAGATTAATCACATAGGAATTAGAAATCACAAGTTGACGAATCTAGCGAAACCAGCAGAAGCACATGCAATCACAAACGCATGCGCATGGATTTACAGTTTAATTACCTTTTGCTTCGAAAAAAAAAAAAAAAAAATTACCTTTTGCTTCAGCTGCTCAATCTGCTTCTGAAAGAGTTGATTCTGCATGAGCATGAGATCGACAAGTAATCAATTTAACATCGTGGCAATTTGTATATACTCCCTTTTCTTTTTTTGGGGAAATTGTAGAATCAAAACATGAGCGATATCCTTACCAAAAAAAAAAAAAAAAACATGAGCGATACAGCTAGAGGGGCAGCTTGCATATACCTTTCTTGCCCTGGTTTTGCTTAAGCTTCTCTCTAACTGGTTCTGCAGCGATTGTAGCTCCTCAACCGAACATGTATCTAAAACTTCTCCTGAGAGCTGTCTACACAACCGTTCGCAATAATGCAATCGACACGATATCGGACTGATTAATAAAGATCTAAATATTTGCCAAAAAAGTTACAAAGGAGATCACTCGGACCTTTGTGAAAGTTCAAGAAGTTCAATCTTCTTTACCATGTCTAGAGAGCTCCCCTTCAGATTCTGCATAAAAAATACAGACACACTTAGCTCCGTTCAACTTGAATGATGTCTCGAGTTTGTTCTCTCTTTGTTGTTCACATCCTCGAGCGAGAGACGAAGGTCATTATTGCTGGACAACTATGCAAAACATTTTTCATAAGCAAATAGCACAATTACTATTGTATTTTTCTCGTAATGGTTAACAGATATGCATTTGTCTATGATTTGAATTGTTTTCAACAAGCTAGAGCCAAATATGTGTTCCAAGAAATTACTCATCCAAAATTAATAGCAAGTTTAAGAAGAGACATCCGATTTCAGAGATGACACATATAATCCGCTTCATTGATGCACATAAATGACTGGTCTAACTTGTGAGAGTGGAACGCTGTTTTTGCCTGTCTTGGGCGATCTTTCTTTTCCCTGCTAAATTTTTTATGCAAATTAGAGACTCAACATTCCAAGGATAATATGTAATCATCGTAGTCACGGCAATAATTAATTAGAATATGATAAATCCTGACAAGGGTACTGATTTAGTTACCCTAGCTAGCTGTGAACTCTTCTATGTAACTTCAAGACATGATGATCAAAGATGGTTAACATGCTAGCTAGAGAATACATTAATATTTATGCATGAGATGACGTGGGATAGATGCTAAGAACATGATCAGTATCAAAAGGCGAACCTGAAAATCGATTTCGGTAGTTTTCGCGCTGCAGCCCGGGTCCTTTGTTTTCCTTTGATATTGTTCTATTATGTTGCTCATGCTGAAAATTACCATTGCCATATCATCATTTATATGACTTGCATGTGTCCTAGTGGAAATGAACAGAGCTATACCAGGCCAAATGCTTAATGAAACATATTGAGACAACGATTAACGATACACACAAATACTCTGATACATATTTACCCTTTAACTTTGCTATCAAAGTAATAATTCCTTTCCAAGAAGAAAAGAAAACTTAAAAACCGAAAAACCATATATGCATGGGCGTGTCATGTTGCTTGGATGCTCAGCTGAAGTTTTTTGAACTGACAAGCTCAGTGGTGAGTCTACTAGAGGGATATGATTGATGATCTAATCAGCAGTTAAGGAAAAAAAAAAACTGAAGGACCAATTTTTGCAGCAATTCATAAATTTTAGTACAACCTAACCCAGGAAAGAAGGGCAACTCAATAACTATGGCAAAGAATTAGTTTGATGAAACGAACTAACATCTTATTCTACTGTCATGCTATAACTAAGTGCGTAACCGTTTACTCTTAAAATTTAAGTGATTAGAGAGCAGCAATTTACGGTTTATATATATCTCAAGAGCACTTTTTCTACAATTTCAGCCATCCTTATTATTAACGTACAGCACCAGCAGGATGACTCGAGAACTGGGATTTCTCTTCTCTAGGTCTTCATTCCTACCTAATCACTGAATGGTAATTTAACTATTGAATAAAGGCTGCAAGTTGTGATTAGTATAGAGAGACAAATTCTATGTAATCTCGGCTCCTGTTAATTAATGGAAACCACCTTTTAGCAAGAATTAGGTCGCAAAGATCCATTTTTTTAGCTGATATAACAATTGATGCTTGGGCATAAAGATGAAACATGGAGAGTTCATCAGGTCCTTGACAAGCTTTGGTAGCAAAAGAATTCTAATTTGAGAATTTTTTTCTTATCCATTCTTAAATGAATGTCTTCAGCTAGTTTGGTCACCAAAGACACAAGAGCCTCTAGAACATTATATTCAGTTTCTGATCAATAGATAGGATTCCTATCTTCTTTGAAGAAACATATATAGGTAACTAATATTCCAAAATTTGGGAGTCTTGAAGTATTTGGCGCCATGTAATAGAAATTATATATTTCAGGGCTTAGCAAAACTTGGCCAAACGACGAGTGCTTTTCATTGTCAATCTTACTATATACAACATGTTAAAGTATCCCACAGCTAGGATTTTAATGGACCTTATATTAATGTAGTGTCCATCCATCTATCAATTTAAGCTTTTGGATTGGATTTTCTAATATTGAATAGGAGTCAAGTTCCACCCTGGATTTCTTTACCGTGTGAGGCTCGCTATCTCACATTGTTTGCTTATGGGGTTTCAATGAACCTTATATTCATTTAGTGTCTTTTCACCTATTAGCTTAAGTTTTTTAGTTGAACGTTCTAACACAACATAATCAATGATATCATAGATCATAACTTTAAGTAATCTTTAATAGAGTCCCAAGGTACAAGATATGGGATTGTTCTTCATATTACCAATCATACTGTAAATATGATCTCTTTCCTCTTGGTTATTAATGTAATAGCAAATATATATCTCAGGACTTAGCAAGAACTTGGCTGAATGACGAGTGCTTTTCAGTGTCAATCTTACTATATACAACATGTTAAAGTATCCCATAGCAATTGTTTAGGATTCTAATGGACCATATATTAATGTAGTGTTCATCCACCTATCAATTTAAGCTTTTGCATTAATCTTTCTAATATAGAATAGAAGCCAAGTTCCACCCCAGATTTATTTACCATGTGAGGCTCCCTATCTCACATTGCTTGTATATGGGGTTTCAATGAGCCTTATTCATATAGTGTCTCTTCACCTATTAGCTTAAGTTTTTTAGTTGGAGGTTCTAACACAACATAATCAATGATATGATAGATCATAACTTTAAGTAATCTTTAATAGAGTGCAGAGGTACGAGATATAGGATTGTTCTTCATATTACCAATCATACGGTAAATATGATCTCTTTCCTCTTGGTTATTAATTTATCACTAAAGCACATTCCACTCTTATTGAGAAACAGACATTTTTTTTCTTTTCAGCAACTTAAACCGGCAGGTAATAGGTGAACACCGAGTACATTATATACAGTATATTTTATTTCTTATCGCGGGTAAATCGATCTTTGGACGTGAAACATGATGTGGATTTAACTGCACCAAATCTACAACCACTGCAAGTTGGAAAATAGGCACAAAAACTTGAATAACAGAGACGACAAAGCTGAGACGAAATGTCAGGATTCAATCCTGTACTGCAAAGTGGCAAATCGATCTTTCTCCTGAAAAATGTAAGCTCCAATGAAGTGGACCAAAAACAATTGTCTAAAATATTTATTAACTGGTTCATCATATTATATATCCCATTGCGGTAAGAGTATAAATGTGAGAGGAAGAGGAGAACGAGTGTCTTTGCTTTTAAAGAGAGAATAATATGATTTTAACTAGGACTGAATTGTGCCGTATAGATTTTCTGTTTTAAGTACTAAAACTGGGAAATCCTAACTCTTGCTCTTAGTAGGGGATTAGTTTTCCATATAGATTGAGTGCTAGATTAGCATTCTTTCCATGCATACGTTGTCCCCATCTCCTTCACTTAACACTTTCAAGAACATAAATAAACTATATATATGAATAACAGATATTGAGTCCAATGAACCACAAAGATCATACAAACAGTAGCTAAAAAATAATACACTTAGTGACCATAAATCCAATCTTTCAGAATATATAGCTCTTTTACAAATCAAGAACTAAGGGAGGCAGATTTGAGGTAATAAACTCCTCTCACAGTGCATACAATATTGGGAAAGAGATATACCATCTTCCTCTACCATAGATGATTTAAGTGTGATCATTCTCGGCAAGATTAAGTTTATCTTTGTCAGTAAGTCTTTCCAAGACAACACTTACGAACGTTGGTTTCTATGGTGGTCAGGGTAACCAAAATGTATTCGATGGTAACCATTAGACGAAAAAAAAATTAAAAAATGATGACATCCGAGCCATGCCCACCATTTTGTGGGTGGGTCAAACAACGAATGTGGATGGGGCGATTTGCGTGAATCCATAAGGATGAGTCAAGTCACAAGGTATGAATAACCATCTTATGAAAATATAAAATGAAATAAAATAACTAGTTCACAGTTGATTAACCAGAATAGAAGCAATTATGTTTCAGTGCCTGCAGTAGAAAGTTTTTATTTCATGTCAGCACCAATATGTGCAACTCTAAAATGGTGATGACCATGTATATGTCAATGAAGAAGTAAAAATTCAGACATTTGAGAATAACCGAACGTTCGGCTCATAAAATTTTTTCATATAGATCAAAGTTATGTTGACACAAAGTATGGTTTAGAAAATCTTGTGCATAACATGATCAACTTATTTATAGAAATACCCACTTAAAATTTGCCATCAGACTAATTATATGAGGAATTATATTTGACCCACCGTCGAGAAATCTTTTACACGTGTCATCTTGCAAAGAAAACATTCGCCTTTCACATAGGTATATATTTACTTACATAAAATGAACATTTACACAGGCCACTAAGGTTTGACAGTACTATTTGCAAATAGAATCTTTTCTTCCATGGGCGAAATAATATTTTCTATATTTCGTACTCCAAGCTAGTGCTGCAGAGATTATGCAGATCTCAATCTGCGAGCGTGGACCATAATATACGGAAAAAAAAATTAACTAAATACTAATTGCCGTGCAAGACTGTAGCAACACAAGATAAAGAAAGATCTGATTACAGGGAAGAAAGATAAAGGAGAAAATGATTGTTACTTGCCTATTTGGTTAAAATCATCGGCATCTCAAATTTTTTTTATTAATGACAGTGTCATCTGTACTAAAATTAAAATGAATAGAATACGTACTAATTCCTACCAGAAAACTTAATAAGAATTACAGGGTTTTTATTCTTTTTATTGATTTTTTGCAGTCAATCTAGTCATGACTGAAGACAGCAAATCAAGAAACAGCTAATAATTTGGTTCACTAACCGAAGTACCTTGAACTAGAGAACTCGTAAAGCCTTCCCGAAGGAGAGAAGACGATGGCAGCGACTTGAGCATCACAAAGAACCGAGAGCTCGAAGGCCTTCTTGAGCAGCCCGCTCCGACGCTTCGAGAAGGTCACCTGCCTGCTCGTGGTGTTCTCTATCCTCTTCATCTGCGTCTTCCCTCTCACCATTTTTGGTTTCTCGCGCTTGAGAGATGAGATGAAAAGAAGCAGCCAAAGAACTCCTAGAAACGACTATATGATGCCAAGAAGATGGGAACTGAGAAATGACAGTGTATCGAGAGCCAGCTTCCTGGGTGAGTGAAGGAGGTTACCGGATCTGCAAGACCGTGATTAGGGTTTCAAAAATAGAAAAGGAGTGACGAGAATCTGAACCGTATGGAACCAAGCCAAGAAAAGGAAAAGGGCTTGTTGGGTGAAGGGGGAAAATATCAGATGTCTTGTTGCAAGATCATTTATTATAATCTAAAGGAAAAGAATTCAGAGACCCAAGAAAGATAAATCCGAGAACCCTAGCCTTCCAATGGCTAACCCTGGGGAGCATTCTTGAAATGATAAAAAAAAATGGATGGATGAATAAAGAACGACTAAACCACTTGGGGGATCCTAGTGGTCACCCTTCTCACTTGAGAAAAGGAAGATGGAGAATTCGAATCTCCATATTTGCAGGGAATAGGGATGGGATTGCGTAGTTTAAAATGTGAATTTCAATGCACACATCCTTGTAAAAGGTAGAGCGTAAATCTGAGCATGTATATTGTGAGTAAGTAAGAAATAGAATAGGAACGATAAAATAAATAAATAAAAAAATAACGACTGAGACCAAATATCTTTTCTTGTTTTGGTAAGATCCTGGAGAAGACAGGCACCGCTCAAAGAAGGCTAAAAATTAAATGGAGGGAATAATAAATAAACGGATGGGTGCATGGAAATTCGATACTACCTCATGATATGCGACACGTGGCGCTAGGGGGGGAGTGGGTCCTTGTCCTTCCCCCCATCTGGTTTCGATAACAATGCCTAACTCATTATTATGTTGACCAAAGAACATCAAGCGTGCGATGCAAGATTATACGACGATTTGGTTCGCTTTTGAATAAAAAATTTATCCATCATTTGCGTCACATGCCCCATAAATCCAATCACGTTGAATAAAATAATTGAAGTTTCCGAATCTTCGTGTCGTTATGCGTAAAAATAATGTTTTAAGAGTCCATTTACTTGAAAGAAAGCTCCCTCAAAATTGTTTTCCGATTTTTCAATATTTAAATGACAGAAAGATAATCAATTTACAAAATGCATTTCCTAAATCTTCATGTCTTCTTGTGTAGGATAATGATTAAGGGTCCGTTTATTTGAAAAAAAAGTGTCTCTTTAAAGATTGTTTTTGCTTTCAATATTTAAATGATAGAAAGCTAATCAATGTACATAACACATTTCCTATTGACTAAAAACAACAAACTTCGATTGGAGAAAAATAACTTCCCTTCTAGTAAAAAGAAATCACCTTCTTTAAACTACCAAACAAACCATTGAAAATATTTTCCTTTATCAAGAAGTTGTCAATTGTTAGCGATATTAAAGTTTCTTAAAATTTTTTATAGGATATTATCCTATGTTAGAGACAATTATGATATTACCATTGATTATCTATATCTCTCAAGATTGCATGTAAATCTTCCTTAATTTTGCATATCTACGTACATATCTTAATTGATATATATTATTTTAGATAGTTGTCTCATAAAGTCTAATAACAGTCAGATGTAATCTTCTTTATGAGATATCGAATACATAAATTTTCCATTTTCTCTTCTCTATTCGGTATATTAACATCAACTGGTATAAGAGCTCAAGTTGTTAATAAGTTTGGACTCAACAGTCACACGGAAAAAGATGTGGGTTGTCCGGCTCCAACCTAGGCCCAATGTGCAAGGGAGAGATGTTGAGGTTGGAAGGGGCATTGGTTAGTTTATAAGTACAAGGGAAAGTTTCACCTTTGAGCTAACTTTGAGCATGGAGAGGCCCAAGATCATATAACAACTTGCCCGTTGAGCCCTTTTCATGTAGCTTTCTTTCAATGTTAGCCACACAAGCCTCAACCCCATCACGATTTTTACACGCAAGCACATCCTAGTAATTATTTCTAAGTGGCCTATACCAAGCCAGCCATATAGGCCACTTGATGCTACGACACCAAGCCATGTCACTTAGTTATTATTTTGAAAGCCCGTTTCGAGAAGCCGACACCATCACTAGACTCACTACCCTTAAACGAGCTAGGTTTGGAAAATGACGCCTAACACATTGCCCCATCGCGGATCGACAAGCCCAACCGCCAATTGACTAACCTGATTCCACACGGCATCATTGGAGAAACAAGTTTTTGTGGCACTGTTCTAACATTGATTCAAACTCCAATTGACTTCTTGAAGTCACCTTGAGTTTGAGGAATGTTCGCAATATTAGAGATTCTTAAGTTTTTCTATAGGATATTATCTTATATTAGAGATAATTATGATTTTACTATTGATTATCTAGATCTCTCACTTAAGATTACATGTATATCTCCCTTGATTGATATATATTACCATAGATAGTTGTAATAGGCAAATGTAATCTTCATCGTAATATATCGAAATACACAAATTCTCCATTTTTCTCTCTTATGCATTTAACTTCAATGAAACAAATACACCCTAAGCCTAAGTATTAAAGGTTTGGCTGAGTAGTCAAGTGCTTAACCTTAGAAGTCAAGTTTGAGCCTCCTTAGTATATAGGAGATTAGTCCAACCGAGTATTTATAAATTCCATATTAATGCCAGTGCCACAAAGTACAAATTGAGGTAGGTTTTGCTAGGCCATAAAATAGTGATCTATTTCAATAGTTTAGATTCGATTACGTGGTCCTTCCTTACCATAGAGAATGGCTTTCATATATTGTTTGATCACCGTCGATTTAACTTTGTAACAACGAACATGATATCGTTGCCTCGAATTTTAATTTTGCGACAAAAAGTGTTTTTTTTATCTCTATAATATAGTCCGTAGAAATCTATATTCTTGTAGCTATTGTAATAGCTCTCTCTCTCCCTATTTCTTTCAAGTAAGTACTAAGCGTGAACATATGTAGAACAGAACTTGTGATTGTACTTTAACCTTTGTATCTTGGATTTTAACTACCCATTTTAAAAAAATTATTAGCTCTTTTCATTGAATATATTATTCGTGCTAAAATATAAGCAATAGTATGCTAACCCCAAAGCCTAGGGCTCCAATTTCTATTTGGAGAAATTTCCATATATAATTTCTATTCAATTCCCACTCACCAAAGGTTTTAAATGATAAAGAAAAAAAAGTGGTGGAAGGAAATTTTTTTTTATAGATGGCCACATCACCTTATTCCTTTAGTCAACAGACCATTCATTTTAAGTATACAGAAAGCCTTAATTTATATAAAATATATAAATATTGAGCATAAAATCTTCAAAATTACGTGAAATGACAATCTCTCATAATTTTTTATTGGTAACTTGAATGATTATTACATGCTCAATAATTCATTAATTTACGAAAATCTTGTGATGGAATTAAGGCCATGTCTTGTGGCTCCCATCCCATCAAGACAGCTCCAAGTAGAGAGCGAGGGGACAGGATGGGAAAGCGTTTGATGCGATAGATAGGAACCTGTCGGATGATACTTTTTTTACGCTACTGCTGAGTTGGATAGGAGCCAATAACGAGCTGCCACATCACCAAATTTACATCATTGACCAGTGAGACTGTGCCACATGGTTTGACCACGCTCCAGTGAATTGGTATTGGATGGGTGGGCTACTCCCATCCGTCTCTCGACTTTCTACGTGAGAGTACTCAAAGAATTTAAGATTAAATTGACGTACTTTCGATTTTGTATCTTTTACAAATTTCAATTTGAAAGAGTTTAGAACTAAAAATATATTTGACAATTATTATATTCTTGAAAGCTGATTTTACTCAAAAAAATGATTCCTTTTCATTCGGTGCTCGGAAATAATTTCTAAGCATTTGAAGGTGTTTGGTAACTGTCCAAAATTTTTTATTTTTGAAATAAAAAAAGAATAAAAATACGTTTGATAATTACATAAAATTTTTTTTTATATTAATAATACTTTAAATTTTTTTTTCTTTTTTTTTTTCCTTTTCTTGGCCATGGCGAGTCACTGACGCTAGCGACTGGCCATAGGCCAAGGCCAGCGAGGGCGTCGCGCCCCTCGCTAGATCTGGCGAGGGCGGGTCGCTACCTAGGCAAGGGCCGCCCTCGTCGGATCTTGCAAGGGTAGCGGCGTGGGTGGCCCTTGTCTAGATCGTGAGCAGCCCTCGCCGGATTTGGCGAGGTTGGCGATAAGGGTCTAGTCCTTGCCTTCGTCGGCTCTGTCTTATGGCTAATCACCATCGACTGGCAGCAGGCCAGGAATGAAGAAGAAGAAGAAACCAAGGAGAAAGAAGAAAACCAAAGACGAAAAAAAAATTTCTTTTTCATTTCTGATTCTTGTTCCCAAAATCAAGAAGTTACTTTTTTTTGCTTCTTGATTCTATTCCAAAACTAATTTTGAGAACAAATTTTTGCAAATTTGTGCCCAGGAACAAAAAATTTATCAAATGGATTCCTGTTTCAAAATTAATTCTGGGAACAAAGAAAACAAAAATAATTACTATTTGACAACTTGCCAAACGCACTCTAAATTAGCCCATTGTCAAAAAATTTTGAACTAAATTAGCACAATTGAAAAGTTTGGGAATGAATTGGCCACCGTACAATAAGTTTAGGGCTTTTTAGATAATTTTCCCTTAAGTTATTCGTATTTGACTCCAATCGATTATGTACAGTTCGAAAACCCCGAGATTGACTCGAATAAGCTTTTTGATGAGCTCAAACTCAACTCGACTCGACTCGACTCGATTCGATTATTATGTATATTATGCAAATCCCCCGATTTGATTAGGCTAACCGGGTTACTTAAGTTAAACATTTCATGCTTTAGCTCAAACTCAAAGAATTGAGCACTGTTAAAAAAATCTTAAGTTGAGATCAAATAGCTCGTTGAGTTGCTTTCCAGGTTTACGTAGTTATAGGCTGCTGAGCTTATGTCTCGAGCATTGAATGCTCTAGAACACGATATGGTGTACATTTTTTATAACCGTCACGTGAAAAGTCACAAATTCGCTTCTCTATTTTACGCCTCTCTAGGTCTCATTGGATGTGCGCGATAAACTGATTCACATATCTGAAAGGTTTTGCCTTATGATCAGCAGGCGATTCGAGTTTCAAAGATTTCACTTCAATTCTCTGTTTTTTTTCATAATCTAGAGGCACAATTATAGTTAACTAGCTATCTCGAGAAGAACCAGCATAGCAATCCACGAGCACGCCCCTCTACTTAAATCTAAAAGCAACAAAGCAAACGCTGCAATTCACATTCTTTATATTATAAAATACTATCACCATGTTTTTTTCATAGCAGAGAGTTTCATTGGACTTAACTTCATCATTTCAATGCCACGAAAGTACAAAAGAAAAAAAAACAATCTCCACAATAATAGTTAAACAAAAAGTGTCTTTGCCACACCCGTTAACAGAACTCTTATCTTAATTTTAATTTAAATCACAATACATTTGCCCGCATTTTGCCCATCCAATGAAGCACTAGCATCAAATGCATAAGAAGAGCAAAAGATCGCATCCACATGCAAACATTAAGAGAATAGATACAAGGTAATTTTTAGGAGTCAAAAAGACACTAATTGCAAAGGTTGCTTCGAGGATCCCACATGAAACTCGACGTGGGTGATGTCTCCCTTTCTCTTAAGGAGAGGGGACTTTTAATGTATACAATACGATCCTTGAACTATGATATAATGTTCAATATGATTTATGAACTTCTAAATATTTTCATATAATCTAAAGACAATATAGAACATTTACTAATAATTCATAGACTAAATTGGACAAATTAAAAATCTAGGGATGAAATTACAAATTTGGCCAAAGTTCAAGGACCACATTACATAAATTAAAGATTCGGAAATGACATTGTACAATACAACAAAGTTCAGGGATAATTTGTGCTATTATCTCTCTTGTTTGGCTTAAGCAATTCAGTGAAACTTATGGTTGAAAGAAGGGCCAGTGTAGTGTAAGGGGACCATCAACAACTTGAAGTAAATAATCAAAAAGAAAGAGCAAGAGGAAAAGGAACTTTGGGAAGCCAGAGAGTGCTCAACAAAGGCATTGAAATTTGGCTAATACAACATACCGTTCGCAAGCACCCGTCTTTAGCTGTGATCCCTTGCATAATCTTTTTGTTTAAACCTCTACTCCCATTCCCACAATATTCCTTATCGGCGTGATTCAATAGCTACTCAGCATCACCTCAGAATAATTGTGGATATTGCAGAACACGCTCGATCCTGTTCACATGCCGGTTGAACTGTTGACTTTGCTCAATGTTGTGGCATCCGCAATACGTGAGAATAGGGAGTATCCTCTTCAACTTCATACAACTAGCAGATAGTAAGTGGATATTGAAAATTCCATTATCCGGGTGAAAAGGAGCGTTTAGAACCTGTGTTAGGTAAACAGAAGCAAAGAATTAAGCTAACTCAGTCTCTCACAGCTGCAGCAGACCTACATTTACTTGATGATTATCGTAGTAAAGGTAAGATTTCTTTACGGCGAAACTCCAAAGTAGTAATTTAAGCGGGCTCCCTAACCAATCAAAATAAGTGATCCATGCAAAGAAAGGGAAGGCATAACAGATTTTCGTATTGGTCTGATCTTTGTCAGCATATCTCGGACAAGCAGAAGAAGATCAAATACATTACCTTCTGCTGAAACTACTTTACCCTAAACTAGGGCTAAAAGGGCGGCATAGGAGCCTAAGGTGACAAACTATAATGAGTGTCGAGAATTGTATCTAACTATTCTCTGGGCATATATACAATTCAGATTTCTTCAAGGCAAAGGGAAAATTGAGTTTCATTGCCAGGATTATGTTTGGCAGAAATCAGAGCAACTCGGAAGGATCTAATAGCTTTGCAGCTGGAAACTTCAACGTCTACCCTGCAAAGAAGCGCACATGCATCCCATCAATCGATAAGTGGACAAAACTGAGTGAAAGCAATACATGATGTGAAACTGACACCATTAATCGCTCTTTTATATGAAAAGAAGATTGCATGACAGACAAAATAATAGTATAAAAAAGCTAACCCGGTCAGGAGCGACGTTAAGTTGTGGAGTTCCATTTGGTCTGCCAGCTCTCATCTGTTGAAAAATCTATGTCGATATTTCAATGACTGATCAACTTCCCTGGTTCGAGTTTCAGCTCTATAAAACAGATTGACCAAGTTAACAATGTGCGAAAATGCAACTACTAAGGTATTCGTTTGCTGATTTTTGGATATGCAGCATGAGTGAAGTAGTTGGGGACAACGGCGCATTCCTGATGTAACTAGCTACAATTTTAGGTGATCAGTTATAGAAATAGAAACAACAACTCTCTTGTAAATTATTTTGTAATTGTGCTTGACATATCAATGTATAATTGAATCTCAGACTTAAAGAACCTCTCACTGATGGCATCTATGCAAAGGAAGGCAAAGGAAAATGAACTCGACAGAGTAAAAGAGAAGGGAATATCTCAATTGATCTGAAACTTTGATAAACAACCTATGCTAAACAAGAAATATTTTAACTCAAGAAGATATATATAGAAAACTGATCAAAAACTCTAAAGAGAGCGCACAACCAGTTAATCTGATGCCATGTAGAAATGGTGAGATTGTTGCCAACTTATCTAAAATCTTGAAAAATCTTTATACGGGAGTTCTTTTTATTTTCATGACTAATAGCAGTACTGAATGGAAAGCAGATTTTACCACCTATCAAATGCAAAATTACATACTACTGCTTACTGACAGAAACACATGTGCACAAGACGATTACAGTAAGTCGGAAAGGTCAAGACTGCACCTCAACATTTTAAAGTCGCGCGGCTTTAGCAATCCAACTTGTTGATTCTCTCTTTGATGAAGAAATCTTGGAGATATCACTCCCACTTGACTTAGCTTGAGTACATAGGTAAGACAATGACTGCAACCATGAAACTAATGCGGGTTTGCGGGTAAGATCATCAGACTCTGCAACCTGTGCGTACAAGTCATTGAGCACCATGTTCTGGCCATCTTTCGGTAACTGGACTATCAGCTGTGCCAATAACTTCATTAAGTCTGGCAATACCTGAATCATCATATTACAAGTTCAACCCATCAAAGAAGATATACTATCTCAGTTGCAGAAGTCATTTCTCCAACAAAATGAGTTTCTTATTAAGCTCCGCACCACCACACTAAGTTACTTTGCCCCAATGTGAAATTCTTGTCCCTCAGTTACCACTGTGACAGAGCAACTTCCTATCGAATGATAAAACGAAAGATAAATGCCGTTCAAAAGTGGTACAAGCACCCAGGCAAATAATCACCAAATATATAGTTTCGCTAAGAATTATCTTACTGCAGGGCATAACAAACAGGAGAGTAAGAGAACTCACTTGAATATCGACAAGCGACAAAAGGCGCAGGAGCAACTCCAGCAGATTTTTGCAAGGTTCTGATTCTCCTTGCCATTTCATGGACATATGACCATCCTGAATGAACTCTACACTGCATAGCTTATTTGCTTTTTCAGCAATACTGTGGATGCAGTAGAAAATAGCAGGACTACCAGCAGGAAGATGTCTAACAATGGCTGCCACTCCAGATGCCAAACCCTCAAAAGGAGTGATGGCAGGAAATGCCTGCAACAGAGGAATTACAATATTGAGAACAAACTTTTAATGAAGAAAATGAAGATTGATTTTTCATGCATAGCCATATCACTAGATACCTCTAAAGATCTCTGCATGTAGTAGAACACAAGTTGCTCCTTTAGGGATGCCCTTTGATCCTCAAAAGAATCTATACCAGAGGATACAAATGCAGCAAACAAAGAGTGTGCAGCTCGAGCTACTTTTACATTTGGGTGTCCCATATATCTAATTGAAGCTTCATTAAGGATGGTAAGACACACAACTCAGATATCATAAGGAACAAAGATCCTTGGTTAAGGATACAGGAACATAGCTGGAGCCACAGATTTCCTAAAGACAGGGCTCAATAACCGTTCGATGCAGGTTGGAATAACCCGTAGGTAAAACAATATGCGAGCAGTTTGCACGTCATCTGTGGACCAACAGTACTCTGATCCTGACGAAGGAATAATTGCAGAACAAACACGGAAATTTATCAATTATAATAATCCATATATAGCTATCAGAAGTACTGTCGCTAGGCGCTTAGCGCACTCATAAGTAGAACAGAAGATAATTCTTACCTTGCCCAACAGTTAGATCAGCATAAGAAGGAATTGACTCTACAAATGATACACATGCAGACTCATTTTCCTGAACACTAGGAAGGACCGCCCTGACAGTATCCAGATACTCGGCCAACCTCATATGCCGAAAATACTCTAAACAAGAAAATGCAATTAATATCTGCACCGACACCCCCATCTGAGTTTCCTTGCTGTGTTTGGGAGTTAACTTTTGCTTTGTTACTGCCAATGCATACATAACAACCATTAGAAAAGCAGATTCGGCAATTTTTTCCAAGTCACCAAGTAAATTATTGTCTCTGCCCTGAAGCACTAGAACGACTTGTCGATGACTCAAATACAAATCACAACAGTAACGCCAGAAGAGATTCTCCACAAGAGCTTTGTTTTGTTCATCTGCAGAAGCATAAATATTGCAGAAAATGCCAGTTACGGCTCCTCCTTCTTTAAATAGAACACTTTCCACGTGTTCTCTAACCTCATTGTGCCTTATTCTAGCTGAACTGCTAAGAGAACTATCAAGTATCTTGGCATATAAGCGCCTTAAGGGAAAAATTTCACTCATCAATGCAGAAACAAGACATATAAGAAAGGGGGCTCTTGAAGATAATGAGCCACTTCGAGCGAATGATAAGGCTAAACACTGTAAAAGGAGTCTATCCATGGGATAGTCAAGACAATTCCCAGGATCTCCCATTCTGGAAATCAATCCACTAGCAAGATATTCCATCTTGTCTTCTGCACTAATTCTCAATCTAAGAATCTCCAACCCTGCACCACGAGATGCAAGTCTATTGGAAGCTCTTAATACTCCACCAGCAGCCATTGAAAGAGCATAAGGAACATACTTCTCCTCTGAATTTTCCAGAGCAATCTGCGAAAAAACTCTAATCTTTTCGAAAGAATGAGAATTGATATATCCGGAGATCACCCATTCGATCAAATGCAGAATCATAAGTCCATTTGGAATACTACTCTCAGGTCCATCCTCGCTTCCCCAAACGCCCAACGAAAAGCTCACAAATTTATCGTAATGAACATTGACAGGACAAGATAGAGCATATCCAATTCCTGCAAGGACACTCGCTATGACTCCTTCAGACAACCTCATCAATGCACCACATTGTTCCAACAGCCTGCAAATAGACTCCAAGCACAGAACTTTAGAGGCATCGGAGGCAGCAGGCACAGCAGAGAAAGCACCCAGAACAAGAACACCCTCAGAGAACACCAAACGACCCCAGTCGGAATCCAACCTAGCCGAAACAACAATTCCACACACAACCTCCACAGCAGAATCAACAAGCGCGGGATTGGGTCTGAATGACTTCCTTACCCAGACATAGAGGAGCCTGAGAAACATGGGATGCGATTCCCGAGGAGGACAGAAGTCCGGGGAAGAGAGGATGGAGATCAAAAGCTTGGCTTGAGGGTCTGCAACATGGAGGGAGGCTTGGGAGTTGAGGAGAGTCTTCAGCGTTTGGAGGTGGTGGGGTTGAAAAGACTGGTGCTGAAGACAATCTCTGAGCTCAGCCCATGCTTGGATTATTGCTCGAGCAGATGATGGGGAAGCAGCGTTTCCGGTGTTGCCGATACTGCCGCCGCCGCTGCCGCCGCCGCCGTTGCTTCTCAACCAGTCCTCAAGAAAGAGGGTATTTGCTTGTTTCGCCATAGCCCTTGGTATGAACTAGCTCCGAAATCCTTCTTTACTTTCAGCCAAATTGTTGAATCAGACACGCACAGAGACTTCCCAACGAGCTCGAACTTTCCCCGGCAAGCACTCACGCTCGAAAAGTCCTGAAATTTAAGGTTTCTTCACCAAGGTTATCTTTAACCGTTTTTGAAGAGGATTCTTCATTCCTTACTTCCGTCAAAGACGACATTTTCCGCCTAGGCGTGATCAGTTCCCGGTCCGATCCGGTCCGGTCCGGTTCCCCGGGCGGTCCAACGGAACCGCTCGCCGATTTCAAGAAGCGAAAAGATGTCCCCGAATCGACAGGCTCTCTTACAATTCATGTACTGTGAACAAACTATTCGCCAGAAATGAGGCGGAGGAGGAGGAGGAGGAGGAGGAGACTTGCCTGCGGGTACGAGAGGGTTCCCCACGCGCCGACAGCCGTCTTCCGTCCACTTGCCGTCGGAAACGATTACCGTCGGCCGGCGTCGAGCGAGGCTGGAGGCGTGCGCGAGAGGCGAGGGACAAAGAGACGATCAGGGTTAATTGTGAAAGAGGAGAGGGAAAAAGAGCGGATAAAACTATCATGGGCAGATTCTTGCGGTGAAGAGGGTAGTAGGCCTTCTTCACCAATCGCTGTTGGCAAGAAAGACTCTTCTTTTAAGCTGTTGCTGTCTTTCTCATGCTCTCTCTCTCTCTGTCTCTCTTCTCTCTCTGTGTCTCGAACCAGAGCACAAAAGTATTTCCTGCCGCATTCGTTCATCGAATTTTGCCCACCTTAAAGAGCACCCAGATGGTCTTTCTTGAGGATTGGGGACAATCATCGAGTAACATCAAATGGACGAATGTATATGGTGCCACATTAGAGAATGAAGAAAGTTCACCTATTTTGAAGGTCCTGGGCTTTGTGCTCCAACATTGAGGGGTTAAAGCAGATTTGGACCATGTGCTCTTTTTTGGTGGTTCTACAGAGCTTGGGTACTCAGCATGTCTCGGTCTGCTAAATGATTGGTGAAGCTCGCGCCATCGACAACTGGGTATTCGAGGACTTTCTTGTGGTTTTTTTTTTTCACCTTTTTCTTATGAAACGAAAGGGATTTCATTACCCAAAATTGCAGCTGCTATTCATTGCAAACCAAGGATCGTCTTTGAAACATCACACTCAGGTTATCTCAAACTGCTAATGTCATTGATAGTATGCTCTCCATATATGTCTTTTCTTCTTGTGGATTAGATCTGCTCTGTATATATTCTTTTTTTTTTTTTTATGCAACTTGTCCAGCTCCAAGGGAAGGAAGCCCCACTGCAACTGCCACTAGTGACTAGGCTATGGCCAAAATGAAGTTTTCGACTTAGACGATCACTCTCGCCGTCTATAAATAGTTGTATCACAGCAAAATCTCCTGTTTCCCTCATAGGAGAACAAAATGATAAAGGCGGGGGTACTTAACCTGCATATCAATCCTGAAATCCCTAGACAGGCCCTGTGAAATCTTGTGTGCGATATGAACTCTCGGCTGAGGTTAGATAGCCTCCCCTGGTCATATTAATTGCTAATACTTAAAACAGAGTATGTTTATCTCCCAAAGTTAGCAGAATATCTTTTAACCACAAGTTTGAATTGGAATGACTGTTTTTTCTATCGTTTTCCATGGCCTGACATCTCAGTCAATTCTAGATCAGAAACTAAGCAGTTCAAAGATTACCCAGTTACTCTTATTCTGGCTAATCAGAACCTATATCTGTTTTCTGCTCAGTATGAAAGAAAACTTCTGAGTGTGTCATAGCAGCCTGATAACAAAAGTACCCTCCTGTTTCTTCTAGCTTTGCTAGTTCTAACAATGTATTTAAACCTTTCTCTGTATAATCAAATAGGAAAAATCAGATAAACCAGTATTTCTTCGGCACCTCCGAAGTTGAAGTATTGTGAAGATGAGGTGTGAAGCACAATATGGGGTTAATTGATTGAATCAAAATAGAAGTGACGAAGACTCGAGATATGCGATCGAAATTGTTAATTCTTGTTGTCCACCAACTTCTGGTCCCTTCCGACACCCTGAAACACAAATTTTAGTGCGCCTTTTCGCCATTTTCGTGCAAGATAAAACGCTTTTTAAAAGTTAATGCTCCATCATTCTAGTATAAAAGGGGAAACCCTTTGGAACATCAAATGAAGACGAGAAAATTGGGAGAAAGGAAGATCAATCAGGATCATAAACAAAAAGTAAACAGCACTAAGAGTACCAAAAGAGAGTTACCCACGGATAGAAATCATATAACCAGCCAAGAAACAACTGTTTTCACAAGTCATGCTATAGAAAATGCAAATTAAGAGTGAAAGCGGCTAACGGGAGTTAAATATCCTGCAAAAAGTAAAATCCAGCTTCGTTAATGCTTCATTGAGCAACTTGCTGTCTACTGAAAATGATCTCTTGGAGCTGATGTCACTGATATAAGTAGGCAAACTATTCCACTTTCATATCATAACAAACGATAAGGCTTTGTTGCAGATAGAAAGACATCCGTGATAGTGAAGCATATCCAATGGTGTCTGTTCCATTTTAGGAACCTGCTCAAATGATGCAAGGAACTTCTCTTATTAGTAGTTATCCGGCTTTTCAGATTTTCTTTACACTGATCGCAGAGAAGTTATTGCAGGGCTCCATCCAATAGACTTGATCATTTGCAGACAAGAAAGCATGTTGAACCTGCATTGGGAAGCCATACGAACCGAATCATGGAACACAAGTTCTCTGAATTGTAATTGGCTATACCTCAATATGGAATTGCATACTCAACATAGCTTCTGTCATGCCATTATTCAAGGTCGATGAGAAACTACAGTCCCTTACCAGTTCACCGTGATTAATTCTTCACACGAAAGAATGACGAGCTTAAATTGTTCAACTTTGTCACGGTACAGCATACAATGAAACATGGAAGGTTACTTGCTTGAAGGTCTCAAGACACATTTTTAATTAAAATAATCTTGCTTCTTAGGGAGTTAGGTCAGCCGCCGGAGCCATTTTGGCTCTCCTGTACCTGTATATGCTTTAAAAACTACAACTTGGGAGTCTCAGCCAACTCTTACATAATCAGTGAGGCTCTTGCACTAAGATTGCCAGCATTCCTATCCTGTGGCCATAACTAAGCATGAAATATTATCCTTCTAGTTTTCTCTGCAACCCGCTCTTTTCTCAACCAATCAACGAGTGAAATGTACATACGGAAGATGATGTTTTCTTTTTGGTCGCTATGCGGAAGATAATGTTCATAGAATCATAGGGACCTTTTTAGGGCATTTATTAAGGAGTTGAAACTTGAGATTCCCAAGATTTTCTATATAATAGTACTGAGTGGTTCGGATAATAATGGATGTATAAGAAGTTCAACACTTTAAGCACTGTTTTGAGTTTTGACAGCATGGTTTCTACTTTTAGTTGCTAATGGTTGCATGGGCTAAGTGATTAATGACCAATATAAAGTCATCTTATATTATCATATAATTACTGTTCTTGATCAATTTGTTTTTTTTTAAACAGCCAGCAAAATGCACTAATATATAAGCAATCACCTACCCCTTAATTAGTAGCCTCACAAGATGGGTTGGTGCTCATTTTCTGTGTCTTCGGCGATCTTCGCAACTTCGTATTTCCTTCTCTCAATGAACACCCAACTTGCAGCACACAAAATCCACCACAATCACCATCAATTTGGAACATCAGTAACTGTAAGGAAGGACCTCTGCTTCTCTACGTTCCATCCTAGATTAAACCCAAGTAGTACTCCCGACATCAAGCTCCCGGGGAGTGCAACAATATCAGATGACAACGGTATTATCCAAATTCCTGACCCATCGCCAGCCGCTAACCGTAGTTATCAAGCAGGTAGAGCCGTTTATAACTGTCCCATTCGTATGTTGAACCTGTAACCAAGACCCTAGCTTCCTCCAAAACCACTTTCTCCTTTCACTTCACAGCCACCATGTTCACATCCAATGCTACTGATGAGTCATCCTCAAGCCGTGATCAAGGCGGGAGCAGCTTAGCACTTGTCCTGGTTCCTGATGAGTTCACTGTAGGGACAGCCGGACCCTGGTTCGGCTTACTTAATGACACATGCGACCACTACAAGATTTTTGCAATCGAGTTTGATATCAGCCACGGCATAGAGTTTGGCGATCCTAACGATGATCATGTCAGAATCAACCTTGGAACCATTGTTTCCATGAAAACGGCCGATCTATCAGAAACCACGGTTGCCCTCCATGATGGTTCTGTTCATCGAGCATGGATTAATTATGACGGTAGTCGGAAATGGATTGATGTTTATCTCGGAGCCAATAATGGTCACGTGCCGAACCTAACCATAGAATCATTGCCTCTGGATCTCTCGGGTTTTCTGAACGAATTTATGTTTGTTGGATTCTCGCCTCCACAGCCAAATCAACACAAATTCAGTGTTCTATCATGGAACTTCTCTTCTGCAATCGAAGCCTTTCCTCAAATTCCTAGCGAAAGAACTTGCAAAAGAAACCTCATCCACCAAGTTTCCAAGTACTCTAAAGTCCCTAACTCAAGGGCACCGAGCAGCTTTCTGATTTTTGTCCCTGTGGTTGGCCTATGCACACTAGCTCTTGTAGTCCTTTTGTTGACACCCAAAATTACCCTTAATGAGAATTGGCCATCTGCAAGTTACAGAAGATATAAAATACGGCCCACATGGCAAAACATATGAGAAAGACTGTAAGTCAGGCTCAGAGGCAGTTGTCAACAGAACACATCATAAAGGTGTCGGCAAGTTTAAAATCACGAGTTTTGCACGTGATGTCGACAAATTTAAGCCTTGCACGTAACGTCGATGAATCTCAGATCACAAGCTTTGCACGTGATGTCAGCCAATCTGAGCCTTGCACGTAACGTCGACGAGTCCCAAATCACGAGCTTTGCACGTGACATCGACAAAGTTCAGAATTGCGAGTTTTGTGCAAAACCATGGTGATGCATGGTGAAAAATTCATTTACACGTGTCAAAAGGGAAAGACACAACTGTGGGCATTAAGAATAATAAGAAATAGAATGACATGTGGAAGAAAATTAGCTACTATGTGATGTCCAAGGAGCATAAGTGATACCAACAAGTTAGGAAACAGTTGAAGCACGAAACGTAAGGAAGTGGAAAACGACTTTCAAGGAACGGTTGTCAAGCTGCTCTATAAATATTCAAGGACTTCCAACATAGAAGGGATCTTCTTCAACAACACAACACATCCTTTATTTAGCATTTATCTTTAAGCATATTAGGAATATTGTTAGTCTTAATTCCCAGATTCTGTGTCGTAGATTAAATTCCGACGAGGGTCTTTATCAGATTCAGTATTGTTGATTAAATTCCAGTATTGAGCTACTAGCTCAGTGTCATCGATTAAATTCCGGCGCTGTATTTAGTATATAGCTGTCGATTAGATTCCAGCCATATTCATTCAAGTTACGTCATTGATTAAATTCTGATGTACTTTGAAGTTGTGTCGTTGATTAAATTTCGGCATAACTCAATTTTAACATTTGCAAGCTGTCATTTCATGGTTAGTATTGTCGAGCTCGACATCATATCGAGTCAAGGTGTAAGATCTAAACTAACATTAATAAACGCATTTGACATTCTCTATCCAAGCTTGACTCAAGACCCTGGTCTCTTCTAATAAAATCCGAAACGCTGTGTTCGGTGAAAGATTTTTCGACGGAATAACAAACCGGCGAAACACCTCTATTCCAAAAGCAACCCCCAAAAGAGCTCACCTTCTTATAGTTTTCCTGATATCAAGTGGAGGCCGACACCACCTAGCAAGCCTTACCCCTTCACGATCCATGAAATTTACAGAGCTACACTCAAATTCAGCAATTCAGAAGTCCTATACAGCGACCCGAAAGGCATCCTATATAGAGGAACTCTTCGCGATGGCCGTCATATTGCAGTTAAGCGATTCTCGCAGCATTTGGAGAGTCAGACCATTGCATCGAGCATTCACGCCTGAATAATGAAAAGAATTAATGGCTTCAACCAATTTTGCCATCCTAATCTGGCTCCTATCAAAGGGTGGTGTTACAACAGTAAGGAGATGATCGTCGTCTACGATTATTTCCAGAATGGGAGCCTCGACAAATGGCTTTTCTGACTCAGTGTCCTTCCCTGGACTTGCAGGTTCAATCTCATTGAAGATATAGCGAAAGCATTAAGTTTTCTCCATTCTAAGGGCACCATTCATGGAAATTTGAGGACGAGCAGCATGTTTCTCGACATTAGCTATGAAGCCGTTCTGGTGGATTATGCATTACTTACCATCGTGGCCAAGTCAAACAGAGGCGAGAATGCATTCATCGGTAAGAGAAAGGATGTGTTCGGGTTCGGGATGATGGTACTAGAGATCGTTGCCGGGAAGAGAAGTGTGAGCGTGGGTTAGAAAGAGGAGACGGGAGTTCTAGAATTTAATTTGCATGGAGCATGCACGAGAGAGGAGAGAAGGACAAAGTAGTGGACGAGCGGATGGGGTTGGGAGGAGTAAGGGAACAAGCTCTTCGCGCCTTGGACATTGGTCTGGTCTGCACTTTGAATGAAGCGAATTGCGGGGTTTCCATGGAAGACGTCGTGCAACTTCTGAATATGAAGGCACTTCCCGAGTTGCCCCAGAAGAAACCAGCCCAATTGTTTTAATCTCTTTCTGTCTCATATAATATGATTTGAAGTATGCATGTACTATGATGTACTATGTAGGCATACAGGCGTATGTTAGTATCTGATAAACTCTCTGCAAATGGAAGCATATGATTGCTAGTTTGTTGTGATCAATGTCACTCGAGTCTCAAACTAAATCCGAGTCCTAGAATGGTGGCTGAGGAGATGTTTCCGGATTAGTGTGGTAAAATGCCCTCGTTCACTGCAAAAATCTATGATTCTTGTTAATACAAAGAGATGGTCGTGAATGGTCTATCTGAGCATAGCGACTTTAGTCCCTAGTGGGAACGAGCTTACCCAATGGAGATAGAAGTTTTAAATTTTAAAACTTAAAGATAAATGGGTCTAAATGGGTTGAGAGAGCCAATCGTTTTGAAAAATCGAAATTTAATTATTTTTACTTTACATACCATAAAGAGCAGCAACGTCAGACAAACCGATTGGAATGGCGTTAAAATGAGCTAATGCTGCATTGTCGCGAGTGAAAATGATATCCATCAACTGAGCACACCTAATTTTCAGCCAATAAACATGTCCGGTGACGCTTGGCCACTAAGGTTATTCCAGAAGATTGGAAGATGCAACACTTCCGCAAACGATAGGCTCCCTGATGTGAAACCATCTTTGGCGGTCCCCTTTTTGTACTTCAAAGCGTTCGCTAGTAAATTTGGCAAGCCCTAACGATGCATGCCACGAACAGGATAGTGACGTTGGGGGTGGTACAGACGTCGAATACTTTACAGAGCGCGCAAGTTCTATTACTTGACTCACAAAGAGGACTTTTTTTCTTGAGTGAACGAGAGAAGAGAGAGAGAGAGAGAGAGAGAGAGAGAGAGAGATTTCTCGTCTCACGGACTGACAATAGAGAGTATGGAAGTTGCACAAATGACATTTTAAGAGCAATTAGACAGCAATATGGAAAGAATTTACTGCACTCTAACCAGTAATAGTTCACACAAACCAGATCTTCCCAGCTTCAATTCCCAAAGGAAATGGCTCCAATAATACAATCAAACTCTCTTTGAGTAAGTGAATGAAGAACTCTACGTTGGAGACGAGTAAAAACATTGACAGATACTCATCAGAATACTTCCAGCAATAACTATTAAATTAAACAGAGAAAAACATCTGGACATACTACTGCGCAGAACACGAGCCGGCTAAATGGTGTTACAGAAACAGGGAAGATAGTGTTGCTTCCCGAAAGTGCCAAACTTGAAAAAGCGAAAATCCAAATTTGTGCTTTTACAGGAATTATCTTATTCATTTCAGTGACCAGCCAAACTTTTCTCGCAACTACCGTCCTTGGTTTTCTTGGCGTAGAATCTCCTGTACATGGAGTCGACTTCAGTGAGATAGTATGTACCGGGAGATAGGAGAGTACAGTCCTTGCTTGTCGTGAAATCCTTAGCCCCATATCTATGCTCCATAAGCTTCATGGTCTCGACAAATTTTTCGGGAGGGAACTGTAAGAAAGCACGTTTCATCATTAGTTCATCATCCACCTAATCAGTGGTAAGGTGACAGTTCGCTCTAGTTTTCTCATCGCAAGATGATTAGATTTTCTTGTCCTCAGACTATAGTAAATTGAATACTAATACCACTGGACACTTAGCACTTGACACAAAAGCAAAACAGTTGAGCAAGCTGAAATTTACAAAAGCGTTAGGTGATCACAGGCGGACATTTACAGAGACGTCTTAAGTCTTAACTGCTGCAGCGTATACATACTTCCAAAGGCTGGGTTCAAGCACATTGAAGTAGCATGAGATTTCTACCATTAAAAATTATGCGTGTTAGTGGAGTATGAGAAGTACCTCATGCCTTGACTTCAACTTCTTCTCGACATCCACAACAGCTGCCATATTAGAGAGGCTGAAGGGATTTTGGCCATCACGGAGTCGCAATGAGAACATTGTAGCAGTTAAACCACTTCCATATGAGAACAATATGACGCGTTTGCCTCCCTACAGACATTGAAGAACATAAACTTGAGATGCAAGATCCAGATGTTAGGTGCAAGAACCATTCCGTAAAATATGGCCAAAAACTTTTACCAGTGTGGCATGCTTGTTGTGAATAAGAGAAGCAAATGCGGCATAGAGAGATGCAGTGTACATGTTGCCAACTTGTTTTGGTATCAAAGTGGTTGGTTGCACTTTTTCATCATACAAGGGCTTTGCAACTTGTTGGGATACCTAAAATGAGGGGGAAAAACAACACTATGAGCCACAAGTTTCATCCCTTTATTGTGTTTGGATGTAGGCTTTAGAATGACCTTCTCAAGATCACGGCTTGAATAGCTTTCATCGCCAGATAAGCTTGAAAAAGGAGCCAGCTTTTCTTTGGAAAGTTCATCTACAGAGCTGCCCGTCAAATGGAAGTAAAATCAATCATCGAGTCAAAGTATATATGTTAGAGAAGTTTTTAAAGCTGTAAAGCAGGAAAAACATAAAACCTGGCATTCCTCAAGTAGTCATTGAATACTAAACGAGCAAAGCTTTTCTGTACAAGCTGCAGTTGGTAGTATGTTTTAGATTTAGTGAAGTTGAAGAAAACTGAAATAAGTAGTTGCTTGAGAGTTGAGATGAGGCGAAAATGGCACCTTGTTATAAGGAGAGTGGAAAACGAAATAGGCGGCATCAGATATTGAGAATTGTTTTGCTTCTAACTTCTCATATCTATGGAAAACCAAAGCGCAAGAATGTAGAAAGCATGTAAGATTCTTAAACATAATAGGGAGTAAAAGGCATCTAGCATATTGATAGCAACTTACTTGTGACAAAAATGCTTATAGCAGGAGTCAAGAGCCATCAGATAGCATGTTTGTGATAGCTTCCCATCAACAACCTAGAATACATTCAAGAAACAGGGTAAGCAAATAGATATCACAGAGAATTCAGGACTAATCGGAGCACAATATTGTAGGAAGGAACCATCTAGTCCATACCAAATACTACGTAGTGAAAAAAGCCAAGTGCATTTACTTTTGTTGTCAGCAACCAAATAGTTATCAGGTTTACATTAAGAGAGCAGCATTGAACTTCATCAAGCTAGGTCCACCATGACTTTGAGGTACTTGGTTTGACGTCAACACACTTGCTTGACGAAGGTTTCTGATAACACTAGGTATGACATCTTGCTCTGCTGAATTATACATGTCATAAGGGCTTGATTGCTGAAAACCCACTAGCATCACAAGCATTATCTTAACTGTTTTTCCAGATGTTTTTGACTAATCTATTGAACTAATTTTTGGTCTTGGTGAAACAGAAATACTTTGAATTATTTCGCAATTGCACTAACAGACTCAACTGTCCCTCTTGATAAAGAAATTTTTTTTCTTCATATTTCGCTTTCTCAACCCAAAATCTTTTTGACAGATTTATTGTCATCACAGATCCCTTTGAAAAACAAATCACTCTTCCTCATCCTACAATATGTATATTATTCGACCATTTTCGGTAAAGGACTTCACTAATGCCCAAAATTTTATTCCATAAGAAGCTAAAGTCAAAATGAATTAAAGATGAGAGATCGGAGACACTTCCTTATATATTCTCTGTTCTTTATAACTGTTCAAATTCTAGAAAACTTTCAAGGTGCATTTTACCATCTTCAGAAAGTTCGAATTTATCAAGCTGAATGTGGCAGAAATAGCACCAAAAGAAAATCCCTTCATTCAATTTGTTGCAATACTCTTGGAGACTTCTATCGACCATACATTTAGCAATTATCTGCAATACTTGCTGTAAAGAGTTTATATACAGCCGCACATTTAGATGCAGAAAAGAATCTAAGACAAATATTGAACCCAGGGAGAAATCATTTGACTAATTAAGAATGTAATGTACAAGGACAGTTACCGGATATTCACTTGCAAGATTAGGCTTGTAAAAGTCATAGGCATGAGACATGTGACTCCCCCTAAATTTGCTTTCAAAAACGACCGGTGCATCAGGACCTATGAGCATTGCAATGGCAGCTGCTCCTCCTGTAGGACGAGCTGTTCCTTCAGCATACACCTGATAAAGGAAATCTCTCGCAATAAATCAACAAGATGGGTACTCCAGCATACAAACGGTACATGATACGATCGAAGACACTATTAAAGACCATCTGAGTGCAGCTGAAAAGGTGCTTTCAAACTGATATTCCTCACCTTTGTTGACCACAAAAAGAAGTAAAAAAAGCAAATTGACAATTTATATGGGAAATGGATTTACAAAAACATCCATTCAGCATGAGTAGCTACGAACATAGACAGATATACATACATGAGTAGACTCGGACAAACATATATGTATGCGCTTTGGCCAAGGAATTAGAGATAACTTGAGGTAACAGTGAAATACTAATAAGAATCCATACCGCACTATCAGTGCATACAACAAGCCCATAGCGTCCATCCCATGAACTACTCTCCACCCAGTTGACACAGTTGAACAAAGCTGCAGTTCCCCCATAGCATGCATTAGTTGAATCAACGCCTTCGACATCAGTATTTCCACTTGCCTGTTCGTTTTACACACAAAAATTAACCAAAGCTATCATTTCTCTTGACGCAATTCGGTAGAATAGCCCAAAAAAAGTCCCCCAGAAATATGCGTGATTTTCTTGGCAACAACCCTAATGCACCACTTGCCACAACAATTACTAGACTCCAAAATATGCGGGAGTATACCTCAAAGATTGGCATGAGGAAGGTTTTGATGGATTTGCTCTTATCAATGACAGTCTCACTGCCTACCTCCAGATGACCGATTTGTTTTGGATCAATTCCATATTTCTCCAAAAGGGAAGTCACGGCTGTCAAACTGAATAATCAAGATTTAAGTAAATTGTCATGTCCGCATAGGCAAATGAGTGGCAAACTGAACATGCCAAATGAGAGGCGAAATCATGGTGAGGCAGACCTCATTGAGATGACGTCTTCAACCTCCGTGCAAAAGGCCAGGCAGTCCTGTCCTAGCCCAATAGTGTACTTCCCTTTGCTTACTCCATCATGAACCTCCAGGGCTTCCTATTCACGCAGAAATGAGAAAATGGGTTAACAATTCAGATACAATGGCAGATGTCATGGACGTAGAGCTGCGTAAATTCACAACGGTCAGCCTCGAATCCACTCAAAAGAAAGGATCGTCGTCGAAGAGCAACCGACACGGCCCCACCTAAAAGCTCCCTTAGCATCACGAGACGGTCCAAGCGGATATTTATTTCGGATGAGGAGATTCGTCATAGCAATTACGGAAGTAAATGAAATGCAGATGCCGACTCCATCAGCAAAGTATTGAATCCATCGTCTAAGCGACTCTGCGGGCTCCATCACCGAACGCCATGGGATCAACGCTCGTCAAAGCCAGCCACTCGGATCACCATACACTACAGACAATTTTCCCATCGCGTGACGAACTTAGCGCTCGGGTTCAGAGCCACACTCAGATTCCGAAAGATCTTTTCCTCCGTTTTCTCTCGGGCATTGAGAACGATACCGCCACGATGGGGACAGAGCGGAGCTGGGGAAACGCACCTGCTGCACGCAAGTAGGAGGGAAGTAGATCTCCATGGCGAGAATCCCCACGTTCTTCGCCATTTCCGCACCTCGAACGAACAAGAAACTATCGCTCGAGACGCGAAGAAGCTCGAAGCGCAGAACGAGGAGACACAGGAAACAGAGGACGATGAAACGTCGCTCTCCTCCTCCTCCTCCTCCAACCTCGAACGTAACTCCTGAACAGGGGAGGAGACAGAAACCAGGGAAGTCGTAGAGAGAGAGAGAGAGTGACAGGTGAGGGCAGGAACGTAGGCGCTCTGGCATATTTATACGCATCGACATGCCATTGCACGGAGAGACTTTGTGAGAATTTGCCAGATGTGACGATGCACGTAATACACGCGATCCATAAGGTCCATCGATGATGGGATGTCTGATAAGCCCGTCGCTCATGTAAGTCGAGCGTCGTGCGCTCATCGACGATGAGTTTCCGGTAGGCAGCTTTCCGGCGAAGCGCATGACACGTGGTGATGATCGATTGACTCGAACCGTGCGTAGAAATTAAAGACCATGTTAAGAAATATCCATCGACCGGGGAATGACCGTCGCTAATGTATCGGGATCGGTTTCTCGTCATCCCTAGAGCAGCGCGCAATTCAAAGCCGGTCAAAGAGGAAGACCAAATTGCATAACGAACAACGGGCCAACCAACTCTCTCTCGGCAATTCGATCGGCGTCGAATTTAACAAATCAATTGCCCAACATCGTCCGATCGGACTTTACTTGCTAACCGATGCGCCGCCTGAGAGGCTAAGACATTTGATCCACGGAGCACCAAACTCTTTCATAAGAATGAATATCTTGTAATACTATTTTAATTGCCAGACGACCAATTTCGACTGCGGCAACAATAGTGGTTGGTGGGGGCATTAGTTTAGTCAATAAAAGACACCTAGAAAAAATTTTAGCCAAAACAAAAAAAGGACACGTAGAAAATTACGCACACTAGACTAGACTACGGTTATAACAAGAAATACTGAATAAATTTAGTGTGTATATATATATATGTAAAAAATTATCCGAGGAATATACATAAGCACAATGCTTTTCACTTTCCACTCACATTTCATGTGTCTAGCCTAATGAACATATAAATAGATCATAAACTATAAAATGAGACGTAACTAATTGGCTATGCCAATCTTTTTACTATACATGAGATTGAATATTCGCTTGTCATATCTAATGTTATAAATATGGAGTTTTTTTTTTACAACATCAGAAGACATTACCACTGTGCCCTTGAGGTATGTGTTTAGTGACACGAGATTAAGCAATTGCGATTCAAAGATGCTCACGCGTGGAGCATCACCTAACACACCATCATAGTTAGTTTTACAGATTCACATAAATGAGGGACAAGACAAGTGATTCAAACCCCGATTGAGCATCTAACCTCCGTTAAAACCTACTTCACGAAATAGAAATTCGCCGTGTATCGTTTAACCTGAAGTGGGTGTTTAAAAAAAAAAAACCCACATGGGTGTCTATCAATCAATAATTGAGTAACAAATACAATTGAATTCATCTCTATGTAGTAGGTATATGGAGATCTATGATGATATGCTTGAGAGTATCGTGCCAATGAAATTTTATGGGATCATTATTAATTGTTTTAAAAGCTAAAGTTATTAAATGAATGCGTAATTTAATATTTAAATATTCTATTAGTCCACCTCACTCGTAGTCTAATCTTTTTGTCTAGTATAAGTGGACATATTTAATTGGACATGCAAATGGGAATTAGAAAGATTTGAACTCAGAATGCTCTCTTTTTCTCGGGTTAAGTTGTTATTGACCACCTTTGCTATGAGGTCGACGACCTAACAGGATTTAGTATGACTATATATGGGAGATGTTTCGACGGCTGTAGAGGCTATACTAAAGTACAATACTCCGCAACTTATCATGTAAGTTGAGAAGATGTCAATCTTGTTTAACATGCTAAAGTGCGACATAGTGACACACCTTTCGAATGTTTCTAAGCAACGAGGATGATTTTCTGTCACTTTGACTTTTGGGTTTTGTGTGAATTGATTGCTTTAAGAATTAGACATCGAACCTTGTAAGTTTCCATAGACTCTCCTCTAAAAGCAACGTAGAATAGTGCCCCGAGGTAAATTTATTTCGAAGATTTGACAAATTGCTATCCAACGGCATATCGTGACCGCGACTAGACCTTCGCTTTTGTCACACAGCAGAAAAATTGACATCATGTTTCCCAATTACCAGATCATATGGTCTTGCAACAATATAACGAGGATAGCAAATGTAGGTTACATAATAAATCTCACTTACTTAAAAATTCATTCAGCTTAAATTTTTTTATTTTTAGTATATATTATCTTATTACACAAATAAATTTCACTTTATGAAAAACGTGCAACGTATGTTTATCAAAGTGAAATTTAAAAGTTCATTTATTTATAGTTAAGTAATAGCATTAACTGAATAAGCTCCACTTTATGGTACATGTTATTTGTAAATATACCATGGCTGATTAAAGCATAAGTCATTTCGTTCGAGTAATTTCATTCATTTTTTTTGTTGACTAATTTCATTCGTTATAACACAATTTATTCAATTTGTTTCTTTTGACTATGAAATAATTTAATGGAATAAATAACTCATCATTCCCTTTCTATTACAAAAAAAAAATTCAAACTTACAATCAAATACGTTAAATTAAAATAAGATTAATTACAACTTATTTAAAACATAGAGCAATTTTATTTTTTAAAATCTATTTTCTACTTTTTGAATAGACTGATTTCAACAATAGCTTCCATCATTGTATGCTAGAGATCACTTTTTTTTTTCTCTATTTTGTGTCCTGGGTGTTTACGTCTTTTTTGCCACACGTTAGTCTTAGACCTCCATAAGGCATGATATTCTTCTAGAAAAATATATATGATAATTAAATAAATATCATCTTTTATCTTACAATTACACCTTATTTAATTGGCTTAGTAAATATACAAAAATATGCAAATAGACGTGCCTGCGCAAAGTGATGGCTAAGGAACTTTTTTTTGGCTAGAAGTGATGGCTAAGGAACTAGTTTAAAGTAACTTCGACTTTGAGGCCACAAGCGCCACCTTTTAGATCAATGATTTTTTATGCACACGAACCAAACAATTTAATTTTTGCTTGGTGGGAGGTAGCATAGGAAAACAGCAATTCATATCAACGAACAAAAATATTATTCAGAAATTAAAAAAAAACTTCATATTTACTTTTTCTCAAAAGTCTGTACCGATTACTCCTCGCGATTTTAATCAAATACATTGTTGATCAAATTCATCCTTTCTTGTTAACATATATGTCGGGGATCGAGATTAAAGTTGAATCACAAATAGAATATATATATATATATATATATATATATATATATCGGAAAAGCGAGGTCGAGAAAATAATAATTCTAAAGTTAGAGGATGATGAAGAAGATGGAAATTCACTCTTACAATTCTTTGCCTTAAAATGAGATGTAATGATTGTCAAGCACATCCCTTTGTCTTTTGGGAGAGTGCTTGTTTATGTCTTTGCTTTTTTGTTTCTTTGGACCCGACTTTGTATGGGCTTGGACACCCTTTAAATTGGCCGATCAGCCCCCCGCTGCAAAATTTGGCTTGGAGTGCTAAATTTCATCCGTAACTCTCAGCTAATAGCAATCTGCCATAAGAATTTGAATCGATGGTGTCGCGTAATTCCTTTAATGGATTCCATCAATGTGTTATACAACTCATATGGTGTAATTCGAACACTGTGTCCTAAGGGTTAGTTGGAAATTGGAATTAAGCAGAGAATCGAAATTTCGAGTAGCAATATCAGTGAACCTGACTAAATTTAGAATGATCTGTCCATATTCATTTCGTGAACCCGACATGGCTTTTACTGACAAAAAGAAAACAGTGAATGTGTTCATCGACTCTTACAATGACGGTAATAAAATTCTAAAATAGGAAAATTAATGTAACATATTGGCGGATTAATTTATATGTTATGACAGAAAAGTTCTTCAAAGTACAAGTTTATAGATCAACAAATCAGACCTGGCTGCCTACAAAGCATATGCTCAGGAGGAATGATGAATCAAAGAATGGAAGAATGAAGAACAAAAAATGTTTCCAAGAGTTGGAGAAGATTCGGACAGAACTCTGATTTCACACTTCGACCGTCTGTTGGTTCAGGGCCGTGTATCTCCACCTCTCTTTCTCGACGAAATCCGCGTCCAAGAACCTCGAAACGAATGCCCACAGCTTATACACATCCTCGAAATTGGTCAAGAAACCGAGTGAAGCCGTGACGACCGATATACCGCGGCGGTCATCCCTCTTCCTTCTTGATTCAATCCCTTTCGCCACACTTGTTCTGGTCTCCAACGTCCTCTCCCACTCCTTATCCTTGTCCGCAAACCATATATGTTGTAGAAATCCACAAGTGACGGAAATGTTATTTCTATCGGCGAGTTTTTGCACGAGCACGGGATTGATCTTCTCCCCTTTCCAGTCGAACACATTGAACGCGACCGCCGGTCCTCGTTCGAATTTGACCTTTGGCCCGTAAATCATGACCAGGGGAAGTAGCTCGGTGTCTGAATCTGGATGTTTCAGGCTCAGCAACGCATTCACAAGCCAGTTGATCAGGTACCTTGCTCTGCAATTTATAAGTATTATGCCCAATCTATCTGCATGATCAAGGCCTCGAAACTCGATCTCCAACCTCCCATCAAAGCTGGTCTCTGTAATTCTTGATCTGACGGAATCAAAGGATGTCTCTACTTCGTCAATCTCAGTAGATGACACTACTTTAATCTCAGTAGATGACACTGCCTCAGGCGTTACATTGTTCACTTCAGATGAATGCAACTCTGGAGATCCGTAATGCATTTCTTTAGGCGCCATTCCAGATATAATATCATTTTTTTGCAACTGAAATAATCCTGAACTTGGTCTCTGACTACTGCCTTCCTGAGCAGATTCCTGAAAATGACGAAAAGATGTTGTGACAGGGGAGAGACTCACAATCCCTATACTTCTAGCTGCATCCGAATCCCGTAGGATCGAAGCACTCGATTTCTTGACGAACAAGCAAGCGAAACCAGACGGGTTGTCCCCGAAAACCTTGTAGAACGAGCAAATGAGGAAGTCAGGCTTGAAGATAGAGAGGCCAAAAGTATCCATGTCCTTAGGTCTCAATGCAGATGCATCGAGCAGAACATGCCAACCTCTTTCCTGTGCCATTCCCATCCATGAGTACGAATATTGAGCCCCGGTGATTCTTGATTGGAGTGGGAAAACAAATAGCCCTCTTCTTCTCCTGTTCCTCTTACTACCAATTATCATCTTCCTCAATTTTTCTGAGCAGATTCTCATCCTTGGATACGAGAATTCAGCTGATCTGATGTGTGCACCCCTCTTCCTCGCGCTCTCTAGCATCAATTCTACTGCCTCATTTTCATGGTCATACACTGTCAGGAGATTAGTATTAGAATGGAAGGAATATGACTCTGCAAGAAGCTTAAAAGCAGATGACTGGTTAGCAGTGAAAACCATGGCATAATCAGATTCCGAAACATTCATGAAGGCCATAATTCTTTTCCTAATTCTGGATTCGATTTCCGATTCTTGGACACCATGAAGTATCTGTGAGCTCAAGTTCACTGATTTGTATGAAATCACAAGGAAGGGCGATTCCAGCGAGGACGAATGCGATGGCGGAGGATGAGAGGAGGAAGAGGCTATCGAAGTCGCAGGAAGATGGCCGATCTGCTGCAAGTAAGAGAAGAGGCCATGACCTGTGTAGTCAAGACAAACATAGTTAGCTGAAGAGAGATGATGATATTCATTGGCTCGGATCTCGTCGGCCTTATCCGTCTGTTCGTATTGGGGAAATGCATTTGCAAACAAAGAAGACGATTCGTGCAACGAAGGAAGGGACTCGTGGTTAGTGAATTGTGAATTTGGGTGGAGAGAGGAGGTGGTGGCAATAAGGAAGTCATGCCGGAACACGGCGGCGCCGGTTACAGACTTCTCGGCCGGAGCTCCTGGAAGGCCAGCAAAGGGGGGAGCAACCAAGAAAGCATGCTTCTGAGGCCTCCCTGAGGCAAGGCGAGTTCATACTGCTCCTTGCTGTTCCGACCACATTAAATCATCTTTGGTTTTCTCTCATTCCTCCTCCTCGTTTTATCTTATCTGCTTCTGTAATCAATTCCATTTGTCCCCAAATGTCAAGTTCGAAGGCCTTTGCTTATTGGACAGGCTGTCTTTTGCGTGTTTTCTAATGAACAAGTCAAGGTCAACTTGCTCACATGACACCACTTCAACACGGCAGCCTTTCAAGCTGCTTCTAGTTCTTGTCCACTTGGCAATCTTTCAGCCCGATGCTCAGCAAATTCCCAAGGTGCACCGAGCGCATGTGTACCCCCGACCCACCTCAGCCCTTGATTCAAGTGGGTTCGCATGCAACTTGCACCATCCGAAGCTTTAGGTGCACCGATGGCTCACACACCCGGCCCACCCAATAATTGCTCGCTCTACTTCTCTCCCCAGTTCTTGATGGCTGATCTTGACTTTTCTGCTGACATTGAGTCGAATTAGTTAACTTTCGGACTCGGGCATCTTTTTAACACCCCAAGAAGATGAGCACTTTGGATGCTATGCATCTGCATAGGCGGGGGACTAGATGATCAATCACGATCACTCAGCCCCGTCTTGTTATTGTCGTGAATGGACCATGCAATAATAGCAACCTCTGCGAAATGAGGAACGCAAACCTCCACGTCCAGTGCATTGTCAAGCAACCTCCTTTTCCGCCTTGATGTCGGCAAAATATGTTGTCTTGCGTTTCCAAGGCAACAGCCAAAAGCGCCCCGAGGCCCACCCGACCGAGAAACGAGGTGGCCGTGGCTGGTGGGTACTCCCCAAACAAGACGAACCCTTGGAAAAAAGGCCCCGTCAGGGTCACCAGTTGGTGGATGGAACCGAACAAACGGAAAACGGCAAGAGAACTTTTGAAGTGGCCGGCCCTCTTGCGCAGGCCACAAGTTTTTTCAACTCCTTGAAAATGACCCCACCATCTCAATAATCAAGAATTCATATCAGTGTGAAACTCAATCATGCAGGAGGCCCCCAGCCGTGGTTCCCTAGGGCATTCGTAACTTAGGCATTTATGTAGCACGACACTTTGCATAAGAGTTGCGAGAAAAATAAACTTAGTTTACGATGTTTTTTCGGCACACGTATCTGCTCATGAGCGCTACTCTATATTACTGTACAAAAAGCACAAAGATTTTCTACTTTGAAGGAGAAAAACAGCCCCTCTACTTGCCATTGATGCCCTGGTCATCCTATTTGCACAAATTGTCAAATCAGGCTGACGCGGACATTGCACGACCCTGGAGTGTGATAACGGAAAATATATTTGGAGATCAAAAGTTAAGTCCATGCTGAAAAAGAGAGATTATGAGCGGAAGAAGATGATTTGTTTTCTTGTACAATTTTCTAGGGGAGAGTTTACATGAGCAAAATGTGGCCACGTCACACTTGAGCATTGCCAACGACCATGTCAACCGAACGTAGTGCCTAAGGGGCTCGATTTAGTCACTTTGCGTAAGTAAAATGACTTGATTAGAAAAAATAAAAGTATAAGGACTTAATTATTAAAAAGTTTGAAAGTATGAAAGTGAAATATTTGACTTTTTCTGTGTGAAAAGACAACCTTAACAGAGATTTCTAATCAAATTTGGACAGGGATTCACAATGGGTAATGGCCATGTTATTCAACTACTGGGGGTTGCCCACCCTTCACACTTGCAAAGAGGATGTGGGGAGTTCGATTCCTCGCCTTCTTAAAAGGGTTAGGGTGGATGTGTGAGTGAGAGAGTAGGGTTTCACAACCTACGCACAATGACTTGTAAAAATAAATATAGGATAGAATAAGACCAGACAAAAAAAAATGACCAGCTTTCGTTTGAAGCGATTGAAATTTACTTTTCATATTATTTACTCGAATGCTTACTTGCTTGTGAAACCGTCTCATTATCAGCTTTTGTAATCTTTGACAATACACAAAATCGTGAAATTATGAACAAACATGGCTTCTCCTTAGTGATAAGTGTCCTTTTGAGCAATGGCTAATCACAATTCGAAAAATCAGAAAAATTGTCCAAAAAAGTTTTAAACATATTGTACCGGATTCAATTCAATTATAAATTTTCCAAATTGTCAATGTGGTTCTCCTGGTCGGGAAATATTTATGTAGATACCCAATCAGAGTTGGCCGTTCTATGTAGTGCATTTTTTAAATATTGGGAATTTTCTTTTTTCTTTACTTTACATTCTTTTCTTCTTCTTTTTTCTTTTGAGGCAAAACCGGTATTGTAATGCGTATATCATATCAGTGTATGGTACCCTCTGCATATAGATATAGGTATATAAAGTATGATCCATCTAGATATTTACCTTGTTTTTCCCTATTTATGACGAGGTCAATTTCATTGACTACCTGTGCATTGCCATTGCCCCCTCCCAAATGTCACATTAATTGGGTACATACTTTCTAGTCTTTGGTCTTCAAGTCTTCACGACCATTTAATCACATTACCAAACAACATAGTCCTCAATTTTTATCTACGCAAAAAAAAATGCAATATATCGATCCATGTCAAATTAAAACGATGCTATTATGATCAAAACCCTTTCGAACAATATTCATTAAGTATACCACTATGAAAGGTCGGTAAGTGGTTAAACGCTCACTTCGAATGTAGCAATCCCTGGTGTTGAATCACAATGTTTCTCGTTCAGAGTTAATCAGAGGGGCCATAGGCACTTGAGCGAAAATTCGGAATACCGTGTGATCCAAAAAGAACAAAAGAAAATATCGTGTTGCTTGTGTTAAACTGACAATCTGCAATTTATTTTTTCCATGAAGAAAATACTTGCTACAATTGTAATTCGGTCGACCAACTTATTTAAACATCGTAGGATTTTCTATATATATATATATATATATATATATATATATATATCTTTAACATTCTGCTAATGATCTATTTTTCTTGTTCATAGTTTGTGGCAATCTGTGGTCATCTTGCTCTCAAAAGGAAGGACCATGTGAAAATAAGTTTCTACTTTACAGTCTTTGCTTTTATACAAGATGGGGCTAAGAGAAGTAATAGGCTCGCAGCATTACATGGTTTTGATAAAAGGAAGATACTAAATTAGTTCATGAAGTTTATGCGATAGACTCTTGTTGGACTCTTTAGCGTGACTCTTTTATCTAATATTTACTTGAAAAAGGACAATAGGCGACGGGTGAAATCATCCATAAAAACCCAAAAATGTTCCTTGAATGCGGTTGATACTTGATAGGCCATCGTGGGTGTCGTTGCAAAACATTAGCGCGTATCTCATCTTTTCCGACAACTCCTTTTGGCGTCTCTAGAGACCACTTCGAGGTTTAGCGACGACGCCTGTAGACATCCAACGACGCTTCAGACATGCTCTCAGGGATGAGATTTTCCAGTCGCGAAATGATACCCAACAGGGCAGATCTTTATCACCTTGTCTCGTGCATTAAAGAAGGATTGCTTTGCCGGAGCCAAATCGATAGGCAACACTAAACTCAAAGTAATTCATGTTGCATAAAGATCATTACATTTTGAAAGAACAAGATAGTTATCATTTGAATACTTTATGGCAAAAAATCAGAAGTAGTATTGGGTTCGATTCATAGTATAGTACCCTTTCTCTAGGAGATTTACAGCAAAACATAGCTAACTTCTTTGTTTCCACGCCATGAATTATAGTTGCCAACTTGTACATCAATTATTTAGCAGGGGAAAAGCTTACCTTGGTGTAAGCTGCACAG
Source organism: Syzygium grande (assembly GCA_024733475.1). NCBI lineage: Eukaryota > Viridiplantae > Streptophyta > Magnoliopsida > Myrtales > Myrtaceae > Syzygium > Syzygium grande. Next base: position 37,567,855 of record JAMXDD010000001.1, on the reverse strand, counting down.
TCCAATTCTCTGAATTAGTAAACTAGACCATTTGTGACCACAAAAGTAAGCCCCGATTAAGTCATGCGTCTCATAAAGATTCATAATTCACTAAGCCAAATCTATGGAATTTTCCGACTAATTTTCTTGGTATGTTGAGTTGAAAGTGTTCATTGCTAAGTTGGCGATTATGCAGGCACCATACATCGATGTCATTCTAATAGCTTCACAAAGATACAGGTTGGTTGTAAATGAAAATGATTAAAAAAAAACCAAGAGATGTAGCATGATAACCTAATGTCAAAATTCAATTAGTAAAAATTTCGCACATGTGGGTATAATGGTCACTAATGCAATGAGAATGAAGAAATGTGGCTGAATGGATGACATCACGTCAATATTTTCATGGGGTTTTGATTTTCTTCTCAACCTGGGCAGTATTATTTGTTGATTTATCCCGTCAATACCATATATATGGTAATGATGGATAAATCAATAAAGAATAGTTTATTTATGCCAAGCAGAGACTACTCGACATATATGCACATATTATACATCATTTCAGAAGCTCACCATGTATAAACGAAAAGCTTGAAGACCCTTCGAGTTCGAGTCGTGTTAAGCAGAAGCAGTCAGAGGGCAACTCTCCTTTGGCAAGTCATTAATGGCCGGAAGGCATTCACCTTCTCCATCATCATCATCATCGACATGTCTTGCCAAAGAAGAGAAACCCTAAAACTGATTTGCTTAGTGTAGTCACCGATGTTCATCGGCCATTGAAAAGCTTTGACGTTGACTCTTTCTTTCTCCCCTTTTCTTGGTTTGTAGTGGAAGGGCATTTGAAGATGTATTTATAGGCTCTAGGGTTTATTAAGAGGCTTTGAGTTCAGATGGCATATGCCATGGATATCCAAATAGCCGAGTGCCTGCTTTCTACGCATTCCATGCATGCCAGCCTTTTTTGTTGAAAATGCTTCTCATCGCAAAGATATTCTTCATCCCATGATCTAGACCTCTCTCTTTCCTCTACTCTATGTAAGAAAAGTAGAGGGGCAATGCCAAAATGGATTCCCAAGCTCTTTCTCGGTGTTCGATTTGATCCTTAAACTTTAAATTTGATCCTTGTACTCTTTGGTTCGGACCAATTTGGTCATTTTAGCTTGTGGAGCAATCCAGTTCACTCAATGAAACCCACATCAGTTGACGTGGTTGTACATGTGAACAGCCACCTCGGCAAAAAATAAAATGAAAGAGAATGGCAGCAGAAGTATGGGGAGAGAGACAGGCATCAAGGCCCGACGAACATCATCAAGATCTCGCCCTCAATCCTTGCTGGTGTCTGTGTGAGGGCCTTCTCGCCCTCGCACTTAATCATAGCCTTGCCGCATGTCACCACAAAGCAAGGGTCAGCAAGGGTCCCGAGACTTCCCGGCGCTAATGCAACCGCGCCGCCCCCAACTCTCTCTCTCTCTCTCTCTCTCTCTCTCTCTCTCTCTCTCTCTCTCTCTCTCTCTCTCTCTCTCTCTCTCTCTCTCTCTCTCTCTCTCTCTCTCTCTCCCAGTGCTCCTGCTCTTTTTCCTTATTTTCCTAATTTTTTGCTAATTTGCTCATGTGGTCGTTACACGTGAATAGCCACGTCAACAAATGTGGATTCCATGGGATGAGTTGGACACCCCTTGTTAATTAAAAGAACCAAATTGGTTAAAACAAAAAAAGTATAAGCACCAATTTGGCCAAAATTAAAGTTCAAAAATCAAATCGAATTCAAGAACCAATATGGGCTTTATCCCAAAAGTAAAGAAAGTAAAAAACTAAGAAACAACTGCGATGGAGTTAAATCTTGAGAACCTTAGCTACATTTCAATGTATGACTATCAATAGCACACATTGTCCATGTAATTTACTAGACATATTGGGCGTTAAAAGAACTCAATCAGGAAGGTGCATTAGTGGTGGCTAGGTCTATATAAATTGATTAGTCTCGTGACATTTTATATCTCTCTCTCTCTCTCTCTCTCTCTCTCTCTCTCTCTCTCTCTCTCTCTCTCTCTCTCTCTCTCTCACAGAAAGAATTATAAAGCATGCATGCAAATTGTTAATTTGTTTGAGTCCATGCAGCAGTGGCGTCTAACGCTCAGCTCAAAGCCACCAATGAAGTGGGGGAGGTGACGAGTACTTTTACGTCTGCGCAACATTTCAAGACAATGAAAGGGAGAAAGGGGTAAAAGCTAGGCAAAGATAATGCCATCTCTTTTGCATGTGGAATTTTGGCAGCGATACCCGGAACCGCGGAAGCATATCCAATATCATATTCTCTTCAAAGGGTACGGAACAGAATTTGGTATAGCATACCAAACATTATTCTGCCACCAACTTAAAAGCTGATACCTAATCTTGCTTCTTTCTGCACTCTCTGATACAGTATTGCGCTTCTTTCTACTCATAACACTTCGACTATCCTTGGAGAGCAGCTACTGAATGCGCCCATCTGGTGATGATCTCCTAGGACGCTTCGCTTGCGAGCCTCTCGTTCAATATCTTGACCCCCATGTATCTGCACCAAAACATGCAAAAACTCCTTTGAAAAACCAGTTCATAACCTAGATTTCAAGTATTCTCCATCGTCATGCATGGAAAAATGCTTTTTTTCGTGAGCACGACTTAAACACGTGGCCACTCATCCTAGATCCGTCCATCCATGCATGTGCCAATTTGACCTGACATCGCTTGTAAAAATAATAGTTTTTTTTTTTTGCACCGACGTTAAAAATTAAAATGCTTCAGTAATAATGAGTTATTACCTTCCAAGCATCATGACCGTGGCTTGAGGATTAGTGCCGGGAGAGTGATTAAAAGTGGAACCGTCGATGACCCGAAGTGCGTCCACACCCAAGACTCTATACTCACTGTCAACTACCATCCCTACTTGGCACCCTCCGTGGTAGTGCCAAATGGTCATGACCGAGTCCTTGCAGAACTGCTCAATCGACGTCGTTGTGTTCCGGTGCCTCGGCAATAGGTTCACTGGCGCACTCAACGTCAGGTTCAGCAGCGACTCGAACGACATGGAGTCGTACTTGAAGCTAGCGAACGCCTTGGAGTCGATGACCCTCTCGATGGTGGAGATCCCCTCAACGCATTTCCGCAGGTCCTCGGGGTCTTGGAAGTAGTTGAAAGTGACGGAGGGGTTGTCCTTCGGGTTTCGGCTCCGGAGCTCCAAGTGGCCCGTGGACATGGGCCCCGTTATTTTCTCGAGGATGAATCCTCCTTGGAATGCCGCTTTGTCGAGGCTGTTCATGTCCTCTATGGCTTTCGCTAGGGCTTCCGGAGTTCTTTGTTTTGGCGGCACCGTCCCGAGCTGGCCAATCTACGATGATATACCATAGCAATGTGCTTTGATTTGTTAAATAACTCCACGTTAAAGAAACAATCGTTTGAGTTTAGAGTAAATAGTCTTTTTTTTACCACAGAAGGAAAATGCATGAGATTCACGTTATTGAAAATTATTGATTTTAAGTGATTATGTGCATCAGTGATAATTTATGTAAGAGTCCGCAAAACATTGTTCCTCGTCCAAGACCGCATTGTCCTAGCTAATTGAACCCGATCCAACCTAGGTGCCAGCAAGATTGGCCTGACATCCTAGCCCTCAAAACAATACGGCACTCGCGTACGTATATGCGTATGTAAATGAAGTCTTTACCTTGGGAGAGAACATGCCATAGTCCTTGGTCGAGGAACCGCCGGCAAAGTTCTCACCGCTGGCGGCCTCAATGAAGCTCCCAAACTGAGTGATCCCAACCACCTGGATCAACGACACCTCCACCGGGTTTGGCGACGGGATGAAGACCGCATTCATGGGGTTGTCGGACATGCCTTGCCCGACCATGGGCTGGTCCACGACCAACGAGATGTTGTGGGCCTGGAGGTGGGCCTTCGGGCCCAGCCCGCTCAGCATCAGGAGCTGCGGGCTCCCGAGGGCTCCGGCCGAGACGACGATCTCATTCTTGGGTCCTTGTCTGAGGTAGGCCCTGTGCTTGGCCCCCGTCGAGTCCCTGAAGGTCACTCCACGGGCCATTGGCCTTGGCATTCCTGTTCAGTGAGCAATTTGAGGAGGCGAAATAGGTTGTGTTGAAGAACTCACAATTATTGGGGCGATAAAGAAAATGGTGATTTGAATAATCTTTAAATAGCTTCAACATCTCTAATCTCAATCATAAACTCTCTCCCTCAATGAAAGCATGTAAGGGAGAGATCGTGCATTTATCCAGTGACAAGAAGGCGTACCTTTCCTCCTGAAAAGGATCTTATGCACGGAAGCATAGAGGAGGACGGTGATGCCTTTGGGATTGGCATACTCCAGCAAATCGGCGGCCGTGTGCCTCCGGCCTAAGCGGTCGAATATGGTCCCGCCCACCTTAGTCCCGGAAATGTGGTCGTAGGTAAAGCCGTTGTTGGGAACCACGCCGATTTCTACCAGCCCGTCCCTCACCGCCGACTGCCACTGTCGTATCTCGGGCTCGAAAGCCACCAGCCGCTCCACCCATGTGTACGACTCATTCACCAGTTTCCCATCCCACCCCACATCCCTGTCGTCAACCGAAAAGTCAATAATAACGATGATGATGATGATTAAGATATGACTATTATTATTATTTTATTGAAATCTGCCTTTCACGCACTTGTTTAGCAATCGAGCAGAAAAATATTACAAATTTTCGATACACTGATTATTTTCGTGATATATGCATAATAAATAGTTTGAAAATGAAATGTTTTTTTTTTAATTAAACCTGTTTGAAAAGTGGGGCGCTAGACCCAGAGAAAAAAAATAAGTAAAAGGTAAATGCATAGAGTACACTTCACTGCCTACCTCACATATTCAGGAGCGGCACGTGAGTAGAACCCGGCGTTCAGGCAACTTCCACCACCCAACACTCGCCCACGCGCATTGATGACGCCGTCCTCGGAGATGAAACGCTGCGACGGGGAGGATGGAGAGAGGTCCGAGATCGCCGCCCCGAAGGCTTCCAATTCGGTGATGTTCGGGTTGCCATAGGGCGAGCCGCCTCTTTCCAGGAGCAAGACGGAGGCATTTTGAGATAGAGTCGCCGCTAATGGGCAGCCGGCCGTGCCACCGCCGATGACGATGTAGTCGTAGTATGAGACCGGTGGCGCCGATGTGGCGTTGCGCATGAAGCTATAGGTTCGAGGCGGGATGGCTGAAAAGAGAAGAAAATTTTGGTGAAGAAATTATTCGCCTTCGAACAAACAATTTAGTTTCCTAAAATTTGTGCAGACCATAGCTTAGTAATCCCACTTTATTATAATTTTTTTCTTTTTGGTCAAAAGAAGATTTCATTGAATCATATTGAAAGGAAAATGATGGAACACGAGCTGCTATGGGGGTATCGGTTTATTTTTTTCATTTTTTTTTTATGATGATTGGCTTAATAAATTTAGCTGCTTTAAAAATCAGTTTTCATGATGAAACTAGGAGCTGAGTGTGATTTTCAAGCTACTGGACATATATGTATCCATTTGGCAGGAGATCATTTAAGTTACTGGTAAAAAATTTTAATTTAGCTTTTGGGATAGGCTAAAGACAGGAACGTGCAATTAGCGCCAACAATGCCTTCTGGGCATTATTATAGGAGTCTCGCACCTACTGTAGAATGTTTCGATAGAATGCCTCTTGTTTTGCTTTGCTCGACATAAAAAAACCGATCGATGTTGTTATAGAGTGTTAGTAATACAAATAAAAGATAGACCATAAAAGTCGGTGCATTTATCTTTGCATCCACATTAGGGCCACGACAACCGGCTTGCTTGTGGCCCAGTCAACAGCCATACGCGGAAAATTTCTCAGGCAAACACAGATGATGATGCTTAAGTGAATGTCCTTTCATCAAGGGCGGCGTGGATAATTAATGCAAGACAATGGAAAAACAAAACCAAAGAGAAAGTTGCATCTGCTTCTTTAATAATAAGAAGAATAACTCCACTTCCAAACCTAACACCTACCTTAAAAGTTAGGGAAATCCCTTATTTTGCTGACTGGAATTTGCTCTAACCATGTGAAGGGACCATGGGATGACCCAGCTCCTATGTAGTCTCCTTCATATCTTGTTAGTGTTGCTGTCTCTTTTTTTGCCTCCTTCCGATAAATATGCTCATAATTCACACATAAATTTGTTATTTTTCGCTGTTATTTTGCACTGAAAGGGAATGATGTCATTGTTACTTTGTAATTTGGAGAAAGCATTGTGAATCAGTTCGTGCGGTACACTGGAGAAATGAAGCAGAGATCCATGTGATGTGTGGCCATGAAAAGGAAGAGAAAGAATGAGATATACAATTGCAACCGCTGCTTCCCTTAAATGGGCTACATATTGAGCCGCAATAAGTAGGTAGAACAACCCCGTCTTTAACTTCATCCTGTCGCTAATCTACAATGCCATGATTCATGAGAGACAGCTCATGTTGAATTCTCAATGAGAGACCTTCTCGACCTCGTTTTTACGGCGTTTATATTCGATATCAGGCTGAATTTAACTTATCTATGTACCCGTTTTTACGCAAGTATTATAGATGTACGCTTTTTTTTCTGGTATGTAAGCTACTTCTATTAGCTCAAAACCAAGGATGACACTTAATATATACACTCTCGAACATGATCTAGGAGTATCCCGGGAAATTAGTATTATGGTATTAATCGAACACTAATTGAGTCCCCTGTGAGTTAAAAACAAGAATAAGAGCGAAGATGGGTGTGATACGAGGCGTACCTTCAGCTGAAGAGAAAGATCCATGAAGGAAGAGAACTGCAGCAAATGCAGCTCCAAGGAACCTCCACAACCCAAGAACCATGATCACTTTCTTGAAGAATCTCCCCAACACAACCTTGTGGTTTCTCCAGAAAACAAGATGAACGATGATGTCCTTTAAACAACGATGCTGCTGGCTGGCCTCTCTCTCGAGAACCTCGAACCAAACAAGCTTGGCGATGATGCAGGCGAGGAAGGGAAGCCACCGATCTCGAAGGCGACGAGCGAGCCCGGGAATGGGATCGAGAGAGAGAGAAGGGGGAGGGGGAGGGGGAGGGGGAGGGGGGAGGGGAGGGAAATGCAGAAGACGTGATGAAGGAAAGAAGGAAGTAAGGTCGCCAAGATGATAAAGTGAACTAACTTTCCAAGTTTATTTCAAGACGCGACATGCAGTGAAGAAAGCTAAAGATAGATAGGGGATGATCATTCGGGGGGGTTTTCGTGAAATTCAATTTGCTGACTCGAATAGGACCCTACATAGTACTATAACCCATGCATTACCATTTTGCTAGAAAGAGAAAGAAGGGAAAATTTGGTAAAAAGGATTAAAAGGTGAAAAAAAGAAGTTAAATATCCATAAAAAACTGCACTTGATGAAATCCCTTTTTAAAGAACTCGCATAGTATTAAGAAAAGAAAAACAATGTGGAGTGTTTAGCTTATCCATCCAATTACAGTTGTTTATATCATTATTGATTCATTATGACGTCGAGCACGTGTATAGTAGGTGCATGAAGACTGGTACAATTCGAGAGAGACAGAATGGGTGGTCCTTTGCTAAATTATGGGTGCATTTAATTGGCTAATTACTGAGTTTGGAGTCGGATTTCTGGCCACCGTTGGTATGTGAACATCATTGCAAATTTGATTTTTGGAACCATTCTTCTTCAATCTCACTCGTGGTAGGGGTGAGCAAAAGTAACCGCCCGGACCGGACCAACTTGTTCTGAGCGGTTCTCGGGGATACCGGTCCAATTCCATACGGAACCGGTGAATTTTGGTTCGGTTCCCAATTTCAGGTGTGGAACTACCTGCCCGGACGGGACAGACTCTTTTTTATTTTTTTTTTATTTCTTAAGGATTTGTAAAAATAAAAATAAAAACCTATTCTATTTCCCATTTCACAAAGGAAGGCCCTTCAAGATTGGAGTAACTACGTTTACTCATGCACATGAGCAAAATGACAAGAATAAATTAAATCACAACAATAGTTGCTCATTCCAATCAAATTTTGCAACAAATCAGAAAAATCTCTATTAAACCTACTATATTACACGTAACCTACTAATTGTAGAAAGGCCTTAATTGTCAAGAACATATTCAATTTCATCTTGAAAATTAATGACAAATAAAAAAAACTGAATATGCCACCAGTTCCATTGGTCCGATTCTCCAGGAGACTGGTCCAATTCTCCAGGATACCGGACAGCCCGAGAACCGATCACCCTAACTCGTGGAATTTTTCTCTAGGTGCTCCATGGTATAAAGAGCATAATGATAAGCCGTTGTTGAATGAGCATATCGATGTTTACTGAGAGTTCGTTTTGTAAGGCAATTCTCCCATATTTTATACATTCAACAGTAACTGTATATCGGGTAAAAAAAAAGAATATATTGGTGTAAATATTACTTATCGTTTTGACAAAATTTGCCTCAACGATGAAATACCTGTCACTGAAAATTATTCTTCGGTTTTTTTATTAAAGGAAATGAGTATCGTGGCACTTCCGAACATACAAGTACACAAGGAAATTAATACATATACTTCAACGGAATTTAATCAACTTTAAAGTACACAAAATAAAGATATAATGTCGGAATTTAATCGGCGATGAAACACCCAAAAACTATAGCAAAGACACGCCGGAATTTGAACAACAAAATATCTAGAAATTACAACTAAGACATATGCCGGAATTTAATCAACTATGAGGTATCCGGAAACTACAACTATAACTGTGATATAAGAATTGAAAGATAATGGGAATTGTATGTTTTTCTGCAGGGGCTTCTACAATACACAAGCACTAGTACTTGTAGAGTTCCCAACAGAATTGTCTATAAGCAGTTCTTAAGCAATTTTAGCCATGCCTTCACATCTCCAGAGCTTTCGGTTCCATATCTTCACGTCACCTCGACTTCTTATCCCCATGTGGTTACTAAATTAGATGAATAACTTCTTCATCTATCTACAATTACAAGAACTTACAACAACACTTATCCGCAAGAAGCTCAAATAAGTAAAAATATCACTAGTAGACAATTACATGTCAATGTTGATGTCAATGACTTCATCTGAGATTATTGACGTTTGTTGTTGATAACTTTATTGGTTGTTGATTATTTTGAAGTTGCCGATTTTTATCTAAAAAAGCTTAAATATTCGAAAATACCGCTCTACTCATCAAGTTGTCATCTATTCTTTTCATCGATGACTTCTACTGTTCACCAAACTCTGCTCTCATCGACTGAATCTATCCCTCCTTGTCCAAAATAATCAAAAGTTAGTCATTTTTGGTGTAAACACTTATTTCATTGACGAAGGTCTAATCGAAAATCAAGCAATAAAGCACAAAGTGATGATCATACTTTGTACAACTTATGTATGGTTCACTAAGCTTCAATTGTTTATACCCAATTCGGTATTGGTTTCACATGTTCTGTCAACCTCAATATAATTTGATCGCTAAGCTTTTTACTCGGGTCACTTTACTTCAACTCCACACAACTCAACCTATACAGTTCGATTAAACCGGAAATCGTGATTTAGGAACTTGTGAACAAGGGCCTCTAGGGCAATGATTCAGCGACCAATCGGGAAGACATTATGATTGTTAGCGCATTAACTTCTCAACTAAAGTGTGCAATCAACATCTTGAAAATCGAAACCGTCCCCGCACGACATGACGGCAGGGATGGTGTCGGAAATCAAAGAGAGTTGTTAAGGATTGGCAAAGACCGAGAGAGACCTCCTCCTAAAACTCATTATTCGATGGAGCAAAACGTTTTTTTTGTCGTCATGAACATCAATCTGTTATTCCCAAACACGAATCAACCGAGAGCTCGAGGAAGAGCCATGTGACGGGTTTGAATTTTGGGGGGATTTTGCTTTCGCTACTTGGCGGGAGGAGGTGTGGAAATTTAATGAGGAGCCAACCACTTGACGCGAGGTGGTTCGGCTTCTCGCTTAATACGACCCCGATCCGGAAAGACCTCATAAATTCACTTTAGCCTATCTGGACCATGGGCATTAATTCGGCTCATAACTATGTCCGTGGAAAAAAATCAAATAGAGATGACACAAAGTTATGGGGCAGCTTCTTCTTCTTATTCTTCTTTTGCCCTTCTTTTTTTTTTTATGTGGGAGTAGATGAATTACCAATTTTCGGATGGAATTCATCGTCGGAATCCTGTTAACGATAAGTGTTTGGACACATCTGGTTGTCAGGCTAGTTCATTTCTCGAGAAATCGACGCCGTGGGAAGACATTTTCCTAGAACGATCGCTTGTATTTGTAAAGATGCATCGGCGAAGAGATGTCTTCCGTTGTCGGCACAAGTGTTTTGACATTGAATATCTTGCAAGGAGAGATGAGGCCGGAGGGATGATGGTTGGAGGAGGCATGTAGGTGGCCAGCGAGAGAAGGGGTGGGGGTGGAGGTGGCGGCGTGGTAGCCTCTTGTCCCATCGAACCTCGAGTGGGGGGTGTTAAGTAGGTGGTGGCATTTAATCTTTTGCCACCTCCTTCGCTTCCTTTGTACCTTTGGGCAAATGTGACTGGGGAAGGAGGACTCTGGACATGCACGACTGATCAGTGGGGGCCTAAGCAGTACAAATTTGATTTTTACAATACAATGGTGCATTTGCGTGCTTGGTATTGGTTCCTCACGAAAAGCTTAACCGGTTAGCACGGGAGAAATTACGAAAAAAAGAGTCTTAAATTTATTGTATTTGTGCCGATTTTTTTTTGTCGAAGCATTTGTACCAATCTAGTCATAAATCTTTCGATAATTTTCCAATTTAGTCCAATTGCTTGGAAATCGCTAATGTGGAAGTCAGTTTGGCCGGCACTAACGTGAACGATTTATGCACTTTTTTTTAATCACCTTTGATTTTTTTTTTGTATTTATATTTTCTCTTTTTTCGCTTCTTCCTCTGCTGGACGATCGTGAGGGTCACCCTCGCCGACCTCAGGCAAGGGGCAACCTCCCTCACCTCGGGCCAGACTCGCCCAAAGTTGGCGAGGCCGGCCCTCGCCGTTGGCCGATCACCAGCCAACGGCAAGGCTTGGCGACTAATGGAGGAAGAAGAAAGAAAAGAAGAGAAAGCAAAATTATAAGAATAATTCACATTAATACCGGCTATACCACGTAAGACAATTAGCATCGCGAATGAGAAGCGACATCCACATCAGCGATTTTCGACTAAAATTTACTTGAATGACTAAATTGATCAAATTTAAAAATTTTAAATTAAATTGATATAAATACATATACTTAAGATTTTTTCGATAATTTTTTTCGACAATTTTCCTTTGGCGGCAAGGTTCCTCCACGTCTCTCTCTCTGTCACGAAATCTACCACCATCCCATCCAAAATCCTCAGCCTGTCAATTCCTCACTACCTACTTAGAAATCTCATTAATGAGACCTCTCCCGAGAAAGCCCGCTCAGCTAGGATCGACAGCCATGAATAGCCTGAGATTGTAGTTTCACCATTATTGGTCCAACTTCACAACGTCAGGATGCAGAACTTGACCGTGCCGTACCTCCGAGAAGTACGCTCCGGTGACGCCGTTCTCTTTTCCGGTAATTTAATCGCACTCCGGTACATCTCGCCTCCATTGCGAATGTAAACGGCGTTAAACAACAGAAAGAGCGCGATCTGGCCAGTGGCCATCGACCTCCTTGGTGGTCAAAGCTTGAAAATGGATTGAGAGAGTAAATTAGTGATATCTACTAAGGGAATGAGTCCGATTCTTCTAGTTACGATAAGATTTAAGATTGGATAAAATTTATCATATCCTATATTTGGTGCATGTCCAAAACAAGATAATGTTTGATATAAAATGGACATAACCCGAATAAAAGTGAATGGGATTTCCAATATTCATATTATAAAAGTTATTTTTTTCAAATAACGAATTTGTTAAATTAATAAAATTAAAATAATATTTGAATTCTAATATAAAAAATTCGTAATTTCAAAAAATAACAACAATTTCGTTTTTAGATATTCCTATCTTTATTTATATATTCAAATTTCTTTTTATCTTATGATATAAATTTCATATACATCTTTAGTATTTATATTTATTACATATTTTAGGTATATTAGTATAGTTTACTATTTAATGAAATTCTATTGAAGTATCATGGAAGGGGAAAAAAGAAATAAAAAAACAGAGGAAAAAATAACAAGAAATAAGCAAATAAAAATGATGCGGGTAAGAGTGTAGTGAGAGACTCTTATTATATCCATTGGTGCAATTTTTAAGTTCAGTTACACTTATATGCCGCTCATAGCAAACAATCAACTTGATAAATTATGAAAATATCCCGCTTTATTATTATGATTCACCAAAAAGTGGATAGGATACAGCAAAAATCTTTGGATTTCATATCCTATCCTATCAAGTCATATTCCGGCTAGAAATCCAAACGACCAAACGCAGCCCTAGAGAATCCCACTCCAGAAAAAGTCAATCGGCCTCATTAGTTACAGTTTAGAGCACCTATACATACATTATTGGATAAGAAAATTGAATAAGGACAAGAGAACACGGATAGGATGGCATTAAAATGGGGTATGGCTACGAGAGACATGAAACTTAGTAGAGGGAGTTGTAGGTGTAAAGGGTGGCCATGATGGATGATATGCAAATCACTAGTGAAGGAAGGAGGGTGATGTTCAAGAGCCTACTCTCCCCCAAGTAACCGGCTAACGTTATCGTGCCATCTGCGATCACCCGGGCGATCGTTCCCGCTTCTGTCGAAAGTAAGCCGCCGTTGTAGGTTCCCCGTGAAAGCCGGGACGACATGACCCGCGAGAGTAGCGACAGGTTGACACCTGGAAAATGTCCAAGAAGACGGAAAAAAAAATGTCAACAAGAACCAATGCAAAAATCCCTGCCCACTCTCTCTCTCTCTCTCTCTCTCTCTCTGCCACTCTCCATAAATTGCATGGTAATTTCCAGCTGACTCTCCCATAAATTGCACGATGGTTTCAGAGCATGCATTTGAACCTGTGCACTGCATTGTCCAAACCAGACAGCTGTCTCTATTGATCCATACGTTTAGCAGTTTTTTCCACTATGTTCACGGACATCATACACATTTTGCCGAAATTTACCACTTAGGAAATGGGTGCATGATCCCTTTATGTCATCCTCATAAGCTATCAGTAAGATTGCAGGAGTTGCCTTAACAGATGAAGATTAAATTGGTTATGGCAGTTTCTTGGAAATCTTCGTTTTTCCCAGGGATGGATTTTCAGTTCTAGATTCACTCGATTCTTGCCTTTCTATATCCCCTAGGAGGCCATTTATCTATGTTTATTCACATACAAAATTGACTTTTTCCTAGAGAGAGTAAACTAAACTAATACAATACCTTCGAGAACTTCGGCAGAAACAAACATGATGAGCCCAGAAGACACGTATTGAGCAACAGAATAGGGTATTATTAGGTGGAAACTTAGTACTATGCCTATGAAAACCATGACTTCAGATGCCAGCAAAATTTGCCTGCAAGCATATCGATGATAACAGTTACAAACTATTTCAATGATGAAGAAGTAGAATATAAGCCAAATAACTTCTCAAACATTTGGGATTACCTGTCTTCAAACATGTTGCTAATGTAGGTTCCAACAATAATATTTACTGGAAGAACCGTCAAGCCAAGACATGCAAGGAAAATTGCCACTTTGGTTGTTGACCATCTAAAGTAGTATGAGGTGATGACACTAGATTCTGAGAGCAAAATCTCCATTGCATACTTGAGCATGAAATAAATCAGCAATTGAACCTAAAAACATAGTTATAGTTAGAGTACATTTGAAGTATGAACCATTCTAATCCAACTTTAAAAAGAAGAATGCAAGAGAACATTTGACTAGAAAGAATGAACATATAAAAGATAAATTCAAGTTTCAATTCGAGCATGTACTGTGGCTTTGATGACACAGAGAGCCAATAGAAAGACCAAGAAATCATTGTAGATTTATTATAGAGAACAAGTTGCTGGTGATGATAAATTCATGAACTCACAATACTAATATGAATGTTTCAGGCCTAAAAGAATCCACTCTGGAAACGCATGCTGTGAGTTACAAACTAATCCATAGAACACAGTGCATGCAAGTCTACTGCAGATGGGATCTCTTTGGGCAAATTTGATTTTGCATGAAGCTGCATTGTGTGTTTAAAAAGAGCAGTCCAGGGAATCATTCCAATACCTTCACAGAGGGCGTTAGTAGCCTATACACTGATGCAATTGAAGTGGCTGGTTGGTGAGATTCCTCAGAAGCTTCATCACTTCCATCAAATTCTTGATCATCATTTTCATCTTCATTTTTTTCCTCTGAACTTATGAGCAATGGTTGCTCGAGACCATTCTCAAGAGCATCGGTTTGTAATGATTCTGTTGAGCAAAATTTTTAAGATAACAACAAAGACAGATAAACTATGAACAAGACGTTGCAAATGCAATGATTCTCTAGACAAGAGGACAATTAACTCCATATGATGCAGGTAAAAGTTAAAGCCAACTGGATATTAGATTGCTTAATTGACGATGAATCCTGATAGATATCAATATCTAGTCGTCAAGATTACAGTGGATGCTAAATTCCACTGACGTTTTACATCTGGATATCAAGATTAAAGTTTCCACATTTTATAAAAGTTAGATAATGATGAAACAGGTAGTCTTTCATGGTTGAATTAAATGATAAGATGCCCTTACCCAAAAAAAAATTATAAGATGCAGCTCATAATCCCAAAGATAGCTTCTCAGTTACTAGAAAAGGTGGAGGCTTTGTTGGACCCGTAATGACATGACCATAGAAAAGTTGATGGCAAGTGAAAAAAACTTACCTTCATTAGACTCTTCTGGCGTGTGGCTTGGTTCCTTCTCATGGGAGGGTTCTCTAAATGAAATCCACAACCATACTAAGTACAAGAGCCATCCCACAGCCATTGCCCATCCAGGCAGAGTCTCCTGATTGAATGTAATTTTGAAAAATTTGAAATGACACTGAAATAAACCGGCAAGAGCAGGACCACAGGCCATGCCAAGGGCACTAGCACTCACAAAACCTGCAGATGCCTGCATTCTGATCTTCATAGGTACACAGTCACTTATATAGCGTCGATTAACAGCTCGAGCAGAGCCGAATCTGCAATTATACAGGGAAATTTGTTACAATCTGATGCACAATTTAGGGGTTACACTATCTGCAGGGTCGAAGATGTGTTAATAGCAGGCAGCATACTTGAGAACCTGATAGGACTAACACTGAAATTTCAAATTCAAGAACATAGCCTGTCCACCTGTAATCTAGAGGACAGACCTTCAGAAAGTTTCAAGTGGTTTCCAGTGGTTAGGCTACACAAGTCTCGCCCTGTCTAGGACATGCGTAGTTAAAGGCTTCTTTATCAACATACTCTTCAAGATTTCAAAGACATGATCAATCTCAAAATGAGCACCGACCTTCTAATTGAATTAGTGATTAATAACCGAGCAATCTTCTGATAGATAATTGAACAAGACTAAGCACCATTGTTAGAAGGGGCTGTCGACATTATGTGTGTGGTGACAGATTTTCTTTGTATTCAGACGACGCCTGTTTAGGACTCAAATTACTATTTGATGAAAAACATGTTGGTACAACATCCGGATTACTCGGCCAGTGATAATTTCCTTCTCCTTTAAGAATACAACATACAAGGTCAAAGTGATTTTGTCCTAACATACAAGGTCAAAGTATTGTGTCCTTCATTTCAAATAAAAGATGTTCACATTACCTATGACCCACCAGAAAACTAAGCCAATCTGCCTCGGCAGATTGAATGACAGAGTGCTTAAATTTTGCAAAATTGATTGTTTGAAAAAGAAAAATACAAGGATTTAGGCTTCTTACCCACATAAAAGACGACCAATTAGAAGAATAGCGATCGAATCTAGATCATAGGCCATTGCATACATGGTATTGCCCAGGAAGAGGACAATACTGCTGAAGACAAGAGGTCTGAAGTATGATTTATTTGACCACGCACTGAAATATACTGAAGAGAACACCTGTGCAACAGCCATTGCTCCAATCACAACTCCACAAACTGTGGCAGCAGCACCAAGACTCGTGGCATAATCATCTGCTGTGGGTACAATGATGTATGTATTGACCATATATAGAAAAGTGTTCGCCAGGTTCAACAGTAAAGACATAAAATGGTATCTTCCATCGTCAACTTGTTCCTCAACTGGAGTTGGTAGTTCCTCCTGCAAAATTAATGCATGCTGTGCCAGAAAGTGTAGGAAGTTCGTTGAGTGGGTCAACCTGTCTACTGCTGCTTTTATTAACTCGACTGTGGGATCCTGCAGAAGAACCTTGGTAAATATCATAGTGGAACATCATTCTGAAGTAGGAAACAACCGAGAAATACAAATTACATTGCATGAAGAATATCTGGTGGAGATAAACCTGCAGAGGAAGAGCAGGCTGGTCATAGATTGATAAGTAGCTTCCTTGGCGATCCTCCAACTCTGCAAGGTTGCGGGAGATTGCTCCAACAACAGCCCCTATCCCCTGGAATTTTGGCACATGGCCAGCTTGTTATAATGTGCCTATGCCATTAATCTAAATCGATGGAGAAGTTCCAGTTTTATAATAGATACTAACAAAATGGAGCATGGATAACCTAAGTAAAAAAAGATGCTGGACTAAGCTTATACCACATGCTTGAAAACTTGCTGAAGCTGAGAGTAAGGATGATTAGCACGAGTTTTGACATAGTAGTCTGTAAATCTATATCCAAAGCGTTTGTCGAACTTCTTCAGTATCTTTCGCAGACCAATTGCATTCAACTCAACAAAATAAAGGAGCTTCAAAAGATCTCGCCCCACTTCTCTATAAGCTTCTCTTAATTCAGATATTTTTGATATATCTTGCTGCTGCTGAAGAGCTTCTTGCTGCTCTCCTAGCTTGGCAATCCTGCTGGCTAGGCAACCTTGTTGCTCCAACAGGAAAAGGACAATCTTCTCAATCTGATATTATCAGGTGACTCATTAAACATATTTGAAATGAATTTCCATAAAAAAAAAAGAGTTGAATTATATAATTCCTTTGCAGGATCCTACCATATAGTGTTCTTTTATCAATCATCCCATGAGAACAAAGATAAGAAAGAAACATGGCAACAGAAAAGGTAAATATCAAGACCACTGCATCTGTATTGAAATTATCATAAAACTTGTCCTCATTCTCATAAGCATACATGCAATAAAATAACTCCTTTTCCCTAAAATCTCAATGTCACTGCACGAAAGGATTTCTCCTAAATAAGAGTTGGTATTGGTTGGTTAACAGGCCTTTTAAGTACGATAAACTATTCCATTCCTTGCTCATTGTTCAATCAATCTCAAAGAAGGACACTACAACTAGTCCCACAATGTGGAGTTGAATTCGTGAATCCCTTCACATCATTGCTTCCAGAGAACAGAACTTCATTAGCATAAAAAAACTCCTAAAGGGCTGGTAAGATGTTATTATCCACATGCATTCTAAGTAATATAGGAGTATTCATAATTGAACTATTTTTTCTGAAAAGAAAAGAAAACTTCCCGCCTGCAAATGCTTGTAAGACTGTACAGAGTTACAGCTCCATGTACCTGGTGGTCCAACATTCTAGAGAAATCCTTAAGAACATATCGGCGATCTTGAGTTCCAACTTGAATTTGTTGAGCATATTGTCTTACTTTCTTCTTCATCAGCTTATAGTTGATGTAATAACTGGAGAATTTGATTAAAGAGGGACAAATTAAGAACCTATCAATTTAATATCAGGAAAAAGGTAATGCAGCAATAGTAGCTTCAATAACTTTATACGATGCAACTGCAAGGGCATACATAAAACCTAAAGGCAGCACTATTTATATATTAGGACATCAATTGGGCATAGGAAAGAATTCAAAGAACCAAAAGACATTCCCTGGAACAAAATGAACACCAGCAAGCACGCATGGAGTTTCACAGAAGCAGAGTCTCATGACAAGTTGTCAAGTTCACTCCCATTATTTAGACACAGTAGAAGTATTATCAAAAAAAAAATATAGCACATACATTTCAAATAGAATGGCAGAAAACTCCACGTGAGACAGATTGGTTGAAACTCAGTGTGGCTTTTCCAACCTCTGGTGATAAGATATACACTCAGTAGTAAGTATTATCAAAAAAAATATGAGGCACATGAAATAACACATTTCAAATAGAATGGCAGAAAACTCCACGTGAGACAGATTGGTTGAAACTCAGTGTGGCTTTTCCAACCTCTGGTGATAAGATATACACTCATAACGTTTTCCAGGACCTAGATTTCAAACTAACAATTTGACAATATGAGCCTGTACATTGCAGCCGATCATACCCTTGCCATTCTTGAATTTGCCTTTCCTTCAGCTTTTTACCAAAGGCGACCATGGCTCTGCAATACGTCACAAAAGTTCATTAGGGAGGGGGAAAAGTTAGAGAGAAGATGTCCTTCTGAAATAAAGTATAGAACTTTCGCATCAGAAGGGAAATTGTTTTTTTTTTTTTGTATTTAGTTGAAAGAACAGCATAAACACGACAATCTCCCATGCCAAAGAAAACAATAGTATCTGAAAAACACTAGTATGGACAGGGAGAATCACAACCATTGGATGTTGTGGGTGGGCACCCACATGATTAACAGCTGAGATTCCCCCCAGTACACCCTGGACCTCATCCACGAAAGAATTTGCCAGATTCCAGAGAGAGTTACTGATTTCATCTTATTGTAGAAGGGAACATTCTCAAGCCAGGCATACAAGATTTCTACCCTATGACTCAAAGCTTCTGAAGAACAGTAAATCATGTCATTCTAATAAAATAGAGAAACAGAATATAAGGACAAGCATATTCCGTTGCGCACTATAAAGGCTTAGATGTGAGTTGTAAAATCCCAAAGTGCCAGTAGCATTACACGAGTCATACAGCGCAGAAAGTGCATTTAGCAGAAAGCAGCCGGCACACCAGAACGACAGTAACTAAAAAATTTTCTATCTAATACAATTGGCTAAATAGATTCTTTCATTTTTTCAACACAACATAAGACAAAGCAGAAAAACAGAGAGAATTCCTCTCTTCCAATACTAAAAATGTGCATAATTCTCATTCCTTTAGTTTCGACATACGTGGCGTCGCATCCGTCAGGTCATGCTTTCAGTTTCGATTCTTCACCAACTTAAGGAGGAATTCATAAGCTCAAGTTCAAAAACCACACAACACGTCCAATCCGACGTGAATCAATAAATAAACTGATGCCTCGACTGCAAGCCAATGCATCAATAAAGTCAAGCCTCCGCAAACTTACACTTGCAAGGATCTTGAAAGTGAAACAAACACAAGAAAAATTTATAATAATAAAAAGACCGCTTTCAAGTCAGTAAAAGAAATATGCGGAAAAGAATCATCAGATCGACCAATATCAACAAGTTGGAGTTCTCAAACACAAATCCTTCGATTCAACAAGCGACGGCATCGAAACGCGAAAACTCTAAGCTCGGGTCTCCTAACAGAGCACTGTTTGATCCCCGAGAAAACTCGGGCGACTTCTTCACTCAGGTCTCTACAGCTTCCAGGAAGCATCAACAACATTGAAAAAGACGCCACGCTAGGGGTGGGTTAGGCCTTCACATCCTCACACTCCCTCTCACTTTGCAGCTTCCTCGCAGCACGACCCGACAGAAGCAGCCCTGCACGCACACCCCCCCCCCCCACCGAAAAACGCCGACCCAAAACGGCTCTCGCCGTCACTAGAACGAACGAACTTACCGGAGCGGATTCGACGAAGCTCTTGCGATCCCCCGGAGCCCTCCTCCCAGGCCTCAGACGACGACGGACGAGCGCGCGCGACCGGATGACGACGGAACGGAGCGCCGGGAAGCGGCGGCGGCGGGCGGCGCCTTCCGGGGAACCGGGAAGGTGGAGCCGGAGGAGCAAAGCAATGGAGGGTTCTCTTCCGAGCTTCTTCGCCGGATCGAAGAGGAGAGAGAGAGTGAGCGAACGCAGGGCAGAGAGAGAGAGAGAGAGAGAGAGAGAGAGCTGGAATTCTGCGGTTCAGCAGAGAAAAGCGGATCTTTTGTACTTGAGAAGTGCTCACATGTAACGTCCGCACGGGGGAGAGGCTTAAAATTGTAATTTCGTCATCTCAAAGTTGCTAACTTCGGAAGAAAAGAAAGGATGGGGGCAAATATCAAATTTACTTAAATCATCAAGATTAGTGTTTCCTAAAATCATACCTTAGGTTATATAGAAACTTTTAATGGAATGCGCGCGGACATTAATCCTGAATATCTCGCGAAGCTAACTGCTCCACTTTCCGCGCGCCCGTTTTAGGCGCCTTCTACTTCTGCCGTTGTTTTGCATTTACAATGGTCCCGTGTACTTGTGAGGTTATAGGGAAACATGGATAGGCGCTTGATTTATCGGCCATACCCATGTATTGAATACTCCGTTTACATAATCGAGCGCGCATACTACCGACGTGTCAAGTCGCCCGCGAAAAATGTTAATTCCTTGAAGAAATTCGCCATAAAAATATATTGTTCATGGCTTAAGACCTCAACCAAAAAAGAGAAGAAAAAAGAAGCCAAAAAAATCGTGAATTTACCGGAGAGGAAGCACGGAAAAGAGAAAATGGCAGGTCGTGATCAGAAAATCACATGATACGGCTCCTTTTGAAAATGAAGAGAACAGAGGGGTACGCAATAGAACACAACCACGAGCGAATGAATATTCTGTTTTTACATCAATGAATCCTCCCGAGAGCTTCGTGGTCCACACGCCCCCTTCAATTCTGACCACTACTAGATAAAATGGGCAATTGTTTCCACACCCCCCAAAAAAAAAAAAACAAAAACAAAAAGAGCTTCTCCAATTTACTAAAAAGCCTAAGCAAGGCAACAACCAAATTTGGGGTAATTGCCTCGTTTAGTCCTAAATCTATTGAATGACTACCAATTTGATCGTGAATTTTTCAATTTCCACGACGTAATTCTAGACCTTTACACGAAATTCCAACGTGGTCCTCCACGCCAATTGCAGCAGGGGATTCGCCGACATAACGTCCAATCATCACCGGCCGTCTTATGCTGCTTGCCAAGTTAGACACCTTGTGAATCGCCACGTCGGTAATTTTTTATGATCAAGTTAGACACCATGTGGATTCGCTATAATTTTTTCCCGCTAAACGCAACATGATTAATCGGTCGCACGCGAGACACTAACCCGGCACGTACTGGGCCGGGGAAAATGAGGTCATTTTGCTCCTGAAATGTCATCACATTGGACACGCTGCATCGAATCTCGGGGTTCGACAGGAATGAGATATGCTTTGCGACTAAAAATCGAAATGTCAACATCTTGGGAGGCACCATTGCCTCTCGTTCGGTCAATTATGAGGAAGATGACAAAAGGGGCGAGGGCGACACCCAGTAGCCACGGTCCCGCCCTTTTACATTAACCCCGTCGATAATGATGGGACGTGTCGTCCACATTTCATGGGACGACCATTCGCAACTTGTTTTTTTTTTTTTTTTTTGGTAATCCAGGGAACCCCCGCATGATCGATGGCCATGAAGAAATCACCAGAAAAGAACACGTCCACCCGCACACACACGCTTGCCGGTTAAGGTTAAGTCGGGCGGCCGGGATTCGAACACTCAACCTTTGCGAGAGGAAGAAGAGGCTTTTCCGTATTGCCACCTGCGTGGTGGTGCAACTTGCTCTTTCGTTTTCCTCTTTTCCTATTTTTTCTCTTTGCAGAGCAATCGGAAAAATAAGAGGGTTAATGATAGGCAAATAATATACGACGTAAGCCTTAAATTTTTAATTTATTCAATATAATTTATAAATTTTAGTTAGATATGTAATACGATCCATAAATTTTTAATTTATTCAACGTGATCTCTAAATTTTTTGTACTTATTCGAGTTAGTCTCTGAACAAAATGAAAATATTCAATGTAATCTTTCAAGTAGTTCAAGTTCAGGGATAATATTAAATATTTTTATATAGTCTAGGGACTAGATTGAACATGTATTAAATGTTTAGGAACCATATTGAACAAATTGGAAGTTCGGGAACGACATTGTACATTGAGCTAAAGTCCAAAAATCATATTGCATATTAGGTCAAAGTTCAAGAATCATTTGTGTCATTTTCCCTAGTTAGATTAATCAAGTTTGTAGTGACGTTGATCTACTTTTTTTCCGATGATAGGTGCGTCGATTTTTACACAACCGATTAATCCACATCAAGTATCAATGAGTATTGTTATACATTTCCATGCTCCTACTTAGGACTCGCGAGTGGATCGAGATAACATGTGAAATTGGCCATTCGATATCTGAAATTAGTTAAAAAAAAAAGGCTAGACATGCAATATATTCTTTCCAATCAATTGCACCGGAAGATCGTGAATATAATTTAGTTTAGTACATGCTTCATTAAATGAAGCCCCGAGGTTCTATCCATAAGTTTAAGGCAAAAATGCACGCATATATACGTACGAGTGCGATATAAAAAATAATAATGAAAAACTATGGTTTGATCTGCTTTGGAAAATAACTCTAGACTATTACAGAATGAGGAAAGCTATTCCAAATTACAATCTATGGGATATTTAGAATGTAATGTGATTATTACTTTTTGGTCCATTATTTAGTAATACGTGATTATTATTCGTCATAGCGAGCATGGGCTTTTGTGGAATTTTAGGCAAAATATTTTAGGTCGAAATTGTTTGCACATCTATTATGTACACGTAGATAAAATTTATAATTTAACACTAGGGTTTGGCATCAAACGGACATGGAAAAGTTAATTCATAGTGTTCCGAAAGCAATGTCCAGGGAAAAAAAATAAGGGAAAATTTCAAATAGGGGGAAGAGAAGAAAAAAACAGAAAAAGGAAAAAAAAGAGGATAATGTAATCGCCCGGCCGCCGAAGGAAGAGATCGCCGGCCACGGCGAACCTCAAAGCCCTTGCTTGAGATTTAATTGAGCACTTTGGGCTCCTATTTGGGACTGATTGAGCATTTTAGGTCCTTATTTGATACTTTTTTCACTTTGGATCTTTTTTGAGAAAAGAACCCCACTTGGGGTCCTTATTTAAAATTTTCCTAAAAAATAATTTTACCTCGTATTAGGAAGGAAAACGGGTCTCACACAAGAGGCTTCTAGATTTCAGGTTCGGTTAAAGAAAGCATGATGTGACGCTGCGAAACGACAACGCCCGCTGACGTACTTTTGCCCTCTTGCAATGATCAGAAAATGGCAAAGACAGCTGCAACTTTAAGAGATCAGAATTATTTAATTGAACGAAATTTTTAATCAGAAGGAATAAAATATTTATTGCCAAAATTGGGCATAAGATCTATCCGCTTATCTTTTTCCTATATACATCTAGGCAGATCTTCCTGAAATTGCGATTTGTGCATTTCCTAGGTATGGCCAAGCCGGTATATCTCAGTTCGAGAGGAATTTGTGTTGGGGTCAGCAATTCTCGACAAGATCCGTTTACACAACTTGATTGCAATAAAGCAGGTTTGGATTTGGCATAATTGGTTTCGTATCATGAAAGGTGCACAACAAAATATTGTCAAACTTGAATGAACCCGCTTGATCCATTATGAATTGACATGTTTGAGTTAATATATCAGTGATTCGACACAACACAATTAGATACGTTTTTAACACGCTTCATGTAAAGGTTTTTGTCACTGATAAAAGTTTATGAAAATAACACCCATATCGAAAACAACAAGCAAATAAACAATATATTTATAACACAAAAGTCATTAAATATAGTAAAAACTAACTTAATAATACATTTTAGATGTATAATGCATTGAAATTACTCATATTGCGTTAGAAACATGTTATTACAAGTTTGGGCACACATGTGTTTAATGTGTACGCAAGTAAACGTATATTTGTAAACGGTTTAATGCATCGTGTCATGTTGATGTCTTATATGGTGATACGTTCAATAATCATGTTAATCGTGCCACGCCGTGCATCCCATTTTTATTAGGTGGTGTTATGTTCGTGTCGAGATAGTTCAACGAGTCTCATAAATGGGTCGCGTTCGGATGAGCCACATTCATGTTATACCCCATTGTTTTGACAGGACTCGGATTGTTAGCTCTAGATATTTGCATGGTTGCACTCTATGTCCCTAAAATTAACCAGAAGTCCCATATCAAGCTAGATGGACGATCTTATCCACAATAGGCCGATCAACGTGGTGTCCATACGATCGTAGGAGGTGTTTATTACCATATCACGATCGTTTGTATCACTTACATGAATGAATGAACGAACGAACGAACGAAAAAATATATTCATCTCTACAAAAATATCTAGATATACATTATTTTTAATAATGAAAATCATTTTAATCAATTAACTATTTCAAGCTATTATTTTTAAAAACGTATTTTTCAAAATCATTCGTACAAGATTTTTACCGCAGGTAGAACTCGTGATATTTAACCGGGGGAGGTTTTTGGAATTTCTGGCAACTTGGAGGGGCCATTCATCGTTCTCGTACTTACTTTTGTTTTGGGTCCCAAGTACGATAGATGATGTCGTGCGAAGGGGCCATCAATGCTGGCCGAGGTTTAGGCGGTATCTAATGTCGCGTCGAACAGAAGAAGAGAAAAAGCAAAAAGGAGGCAGTTTGCCACCTTACGCGGGCAACATGCTTACACGTGGCGACGCCCCTCCCTGGCCAAAGCCAGATCTGCGGAGCCTTATCCCCATGGCATCTCGGAACTGGACTTTCAGGGTTTTGCTGGAATAACATCACGACCGGAGTTAGGAGTGATCATTTCGCGATCTAATCCAGTGTAATGAAACCGGTTATTTATTGCACATTATTGCAATTTATGTTCACATCAAGTTTGCTTACAACAGGTGGGTTCGTATGTTTTCCTTCTTTGAAATCAATTCGAAAGTTTTGTAATTTTATAGTAAGTGTCCCAGTAAAAAATAGCTCTCAGAAAAGTTAAAATTATTTGTGTTATTATTGAAGACGGTGTAACTTTCGGAGGAGGAGGACTAAAATTCACTTAGGGTTTCACTTTACTTTGATTAATTTTTTTGAAGAAATTAAAACAAAATTATATATCCGGTTCGATCCGCAAAAAATTAGACCGCTCGGACTCCAGCTTCACTTTTAGGAATAAAAAATCGGACCAAATTGGCCTGTTTAGTCCGGTCCTGGCGATTCCCAGTTCAATCGGTCTAATCCATGTGGTTCCCAGTTCGGTCGGTCCGTTTTACTCAATTGGCCAAAAAAAAATTATAACTGAATTGTTACAATTACAATAATAATATGACTTTTTTTGTAATTTTTCTAGTTATTAAACTAGTTCATGATACGCGTGCTTTCAAGTGATTTTTGACCTAGTTGGGTTTAGGGGGTCCGACCGGACTTTCATAGCTGACTAGTAATTGGTTTATTTAACTAAGTGGATGATGTGATTTTCCAAACATCGTTTTCTTGATCGTCTTGTCACTAGTTCTCTCCCCAAACTTAGAAGATTAATTCACATGTCAAATGTACATGGCGCGATTCCTGGGTGGAGTCACGACTAGAAGACTTTGATTTCCTTCGGGATATAATTGCACTGAAGAAATGAAGAAATGACTCGTGAAAATGACTGATGACTTGCATCATTAGGCGCAAACAAAAAAAAAATTCACGATGGACTTGTTGAAAAATGTAATTATAGTATCCCCAGGACAAACTCAGACTAAAGAAATGAAGATATGACGTGCGAAAATCGTTGATGGCTTATGATGGGCTCGATGAAAAAATATAATTACGGTGCTTTCCCGACATAATCGGACTAGAGAAATGAAGAATCACTTGTGAAAATCATTTATGGCTTGCCCAATTCCGCACAATCATCATAATGGACTCGTTGAAAAATATAATCACGACACCTGCGAACATGATCGGACTACAAAAATGTAGTAATGCCTTGTGAGAATCGTTAATGGCTTGACCAATTAGGCACAAACATCATGATGGACTTGTTCAAAAATATAATTACGGTACTTTCCAGACATAATCGGACTAAATAAATGACACGTGAAAATAGTCGATGGCTTCCCAATTAGGCACAAATGCTACAAATGGACTTGCCGAAAATAAAATTATAATTAAGGTAACTTATGGACATAATCGAACTAAAAAAATGAAGATATGACTTGTGAAAATCGTAGATGGCCTGCTCAGTTAGGCACGAACTTCGTGATGAACTCGTTTAAAAAAACAATTTATGCTACTTCAACAACGACATGATGATGACGACGACCTTGTCAAAGTGATAAGACTAAACTGTACATGACAACAACATCTACACACATATCTATAGTCTATTAGAGATTTATCACCCTCCAAGAACACGACACGAGTGTGCCAAGCAATTGCCCGATTCTACTTAGCTAGCGGTGATACCAATTCGCCAGTTTGTGTACTCGTTTGGTTACGAATATATTTCAACATGACCTCATATCACATGCAATCAAGTGGTATTGTTATTCAATAAGTACTATCTCAAAATCAAATCAAACAAACTTTTGATTTGGATTTAGGTGGTCTAGTGGGGGTGCACGGGTGTCCCGAGAAGGCGACACAATCCCATGCTAGCTATAAAATAGGATTAAATGCGATCGAAGGGTTAGTGTCGTTTTAAGAGTTTAAAATGGTACGAAATCAATTGCAAAATTGAAGGATATTCGACAGCGACATGAGCCGACCGAGTGTGATTGTCAAATCGAGACAGCCAGAATTAAGTGTCCAAACATAGATCCACCACTCCAAAGTGCAAGTTCAATTCACAATTGCAATTATTGTCGCCATCGCTAGCCCCACTTCAGATCCTTCGGATCTAGTCCTTTTGTTCATTATGGGCGTTTGTCTTCATGCCCTTGGATTTAACAATCGGGTCTTGAATTTAATTATTGGAGAACAATCTATGCTAAGTTAGACTAGGAAACGTACCTTTTTTTGTGGGGTTCATGTAATTATGCGTCTCCATTCTAATGCATCACGGTAGATTAGATTAACTTCAAGGCTTCTAATGGAAGTTCCATTCATCACTTTTATCTTGCACTCTTTTGTTGCTCTGTTCATCATCATCCCCACTTTACGCCTAAATTTGAGGAGTATATGCAAATTTGGTGAGATCACAATCGACTTTTTTTAAAAATTTTAAGCCATTTGAGCGATCCTCGTCACTTATAAATTGAATTTTTGGATTTTACACTAAGAATAAAGAATTAAAATATACACCAAGGGAGACAAATAACGAGCCTCGAAAAAAACAAACTCATAATCTCCCGCCCTGATACCATGTAAAATTTTGTGTGACAACTGTTAATTGATTTAAAAATTTAAGTAGAATTTCATAGGATCACTAAAAAAATTTTCCACTAGACTTGTATTAATGTAGGTGCAAATCATGCTTTTCATCTAGCAAGAAAAAGGGTCATGCTTTTCGAGGAATAGAGACAAAAATAGGTTGCCTTTTCTAGGGGTGAGCACCCATTCATGGTAGACTCTGGAACCAGGCTAGATCGACACCATGCAGTCCAGCTCCCATAGGAAACGGTCGGGTCCTCAATTCTAAAAATTGAGAATTAGCACTATGCAGTCCAATCCAAGGTCAGGGTGTTGTACCAAACCGACGAACCGACCCTAGATCGATCTTGAACCAACCTTGGACCGAACCCATTTTAATTATCTTTGTTGTTTGTTTTGTTTTTAGGTAGTTAGAATTTGGAGCAATCTTTTATGGACGAATGAGAGATGAAGTTCTATAATTCATGTTTTCTATTACATGTTTTGAACTTTTTTATTGTTTATTTTATTGTATGTGTTCATCTTTTATGAATTGTTGTTTTTGGCAGGTGGAGATTTCTGCTCTTGCTTTAGCTTTCATTTTGCTTGATCAAGGGATGAATTGGAGAATTCTCTATTGCTTTAAATTTCTATACACTTTTACTGGTGTTTTTCATCTCACCATTTTGTTGCTAAGTATGGCAATTCTGGATATTGCGTGTTGATGGACATGTACTTGGAAAGAGTAAGTTTGTTTGTTCAAGGAATACAAAAAAATAAAAAAAATAACAAAAAAAGGAATAAGTTGGTTCCTTGGACAGACCTAGAAACGGACCAAACCAGTAGAGTTGGTTTCAAGGTTTCCAGTGTTGGTTCCAAGTTCCAAAATATGCAAACCGTTCCACGTGAGAATGTTCCAAGTTCCAGGGTTAAACTGGCCCAACCTTAAAACCACTCACTCCTAACCTTTGCTGTTGAAGTGGCTCATGAGATCAAGATATTGTACTAGGATTGTAATTTGTAACGATACAGAGATGATGTAAAGAGGGGAAAGGGGGGGGGGGAGGGGTAAAAATAACATCTCCAATCTAAGCATACAGAGTGAGCACGTCCATTCCTAAACTGAAAGTGTTTTTCAGTACTCCTGTCCTCTCGCAACTGCAGAGCGAGATTTCATGCATATTATTTGAAACAAATGAAGAAAGTTCAATTGGACCAGTAGATTGTTCACTTCTCCGGGCTCTTAGTTTACATTTGATAGTTCGGATAAAATTTTGTATCCTATCAATAAATTATGTTCGAGAGCATCATGAGGCACTCAATAATTATATTTTACGGAGAAATAATTTCACAGAAGCTGACCAGAAACCCATGCCTTAAAAATTTATAATATCTTCTTGTCAATAAAGAAGAAATGTTCTACGTCCTGCTTAAAAGTTGCCTCGGTGGAAGGAAAGAGAACAGGTCCCGTGCCGCGCAATAAATCCTTTTAGATTTCGGTTCTCAAAGGAAGCACCACGGGACGCTGCGAAGTGACAACGCCCGCTGACATCCTTTGACCTACGAATAAAGAATTACTGAAATTGCAATTGTTTAAGGTTGCTGTCTCCAACGCAGCAAGGATTGAACATCACTAATCAAGCAAGATAAGACTAATTGAGCTTATCCTTTCTCTATAGATCTAGGTGGATGTAGAGTCAATTGTTAGGTATCACCATCGCCTATTATGTGCATGTGATTTTTAGTCACAATCAAGCCATCGCTGCTTGCAATGTAAGTATCATCACGATTTTCACAAACTTATCGCATGTCGATTTTTATATGATGAGCGTACCAAAAAATACATATTCGAGAACGACTTAATTTTTGTCCACCTCAAGCGGAGCGGATTGTAATATGTTTAATTCTAGTCACTTGCCCAAAACAGCATGAATAGTATTCATTCCATTGAGTCGCAAACGATGCTTTTAAATACCATGAGCACCGGCCCTCTTGTCATTTGGTTTTTGATATTGTGTTTGTGCATAGGTATTGTATTGAATCTGCTAAGTCATTATAGCGGTTGTGGAAAATTTTATTAGGGCTGGGCGACTTTGAGATTATCTGTTCATACGACATGATCACGTTTAATTAGAATTGGATTTGGTATAAATGAGTTTGTGTCATTATAGGGGACATGGTGAATAATTGTGTCTTATGCTGGTTAACCTGCTTAACTTGTTAAGACACGAATTGATACATTTAAGTTAACGTGCTAGCACATAATTTGATTTTACATGCAAAATTAGCTACGTTTTGACATGTTTATTGCTCGTATTTAAAGACTTTCTATCCTTAAAAGTTATAGAAGATAACATCCATGTCGAAAAGAATAAAAAAAAACATATTTAGGAATACAAAAGTAATTAAACATTAAGAAAATCCATTTAAAGAAAAGCTAATTCAACAACACCTTTTAGATATAATGCCAAGTAAAATTACTCATAGTGTTTAGAAACATTTTAACACAAGTTGCTGCTCCTAAACGTGTTTTAGTTTTTAACACAGGTTAAAGTATATTTGTAACAAGTGACTGTATTGTATCTTGTTGACACCTGACAGGGTGATACATTTGACAACCATGACGTGTCTAAACGATTTGACTCGTTTCCATAAACGCGGTGGTGTTCGGATTATTTATATCTGTGTTATGTCCTTGCTTCGACATGGCACAGATCTGCAGCCCTAAATGTTGTATATTCTATTCTATATTTCTAAAATTAATCGGAAGTCTCGCATCAAGCTAGGTGTATATTCTTACCTCGTCTTGCATGTGTTAGAGTGAAATGTATCTATGAAATGCAATTACAAATGATGCGATTGGATAGCATTGTTAGAGAACGAGAGAAAGAAGAAATTAAGCTTCGAAATTGACGCTTCATTTGTTTCGCGAAAAATGTAATATTTTTAAAAAATGTTTTCCAAAAAATCATTTTCTAGGATAATAACAATATTTTTTAATGTTTGGTTGAAACTTCAAAATGAACTGAAAAATATTTTCGGTAATTTGGTATTGAAAATCTGATTTGATTTTTCCAAATAGACATACACTAATAGGAAGCTAGGGATCTAGCCACAGGCTTCAAAGTCCCGGGTCCGGCCTAGATGGCCTTCACTTGGGCACTGGGAATCGAGGCATAGGACTTGGATCCCAGGCCCAACCTTGATGGATCAAGGCGCGAGCACCACAGTATTGAGCCTAGCCTCGATGGACCTAAGCACGAGCATCGGGAATCTTGGCAAGGGCACCGGGATCTCAGGCTTCAGCCTCGATAGACTTGGCTAGGGCAACAGGGACCAGAGCCCAAGTGCCAAAGACCCAAGCACAGCCTTTATGGACCTAGGCCTAGGTGTTTGGGATATGAGATCCAGCAATTGGACTTTATTGACTCGGGGTTGAGTGTCCGGGCATCGAGCTTCGGGCTTGGCCTCGATGGATGCGAGCACAGGTGTCGGGGGCTTGGGCATAGTCACTGGGGTCTAGTGCTCGATCTCAATGGACCCGGGTGTCAATGCTTGAGATTGGGGCATAGAAACCGTGGTCCAAGGCACGGGCACCGTGTTGGTGGGTTTGACCTTGATGGACCCGAGCTTAGGCGCTGAAGACCTCATCCTGGATGCCAAGAACCCAAGAACTAGCTTTGGGGTTTTCATGCCTAGGCGTAAAGTTTCAGGTCCAAACGTCGATACTTAATCATATTTTAAAAAAAAATTTTCGAACTCTTAAAAACAAAATTATTTTCCTGAATTTAAGCACAAATTTTCCGTTGACTAAAAAAATATTTTGTGTTGACTTATTTTTTCTAAACAAATCAAATGCTTGAAAATGAGAAAAATATTTTTCGTGAAACAAACGGAGCCTCTCGAGTTGGAGATGGAGATGATTCACTGACACACTTAAAAAGTAACTTGCAAAAGATGAAGTTACTGACATGTTGAAAAACTTGATTGTTGGAAAATTCATGCTTTTAACTAGGGAGGTTTTTATAATTTCTATTTTTTGCTCAAACTCGTTTGGAAAAAATAAATAAAATTTTTCTATTTTTAGTTAGAAATTGGGTCAGAGAAATATTGTCATTTGTACTTTAATTGTTTCGTATTTCATGCTGTAAAAAGCGGGGACCATGTCCATCAAGACAGGGCAGCAAAAATAAAAAGCGGAAGAAGTTAAGGGGGCGAAGCTGACTTCTAGACCACCTTACGTGGGTGACGTACTTACACGTGGCACTGCCGTCTGTGGTCCCCTCGCATCTTGGAGCAGGTATTTACCTGCACAGATGGATGATCCGACGACGCATGTTTCGGGTTCACATGGGATTTTGCCATGTCCCCGACAAAATGGACGGTCAAGATTGTCCTCAAAATCGGATCGTTTCGGGCGCATCGGAGAAGTTATTCGACAGGCTTATTAATTCAATGGGATTATGCTAATCACATGTTAAGAAATAATGAGATCCATCGATTCTCCTCCCATAACGTGAGTGCCCAAACAATTTTTGGTATGCAATCGACTCTATTCAATAATGTTCTTCAGTGGAAGGTCGGATATGTGTAATTTTTTTTTTTTAACTTTCTGCTAGCCCCTCGCATGCTATTTCACAATAAATACTGTATAATTTATGATGAACTTGTTAAAATCATAATTATGGTACCTTGCGACACAATTAGACTGAAGAAATGACTTGGGAAAATCATTGATGGCTTGCCCAATTAGGCATAAACATGCACAATGAACTTGTTGAAAAGAATAATTATAGTACCTTTCCAAACATAATCGGATTAAAGAAAATGAAGAAACGACCCGTGAAAATCGTTCATTGCTTGCCCAATTAGGCACAAACATCACAGTGAACTTGTAAAAGATGACAATTATGGCACCTTCCGGACATAAATCGAACTAAAGAAATGCGGGAATGACTTGTGAAAATTATTGACGAGTTGCCCAATTAGACACAAACATCATGATGAACTTGTTGAAATATACAATCACGGCACTTTCTGGGACAAAATCAGACTAAAGAAACAAAGAAATAACTCGTGAAAATCATTCGCGCAATTAGGCACAAAATACCATGATGAAGTTGTTGAAAAACATAACTATGTGACTTCAACAATGACATGATGGTGATGACGACCTTGTTGAAGGGATAAGACTAAACCGTACGTGACAACAACATTTACAACACATGCGATTGCCCTTTTCTTCTTAGCTAGCGTTGATACTAATTCGTCGGCTGGTGTACTCAT
This sequence comes from Syzygium grande, assembly GCA_024733475.1. Classification (NCBI taxonomy): domain Eukaryota; kingdom Viridiplantae; phylum Streptophyta; class Magnoliopsida; order Myrtales; family Myrtaceae; genus Syzygium; species Syzygium grande. Next base: position 37,535,107 of record JAMXDD010000001.1, on the reverse strand, counting down.
TTGATCACGAATATAATTTCAGCATGACCTCACGTTACATGCAATCATGGGGTATTGTTAATTAATAAATATTATCTCAAAAATCAAATCGGACAAATCTTTGTATTTGGATGTCTAGTGGGGTTACAAAGTAGAATCACAATGTGATTCATGGGTTGTGTCGTTTTGCGAATTCTAAATGGTACGAAATCAATTAAAAATCGAGGGAAATTCGATAGCGACACGAGCCCACCACTCCACAATGCACCTTCAATTTGCGATTGCAATTATTGTCGCCATCACTAGCCCCAACTTCAGATCCAAGATCTAGTGCTTTTGCTCTTTATGGGCGTTTGTCCTCGTGCCCTTATTATCTAAAAAAATTGGGTCTTGATCTATTTATTGGAGAACAATCTCGCCTAAGTTTGACTAGTAGCATACCTTTTCTTAAAAGAAAAATAAGAAAAAATCCGACATGGGCCCATCTAATTATGTATAGAGATCACGCCTCTCGATTTATGCAACACGTGTTATAATTATAAAATATTAAATCATGCATTTATTTAACAGCTTAAGTTTTGGCAAAGTCCCTTGCGATATATTTTCACACTTAATCTTATGTCAAATTCTAATTTACAAGTGAGATGGAGCATTAGAATATCTAAAACAAATCATGCATTCATTCAACAATTTAAGTTTTTAAACTGTCGGTAGTGATTCCATGAAATTTTATTATCATAATAAATGGACCTCTATGCTTATCATGGAAGTTCCACTCACCACTGTTTATCTTGTTTAGTAATTTAGTGCACTCTTTTGCTGCCCTGCTCATCATCCCACTTTAGGATTACTTTTGAGGGATATGGCTCTAGAGATTTCGATCTCTGTCTTATTTTTGCAGATCATTGTGTCGATCTGGAAAGTGAAAAGCAGTTCAGTTTATTTGAAGGTCGGTGCGACTGTTCCTGCTGGACTTTTTGTGAAGGTAGGTCTAAAGGTCATGCTTTCCTTACGGCACGAAAAGAGAGAAACAAAAAAGGGGTCGTGCTTTTCCAGGAACAGAGACAGAAAAGTAGGTCGAGTTTCCTGTTGAAGTGGTTTCTTGAGTACTAGGATTGCACTTTGTGATGATGTAGCAATGATACAACAATGATGTTTTGCGGGGAAGAAAGAGGGAAAAAAACATCTCTACTCTAGGCATATGTATTAGCATATTCACTCTTAAAGTCAAAAAAATGTTTTTAGTGCTACTGTCCTCTCACGATTGCAGAGGATCATGCACGAGCGGATTTCATGGATCTGATCTAAAAAGCAATCCGAAATTATGCAATCCGATAGATGAATTCCTTATTCAAAAGAAGCAGGAAAGTTTACTGGACTCGTGGATTACTCGCGTCACCCGACTTTTGTGATCTAGAGATGAAGTTAGAGGTTTTTATCAACTAAGCAAATGAAATTGAACTTAAGGAGTGGAGCACACTCGAATCAAGTCTGTATAACCGGTTTTGTCTGATTTAGCTCAATAGATAGCATTTTCGAAGCTCAACCTCGACCAAGTGCAAAATATTCCCATCCTTGAATGCAAGATCTAGAACAACCTGATTAAGTTGTTACAAGAGTGGATTTAAATGAAAATTTTGAGGTCATTGAGTAGAAGTGAAGCATAAGCATTTTTATCCATGTCTACAATACTTACAAGAATTTTTGCACGTTAAAGACAATATGAAAAAATTGCATACTCTTTAATGAAGAATATCTTGTGCTCTTTGTGATCAAGAATGACTCTTAGGATAGCATTTGATTGCACTATCAATGCATGACGAACTTGCTCGTTCTAGGAAGTAAAAAGACGATGCCAATGGCATATATGTAGCTGCTTGTGATTTTGCATCACGTGCCTTTACTTTTGACCTTAATGACGATATCTCGGTTTGAAGGGCAGCTGGAAACCTAGACACTCGGTATGTATAAGTCGTTGTGACACACATACTCGACTCAATTCGATTTTTAATCACTCTAAGTAAAGTATGTTATCAAGCTCAAGTTTGACTCCGATACGAATTGCTTAGCTACTTGTGTTTGTTCATATTCCTTTTGATCACTTGGGTTTTTCTCTGTTTCTTCCTCTGGCCTATTTTTTGTTTCTCTTTTTGATGCATCACTTTTCTTCCCAATCCTTTTTGGGGTATTCATGCTTGTGCAGTGTCATGCGGCGTTTGAAGAATTTGCTAGTGGATTGATGAACTGGCTAAGGTCTAGACGGTCGGATCATGAAGATCGACATTGGGACTTTTGCATCCTTTGAATTATGGGCTATTGTCAAGGAGCCTAATCTTTAATGGCAAGAAGAAAGGAGAATCTCTCCAGCCCATATTGATTATTGTTTTGTCGAAGAATGCATCATCTGGCTTGGCTATAGGACAATTAATGACCAAAAACAACAATTTCCACTCCTATTCTCATTAAAAAAAAAAAGAAGAAGAGAGAAATGAAACTTCAAAGTACATATCCAACTTGTTCATGTGCACTTGAGCACTCGAGTGATTTGAATCTTACGTTGATCTCACCTGATTTGAAACTTTAGATGCGAGGTGCATACATAACGCATTCAATCGATACATCACATGGGACTTAGTTTTGTTCGCCAAACAGGTTTTGCTTTGAGTTACATCTGTTGAGGAAAACTCCTATTAATTTTGAAGTTGACAAAACCTTCTGGTTAATTATAAAGTCTAATACTTATTCTGAACTAATTTACTCCAGGTATGTATATTCTGGAAATTCAGAAAGAAGTTATTTAGACATTACAAGCTGTCAAGTACCTTATTGAAAACTCACATAACATAAGTTCTGAGATTCAGACGCAAATTTAGTCAGATGCAGACGAAGAAATTATTCAGACGCAGACGCAGGAGTTCTTCAGATGCAGACGCAGAATTTCTTCAGACACAGAATTCAGAACCAAACAAAATAGCTAGTGATTCGGTATGGATTTCACAAAAGGAAAGTTTTGATTGTTTCAATCTAAGGCAATAATTGATTGAAAATTAAATACTTCGACAAGAATGCATTACATCGGATAAAACTCTCTTATGGAAACCAAGATTCTGATTATATGGGCGACCAGAATCAGCGGGATTTAGAATCTGTCATCCAACGGTTACTCAATCGTTATTATACAAATCTGTCCAAGGTGAAAATTGAAAGATGATCCTCTGTATGCTGTCCAACGGCTAGTGTGGATGTAGAGGAGTATTTAAGGAGATCAACGAGCAGCAGAATATATATAGAATCAAGAATAAACAAGTCCAAAGTCTGAGCATACTCCAATCATTTCTCTTGTTGTTCTGAGTCAAAGATTAAGATATTGAGGGATACTTTGTAAGGGTGATTGTGTGAGATAGAGAATCCTGTCATACACGAGAGTGCTGTCACTCAGAATCTGTAAATTCCTCTTAATTACATAGTGAAATCCAGCCGATAGGCTGTAAGCGTGGGAGAGTGGACGTAGGCTTGCTATAAGCTGAACCATTATAAACTTGTGTGCAGTTTTTCTATCCCTTATGTGACATCCTCGATTTCGGGCTTAGGAAGCCGAGGGTTAGTAATAATGGATGAGAGGGTAAGTCACGTCGAGAGTCGGTAATAGAATGGACAGTATGATCGGAATGAGCGTACTAAGGGTTGGTCGTGGTTCAATCGAAAATTGTCCATGAATTGGCCTAGGGATCGACAGTAGAATGACCTCTGATGACGCTAATGATTAGAGTGATATGACCATGGAGCGACCCTTCGACCATAAGGGCCGTTAGTGGAACAGTCCGGGATAATTATGGATCAATCCGGCGATCGGCATGTATGTCGGTCACGGTTGATGCCACACGGCCATGCATTAGTCCCGAGTGACCATGAGTTAATTCCGAGGTACTGGATTCCATGAGGCTACATGACAACCGAGAGTTGACCATGGGTCATTGATACTCGAACGTGGCTCGATCACGAATCGATCGCGGATCGTTGCGTTGAGTCGAGAAGGCTATGGACGAGACATGTGCTAGGCCATGTGCCTAGTGGCTTGGTCGAGGCCTAGGAAAAATTGCTAGTCGCGCCGGCCAGGACCATGTGCCCGGTCATAACCGACCATTGTGCCTGTCAGCCAGGCCACGAACCGGTTACGTGCTTGATCGTGTTCCGGCCATTGTGCTTGGTCCTTGTGCCACGTATTGAGCCCATAAGATCCGGTTCCGGTCTTGTCCCGTGCCAAGAAATATGGCCATGATTCGTGCGTGTCATTCACGGGCCGTTGCACGTGTTTGGCCGTGAATCGACCCCTCGCTCATGTGACCCGGCATGGTACTTGGCGCGTTGTCCATACGGCCGACAAGGCACTAGGCACGTCGCCCGTGCGGCCACGCAAGCCGCTCGGCACGTTGTCCATGCGGCCTGGCACGGTGCCCGTACAGCCCAGTCCGCGCCCGGCCATTTGCCCGTGTGGCCCGGTAGCGTGTCCAATCATGCGCCCGGTCATGCCCGATTATACAGGCCACGCGCCTAGTAATCCGGTTGGCCCGAAATTGCACCAATAGACTTAGACTTTGGCTTGGAATTGTTTGCTCATATTTGGAGGTTTTTCCACCTTGAACCTCCACCCGGATAGATTAGTCGATCATCTTAAACCCGGGATTTCCTTATTTACTTAGGCATTTTGCTAAGTACTATTAGTAATTTTGGGGATTTTGCTTGAGTGCTATTGACCGGTTGTCATTAGTGAGTGATTAGGTGTTCTAGAAGGGCAATAATTAGGTTAAGCCTTGGAGAGCAAGAAGCCAAGTGACCAAGTCAAAGTTTGATTCTATTATTGGAATGCCATCATTAGGAAGATCTTATAAGATAAGATCTACATTTATTGAGGATCTTTGAATAATCTTTGACTATGCCACATGTCAAGCACTTTGAAAGCCAATAATGGAGGTCAAGACAAGAACCATTAATGAGGCACCAATAATGAAGACTTAGGTGTCCTCTAATTCATTAATGTAGGCTTAGGTGTCCCTAGAACAATTAATGTCATTATTGACTTATGTAGCCTAAGATAGGGCATAATGACCCTAGAAGAACACTTGGTGAGTAAGTAAGCCATCAAATTATTGAAGCCCAAGATTAGTCAAGATTTTCCAAGATTGCCTCAATTATTGAAGATCTCTTGGATGAATTTCATTGGTCCATTTGGTATGCAATTATTGAAGTCTTTGGCCTATAAATAGAAAGGAACCTAAGTCATTTCTCATTTTCCCCAAAACCAAGTGAGCCTCTCTTCCTCTCTCTTTCTCTCTACCTTTCTCGGCCATCTCTCTCTTTCTCGGCCCTTGTCCCCGACACCATCCTCCGCCACATACTCTCACTCGCCACATCATCACTAGATACCTTAGAGCCCCGAGTTGTAAGTGAATTCCCTATACTTTGGTTAGGACGTGGTGTTACGCATGTGAGCTTTAAAAGTGACCGAGCTGGATGTTTGTTGTTTGCTCGTGTTCTTGATGTTTGCTTCATGGCCGTGTGTCAAGCACATCCGAGGTGCAAAACAGGGTATCGTAAGGTCCCGTACTCATGTTGTGGTGTTCCGGGACGAGCTCGACTTGGTGCGGATTTACATTGAGGCGTGTGAATCCGGGCTAAGTTTGGCTCCGAGCCGGCGCCGACATGTTGGATCGGGCCACGAACCCTCGACCGTACCTGGCATGATAGCCAATTTGTCCTAGAAAGCATGAATTACACAAGCACCGCACATTTTATGCTTGACTGCATAGGCTAATGATTTTAAGATAAGAACCGAAAATGTTTGATGTTTGATGCTTGATCATACGAGGGACTATGGCCGTCTCCGATGGATTTCGGGATGTTGCCGCCGCCGATAGGTTTCGGGACGATGTCGTCATCGATGGATTTCGAGACGATGCCGCTATTCGATGGATTTCGAGGTGATGCCCGGGGGAGGCTCGGATGCCCGGGGAATAGCCGGAAAGATCGATGGATTTCGGTCATGAATAATGAATCTCGTGTATTTGATCATTGCATGCAACATGTTAAAGCCATACTTGAAGTTCTCTTGTTTATTGCTCATGCCATGTTTAGAATATAGGCAAGGTAAGATGCATTGTTATTGATCTGCCATCGACAAACTAAGGGTAAAGTTTATTTCTCTTGTTCTATGCGAGGCTATTTCCTAGCTAGAGCATAGTGAATTTAACTTATCGAGTGTCGACTCACTCTTATTTATTTTTAGCCTTGTAGGTATGGCCACGCCACCTCCCGTTCGTTTTGGTCGTCCCATTGAAATGCATGTTTGTACGGTAGACATCGTTGATATAGAAACCAACATCACGTAGCGGAAGTATAGCACTACCATCTAGGTCCAAGTGAACGCGAATCAAATGGTCCCCCACCGTTACGTAGCCTGGTACGCAGTGGTTAACGAGGATGTGCTCGGGCCCATTGAAGGGTATACCGGACCACTTGGAATCGGCGGGGACTAATCGTGGGAAGATGTCCAAGCTTAGGAGGAAGCTAACTTTTTGTTTTGAAGGGACGATAGAGGAGCTAAGTTATCCCAGCCGTGTAAGCTTGTAAGCGGATACCGGACTTGATCCGGGTGTAAGCAAATAGATGTATAGGCCCATAGTGAGAAAAGGGGCTTGTAAATAAATAATCGTTTATCCTGTGAATATGGTGTATTTGTGTGATGTGCTTACTTAGCTTACTTTGTTACGTGCTCGTTGTTGTTTGATAGTTGCTTTCACTTGTGCTGAATTGAGAAAGCAATAACAGGACATTGAGATAAATCCCAAGAACTCACATGAATCACAGCCAAACCGGGGTCAAGTACTACGGCCTTATCTCAGGGCGTGACGTGTGAAGATGTTACACCTTATCTCTTTATTTACATTCTGCATATCAAGAGCACTGTCTATATAATTTGTCTTGAATTTGAATTTTATTCAGAATCAATTGTATTCTTTTATTTCCGCATAAATTGATAAAAATTGTTTAAGATCACCTATTCATCCCCCCTCTAGGTGATCCTTGCTAACTACATCAATTGGTATCAGAGCGAGTTGCTCATTTATTGAAGTGTTTTACTTCCGAGCTAACAATCTACATGACTAGTTATGGTGCTCCAAGGCTCATTGAAGGATAGAGCAACAATAGACCACCATATTTCGATGGCAAGAAATATAATGTCTGGAAGAATAAGATGAAGGTATTCATAAAGTCAATTGATCACATGTAATGGGATATTATTATCAAAGGAGTCAATCCAAAATCTTCTGATTCAAAAGAAAAGGCAAATGCAAGCAAAGTAGTAGATCCTCCATTATCTCAAACTGAGATATCTAAAAGAGAAACTTTGAATTCCAAAGTAATTTACTCTCTCTATTGTGCTTTATCTCCTGTTGAATATAAAAAAAATTGCTGCTTGTAAATCAGCTAAAGAAATTTGGGATACTCTCCATGTTACTTATGAAGGAACAGATCGAGCTAAGGAAACTCAAATCAATCTTTTGCTTGGTTAATATGAATCCTTCAAAATGAAGCCTAGAAAATCAATTGCTAATTTGTATGATCGGTTTACTAACATAGTAAACGGTCTTGCTTATCAAGGACAACCGATTCCAGATGCATTGAAAGTCAACAAACTTTTAAGAGAACTAATAAATTAGTGGGATAACATCAAAATATCTCTTCGAGAGACACAAAGGATCAAGCCTCTAACAGTGAATGAGTTAATTGGAACTCTTCAATCATATGAGACTTAGAATCGGAATGAGGAGAACGAATCCAAAGGTAATAAGTTAATTACTTTGAAGACTAACACTGATTCTGATGTAGATTCTGAAGATGAAGATGTTGATGATGAAGAACTAGCTCTTTTTATAAAGAAGTATAAGAAAATGAAGATCAAAGGAAGAAACCTCAAAGGTAAGAAGCCTTTTGAGAAGAAGAAGTCTTTCAATGAAAGAGAGAAATCAAAGGATGTTAAATGCTTTCACTGTAAGAAACGTGGACATATCAAGCCAAACTGTCCACTTCTGAAAAAAAAAAAAACCAAGTTTGAGAAAGCAAAGAAGGCTTTAAAAGCAGAAACCTGGAGTGATATAGAGTGCAAAGACAATGATGAAGATATCTCAAATTTCTGTCTAATGGCTAAGTCAAACTCTGATTCAGATTTAGATTATGATCCTAAAGTGGAAATTGAGGTAAAGCATTTTGATATGCCTATTGAAGTATCAAATTATATTGATGAATTATGCTTTGAATTTAAGACTGCTCTTAAAAGAATCTCTTTTTTAAATGGTGTTTCTAAAAAAGAAAAGATCGATTTCCTTCAAAAAATTGCTGTTTTGAAAATGCTGTTTTGAAAAAGGAAGTTTCATAAATTACTTCCAAGTTTTCAAAAGGTTTTGAAACATTGAAGCATATCCTTTCTATCCAAATTCCTTACTATAACAAATCTGGTCTTGGATTTGTAAAGGAAAGTGATGGTTTGATTGATTTTCCAAAGGTCAAGGAGAGATTAAGACAAAGACCTCCTCGACAAGCTTATAAAAACTATTTCAAAAGGAATTTTGTAAAATCTGTTGGCCGAAGTGCATTCAGGTGCTCAAAATGTGGAGATCCACAACATTTTGAGAATGAATGTTCTAAGGTCTGGAACCTGTTCGAAGAGATTTTGTTAAGACAGCCTATACTAATGCTCAAGGACCCAAACAAATTTGGGTACCAAAGAAAACTTGAGATGTTGTGATTTTTGCAGGTTACTACAAAGAGAAAAAGAAAGTGGTACCTAGACGGTGGATGCTCTAGACATATGATAGGAGATCCAAGCATATTCGTTGATCTACACCATCTAAATGTCACGTCCCGAACCACTCACGGCCGATACTTGTTGACCGATCATGATCGAAACGAGCTTGTGAAGCATTAATCATTATTATTACGTCCCGTTGATTTTTAAATATAAAAGCATGCGGAAGCAATTCAACGAGACAAAACCTAACAATAAAGGCAAACGGTGCACGTGGTATTTATATAATGAATTCGTGCTTATTTACATGCCCTATCTTGGGCAAACAAGTCTCAAACGATATTTTTCACATGTCTATTTCAAAAGCACTTTCGAAAAACAAACAAGTCATATACACAACAAAATTTTGGCTTGGGTCCTTAGTTTCTCTACGGCTACTATTTCCTCATCCTCGCTCGCTTCTCCCCGCCCTTGTTCGCACGGCTGTCCTCACGCCCTGCCCATGGCCGATCCCGGAGCTGAACCGCACATGCTAGTGAAAGGACCGTTAAATCTATAAAGGGGCCGACCTAGTCCCCGTCGGCTAAGCGGTACCAGGCCATGTACGGGTGCGGGACAAGGTCTACCCAACCTTCGTTAACCATCACGTAGGTTGTAATCCTGCGATAGAACACGGTTCTCACGGGCATCGATCACAGTCAAGAGCTCGGCTCTCATTTCGACCGGATTGCCAAATAGGGCCGGGGGTGATGCCATTCCTACGGACTTGAAAAAGAGGAAACAACGGGGAGTGAGTCGAAGAGACTCAGCAAGTAAAATTTTACTAATAGATGATGACATATCAATTGTCATTACATGAAACATTCTTACCGTACGGCCTCGGTGGCCGATCAAACAACGACGGGCATAGAAAGCATTAAACAAAAATTCCAAGCATGGCTAAGTCACGATTTACCTCATGTGTTGCGCCTCGATTTTTAATTTGTATTAGATAACATGCAAAAGCACGAAACAAGGCAAACTTGTTATAGAGAACACAACATTGGAACACCAAGAATCGAGAACGGGGAAGGCTCGTGATACAATTTATTTTAACGTTATTTCCCGGTAGTAAAATCTCACTTACTCTAATAAAATAAGAACTAGATGAGAGAATGGGTGGGAAAGGCAACGGTCTCGAGTCTCGAACAATTTACGGTGTCGGCTTTTCTTTTCTCTCTCTTCGGGTTTTCTCTCTTGATTTTCTCTTTCTCTCTCTATCTTGTCATTCTCTCTCTCTCTTTCTTGGCCGGTTTGTGTATGTGGGAAAAGTGAGCCAAAACTCTCCCAATGGCTTCTATTTATAGAGGAAGCAAGGTTAGGGTTTGGATGAGGTAAGCGCACATGTCACTTGGGAGTATGCAGTAAGCACGCTTATCATCGGAGTATGAGGTAAACGCACACATCATCCAAGCATTAATAGCATAAGTCAAAAATTTATAATGGCCCATAAATCTCTCTCTCTCTCTCTCTTCCCCGGTGGGTCTCTTTCTCGTGGCTTCCTCTCCCTCTCCCTTGATCAATTCTTGATGACCAAGGCTCATAATGACTTCATAAATTGTCATAATGACTAGTTGAAAATGAAGGCCAAGCAATAAATGGATGCAATGATGGTATGGATAAGGTTTGACTTAGTCAAACTTTCTAAGGCTTTCTCAATTTGGCTGATTTCCATCCCAATTTGCTCGGATCAAACGGGTCTCTCGAAAATACACACGTAACGTCCAAAATAAACCTCGCATCATAATAATTCCCAAACCTTTCTTGAGGGTTTTCTCACAAAATAATTCCAATAATACCCTTTTAAAATGGAACTTAGTATAAAAAGGCCTTCACAAATGTCCAAACTTGGCCCTACAACAATCCAAGCCAAAATAACCAAAATTAGCCTTTTCGGGTGGACTGGGCACGGCCGGGCCATCGAACAAATTGGTTCGTTCCTGGCCGAGTGGACCGAGAGGGCGGGTTGCAATGGGGCGCGGGCCGCATGGGCGATGCGCTAGGCGGCTACGGGCAATGCATCAACGCCGAGCGGCATCCCGGGCGCATGGCGACATGCCTAGTGCTTGGTCGACCGCATGGGCACCGTGCTAGGTCATACGGGCGAGAGGTCGGTTCGCGGCCCAATACGCACATCGGCCCGGGAATGGCACGACGCACGACTCATAGCCACATTTCTTGGACACAGGACAAGATTGGGATCGGATCTTACGGGTACAACTTGTGGCACAAGGGTCGGGCACAATGACCCGTCCGCGGCTGGTCGGGCCGACGGCACAATGACCAATATGATCGGGCACATGGCCTTGGCCGCCGCGATCGGCAATTTTGCCTGGGCCGCGACTAAGCCATTAGGCACATGGCCAGGTGCACATCTTATCCATGGCCTTCTCGACTTGGCATAATGATTCGTGGCCGATTCGTGATCGGGCTACGTTTGAGTTTCAACGATCCATGGTCGACCCTCGATTGTTATGTAGCATCGTGGAAATCCGGTACCCCGGAATTAACTCGTGGTCACTCGAGACTAATGCATGGCCTTGCGGTATCACCCGCGACCGACACATGTCGACACTAGATTGATCCACAATTTTCCCGGATCGCTCCACTAACGGCCCTTATGGTCGAAGGACCACCCCATGGTCATATCACTCTAATCATTTGCGTAGTCAGGGGTCATTCCACCGTCGATCCCTAGGCCAACTCATGGACAATCTTTCGATCAAACCATGACCAACCCTCAGTACACTCATTCCGATCATGATGTCCATTCCAATACCGACCCTCAACTCGACTTACCCACTAATCCACTTATTACCAGCTCTCGGCTTCTTAAGCCCGAAATCAAGGATTGCACACTAAATGGTGGAAAAGTTTTCTTTGGAGGAAATACCAAAGGAAAAATCGTTGGCAAAGGAGCAGTTAAAATTGGAGGACTTACAATCAATGATGTTTCATTGGTAAAAGGACTCAACTATAATTTGATAAGCATAAGCCAGCTATGTGATACAGGTTCCAGAATCAACTTTCAAGAAGATACATGCTCAGGATCAAGCAAAGATTCTTCTCAAACTTTCATAGGAAGAAGACATGGCAATATTTATCTTCTAGATGTAAATCCAAACTCCACTCATTGCTTGATCTCAATCAAAGAAGATGAAGATTTGTGGCACAGAAGATTGGAGCATATCAGTATGAAACAAATCTCAAAGATCTCAAACAAGAAACTGGTTCGAGGTCTGCCAAATTTGAAATACAAGAAAACAGAGTTATGCAATGGCTGCACTCTAGGAAAACAAGTAAGAAGTTCTTTTAAATCTATACATCATGTTTCCATTAATCGTGCTTTGCAGCTTCTTCATATGGATCTATTTGGACCAACCAGAACACAAAGTATTGGTGGTAAGGAGTATTGTCTAGTTGTTGTTGATGACTTCACAAAATTTACATGGGTATTCTTTCTTGCTCATAAAAATGAAGCATTTTCATATTTTTCAAAATTTGCAAAAAGAGTTCAGAATGAAAAGGGCTATACCATTTCCTGCATTAAAACTAATCATGGGGGAAAATTTGAAAATCAAAGTTTTTTAGATTTTTGTGAGGAAAATGGCTTTCAACACAATTTTTCTACTCCATATACACCGAACAGAATGGTGTTATGGAAAGGAAAAATTGTTCATTGCAAGAAATGGCAAGAACTCTATTGATTAAAAGCAGGATTTCTTTTCATTTATGGGCAGATGCAATTTCCACAGCATGTTATATCATTAACAGAGTTTTTCTCAGACCCATTCTTGAGAAAACCCCCTATGAGCTTTACAAGGGTAGAAAGTCCAGTATATCATATTTTCATGTGTTTGGTTATAAATGCTTTATTCTAAAAAATCCAAATGATCGTCCTGGTAAATTTGATGAGAAAGCAGATAAAGGATTCTTACTTGGATATTCTACTACAACAAAGCATACAGAGTCTTGAACAAAAACTCTCAGACTGTGGAAGAAACAATGAATATAAAGTTTGAAGAAAATATTCAGACTCACAAAGATGAATCTGAATCATCTCCCAACATTCAAGAGTCATCAGAAGGTCATCAAGAATCTCAAAAGATAGTGGAACCTATAGAAGAAGGAAAAGAAGACAAAATACAAACTTAACCAGAATCATCAGAGTCTGTAGATATTCAAAAAGAAAAATTTGACAAAAACCGAAAACATAAATCCAGTCATCCGAAGAACCTCATCATTGGAGAAATAGAAGATGGTATCAAGACTAGATCCAAACACAAGGAGAACATTAGCAACTTGGCATTGATATTAGAGATTGAACCAAAAGAAGTTGGTGAAGCTTTATGAGATGAAAGCTGGATCGATGCTATACAGGAGGAACTTTAGCAGTTCAGAATCAATAAAGTATGGGGGCTTGTGCCAAGACCCAAAAATCATCTAGTAATTGGAACAAAATGGGTATTTAGAAACAAACTGGATGACAAAAGGAAAGTCATAAAAAACAAAGCAAGATTGATTGCAAAAGGCTATTATCAAGAAAAAGGCATAGATTATGATGAAACATATGTACCAGTTGCAAGGTTAGAAGCCATTCGGCTACTATTAGCTTATGCTTATTTCCATAATTTTAAATTATTTCAGATGAACGTGAAAAGTGCCTTTTTGAATGGATATATCAAAGAACAAGTATATGTGGAACAACCACCTAGTTTCGAAAAATCAAGAAAGATTGATTATGTCTACAAACTTAAAAAGGCCCTTTACGATATGAAACAAGCACCCAAAGCTTGGTACAAAAGATTAAGTACCTTCCTTCTACAAAATGACTTCATAAAAGATAAGGTTGATATTACTCTATTCATCATGAGAAAAGGTAAGGATTTTCTACTTATTCAGATTTATGTTGATGTTATCAGTTTTGGTTCCTCTAACGAACTGCTTTGCAAAGAGTTTTCAAAGAATATGCAGAATGAATTCGAGATAAGTATGATGGGCAAGCTTACATTCTTTCTTGGTTTACAAGTAAAAAAAACCAAAGATGGTACATTCATTTTCCAAGAGAAATATACTAAGGAGATTGTCAAAAGGTTTGGATTGCAGAATAGTAAGAAAACAGACACTCCAATGTCTCATACATCCAAACTGGACAAGGATGAACATGGTAAAAAGGTGGACTAGAAATGGACAGGAAAAGTACTTCAGGTACATGTCAACTGCTTGGGGATATGTTGGTATCCTGGTATTCAAAAGTAAAATACAGTTGCACTTTCTACAGCAGAAGCAGAATATGTAGCATTGGGAAGTTGTTGTGCATAGATTCTATGGATGAAGCAGCAGTTACAAGACTTTGCTATTGAAGAATCAAGTGTTGCAATCAAATGTGACAACACAAGTGCAATCAATTTGACAAAGAACCCCATTCTTCATTCTCGAGCTAAGCATATTGAAATCAAGCATCATTTCATTTGAGATCATGTTCAAAATGGTGATTTGAATATTCAATTCATTGATTCAAGAATCAATTAGCTGATATATTCACAAAACCTCTTGATAAATCTTCATTTGAAGTTCATAAGAAACAAATTGTGCATCACTTATCCATTTTCTTGAAGTGTTTGATAGACAGGAATTTTTCAGACTCAAATGTTCTCAGTCTGAACATTCTTCAAACTCACAAATAATGGTATGTCTCTTATTGAAATTTTTGGGGGTATGTTTTTGGCATTTTTGGCAAGATATGTACATAATCGTTACTTTTGGAAGCAAATCAAGTATGTATTCTAATTTATCTGATTAATTGTGCTTCATATATTGTTATGATGTCATCATGTTTGATTGTGCTTCAAAGAGTATATTTCCTTCCTACTTGTTTGGGATATCTTTTTATTTTCTAAAAGTAACTTTTCCCTTCCAAAAACCGTCCTTCTCGTTTATAAACCGGTTAGTCTCTTTTCAAAACCCTATCAGTACGATCTTTTACTCTTCAAACCCTTCCGATATTCAGAGACTCTCCTCTTCTTCCTACAAAGATTGAAACTTTTTGCTCTAGAAGTAATCAAAATGCTTTTCAAGAGAAGATCTTCATGCATTCTCAATCAAGACTCCAAATCTACTAAACCGGCGGAGTATATGGAGATTTCAGATACAGAGTCGGATCATCAAGAAGATCCTTCAGGAGCGACTCCACCACCAAAGCAATCATCGCCTCAAAAATCGTCGAATAAAACAGATTTTCATTTTCGTAGTATCAAGCTTGCATGGAATGCTTATCAGGGGTTAAAGAGAAACAATGCCTCTGCATCGGTTCTGCATGATTGTCTTAGAGACAATGATTTATGCTCTGAAGAACATCTCGCTGAAAGCTACTCTCAGTTTTGTATTGAAACTGATAATGTTTCAGCCAGTTCTACACCAAAAGAGCCCTCTCCCAAAAAGGGCAAAGAAAAAGTCAAAAAAACATCAACACCATCTGACAAAAAATCTGCTCAAAACATCAGCCCTAAAATCACCAGTTCAACCAAGCATGTTATTCCTGATGATGATGGTAAATTCTTTGATAGTTTTCAAATAAAAGTAGGGATTGCATCTGGTATGCCAAGAACTGGAGGCTTATTTAGAAGCAATGAGCATAATACCTTCTACAAGTTGCTGCGGGCTAGAGGGATCATGAACCATCGAACAGTCGATTTTGATTACCTTGAAAAAGTTGAAATTTCTGTGAAGCATTTGTTTGCAAAATTAGGCATTTATGAGTTTTGTTTGCAATCTGGAAATGTCTATGCTGAACTGAATGCATATTTTTACTCAAATCTTTCTATTTTGTCATCCAACTGGATTTAATTCACTATTGGTGACAAAAAGTTTGATTTAAAAGTGGAGGAGTTGGGCTTAATAATTGGAGCAAAATATTCCAAATTTACTCACTGGAAGTAAGCCTAAAGAAGCTTCCAGGGTGGCCTCAGAAAATGTAAACTTTGCTCAGGGCTCAAAAAGACATCTTTCATATTTTTGATTTGTCCAGAAGATCGGTGATTCTACACAAGATCATTATCAACTGTTTGAAGTCCAAAGAAGCATCCAAGACTGACTTATCCAAGTTAAAAATTAAGCTTATCTGGGCAATCCTGAAAGGTCAATCTTTCTCTCTTCCCCATATCATCATTTTCCATATGTATAGAACATTACAAAAGGATAAGGGAAAACTTCCATATGGTGCTCTTATCTCACGAATCTTTATGTTCCTCAATATATTTATTCCTGATGAGATGAGCAAAACCCTTATACCTTGTATGTTTGTTGGTGAAAGAATGCTTTCAAAAATGAAGCAATTTGATGATGTAAGGGAGAAAGTGAGAAGAAAAGAGGCTGAGCAGTTGGATGCAAAATCTGTTGGAAAGACAATTGAGAAAGAAAAAGAGCAAAGGAAAAGAACTAGTTCAACCAACAAGCAGTTTGATTCTCCTACCCCAATCAGAGTGTACAGCAAGAAATGAAAAATTCTTCTACATGATGAAAATGATGTTTTTGAAGATCATGCACGAGGAAGATTCCAGGAGGCCCAAAACATATACAATCAAACTAGCTTCCAATGTTTGAACAACCAATTCATGAAGAACATGTTTCTAAGATCATGCGAGATTAAAGAGAGGAGATTCCACTAGAATCAAACATAAAGGATACAAAGAATTGTTGAGGAAAACAATAAACTAATGTCTATGAACAGCCATATGACAATTAGAACATTCTCTCTAGTTCATCCAACATGGACGAGGATAGGAAAGACAAGCAAAGTTGCACTAGAACAAGACATAAAGAATCTACAAAATTGTTGAGGAAAACAACAAATCTCAACAACATTAGGTCTATAGTATAACAAACATTTTTGTTAGATCTAGAGAAAGCCATTCTATGAGTTCATCCAACATGGGACAAAAGGCCATAGGACAATGCAGTTCAAAGATTGAGGAGGCTGTCTTAATATCGGAAAATTTTCAACCGATTCATACTCCTTTCAAAAAAATAGCCAATTTTTTCAACATTTCTCTCCATTAATTTCTAATTTTCATTCACCATAAAAAAATATAACTAACAATTTTTGAGGAAAACTGGTTGATTATTTAGTATCTATAATTTATTAGTTAATTATTTTTTTGATGACAAACTAAGGAGAAATTAGATGTAGATTTAATATAATTCAAGGGATCAAATACAGGTTATAAGCAAAGGAAGATAACAAAGACACAAATATCAGAGTTTGATTTTTCAATTTCAATCTGACAAAAATTATTCAGACGCAGACGTAGGAGTTCTTCGGATGTAGATGCAGAAGTTCTTTAGATACAGACGCAGAATTTCTTCGGACGCAGAATTCAGAACCAAACAAAACCACTAGTGATCCGGTATGGATTTCACAGAAGGAAAGTTTTGATTGTTTCAATCTAAGGCAATAATTGATTGACAATTAAATACTTCGACAAGA
This sequence comes from Syzygium grande, assembly GCA_024733475.1. Lineage (NCBI taxonomy): Eukaryota > Viridiplantae > Streptophyta > Magnoliopsida > Myrtales > Myrtaceae > Syzygium > Syzygium grande. Next base: position 37,517,801 of record JAMXDD010000001.1, on the reverse strand, counting down.
ATGCATTACATTAGATAAAACTCTCTTATGGAAACCAAGATTCTGAGTGTATGGACTACCAGAATCAGCGGGATTCAGAATCTATTATCCAATGGCTACTCAATTCTTATTATACAAATCTGTCCAAGGTAAAGATTGGAAAATGATCCTCTATATGCTGTCCAACAACTAGTGTGGATGTAGAGGAGTATTTAAGGAGATCAACGAGCAGCAGAATATATACAGAATCAAGAATCAACAAGTCCAAAGTCTAAGCATACTCTAATCATTTCTCTTGTCGTTCTGAGCCAAAGATTAAGATCTTGAGGAATACTTTATAAGGGTGATTGTGTGAGATAGAGAGGCCTATCATACACGAGAGTTTGTCACTCGAAACTGTAAATTCCTCTTGATTACATAGTGAAATCCAGCCGATAGGCTATAAGCATGGGAGAGTAGACGTAAACTTGCTATAAGCCGAACCACTATAAACTTGTGTGCAGTTTTTCTATCCCTTATCTCTTTATTTACATTCTGCACATCAAGAGCACTATCTATATAATCTGTCTTGAATCTGAATTTTATTCAGAATCAACTGTATTCTTTTATTTTAGCATAAATTGATAAAAATTATTTAAGATCACCTATTCACCCCTCTTTAGGTGATTCTTGCTAGCTACATCAACATCTACTCTTTTCCTAAACCTCTTTGTCTTCGTGAATTAAAAGTGTGAGAAGGAACAAACCAATCTCGATTACACAAGACTGAATAATGATTAGGTGGTTCAAACTTGTGGTCGAGGAGTTCTAAACTATATGAGAGCAAACCCTATAATACTTGATAGACCGCTGTGGCAATTTCCTAAAACTTCCGATGCGGTGGTTCGTCGTCTTAGAGGAAATATATTGCCTTACATGTTGCACCATTCATGCACTTTTGGGAGGAAATACAAGGGCCCTAATCATTGAGTCTCAAAAGATGGTAGAACGTCATTTCATATTGGGGCTTCAAAAGATGGTGAAACATCATTTCATATTAGGGCTTCAATAGAGATGGTTGAACATCATTTCCATATCCTACAACTCTTATCCACTATATAGCCAATGCATATCTAGGTTGGCCATAGGACAATTAATGTCCAAAAACAACAATTTCCACTCCTATTCCCATTATTAAAAAAAAGGAAATGAAACTTCGAAGTTCATATCCATCTTGGTCATGTGCACTCAAGTGCGTGTGAGCACTCGAATAACATATTACCTTACGTGGGTTTCATTTGATCTGAAACTTTACATGCATGGTGCGTACATAACGCATTCAATTGATACGTTACACATAAGACTTAGTTTTTATAAGCCGAACTGGTTTCGCTTTGAGTTACATCTACTCTTTTCCAAAACCCAATTGTCTTCGTGAATTAAAAGTTGTGGAAAGGAGCGCACCAATCTCGTTTACATTCCGAACAAATTAAGGTTTTTCAAGACTGAAGAACGATTGGATGATTCAAACTCGTGCACGGGGAGCTCTAAAGTATATGAGAGCAACCCCTATAACACTAGACTGACCGCCAGCCGTGGCGGTTTCCCAAAACCTCCTGTGCGGTGGTTTGTCTTAGAAGAGATATATGACCTTACAAGTTGCACCGTGCATGGACTCACCAAAAACTTTGGGAGGGAAAAGAAGGGCCCTAATCATTAAGCCTCAAAGGATGGTAGAACATCAATTCAAATTAGGGCTTCGAAAGATGGTTGAGCATCATTTTCATATCCAACTACTCTTATCAACTATTTGGCCAATGTATGTGCATTTTGACCCTATCTTGGCCCTTTGGCCAGCATTTGCAATCAATGTTGCTCCTCAACGTATGGTCCTCCGTGATGGAGCGAATGATTTTATGGGCAATGATACCATTCAGGAATTGATTCATACCTATGAAAAAGGACAAAGAAGAGAGAGCTATAAGCTCTTTTCAATCAAGACTTCAAAATTGAACTAGTGAATGCTCTCATCAATTGTCTACCTCATGAAACATGATTGCTTCCCAACCAAAAAGAAAAGGGGAAAATCAACCTAATTTATTCTCTCTAATTTCCACATTTTCAGCTAAAGATATCAAGCAAGACTTCATCCATCAATGAACTCCAAACCTCAACCTCCATGTCCAAAGCAACTTCCATCTTTTCTTTATCCACATGTCTCCATCTCTCTCTCGTCTCCATATCCTTAATGTAAGCATGCCTCCCATCTTCAACCTCCCATCCTAAAAACAGTTCTTGCGGTTGTCCATTGATCCAACCCTCAGCTACCTTCAGTAGCTTGCTCTCGAATTCGTTCGATCCTCTGATGGACATCTTGTTCACACCCTCCTCGTCCAGCCTCTCTCTGAAGAAGTCCAACAGGAGAATGTCCACTTTCGAGGTGAAAGACGGATTAATTCCCACAGCAACATCGAGCAACTCTCGAATCTTCTCTTCAATCCCACTTTTGTCGCCTTGGTCCTTGGTAAAAAACTTGGACTAGGGGTCAAGCTCGAGTTCTGCACCGGAGCTTCATCTTCGAGCTCTGACAAAGTGATCCTTTTCTCCAACTGCACTGGCCTCAACCGAGAAAGTGTCCCGCACCAGCGCGCCTTGTGCTCGAGCTTTTGTTTAGCACCTGTTGATCACAAACATCATACTTTAGTTACTTAATCCGCACAAGGATTCCATGTACTCATTAACTAAGCTCGTTCACTTAATTATGGAGACAGACAGACAGACAGACCGACCTCCAATACGTGAGGGGCTCCACTCAAAAGGTGAAGCAATGTCCTCGTCATCCTTGAATGGACAGTCCAGGACAGACACCGGACTGAACTGCTCCTTCTCCTCATTAGGCCATTCTTGCTGCACAAACAAAAAGGAAAGGCTTCAGCTAAAGATGATCGAGTGAAAGAGCATTTACTGACACAAATCATAGGGGAATGCCATAACAATGGAAGAGAGCGCATATACTTCTCATTTCAATGATCATTCTGGCCCTTTATTTGTCCAGTTTCCATAGATCAGATCCCCAAGTGCACATAGGACCTTCAATTTTCATGCAAAACAATCTCGGAGGTCCCCAACACTTCGTTTTTTCTCCTCATTTGGGTTCTATCACTTTTAATTTGATTACCAAGGATAAGAAGAGCCGGATGGTACGTCGCACAACCTGGACGGTTCAAGCCACGAACCTATGCACTTAGATAAAATAGTGAAAAACGACGACCACAATGATGTTACGGGCGATCAAAAAGAAATAGCAAGGAAGTGCACATGCATGCTCATTCAATGCGGAGCATGCTAGGGCACGTTCCACGTCCCCAAATGAAATAATGGGCGCATGTCCTTGACTCTAGAGGAGTCCAACTCTATTTTAATCCGGTGACATCCTTCTTGAAGAAATATATAGCGTTAATTCCATGCAATTATTGCCACACGTTTACATAGATGGACATATACAATGAATAAAGCAAGAGAAGTCAAAAGGACAAGGACTCAATCATTCGAACAATCACGTCCCAATTATTCGTCACACTTGACCTTATCATGCTTATACATGGCTAATGATTTGGAGCGAGAATAATAATACGAGGGTCGTACAATTATATGAACTTTAGAGATAATAAAAATGAAGAAAAAAAATTCAAAACCAATGGCAACGACCCAACATGCAAGCCACAACTGCTTACGAACTTTTAGATTTGCGCGAGCGGGACAAGGCTACTAGCAGACAAGAATCGACATCTGTCCACTTGGTCGATCTACATTGAAGCTAATTTGGTCCGATTAATTTATGTTATTGTTGGCATTATTAAATTTCCCCGCTCGCTACTGCGTACAAGAGACCAGCACCCAACCATGGCACATAAAATAAATTAAACTAATTTACTATAGAATATGTAAATCGCAACCTCCATTTCTCGACCGACAACAAAATTTTTACAACTAACCTAACGCAAATCAAGTGCCGCACTAAAAAAAAGAAGTTTCACTAATCACCGCACACGTGGCGGGCCGACAGAACCTTAGACGGCGGAGAGATCTAGTATATCGCGCGGTAGGGATATTAATGGTCTTGCACTAATCGACGCCGTCGATGGCGCGTAGAGGTCTACACGTAAGCGGGATCTAGGGCCTTGAAAGGCTCGATGGGATTCTATTGCGTGGTCCCGAGAAATGCCATTGTATTTCCCGAGACAGATAGAACACCCGCACCTGCGAGCCGTGCAAATGGCAGCCTCCAGCTGTCCTTCTCAGGCAATTTCCACGTAGACCCATCTTTTTCTTTTAAAATAAGTTAAAACGCTTAGCTTAATCAAAGGCAAATTAACATTCATTTGCATGAATTACATTCAATGCCCTAGTACAATTTCCTGCTTAAGAATTTTAAGAGGAAATAGAAATTGTGAGATTTATAAAAGAAAAATATAGTAAATATAAGAATTGATATTTATGCCAAAGTAAAAATAGAAATTTATTTATACTGTGCTTTTTAAATATTTGCTCCGTTGTCGTTTTAATCACGTCACTTGGTCGCTAGTAACAGACAATTAAGCAAAATTTTAATCGAACTCTTTTGGTGTTTACCTTAGAGCAGTTGGGGGTTGCTGTGATGGAATCCTGGCCGCGCGTTGCGCCTACTTTGTCGCTGACCTTCTCATCATGCGGTCCCCCCCGCGCCGACCCCTTGTCCTCCGAAACGACCTCGTTTGGTCGCCCGGAGCTCTCCGAGTCGCCGCTCGGAGAACGGGCCAACTCCGCCGTGAACTCGCTGCTGTCCCAGCTGCTGCTGTTCCGGCGGTTGTTGCTGCCGCTGGAGCTCGTGGATAACCGGTGAGGCGCGATAGCCGACGTGGCATTGCGGCCGGGCGTCGGCGGCCGCTTCGCGATGGACCTCCGCCGCCCGACCTCCTCGCCGCAGCCGCCGTCTCGTCTGTGCAGTTTCCTCCAGAAGCTCCGCTTCCACAGCTTCCGCGAGAGGCCCCGAGGCAGGAGCCCCTTGCGGCTGCGAGGTTTGTTCTTCTTCGCCATGTCGCCCGACGGGGACTTGGCGGCGGAGTGGAACTGGAGGAGCTTCATGGCGTTGAGGACCTTGACGGAGGCTCTCTGCAGGACGGAGGCCGTCGCCGGAGAGCGCCGGCTGCTTCTCCGCGGGCGTCGTTTCGAGGGGGTCGAGGGTGCCGCTTTGAGGTCGATCTCGAGGAGGAACCGGACGGTGGAGCAGCACTGTCGGCGGGGGATGGTATGGAAGCCGTTGGACGAGCAGGAGCTCATGTCATCCCGCAAGTAGTCCTTGAGCATCAGAGGGCGCGGGTCCATCTTGAAGGACTTTCGATGGTGGAAATTAACGGTGGTTATTTCCATGGCGGGATGGGTAGCTTCTTCAGCAGGAAGTTTGAAACTTTTTCAAGTGAGTAGAGAGAGAGAGAGAGAGAGAGAGAGAGAAGATATGGGACTTTCTTAAAGAGAAGTAACCCTGTCCTTTGGTTTGATTTCGAGTGGGGTTTTTGAGAAAAGGCAGGAATTGTTGGAGAGACAGAGATTGAGCGCTTTTCGTGAAGGGTTCTTATCAAACAGAAGAAGCATTTATGGCAAAATGCTGAATGCGCACGGAAAAGGAGATCACAAAGGAAGATTTTCCCATAAATTCACCGTCAGAAAAGTGAACTGCTTTATCACTGTATTGTCAGAAGTACATGAACACAGAGAAAGAGAGAACACACCCTAAGAAACGAAGCTGAAGCTGAAGCTAAAGCTGAGAAAAAAGGGGGGAGAGAGAGAGAGAGAGAGAGAGAGAGAAAAAATAAGGGGAGAGAAAAGAATTTATATGGGCGTGGGCGGGGGGGGGGGGAAGCAGAGAGGTAAGTTCCTCGCTATAGCTCAACGAAGATCTCAAGGTGAAGTGGGAGAAATCTGAACTGACAGGCTTGCATTATTTTGTTGCAGAATTTGGCAGAGAGGAAGCAGAACAAGAAGCGGTAAAAGGAGGAGGAGGAGGAGGAGAAGCTTCATCCGAGCTTCTTCTGCCTGAGGCGATGTGGGTTTTTTGAATCTCAAGTATGGTTATTCTAATGTTTCGGATTTGAAAGTTTTGACAGAGATTTGCCAAAGAAACAGTTAAAATATGAGGCTTTTGAATCCGAATTGAATGTGGTGCGTGGGTTTTGGACGGGAGTAAGACCGGGAGTTGACCTTGCAGAATCTGATGGAGATTCGGCCAATTCGCCATCTCCCATGCTCACTCTGACCACAGTTCGCGCACTTGAGCACGTGTGCATGTCCTTTTTTCTTATGGCCTCGCGATTACATAAAGGAGAAGATTTTCGAAGCAGAAAGTGAAAACACCTGCGGCTTTTGAATGCGCACGTTGGTACCTGCGGATCTGTGCCGATCTGTCGCTGCCACGGGCCTCCCCCCCTCACGAGCACACTGTACGATATGACAGTCTGTGAGAGAGAGAGAGAGAGAGAGAGAGAGAGAGATTTGTTTGTTTACTCTGCTTTTCTCTGTGTTTTCTCTGTTTCTTTACGTTCAGAGCCACAAACTTTGTGAAGGGAGATTCGAGATTAGCCCAGATTTTTTTGGTCTTTGGCATGCCTGATTAGATCTTGTTTCGGTTAAACAAGTTGGCCGGTTTCCTTGGAAAAATTAGAGGTGGAGAAGCTGCCCATTCTTCTTGGAGTTTTGCTAGATGGTTTAGCTCAATATGAGAAGAGTATCGTCCCACAGAGATTGATGATAATAAACCAATTAAATATTAAAAATAGACTAATTCTAAAATTTATCTAACAGATCAAAAAATAATTGAGAACAAATAAAAACTGACAATTTTTAAAAACGAAATTTTATAAAACTAAAGGCAGATAATCAATCGGGTAAAATATGTTAGAGCATCCGATTTCACCATAACCACTAGATATGAATTTCGGATCATTATGCATACAAGAACAATATCAAGCATGTGATAGCGGAATTTCCTAATCTATTTACTATCCTATCTCTAGGTATAGCAAACCTACTCTGTTTATCAATTCACTATATTTCTATGTGAATTTAAATAAACATAAGCGCATTAAAATCTGTGAATATTCCCGGTTTACAATGAATCTTTTGGACCACCTTATCACCGAAAGCTACACAAATAACATGGTATATTTCTATCCACATTTAATTCATGGTTATATATTATAATGAGCAATTGCATATTATCACTTTTCAGTCTCAAACATGCACATAAGATCATTCAAGTGGTGGCCAATCACCTAAACGCATTAAGCACAATAATATATAACTCACATGAATGAAATTACTTGCAAAGCATAAAAACATGAAATTCATATCATCATGGTTAGGCTACATCGTAGCTCTAACAAAGAAAATTAGAACATAATAGAAGAAAAAGCAAAAATAGAAATTAAATCAAACATCTTGAATCAAAGAACAAGAATTCTGTCACCACTTTTGTCTTCTCTTCAAAATACTTGAAAAACTCTCAAAACACTAAAAACAAAAACGATCTCTCTCTTAAAACTCATCCATGTTCCCCCAAGTTATCATATTTATATAATAACATCCAAGACTCCTCTCACAAGGCAATTACTTCTTTTTTCGCATAAAATTAGGGAATAAATCGTAGAATTCCCAATGTGATATCCACCTTCTAACTCTTCTCTGGGTCACATATTCCTTTCCTTCTTTTTGCAATATTTTCCTTATTTTCTCCAAATCTCAATGTTCTGCATAAACAAGGAAATATTAAGTAAATAAAAGGAAATCCAAATATATTCTAGCAAATATTGCATTATTTATTGCCTAAAGTAGATAAAATAACTCTATTTTTATAGAGTTATCAAACCCCCAAACTTAACATTTTGCTAGTCCTCGAGCAAAAGGCAAGATATAAGACATACTCAAGCTAACACCCCCTCCATGACTTCCTTCCATAATTGCTCAAAATCACAATTCAAAGAAAAACACAAATTTCATCCAAACATTGAAATAGATTCATAAGTTAAAACCGATTCTAACTATGTGATCCAAGTGTGTGTGTGTGTGTGAGTCCTCATCTTTTGAATTATATGCAATCCAAATAAGTTCACATTGGTATGCAACCTCTCAAAAACTCTTTATAATTATAACCAAATCTCATAAGTTTGCTTTTCATTCCTCTCTCCACTAATGTAAGCTAATCATCCAACCAAAAATCAATAGGACTTTCCTCAGGTTGTAATGTAAGGCTGGGCTAACGGTGAGATAATGGTAAATTTAAGCTTAAAACACCCATGAACACATTGACTTCTAGGATCTAATTAGAGCACATGCTACTATCCCCAATTTCACATCTTCAAAATAATCTTTCTGTCGCTAGGGATCATCATTCTTCCTCTTTTTTTTTTTCTTTTTTTTTTTTTTTTTCTTCTTTTTTTTTTCATTGCTTTATGGTGGAGTTCCTCCCTAAGTCCCTCCTAATATAACGTGAACATTCCCAACCCATTGAGTATCCCAAAGGCTCACTCAATTGAAAGTTGGATAGGGAACCATAAAAGCAATATTTTTTTTTTTTTTTTTTTTTTTTTTTTTTTTTTTTTTTTTTTTTTTAAAGAAGATACACCCAAACAACCATAGCAATCAAATTATTTCCATGCTCCACCCTTCCTCCCAAATTGCTATTATGCTCAAATAAACTTTTATCCTAAAAAAAATCAACATGTTCATGGGACATGGGACAATGATATAATTTGGCAAAAGGTAAGCTAAAAAGTACGTGGGTGCCAATAAAAGATTGGATAATAATTAAGGCTCAACGGGGTGACTATGGATAAATAAATAGGGTTGGCTTAAAAAGGCTCAATCGATCCAAAAATTGCCTAAATCATTTTCTCAATTAGATGTAGCCTAGGATTTCGCCTCAAGAGAAAATCAAACAAATTCTAAGATTTGGGTGAGATCTAAGAAAAGCACATACTTCACATGAATGTTCTCTAGATGTACACACTACTCAAAAATTAAGGACTTCTAGTGCTCAAAGTGGATCGACATCATCAGAATCAAAATTAACTCACATATCATTCGCAAGTTTGAACAAAATTTAAATTTTCCTAAGAATCGCAAAAATTCACAACAAGGAATGCAAAAAAAAATTTCAGATTTAGCAAAAAAAAATTTTTTTTTTTTTGAGCAAAAATTTTGTCTCCCCCAAACTTGAATGAAGCATTGTCCGCAATGTGAAAAACAAAAGAAACAAAAGAAAAATAGGAACAAGAAAACTCCCCTTGCTGTAGGATGTGTCCATGGATGGTCTTGATGACTAAACTCTAAAAAAGTGTGATCCTTCAAGAAATAAAATTAACCTGGATAAAAGAAAAATAATAATTCATCTTGTTTTTTTTTTTTAAAAAAAAAAAAAATGAACGAAAAATTAATGAAGAAACATAATAAAAATGCTTGGGTTGCCTCCCAAGAAGCGCTTGCTTTATAGTTTTCAGCCAAACTATCTCAGATGTCGCTATTCTGGAGGATGAAGTTCAATAGTGGTCTTCTGCTTGTTGTAACCACCTTCAAAGTAGGGCTTCAAACGTTGACCGTTCACCTTAAATGTGCCTTCGGTATCATGTGCAACTTCAACTGCTCCGTATGGAAATACCATGTGGATTGTATAAGGACGGACCATCGAGAACGTAACTTTCCTGGAAAAAGTTTAAAACGAGAGTTATAAAGTAAAACTTTTTGGCCAATTTCGAACTCTCTTCTGAATATGTGTTTATCATGCCATCTTTTGGTACGCTCCTTGTACATTTTAGCATTTTCATAGGCCTCATTGCGAAATTCCTCCAATTCATTTAGTTGCAACAATCTTCTTTCACCTGCAGACTGCATGTCAAAATTAAGAAATTTCAATGCCCAATATGCTTTGTGCTCTAATTCCACCGGTAGATGACAAGCCTTCCCAAACACTAGCCTAAAAGGAGACATACCAATTGGGGTTTTGAATGCTGTCCTATAGGCCCAAAGTGCGTCATCAAGTTTCATTGACCAATCTTTCCTAGAGGCATTCACTGTTTTTTCTAAAATTCTCTTGATTTCTCTATTTGAAACCTCTACTTGACCACTAGTTTGAGGATGATAAGGGGTTGCAATCTTATGTGTGACTCCATACTTACTCAAAAGTGCTTCAAACTGTTTGTTGCAAAAGTGTGTTCCCCTATCACTTATGATTGCCCTAGGAGTGCCAAATCGCGTAAAAATATTTTTCTTCAAGAATTTGATAACAGCCTTAGCATCATTTTTTGGCAATGCTACAGCTTCTACCCACTTAGACACATACTCCACAGCCATTAAAATGTATAAATTACCATAAGAAGATGTAAAGGGTCCCATGAAATCAATACCCCAAACATCAAATAATTCACACACAATAATGTTGTTTAAAGGCATCTCATTTTTTCTAGAAATATTTCCAGTTCTCTGACACCGGTCACATGAAGCTACAAAGGAGTAAGCATCTTTAAAAAGTGTGGGCCAATAAAATCCAGATTGTAAAATCTTAGCTGCAGTTTTGGTGGCACCAAAATGACCACCTGCCTCTCTGTCATGACAATGATGCAGGATATTTGCCTTTTCTTCATCTGGAACACATCTTCTTATGACCTGGTCTGCACATACCTTAAAAAGAAAAGGTTCTTCCCAAAAATAATTTTTAACATCAGCAAAGAATTTTTTCTTCTGTTGATATGTTAATTCAGGAGGGAGAATATTACTTACCAAATAATTCACAAAATCAGCATACCAAGGAATTTTTGTGGATTTGATGGAAAAAATTTTCTCATCAGGGAACTCTTCCACAATTGGACTTACCTCTTCCTCCAAATTCGGAATTCTTGACAAGTGATCTGCAACTAGATTTTCAGTCCCCTTCTTATCTTTGATTTCCAAATCAAATTCTTGCAGCAAAAGAATCCACCTGATTAAACGTGGTTTTGATTCTTTCTTTTCAAGTAGATACTTAAGAGCAGAGTGGTCAGAATAAACTATAACTTTCGAGCCAATTAAATAAGAACGAAATTTATCAAAAGCAAACACTACCGCCAAAAGCTCCTTTTCAGTTGTGGCATAATTCAATTGAGCTCCAGATAGGGTGCGACTTGCATAGTATATGGTTCGAAAAATTCCATCCTTTCTTTGTCCAAGTACAGCTCCAACAGCCGAGTCACTAGCGTCACACATCAACTCGAAAGGCAAATCCCAAGTAGGCGCAATCATGATAGGAGCCGAAATTAACTTTTCCTTCAATGCGTTAAATGCCTGCAAACAATCATCAGAGAAGTCAAATTTAGAATCTTTTTCCAACAATTTAGAAAGGGGTCTAGCAATCTTAGAAAAATCTTTAATGAAACGCCTATAAAATCCTGCATGTCCCAAAAATCCTCGAACAAGCTTCACAGAGGTAGGAGGCGGCAGTTTTGAAATAACTTCAATCTTAGCTCGGTCCACCTCAATTCCTCTTATAGAGATCTTATGGCCTAGCACAATCCCTTCCTGCACCATAAAGTGACACTTCTCCCAATTCAAGACAAGGTTAGTCTCCTCACATCTTTGTAACACCGAAGCTAAATTATTCAAACATGAATCAAAAGATGTGCCAAAAACAGAAAAATCATCCATAAATATCTCAATATATTTTTCCATCATGTCAGAAAAAATAGCCATCATGCATCTTTGAAAAGTAGCAGGTGCATTACAAAGACCAAAAGGCATTCTCCTATAGGCAAAAGTACCATAGGGACAAGTAAAAGTAGTTTTTTCTTGATCCTCAGGTGCAATAGGAATTTGATTATAACCAGAATATCCATCTAAAAAGCAGTAAAACTCATGCCCTGCAAGTCTCTCCAACAATTGATCAATAAAAGGCAAAGGAAAGTGATCTTTACGGGTGGCATCATTCAATTTTCTATAATCCATGCAAACACGCCATCCAGTAACGGTTCTAGTCGGAATTAATTCATTATCATTATTTAGTTGAACAGTCATACCTCCTTTTTTTGGAACAACTTGCACAGGACTTACCAGGAACTATCAGAGATAGGATAGATGATCCCTGCATCAAGTAACTTAATTACCTCAGCTTTCACCACTTCTTGCATTTTCGGGTTCAAACGCCTCTGAGGTTGGATAGTGGGTTTATGTTGTTCCTCCATCAAAATTTTGTGCATGCAAATTGAAGGACTAATTCCCTTGATGTCAGCTATTTTCCATCCAATTGCACCTTTATGTTCTCTCAACACTCTAAGTAGTTTCTCCTCCATCAAATCTGTCAAAGAAGAAGATATAATTACTGGTAAAGAAGAAATTCCATCTAAATAAGCATATTTCAAATGAGAAGGTAAGGGTTTGAGTTCAATAATAGGAGACTCTTCAATTGATGGCTTAAGCTTCGTTGTGTGTTGTCCCAACTCCTCAAATTTTGTTGCCTTAGGCCTTGAATATGTTGGATTTGCCTCCATAAAATTTGCATACTCCATTATCTCCTCATTCTCAATTTCTCTGTCTTTTGGTTGAACCAAACATGCTTCAAGTGGATCTTTAAAAATATTTTCTTGAAAAACATTATTCACCAACTTATCAACTATCTCAACTCTAAAACAAGAATTATCATCAGAAGGATATTTCATTGCTTTAAAAACATTGAAAGAAACAAGATCATCTTGAACTCTAAGAATCAACTTCCCTTGTTGTACATCAATAAGAGCTCTTCCTGTTGCTAGAAAAGGACGACCTAAGATAAGTGGTACCTCAAAATCTTCCTCCATGTCAAGAACTATGAAATCTGCAAGGAAAAATAAACTTGTCAACTTTTACCAATACATCTTCCACAATACCTCTAGGATATTTAATTGATCGATCAGCCAGTTGAAGTGACACTGTGGTTGTTTTTACTTCACCCAATCCTAATTTCCTGAAAACAGAGAAAGGCATCAAATTAATACTTGCACCTAAATCACACAATGCCTTTTCAAAGTAAGAATCTCCAATAGTGCAAGGAATTGTAAAACTCCCTGGATCTTTTAACTTCGGAGGTAATTTATTTTGTAGGATAGCTGAACATTCCTCATTCAACTTCACAGTTTCGTAATCCTCTAGCTTTCTTTTGTTTGCCAAAATCTCCTTCAAAAATTTTGCATAGCTAGGCATTTGCGCTAAAGCATCTGCAAAAGGAATATTAATGTGCAATTTTTTAAAAACATCAAGAAATTTAGAAAATTGCTTATCTATTTTGTGCTGTTGGAGTCGCTGAGGGAATGGAACTGGTGGCACGTATGGCTTGGGATTATCTGGAAAAAGTTTGCTCTTGCTTATCTCCTTTGGTTGTTTCTTGTCCTCTTCTTCTTTGTTTCTGGAAATCTCTTGTTTGGTTTCTTCTTCACCCACTTGTTTACCACTTCTCAAGGTTATAGCTTTTACATTCTCAATTGGATTTTTCTCTGTATTGCTAGGCAAAGAACCCTGTTGTCTCCCAGACATCATGTTTGCTAACTGCCCCACTTGCATCTCCAGATTTCTGATTGAAGCCTCTTGATTCTGAAATCTCACATCTGTGCTCTTGATGAAGTCCTGAGTAGTGTTGGCAAGTTTTTTGACTATATCTTCTAGACTGGACTTTGTCTCTTCTGGTTGTTTGAATCCCAGTGGCAGTCTTGTCACATTTTGATTATTCCATGAAAAATTTGGATGATTGCGCCATCCCGAATTGTACGTGTTGGAGTAGGGATTATTCTGTGATCTGTTAAAATTCCCAACAAAGTTAGCATTTTCATTAGATTGAGCAAAAGTGTTACCTACCTGACATTCTGTGCTAACATGTCCTCCACCACAGAAATCGCATGTCATATTCTGAATTTTCATGCCTGAAACACTCATATTATCTATCTTTTTGTTGAGTGCTTCAATTTGTGCAGTGATTGCTGTGAAAGCATCCACCTCATGAACTCCGCTAGCTTTTCGCACTGATATCCTCTCAGTAGGCCACTGATAACTATTGGATGCCATCTCCTCTAATAAGTTGTAGGCTTCTTCTGGTGTTTTATTATTCAGAGTTCCCCCTGCAGCTGCATCAATCATATAATGAAGATTTGTATTACACCCATTATAAAAAGTTTGTACCTGCATCCATACGGGTAGTCCATGATGTGGGCATCTCCTAAGAAACTCCTTGAATCTTTCCCATGCTTCATACAATGATTCATTATCCATCTGCATAAAATTAGTAATATCGTTACGCATTTTTGCAGATTTTGCAGGTGGAAAGAACTTACCAAGAAATTTTTGGGCCATATCATTCCATGTAGTGATCGATCCTGCAGGAAGAGAAGAGAGCCAGCCTTTAGCTTTGTCTCTAAGAGAGAATGGAAATAATCTCAATCTAATAGCATCATCTGAAACTCCATTATATTTAATTGTGTCACAGATTTCAAGAAAAGCATCGATGTGAGCGTTTGGATCATCGCTTGGTAGCCCACTAAATTGCAATTGATTGTTGAAGCATCTGAATCGTGTGATGGCTTGATCTCAAAGTTGTTTGCTTGAATTGCAGGTCTCCTGATACTTGATGTGGTGCCCTCAATTGTTGGTGCAGCATAATCTTTCAAGAGTCTACGTTGATTTCTACCATCATCAACTCCCTCCATCTTTTTAACGTGATTTCTCTGTTCTCTCAGTCGCCTTTTAAATGTTCGTTCGATTTCTGGATCAAACTCAGTAAGTTTTCCTTGTTGGCTACGTGTCATGCACCAATGTATACTCTGAAAAAAAAAAAAAAAAAAATAAAAGCTAGATTAAACTTAGAATTATCCGGTATCAATATTAATTGGTATTAAATAAACAATCCCCGGCAACGGCACCAAAAACTTGTTCGTAAAATTCTGCACGTGTCAACGAACACGTTGAACAAGTAATACAATGATGAGAAGAGTATCGTCCCACAGAGATTGATGATAATAAACCAATTAAATATTAAAAATAGACTAATTCTAAAATTTATCTAACAGATCAAAAAATAATTGAGAACAAATAAAAACTGACAATTTTTAAAAACGAAATTTTATAAACTAAAGGCAGATAATCAATCAGGTAAAATATGTTAGAGCATCCGATTTCACCATAACCACTAGATATGAATTTCGGATCATTATGCATACAAGAACAATATCAAGCATGTGATAGCGGAATTTCCTAATCTATTTACTATCCTATCTCTAGGTATAGCAAACCTACTCAGTTTATCAATTCACTATATTTCTATGTGAATTTAAATAAACATAAGCGCATTAAAATCTGTGAATATTCCCGGTTTACAATGAATCTTTTGGACCACCTTATCACCGAAAAGCTACACAAATAACATGGTATATTTCTATCCACATTTAATTCATGGTTATATATTATAATGAGCAATTGCATATTATCACTTTTCAGTCTCAAACATGCACATAAGATCATTCAAGTGGTGGCCAATCACCTAAACGCATTAAGCACAATAATATATAACTCACATGAATGAAATTACTTGCAAAGCATAAAAACATGAAATTTATATCATCATGGTTAGGCTACATCGTAGCTCTAATAAAGAAAATTAGAACATATAAGAGAAGAAAAAGCAAAAATAGAAATTAAACCAAACATCTTGAATCAAAGAACAAGAATTCTGTCACCATTTTTGTCTTCTCTTCAAAATGCTTGAAAAACTCTCAAAACACTAAAAACAAAAACGATCTCTCTCTTCACTCATCCATGTTCCCCAAGTTATCCTATTTATATAATAACATCCAAGACTCCTCTCACAAGGCAATTACTTTTTTTTTCGCATAAAATTAGGGAATAAATCGTAGAATTCCCAATGTGATATCCACCTTCTAACTCTTCTTTGGGTCACATATTCCTTTCCTTCTTTTTTGCAATATTTTCCTTATTTTCTCCAAATCTCAATGTTCTGCATAAACAAGGAAATATTAAGTAAATAAAAGGAAATCCAAATATATTCTAGCAAATATTGCATTATTTATTGCCTAAAGTAGATAAAATAACTCTATTTTTATAGAGTTATCACCTTGAAAAGCAGATCTAAATATGTTGCCATGCTCATCTTAATCAAATTTACTTGAATTCTTTTTTAGATAGGGGCAACTATTGAAGAATCTTTGGAGGTATTCAAAAGGCGACATTCTCCTAGATGAATCTTCGTTGCATCCTTACTTTTGGCCATGATCTTTTGGTCCACATTGACTCTAACCTCATATTAGAAAAAGCCTGTTTGGCTTGGTTTAGTTCCAGTATACTTTATTTGTTGTCGGGAAGGCTACTCTATACCTCAAGACCTCAATAGCACCATCGATGAGTACTAATTCCGACATTGAAATCCTTTGTTTCCACCTCTTTCAAAGCACCAGCGTGAAATTCTATAAGCTAGTTCAGTTGATTTTGGTCATTATTGTTGATTTCCTTGTGAATCTTAATATTAGGATGTGGTTCATATTCTCCATCAAAGAGAAAGCACGGGGTCCCACTCTTAATTGAGAGATATAGCAAAGAGGTGGGGTCCGGGGGGGTCGCCCCGGCAGGGGGTTGTAGGTGGCAACGCCGCCTCCCGGACTCCAAATGGCTTTTATAATTTGGGCTTATATTTTAATAGTACTTTGGGTTTAGGCCCATAAATAGTTACTAAGTATATATATAGTCTCTTTTTGTTGTAATTAAAGGATGTAAAAGAGAGGTGAAAGGTGCTAAATATAGTTAAATTTTTTGCTGAACACAATCCTAGTTTAAGGATGAACCGTGATAAAACTTTGTATCTCAATTTCTCTTCCTTCCCTTGCATGTGAGCTCAGTGTTAGATTGCTCTCCTTTAATCCAGATATCCTTCTTCATAGGATATGAAATCTGCCACCGGGCCTACGTTATTACACTACAATGCCCACAACCCTGAAATCACATCCGGCTTCATCCACTAAATACCAAAACAAATTTGGAGCCCCCACCAATCGACCTTCATCTTTGATACCATTTGTAGGGAGCGCATAATAGAAATCTAATACCTTTCGCCTAAGGAGATCACTAAAAGGGAGCCCAATTCCGAGTCTACCAACATATTTAGTTGGACCCACATTCAATCAAAAACTTAAGCAATAAGTTATGGCACAACTAGAATATAATAACTGCTTTACACCACATCAATCCGAAGTGAAATTTTTTTAACATAACTCACATGTGCATCCTAACATTTATTAGGATTTGACTGAAAGTGGTTCTTGCTGATATATGAATTAGGGGTGATCGGTTTCCGGTCCGATCCGATCCCACCTAGGAATAGGGAACTAGACCATCTTTTCCCGCAACTGGATCGGTCGATCTGGTTTGATTCCTCGATGGTCCAATGGATCCGATCACAGCGAAGTACCTGATCAAACCTCTCTCCAAACCCTAAATCCATAGCCAAAACACGAGCAAAAATCACAAATTTGAATAGAACGCGAGATGATCAAGCATGCACTGGCAAAAAAACGTCGTTCAAAGAGTTTCAACTGGTATGCCAGTCAAAGTTGCAAAATTGCTCGCTGAATCCCACTGTTTTTTTTCAAGGGCCAAACAGAGTATGTACTCTTGAAAGGATATAACACACGCCAAGAAGAAGGAGAGGCAGAAACATGAAAATCTAAGAGCTTTTTCTTGTTCCAATGGGA
The DNA here is from genome assembly GCA_024733475.1 of Syzygium grande. Classification (NCBI taxonomy): domain Eukaryota; kingdom Viridiplantae; phylum Streptophyta; class Magnoliopsida; order Myrtales; family Myrtaceae; genus Syzygium; species Syzygium grande. Next base: position 37,500,066 of record JAMXDD010000001.1, on the reverse strand, counting down.
AATAAAGAAGATTTTCCCAGGTAAGAAGAGATGGCAAAGAAAGAGTAGATCCATGCGAGCAGGTTACTGGGTGTGTAATGGTTTAACAGCAGAGAGGGAACAGGGGGAAAAAATCAGCCGGCTTACGGTTTCTTTTGGGATTTTTAAGCAATTAAAAAAAAATAACTAGTCTGAGTGGGCAATTTCACCCTTGGAACCAGACCGAAAATCTCCTGTTCCAATTTTATGGAACTGAAAACCAGACCGGCACCTCCGGGAACGGCTCAAAACCCATCGATCCAGTCGGTTCCTTTTGCACACCCCTAGTATGAATTACCCATTATCCATTGTTTAAACTGTTGTAACTGTGCACCTAATACAATTATGCACAGTAGGTATCTAATATTCGAAAATGGGCAGAATTACCCTTGGCTAATACCATTACTTCTTCTATCCGTAAGTTGCAGTTTCCTCAGTATATTGTAAAGCTTTTTTTGTAGCGATTTGCTCATCCCCTATCCAATTCTCGTGAAGAGTGTTCTTTTCCCATCAAAGCCTTGAGCGCATCTCTAAGGCATAGAGAGAGATTCGATTGAGCAAAAACATGGGCCAGAAAGCAAAGGCAAAAGGACATTCAGGCCCAGGGCCAATCAATATCATCATGGACTGTTCATCTTCGCCCTCCAATTCATATGTTCTTGCCTGATCTGGAAAGTCCCATTGGAATTCCTTGGTGCGTGCGTGCGTGGAATTCCTTCCCCGGACTCGGGTCGGGTCCGCTGCTCGCTAGTTCAGGTACGCCGCTGTCATTGGTTTCGCGGGACCCATGTTTTTGTTTGGTTTTCCGCACCACAAACCGGGATTTGTCGAATGCTGTAAAGTGTCCAAACAGACACTGATAAAACTGTTGGCTCGGTCCCCCCAGCTAACATAGATAAATATAAAAAAAAAGAGAAGGAAGTCAAAAGGTCAAAAGGCAAAGAAATTTGAAGAGACGGGACTCCTCTTGCACACGCTTGAGAAGAGAGGCGAGAAAGTGCCCTCTCACCGAGTAGAGCACGCACATGAGGAGAAGAAAAAACACAGCGGCTTTGACGAAGATGTTGGCAGCATTGGCAGCCACTCGTTGTTGGAATTGGCTCAAATTTCTAATATGTTGATCGTGACACCAAGACCTACGAGCTGCTCGGTTCCGTTCATTGAAAGCCTTCTCCAAGTAATCCCTCGCAATCTTCAACCGTGGTTAGGATTTCATGCTCCATTTATACTAATCTATCTTCGTGGTGATAAAATACTGTTGTATTGTTAATATTCAGTTTCAAGTGTGTGACCAAAGAAGAACCTTTGTGTATCCTACTATTTTTATGATTATTAGAAGTTTTTTTTAGCGGTCCATGGTCTTTTTCCGCATTGGGTTTTCCACTTAAATTCTTGCTGTTGTTGTTGCTTTTGTCCCTTTATTGTTCCAGCATTATACATACTTGTTTTGAGATCGTATTACCGGAATATACTGTTGGTTCTTGCTGTGGTAAGTCAATTTTAGTCGGTTCAATTTTGGGATAGAAATTGATCATGAATTAGGTTAGTTCTTGGTCCGCTGGAGTCCCTATCTCGGAGAGCCCTAGCAGACTTCTAATCCATCTCTTCTTTGTTGATGGAAGAAAGCCTACTGTGGTCCCAGACAAGATGAGAAAAGCCCTATTTATGTTCTTAGTTAAGCCTAAACTGCAATAAAACATTAGCGCTATCATTTTCTATTTATTCCTTAACAGTTACTTTTGTCTATTTTATTTATTCCTAGCAAGCACCCTTCTCAGTTATTCTACCTAGGGGTGATCGGTTCAAGGGTAGGTTGGGTTAGGTCCAGACTTGAAACCTGAAACCAACCCTGTTATAATCGGTTCCCAATTTTTGGAACCCGGCCCGACCCCTCTATTTTCCTGGACCTGTTTTGGAACCGACCGCTTTTTTCCGATCCGGTTTTAGGGTCTACCCGAGAACCTGTTTTTTTTTTTCCTTTTTCTAGTTTCCATTTTTTCTAGCAAAATAATATATGTAGTAATGAAACGATTCAAAATAAAAGATGAATAATAAAAACCACTATCCATCAAAAGTAACAATCCCCAAAATGGGCAATTGAAATTACAATTCATCAAAATCAATAATCCAAAAACACTAAGTGGCAAAACATAGTCTAATCGCATAAATCTTTAAGAGTCACATTTCCAGAAATCTATTCAACATGTTTAGCTACTTATTTTGTGCCATGATGAGAGAACTCATCACTTCTATTTCCAAAAATCCGAAGGCTCCGATCCACACATCAGAATCTGATAAACAATTGTCCCATGCCATAAGAATTAAAAAGAAGTGGACAAAAAGCTCCATCATCCTTCCCTATCTTGCGAGAGGACAAAAAGCTCCAACTGAAAAGTAATGAATATACAAATTAGTGATTACTGATTAGGATATGGGATCTTGGTGATTGCCCACTCGAGGGAGAGTTATAGATTTGCTGTCTTTTTCTTTTTGACTAAAATAGACCTAACATCAGGACATATATCTAAACATATACACTGACCTTTTGGAGGCGGCCTAAATCCAGCTATGTTACCTTCAATGGGTTCAATCTCTAAGAAAAATCCTGAAATTCACACATAAAGAAAAATCAATAAGAAACCATGCTCTAAAGACAAATGCAAATATGCCGATTAATGAAGTCTATTTACTCACCACAAAATCGGAGCTTCCACAAAAGGAAGTCTATTTACCAATGATAATGTCCTCGGTAAGACAATCCAAATCTAAAAACCCAAAAAGAGATTAAATAAAGTATTCACTTAATAGATAATATGTGAATGAATTACAAAATAGAAAGAAATTTAAACGACTTACCTGACTCAAACTTTTCCGCATTCTCAATGCACTCTTCAATATTAATTGACACGCGAATGGCTCTCAACCAATCTTGAGTGCAAATCAAACCTTCCACCACTCTAGGAGTCAAAGAACTTCGAAAGCCGTCAAGCACACGTCCTGATGTACTAAAAGTCGACTCCGAAGCAACGGTAGTGACGGGAATTGATAAAACATCCCGAGCCATCAAAGATAAGATTTTATACTTTGACCTAGTACTCTTCCACCACATCAAAAGGTTAAGATTAATGACATCTTCACTTTCGGCTTCAAGATACCGATCAAGCTCAGATTTGTTTTCATCTAGCACTATTTTCTTCGTGTGAAGAAAGCTTTGTCGCCAAGCTTGGATGTCATCCTCATTGTCACCTTCATTGTCATCAGTATTGACATTGGAACCACTACTACTAGTACTCACACTTGAAGTACCAATTTTGCTTACTAGAACCAACAAGGGATTACTCATAAAATTTATACAAACGCTCCAAGGCCAACTTCACCTTATCATGCATCTCATCAATTTTTGCTTCATCATCCTAAATTTGTCCGTAACAGAACTTCACATAATTTAACTTTTTTGTGGGATCAAACGCAACCGCAATCAACACCATCATGTTTATTTTATCCAAACTCCTATAATATTTGTCAAACTTCTCCTTCATTTTTAAACCCATAGCTTGAAGCTTAGGGTCTAAAGAATTCGCCGCATGATTCAAATATTTATACAAAAAAGCTATACCCTCAAAGTAATCATTTGAAGTAACATATGAACTCCCCGACATCTGTTTGGTGGCATTATAAAACTGTTTCAGAAATTTAGAAAGAATAATAGCATTTTCCCAATCTTCATTTCGAGGAGGATCATTGTCAATCTCCCTTAAGAAAGATGAATCATCTTCTTCCATCCTTTCAAAAGCTTTCCTGAACTTTATGGCGGTGTCCAACATCAGATAAGTGGAATTCCATCTAGTGGTAACATCAAGACAAACTAAACCCTTGTATGTGATTCTCCCGTTCTCAATACAAGATTTAAATGTTTTGGCTCTCATTGGAGAACTCCTCACATATCTAACTACATTTCAGATACGTGCAATAGAATCACGCACCTCATTCAATCCATCTCGGACAATCAAGTTTAATATATGAGCTGTGCACCTCATATGTAAAACATCACCATTCAAGATCAAAAGCCTTTCCCTTGAAAATTTTTCCTTCAAATAATTAATGGCCACATCATTGGAACTAGCATTATCCATGGTTATTGTCGACACTTTATTTTCTATTCCCCACTCATAAATGCACTTCTCGACCATTTTCCCAATCTCCCTACCCTTGTGACTATGCATCACCACAAAATTGATGATTCTTTTATGCAACGTCCAGTTTTCATCAATAAAATGTGCAGTGAGACATAAATAGTTCAAGTTCTGGATGGAACTCCACATATCAGTTGTAAGTGCAATCCTAGAATTAAGCTTACCAAAGTAAGCTTTCAAACAAGTTTTTTCACTCAGATACAACATCATACAATCTCTAGCCACCGTAAATCGTGATAAATGCTGGAAAAGAGGTTGTAATTCAGTGACAAAATCACGAACCGACACACTCAACCGTGGAAAATGGTTGTTCATCAATAATAATCATTCGAGCAAGCATATGCCTAGAACGTTCTTGATCAAACTTCCACGTTGTCAAGACACTATCACCACTAGTATTTTCCCCTGCCTCGCCAACCACATCTTTGTTACATGGTGCAAACAACATTTGTTTCTTATCTGCATGAGGATACTTTTTGCACTTTGTCAAGTGCTTCCACATAGTAGACGTTCCATGATCAACAGAACAAGTATACTCAGTCCCACAGTGAATGCACTTTACTCTAGTTGTTTTTTGTGTTTTCTCATCTATAGTTCTCGAAAAATTATCCCAGACGTCCGATTGATTAGCTCGCTTTTTACCAAGAGGAGGACGGGAGTTAGATACACCCACGTTGTTTGTCGCACTCACGGTCATAGAGTCCACTTCAGCAACTCCTTGGACTGGCAATTTCATGAGCGGACTCATTTCATTATATCCATCTACTTCAATTGATATTTCTTTGTCTTGATCCATCAACTAAAATCAAATTATACAACAATGTCAGGATTCTACTGAAAACAAATTATGCAACAATGACAAGATTCTCCAACTTAGCAAGAGCTCAACAAAATTTCTTTGATGAAATGCTACTTCTCTCACCAAAAGTGCTCAGATAGTTTACAATCCAGCTAGTCTATGCCAATCACTAGCCAAAAACAAAGCCTAAATTGACAGCTACAAGCTACATTACCTTGCATAGATACGAAGGATTACAAAAGACAAAAAAGTGGCTTTATTGTCATCCTATCTACTTCCACCATTATGCTGGGAAAACTCAAAGTCTTTATCTCGGTGGTCCAAAAGCGAGGTCTTAAGGTACTTCAACCGCAACTTGGCAAATATTATCAGTGGGTTCTTAGCTCCTGAAGATAATGACCAAGTTGTTGTGCACCGAGGAATAAGGCGTCAGCAACAAGAAAGAATTCAACATACCCAGAATCAAATAATACGGATATTTCAAAAATAGGACAAACCAAATATGTATATGCATCTTTATTGGGCGTAGTTCATTGCAAGGGGTAATTCAGTCGAACAGGTGATGTGCGAGAGATGGAAAGAGAAGCGAAGGGCATATAGAGGCAGCCGGATCAATCAAGCAGTGAGAGACAACAACAATTGGAACAAGAGGCCGAGATGCGAAGCAAGAAGAAAAGGGATGAACAATCGTATATCATCTTACTCGGGACAAGTGCGCGCGCCCGAAGAGAATCGACAGACAGTTGAAACTTGAAAGATGGAGTGCCCACACCACACCACCAAAAAAAATATGTATATGCAGATTTGTTCTCCTTATCAAGTTTAACACAGGCAGATAAGTCCGCAACAGCAGCTTCAAAATCCTTGAACTTGAAATTGACGATTCCTAGGTAAATAAGATACTCATAATTACATGTCAACAAAAAAACTTGAACTCGAACGCAAAACCTCAAACTCGAACTCGAACATTTCCCCAACACGAGAACAGATTCGGAGCTTGAGCTTGAAACCATCCAACCTTGCAACAAAGACGAAGAAGAAAGACTGAGGGAACGGAGGACTCACGGATCGGTGAGAGCCGGACGGGGGAAGCGAACGTGATCTTGCGGTGAAGAGAGAACTAAGACAGAGGAGCGGCGAAGAGAGAAGTGATACAGGGGAGCGGCGAAGAGAGAAGAGAGGTAGGGCAACGGCGAAGACAGAAGAGAGGTAGGGCAACGTGATATTCATTTTAGGTTTTCTTTTTACATTATCTTAAAAACCGGTTCTAAAACCAGTCCGGTTCGGTTTTTACTTAAAATCGGAAACCGGACCGGTTCTAACCGGTTCCAAAAAAATGGAACCGGTTCCCGAACCGGTTCTAACAAGAACCGGTACCTGGACCTATTTTTCGGGTGGGCGGTCCAATTTCCGGGTAAACCCGGTCCGGTTGCACACCCCTAATTCTACCAGGTCAATTTACAATGATAGTTTTCGAGTCTCCTATGAAGTAAGGGGGGGCCAGTTTCTCTTTTTCAAAGGCTCTTTTCATGCTAACCCCAAGAAGTTATTAGTTTTTAACTATCTCTCCTGGCATCTCAGTGCAGTCCTACAGCTCATGGCCTATCTTACCTTACCACAACAAAACAACAAGGTTGCCTATTTCTCCCCAACAGAAACATGTACTATTCCTGCTCACGTATTAACAATTGACTATAGTTTTGCCTGCTGGATTATGAGCCCACTAAATTTCCTTCCATTGCTCTTTTACTTGAAAAGCGTGAGCGCCCTTAAGATCGACCGAGAGGTTATCTCGACCTATCGCATTCCTTTACTGCTTGAGCAACTTTCTCGCTCGTATTGCCACTCAAACTCCTTATAAACCCCACAGGCAAGTATAGACAAAAAATATTCAAAGATTTTACTTCAGAAAGTAAAGGATGAATCGCTCTGATCAGACAACCCCAACGGATGAGACAACGATTCCACCAAAATGAAAATGAAACACAGATGCCTCGCCTATCCCAAAATGACTGAGGCTGTGAATGACAATTATTTTGTTTCAAAAATCGATTTCTTGCCAGAAATTGATTTTTCTATTTCTGTTTCTAGAGGAGTTTCTGAGCAAAAAAATAAGTTTGATAACGACACAAAATTTCTGTTCTAGAAATAGAAATTTGTTTGATAATGACACAAAATTTCTTCCTCTCAAGTGGCTGGTGAGTGGATGACGGGGGGAGGCGGCGGCGTGAGGAGGGCTGCCGGAGGCGGAAGCGGTGGCCGGTTGGACGGCGGCCGGTGGCCCACGGTAGCCCATGGTGGGAGGTGGGTGGCGGCCGAAGGCGGGCGGCGGCGGGAGGAGGGAGGCTGGCGGCGGGAGACGGTGGCCGGTAGCGGATGGCGGGTGGTGGAGGGTGGCCGTTGGTGGGATGCGGGCAACGGGAGACGATGGCTAGCAGTGGGAGGCAAGCGACGGGGGGATTTGGGCGGCGGTGGGAGGAGGACGGCCGGCGGTAGGAGACGGTGGTCGGTGGACAGCGGGCCGCGGTCGCCGGCAAGTGGGTGGCGGATGAGCGGCTGATTAGTAGCGAGGGCGAATGATGAGAAGAATTTTAACTTCTCATTTCCGTTCCAGAAATAGAGAAGCAAAAAATTTTTAATTTCTGATTTCTGTTGCAAATATATTTCTTGAACAAATTTTTATTCCAGAAATAGAAATTAAAATTGCGTTACCAAATGGATTTCTGTTCCAAACTTATTTCTGGAACTGAAATAGAGAAACAGAATGGTTATCATTTGCTGCCTAAGCTGCCACGGCTAAGTCAGACTCTTTCTATGATCCTATTCTATCCCTTGTTCTCTGTCTGGTCGGTAATGACTCCAGTTATACATGTGATGAGCATATTGACAGTTGACGCAGAATTCTGCCTATTCTACGGCACACAGAGACGCTGTAACGAGCTGATAATGGGGAAAATACAATGAAATCGAAATAAGATGCCAAGAGGAGGAACTAAAACAATGTAAAAGAATTCTTTTTGCAAAAAAAAAAAAAAAAAAAGCTGCATAATTTACGTTGTCGTCATCACAAGGAGTAATTCCACAGCGAAACATCTGCATGATCGCCTTCCGCATCGAAGTCCCAGCTAAAATGGACGCCGGCATCAGATGGTGTAGGCGACAGAAGAGGACACTCGAGCCACTTCTTCAGGTCGAACGACGTCGTCTCTTCAATCTCCATGCAATCACGCACCGTCTCTTGCTTGACCTTCTTATGATCACCGTCTTCGTCGTCTGGAACACGCACGCTCGCCTCCTGGCCGGTGCAAACGCTCCCTCCGCTGGCTTCGCCGCACGAAGAGACTGCCTCCTCTGCCTCGGCAGGGCGGAACGCCTCGGCCGCCACCGCCGCAGCCCTCCGTATCTCGGCCGGCTCGCGGGACGCCGGCGCGGGCAGCCGCCAGGCGGAGTCGGCGAAGTTGAGGCACGCGCCCTGCCTCCCGCGCAGGGCCAGTGCGGCCACGTCGTGGGCCCGCGCAGCCATCTCCGCCGTCGGGTACGTCCCGAGCCATATCCGGGTCTTCTTGTTGGGCTCCCGGAGCTCGCACACCCACTTGCCCCTGTTCCGCCTCCGCACTCCCCGGTAAACCGGGTGCCGCGTCTCGTTGAAGACCCTCCGCCCGGCAGGCTTCTTCGGCCGGCTCGACGCCAGCACCACGGCCTGCTCCTCGTCGGAGCATGCGGGGCGGCTCGAGGAGGAGTCCGACAGCGACGGCGACGGCGACGACTGCTCCGGCACCAGCACGTCCGACTGAAATTGCATGGCGATGTTCATCAAGAATATGGCTACACCAGAGGATTTGACCCCGCGGGTATCAGTTGAGATGTTTTTCTTTCGACTTTTTTTTCGCAGTCAAAAGCCGCAAAAGGCCGAGACGCGGACAGAAGGATATATACAGGAGGAGATCGAATGAATGGGTCCCACTCGGGTCGGTTTCTACACGGGAAGGGAAGGGGAACGTGTGAAATGAGGAAGCTGATTGGGCCCCACACGAGTTAGTTGAAAAGTGGTCCTGTTCTTTTTTTCTTTTGGGGGTACTTTTGGATTTGACCTAGAAAACTGTTGCTGCTGGGCAAAGCACCGACTTTTTTCAACGTGCCGGAAACCATTTGCAGCCGAAAGGAAGTAACACGTGCATTTCCGTGGTCATGATTAAAGAAAAAGTAAAATTCGCAAAGCTTACGTATTTGCGGACGTGTCGCAATCGTGCTTGTAATTTAAGTAGGCATAAAAGATCGTTATTCTGATTTCCGTGTGTTCGATAATTGGATTACGTTACTAAGATGTGTTAATTCATATCGATTCGCTTTCGAAGTGAAACATGTCGTGCCGCGTCGTATTCTTCAAGCTTTTTCTCCGGGATTGGCGTTTTTGTCTAGTGTCATATAATGGGACGTGTAAAAGGATAGTGGCCCGATTTTGCTCTCACGACATTCAATCAAATCGATCATATTGCTTAATCGATCAATTTACTATAACGGTTTGAATTTATTTGATATTGTTATAGACTTATCGTGCTAAAATGTGTGTCAGCTGCTAAGTGAGGGTGGGATACGTATTGTCAAGAAGCGCATACCAAATGCGACTTTTGTCGTACGTTTTGTTTTGATAGGTAAAAGGATGGGGTCAATCAGCACAAAAATCCCCATTTAGCGTCATCACCGTAACACCGTCGGTGTGTGATAAGTAAACCTGTCAAATTGGTAAATCGGATTAAGTTTGTATCGGGTCAATAATGGTCCAACCAAAATAAATACATTTAATCCGTTTTAACTCATTTTCTATACAATGCAAATATTGTGAGTAATACCCGTCCCCACTCAATTCATATTTCTAAAGCACTTTTGTATTTAACCTAATTTAGGAAAATTCATATCCAAACTGAGATGAGAACGCGGAGTAAGTGTGAGTGAGAGAATGAAGAGAGTTTTATAAGTAGATTATGTCTAAGTGAGTTGTAAACCCAATTATGACTCATTTAATACTCATATTATTTTGTGCTTTTACCATTTTTAACTCATTAATGATCTATTTATTAAACATAACTAACATATATAATAATTTAACTTAATATATATGGGTTAAGAAATTGATCTACGATTTATTTGCAAATTAGAGGTTCGTCCTTGATATGATTCAAACTTATGACGTGCGCGACTCTTTTGTTACTAGGCTATTGGTTCGTATCCTCGTACTAAGGGAAGAAGCAACAAGAAAAATTTTAAAAAAAAGATAAAAAAAACATGGGTGGACGGAGACTCACCTTATCCCTTGGTCAGCGGGTGCTCTCTTTCTTTGGGGCCCGATGTTTGGACCTTTTGTCGGATTCGCTCTTCGTTTCCCCTTTTGTAGCCAAGTTCTGAATTTCCTTCCCGCATAGAAAGAAGATAAAAGACGATTCACGTGAAATCGAACACATTGCCGAGTCAACGTTCTTTGCAGTGTACCGTGCGTGTGTGCATTTCGATGTCGATCGATTCGCATTTATGCACCGTCATCTCCATCAGTACGTAGGTAATCCCTTTCCCCTTTCTCACCCGTACTTTTGAAATCTGTTACTCAATTTGGCTCGAACACCACATGTTTTTTGTTCGTTATCGATATGAATATATATATGCGCACGTGCTTGGATTATGTTGCATTTTGTGACCGTTACCATATAAATTCGATCTAAGTTGCCATTGGCTTGGCCTCGCAAGATAGTATCGTTGCATCAATTATAGGGTCGTAGCGCCATGAGATTGTAGGGCTCGACTTCTCGTGCTTGCATCTCCCGTCTCGAGATGACACGTACATTGCGCGAAAGCTTTTTGTGATCCGTGGGCACGTGGTAGTAGAACTATTCGATGGGCATGTTGGATCGGGCACTTGGCATAAAAACCCTTTTTCAAACCCAACCATTTGCACTTTGGACCAAGACAGGCTCATTGTTTTGTGCTAGTACAAACTCAATGTTAAAAGATATCTCGAGTTTGAGTCCGATAGACAAAATCCAACTTGAGATTAATTATTATTTGGGAGGTCTCCATATTCGAAGTTTGGATTTCCTATGCAAGTTCGGAATCATGCATGCGGTGCATGGCAATTTTCGTTTAGTAGTTGTAGGCGGTTTTATTTCCAATTTGTAGTCCAAAGGATGTTGGACTTTGACTATGAAAGAAAGCAAAATATGAACATGTGTAAGAGAAAGGAAATAAAATCCCACTTGAAGTCCGCCAAAGAAAGACGAAATAGAAAAGTCAAAACTTGGACTTGTTGATCGAATCGCGGAATATCTTCTCCACATTAGGGTAAGCGGTTCCCGATTCGATCAGATCCAATCTAAAAATTGAGAACTAGATTGGGAGGACCGGTTCCCAATTTCTAGGACCAGAGATTGGACCAATTAGTTTTGAGACCATGAACCGGACCGGATCGGTTTAGTCCGATCTGGTTCGAATGGGACTAATCACTTATAAGTAAAGGCAAAAGGAAATTTGGCAAATTAGATTAGGTTTTTTTCAAAATTTTTAAAAGGTAAATAAATATATATATATGAAAAAATTAGAAAAATATATATTTATCGATCTGGTCGGGTTCCCACCCTAGAACCGGGAACCAAACTACTTGGAAACTGGTTCCACTTTTAAGAATAGGGAACCGAACCGATATTTTCGAGAACCGGACCAAACCAGTTGGTCCGGTCAAAGTTTGAGCGGTCTATCTTGCTCACCCCTTCTCCACATTGAGTAGGCCACTGTGTGTTCTTTTTCTACGGAATATATATTGCAAGGAATGTCGTGACATATGCAGTCTTGAAGCGCCCTAATGCTAGTGCTTGGTGTGCCGTGCAAGTGAACAAGAAACACTGTTATTGTGCATGAAGAAGGAAGCGTCGCGTTCATGAGTGCTTGGCAATGGGTGTTTCCGTGGATTCTCGTTCGTGAATTACATCCAAGAAGAATTAGTGTTCAAGCGTAAATCTTGTGATAAGATTTGTATATAATTCTTTTGCGAGATTAAGAGATTATTTCGTAAAGAATTGTGGGCTAAACACTGCGTGAGTTATTAGGTGTAATTGCGATTTGGAAAATACTGAGAGTGTTTAAGTGACTCGAGTCTAGTTGTAATTTTCGTTGTATCGTTTGATTTATAGTGAAATTCCGTGCTGCTCTCCCTGTGGACGTAGGTTACTACAACCGAGCCACGTAAATCTAGTGTTTGATTTATTTTCTTATTCTTTCAATTTTCTTGTTCAATCGTTTAATTTCCGCAACACTCGCCGTACATGACCATGTTTTTATCTATCTCTGGTTGAAAGTAACTTTCTCAAATCAATCTTCTAGTTTGCGAATTACATATGGACATAAATCGCTTTTTAAATTTAGTTAAGTTTGCATGTAGGCAAAGTCCATAACTTGTAACTCATCAATCAGAGGCATAATTGAAGAAAAAATGCAGCCCTCATTTTACACCAATTCTGGCTTTATATCGTCTGTGTTATCAGTGCACTAGCGCAACGAGATATATGCTCCATTTTACTTAAATTCTACATCGACGTGGATGGATTTCACATGGGAAAATTATTCGAATAACATGTAAATGCATTCGGAAACCTCTCGTTTTATGACGTATGCCAAGTGAAGTGTCATATCGTGTATATATATACACGTATATCTTAGCTCCCTCGACTATAAAAACCCCACCCATGTATACATATACATCGGTTTCGAAGTGTCCTCTACAAAATGTATCCTCTGCAAAATGGATTCCAGAACGGAACGTGGAACTCGATTTGCAGTTTGAACTCCGAAGGCGTCCTTGGCCAAAGCGAAGAAGGAAGGAACCCCCCTCCGCCAGAGAAAAAACCCAGAGAAAAAACCAAGCATTTGACGGAGCAAACGATGGTGGGAACAGCAGAGGATGAAGTCACCAGTACCACTGACTTGCCACGTCGGCGCTGAGCGAAGGACTTTCGGAGAGGACCCGCGACGGCGACGTGACGGAGACCGTTGGGCATCGGCGGGGGCGGTCAACGCCGAGGGAGACCGCCGCGACGAAGACCCGGTTTCGCCAATGGGAGTAACGATTCGTGGCTGATGGAGCATCAGGCGGTGGAGATGATGATTAGCCCCGACCGCTGAAACTGCGCCACCTGTCGCCACGAGATGTGTTGGGCTGGACGGACAATCCGGACCGCAGGAAGGAGTGGTCGGACATCGTTTAACCAAAGTCCCATCAACAAACTCGAACCCCGCGAGATCGATATCACAAATTTTTTTCTTTTGCACTGACAAATGTTTTAAAGGGATAAAGATGCAAATTGTTCTTAAATTTTAATGAAATATGTAATGTGATTTCTAAATTTTTAAAGTGTTCAATGTGGTCCTTGAATTTTACCCTAATGTATAATGTAGTCCATGTATTTTTAGATTGTTCTACGTGATCCCTAAACTTTTGATACTCTATTAAGTCCTTAGACTATATGAAAATGTTCAATGTTGTCATTCTATTAATTCAAGTAAGTCCAATGACTTAATTGATCATAAATCAAAAATTCATGGATCACATTGAATAATTTAAAAGTTCAAAAACCAAACATTGCACATTGGAGTAAAACTTCGGGGCTAAATTATACAAATTAAAAATTCAGAGATCACATTACACATCGGTTCAAAGTTCATATACCATTTGTATCATTTTCTCAATTTTAAATTATTCCCATCGCGACATTAATAACCCAATTTTTTTGTGTTACCCAAACATCCAAACTATACACATGTGACGTCAATATCCGACTTACGTATTTGAGGACGTGTTGCAATCGTGTTTATAATTTAAGTCAGCAAAAAAGATCATAATTCTAATTTCCGTGTGTTCGATAATTGGATTACGATACCAAGATGTGTTAATTCATATCGATTCTCGTTTGAAGTAAAACGTCGTGCCACAACGTATTCTTCGAGCTTTTTTCTCCGAGATTGGCATTTTTGTCTAGTGTCGTGTTTGGGACGTGGAAATGGACAGTGGCTCGATATTGCTCTCACGACATTCAATCAAACCGATCATATTGCTTAATCGATCAACTTACTGTAACAGTCTGAATTTATTTGATATTATTCTAGACTTATTGTGCTAAAATGTGTGTAAGCTGCTAAGTGAGGGTGGGATACATATAGTAAAACGTGTACCGAATGCAACTTTTGTCGTACATTTTGTTTTGATAGGTAAAAGGATGGGGATGAATCAACACAAAAATCCCCATTGAGCGTCATCACCGTAACTACTCAATGCACTCATAAATATATGAACCTGCCAATACAAGTCCCATCGATGTGTGATAAGTAAATCTATCGAATGGGTAGATCGGATTAAGTTTGTATCGGGTCGATAATGGTCCAACCAAAATAGACACATTTAATCCATTTTGACTCATTTTCTATTCAATGCAAATATTGTGAGTAATACCCATCCCCATCCAATTCATATTACTAAAGTACTTCTTTATTTAATCCAATTTAGGAAAATTCATATTCAAAATAAGGTGAGAACGCGGAGTGAGTGTGAGTGAGAGAAAATGAAGAGAGTTTTAAAAGTAGGTTATGTCTAAGTAAGTTGTAAATCCAATTATGACTTATTTAACACTTATATTATTTTGTGCTTTTACCATTTTAAACTAACATATATAATAATTTAACTTAACATATATGGATTAAAAAATTGATCTATGATCTATTTGCAAATTAGAGGTTGGTCCTTGATATGATTCAAACTTATGACGTGCGCGACTCTTTTGTTACTAGGCTATTGGTTCTTATCCTCGTACTAAGGGAAGAAGCAACAAAAAAAAAAATTAAAAAAAAGATTAAAAAAAAAAATGGGTGGACGGAGACTCATCTTATCTCTTGGTCAGCGGGTGCTCTCTTTCTTTGGGGCCCGATGTTTGGACCTTTTGTCGGATTCGCTCTTCGTTTCCCCTTTTGTAGTCAAGTTCTGAATTTCCTTCCCGCATAGAAAGAAGATAAAAGACGATTCACGTGAAATCGAACACATTGCCGAGTCAACGTTCTTTGCAGTGTACCGTGCGTGTGTGCATTTCGATGTCGATCGATTTGGATTTATGTACCGTCATCTCCATCAGTACGTAAATAATCCCTTTCCCCTTTCTCACCCGTACTTTTGAAGTCTATTACTCAATTTGGCTCGAACACCACATGTTCTTTGTTCGTTATCGATATGAATATATATATGCGCACGTGCTTGGATTATGTTGCATTTTGTGATCGTTACCATATAAATTTGATCTAAGTTGCCATTGGCTTGGCCTTGCAAGATAGTATCGTTGCATCAATCATAGGGTCATAGCGCCATGAGATTGTAGGGCTCGACTTCTCGTGCTTGCATCTCCCGTCACGAGATGACACGTACATTGCGCGAAAGGTTTTTGTGATCCGTGGGCACGTGGTAGTAGAACTATTCAATGGGCATGTTGGATCGGGCACTTGGCGTAAAAACCCTTTTTCAAACCCAACCATTTGCACTTTGGACCAAGACAGGCTCATTGTTTTGTGCAAGTACAAACTCACTGTTAAAATATATCTCGAATTTGAGTCCGATAGGCGAAATCCGACTCGAGATTAATTATTATTTGGAGAGTCTCCATATTCCGAAGTTTGGATTTCTTATGCAAGTTCGGAATCATGCATGCAGTCTATGGCAATTTTCGTTTACTAGTTGTAGGCGGTTTTATTTCGAATTTGTAGTCCAAAGGATGTTGAACTTTGACTATGAAAGAAAGCAAATCATGATCATGCGTCAGAGAAAGCAAATAAAATCCCACTTGAAATCTGCCAAAGAAAGACGAAATAGAAAAGTTCAAACTTGGACTTGTTGACTGAATAGTGGAATATCTTATTCACATTAGGGGTGAGCGATTCCCGATTCGATCGGATCCAATCCAAAAATTGAAAATCGGATTGAGAGAACTAATTCCCAATTTCTAAGACAGGGGATCGGACCGGGGATCGGACCGGCGAATTTTGGGCCCATGGACCGAACCGGTCCGGTTCGGTTCTAATGAGACCAATCGCTTATTAGTAAAGGCAAAAGAAAATTTGACAAATTAGATTAGGGTTTTTATTAAAAATTTTAAAAAGTAAATAAATATATATGAAAAAATAGAAAAATATATATTTATCGATTCTAGTCCGATTCTCACCCTAAAATCGAAAAACCGGACCGCCCGGAAACCGAGTTCCACTTTTAAGAATAAGGAACCGAACCGATATTCCTGAGAACCAGACCAAATTAGTCGATCCGGTCCCAGTTTGAACTGTCCATTTTGCTCATCCCTACTCCACATTGAGTCGGCCACTGTGTGTTCTTCGTTGGCTGCGGAATATATATTGCAAGGAATGTCGTGGCAGATACAGTCTTGAAGCACCCTAATGCTAGTGCTTGGTGTGCCATGCAAGTGAACAAGAAGCACTGTTATTGCGCACGAAGAAGGAAGCGCCGCGTTCGTGAGTGCTTGGCGATGGGTGTTTCCGTGGATTCCCATTTATGAATTACATCCGAGAAGAATTAGTGTTCAAGCGTAAATCTTGTGATAAGATTTGTGTATAATTCTTTTGCGAGATTAAGAGATTATTTCGTAAAGAATTGTGGGCTAAACACTACGTGAGTTATTGGGTGTAATTGAGATTTAGGAAACACTGAAAGTGTTTATCGACTCTAGTGTAATTGTAATCTCCGTTGCATCGTTTGATTTATAGTGGAATTCCGCGGCTGTTCTTCCTCAAGGGCGTAGGTCACTATGACCAAGCCACATAAATTTGGTGTCCGATTTATTTTCTTGTTCTATCAATTCTATTGTTCGATCGCTTGACTTCCGCAACACTCGCCGTTCATGACCATGTTTTTCTCTATCTGTGGTGGAAAGTAACTTTCTCAAATCAATCTTCTAGTTCGCGAATTACATATGGACATAAATCGCTTTTTAAATTTAGTTAAGTTCGCACGTGGGCGAAGTCCATAACTTGTAACTCATCAATCAGAGGCATAATTGAAGAAAAAAATGCAGCCCTCATTTTACACCAATTCTGGCTTCATATCCTCCGTGTTACCAGCACAACAGCGCAACGAGATGTATGCTCCATTTTACTTAAATTCTACATCGACTTGGATGGATTTCACAAGGGAAAATTATTCGAATAACGTGTAAATGCATTCGGAAACCTCTCGTTTTTTGACGTATGCCAAGTGAAGTGTCATATCGCGTATATATATACACGTGTATCTTAGCTCCCTCGACTATAAAAACCCCACCCATGTATACATATACATCGGTTTCGAAGTGTCCTCTACAAAATGTATCCTCTGCAAAATGGATTCCAGAACGGAACGTGGAACTCGATTTGCAGTTTAAACCCGAAGCGAAGAAGGAAGGAACGCCAACCCCCCACCACCCCCCCCCCCCCCCCCCCCCCCCTCCCGGGAGGATTAAGAACCAGCATTTGACGAAGCAAACGATGGTGGGAACAGCAGAGGATGAAGTCACCACTGACTGCCCACGTCAGCGCTGAGCTAAGGACTTTCGGAGAGGACCAGCGACCGCAACGCGACGGAGACGGTTGGGCAGCGGCGGGGCGGTGCGGTCAACGCCGAGGGGAGACCGCCGCGACGAAGACCCGGTTTCGCCGACGATAGTCAGGAATTCGTGGCTGACGGAGCATCAGGTGGTGCCGTGGTGGGCATGATGATCGGCCCCGACCGCTGAAACTGCACCACCTGTCGCCACGAGATGTGTTGGGCTGGACGGACAACCCGGACCACAGGAAGGAGCGGTCGGACATCGTTTAACCAAAGTCCCATGAACAAACTTGAACACCGCAAAATCGATATCACAAATTTTTTTTCTTTTGCACCGACAAATGTTTTAAAGGGATAAAGACGCAAATTGTTCTTAAATTTTGATCAAATATGTAATGTGGTTCCTAAATTTTTAGAGTGTTCAATGTAGTCCTTGAATTTTACCCTAATGTAGAATGTGGTCGTGAATTTTTAGATTGTTCAACGTGATCCCTAGACTTTGATACTCTATTAAGTCCTTAGACTATATGAAAATATTCAATGTTGTCATTTTATTAATTCAAGTAAGTCCAATGACTTAATTGACCATAAACCAAAAATTCATGGATCACATTGAATAATTTAAAAGTTCAAAAAACCAAACATTGCACATTGGAGTAATACTTAGGGGCTAAATTGTACAAATTAAAAATTCAAGGATCACATTGCACATTGGTTCAAAGTTCATATACCATTTGTATCATTTTCTCAATTTTAAATTATTCCCATCGCGACATTAATAACCCAATTTTTTTTGTGTTACCCAAACATCCAAACTATACACATGTGACGTCAATATCCAACTTACGTATTTGAGGACGTGTTGCAATTGTGCTTATAATTTGAGTCAGGAAAAAGATCATAATTCTGATTTCCGTGTGTTCGATAATTGGATTACGATACCAAGATGTGTTAATTCATATCGATTCTCGTTTGAAGTGAAAACTCGTCGTGCCAACAACGTATTCTTAGAGCTTTTTTCCCGAGATTGGCATTTTTGTCTAGTGTCGGTTTGGGACGTGGAAATGGACAGTGGCTCGATATTGCTCTCACGACATTCAATCAAACCGATCATATTGCTTAATTAATCAACTTACTGTAACGGTCTAAATTTGTTTGATATTATTCTAGACTTATTGTGCTAAAATGTGTGTAAGCTGCTAAGTGAGGGTGGGATACGTATTGTCAAGAAGTGTGTACCAAATGCAACTTTTGTCGTACGTTTTGTTTTTATAGGTAACAGGATGGGGGTCAATCAACACAAAAATCCCCATTTAGCGTCATAACAGAATCGCTCGGTGCACCCATAAATATATAAACCCGCCAATACAAGTCCCATCGATGTGTGATAAGTAAACTTGTCAAATGGATAGATCGGATTAAGTTTGTATCGGGACAATAATGGTCCGACCAAAATAAACACATTTAATCCATTTTGACTCATTTTCTATACAATGCAAATATTGTGAGTAATACCCATCCCCACCCAATTCATATTACTAAAACACTTCTGTATTTAATCAAATTTAGAAAATCCATATCCAAACTAAGGTGAGAACGCGGAGTGAGTGTGAGTGAGAGCGAATGAAG
Organism: Syzygium grande; assembly: GCA_024733475.1. Classification (NCBI taxonomy): domain Eukaryota; kingdom Viridiplantae; phylum Streptophyta; class Magnoliopsida; order Myrtales; family Myrtaceae; genus Syzygium; species Syzygium grande. Next base: position 37,480,817 of record JAMXDD010000001.1, on the reverse strand, counting down.
AGAGTTTTATAAGTAAATTGTGTCTAAGTGAGTTGTAAACCCAATTATGACTCATTTAACGCTCATATTATTTTGTACTTTTACTATTTTAAACACTTTAATGATCCATTTACTAAACATAACTAATATATATAATAATTTAACTCAACATATATGGTTTAAGAAATTGATCTATAATTTATTTGTAAATTAGGGGTTCGTCCTTGATATGATTCGAACTTATGACTTGCGCGACTCTTTTGTTACTAGGCTATTGGTTCTATCCTCGTACTAAGGGAAGAAGCAACAAGAAAAAAAAATTTAAAAAAAAAAAAAAAAATGGGTGGACGGAGACTCATCTTGTCTCTTGGTCAGCGGGTGCTCTCTTTCTTTGGGGCCCGATATTGGACCTTTTGTCGGATTCGCTCTTCGTTTTCCCTTTTGTAGCCAAGTTCTGAATTTCCTTCCCGCATAGAAAGAAGATAAAAGACGATTCACGTGAAATCGAACACATTGCCAAGTCGTCGTTCTTTGCAGTGTATCGTGCGTGTGTGTGCATTTCGATGTCGAGTCGCATTCATGTACCGTCGTCTCCATCTATATGTAGATAATCCCTTTCCCCTTTCTTACTTGTACTTTTGAAATCTATTACTCAATTTGGCTCGAACACCACATATTCTTTGTTCGGTATCGATATGAATATCTATATATGCGCACGTGCTTGGATTATGTTGCATTTTGTGATCGTTACCATATAAATTTGATCAAAGTTGCCATTGGCTTGGCCTCGCAAGATAGTATCGTTGCATCAATTATAGGGTCATAGCGACATGAGATCGTAGGGCTCAACTTCTCGTGCCAGCATCTCCCGTCACGAGATGACACATTCATTGCGCAAAAGGTTTTTGTGATCCGTGGGCACGTGGTAGTAGAACTATTCAATGGGCATGTTGGATCGGGCACTTGGCGTAAAAACCCTTTTTCAAACCCAACCATTTGCACTTTGGACCAAGACAGGCTCATTGTTTTGTGCAAGTACAAACTCAATGTTAAAAAATATCTCGAGTTTGAATCCGATAGACAAAATCCAACTCGAGATTAATTATTATTTGGGGAGGTCTCCATATTCAAGTTTGGATTTCCTATGCAAGTTCGGAATCATGCATACATTGTATGGCAATTTTCGTTTAGTAGTTGTAGGCGGTTTTATTTCCAATTTGTAGTCCAAAGGATGTTGGACTTTGACTATGAAAGAAAGCAAATCATGAACATGTGTCGGAGAAAGGAAATAAAATCCCACTTTAAGTCCGCCAAAGAACGACGAAATAAGAAAGTCCAAACTTGGACTTGTTGACCAAATAGTGGAATATCTTCTTCACATTAGGGGTGAGCGATTCCCTATTCGATCGGATCTAATCCAAAAATTGAGAATCGGATCGAGAGAACGGTTCCCAATTTCTAGGACTAGGGATCGAACGGGGCTAGTTTTGGCGAATTTTGGACCAAATCAAATGGACCCGGGTCCGGTCCGGTTCGGTTCTAATGAGACCAATCACTTGTTAGTAAAGACAAAAGAAAATTTGACAAATTAGATTAGGGTTTTTATTAAAAATTTTAAAAAGTAAATAAATATATATGAAAAAATAGAAAAATATATATTTATCAGTTCAGTCTGGTTTCCACCCTAAAATCGAAAACCGGACCGCACGGAAACCGATTCCACTTTTTAAGAATAAGGAACCGAACCGATATTCCTGAGAACCAGACCAAATTAGTCGATCCGGTCCCAGTTTGATCTGTCCATTTTGCTCATCCCTACTCCACATTGAGTCGGCCACTGTGTGTTCTTCTTTGGCTGCGGAATATATATTGCAAGGAATGTCGTGGCAGATACAGTCTTGAAGCACCCTAATGCTAGTGCTTGGTGTGCCATGCAAGTGAACAAGAAGCACTGTTATTGCGCACGAAGAAGGAAGCGCCACGTTCGTGAGTGCTTGGCGATGGGTGTTTCCGTGGATTCCCATTTATGAATTACATCCGAGAAGAATTAGTGTTCAAGCGTAAATCTTGTGATAAGATTTGTGTATAATTCTTTTGCGAGATTAAGAGATTATTTCGTAAAGAATTGTGGGCTAAACACTGCGTGAGTTATTGGGTGTAATTGGGATTTAGGAAACACTGAAAGTGTTTAACTGACTCGAGTGTGATTGTAATATCCGTTGTATCGCTTGATTTATAATGGAATTCCATCTTTGTTCTTCCTCAAGGACGTAAGTCACTATGACCAATCCATAAAAATTTGGTGTCCGATTTATTTTCTTGTTCTATCAATTCTATTGTTCGATCGCTTGACTTCCGCAACACTCGCCGTTCATGACCATGTTTTTCTCTATCTGTGGTGGAAAGTAACTTTCTCAAATCAATCTTCTAGTTCGCGAATTACATATGGACATAAATCACTTTTTAAATTTAGTTAGGTTATTGCGTGAGGCGAAGTCCATAACTTGTAACTCATCAATCAGAGGCATAATTGAAGAAAAAATGCAGCCCTCATTTTACACCAATTCTGGCTTCATATCCTCCGTGTTACCAGCACAACAGCGCAACGAGATGTATGCTCCATTTTACTTAAATTCTACATCGACTTGGATGGATTTCACAAGGGAAAATTATTCGAATAACGTGTAAATGCATTCGGAAACCTCTCGTTTTTTGACGTATGCCAAGTGAAGTGTCAAATCGCATATATGTATACGTATATCTTAGCTCCCTCGACTATAAAAACCCCACCCATGTACACGTATACATCGGTTTCGAAGTGTCCTCTACAAAATGTATCCTCTGCAAAATGGATTCCAGAACGGAACGTGGAACTCGATTTGCAGTTTGAACTCCGAAGCGAAGAAGGAAGGAACGCCGCCGCCCCCCCCCCCCCCCAGGAGTAAGAACCAGCATTTGACGGAGCAAACGATGGTGGGAACAGCAGAGGATGAAGTCACCACTGACTGACCACGTCAGCGCTGAGCTAAGGACTTTCGGAGAGGACCAGCGTCCGCAACGCGACCGAGACGGTTGGGCGGTGGCGGGGCGGTCAACGCCGAGGGAGACGCCGCGACGCAGACCCGGTTTTGCTGAAAGTAGTCACGAATTCATGGCTGACGGAGCATCAGGTGGTGCTGTGGTGGGGATGATGATCGGCCCCGACTGCTGAAACTGCGCCACCTGTCGCCACGAGATGTGTCGGGCTGGACGGACAACCCGGACCACAGGAAGGAGTGGTCGGACGTCGTTTAACCAAAGTCCCATGAACAAACTTGAACACTGCAAAATCGATATCACAAATTTTTTTCTTTTGCACCGACAAATGTTTTAAAGGGATAAAGACGCAAATTGTTCTTAAATTTTGATCAAATATGTAATGTGGTTCCTGAATTTTTAGAGTGTTCAATGTGGTCCTTGAATTTTACCCTAATGTGCAATGTGGTCCCTGAATTTTTAGATTGTTCAACGTGATCCCTAGACTTTTGATACTCAATTAAGTCCTTAGACTATATGAAAAAGTTCGGTGTTGTTATTCTATTAATTCAAGTAAGTCCAATGACTTAATTGATCATAAACCAAAAAGTTCATGGATCACATTGAACAATTTAAAAGTTCAAGAACCAAACATTGCACATTGGAGTAAAACTTAGAGGCTAAATTGTACAAATTAAAAGTTCAGGGACCACATTACATATTGATTCAAAGTTCACGTACCATGTGTATCATTTTCTCAATTTTAAATTATTCCCATCACGACCTTAATAACCCAATTTTTTTGTGTTACCCGAACATCTAAACTATACACATGTGACGTCAATATCCGAATTTTTTAAAAACAAAAAATTGGATCATCGATGTCATGGTAGACAAGATTTCTAGTGATTTCACATGATTTGATTAGTGTTTCACCAAAAGACCATCGGATGACAGCGTGATAACACGAGGCGCGTTTTCTAGTGATCTTGCTATCATCCCAATTTGAAAATGTTTGTAGAAGATGATGGAAAAGCAGTTATATTGAGATTTTGCAACTTAAAAAATCTTGAGGGAGAGATATAAGTCAAGATTTCAGATTAGAGAGAGACTAGAGAGCTTGTTTGAATAATTTTTGAAATACAAAATTAGTAGGGAGAGACTTTATGCTCTCATATATCGAAAATGCCCTCCTCTATGAAAACCCATTAGTGACTTCTTTCCGCATTTGCTCGATTTCTTCTGCTTAAAACTGGTTTTGCCTCTCTTTCTCTAACCTTTGTTCTTTGTAATTCATGCATATATTGCATATTCAATGATAAATGGACATGTAGAAAAACTGCCCAATCAATTTCAAGGACCCGCAATGACCGTGTAAACCATTTTTGCTGCCGCGTTACACTTAAAATTATCAAACGAATTTGCAGAAAGTGGCTGGGCAGCTCTTCTCAAAGTAACTGAAAAAAGAAAGCATGACATCTCGAGAACTATAGAGCAAAGAAGAACCCGTTTCGCGGTTGTCGAAGAGAGAACCAAATGGTGTTATTATGTGAACATGCCAAGCGACTATGCTAGCAAAACAAGACTAGTTGGGGATAGTTTCGATTAAGGTCTCATAATCGTATAATTTTACGAGTTAAGCGACCTGTCGAAGCTGCTCGGAGTGAAAAATGAAGCGGATGTTTTTGAAAGCACGATCTTATCCCCTCAAAAGCAAAAAACCTATTTAGTTTTTTCGTTAAGATATTTTCTCCTGATATCTTCTCCGCAAATAAATATTCGAAGTTGGTTATAAACCCTAAGAATCCCCTGAAAATCTTGAGGGATAGAGATATATCCACAGTCAAAATGCAGATTGGATAAAGTAAAGAGACCGGCTTTAAATAGGAAGTGAATGCCTGCTTCTCTATAAAGACCCAACAAGTGACTTCTTCTTCTTCTTCATTTCCTTCATTTAATCTTTCTTCTTCTGTTTCCCTCTTTTGCATTTGCCTCTGCACTTACATGTTTGATGAACATTAGATACAGGCTGTAGCTTAAGCAATATGGCAGGCGGTGGCCTCGTTACCGGTCCCGGAAAGAACTATCCGGGCAATCTCACGTGCAGGGTTTTCATCACCTGCATCGTCGCCGCGACCGGGGGTTTGATCTTCGGCTATGATCTCGGCATATCAGGTATGTCTCTCCCTCTCTCTTTTTGACTCCTGATGAAGTGTGAAAGTTCTGGCGTATCAGATTATTTTCAACAATGAAGTTTTTAGTGTCGACGGTGAATGAACGTAGCTCATTCCCTGTTCCGAAGATCATCATCTGTCAGATTGGTAACAGCGAACGATTTGCTCATTATCGATCGACATAAGTTGAAAAATCTGAAATTTCTTCGCCAGCTTCTTTAGTCATGTCTCTCGACCTTGCGCCATTACCGAACTCACGAAACAAAGTGTGACGTTATTAATATTGGAGGTGAAGTCTATATTTTTTCAGATTATTACAGCAACAACAGCATGAGTGTGTTTAACTAAATGTTCTAATGTATGTCGAGTGCTACTAGTTTTTGATACGATGCATTGCAGGTGGAGTTACGTCCATGGACTCCTTCTTGAAGGAGTTCTTCCCGTCGGTCTACCAGAAGGAGTCGTCCGTGAAGCCATCGGACGATCAGTACTGCAAGTTCAACAGCCAGATCCTGACCCTGTTCACCTCGTCGCTCTACCTGGCGGCGCTTGTGTCATCGATGGTGGCGTCCACCGTGACCCGCTCCTTTGGGAGGCGGTTCACGATGCTCTCCGGCGGCATCCTCTTCTGCGTTGGTGCGATCGTCAATGGCTTCGCCAAGTACGTCTGGATGCTCATTGTCGGCCGCCTCTTACTAGGGTTTGGCATTGGATGTGCTAATCAGGTTATATATATATTTATTTTGATACGTGACTATGTTATGTACTGATACGTGACCAAATTCTCACAAAGGTATTGTTTGGGCTATGATTTATAGTCTGTACCGATCTATGTATCCGAAACTGCTCCATACAAGTACCGCGGCGCGCTGAACATGACGTTCCAACTAGCGATCACGATCGGGATCCTTATAGCCAACCTCCTCAACTACATGTTCGCCAAGATAGAAGGCGGCTGGGGGTGGCGTCTCAGCCTAGGGGGCGCGGTCGTCCCCGCCCTAATCATAATCCTCGGGTCGTTCTTCCTCCCAGAGACGCCCAATTCGTTGATAGAGCGTGGGAAGTTCGACGAAGCCCGAGCTCAGCTCGTACGCATCCGGGGGATCAAGAACGTGGACGAGGAGTTCGACGACCTGGTGGCGGCCAGCGAGCGGTCCAAGCAAGTGAAGCATCCGTGGGCGAACTTGTTGAAGAGGAAGTATAGGCCGCAACTGACGATGGCAATATGCATCCCTTTCTTCCAGCAACTGACCGGGATGAACGTATTCATGTTCTATGCGCCGGTCCTGTTCAAGACGATCGGGTTCGGGAGCACCGCCGCACTCATGTCGGCTTTGATCACTGGAGGGGTGAACGCGGCCGCGACGTTCGTCTCGATTTTCGCCGTCGATAAATTCGGGAGGAGGTTTTTCTTCTTCGAGGGTGGGCTCCAAATGCTCATTTGTCAGGTATATGTTTCGAATCATCCTGTTCATTTCAATGCAAGAGTCAAATTTGCAAGATTAGCGTGTTAAATTAATTGAGATAGTATAACAAAAAATGATGTGGTACTCATGATTTTCGATTATGAAAAAAAAAAAAAAAATTGAATACACTGTACACATCCAGTGTCCTGAACATTGATTAAAGCATCCCCATTTTTTTTACCTGAGTTATGTGATTTGATGACTATGATGAACTCTATAATTAAAGTTAGTTTCATTCAAATCTCATCGACATTATCTATAATCCCATTGCAACCTTAACCGCAGGCGGTGATCACCGTGGCCATCGCTTTCAAGTTTGGGACGACCGGCAACCCGGGCACGCTATCCCACTCGTACGCCTTGACCGTCGTGGTAGCGATCTGTGTGTACGTCGCGGGCTTCGCGTGGTCGTGGGGCCCACTGGGATGGTTGATCCCTAGCGAGATATTCCCCCTAGAGGTCCGGTCGGCCGCGCAGAGCATCAACGTCTCGGTGAACATGATCTTCACGTTCTTCATCGCGCAGATCTTCACCCTCATGCTGTGCCGGTTGAAGTTCGGGCTCTTCATCTTCTTTGCTTTCTGGGTCGTGATCATGAGCATCTTCATCTACAAGTTCCTGCCGGAGACCAAGGGCATCCCCATCGAAGAGATGCACCGCGTGTGGGAGAAGCACCCCTATTGGAGCAAGTTCGTCAAGGGATATGGCGATGACAATGGCAATGGCGGCGGCACCGGTAATGTCATCGGTGACAGTGGCGGCAACGGTGATAAGCCTCCATCTGAGGAATAGTGTTGCTTGTTATGAAAGAATCACTGAACATGGGTAGAACTTGAGAAAGTCTTTGTTAGTAAACAATATGGCTTCTGTTTATTGGCGCTTTTAATGACCCTTTTTCTAGATTTTGACTTCTTTGGGCTTACGTTGAATCATTATGGTTTTGCTTAGAAAAAGATGCAATCTCTGACACGATGATGCAGCATAACATGGGGCAAGCTAGAAAAATTTCCAACACACCAGGGATTAAGCGCAACACAACTAGTACTGGTAAATCTGACATACACATTGTTCAGACTTTCAGAACAGTTCGAACCATAATGTTCGCAATTCACAACTCACTTGAAACGGCATTCAACAACATTAAACTTGAATCTATGCACCTATGGTCCTCTATCACTCCCATGTTTTCTGCATTACAATTGGACTCTCCTTTTATGTCCGTTTCTGGCCTTTGAAGGCATGATTTACCAAATCCCAAGGAGTAACAGATACGGGAAACCTTGAGATAGCTTCTGATTGGAGTAAAGCTCAGTCATTTCATTACATCAGAAGAGTGCCATTGTTCACAGAATACACAAAGCAGCAGAGTAATTACTTCAACGAGCGACATGTCCAAACGAAACCGTTACATAAGGCCTAGCGTGTCTCAGACGAACTGCCTTCCCGATTCTCACTGTTCCTTGCGACCTTTAGATCTGGCTGGTTTCGCCCGGTTTGATTACATACCCAAGGAGGATCAAAGCTATGGGAATAATGGTTCCAATGTAATATACACTTCCGTTACGAGGCAATTGTCTCGTGTAAACTCAACACCTGCATGACGCAACAAGAGAAAACTTAGAAACAACAGAATGTCGATTCCAACTCCAAATAAACCGAATTCTGTACAAAAAGAGAAGCTTATAAACAAAAGAATGCTGATTCCAACTCCAAAAGAATTTCGTATCTTTACACACAAAGGTATCTGTCTGTATCTTCATTTTATGAAATGTACTTGATATGGACGAGCAGACATGGAGAGACAGAGAAAGAGAGGGGCTCACCATGAAACCAACACATGAATAATTCAGAACTAATAACGTGTACGCAAAGTTCAAAAACACTACTATATTCCTCATCAGAGCCATCTTTGGAGGAATAGCCTGTTGCCATCTGTATATCACTGCTTGCAAAGCAACAAACCATAGTCAATCAAAGAAAGCATCAATTATCAGTGCAAAGCAAAATGCACAGATCTGTGGTTACCTCTAGATCCAGCTATCATCAGGGCGGACTGTACAAAGAAAATGATATATCCAGGATACAATCCCTACAATGAGAACGGCGAGATAGTAGGAGCGGTTAAGATGATTAAAGTACCAAAATCACAATATGAAAAAGAAAAAAACTGACTCAACATAAAGTGAAAAGGAACCTAATCCCAACACACGGATATAGCTACTTCAAAAGGCAGTGATAGGGGAAGGAGTGACATGAATTGGCTTGCATTCAAACAAAAAGTACCCATTTTAGGCTGGAAGGTTCTCTCAATACGCTATGCTTCTTACGAGCACACAGAGTTATTCGAGTTGCCTTCTCACACAAATGAAACATGCTAATGTCAACTGCCTTTTAGAACCTCCATGACCCACACTCCCAGAGGGCATGAAAAATGAAACAAAGACTAGTGAGAGCCTCTTCTTTAGTTTTTTTTTTCTTTTTAGTGGCAGAAAGCAACATTTACTCACATGCCAAACTGCGCTGACTGTCTGAGTTGCCAGCAGCTGGAAGAAGCCAGGTTTTTTCCCCTTCTGAACAAGCCTATCATAAACATCTGCAGCAACAGAATTTTAGATAGTCTTACTTATAAATAATAGAATTTTTCAAGTAATTTGACACTTGAAAGAGGATTTATCTATCAGTTGCAGTTCCTAACCTATTTAAAGATTACAAATGTTTAGCCAATTAAAGCAAGGAGTAACCATGGCTTTAGCATGCATATAAGTATCATACGATGCAAAAACATCCAACATAACTCCAAATTCATGTATTTGTGCTTTAAGGCATATACTAGAGATGGAATGATATATATACCCGGAAAGTCTCCTCATTGTAATCACAGACTGCAACCAAGCAGTAATTACTATTTGGACCCAGAAGTAAAACACAGACCAAAGAATTAACAAATGAACTCTGTCCACTCCATTTGTCTTAGATGATAGAACCTTGTTAGCTATACCTGTTTCAGTTAAAAAAATCAAATAACAATCTGATAATGCTACTTTCAATCGAGACCCTTCAGTTTGACAGAGGAAAAAGAGAAATCGACACCCTGTGCATCTACGAACTTATCAGTCAAATTCTTTGCACACTACTCGAATAATTCACCTTCTGCCACACAGCATTCGAAATATGAGATCTTTTAAGAATAGCTACTCACAATGACGGAGCCAAGTGCTGACTTGGATATTCCATACAAGTGGCAACACAACTGCACTCTTCGCAAACTCAACTCCCAGGATGTCAACATTCTTTGCCCTATCCCACAGTGGCTTTGGTGGAGAAGAATCTGTCCAGCCACTGAACCCAAGGCCAGATATAATTATAGAGGCCTCAGAAATTGACCAGATGAAATAATATTTCCAACGTGCCGTGAAGCCAGCCATATATTGATAACTCAACCGCTTCCAAAATCCCCATTCATGGTATACTGGATCCGTAAACTGAGACAAAGGATATTGGGGCACCAGGTACAGGTACAAAGCCATGCAAAAGGCTGCTTGGAGAATAGCTCGCATGGTCGCGCCAAAAGGTGATGGCTTAGGTCCTTTATCTGAGTGGCTCCAAATCTATAAAAATTTCGTCAAAGGCCAAGAGATCAGTTTCCATTAGAAAGTGGAAGATAAAAGCACAGAGTAAACTTGCACAAATCCTACCCCCTTCCCTTCAGTCCATTCCAGATAATCCTTCATCTCATAAACAGGACCAGCAAAGTGACTGCCACAGCAGAGGCAGAAGCCAAAGTACTCTATCAATGAGGGCAACTTAATTAAACGATTCTTCTTCTGAGACTCGCGAAGATCCTCCTCCTTCAGCAACCCATCATTATAATTGATTGCACATGAGATGACTTTCAATGTCAATACCATCAAAGCTCCTGTATACAAAGTAACAAGCAGTTGATCATCAGACGGATGGTATACTCAATCTTATTAAAAGAAACACTCTCGCCCTTAGACACAATCTACTCATCCAAACTCTACATGCAACATTCAACTGAAATGAATAGCTTTAGCTAAGGTAAAGAATAAAAAAAGGTGTTTCCCACTGGCTAGGGGAAAGTTAATTCCTTAAAGCCCAGAGCCACCACTGCAAAGGACAAGAGGCAACTCGACATCATATCAAAGATCTTGAACTTGGAGAGCAACACAAATCATCCAGCTCCAGAAGAAAAAAGAGTTGGAAACTTATAAATTAGGAACACCAGAACATAGAAGGCATGTAAAAACTGAAATTTTCTCTTACCAGTGGCATCAATGCCTCCTTCTTTCCATGCATCCCCACTCATGTAGTAGACATGGCTACAAAGTCATATACAGTCAAGATTTTTAAACATTTCACCATAAGCAAAATGACAAAAATCAGAATGCAAATTCTTCTTGACACGTTTTGAACTACTCAGCTCATTGTTTGTTTGTTTAAAAATGTTCAAGATCTTAAAATTCATCAGAAAAAGTGGAGCACAACGTAGTATGTACACTTGGTGAATGAGCACAGTATGTGCAACATATAAAGTAAGAGAAAACTGAAAATAGACAGCAAAAAAGATTAGATGACCTTTAAGCATACTTTATGCATGATATTACCATAAAATAATGCAGAAATTAGACAGCTAAACAAAGGATCAGATTGCCTTAAGCCAATGTGGCCCTAAAATTTGAGTGACTGCCATAGATAATTTCTTCCAATAAAAGGAGCGCTTAAGTGCACTGGAAATCCTAAAACTTATCACGAAAGTGCAATTTAGTTCTAAAACTTGTCACAAAAGTGCAATTTAGTCCTAAAACTTTCAAAAAGTATAATCAAGTCCCAAAACTTGTCAAGTTGGCGCAATCAAGTCCTTCCATTAACTCCGTCCTAACTTGACAAGCGGAAACGCTAACAAGTTTTAAGACTTGATTGCACTTTTTGAAAGTTTTAGGACTCAATTGCACTTTCGTGACAAGTTTTAGGACTTGATTGCACTTTTTGAAAGTTTTAGCACTCAATTGCACTTGAATGACAAGTTTTAGGACTTCCAATACACCTATCTATTAAAAGAGAAATCAGCAGCAGGCCCATGCTTCTCCAATCTTTCAAGCATATACAGCTTACTTGCTTCTCCTTATTAACTTTTTAACTGCTGACCGAAGTCTAAAGGACTCTTGAAAGCCCAAGCAGATTCCCTATTAGTGCTGACAATTGGGATCTACACCTAATTAAAGAAAATTAAAAAGTTACAGGAATCGCCTTAAAGTAAATAAATCCTGGAACACCACCGTAACGGAAGAAAGGGCCATTGCTTACATCATAAACCCATTGCATATCCCAAACATATATAAATGAAAGAGATGGCTTTGTCTTTCGCTCTAAAGGTTGGAAAGAGCCAAACATAAGCAAAGAGCTCCAAAAGAAATGAGAGACAGATAAAAAGCCTAACTCTTACATCTATGTAATAATTGCATTAGTGATCATCCATGTCAAAGGTTAGTAATTTACAGTCTCAACCAATTAGTCGAGAGATATCCCGATCAGTAGCATAAAGGTCAAGTCATCTCCGGAAAAACTCAAGCACCCATACTTTTAGCAACAGTAGACAATTTTTACATTTATCCTAGACAATTTGATTCCAGGGAGACAAAAGGATCAGAGCCTCCAGTGCCTAATATGTTGTCTGTAGTTGAAGTACGACAGAGGAAATTAAAATTTGATGCCATTTTCATTCTTTATAACATCACTAGCTTAGTTGCACAAGCAAATCAGCTTCCCGGCCAACTCAAAGAGTCAAACAAATCCGCAGAACTGAGGGAAAAAAAAAAAAGATACTCGACATTGATAACAGCCAAATTCAACAGAACACACAAGGCTTATCAATCAAACAAACGTGCGACACCAGATGAAGCAAACCCACTTCACAGCATGTACCATCGGAAAAATTTTACAAAGCATGTTCACTTCATCACACCCATAAGCACCACAATGGAGGAAATTGAACTATGTGCTATCTATTTTCACTTTCTTTAACGGCAATAGCTACATAGATGACCCAATCAGCTTCAAATTTAAAACAAGCAGGCGAAACGAATCCCGACCCGAAAAGACATATTCGAATCCAATAACAATCGAATGCAACGCAACAAACACACGACAAGCAACATTCAACAATCAAACCACGCACGCAACATCCGAACAAGCAGGGAAGCCATTACAGCCACGAAAGCTAGCGAAAACGCTCGAAACAGTCCGCGCCGAGAGCAAATCATACCAGCCAATCAGGTAGCCGAACCCGAGGAAGAAAGTGATGATCCCGCACTTGGACCGGTAGGCCACCATCGACAAGTAACCCAGCAGCATCGGCACCAGGAAGTGGAGGTTCGAGGAGAAGCCGAAGGAGAGGCAGGAGAGGAGGGCGCCGGAGCCGGCGGCGTAGGCGTGCCGCGCGCCCCGGCCGGGGACGAACCGCCAGAGGAAGGAGACGGGGATGGTGGCGAGGAAGCAGAGGAGGAACCGGAACACGGGGACGGAGACGCCGATGGCGGAGGCCATGGATTCCATGTCGAGCCCCATGGCGGCGGCGGCGGCGGCGGCGTGGGTAGCGGCGGCTCGACCCGCTCGGCGGTGGTTCTTATGCCCTCCTCCTCCTCCTCCTCCTCCGAGCGGTTGTGCGGTGGTGGGGTCGCGGGGAGTAAAGGCACCGGTGGCGATCGGATTGAAGGAGTTTTGTAAGCGCAGCGGGGGAAGGGGGAGGGGTGGGGAAATTACCGGAGTGCCCTCGTGACTTCTTCGGCTAGGTGGAGATTCTCTGGTGTTGTCGTGCACGCGTGGGATCGCTTTGAGGATTTCGCAAACGCCAGAAACTCTGATGATGCGCCGGCGTTCTCGTCTCGGGTTCATGCGTAATCGATGCATCGGTGCATCAAATTTGATAAAAATATCATCGAGAAGTGTTTCGAGAGGAACCGAATCCTATGGCCCTCCTCCATCATAAGTCTTATCAATTATCAAATTACATAGTTATCTATTCGTAATCTGTCCTCTCGTTTGACATTTGTACAGAATTGCCGACTTTTATGCCATTGTTAACTCAATTAATCAATCGGGTTCGATAAAAGGAAAGTGAAAATTACACACACACTCGAAAGAGAGAGAGAGAGAGAGAGGGCAGCAGCAGGAGGGAAGCGGGGTGGTGACAACAATATCGTAATCTAGCCATCGGAGCTTTAATAGAGAGGGCCAACAAGGATAGTTATAAATCTAATCGAGGGTCGAGAGCGTGTTGGAAAGACTATCGAAGTGCTTTCGATGCACACGAGCCCCGTTCGAGTGCACTCGAATCTCTCACTTGGCGCCCACCTCATTCAAAAGGTTCATCGGGCATCGCGGAATCGATATTTCCAATCACGAAAAAGCTCACGAAGTTTCGGGCACACGCGATCACCCCCGCTTCAACTGCACGGCACAATAATCGGTTGAAGTCAGCCGTGGGAGGATCTCGAGGAGGGAGCAAAACGCGCAAATGCGCATCGTTCGATCGCCGGCTCCCCTTGATGTCCAAAAGAGGCATTTCCTCAAAGAGGATGCGGGTCGCATTCGCGTTTCCGCCTCGGAATCATCGGGGGACTTTTGTGAAGGCTAACGACGGCGCTGTCCTGGTTTGGCGATCCAAAAGCAATCAACTCCCCAACCATCAAGGCCAAGTTCGGTCGTCTTTTTGGCCCACCCTCGTAGAAACTCGGGGACTCTGATGTCATAGAATAATCAAATCTCAATGCGATTTAGTGTTTTATGGATCATGTAATCGGTCGTCCGAGGTATTTAAGGTACGGACTAATTGTTATGATGTGATTTATATTCATCACCGATAGAAAGATACGGGATCCCGCTTCCCGTTGAGCAGGCGGGATTATGGTGCCACCTCAACGGGATCACAGGAACAGTGCTTCTTGGCCGCCCTATAAAAAGTGAAAAATGCTAATTATAGTAAAATCATATACTAAATATAGATATAGGTTAAAGGTGATTTAGGATGAACCTTGTGTCTCGATTTTTCTTTTTCACATCTATTCTCAATTTCGTTGGGTTTGTGCGTCTAATCTTAACAGATGGGCTCTGATCTCCTATGTTCTAACGGATTGCCTCTTAGTTACCAAAGCTCTCAGGAAAACTTAGATTGGTATGTCTCGATTGTTTTTTTCATACTTGCTAGATTTCTAAGTAGAAACTCGATCTCAACGAGCATGTTAAAGACGGCAATTACTGTCGCCACATGGTACATAGGATTCGGATTGGAATTCTCTAAGAATTAGCGGAAATCGGACTGCCAAGTGATAACCTCATCAGCTATGGAGTTGTTGCATTACAGTCCATGTCCTGTGGTACATAACACATAGAAGGGGCATTGACGCTGCTGCAACCATGGATTAGCCAACTCTTCGCCGGTTTTTAACAGACTTCAGGAGGCAAAGTTCATCACTGTATCGCAGTACAGCAAAGAAATAACGTATGCTCACTTTCAAGATCAGGAGCAAATGACACTCAGAAAGGAGAGCCTATCTTATTTGGAATCGAACCAAGACTCAGAAGAAGTTGTATGCAAACTCGAATTTTCACTTGGAATCGAAGTCGTACAATATGAAAAATGCAGAGTTTTAGGGGACCAAGGGGTTTCAGCTGATAGATTTGGTGGGCTACTCTCAGAATAAAAGCACGTGCAAGTACACCCTTCAGACTAACCACAAACCAACCATGTTCACAAGTTAACATCAACAATCTTTATGCAAGAAATCATAGGTCTCGGATGTTATTTAAATGTTTCCGGCAATACAGCGACCCTCGGCAAATTCAGAGAGATGTGTCTACTCAAGCAGGATGCTAGACTATACACAGTTTCCTCGCTTTCTTACACACAAACGCTCGTACTCCTCAGAGAACCACATTGGTATTTAAGGACTAACTTTGTTACTACTTCCTACCTAAGAAGGGTTGATGCACCTCAAAACCGCATCAACCTCTCCTTGGACTCGCTAGGGTATATAATTACAGAGTCTAGACATAGACCTCCCTTAGTATGTGTACAATCGATTTGCGTCATGGAGAACTTCACCTTCATGGACGCATGCTCACCGCGGACGGCGAAGTCCCCAACATGGTAGTTGATCCATTTGCCGGGCTCACCAAGGAAACACTGGGATGAAGCAGACTGACCGTCTGAAGTCCACAGCTGGAAGCGCACGGGCTTTTTGTCCCAACCATGTACGTGCTCGGAGTTGCAAATCCTACGACCGAACCTCCTCTGGGCCCGGCCCAACTGGATTCTGAAGAAGATGCTGTAGGAACCCACAGGGAACAGGAATTCCATCTCGCCCTCAACTTGAAACCACCATGTTTGCTGGAGATATGCAACAGTTCCGAACCTGCATTTGAGTGGTATTTATCAATTAGCTCCAAAGCTCAATCTCCCACCATGTAGATAGATATGGAAATGCCAAATGAATCAGCAGAAGAATAAATTACAAAACATGCTTAAGCTCTTTAATAATCCTATTTGAATTGAGCAAAAAGGAAAAATCCCAAAGAGAGCAATTTTCGTTCTTTTTCTAACATTAAGCGCCGGTGCCTCTTAAAGCACCCTACTAATCTGTCGAGGTAGTCTCCCATTGCATTGCAACTAAGTAGTTATCAAGGCAGGGGAAACCCGAGAGTGGCCCAAAGGAAGTTTTTTTCAGTAGGACTAACCCATGACCACACCTCTTGAGGCGTGGTATGGTGATGATACTTAACCAAACACGCAAGTGCTCTCTCAAAGACAGCAATCCAATTGGTAGCTTTATTTAACTGTAATAACTCGTGGTATAACAGAATTCACCAACAATGCCGCTATCAGGTTTTCAATTGGCACACCCAATTCCCAGAACAAGCATCAGCATTTATAAGTCAAGGCTAAAGAAATAAAAAAGGCTAAGAAAAGTACAAAGGAGCACTGATGTTTTTTGAATACACAAACCCAAAAAGTACAAAGGACATTTCCATAGATTGATAAATAGCAGAATTTTTGAATACACAAACCCAAAACAACCTTATCTCCTTCCAACCATACTTGGACATTTCCCATAGATTGATAAATAGCAGAATAGATGTCAAGCACCAACTGCACAAGCAGATGATAGGCCTAAGACTATGGTACTCAATGAAACAAGAGTAGCACTTCAGATTCAGTAACAAATGACATTGTGTAACCCAAATTCTACACTATATACAAGTCTCCATGCTTTTTTTTATTTGCTTTCCAACAACGAGAGAAAATAAGGATGACGAAATTTACGAGGTAATAAAGTTTTTGAGACAGTTGCCCTGACTTCTTGATGGACGCCATGTCAACTGTCAATAACAGCAGGAAAGTTCAGCTGCGAAGGCTACAAAGCATGTCATGGTCTAAAAGTTTAATATTTCAAAGAAAGACTGGAACCATCTAATTGCATCAAATTCTGATTGGTGCCTCAAAAGAGTTTGATATTTAAAAAAAAAAATAGATAAAGCTCTAACTGAATAGTCCTTAATTTTCTGATATTGCCTGTATAAATAGTCCAAGAGATATAACAACTAGATGTAGGAATCAAAGCTCAGTACTGAGTCGTATAACAACTAGATGTCGGAATCAAAGCTCAGAACTGAGTCCATTCTTCTTCCAAAAGCATCATGGTTATAACTTCTTGAAGACAGCTGCTAACTATACAAATATAGAAGAATCAGATAAATAGTCCACCAACGAAACTAAACTGATGGGTCCTTCAGCATGAGGTTAAGAAAGGTAAGCTCCAGTTCTTAAGGCCATCTAGCAAAAGCATCCAAAAAGATAACATGATTATATCCAAAAAAGAAAACGCAACTTCCATGATGAAGTGCTTTGCACAAATAATGCTAAAAATCCCGTGCAGAAACTAATAGGCAAACAGGCCAAACATCAAGGCGTAAAATCCGTGGAATTTGCAAAAAGAAATTGAATACTAAGATAATTAAAGGACCTCTTCAGGATGATTACAATGAGGAATCCCCAAACCCGAACACTTGGGGCCCTATCGGGAAATTTACCTAAACAATAAGTTCGAAAAATGCATATAATTTTGTCAATGAATCTGACAAGGAATTAACATGAGACTCACCCGGATTCCTCTGTTGGGATGTGACTCCAATATCTTCTATCATCGATCCCAGTAATAGCTAAGCCTTTTGAAGCAATAGATATACAAACACGGCTGGTACATTTATCCAGCCAAACTTTCTGGCAAAACAGATAAACAACAATACCGCATCAGCTATGCCGCGTAAACCTTGCTTAACTGAAAGCTTGGGCAATTGAATCATAAATCCGAACTCGACTAACTCGTAGAGACTCGCAAATTAAACCCTATGCTGATATAATTCGGCGCGGAACATCACATGCAACCCATGCATCAAAGAGAAAGAACCCAGTTCTCGAAACAAGTACAAAATATCCAAAAAAATCGAGGTAGGTCAGATTATTAGCTGAAATAAACCACCAGAAGAGAAAATAACACTTCCTCATGCCAGTACTCTCACCACAAAAGCTCCCCATATTTCCAGCAGATTTCGATAAGAGTAAAAACAGAAAAAGCTCAATTTCAACTACTGTTGATATAATCCTATTTCTCAGATCCCAATCAACAAATTTTTCATCATCTGAAAACATAATCCCAGCTTTTCTCCACATATTTTCTGTATCTAAAACTGGAGACTTTTATCAAAATTATCAGCTACGAGCCAGAAGAAGAGATCAACAATCCTTACAAATGGAAACCTCATAAGCATCCATATAGTAGATAAATTCAAACACACAACATTTCCTCACTTAACGATCATCAGAAATTCATTGCTCTATCAAAAAATTCATCGAATCTTAACAATAATTCCGCTACAAAACGTCTACCTTTGTGCCTCCATCGAAAACGTTAGCTTGACAAAGCCGCGTGTATATCTCCCTCTTGCTCAACCCCTTTCCAACAACACAGGCACCACCGAGCACCTTTTCGACGAGAACGCCGTAGTTCTCGGGCAGCTTCGATTCCCATACGAAATCCGCCCACGACGCCCCTCGGAACGCCCGATTCAGTCCCCCCAGCCGGCAGATATCCGTCGGCTCCAAGTAGGCCAAGATCGACGCCGCGCAGCCCTCCGGCAGGTCCCCCAGCCCCGTCGCCGCCGCCGGCCCAGCGGAGGGCGCGCAACCCAGGGACTCGCTCGAGAAGATCAAACCCATTTCGCCAAAAGGGTCTCTCCCCGAGAACGAACGAACAAACGAACGAGGAGGAAAAATCCCAACTTTCTTGAAGATTTCTTATTAGTGGCCCGGGTGGAACGTGGAGCAGGAGAGATGAGGAAACGGGGAGGTGGGTTTTGTAAGCCGACGCGTAGCCGTATCGGATTGGCTTCGATTTTGCTTACTTAATGCTAATCTAATCTCTTGGGTCGTTTTGTCTGCCCTGCTCTGTCCTGTTTTGTTCGTTTGTTGAGAGAGAGAGAGGAAGTGGGGGGAGGACGGTGAGGACGTTCTTGATAAAGACGGAGGGGAGATGACGATGATGACGACGGTGACCACGAATCATCGACGGTGACCACGAATCGTCCAATTCATCTGACCCATCGATCTTGACTTTGTGGTCGGGCGGAAAATCAGGGGAATGATCTTGTCGAAAACGAGCACGCCTTTCTGAAATTTTGCTGTGGGCGGCGGGGGGGGGATGGTTTGAGACTTCCTCCTCCTGGGAAGGGAAATCCTGTGGTCACCATTGGCTCTTCGGAAAGATCATTCGTTGGGATGGCGCACGCACGCCGAGCTGGTCTTAGCAGATGACGAGGAACTCTCCTGTCGTCTCCCGTGTTTTTTTCCCACGAAAATGCGGGAGAAAATTGGTAGTCCGGTGGCGGACGACTCGGACGTGTGCTTAACCCTGCTGGCGGGATGATCGGCGGGGGTGGTCGGGGTTACCTTTCTCGGGGTAGCTGCGAAAAGGGCGCTGCGGTAATCTACAGCGTGTCGCTATTAAGGCATTGTTGAGTTCGAGAAGAGACGCATATATGCTTTGTTCAGATCCCCCAACCATTTTGCCTACGGCTACCAAGCCCCCGTGGTGATCTCTACAGATCGAATTCGGTCGACAAAAGTGGAGGTAATCGCGAATATGGCTGCACACGTATCGGCCTTGCTCGGACCAACGAAGCCCCCGAAACATAATGTTTGGCAGGTTTAGGTAAAGTCTTGCTCCTCCTTGATTGTCGACACGTTACGATTGAAGAAATTTGAATCTAACTCGGCACGAACCAACTAGCTCGAATTCGACACGTCCTAATCCATTTTCAATAAAAAGAGAAAACTTACTTTTATTGTCATGTCAAAACTCTGGTGACGGCGTGCAGTGATGTTAGACAATCGGCAGGAATATGACAACACGACCCGAAATTGTTAACTTCAAACCTAGACCGCCATAAATTAATCGACCAGTGCTTGTTCCCTCGACCAATCTAGGGTAAAAAAAAAAATCTATATCTCTATTTATAATTATAGTACCCTAATTCAAACTTTGGATGGCTTTAGACATCCTTGGATGATAGGGACAATTTTTTTTTCTGCGCCACCAAAACCGAATTGAATTTTCCAATTTTGGCAAATCCATCCCCACTTTGATCAGATCTAATTCCAATGTAGCATTGATACGATCCTCACAAGTGTTACCTAATTCAATAGGACCACCAACCCATACCGAAAGTGACACAACAAGAGCTGGTACTATAGTATTGTACCATATTATAATACATGACCCCATCATTTTAAATTGACATCGAGATTGACAAACTAATGTTCCACGTGAAAGAAAAACAGAACGAGTCGAAATCATCAAATTCGAACTGTTATCTATACGTACAATCAAGAAGGGAACAAGCGCTCAATATGTATATTCGAATCAGTGGATCATATCGACCACAGGGATCGATCGGGAACGTGAGAAAAATCTTAGCTACACACCGATGCTCGTAAAGACCGATTTGCATGCACCATGAGACGAAGCGGATCAGACGTGGGACCCGACTGATCCGACGACGGATATGAATTGAGCTCGCATGCACCGGGTGTATTCAATACTTAGACATACACATTTTTTAATCACGATCTTAGTACTTTGTCATGATATAATAGTGGCAATTAAAAAGATTATATATGGATGGTGGCATGAGCGATTTGATTAAACATCGGATTGAGATAAGTTATTTTAGTTTCCGGATGTTTAAGTTTCTTTGTCGTGCTAGTTGGGGACCGATTTTGATTGACAATGAGAAACCACTTCTGCAAAAAGCTACTCATACGTTTCTTCCTTCTTTCATTTTAAAATCACTCCTTTAATAAAAGAAAAAAATGGTTAATACCATGATAAATCTCCGTAAACCCGTCACAAATTTACTCCAAAATAATTTTTAGACCACAAAAAACTCTAAACTGATATACTTGCGATAAATTTACCCTCCATTAAATTAGATTGATACCACGAAAGTCACAAACTTGTAAACATGTAACAAAGAGAGAGGTAAAACCATAAACCGGTACACCCATCAACTGTCACGCATTATCAAACTCAGCAATTTGACAATAAAATTTAATTGTCAGAAAGAAATGAGAAGTGAATTTCCTATTTTTGTAAAAAAAGTATAATTAAAACGGAAATTAATAAAGGGTAAATTTGTTATAATTGTACTAATTTGGAGTTTTTAGTTGTTAAAAAATTAGTTTGGAATAAATTATCAGTTTAGGGTTTCTTGTGGTATTGACCCAAAAAAAAATCATCTTACACGCATTATTATTTCACTTTTTAATTAGAATAGGCCCCCCCAAAGGGTGATTTTCATTGTCATGTATGTCATCTATTCATCATAGGACTTCGAGGTTTCAATTATTTATATTTTTTAGACATAGGAATGTTGGATTGGGTTGCAACTTGTTCAATTAGTCAAGGAAATTGTCCAATCAATTTAAAAATTATTGTACGGATACCAATTTAGTTTTAAATTATTTAATCAGGCCCTTTTGCTATGTATAATCTCTTTCAATTTACATATCATATCTCTACAATCTTATTATATTTTGGGTGATTTCGAGTTTTACAATGCTCTTCTCTTTCCGCTTAGTATCCGAGTCTACTAATTTTGCCTAGTTCCTTCTCTCACACCTCTTTAATTCATTTAAACAGCTGATGTTTTCGATGCGTGACACTATTCACCTGGTCTACATTAAATCCTGTGCAAAAAACAAATTTTGCTAGTGAATTTCGGTTTCTTTACATCTCACGAGTTATTTTCATGAAACGAGTGATTTCTTATTTAACACAATTCAACTTCGCTATTCTCTAAGCCTACAAGTCGTTCCTAACCCGAGTTACAAACTTACAAGTGAGAAAAGATGTTGAAGTTATTATCTCATGTCACTCAAAGAGTCACGATCAATCGACGGTGCACGACATACTCCGGTTGTTGAGCTAAATCCTTTATTGTTCGACATGGCACAAGCAACCAACCAGGCCGTGCAACCACAGCAACAAGTAATTTCATAATACTATCTTAATTACCAACTCGTGTGAAGGAAATTACCACCGCATTCGAGATATCATTGCCAAATTTTTGGATGCGCAATTGCCAATGGACCTCGACTGAGTAATGATCGAGAGGGATCGTGACAGGCGACAAGCACCTACCTCCCTTAAAAAGCCCTCCACCCCACAACTTTGCGATCCCATTAGTGGCCAAGAGAGGTCATTTTCAAGATTTTCAGCAAGGCTGGCTTGCGATGCTGACTTATGAGGGAACGTGAAACCTATGGAATTCCATTTTAGCGGATGCACAGCAATAGCCATTAGCCAACACAACACAATCCCTAACGTTATGATCGAAATAAGCATTGAAGCACCATGATGATTGACGATGATGTCTTTCGCTTGTGACATGACACTTGATTCCCGAGGGAGACAGAGATAGAGAGAAAATATATGAAGAAATATCTGCAAGCAATCAAAATGGTTACTAGAATTCGAAAACGTTTTAACTTTCTATGGATACATTTTAAGTTATCGATCTTTATATTTGTTGGAAAGTCTAACTTAATAATTGGAAGGAGTTCACGCAATTATAAAGAGTGTTTAGGATTTATTGTCAAACGACGCAAGACGATATTTTAACAATACTCATGTGCTTGAATGATGGCAAAATGATAATTTTGTCAATGTGGCCGGGACAAAAATGAGAATAGAAGATAAGGAAAACAGGTAAGAAATGATAAGATAAGCAATTGAACTTGAGATGGACATCCACGGCATATCAGATGCTTCTGCAGCTTGCTAGCTGGAGTTGTACTTTGTGACTTCTGGGCCGTTCAATTTGCCTATAAATATTTATATTATTTAGACATAGGAATGTTGGATTGAGTTGCAACTTGTTCGATTCGTAAAGAAAATTGTCCAATCAATCATAAACCGATTGTATGGATGCCAATTCAATTATAAATTATCCAATCAAGCCCTTTTGCTATGTATGATCTCTTTCAATTTACTTATCATATCTCTACAATCTTATTATATTTTGGGTGATTTCAAATTTTACAATGCTTTTCTCTTTCCACTTAACATCAGAGTCTACTAATTTTGCCCAGTTCCTTCTCTCGCGCCTCTTTAATTCATTTAAATAGTTGACATTTTCGATGCGTGAACTATTCATACCGTCTACCTAAAACCCCATGTGGAAAACAAATTTTGCTAGTGAATTTCAATTTCTTTACGTCTCACAAGTTATTTCCATGAAGCGAGTGATTTCTTATTTAAAACGATTCAATTTTGCTATTTTTTTCTGCGTGATCGTTCTATTTCGATTCTCGATACATCCCTTCATTCTCTAAGCCTACAAGTCATTCTTAACCCGAGTTACAAGTGAGAAAAGATGTCAAAGTTGTTAATCTCATGTCACTCAAAGAGCCCTAATCAATCGACAGTACACGACATCCTCCGGTCGTTGAGCTAAATCCTTTATCGTTCTGACATGGCGCAAGCAACCAATCAGGTCGTGTAACCACGGCAACAGGTAATTTCATAATAAAGTTTTAATTACTAACTCGTGTGAAGGAAATTACTACTGCATTCGAGATATCATTATCAATTGTTTGGATGCGGAATTGCCAATGGACCTCGACTGAGTAGTGATCAAGAGAGATCGTGACAGGCGACAAGCACCAACCTCCCCTGAAAAGCCTGCCACCCCACAACTTTGCGATCCCATTAGTGGCCAAGAGAGGTCATTTTCAAGATTTTCAGCAAGGCTGGCATGCGATGCTGACTTATGAGGGAACGTGACACCGATGGAATTCCATTTTAGCGGGTGCAGAGCAATAGCCATTAGCCAACACAACACAACGCAATCCCCAACGGTATAATCGAAATAAGCATTGAAGCACCGTGATGATTGACGATGATGTCTTTCGCGAGTGACGTCACGCTTGATTCCCGAGAGAGACAGAGATAACGAGAAAATATATGAGGAAATATCTGCAATCAATCAGAAGGATTACTAGAATTTGAATACATTTTAGCTTTCTACAGACAAATTTTAAGTTATCTGCCTTTATATTTGTTGGGAAGTCTAACTTAATAATTAGAAAAAGTACACGTGAATATAAAGAGTGTTTAGGATTTATTATCAAACGACGTGAGATAATACTTTAACAATACTCATGTTCTTGAATGATGGCAAAATGATAATTGCGTCCACATGGCCGGGACAAAAATGAGAATAGAAGATAAGGAAAACAGGTAAGAAATGATAAGATAAGCAATTGAACTTGAGATGGACATCCACGGCATATCAGATGGTGCTGCAACTTGCTAGCTGGAGCTGTACTTTGTGACTTTCTGGGCCGTTCAATTCACCTATAAATATTTGTTGCACGAACGGTCCTTGTCATCTATCACTTCCTTCGACCAAAAACACAAAATCCATCACTTCCAAAATGCTTTGATAATCTTTTCCTTGATGCCATTGATTTCCGCTCAGACTTCAAAGTTGTTCGTAATCGATTAGCCTTTCACTCAGCCCTTCATGTTTAGGGGGAACAATAAAAAAACTCATACCTTCATTTTTTTTTTCTTCAAAAAAAAAATTATCTAATTAATCATAAATTTATTATACTGATATCAATTCAATTCTAAAATTTTTAATTTTGCTAAATAATAAATTTAAAACTGATCAGTAATTTTCCATCTTCTCTTCTTCTTTTGGTTTTAGGAAGGACAAAGGGTCAAGCAGCGTATGAGGGTTAATGTGTTAGGCAACAGTCCACGTTTTGGCCGGCTTATCGGTGTCCATATAATTAGGGAGAGATCATTAGGTACTAGACTATCATTCCATGTAGTCACTTTCCATCAATTATCAAGTAAAAATTTGAGAAAACACCTCGATTTTATCTTGCTTTATTTCGTGGGGAAAAATTCATAGATTTGATATTCGGTACAGAAAATTTGGCGTCTTTTTTCTTATAATATGCCAGAGCAAATAGTTCTTTATTCCTTATTTATCAATTCCTCCTCGTCACCTTTCTTTGTGTCGATAACCATCTATGTCGAGTTTATAAAGATCCCCCTACCCCGCACGGTATTTCGGTTATCATCTCAAACTCGATCGCTTGTTAACATTTGATGCATAGAAATGATACCAGCACCAACACAGGTGAAATACGATGAGACATCCTTGAGACAATCATGCGGATTGATGCTGTGTCCAATTGCTGATCCACTCGAAGGAGATTAAAGCGGCTGTTAGATGCCAATGCTAACGTCGCCTCATATGTCTAATCCTCGTACCCCAGCTTAATGCCCAGGACCGATAAATTAACTGGCCGATCGCGGGCTGATACGGGTGAAGCCTCCACTTGATCAGAAGAACACATGCTGGGTGACAGTCCGATGAGAACAGGGGCAAATGGAGGGCCGAATCCCCCGCCCATGGACCAACCGATCACAGCCACAGATCATACGATCTCGTGTACCCCAAAGGCCGCGACTTCACTTGGTCCGTCCGATTCCTAGTCCTAACACATACTCACGTTTCATCATCATCATCTTACAAGACGGCATCATAAGACAAACACTAAAGAGATATGGCATTAGGACATGATCGAGGATAGGAAACGGCAACACTTCATCACGCACGATACTTTCCCTTAGCTCAGCCCAATTTCACTCCAAACATTGAAACGCTGCAGCATCTTGGCCACAAGCAGACCTCTGCCTCTCTGCGTCGCTCACGCTCGGGCTTTGCAATAGGATGAATTGCCCATTCACAGAGAGAGAGAGAGAGAGAGAGAGAGAGAGAGAGAGAGAGAGAGTTTTACAAGCTTCGGTTTCTAATTGGCTCAAGCATGCGGTCAATAACAGCACACCTAACCTCAAGCACGAACCCTCCCAAAGTACAAGAGGAAATTCTGCCCGACAATGAAATGCCATAAGTACATAAACAAATTTTGTAACCATCAGCGTTTCGGTTGACAAATATTGCCACTTCAAAGTTCCTTTTGATCGATCCAACAGCACAAACCCAGATAAAAACCAGCATTTTGCAATGCATGAAACTACAATACCATGGACGTCACGCTAAATCACCTCGAGGAACAGCGCCTCTTGTTTGCTTGTAAGCCCAAGCTCGTTTAGAGTCAATGTGCTCTCACCATCGGTGAAAGCACGCCGTGGGTAAGGCCTCACCTGTTCAAAAAACCACATAAGCACTTGCAGGTAAAACCAAAGGTATCTTCCCAGGTGCCATATCACATATTTCTTTTCATCTGTTCACGATTCATGCCTTTTGAAGTTTGAACAATAAACCAACACTCTCAAGTGAAGTGTACGTAGTAAACAGCAAAATCCAGCAAGGATCAGAAGTATTACCAGCCTATATGCACCAGGTTTGACTACCCTACCAATGTCTATGAAGTCAAAAAGACACTGCAGAGAAAAACAAAAACCAGAATAAGCGTGGATAAGGTAAGTACAATGAGCAAATTCTTTGAGATAAAAAAAAAAACCGAAAGAATAGAACTCCTATTCAACTTGATTCACCTGCAACTTATCAGATTTGAGGAACCGTCGGCCTCGCCGGCTGCCATCTGGCATTCTCACTAGGAGGGTTATCGCATTTTCATCATCTGGCATGGGTTCCTGAGGAAGAGAAGCCTCCTTTGCAGCTAGTTGTCTCTCAAATTCCTGTCATAGAAACCATAAATGCTAAAGATGCAACCACAAAGCTAAAGTAATGGTAAGAAAAGCAATACACTGCCTCTTCAGCGAAACAATCAGGCAAGAGTGCGAGATAAAAGCACCACACAGGTAAAATCCACATAAGATGATTGATTTTATGTCATGTACCAAGACTGGAACTAAGTTGGAATCAAATTAGTCATCAAAAGAGATTCAGCGAGAAATGGAGCGGAATAAACACTTTGATTTTAATAACTGATGGTCCCACAAATTAGTGAAACAAATAATACTCTCTAATTTATTTAATTAGACAGCTCGAAAGTTTGTGCTACATTTGAAGTAAGACCAATGCTAGCGATACTGCGATTGGTTCACAAAATTGACTTACTGAGTGATGTGAAAACTGCAACTGGATATTTGAACAAGTGAATCGTATTCAAAATCCATTAGGACTTTCCCACAGCATTTTGTAAACCAATCTTAGTATCTTCGGGACTGTTCTTACTATTAATGGAAGATTGAATGAAATTGCCATTTCATGGCTCTAGAGGAACGACAATGCCCTTGGTAGGCAGACTGCTCATTCCAATAAAGCAGGCATTAGCCCGTGATTGACAATTTTTTTTTGTAGTACTCAGTCTGCTGAAGAGGGCATTCTAGCTTCCAAGTTCCCCAATAAACAAGGGAAAGGATATTGGAAGCCGAATGGCAATCCATTTCTGCCATTCACCTCCAACTAAACATGACCTAAGATGACTGCACCATGCATCATGTCTCATACAGTACTTTATACAATTGTCCATTCTATGAGATTGTCAATTATGATCAGCTGTCAATAACTTAAAAGCACAACAAGACAGAAAAAGAAATCTGACGAGTCTACCTGCTCCTCCTCCAATTTCCTGCGAGATTCTTCCTCTTTTCGTCTTTCTTCCTCAAGAGCTGCTTCTCTGGCTGCTTCCTCTTCCAAACGACGAGCTTCAGCTTCTGCCTTGGCCCTCATTTCCTTCTCTTGGTCAGCTTGTAGTGACGCAAGATACTCATCATCCTGCACACCTAATATTTTTAAAACGAACAATGGACCTGCTAAAGAGAACAATTTACACTAGAAGCCCAAAATCACACCTGTTGTTCCCTTATTAAGCGCTGGGCTTCAAGAGAGGGTGATGGAGGTCGAGGTGATACCCGGGGGATAAAGACTATCACCTCGCATGAATTGATGAGGTCCATAAGCGTAATTATATGCAGTCCCTTCAGGAATTCCACCGAACATTGCAGCTTCAAGCATAACTGCTTCATCATGTTCCTCGGAGGAGATACCACCCCACTTAAATATGACAAAAGAGGGAGAAAAGGAGGAAAAAAAAAAACACATGAGCTGGAAAAGAGAAGGTAATTGCAATAAATAGAGAACCAAAAGGGCAATATCATGGCACCTCAGAAGGGAATGTGCTTCCATTGAGCTGATGTTGATTATGAATACTCTGTTCAGAAGGCGGTGGATCATCCTCAATTTCCTGGACAGCTACAACAGCACGGGCAGAGCGTCGCCTGGGCCTTTGCCTAATGAGAGGTTGCTCCACTTCTTCAACTTCATCTTGGTTCGATGGTCCTCCTGCATCCAGCCTATAGGGGCAATTAAAAGAAGCAGCAAATAACGATGAAATATGACAAATGTCAAAATTTTGATGCTGCTCCAAATCACTTACCTCCCATTTGATGAAGCCAATTTGCTCAGTTCTACCTCTGAACTATTGTGATCCACTGCTTTTGAGTCTCCAAGGTCATCCCTTCGCTCATGCAATGCCCTTTCTTGCTCGGCAGCCTGTTTACAATTTTCTTGTCATGTGAGACTGGAAAACTGATATGACATATCTGCCGTAGCGGAAAACTAGAATGGTTAGGACAACATACATTTTGGAAAAGGTCACTTCTCTCGATATCCCATTTTGATGCCTCAATGGCAGCTTGAATCATTTCTTCTTCTATGTCTTCATTGTAGTTGTCAAACCTGGATGGACTTGGCCCCACGTTTCTGTTCCGGGAACTGACACCTGTAGAATCCTCGGTATCCTCGTTTTCTTGTGTCGCACGTGCAGTCGATTCAGCTGGAACATCATCTCCTTCATTGACTATAACAGGTCTGCCAACTTCTGGGCCATGATAATGTTCAGTACCAGTTACATCCTCCACGGTGGGACCCCTGCCAGAATGATCAGATGACCCATTGCCATCCTTAACCTCTATGGGAATTTCCCTGACGTTCCTCGGATGTGTGACAATTGGTGCTTGTTGCCCAAAATCAGAACTGGCATCAAGAAATCTTCTTGCGAAACTTTCATCGGGAAGAGAGTCAGCATTGGATCTGCCTCTAGCAGCAGAGAGGAGCGAGAGGGGTTGTTCTGGACCGTGAACTTGAAAGGGCTCGTCAATATCCATGAAATCATCTTGACGTGCAATAGATGTTGCGTTCACACTGGTTAAGAGAAAACCAACAAAACAGGAGTGAGAAAGAAACAAGAGAAAACAGAACATGAAAACACAGTAACACAGAAAATTCTTCATGTACATATATTGGTACTATATGGAAATATATGACAATTCACTGACGTGTTTCTATCTCCTTCACTGAAGTGTGCATTGACAGCTTCATTGAGGTTGCCTCCATGCTCCTGGTTAAAGTAAATAAAAAGAACTAATTAAAAACACCGACCGAACTCTTCAACTAACAATTCAGCAAATAGAAACGAAAGTCCAAAGCCAAAAAGAATAATGTAAAATAAGTTCAACAGAAGGGGGGTATTGACTATTAACGCGCAAATAAATATATGAAAGAAACACCACTCTGTCTAATCTGCCAATAGTGCAAACACAAACATGCTAAGCTCTATTCACTCGGGAGTAGTGACAAGCCCATGCAGAATATGTAAACGTTCTAATGCTGGATTCCCCTATAAATTACAAAGTTCCACGCTTTAAGTAACTCATAGGCACCCACCTTCGAACTTTGAAAGTCTCCAACTTTTAACAACCCGATATCTATTTCCAGGTTCTGCCAGTTTGGGTGAGCTCTACTTTTCACTTTTGACTCTCTTCTTTTAAATCGTGCGATACTCACATTTTGACTTTTACTTAAAAGAAAACACTTGAAATCAAAACGTTTAAATATTGACATGTAAAATCATATGTAGTTTTTTCCATAGTTTCAAAACATAAATAATATTTCTATTTTCATATATTGAAGGGACATTTGTAACTTAAAAGTAAGAAGTAGATGAAAAGCGGCCCCAAACAGGAATAAGACACCACACGAAGCCCAAGCTCTTGCTTGAAAATGACATTTAACAGAAAAACCCAATCACTATGCATCGTCCCATGATTTCCATTGCCTATGCTAAGCAAATTGCAAAAGCATTAGCCTTCTCTTATATTCAGAAGACCGAAATTCTTGCCTACAAATGGCCTTACATTTGACGAGAACTACCTTGTTTACCGATTCAAAGTAACCTATTTTTGGTATTATTCACAGAGAAGTTATGACATATGTACCTCACAGTCTTGTACCGACAAGCAAGTTCTAATTTGCCCTACGAATTACAAAGTTCCCCACTTTATTTATCTCTCATGTAAGCATTTTACAGCTTGCATATTCATACTTCCAATGTCTTGTACCGACAAGCAAGTTCTAATTTGCCCTGTGCATTACAAAGTTCCCCACTTTATCTATCTCTCATGTAAGCATTTTCCAGCTTTCATATTCATACTTCCAATGTCTCTAATTCTGACTAAGCACGAATTTTACCGAAAAAAAAAAAAGCCCCCAAGCAACCTCTAGCTCGAACACGACTCACATTAAGCAGAAAACCCAATCAGCAAGCATTGACCCAACAAGCTACAACCCAGTAGCACTCACAACACAATCAATGAGCCAGAAAAAAAAAAAAAACCAGCTGAACCAAACGATCGCACGAGGTGCCGCCTAACTACAAGCAACCGCACCCAATTCAGCAACCCACACCGATCACCCAACTCAAGTGAAGGAAGAGAAAAAAAAAACCCTATTCTTTCCACGAACGCATCCGCCAACCAGTCGATTGCCCATAAAATTTCCCCCTACCACAACCGCGCGCCGAGAAATCAAGAACACGGAATTTCACCCCCCCGGCGAGAAGGCCCTATCGGCGGGCTCCGGGCGAAATTTCACCTCGAGTATTTGGATGGCGACGGCCTCGGCCACGCCGGTGATGCTGGCGAAGGTCTCGATCGCTTCCTGATCAGGCCTCGCCATGGGGGAGGGAATCGGGATTGGGGGGGGAGCTCTTTTCTTTCGGCCGAAGGCAGAGATATCTGGTGGAAAACTGAAGAAGATGAAGACGGAGGAGGAGAAGAGCTTCGTGTGCTATATATATGTGGGTGGGGGGGGGAGGACGGGAAGAGGGAACTGGGGTATTTATCGGGGTCAATTTGGGGAAACCGCACCTCAGCTTCTCAAGTCTTCTCAGCTTCTTCTTCTTCTTCTCTTCTCTCTCTCTCTCTCTCTCTATAGAGGCAGGGGATGGTAGCAGCGAATACATAAACAAAAAAAAAAAAATTACGCCTCCCCTAAAAAAACCCTCAATTTTAGGTCAAATTTCAATTATATCCCGGATTTCTTTTTATTTCAAAATAAGTCATCGATTTCTACTCTAATCCCAAGCCTGCTCCCATTAGTCCTACGTCCAAGAATCGTTATCGGTCTCTTCAAAATCATCAACATGGGAAGATTACCGTTGTTCCTTACGAAGTTGGGGTGTTGTTAAAGATGCTAGTCATAATTAGGAATGAGCATGATCCGGTTAGGCAATTCTCTCCATGAAATCAGGAACCACCCACTAAGGATCGGTTCAGAAAAATTGAAATCGGGGGCCATCCGTTCGTTCAATGGGCCCACCAAACTTCACGCAAATAGAGGTGATTGAGAGCGAGAGGGAGGCGATAGGGAGGCGATGAACGGTAGGAGGTGTGGGCATGAGTCGATGCGTGTTGAGCTTAAGAGTTGAGATCACGAGTGAGAGATGGAGACACGGCTTAGATAAGATGAGGGTAAGACGAGATGAGCACTCAATTGATGGGCATTAAACTTAAGATTAGATTTTTTTTGTTAGAAATTTTTCTTAAAAATTATATATATTACCGGTTCGGTCAAAGTGAGTGGGTAGGCAGCTCCATGCCTAGAATCGGGAATCGAATTAATCACCACGGGAATCTCCGGTCTGGGGCCGGTTCGGTACAATTCCGAGCCGGTCCAATCCAATTCCCAATTCTCGGTTCCTTTACATACCCTCAGTCATGATAATGAATCTCTAAATGGCTCTTATGTTGATAATTTTAAAAATGTGAATTTTTTTACGGAAGGTTAATGGTGTCATATTTGTAACTAGAAAGAAAGTTGGCGACTTTTTTGACAAAAAAAAATTGGACCAGGATTGAGCTTTAACCGAAAGTTATGGTTTTTTAAGAAATTAGCCCTAATTTTTATCTCTCGACTCTTCTACATTCACCTTTATGGATGAAAATTGTACTTTTAGAATGATGGCAATAGTTTAATCTTGAAATTATAAAAGAGATATCACTTGAAAATGTTATATATTATTTGGAGAGTAATTGAATTTTATGGGTTCATTTGCCCCGTATATAAATTCAATTTAGACATATCAAACACCTCCTGACATCATGTTTTTTTACAAAATATTGAATTTGTATGAATTGTGTCTATTTGACTCGAATTGATCGTCTAATCATTTCTTTTTGAATAATTATTATCTTTTAAGCAATGTTAGCTCTGATATTGTATTTTACTACATGTTAAATTGAAGTAATTCTACTCTATATGGCGAATTATATTGAAAGCGATAGAGTAAATTTTTCTCTCATTGTTATAATAAAGATATATGGATAGATTTTTCTGTAGATATATTGATTGCATAGCATGAATATTAATATTAATTTAAATAAAATTATAAATATAATTAGTTTCTTGCCCTTGTAGAATTAATTTTATTACTTGATACTTTAGACATTACTAAATCAATTTGATATTTATAATTGTGTGAATATCTAAAAAAAATATTTTAATGTTTTTAAATATTTTCTCATTCTCGTAATTCAATTTTACTAGTTATTGCTGAGATTTTCCTCTAAACTTTCACGTTTTCTTAAGTCTTAAATCTTCATTTGGAAAGGAAAAATACTCCCTTCATTAAAATTTAATGCATTTAATGTACAGACACCACTTTTGGTATAATATCTTACATTAGATCTGAATATTCAATTTAAGTCTTAATAATTGCTTATTGTGAGCAAGTTCGTTTATTGGAGTAAAGCGGGGTCATCAATATGCTCGGCGCAAGTGCAATTAATGCCACAAACAAATCAAGAATGGAAGGAACCGTGTGATTTTGGCAATAATAAAATGGAATATACAAAGAAATTGAGAAAAACCTATTAATATTTCTTTTTGCAGTAAAATACAATTAAATCCTAAAATTTTCAATTTGTGCAACCAAATCATAAAATTTCTCAAATTCATATAATCTAGTACCTTCATTAGCTACGTCAGGACGATACATGGAAGAGAAATTGATTACGGAGGCTTCCAGTAGGAGGCATTGCTTAATAGAGTGGCGACACCGGCAAGGGTCATCGTCCACGGGTAAAGGCTATAGGCCCTCACGCAATGGTGTTGAGTGGTGGCGTAGGCAAAAAATAACAAAACCGGTATCTTCATAACACTTTTGTTTCGAACTAATTTTGTTTCATAAAAAATCTCAAATTTATATCCATTACACACTAATCCCAAATTAATACCTTTGAGCTATCCTCTGTTAGCAGTGCTGGGATTTGACTTGCAGTGTAACCAGTTTGGGAATTTTTTGTGAAATGAAAATTATTTCAAAGTAAATATGTCACAAGAGTACCAACTTTGGATTTTAAGATGTTTCGGGTAGATAGGTCACTAAGATGCTGATTTGACATTTTTAATGGTATTAACCCTAAAAAAAATCACGTTAGTATTTTATCTCACTCAAATTAAACGAATCTAAAGAAGGTATTTGATTGCACGAATTTTACAGATTAAAAGTTTCCAAAATTTGATTATATTTTTACAATAGGTTTTACCACCTCGACTGAACTCATCCCTAAACACATATAGGCACAAACTTTTATAGTATACAAAATCACTAGCCGCAATAAAACCGTTAGCATATTGCACCTATTGTGAAATTCATCCTTCATTGCCAAAGTGACTAAACCACACACAAAGTTCACTAATTTCAGATAGGAAGGAAGTTAGTTTTGCTCATCGAGACTTATACTAATCACCTAAATAGTTACTAGTCACTAATCAAAACACTAAACATTTTACAACTTTTTCCATGTATTAAAAGTCAAGCAAGAGCATAAAAACAGCCGTTATCAAATTGCCATTCTCGACAGTCACCATGTAAAATTTTTAGTGAGGATTTTTACACAGAAAATCTAACGGATAAATTATCTTGGGATAAAACGATGTGCTTCTCTTTAAGACCTTCTAAGGGCTGTGTTAAAAGTATCTAAGATTATTTTTTTTTTGAGAAATTCGAAACATCGTGCTAATTTTGTCCTGGTCGAAACCTTTGAAATGTTGTATTAAATTTGTCCATACATAAAGAGATTATTCTTTAAGGAACTTGTCCTAATTCCTTTCGCACCCGCCAAGCATAATTATCCCAGAAATTCTTGTGATGTACATACACACACGCACGAGGTCGATTTTTGAAGTGGCTAGAAATTTTGCGTGAAGACAAGTCCATTCGTGTTACATTAACCATTGCGTTTACGACTTGCCAATATCAATTCGTTTTTTACTAATAATTCTTCATTAAAAAGAGAATTTGTTAA
Source organism: Syzygium grande (assembly GCA_024733475.1). Taxonomy (NCBI): domain Eukaryota; kingdom Viridiplantae; phylum Streptophyta; class Magnoliopsida; order Myrtales; family Myrtaceae; genus Syzygium; species Syzygium grande. The sequence continues at coordinate 37,445,954 of JAMXDD010000001.1, read as the reverse complement.
CGAGCGTGTCGAAGATAAATCATCGTTAAGTACATTCAATTAGAAATACTTCATTTTTTAAGCAATGATCATATGTGACATGGGGAAAAAATAATTCATTGAAAAGAAAAGAAAATGTATGATTTTTATTAAGAGGTAATACCACAAAATCCTAAATTGATATATTAATAATAAATTTACCCTAAACTAATTTTTTGACCATCGAAAATCCAAAACTAATACACCTGTGACAAATTTACGCCCGTTAGTTTCTATTAAATTTTTCTATCAAATTGCTAAGTTGGATAACACGTAGCAATTGACAGTGTGCTAGTTTAAGGTTTTATTTGTTACAAATTTACCAGTTTGTGATTTTTTGTAGATCAATATAATTTAACAGAGAATAAATTTATCACAAATATATCAGTTCGAGTTTTTGATGGGTTTACGAGTTTTGGATTTTTCATGGTATTAACTCTTTTATTAATAGCTTCTATTATCTAGGCTCGTTACAAAATCTCAAAACGGTGCGCTTCAACGGCCCACCGGCCACGACGTCGTTCCGTCGTTCTCCGCAACCCCCGAGGCAAGGCGTCGAAGGGTCTGAGCAGATCGTCGATTCGTCGGAACCTCTGATGAGCAGAGCTCGAGCTTCCGGCGACAATGGAGGAGAGAGAAACGATGAGTTCGACGACGGCGACGGCGACGACGAAGACGAAGCAGAAGCACGCGCGCTCGGAGTTCTGGACGTGTTTCGTCGCGTCGGTCGCGTTCCGGCTCGTCCTCGTTTACCTCCCCAGGAACCTCCACCTGTCCTCCCGCCCCGAGGTCGCCACTCCCCTCACCAGCATTCGCCGCCGTAACGCCTCTCTTCTTCACGTCGTCGATCGACTCGATTCGCCGTCCCTCGCTTGAAATTTTAGAGAGACGTTCGTTCTGATTCCGTTTTTTTTTTTTTTTTTGGTTACTTGTTTTGGTCGCCCCTGCAGTTGCCGAAGGCTACTGGTTGAAGCAGTCGTCGATGTCTCCGTACGCAGGTTCGACTGCGTGTGTTCGATCTTTAGGAAGGAAGCTACTTGTTGCTACTGGTGTTGCTGTTTGATGCTTGATGATCTAGTTTCGGTTCCCTTCCACAGGTTCCATGTATCACGGTTCTCCTTTGCTATTGCTGCTTCTCGGACCTCTTACTGTCAAAAGGTACCTACCGGACTGAAATTGCTGATACGTGTGAGCTTTGCTGGTTCCCGGCTAGAACTGAACTAGATTCATTCGAAGATATCGAAGTGGAGGCGGTGGTTTATGCGAAAAAGTCGTTTTCTTACTCCGGAAATTGAACATTTTTAGGGGAGTTTTGATGATTTCTTATGTATTGCGAAGTTAATTATGTTCTGTAGCTTTCTCGCCGCGCAGGATTGAAGGGCAACCGGAGCAGCTTCTGTGCAGGTATCTCTACTTCTCTCGTGTTTCGCTTGTGTAGGTTGTTTGTGTTTTACTATTTTCATGCAGTGTGATATATGGTATGTCTTTATTGTAGTGTTTTTTTTTTTTCAAAGCATGAGTAATTCAGTGTCTCGTCAACTGATAGACTGACAGTCATCCATTGGAAATACCTGGAAGGGTCTAACCTAAGTACAGATTACAATGCTTCTGGTCCTAACTCTGATTCTCTGAGTCGAACACGACTGGAGAAGACCTATGAACTTAGAAATTTGCCGCTGTTTCTTGTTTTGCTTCGATGGATTACAATAAGCATTCTGTAGGTTGTTACAATTGTCACTAATTTTTATAAACGTCTGCTGTATCTTACCTTGTGAATTTTGTCTTTCATAAGTCGGTATAATCTGTCGGATCTTCTCCAGAGCAATCTAATATTATTCCCTGCATTCTTTATGTAATTATCTTCTATGTTGATAAGTTGCTCAGTCCATGAGAACAGCTCTTTTGGTTGTAGTCTACTTCTTGTGATTGCAGATATTCTTAATGCAATGCTTATTCGTGCAACTGGTCAGAGTCTGCAAAAGGCATATGCCCAACATCTGGAAGCTCTGGATCTTTTCAAGTTGACAGAAGAATCAGGTAATTTTGTTTCTCTAGAATCTAACAACTAGTTCTATATCCTTCTGTTTCTCTCCCTTTTGTAAGACTATTATCGTAGTGCATTAAGTTACACAAGCTAATATCTCCTAGGCTTAGAAATATGGTGAGTTATATGCATTGAGGTTGCATTTGTCTAAAATTGGTCTAAATTGAGTATCTCGTGCATATTGAAGTCACTGAAGACTATTTCATGATTTATTATCCTAAACAAGACATGCTGGCTTGGCAAGGTCCATGTTAGTGAGAGAAGGGATTCTGAAGATATATATAGTCTAACCTCTTGATGTATTATATACCAGTTTGGTTTGGGTGTACTTACAGTCTCTTCTTCTGGGAACTTTTTTTTGGCCATTTCTTTCTGAGGACTTCGTGTATTCACTAATTCTTATTTTTCTAATTTCCATGGTATGAAGCTACGTAGATGATATGCTGCTTTGAGAAAAGAACTAGTAAAGCTACAATACTATGCTGCTTAAGTTTAGGTCTTATTTTGTTTCAGGGATACTACCATCAGGAGACATTGCAGCCCTGGTCTATCTGTGGAACCCTTTCACAATAGTTGCATGTGTTGGTCTATCGACATCCCCTGTTGAAAATATGGCAATCCTTTTAGCCCTTTACGGTGCTTGTAAAGGTATATTTCTGCCTTCACTGAGATATGGGGACTGTGTTGAATATGTATTTGCTGAATTTATAACTCCAATGTTTTGCTTAATCAAATATTTGCAATTCCTCTTAATGTTGGAATTAAAGCATATCATGGTTGAGGACTCGAGGCTGATGCTCATGGCGTGAGACACCAAATTTGAATTTTGAGCAGCGTTTTAGTTATTCTTATGGCACTGACAGACTCCTTTTAATTTATCTTGTGTTCGCCATAGGCCAAGTTAGATGAGTCGATGCTTATTGAGCATAATTTATCCATCTTCATGGTTTGCGTTATTCAATTTCTGTTTGACCAGATGCATAATAAACACATTGCAAAGAGGAGTATTTAGCTAAAATCGATCAGTCAAGAACAAAGTTTTCTTGGAAGTTGTGCATTTAGAATAACATTATAAGATTGTCTCAAATTGAGTGGAACTGAGAGTAAATAGAGGATTTGAAATGTGATTGCAGAATGCCCATTAGGTCCTAAGCTCATCTTGTATTTCTGTTTGATGTTCTTGGACTGTACTTGTTGATCCAAAATGCTATTATGTTGGAATTGGATCGCAGGACTGGTTCCCTTGGCAGCTTTTGGATGGGTCTTGGCTACGCACATGTCTCTTTATCCCGCAATACTTATAATTCCAGTATGCATTTCCCCTCTTTTTCCAGTATTGTTTGGCTCCTTAGGTCTATTTATTTGTATTTACGACAGTGTTGATCAATAATTATACTTGCTTTTGATTTTAGGTTATTCTCTTCTTGGGGTATGGTCCAGATGCTCCTCCTAGGAAATTGTTCCTGCAAAGGAGCTACAGGAAATGTGGAACTAGTCCTTCCAGTGATCATTATTGTAAAACAGAGGATGCGGCAGACCTGTTGGAACTCCGAATTACCTTCTCATGGAGACGAGTCATGCAATTCCTACTCTGGACTTTTATCTGGGGGATCTATTTTTTGCTTCTTTGTGATATTTCCGTCAGGCAGTATGGTGGTCTTTCAGAGATGTTTAAAAGGTGACAACTGCATGCTATGGAATCCTAGCTTCTCATCACAACATGACTTTGTGAGACTACCAGAGCAACATTATATTCATTGCCTTATCTGTTTCATTACCTTTCACCTTTTTCACTATTATATGAGTAGATTAGTTTCTGATACTTCTTACCGACAGGAAAGGGGGATAATCAGGACAAGAACCTAAGGATTTTTGTTGATTTTCTGATGGTATACTCACTTGATATCGAAGGCGAAAATTTAAAGATCTGAAAGATTTGTTATATGATTTGTTGTACTTGCTGTGCTATATGAATTGTCAATTTAAGTTTTTATGTGCTTTGGATCTGCATGAGACAGAAGCATTTGCATTAGAATGTTCTGTTAAGGGACTTCGCTGTCATTTCCTCTCTAATGCTAGAAAAGTTTTAGGTTTAGAATCAATCCTTCTTTTGCTGGCTAGCCCACAATCTGACAGCAGCAGCTTATAAAGAGCTTGATGCTCAAAATATCCTGACAGAGTCTGAAGATTGGTTTAGAGCTTAACTTGCGAAGGGTGTTCTTGATGAAAGCAAGCCATTCTGATAATCCGTATACCTACTTACTATTGAGATTCAGGTGGTGGTTGTTGAATCTTACATGGTGAACATTAGTTGAATTACCATCTTTTTTACTTTCCCTCTGTATTAAGGGAATCGAAGTGCTCACACTTTCTTATTTTTTGCTAGTTATGCTGTGGTTGAGTAGTCATCGGTTGCCTTCAATGATTTGCGATGATGAAGTGGTTTTTCTTTGTAAAAATCAATCATCTTCAATAGCTGCTGCTCTAAATGTTTGGCTTCTAGTATATTTTGTTGAGATTCTCTGATAGTTTTGCTGGTTTTTGCAGTACTTACGGTTTCATTCTGACCGTGAAGGACTTGTCTCCAAATACAGGTGTCTTATGGTGCGTATGACTGACAGCTGTTATAGGCATTCCTAAAACGGATCAAGTCAACTTAATGGAACGTTTTATTTTTTGACACAATTTGTTTGATGTATGCAGGTACTTCTTTGCTGAAGTCTTTGACTTCTTCAGAGATTTTTTTCTTATAGTTTTCCATGTGAATATCTTGTTTATGATACTACCACTTGCCATACGGCTGAAACACCGACCTGGCTTTCTGGCTTTCGTGTATCTTGCAATCTCTTCAATGTTCAAATCCTATCCTTCAGTAAGTACTTTCATAGCGAAATCTCATATCTTCACCAATAATTCACCATTGCTTCTCCTTTATAAGTTTCATTCTCAAGTAAAAGTAGGCATTTGAAGACTCTAATCCTATCACCGAGGACTTTATATGGTGAGAGTTTAATTCCGCATGCTGAAGTTTGAGAAGTTTGATGCCTCCAGCCAATTCAAGAAGTTTGAGGTCAACAAGTCACACCAATGTTGCCTAGCATATATATCGAGAGCTGATCTGTTTTGGATGCTGGAGCTGATCTATCGTTTCCCATATTGTTCTTGTTCCAGTTAGGAAGTTTTATCCGAAAGTTTAAATTGATAGGTGAAGGGAAATTGTATGAATATAAGGCCTATCGGAAGTGATATGAGATATTTTAACATTCCCTCTCATGTGCAAATTAGATTGAGAGCGATATATGAAATTGATTAAGAGGGAGCCTCAAACGTGAAATAATTCTGGGATGACGAATGTGGCTCTAATACTGTATTAGAAAGTCCAACAAAAAGGCTTAAGCTAATAGATGAAGGATGTCCATATGAATGTAAAGCCCATTGTAACCCCATAGATAAGCGACGCGAGATGCCTTAATTAGTGGTAAGAAGACGTTTCATCACCACACACCACCACTAACAGTTATATACCTCATGTATTGGAGTGGAGAAAATCGATTTAATCATGTGTAATCAAATCACTAATACCTGTTTGGTGCCCCCCAATAGTATTGCATTTTTCACCTACCTGGCTTGGGATTTAGGTATGTGATCTGTGGTATAGTTTTCCTAAAAAGTGTGATTGTCTAGCCAAAGAATATGAACAACATGGCCATATGATATGTCCAATGCCATAAAGGCATTTGTAGCTTCTCTTAAAATTACATATATTTTCTTTGGCTGGTCTTCACATTCTTTTGTGTTCCATTTTCTCCGTCCATCACATTCTTTTGCTTAACTTTGGTTAGGTTGGTGATTCAGCTCTTTACTTGGCTGTGTTGGCTTTGTTCGTGAATGAATTGGCAGGCAAGCGAAGAAAAACCTTTGTTCTGATTGTGTTTTGTATCTTTAAAGACTTAAGACCTTTTTGATATAATGCTTTGCAGACATGAAGTTCTCTTTCTTCCTCTTCTGTGGATATGTTGGAGTGTCTCTCCTTAGCCCTGTCATGCACAACTTATGGATTTGGAGGGTATGGTACTCTTGGAAGTTTCTTAGATGTCTGGCTGAGCTTTCTTGCTTTTTCTTCAGATCATAATTTCTGTGGGATAATTTGTAGGGCACTGGCAATGCAAACTTCTATTTTGCCACTGCTATGGCCTATGCTTGCCTGCAGGTATGATTTAAGTTTGTAGCCCACTTTCAGCAGGCATGACAATGAGCAGTAGATAGCTGAAATGAAACATCATTTGCAGACAAATATTGTTTCTTTATGTGCATTAGTCTGTAACATGAAAGTTCTGGAGGAATATGTCTTGAATACTTAGTCATTACCTGTAGTTGTTGGTACCATTGTTCAACCAGTCCATCATTCATTTTGGGTTCTCTTGAAATTATGAATTTTAGACTTTGGCATGAAACTTCTATAGAATATATATCTCATCGAAGCTCTTTCTCTCATAAGTCATAATTGATAGAAAAGAGAACAGAAAAAGAAAGGATTGGTAACCAACTGATGTCTCCACATTCTGTTTGTCCCTTTATATGGCCGATTTTGCAGATTATTTTGGTGGTGGAGAGTGTCAGTGCAATGCTCAACCATGACAGAAAGTTAAGAAAAATAACTACAGCGCAGCTAGATGACGGCAAATCTTAGGCCCTTGTTGCGACTGGTGGTGGTAGTTTTTCCACCTTGAACATCTGTCAACGCTTAAAAATTCTCAGGAGCAGAAAAGGTGCAAAGATTTCTGCCCAGATCAATCCTTGATGTTCAGGCACCCTCTCTCTCCCTCTCTCTTTCCCTGGCTAGATGTTTAGGGCTTTAGTCTTGGGTATTCTTCCCCAAACTATAGCTCACCGTTTGATAACGACTTTTGCGTGGATTTTAACGTAAAATTCAATAGGCTATTGAGTGAATGCTCGAGTTAATTATGACATTGCGCCGATTTTGTATCATTTTTTTATTTCTAGCACCGGGACATCATCATCTATAGCAGACACGGTCTGCTTGTCGACTGGAAAATGCCAAGTTCGTCTAGAAAAAAAAGTTATGAAAGTTCTTATCGTCATAGGATATGCAGTGATGAAACTGAGGGCTTATATCCCGTCGTGTTCCAACTTTTTCATTTTCTTTTGATCATGCTTGGTCACCATGGTTGGTCTGGTCGTCACTGCTGACGCCAATTCTTACAATGCTCAATCAACGACTGGATTCGTGAGGTTGACCCATGAAATGAAAAAGGACTATGCAATCTCGAATTTATATTATGGTGCTTTGTCGATGTGACATTTGTAACTCACTCAAATATTCTCGGTCAATGAACGTGATATGATAAGTGAATGCTCACGTTGAACGAATGAAAAGTTGCCTAGTATTAAGTGTGGAAATATTTAATTGGGGTAAGCAAATAGGAGCTTGAAAAGAATCAAACTCGAGATCTTTTGATGTAATACCATGTGAGACTTGGCGAGATCACTATCAATTGTTATAAAACATTTAAATTGTTAGATAAATGTGTGGTTCAATATTTGAATGTTTTAATACGCACAACTGGGAATCCTTAACCTTGGGCAGCACTCTTGGTCCTCGTCAAATGCAGGATCGGGATGCGTATTGGAGCCTCTCTAGTTTTGTCCTTCGATTCAATTATTACCCATGCAATGCCCTCAAGAACGTGCTTCTGTTTCTATGTTACGTTGTTCTTTGAATTAATAATCTTTTTGACGACGATGGTGATACTATAGTACGCATTGTCATGTGCCCAAAGCTTCAGCCCAACTTCATCGCCAAAATTGAATTTCGTGAACGATTCCGAGAGGTTTCTCGGTTACTTTGTTCAGAAGAGCAACAGCTCCCACGTCTATACAAAGCAACGCCACCTAGAGATTTCGTGTCTTCCGAGGTCCATTGATTGCCACCTCTTTAAGCTCAGTTGCCATTGTTTACTTGTGGAAGACAAATATTATTCAAATCGAGCGATGATGTTTGTATTATAAGTTATGGAGTTCTTATTCCATCCGCAAGACAGACCAATTCATTTAATCAATCTGACATATTTGCTTGGCGGTCAAGTCGGTCACACTGCATCCTAAACCTCATTTGGCAAGAAAAAATTACCAATTCGGTCTTGAACCCATTATACGGATATCAATTCAATCGTAAATTTTCGGATTTTGTCAATGCAATCCTGAACCTTTGGGCGATCTTTTTTGGGCTAATTATCCACATCAGCATGCCGCATAGGATGACCGGCGATGACTGGATATCGCCTTAGTAATTTCTGGTGGTAATTAGGCGAAATGACGACATTAAAATTCCGCGGAAAGGTTTAGGACTACATTAGTAAAATTGAAATGTTTAAACCTGAATTGGCATCCGCACAACATGTTTAGGATTGATTGTGTAATTATCTCCCCATTTGGTTTAGAATATTTTTTAATTAATTTTTTGAGTTTCCATTTTGATCAATCGCCAAATCTTCGGTCCAAATTTTTCATTATTAAAGATATTATTGCAGAGTAGTCATACGGATTGTCTCCAATGCTTGCTTTCACATCAGCTTATGAGAAGATAAAGAGATGGTGCATTATTCTCCCATTTGCTTAGGAGGCAGGAACGTGAGTATTTCATTTTGTTTACTCTTAGACTTGGACAATTAGTAACTAGCTTTTTATGCCTATTTCGCAACTATAACTTTCAATCTATAAATAATAGACTCCTTTCGGAAAAACATTTCTTTCTTTATTGCTCCGTACAATTATTTAAAAATGATTTCTGCCGTAATTTGATAAATATATGATATAAACAATTGTCATACCTAATTGGAAGCACACCATTATTTGCTACGTTGGCCTCCGTTTACCTGTCTTTTGAAAGATGAATTTTTTTTTTAATCATTTATTAACTTCTTTTCCCGACTAACGTCTTGTCTTTTTTTTTTTAGCCACTCCTCCATTTCCATCATTTAAACAAATAGTGTCGAGAAAATGTTAAAAAATGATATCATTCTATGGATGATCTACACTATTGATCTTTATGCACTTTGTTAAGATTTCTATTAGTTATTTAGCTTCATCTGACGATTCTCGACGGGTTCAATGAACCTACTAGGAGTAGCCCCATTAAACAAATAAGAATGCCTTAAATTAGCAAAAATCAATTAGATGACAAACGTCCAAAGAATTCATCATTTCTAGGAACGAGAGAAGCACATGAATCACATGACCCTCCATTTTGTGTCCACTCTAAAGTTAGTAATACAACAGCAAAGTACATTAGAAGTCGCTCATTTTTCTAGCCAGTTTTGATAATCGGACACAATAAAGAAAAATTGGTAATTGGCCCATGCAAGTTTTTCTGCTAGCCCAAATTACACATAGAATAAGTTAATGAAATTTCGACATGCAAATTCAAAAACATAAAGGTGTAAGAGTCTTGTTTTCTTGTGTGAAACCCTTGTTCCTAATGATTCTCCATCATATAGTAATCCTATTCCAAATTTCAAGAAGCTACAAAGCCCTACCTCATATGGGACACAGCAACCGACAATCTACTGCATATAATGCTCTTAAAGTGATAATGATATTGCCCGAAACAACCCCAGCAAGGAATGCAGAGACATTTTCCCGACAAGAAAGCATATGGCAAGCCTCTTGGCACCCCAAGATTACCAAGCTATGTTAGTGTCAAGCCCTAAAAATTTGTGTCCAGAATCAAACATCATTAATATGGTCAAAAGAGGTTTTGCTTTCCTAGATGTTTTTAGTCTTACCCTTGCTCCGGTCAAATGGGAATTAAATGCAAGTGGCAGCACTTGCTTGACCGTTACATGTTCAGGTTTTTACAATCTGAAGCAATGTGGTTTACTGGTTCACTACTCCTTCCGGTTCTCTGATTGCACAGTTCAAAGTTTCTTCACTTCCAATCATGCAAGCTTGTTCATATAAATATGCAATTTGAGACCATTATTGATGGATTGACAATGGGCAACGAAATCCAACCTGAGCTATAGACTAAGTTTTATTCAGAACATTTTTGTGCTTGCCGTCACGATACCGCTGGTTAATATAAGCAGAGTTGCTCACAGTGTATCTTAATTTTATCTCTACTCTTTATTAAAAGAATCGTGAGCAATTATCAACGACGTGTATATGTGTTTCCACACTAACATGTAAACAAAGTCATCAGATTTTTCCTTAAGAGAATTACATGCTTATTCGCATTAGAAGAATGATCCCTAAAAGAGAGAAATTACCATCAATAGAAGGCATTAGTCATGAAACCACAGAAAAAAGCCATTAGAGTAACTCCTCACTGCAGACTATACCGATAATTTCATCCTCATGCGAAGTCATTGGAGATCTAAATTCGGTATATTGAACAACTTCGATGGATATTACTGGTGCAGGTTTTAGCGAACTTTTACATGGGGCGCCCACACGAAACCGCAATAAAACCCACAGGAACGATGCTCTTGCAACTTGAGTATAAAATTGTAGAACGAAAGTACGTGAAATACGTAGTAGATGCAATTCTTTAAGCGGCTTATGGGAAGTAAGAAATGAGCAAGCGGGCCATGAACCATTGCAGTATTTTGATTAAACTAAACATCAGGGAGATCATACTTACGAGGATCCACTGCGTGTGGGTGGCCACTAAAGAGATTCTGTGCGAAGGACAAGCCGAGCATGTGGGTCCTCATGACTCTACTTCGATTAAGCTTTCATACATGATACGACAACCATTAGGAGTTTGGAGGATAACCTTTTATAATTTGAGGGGAAACGAAGGATTTAATTCCTTGCTGGCCCAGAAAAAGAAAAGGGCTTACTCAAGCTGTCGTTGTGAACTCACGACCTTTCCACAAGGGAGTTCAGCTATCTTCGTCACCTGATTCTGTCACCGAAATATTCTATTTCTGAACTTCTTCATATATTAAGAAACAAGACAACAAAAGCACTTTTGTGCTATAAATGTGTGGGGCGTGACTTATATATATAGTGTTCTCAAAGCATAACGTAAGCAATAAAGATAGTCTGTGGTCTGCATACCCAGAGGTCACCACCAGTGCGGTGCCAAGAGTTGTTGACAGCAAATCGCAAAGATGCAGATAAAATTCGTTGAGCGACGTGGCTCCTACAAAAAGTGCACAAACAAGCCTAGGAATGCAAAGGATTTTACCAAGTTGATAGGAATACTGTGGAGACATCTGAATCCGCGGTGGGTCAGGAAGTTTTTGACACGAATACCATCCGTCGCGTGATACATTTAAACAATTTATTCTGTATCATGCATTGTCCGTGCAGAAATCTTTTTCTCTAGTAAATCAGAGATAAACCCATAAACAAATAAAATGAAACCTCAAAGATTCAAATAATGTTGGGTCACCAAAACAGTGACCTACCTATCTAGTGGAGCTCACTGCATGAGGTAAAAGTCCGTGGCTCAATGGGACGGAGGGGCGCTGCTCTATGCTTCGAAATGAGCACAGCCTCATTCATTAGCCTAATTAGCTTAGCCACTGACTCTTCACAAACATTAGTCAAAGAAATAAGAGAGAACTCTTTTTTCCTCTCTCTCTCTCTCTCTCTCTATTTCTTCCGTATCCATTTTGCAATATCTGATGACGCAGGCGCAGAGATTTAGAGCGATAGATACGAATATAAGAACAAGATTCCAGCTAGAGAATATCTAGGAACATGTCTGTCACAACTGTAACTTGGACGATAAACGAAATGTTTAAGAGGGAAAAACAGAGGCAACCAAGAAGAGCATATATTGAGGCATCAGCGTCATTTAGATACTGTTGTATACAGAACGGTTGCCTTTAAGATTTCAATGAGTTGGGGAGACCTTATCCTATTCATGTGTTCTATTAAATTATGCACTGAAGATTGGCATCGCTTTCTGATACAAATTTTCCATCAGAGAAATCCTTCCAACCTCATGTTTCTTTTCCAAGTTCAGTGAACATCTAATCTAGAGAGAGAGAGAGAGAGAGAGAGAGAGAGAGAGCTTCTTTATCATGTAATGCAAGTCTGTTGCACAATTTCACAGAGGCCGTTGACGAAGGATAATTTCATAGTCACTATTTTAGTGGTCTCTCGGGCAGAATGATTCCTGATTATTTTAGTTTATCTCCAACTACTCGTATAAATTTCTTTCTGAAGCAAACACAACTTCCCTATAACAAAGGGCGCCAATTTCATAGTCACTTCCCAGCTAGATGTGAATCACCATAACCCTATATAAGATTCCTCTAATGGGTTTCCGAGATTAGTCAGCATCTATGCCCTCATTCATCCCTTCCTTCCCAAACTTTCTCCTCGTGTTTTGACATTTTGTTAAACCTGAAAGCTGCCTACATAAGATTTTCACTGAAGCTAGCATCTGTTAATAGAGAACTTCTCACATTGAAGATATTAGCAGAACTGAGAATGTGGGCATTGTGCATTGGAGCTTTGATCATTATAAGCATCACACACTGGGTCTACAGATGGAGAAATCCCAGATGCGACGGAAAGCTCCCGCCAGGTTCAATGGGGTGGCCACTTCTAGGCGAGACCCTTCGGTTCTTCACTCCAAACACTACTCATGACATCGCTCCATTCATTAAAGAGAGAATGAAGAGGTAACTAAAATCTAAAGTTAGGACGCTGCCACTTTTGCCTTTTCCGATAAATGTCTGATTCCAGTAAATTTTTCAGATATGGGCCAATATTTCGTACCAGTTTGGTCGGTCGACCGGTTGTAGTATCAGCCGACCCAGATTTCAATTACTTCATCTTCCAACAAGAAGGTCATTTGTTCGAGAGCTGGTATCCAGAAACCTTCACAGAGATCTTTGGGCGACAGAATGTGGGTTCTTTGCATGGTTTTATGTACAGGTACCTCAAGAACATGGTGCTCTATCTCTTTGGCCCAGAAAGCCTCAAGAAGATGCTCCCTGAAGTTGAGGAAGTTGCAATTCGAAGGTTGAGGCACTGGTCGAATCAGGACAAGGTCGAAGTAAAAGATGCAACTGCAAGTGTAATGCAGCCTAAGCTCTGCTCTCTGATTCCCATATTCCTCCAACAGGGATCCTAATTCAAGCATATGCATGAACTTATGGTCTCTGCAGATGATATTCCATTTGACAGCAAAGAAGCTGATAAGTCATGACTCGGAGAGCTCATCAGAGAATCTGAGAACGAATTTTGATGCCTTTATAAAGGGTTTAATTTCCCTTCCACTAGATATGCCTGGAACAGCCTATCACGAATGTCTCCAGGTAAACTGAGTTAAGTCCAGAACATTAAATAATGTGATTTTCCTACTCTTTGGTTCCACTTTCCTAAAAAAAGGGGAAAAGAGAGATGGGAATGACTCATTTCTTGACAAGCTGAAATACCCTATTATGGTATCAACCTCGTCCCTTTGTGATCTTGAATCAGGGCAGGAAAAAGGCAATGAGAATGCTGAAGAACCTAATGCAAGAAAGACGAGCAACGCCCAGGAAGGACCTAAGTGATTTTTTTGATTATGTCCTGGAAGAACTTAAGAAAGAGGGAACAATACTCACGGAGGCAATCGCTCTAGATTTAATGTTTGTGCTACTTTTTGCCAGCTTTGAGACCACATCCTTGGCTCTTACGCTAGCCATCAAGTTTCTTTCAGATCATCCTAGGGTGCTGAAGCAACTCACGGTCAGTAAAATTCTGCCCTTTTTGGTTCCACTGTATAAGTTTACCAACAGCTCTTAAGTGCTGGCAAACTTTCCCTAAATCCTTATGCTTATGGCAGGAAGAGCATGAGGCCATTCTCAGGAAGAGGGATGATGCTAGTTCCGGACTTTCATGGAAGGAGTACAAATTAATGACATATACATTTCAGGTGGGTTATAACCGTTTAAATTATCAGGTAGAGATTATACGTGCATCTGTACAGCTCTAATAAAATTCATCTTTCAGTTCATAAATGAGACTGTAAGACTAGCAAATATAGTTCCAGGAGTCTTCCGAAGAGCACTAAGAGACATCCAGTTCAAAGGTATGCGCAACAGTATCACTAGGCCTTCTATTGTAACTATGCTAATAAATTCATGCCCACCTTGACGAAGCATAAAGCCCAATGTTAATGCAGGATACACCATACCAGCAGGATGGGCAGTTGTGGCATGTCCACCAGCTGTACACTTAAACCCCACGAAATATGAAGATCCTCTTTCATTCAATCCAGAAAGATGGAAGGTGGGTCCGGCGTTTGTGGATTTCCACTTTTGGTGCACCAGCCAGCAATTTGGTGCAAAAGAATTTGTATAACTAACTTACTAAGCCATTTAATGTGCTGATAAAAATTGGTGTTCAAATACAGGGAATTGAAGTGAATGGTGCATCTAAACATTTCATGGCTTTTGGCGGTGGTATGAGATTTTGCGTTGGAACAGACTTCACAAAAGTCCAGATGGCGGTCTTTCTTCATTGCTTGGTTACTAAGTACAGGTACACAGGCTATGAAAGTTTATTGTGGATTAGCTTTCCTGACTATGCACGGCGAGTGAGTATTCATGCACAGACCAGAGAGAGAGAGAGCTGACCTTTTCTTCGAACTTTCAGGTGGCAAATAATCAAGGGAGGCAACATTGTTCGAACCCCTGGTCTACAATTTCCAGATGGCTTTCACATTCAGCTCAGGAAGAAAGATGCATTGAATCTGGAAGATGCATAAAGCTCCAGAATAGCAAAATAAACACTTCAAATGCATGGCATTGTCATGTCTGAGCATTGAGCGGGTGTAAACTGAGGGAATCGTACTGGCATCCCCCAATCAGATTGCTTGAAGAGCCACTGAATAGGAAAGCGTAGCAAGAAGATTGCAAAATACACAGAAGCAAGAAGCTATCAGAGTATTTTCAACAAAGATCAATTGATAGTTCAGACACTGTATCTTTTTGCTTTCATCTTGTTCAAGAGAATTAAAGAGAAAGTGGGAGAAACATGTAACTTCAATCACAGAGCAAACGAAAATTTTTCTTGCAAAACACATTACATCTGTCAATCTTTTTGGTCGAGACGACATATCTCCATCTCTAAATAGAGCGTTTGCAGCTCGTCAGCCTTTCTTCCACGTTCTCGCCCCGCCCGAAAGAAGAGTTGAGAAAAGAAATGACGAAATGGAACATCCAGTCAAATTAACAGGAGACACATCGCCTATAAACTCAAACAAGAGATAAGAAGATAATTACAGCGTTCTCGTAATATATGTCCTCCCTCACTAATGCGATGCGGATCCCGCCCATGTAGGATTCACGCTCAATAGAGAGAGGGAAGTGTATTCTTGGGCTATACAATGATTTCTCAAGCCTAAAGTCATAACGCCAACTGAGGCTCCTTCACCAACATCTATGGTCATGGGTACAACGACTCTGCATCTTTTCTTATCAATTCCGCGACGATCATTTTCCCCACAGCACCTGTGACGGTACTTCCAAGAGTGAGCAGATAAGCATTTTCAATTTCACCAACAACTTTCTGACCATCTTTATGATTCAGCTTAGAATCTCACTTCTGGAAAGAAAAGGTCAAATGAATCATGCCTTGGTGCAAAAGCCATTGTTAACACCGAGACCGCCACTCCGGTAATCTCTTTCGCTGCTTATGAAGAGATATTTAACTTCTACCGGCGTGACGGACGATATCCGAAATTGCTTAAAGAATCGATGCCATCTCAGGCATATATATATATATCTCCTTCGCGTCGGCGACTTCCCAGCAAGACGCACCGAATCTCCATGAATCGCAATCAATCCATAGCATCGATCGAAACAACAGAGTCATTGTACACAATCCACCTCGACAAGCTGTTGTTTTGATGTTAGAACATAAAACACTATCAGCATCCTAAAAATTACCGTCGGATCAGTTGATTGCCACTCCAGTACTCCGGGCCGTCCGCAATCATCATTTGACGAGCACGCTTCAGCTCCGCTGCCGCCTGGCTCGCTTCTGTACACAAGCGACGACGGGCGACGGCGACAACGACGGTACACGGAAAGCGGAAAAGATTCTTACAGAACCGCGCATGGCGCAGCTTCGATTCAGAGAGCGCTAGAGCTACAACGCGAGGAGGAGGAAGAAGAAGCGCTCAACGCCGCGCCGAAAAAGCGGAGCGAGAGGAATCGCGCGCGATCGGGGAATAGCGATTCGAGCTCCGCTTCTGCTTCGGAATCTGAGGGATTCGAAGGTCGGGTGCCCCTTGGGAAATTGCGGTATCTCTGGTTTGATGATGATTTTGGCTTTTTTGGCTGCCAAACGCTTCGAACGGTTTATTTTATTGGTCCAAAGCGCGCCATGATTTAATTCCCTCGGAATTTTTATAGAGAAAATAACACAAATAATTCTTAAATTTTGACTTAATGCGCGATGTGATCTAAAAATTTTGAATTCGTTCAATATGGTCCATTAAATTCTATTTCAATGTACAATGTGATCCCCGGGCTTTTAATTTTTCAATCCTTCTGTGCATATGAAAAATGTTCAATGTTGTTCTTCATCAATTCAAGTTCTTAGACAACATTGAACATTTTCATATAATCTAGGGACTAAATTAAATATATACCAAAAATCCAGTGAACACATTAAATAATTTAAAGTTTCAGGGGACGACATTGTACGGTGTGCTAAATTTCATGGACCATCTGTGTCATTTTCTCATTTTTATAGGCCAAAATTTTTATTTTGGCCCCACAAAATAGTTTATCAAGGTCTTCAAAAGGGATTAATTATATAAGTTGCTAATTTAGCGATCTACCGATTTATTATTTTGCAGGTGTAAAATAAATTAAAGTAGATCGATTGAGTTTTTTGTGTATTCGATACTAGGGGTGAGCGGTTTTAAATTCCTTACAAGTTTTCATGGAACCTGAAATTTACCCTCAGATATAAATTTCTCATTTTTTGGAATCCGGAATCTACCCGTTAGAACTTGGAACCTCCATTGTCATAGATTTCAATATAGATTCTAGGGTCTATCAGGTTGTCATTCACCAAATAGACTACAAAAAGACTATTTTTTTTGGTATTACAGTTCAAGTAAATATAATTAAAATGAGAAGTCATTGCGTGAATCGATACTACGGCTTGAGCTGTTCCATATTTCCATATAGGTTTCACCCATGATAATAGGTCCCTCATTTTTTTGAACTTAGAACCTACTCTATCACAGGTTTGAGGGTCGTTTACAAGGTCTACCCAAGTTCCACTTATATTATTAATTAAACAATCGCAGTGAATCATCAACTTTAATAGGCACTATTTGCTGCTATAATCCATTAATCACAACTTATATTTAGACATACGAAAAATATGAAACATTAAGAAGTTATAAAATGGAAACTCAGACTAGTGGTTCCAGATTATACACTCATCATCTAACTCCACGAAACGCCGCAGGATCATGCGAAGACATATACAAAAAAAACACAAAAACTTGTTTAGGTTTCGGGTTTTACGTTCTAGGTTTCACCTACCTAAAATCTGTAACCTACCCATCGAAATAAATTGCCAAATTTTTTTAACTCGGAACCTATCCTACATACTTTGAAACCGGAAGCTATAGGTGCTCTAACTAGTCAAGTTCTCAGGTTCCAGATTCTACCCTGAAATCATGCTTATCCTTATTCAGTACATATGCGGTCAAAATGAAAAGTTAGATTAAAAATTTCAAAAATACAGATGTTTTGTTCCCCCACCCGCTTCCTCTCGAGTTTCGAACGAATGGCGGCAAAGGGCAGGACGTGTAAATAACCCCAAAAGGCAAGGGCAGCCTTCGAGGCACCAAAACCCAAAACGCAACAAGAAGCTGGCGTGGCCGTCCCTTCAACCAATAGCGAACTCCAGCACTGCTGACATCACGCGCCGGCCCCACCACGAGAAAATCCCTCTTCCCCATTGGCCCCCTTCGCTTCACCAACTCGTACTCCTGTCAGCACCCGATTGCTCCCACCCGCGGGCCCCACTCACACGTAAAATTAAAAAAATGCAATTTGTCTATTTTTCAACTGCGTTTTTTAATTTGCGTTTCTTTTTTTTTTTTTAACCCGTCCGTTCTTGTGGCTGTTGTCGTTGGAGTGACTTCTTCCTGGTGACCACCTTTGTAATAATAATAAACTAAGCGATTGCATTGCTTGCTCCCTGTGATCTGAGCCCTCCATGCGCAGCGGAGAATGGCCGGAGATGCCGAGCCGGAGCCCGCGCCGGGGCCGAGCCGGTACCGGGCCGTCGCCGATCGGTGCCTGAGGCTCGAGGCGAGCCAAGCCGAGCTCACGGAGCGACTCGCCGAGCTCGTCGAGTCCGGCGAGAGGCCCGAGCCTGGCGCGGCGTCTCCACCGCCGCCGGACTCGGGGTCCGATCCGCTCGCACGGTTCCCGGGAGCTTTCCGTGGGGGAGGCCCGTGCCAGAGGATTCTGGAGTCGATCGGACACGCCGTTCACGTGTGCGGAGCTTCTTCGCGAAAGATCACGTACTGGTGCGTTTCTGCTTTCATTTGAGTTTCTGCGGAATCTCGGCTCGCGATCGCGGTGGCTGATTGGCTCTTGATGTCTCGTATTAGAAGTCGAGGATTGTTTTGGTGTCGAAGTTGGAAGTGTGTGGAGCAGCTAGAGCTTCTTACGCGCTTGTTTATGCGAAGTCAGTTGGAAGTTTGGCTTGCGATTGTTCGTGCTGCTTGTTTTGCGTGTGTGAATGTCCGTGCGTAGTGGAGAACGATGGATGTTCGGTTACTTGGGCGCGAATTTTGATTCCGGTTGCCTATTCGCTCTTCGAGTGTGTACTGGAAGTTGAAGAGCGCGTTTTATGATTTTTAAATCCGGTTTGAAAGTGCGGAGGAACTTCTGTAATTGTTGTGGATGCAGAAATTTTAGTCTAGAAATTAGAATAACACGGGAAACCGAAAATCATGTTGCACTTGTGTGCGGAGTCTGTTGAAGTAACACTGATAATTTGAAGGAATTAGTGGCGGCGAATTGTCGAAACTCGTACTAGTTCATAGGGATAGAGATGTTCGACTTTTTGCGGTGCAATGCTGAAGTGCTAAGCTAAGGTGCTGTTTACTTCCCTTAAAAAGTTTTGACACTTGGTGCTGAATTGACTCTAAAAGTAATTGTCTCTTTATGCTGTTCATCACAGCTGATGGAAGACCATGTTGGGATGTTTAACCACGATTCAGTGAATCCTATGTCTAAACTGTCGAATTAATTATAGGAAAATTTCTCAATGGGCTGTTCTCCTTTTTTGGTGATTTCAAGACGGTGTTCCTATTCATGATGCATGACGATAGGAGCCAAGATAGTGAAGGTGTTTGACAAAAGTTCGCATTGAACTTCCAGCCTTATAAACGAAAACCACAGTTATATTTTTTTGTTTTTCTTGGTGTTGGAAGGCCAGACAATGGTAGAGCCAAAGTTTTATAGCTGAAGGGCTGAACATACTCTAAGCGAAGTTTTAACTTCATGTATTTATTGACAAAATTTCCCAAAAGTTAGATAAGAAAGTATAGCACTAATATAACAACAAATTTAGAGGTTTGAAATTTGTCTGACTAAAGACTAGTAATATCCGGAAGAATGTGAACCATTTAACATTATCCAAGAAAAATCTCTTCTCTCAATGAACTTGAATGCCAGATCCATAGACAGAAGCTCAGATTATTATGCATTTACCAATGTCCATCGAAATAATAACTAAAAGGTCCCTTGGCCTTTCAAGTTACTATTGTCACTCGTGGCTTCTGAATTGTGTAACCAAAAGGTCAAGCAAAGAATGCTAGATGCCAGTATTTGCATCAAATATTTTTCAAATAGGTTAAAAAATCTCTTCAAAAGTAAATCTTTTATTACATGATAGACTGAGCTATATTTACTATTTCAACTTTTAAGCTCTCACGAATATGCCGAAAGAATAGAAATTGTAAAAAAATGTATAAGGCTTTGAGCAATTCTGAAATTTTCAAAAACGTTCTAGCGAATGCTAGTCACATTGGTCATATACCAATGCAGCAGTTTTTGGAAAGTATTCAGCCCTTATTCTCCAAGAAAGTGTAGCTTTGATCGTTCCGCCACATTTCACCCTTGGTTTTGCACTTCTTAAAGCAGGGAAATCTTCGATTAGAGGCTGAGATAGAGAAATTTCATGTTTGCAATATCTCAGTGAAGCCGCATCTGTATCTGAAGTCTATTTGTGCATTTCAAATTCCAGGAACCACTCTGCTGAGAATCTCTATGGATGGAAAGACTATGAAGTCATTGGACGAAGAGTTGATGAAATTCTAGTTGCTGAAGAACATTTTCCTTCTCTGCAGAATATCATGGAAAAGCTGAGGTTTGGCCAGTCATGGTCAGGTCAGTTTCCTCTTAAGAAAAGGTCTGGTGAAATATTTATGGCTATGGTGACGAAAAGCCCATTATACGAGGGTGGAGAGCTTGCTGGTGTTATCACTGTTTCAAGTGATGCGGCCCTTTTTAATGGTATAAGCCTGGACAGATCAAGAGCAAATGAGGAGCATGCTAATGGCTTGCCTAAATCACGGGGTTTGAACTTGAAAAAGATTCAGTGGCAGCCACGGCCACAGATTGCACCTATACCACAAATTGCTTCCTCTGTTTCAAACCTGGTGCTTACACATTCCATGTCATATTTTCTCACTTTCTTCCAGTTTTCTTTCCCCCTTTATCATCTTCCCCTCTGTTACTACTTTTGGAAATTCCTGAAGCTTGGAGATAGTTGACAGAGACTACATTCTTTTTGTTCACAGGCATCCAAAGTTTTACCACGCAGATGTGGAGACAATACACAGAAGCTATGTGTTGGTGGACAGCACGATGCAATAGAAACTGATGATGCTATATTAGAGAAACCTGGTAAATTGGTAAGTCTCCGTCCTCTGATCCTATAGCCGCAAGATGAATTTCTCATATCTCTAGAGAAGTGATGGAAAATCATTGTCTTGTATTCCCAGTATGAACACTGGGAAAATATGGTAGATCGAAGAGATTCCTCAGATGGTGAATTGGCATACTTACTTGCCCAAATCTACGAAAGCCTATCAGCGTGTTTCAATAGTCTTTCCAAGAGTTTATTTTACCTTATTAAAATTTTGACGGTGTCAAGTTTTTAGATGGGCGATGCCTATTTGACTCTTTAGTGAGTTTCTATGAATGTTTGCTTTGGGATGATGTTTGCATGGACACTCTATCTTGGGATGCATGTCCGAGGTGTGAGTAGGAGTCCCGCAGTGGATAATTGAAGCTAAAGAGAATAGTTAAGCGACTAAGTTTGGCCAAACTGATCAGCTTAATTGAAATTTTGTCCGGTTAAGTCTGTCAATGGCTGTAACTTTGGGCTCTTTCTTGTAATTTCGCATTACAAGATCTTGAACTAGAAAGCCAATAGTTTATCTGCATGAGTTTCCAGAGGAAGATTATTGCAAATAGTTGGCTGTTGGGTTGTGCGTGCCATCACAGGTTGGTCTGGTAAAGAAGATCAGAGTTGACTTAGAGGTGAAGGCTGTCGAGATTTGTTGGTGTATGAAAATATCTAACTTTAGATCCAGTTGTAGCTTGCTAGATGGCAGGTTCACACGTGAGGGGGAGGTTTCTAAGGTGCGCACTTCTGTTGCAGGGGAAAGTTCATCATTGAATAGTTAAAGTTCTACAGAATAGTTAATATACTTATTTAATCTTTAACATATTGACTTAAACTTTCCAGGCAGTGAAATATGGGTTAGCAAGATAAGTTAGTAGACTAAGATTTTTGGATTCCTCTTTGGCATTTTTTTCAGTCCTAAACGCTCTGCCATTTTGAATATAAGAACATGAGCTACAGGACTATCCACAACTGTGCAAATATAGAACATTATTCATTTACAAAATGGGCCCGTGCTGTGATAATGTTGCCATTCTATCTTGTTTTGGTAACTTTTTCATGATTGAACTGACCGCAGGCAGCAAAACTGTTGGAGAAGCTGCATATTAAAGGTAATCGGAATGTGGTAAATGAAGATGAAAGTTACCAACAGATCAAACATGCAAGTAATGGTCCAGTGAGAAATGAAGTGACATGTGAGCCTAACGTTGCAACAGATTTGAAGGCATCAAGTACCTGCCAGGGAACTCTTCATCCCAATATCATGGGGAAATGTCCTGGCAGGAAAACTCCTGTTTTAGCTGAAAGAGAATCCATTGATTTGCACAGAGGTGCACATCCTCCCACTTTCAGTGAGACTTCTGAGTTAGCATCCTCAAGAAAATACAATAAGTGTTTTCATTTGCCTAGACCAGGAAATTTGTCGCCGAAAGTGCTCAGCCAAGTGAGTGAGGAAACTGCTGAGCCAGGAGACTTGGTAAAGGAGGAAGTACAAAAACCGCCTGATGGCAAACAATTCCACAGTTCTGGAGAAAGCATTGGCAGCCACGACACTTCATCAAGCAAAAGTGATAGTGAGTTGAGTTATATGGTTGATTGCGAGATTCGTTGGGAAGATCTACAGCTGGGTGAAGAGATTGGGCAAGGCACGGTTTGGTCTCTCTATATTGTTTTGACTGACACTGTGCTTCATATATCTAGGTTTATGAGTTACATGTTTCAATTGAAAATAAAAAAGTGTCAGCTTGAGGAACATTGGCTTAATCATGCTTTCCAATGAAAGTGAATTTTTTTTAAGCTTGTCTTAGAGGGCATCATTTTTTGTAACCTACAATGTCAGTAAAATTGTCAAGGGAAAAGGATATTGGGAAGTAAAGCCTAACGCAGATTTCCACAAATTGCAAATTAATTCTGCTTGTCTGACCTGTGCTGCAGGCTCATGTGCAGTAGTTTATCGCGGCATGTGGGAGGGATCGGTAGTTACCTTAACTGATGCTTAAATGTCATAATAAGTATGACGATCAATATCTTGATCTTCGCAAATTGATTCTGTCCCATCAGGATGTTGCTATTAAGGTCTATGTTGGGAACGAATATAGTGAAAATACTTTGCAGGACTACAAGAAAGAGGTACACTTGAACTTGTTACTTTTAACTACATTCAGAACATGCTTGTCAATGATCATTTTTGGCTCTCCCTTACTGCAATTTAGATCGAAATAATGAAGAGACTGAGACATCCGAATGTTCTATTGTTCATGGGAGCAGTCTACTCTAAGGAACGACTAGCCATTGTAACAGAATCCATGCCAAGGTAAGGAAATTACGGCGATTTCTGATGCCTGGTCTAGCAATGATGCCAGAAGTAAGAGTTGCTGTTTGTTAGATATTGAGAGCATAACTGTGCAAGTGTGTTGGGGTGGTGCCTTTTTCCTTTCCTCGTTATTTCTTAGATGTATCAATTTCTTGCTGTCTTGATTGATCAGGGGAAGTCTCTTCAAGACACTACACAAAAACAATCAAGTCTTAGACACAAGGCACCGTTTGAGAATGGCCCTTGATGTTGTGAGTCTCTCTCTCTCTCTCTCTCTCTCTCTCTAGTACGCGAATGCACACAGCAGACGCACAATGCACACACTTACAAGAAGCATGTAAGCATGACTATGATAACGACATTGTAGACGCTCTTCATTAGCGGATAAGTTAACTTGAATTAATTCCTCTTTGCAGGCCAGAGGAATGAATTATTTGCATCACAGGAATCCACCAATAGTGCATCGAGACCTCAAATCTTCTAACCTGCTCGTTGATAAAAATTGGACTGTTAAGGTAATGTATTCTCAATATAGCGCCATGAGGACCTCTGTTCTTTTTTTTCCCCTTAACATGACAACATGCACTTCTATCGAGCTGAGCATTTACCAATTGTTTGATGTTATTCAAACAACTCGTCAGGTTGGAGACTTTGGTCTCTCAAGGTTGAAGAATGCCACGCTGTTAACAGCAAAATCTGGAAGAGGAACTGTAATGACATTCTCTTGTTGAGTCATTTGTTTCATGTGGCAATTCTTAGCATAAACAGAGGCATTCGCTACTTGATTACTTCTCTCTCTGTCTCTCATTTTCTTTGCAAGCTATTGTCAGCGGGTCTGTTGACTCCAATGTTTCTGATGCAGCCTCAGTGGATGGCTCCTGAAGTCCTTCGTAATGAACCATCAGATGAAAAGTAATTTCTGGAGTCACCCCATATTATTCCCTGTGGAGCGTTTGATTTACTCCCACCTCTCTTTTCTCTACATAGGATAATCAAAATGCGAGTTTCAATAAACTTAGTCTGCAAAAAGTTCTTGATAAAAATATGATCGATTTGTTCTAATTAATGAAATTAGCGGCTGCATCGTGCATGGTATCTACTCTCTACTCAACATGTGGCCATATTTTCTGATTTAAGAGGAACTCACGCATGGATATATCTTCTATATCACACAGGTCTGATGTGTACAGTTTCGGCGTAATACTATGGGAACTGATGACACAATCTATTCCATGGAACAACTTAAATTCCCTTCAGGTACCCCACTCTCTCTCTCACACACTCATTGCCTACTAGTTTTTTGCTTAAGTTGCTCTCCTCAAAACCGAAGATTGTCGGAGTGGTTGGCTTCATGGATAGAAGATTGGACGTGCCAGAAGGGATTGATCCTGGGATAGCCTCCTTAATTCACGACTGTTGGCAGAGGTAACAAACACCCTTTAGCTTCCTTGTCGTCGTATCTGTCATTATTTCCTCAGCACACAATTAAAGCTCATTTTGACTTTGGCATTTCGTAAATTATAAGCAGTGCCCCGGATAAGCGACCTTCTTTCGAATTGATCCTCCAGAGAATGAGAAGCCTAGTCCGCAGCTGTGCAGCTGCCTCCATCCGAAAGAACCCAGGTAGCTAAGGTTGTAATTCAACTCGAAACCAAAGTTTTGTTTGTGCATATAGTCATCCAAACTGTAGATGAATAGCTCCAATCAATCACATTATCTTCTTTACTTTCATCCTAAAACGAAAGTGGAGTAAAAGTATCCATGTGCATAAGATCTGAGAGGCGAACTCTCATCCAAAAACTATGCCAAGATGAGATGAGACTTTCCCCGTCTTGTGATAATCGAGAACTGCACTTGATTGTTTGAATGCTATAGAAATCACAATCTTGGCTGGGAATTCACAATGCATTTGTTGCTACAGACTTTGAGTAGACTGATTCTAAGAACTTTGACGCTGTTGGCAGTTGACAGCCTCGTTCCTCCCGATATATTTTCTTCGATAGGTTACAAAGAGGGGCTTTATCTTTTCACAGAGAACCGAAGTTCTCTTTAAGTTGAGATTTCCATTGTTTTATGCGCGTGTGTAAGTAAGAGAGAGAGAGAGAGAGAGAGAGAGAGAGAGAGAGAGAGAGAGAGAGTGCTCTGGGACTATGTTTGCGAGAATTAAGCAACTTTCTAGTGAGGTTGGCTACAGAAGTGGTCGTTCGTTACTCCTCCCGTGGAATTCCAGAGGAAGCACGAAGAACGATATACAGAAATTTAGAGAGGTAAACGATTTCTTATATCTTCTTATAATCAGAGCAATAGAAATCATGAAGCACGGCTATTACCTCCTGATGTAACCTTGGTGATTCAATGAGATTAATCTAAGCCAAAATATTCAAATTACTTGTGGCTCTTGTGGCTCGATAAAAAGGACAGATCTCGCCAACTTTCCGTCGCAGTTCGATAACTCGCCTTTGAGCGAGTTAAACTTCACCTGTAGTCCAAAGTTATTATTGCCCATGCATTTGACCGGTTAAACGACCCAAGAAAATTTTTGCGTGTGGATCCGCCAAGTACGAGCAAAGTACGGGGAGAGAAGCAAAAAATCGGCATGGGCATCCTTCTTGGGATGGGGGGAAATTGGATTTAAGTGTCGACAGGCCACCGCAGCGAACATTGACTGCTCCCCTGCCCCGCACGGCAGCTATCGATGGTGGGCAGCCAATTTTGACCTTGTAACGTGGCTCACAGTTTTCACACCAGAGATCGGAATCCTTTCTCTTCGCATTGGGGGCCCTTATTTGGGAGGCCAGGAGCTCGCGGTGACGTTGCATTTCTCTGGTTTTTTTTTTTGACCCGGAATGTGTGGGGCCCCTCTTCTCGGGTCAAGAGCCCCACCTAATCCTCATTTCCTTCGTTTGGGTCCGTTGCTTCCCGAGGTTGAGACTCGAAGACCCATTTTTGGACGATGAGCACGGCACGTTGAAATTTTTTTTTTGGATAAAAAACTCAACCTATATTCATTATGACGTATTTGCCCTCACTATTATTAAACCTTCAGATTTGTACCTAACGTGACATATTCACCCTCTATTTAGATTTCATTAGGTGATTTTTAGCCAAAATGCCGTTAAGTTACGTGGGCATTATATCAACATTGTTTATCTTATGGCGTCCATATAAGCAGAATTTTAATAGTTTTTATCTATAGAATCTTGACAGAGGGTAAATGTGTCGTGCACGCACGAGTTTGAAATTTTTTGCGTCGCATAACAAAGTTTGGGATAAATATTTCACTATTAGCATAGTTTGAGGTTTTTGGTGATTTTTTCTCTGTTTAAAGATATTGTTAGAAAAACACCAGGACTAATTCGTAAAATTAATTCACCGAATAAATATATTTAGAGGAGACTAGAGTCCCTCGTTCACAGAGTGGCGGACCGTAATTTTAACCGACGCACCACATCTCCTAACCTTCCAATCATAGAGTGACTCGACACTTGCTTCCATCCCAATCACATTCGAGGACAGACACATTCGCGGTTGAAGTATCCCGCATCGCTTGTCGGCGGGGTTTACGTGCTCTTTACATACACGCGCCCTTTTTCAATCTACAAGTCCTGGGGTTTTTGGTTTCAGCTTTCTAACATAACTTCATAGCCACGCATCACAAGCAAATTCGATTCCGGAGGGTTTAACGCGAGCTGGAATCTCTAGTTACCCGTCGGAGGGTCGCCACAACATTTATCTCTTCCTCCTCCTCGTCTCCTTCTTCTTCTTCTTCCTTTTTTGTGCTTTTGCCGTAAGAGATTACTTTGCACGGTATCTCGTGACCAGGGGCGCTTTTGGTCCGGCAAGCGGGTTGCACTCCGTGCCTGCTATTTACGAGCACGGCTGTTTTTATCGATTTGGCCGAAAATCCATCTAGATGTATCTCCGCGAGGATGCAACGGTAAATGCGACCCCCGGCGGCATCGGGAACCGACGTGCCAACTTCGCATCACGTGTCGGCGAGGAGGCGGATGGCGCACGATATCTTCGCAGAGATATTCTCGTTCCGGTCCGATATTAATTTTTCCGGTTTCCCAGGTAAGGGAACAGGAAAGAAAAATCAAGGGGAGGGGGGAAAAGATATCGCCCGTAAGATTCTACTACGTCCCGTCCCGGCACGTGAAAAGATGAAAGAGAAAAAAAGCGACGACGTGGGACGTCGTCTCGTCGCCTCGCGAGCCGTCCGATCAGGAAGATCGACCGACCGTCCGTGTGATTCCCGCTAGGGCCGGCCCCCCGCCCCCACCACCACCGTCACGTGGTGGGGCTCGCCTCTTATGATTGGAAGCCTACGGCGCAGGGTTGGTGCAAGTGGGATTTTATAGGGCAGGGCGGGTCGTGGAAGCGCGGTCCGTCCGATCCTCCCCGTTCTCTCTCTCTCTCTCTCTGGAGACGCGGGCCCCACGATCCGACGGTCGACATCCGTTTTGCCCGGTTCGGATACCCGCCCTAGGCGTCTCCCTAGGGTATAGCCTTGATCGCCTGGTGGGGGAATCCTCTTTAACCGTGCGGTGAAAGGGAAAAGAGTCACGGACGAGGTTCTCGACGCTCTCGTGAGCGAGCATTATTTACTCGCTTCTTCTGTACACGGTAAAATTTACTTTGCTCGCATCTTTCGCCCCCTCCCTTTATTTATTTATTTATTTTTAATTTAACTCGACATCACGGGCGGACACTAGGGACATAAAAGCCATATCGAATTGAATCGAATCGAAATTCGGTACATTTTTCAAGTCCGGTTCGAATTTCGATTCTGATAATGAAAAAATAATCGTTCTTTCGAATTATTTCGGTTCGGTTCGATTAACCAAATCGAACTGAAATTCTCGACAAAAAACGAATTATTTTCCTCACCCCTCTCAAAATCGCCATGAGAAATCATAATATCTGGTTTTCTCGCACGAGCTGATCCGATCCTGGTTAATATTCGATTTGACTTTATATTTAATTTAATTCAAGCGTACATTCTAATGATTCGGTTCGGTTCGGATTTTCAAAATATTCGAACCGAACCGTTGACACGCCTGGCGAACATAGAGATTCGACTATTTGGAGACGCGTGTGAAAAATTGGGTTTTTACATTTACATGAAAGAGCGACTGGCGAATACAATGTGACCCTCGATCTGCACATTTTGAATCCCATAAACATTTCATTAAAAAGTTAGGTGAATAAGTGCCTCGAAGGCATTAATTCAGGAGCATCGAAAACATAAAAACGATATGCATCGATGCACTTTGAGAATTTCGCAGTAGCACATTTCGAAAGAAATCTTTATATTTTCAAAGCACGATTAATTGAAATTAACCAGTACCTCGGGAACCCTCTTTTATATTTTTCATGTGAATATTTGTTTGGTGATGATGTCATGAATGTTATTGCCTCCGCCGTCATATAGTCATAACCGCGCGGAGAATGTAGGGACATGTCTTCTTATGCGGCCGTGGGACATGAGGTAGGCGACTCTGCTCTCTCTTCCATGTAGATGACATTCTCATAGGATGAGATCATTGGATGACATGCATTTCGATTCCCAAGAAGCTGGTCTCGTCTTTATTTCCGCTCAAGTTTTGTTGAAACTTGAAAGTCGGTTGCCAATTTCAGCCCCGGTCATCTATAAAATGAAGAATGCCTGTGTTGCAACATCCAATTGTTAAATTGCGGGTTCGTACGATAACTTGAATTTTTAATAAGATTAATAGCACGAAAAATCTGAATATAATACAGTTGCGATAAATTTAGAATTTTTCGTGGTATTAATCTAATTTGACAGAAAGTAAATTTGTCACGAATGTACAAATCTGGGATTTTTTATGATCAAAAAATTAATTTTTAATAAATTTATCACAGATGTACTAGTTTTGGATTTTCATGGTCAAAAAATTAATTTGGGTTAAATTTATCACAGATGTAAATTTGGAATTTTTCGTGGTATTAACCATTTTTTATATAATTGACAACAGTCTCGCGAAATTTTATATGACGTCTAAAAAAGTTGTCAGTTTAAATCTTTTTCAGGCTCCTTGTCTACCTCCTAGATTATATATTTTTTATGGTTTAGTCTTAGGCCAAATCCCGACCTAAGTACGAGAGAGAGTACTGCAACATTTTAGTATTAAACCATATATTCATTTGATAGTTTAAACTTTTAATATAGTTTGAAATGATCTCGGAATATGGCAGTCGTATATTCTTTGGTTTCATGTCGCGTAAAATCTTCCTTATTAATACGTGAATTCAGATGATAAATCAAAGGAATCACGATAGAAGTTTGGCGAAATTCTTATTTTACGGCGTCACGTGCTTTTGAGTCACACCCTCCACTTTATGACCAAAAGTGTGTTCGTCGTCTTCCGCGACACCACAATTCATGGAGAAGACATTTCGTCCGTTAGACGTGTCGCATCACGTCGTAGACACGTGTGAAGTACCAAGCCAATCACACATAACGATTTTTAAAGTTTATACATAAAATTGGTTGGGATCGAGAAGCACATGTCATCCGGTAATGCCATCAAATCCAATACATAAAAAAATCGCAGCGAACGGTATTAAACGACCCGTTCAACGTGCAATCAAGTTTTAAATTTTGGAAAACGTGCAATCTAAACCTAAGTGTTTTGATATCGATGGCCTCTCGGTATCCGTTTAATTAATTTTGCTAACATGGTACATCGTATAAAAAGAGGAAATACCGCCCCAGTTTTCGAACAAACGGCTACTCTCTCTCTCTCTCCTTTTTCTTTTTTTTTTGAATCTATTTGCTATTTTGTTGTATTTGTTTCACTTTTTTCCGACGCGATACCACATCAGCTAAAAAATATCGAAAAATGCCATGTGGGACCAGCTCGCTAGGGTGATTTGATTGCACATTGGACGAAATGTCTAGGTTCCCCGTGCAACTTTTCTTGAACTAGATACTCGATTTGAGTTTTTTTGGCCATCCCTAGTGCACCAAGTTAGGTTTGTTAAATGACCAATCTAAGTGCTAAAGACTAAAAATTCCGCACCCAATGAGTAGATTTGTTCGATAGCCTTAATTTATATCGACCTTGTGAAAATTCCGCTTGACACGATAAGTGAGAGATGGACTACTCAATTCATAATAATAAAAAAAAATCGATAGCAATTCGAATATTGCCAAATATATCGCTAAAACCTACCGTTAATGAACATCGCCCTATCTTCGGTATGATTTAATAATATTCACCTATCGATTTCAATTATCAACGACAAACTCTTGATTTTATTTTTAACGCTTAAGGCCGTACCAAATTGATTTATTTTTCGGATTTACTTATTTTTTGTGGGATTTGCATATTTATCTCGAAGTTACCGCGCCTCTTTTTCGTGCGCAATGAGAAATTTCCTTCCTGCCAGAAACAGAAAAAAGAAGAAAAAACCGATATTTAAATTTCCAACACTTATTTCTTAGAAATTGTTGTACAAAATCCAAAATAACAAATCGAAAGCTGGTCCACCTAGCCAGCAACGGTGGGGCCCGATCCATTGACGATCCATTGAGCGCTCCGCGTGCGTTCGATGGATCGAACGTCGTGGAGCGAAAATCGCGAGCATCGAACGGTCACCGCAACGCATTGGTATGGACGATGAGCCATCGCTGTCCGTCGGATCATCCCTCGCTGCAGTCTGCACCAATGCGGTGACCCGCCCCCCTTTTTAATTGCATAATTTGGACTCGCGAGGCGTTTTCATTTACGGCCTGCGGTCTCTCGATCGACCAGCCGATCCGATAGACCGATGGGTTAGGATCGGATCGAAAGCGATCCGATCCAAACCGATCTTTTTAACTTGTTTTGATCAATTTCTATATAATGTAAATTTAGTGACTTATATCAAACACAACCCATACCTAATTAATGTCCCGACTCGTATTATTAAAACACTTTCGTATTTAACTTAATTCGGGAAAATTCATACCCAAGCTTAGGCGAGAGCACTGAATCAGCGAGCATGAGATCGAGTGAAAGTGAAGAGAGAGCCATAAAGGCGGATTGATTTAAGTAAACTATGAACTTATTTAATACTCACATTATTTTGAGTTTTACCGCGTGACATATATACTGAATATAATGAACTCATATAACAACCAAACCCGTTAAATATAGGTTAAGAAATAGATCTAGCAACCCATTTCGACAGGTCCAGTGACGGCGCGAAGATGTTATATCCAATTTTCAAGTATCGATTTCGTTCCAAGGTACACGCGGACCTCGTTCGGTAATCAAGAGGGTTCGTAAATGCTGATTTGGATCGGTAAATTCGTTCGGGATCTCCAAATGGGCAATCGTCAAACTAAATTCACGCGGTTAAAGACGCGGATGAAAATGAAAACGAGTAAGTCGAAGCAATAAATGCTTTGTCAAGAGATCTGATTCGATCGTCCTTTTGAGCACGGTTGTCTAAATTAAAACGCGAATACCTAATTTACGCAACTCAAAGGCATGAATAAAATTTGACTCGAGCCATTGTAATCCAAGCTAACTCTGAAAATGAAAATTATGATCGTCTCGTGTCTATCCGAAAAATTTTAAAGTATATCGGGTTTGCTTGATTAAAAGTTTTCCGCGCCGCTGCTTTCTTCTTTTAGCATAACTCCCGCCGTTTCGTCGTGCCAGCCAGCTTCCCAAATTTTTTCGCCTGTTCGGTAATCCTTCGAAATCTCACGAGTTAGGTTGAAATACATGCGCGGGTTCGTAATTCGACTTTTATTGTATCTCGAATTGGCGAAAATATTTTCGCGAGCACGCCGCGGAAGAACCGGGTTTTACAATCTAAGTAGTTACCCAAAGCATTTTTTAGAAAAAAGAAAAATTCGCGACCATCGAGTATACTTCTTTCTCGATCGCACCGTTTTTCTTCATCGAAAAAACGGATCGTCGTCCGGCGTTTGGGAATTTCCCATCGACATTCACTCTCCAGATTTGTTCCGCGTCATGATTCCGGCTGCTCGGGTCCCACCGAACGGCAATTTCTCGGTCCACGGGGCACCGTTATTCCCCGCGAATAACCGCACCGTTCCCCTAGCACCGTCCTTTAAAAAAAGAGCAAAAAAAAAAAAAAACGATCCGGCGACGACGATTCGATCGCAGCCGGCGTTACATCGCAATTTTGGGAAAAAGAGAAACGAAAGAGCAGAAAATGCGCGAAAGAGAAGGAGGAGGAGGAGAAGGAGAATAAAATAAAAAAAATATAGAAGGGGCTGTTAAAAAGTAAAAAAGTAACGGCGGGGAGGGGGGTCAATGGCGGGGCAGGCGGAGGGTATGCGTATAGGCCCGGCTTAAATTGGAATTCGCGACTTTCTAAAATTTGACTAATTAAATGCGTCAATTCCGTGGGTCGCTAATCCCACCAACTAACTGACCGGGTGTAAAACCGGGTCATCCGGGGGACCCATCCGTCTCCCATCCCTTCCCGCGCCCCCGAGAAGAATCGTCCACCGCGTCGTTTAAGATGCGGGTTTTGATGCCCACGTCCTATAAAAGAGCGGGGACTTAATCAACTCGAACGTATATCGCGAGTGAAAAATAGAACATGATCGACAAATTAAAAAAAAAATTAATTGATTGATTGATTGACCCCCGTAATCAATAATGCCCGTACACATTTCGGGAGGATCACGTCGATACTCGCTCTGTACACGGCCGCGGAGCGTCTCGTTAGGTAGATACTCGACGGGCGAACTGGGGACGGAGATAGAAGATCGAGCGTTTAGCGGCGGTTTTCGGGAGGATGGACGCGTCAAGCGTGACGGAGTATCCGGAGCACTTTTCCCGCTTCGATCTCGGGTTTTGAAATTTATTTTTATGCTCGAATCTGCTTCGGAAGCTCTTTAGGGGGGTGTTATTTAGTATTGAAAACACGTCTTTTCATTCATCCTACTTAATAATTATCGTGCTGGAGTCTAAATCTGTTTTTATATACAAATCAGGGGCAATGATAGAAATGGTCAATGAACTTTGATAAGACGTCTATTATTGACCCTTGACTTTTAATTTATTTAACATGATCCCTGATCTTAAGCTCAACGTGCAAGATGATTCTTGAATTTTTTATATTTGCTCAATTTAATTCCCGAATTTTGAATATTTTTATATAATTCATGGATTGAATTTAACATGTAATAAAAGTTCATTGATCACATTAAACAAATAAAAATTTTCCATGGACTAAATTGAACACGTACCAAAAGTTCAGGAACCGCGATGAGTAAATTAAAAGTTCGGGGATCGCACTGTATATTGAGCTTAAATTTACCGACCTCATTGAATAGATAAAAAATTCGGGGATCGCATTGAGCATCCGGCCAAAGTTTAGAGACCGTTCGTGCAAAATTTTTTTTTTTCCTGCGAAATTTGGGCGGTGGCGGGCGAGTCGCCGCCACGCGCGATCACGCATTCACACACCCCCACGGGGTCCGCCATTTCTTCCCTCGTCAACTATCTCCACCGTATAAAGGTCACACTCCCACTCTCTCACTTCTCTCTCTCTCTCTCTCCGTCGCTCTCGCTGCGCAAATGCAACTCCATCGCCATAGCCACAGCCACAGCCAAAGCTCGAGCCTCCATCGCTTCCGCTCGCGCCGCCACCGACACGCCGGCCCGGGCTCGCTCGGCTGAGCCGCCGCCACCCGCCGCCATGGGCAAGGCCTCCAGGTGGTTCCGCGGCCTCCTGGGCCTCAGGAAGACCGACTCGCCCCATCCCCCCGCCGCCGGCCGCCGCCTCCCGCCGCCGCCCCCGGCCGGGAGAAGCGGCGTTGGAGCTTCGTCAAGTCGCACCGGGACAGGGACGGCGGCCGCCGCGACCGGCGCTGCGGCTCGTACTCCTCCTCCGATTCCTCCGCGGCGGCGGCGGCGGCCGCGCGCGCCGAGCAGCTCGCCGCGGATCCGAGCAAGCGTGCCATCGCCGTCGCGGCGGCCAGCGCGGCGGCCGCGGAGGCGGCGGTCATGGCCGCGCACGCCGCGGCGGAGGTCGTGCGGCTGACGAGCAGCGGGAGGTGCGCCGACGGGGGCGCCGCTGCGGCGTGCGGCGGCCGCGCCGGCGGGGGGAGCTGCGCGGCGGTCAGGGAGGAGGTCGCGGCGCTCAAGATCCAGTCGGCATTCCGAGGCTATCTGGTGAGTCCTCCGATCGTATTGACCCCGTTTATTTCTCATCCTGCACGAAGTTTTGAGTATCGATTTCGGTGAGGCGTTACGGGGATTAGCTTCGAGATGGAGGGGAGCGAGCGGCCGGGCGACGCCACGTGTCCGCATTTGTCTTCTTCTTCCTCGCCCCGTCGTCGTGAAACTACTTGCAGTTAGATTTCTTCACGAGCTCCTAGAGATTGATTCTAATGGCCGCTCCAGCCTCGGTGACTTCGCACTCCATGATTGTTTCTCGGCAGGAGCATCTTCTTCCACCTGTCAAATTGAAGATTCCTCCCTCTGTTTTCTGGTTTTTTTCCCTCGCTGCTGCTGCTGCTCTTCTTCTGCAGATTCTAAGCTAAATCCGACCCTCCGTGGTCCCTCCCTGGTCCCTCGTTTGCAGAATCAATCACAAGATGAAAAAAATCGAATTTCAGCGAAAGTTCATGGAGGCGAATGCATTCGGATTTTCAGCATAAGATAAACAGGATCATCGACGAGGGAGGCGCGATCCTTCGTCTACCTACAGTTTAGGCGACTCGTGATCTTCCTTTTTCATCTCTCTTTCCTGCGGGGGAACTATCCGTTATCAGGACGCTGTCGTTCTCTCTCTCTCTCTCGCCCGTCGGTTTCGTCCGAGTTGTTCTTTCCTGTCGTTTTCCTGAGAAAAGCTCGCTATGGCAACAGCAATGCCGAAACTCTTCGCTACCGTTTCCATTCCTTCGATTCCGAGATCCACCGAAATAGAATCTGATGTGCATATCCCATGAAGACGAAGATGATGATGACGAAGAAGAAGAAGCCGTGTGGGCCTGTACAAAAAGAAATTCCCGTCACGTGCGACACGAGATGGCGTTTTCGCTATTTAATCGGGAGAGAAAGAGCATTAGGTGCTTCGCGTTCCCCCCGCTCTACCCCACTCTTTGTTTGTTTGCGGTTGCGTCGCCTGCCCTTCCTCCTCTTCTGGGGTTTATCTGTATCGTTTTCCTATTATGAGCATTTGTCTACTTCTGGTGGGTAGAGAGGCTCGTCGCCTGGCCTTTCCCGTTCATTTGGTGAGAGATATGGGTTTACTCTGTTCCGTGTAGTTGCCAACCGTACGTGGTCGATGGGTAAATTGGTCTTTTGCTTTATGGAGAGGTCTCTTTTTCGCAACTTCGACCAGCTAATGGAATCGCGTGCATCTCTGTGCTAAAGTTACTTGTTAAAAGTGATTGAATCTTGACGGTGAATGACTTTGGCAATTCTGAAACAGACTTGTAATTGCATGCACATCTACTTCTTTTCGTATCATTGACAAACGAGTAAGTGCGGACTACTAATTCAAATCGAAGTAGATGGCTGGTCGGATAGACTTGGGAAGGTAGGTCAACTCTTGGTCTGGTTTCTTTGATTTTTTTTTTTTTCAGGATTATATTGAGTGGGTGGCCCTTGACCCCACAAGTTCTGGAGATGGGGCTCGGTGCTGGTTTCCTTAAGTGGGTTTATGTGCTTTTTGGCGATGAAAGTTGGATTAGATGGTTACTTTTACGAGTTTTTGTTGTGGAAATCATGGTCACGGACTCGTGAACCAAGTCTCTTTTGCCTTTTGTAGGGCGGCCAGCGAAACGTCTTTGTCTTCTCGATGCAATGTCAGGCTTTTTCTTCTTCTTCTTCTCACCCTTGTTTTTCTTTTTCAACTTCAAGTAGGTGGTGGGGTGCGGAGTGGGTGAAAACTCGTCTCTTTATGGCGCCTGTTCCCTTTCATTTTCGCGTGTTAATGTGTGCACTTGCTTCCCCTTGGCGCCATTTTGGAAGGCCCATCTCGATTTAAAGTCAAGGAATGGTAAATGCAGTTCTCGTGCAGGATGGAAAAGTAGCTATCATGTGACCTATTTACATGTATACGTTAAGACTGTTGAATGTTTGCATTTTCTAGGTATCATGTCATGTACCGTTCTTTCAAATATTCAATTCACGTAACATGATTACACGAGAAAAAGTAGAATATTGGAAATTATATATTTACTTCACGAGTCAACAAAATCCATTTAGAAGTTTTCAATAATCGCAAAATCAATATGAATTTCTTGACCAAAAAAGAAATATGGATTTACCACTTGCGAATGATATTACCTGGCATAGCATGACCCGTGTCACGCTTCGTACACTATTCTGCATGACCCACTTTTAGCCAGTGCCGGTGCCGCGTCTATTGTCCATGGCTGTACTTTGGATACCGATTTGTGCTCAGATAATTGTACTTAAGGAAGTTAAAACGCTAGCCTGGGCCGAACTGTGCTCACGTGCTCAAGACTGATTTTTGCTCAGTGGTAGCGTTGCTTCGGCCTGGTCCCTCATTGAAACCCACTTGGTTCTGTCATCAAAAGCTTTCGTACATGTTATCGTCTAACGAGGTGCTCAGCTCATTTAATTAAGTCACTATGTTAGTCCCAAACATGGCAAGTACTATCTCACCAAGTGAACCTTGCCGTACAGACCCCATCTTATCTACTTACTGCACATGAGTGCAGTTTCAAATAATCTGTGACGGTGCCTTTTCTTGTTATGGCGATGTGTTTTTTAAATTCAAGCGAGCTGGAGGAATTGCCTTTTTTATTCCCATTTTGCTACCTTTACCTATAGCTGTGAAAACTCACAATTCTCTTTCTCTTAATCAAGATGGGTCGCTCTGTAATTTATGAAAGATTATTGTACATTGAATCTTTCTTCTCCTGCTTCTTTGGGTTGGGCAGGCAAGGCGAGCGCTGCGAGCATTAAAGGGGCTGGTCAAGATTCAAGCACTGGTGAGAGGGCACATCGAGAGGAAGCGAACTGCTCAATTGGTGCGCAAAATGCAAGCCGTGTTGCGAGCCCAGGCCTGGGCACGTGCCGAGAGGGCCCAGGTTTCTGAATCTTCACAATCAAGCAGCAAGTCCTCTCACTTTCACCACCCTGTAATACCTCCACTTATCCCTTTTTCTTATACATTTGTTGCGTCTTCCTCTGGACCAGCGATTTTTTATATGTTTGCATCGCTTGCATTGATGATCTTATGCATAGCTTTTGACAAGTTCTTTATGTACGAGAACAAGTGGACCTTCGAGAGCTACATTTTAAGCTATTCATGACAACAACCTCATTACAGGGTCCCGCTACTCCTGAAAAATCAGAGTATGTGGTTCGAAGCAAGAGTTCAAGACAGGATCAGTCGCCGGTTCTCCGGGTATGCCTTGGCCCTTAACTAAGTGTTGCGTGCTATACGTTTATTGTGTTCTTTATAAAAGTAAATGTATCGCTTAAAATCCCAGGAAAGCTCGAGGACTAGTTTGTCCTGAAGGAACGAACCTTTTAATTGCTTGAACCCCCCTATTGCTTTGAAACACTCTTAGTGCTTGTTTATCTTTGACGCCTTTACTAATTTGATCCCAATAAATGCAGAGGAATGGTTCCAGAGCAAGTGGCAGGATTGTTGGACTTCAAGAAAGGGCACCCTTGGGCCGCAATTGGTCGGAGCGTCGTGTCGATGAGAGACTGGGGGATCAACGGGGACTTTCGGCAAACAGTGGGCATGCGGATGATGAGAAAAGTGATAAGATCCTAGAAATTGATCCAGGGAAACCCTCCTTCACACCCAAGCGCCGAAGTCTTGTACAGTCGTCTCGGCACGCGGTGCCTTCAGACCAAGCGAGTCATAGCTACACCACTTCAAAAGACTCGACGGTGCGCCAAACGGTTCCTAGCCCCTCTTCGTGTGAGGTGCAATCTCTAAGCCCGGTGGATTTCTCTCATGAGGTGGAGGAAGGCGCATTCTGCACTGCCGATAACAGCCCCCAATTCTATTCGGCGTCTTCTAGGGGCGGTAGTTCTAGGAGAAGCCCGTTCACTCCCACCAAGAGCGATGGCTCCAGAAGCTACTTAAGCGGCTACTCAGACCACCCCAACTACATGGCTTACACCGAATCTTCGAAGGCCAAGGTCAGGTCAATGAGCGCCCCTAAACAGCGGCCTCACTTCGAGAAATCTAGTTCTGCGAAGAGGCATTCTTTACACGGTTTCAGCGAATCGAGGTCCATTTCACAGAAGGTCTTGTCTTTGCACTCAAGTTTCGCGAACAAAGCATATCCAGGGTCCGGTCGCTTGGACAGGCTTGGGATGCCAGTTAGAGGCGACGGGTACGGATATAGATATTAGAGGTGATGGGCACGGTCTTTTCGTTGCTGGCATTTATCAACTATCTTAGAATTGAAGCAGTCACCATTAGGGTAGGTCTTCATATCTAACCGAAGCCTGTGTTATATCGGTTATCCGACAGGGTCATCATTGCTCTAGAGAGCTTCTAGTTTAGTTTGCACGCTTTTTTAATCTAACTTCCGCGACTCTGCTACATTTGTTCTACCAAGTATTAGGAATCCGCAATTGTCAAGGAAGATATCACTTTTAATAGGAATTACGCAACTTTCTTTTACTGCAGCCGAGTGCAATCCTTAAGCAGTGCCCTCTTCATTTGCTTGTGGCATGACGACAGGCGCGAACAAACAAAACAAACCGTCGTGGAAATGCTGTTTTCTGCATGTTTCACACATTGCCTTATTGCAAATCCAAGTGGACGCAATTCATGAGAGAGAGAGAGAGAGAGACCTGGGTATACTGTATTTCTATAAATTGACGGGCAAAATAACGAAGAGGTGTCTGAAGCTACAGATTTACAAAAGCGGTAAGGGATGTCACACAATAAACAAATGAAAGAACTAGTTATGACATGAAAAGAAAATCAAATGTACCAATGAACACGAGCATATGAGATACAGAACTCTCGGACTTCTCTCAGTTATTACACTTCCATCTCGAAGTCGGGACACAGCTGAGGTAGTGGCACCAGCTGCAGTGGTCATTTGCATTCTCGCCTCTGAAAAGCATGATCAACCCCACCACAAATCTGCAGCGGTTAAGAGAAGAAGCTCAGGTCAATCTTTCACGGCATGCAACTCACTGAGAGTCCATAGGCACACTCATAAATCCATTAGCAAGCAAAGCATTCGAGACACACCGTTCCAGGCAATGTCAAGGGTCTAAGAGAGAAATTGACGACACTAGTAAGATAAGGTAAAATGTGCTATTCATGCAAATGATGCAAAGAGAAAAGATCTTGGTCCATCGATGCATGCGTTAATCTTGTCCAGGATAAAGAGCTTACCCAACTATCAACAAGACCAAGGCAATCAACCAGAGGGCATATTGGTAGCCCATGTGCTTCGATTTGACACGAGCATTGGCAGGACGATAGTGACGCTCCACCCAGCCAAACTGGGGCCGGACAAGCAAAACAAAACCAAGGAGGAATCCTGTCAAGAATCCTCCAATATGGGCAAAGTTGTCCACGTGAGGGAGAATCCCGACTGCTAGATTAATGGCTACGATGAATATCAATGTGAAAAGAGCTGCAGCCTGCATGAGATAAAGAAGGTTGCTTATGAAAAAAATTTGCCATCCGACGGTGTTCAATACATGTTGAACACACCATAAACACCATGGTCAAAGCATTTACTTTCCTTAGATTCGGTGAAACTTAAAAAGCTAGAGCAGTCATAGGCTAATGAGAGCTGCCCCAAAAATCTTCAATTCCAACCTCAAAAAAATTATTTGGCGTTAGGATTTTGCCATTCTCTAGTCATGTTATTGGAACGGCTAAGGAACAAATTTAAAGAATCAAAATCGAGATCTACAGGTGTGTCTCATTAGTAATTAATATGGCGCTTTAACCTACATTAGCAGGCATAAATCATGATGCATGAAGAAATGAACATCCAGTTTGTTCTTCTTTATTTCTTGTTAGGTTGAGGTATTTGGGTTGGGGGAATAAACAGTGACATGGAGAGAGCATCAGACCTTATTGGTATAGATGGTCCAGTTAGTAAGAAGCTCTGACAACATCGCTCCCAAAAGCCCAAAGACAGCGCCAGAAGCACCGACAGAGATATTGTTCTGAATAAAAAGTGAGGACAGAATGCTACCACCAAATCCTGATATTAGATAGATTGCTCCAACTCTCCCTGCAGGGGTAACCACAGAAGAGCAATGTCAATTAGAGTCCATGGTAGTGAAACTCATCTAGTAGGAGACTTCCTTAATCAACAGGCAATGGAATGAAACACCATACAGAATATTGCTATAGAGCAGCTTTAAGACCTTATTATGTGATATGGGCAGTTGACATACCGAAGCCAAATTGCTGTTCAAGGCGAATTCCAATGAAGACCAAGCTCAACATGTTTGCAAGCAGATGAATGACACCGGCATGCAACCACATACATGTGGCAAGTCTCCAACCTTGGTTTCCATGTACAACATTGTACCACACCAAACCTCCCATCTTCTGCAATCTATAATAAACCAAGATGAAGTTCATCAGCGATCCCATATCACCATAAAGATTCTCCGGTAAATTATAAAGATGTCTACAACTGTTAGCTTAGTTAGTGATGGAAAGTAATGCTGCTAAGTTTCTGTTAAACACGTCACTCGATTACTTCTAGCCATTTAAACTAAAGTCGTAAATACTGTGGGACTCGTCGTCCTTCATCAGCTCAGTAAAGCTAATTGAACGTATGAAAGGTTTCAAGAAGCAACAGTGGTACTCCATCATCTGAGATTTTGTGAATGAAATTTCTCATATTTAATCGTGCACCGAGTCGAAGTTTTTTGACATAAAACAGGGTCAGACAGAAAATTGGATGTTAACCTGGAAAATTTTTCAGCCCAACGATAGTCCTAAAAAGAAAAGAAACCAGTACATCTTAAATCCAGACAAAACTTCATATGAACATTTTGTTCATTGAAAAGGCCGAAGGAAAAGACCTTCAGAAAAAGTCAAGGGGCCAACTTTGTGAAACATCAGAACATAAAAAGAACAGAGAACATAAACATTATTTTATGCAAATAGAATTTACGATCAAACAAGAACCATGTCATATAAAAAGAAACAAGATTGTCCCGCCAATCGGTTTGCTTTATTCCTGACAATTTAAGTCAATTGAAAACTACAAATTAGCTGTTAGAAAATGACGCTTCACAACATTACAAAACCTCCCAGCTGAAACACAAAAAATAGGACAAACATAAAGACAATACCTTGCATAAGGAATGCTTCAAGATTTGCCTTGACTAAACGCAACATGAGAAACTTTGCAGAACTCAAAGCTAAAATTATAGACTATGCAAACAAAAAAAGCAGGAGGAATCAAAACATGCAGCTGCATTCATCTCTTTTTCTTTGGCCAATATCTGCATTCATCTATTTATTTATTAACATATACAGACAATAGCGATATCCAATAGTATAATTTACCATGTTCACCGAGATGGAACCACAAATTCTCCATGATTAAGATATGTCAACTCCTTCAAAGGGGGGAAGCCAGCAAATTTTCCATATGAGCAGCTTCAAGACAAACTCAAAAACCAAAAAATTTCCCGAGCTGGAACTCAAATTCAACAAGACATAGTTTCGAGAACCATCTAGTTCAGCACAAGAAGACTTAGCCATACTTATGATCCCACAATAGCTAATCAAATTCGCTGAAACAAACCAAAACCAATAAACAGAAAAAAAAAAGGCATAATTGTCAATAGAATTCCTTGTTCTTAGTTCCGTTAGACCAGCCTGTCGAATTTCACAGATCAAGTGGAACACACACTGGAGCACACATTTCTGCACCGGGACAGGCTGTTTATCAAGCAACAAGTCCAATGCTCGGGATTTTCTCAATTCCGAGCTGAACACGAGCTCCCCAACCGCCAGAAGTAGCCGCACAGCAACGGGAAATACAAAATCACACGAAGAAGCGCAAAAATCGAACTCACGTATTGGAAGAAGGGCCGAAGAGGGGATTCTCCTTGAGCGGCTGGAACGAGAGCCTCCCGAGGAACCTGGCGACGCAGCCGCCCTCGAACCCGAGGTTGTGCCGCGGGCAATCGTTCACGTACATCGCCGCGATGAACACCGCCACGTTGGCGACGACGATCACGGGGACCAGCCACGACGTCCACTGGCTGTCGGAGTCGCCGCGGCGATTCGGGTAGTACGCCGTCTGGTTGTAGCCCGCGCTGGGGGGATAACCGCCGCCGCCGCCCTCGCCGGCGGGGCCCTTCCCGGGGCCTCGCTCGAGATCTCGGCCCGACATGGCTCGAATCGCAACCGAATCCGATCCAAATACCGAGCCACCGGTTGCTCCGCCTCGGATACGGAGAGCTCCCCCCGACTATATACGCTCAGCGATCTCGCCGCGCGGAGCAGGAGAAGGAGGAGGAGGAGGAGGAGGAATCGAGCGGCGAGGAGCGGCTTCGAAGGGGGAAGGAAAGCGGAGGAACGATGGACGAGGCGGCGAGAACGCGGCGGGAGGGAGGAAGATATGGCGGAGGATCTGGACCGCTTTTGTTTCGTATTTATGGCGGTTCAGCCGTCAAACTACGACGACGACGACGAAGATGAGGGCGAGCCGGCGAGCGGGCGGGGAGGGTCACCGGCTATGGTCACCAGGTTTTATAGGCTTTGGGCTGCCGTACGGTGACGGACGGGGACGCGGGGTGGTGGTGGGAGAGCTGGACGGGATTTTTACCATAACGCCCTCCGCGGATTTAGCCGTGAAATGACAAGAAGAACACGCGGATTCTTGTCTATTTTTTGTCTATATTTCGTTGGTGGGGTTGAGTTACGTGATTCTCGGGGGGTATTCTCACGCGGTGTTATATTCGTATAATTCAGGTTTTTTTTTATATTCCCCACCGAAATTTAGTTTATATAATTCCCCCCCAATAATAGAGGTACGAGCAAGATTTCACGTACAAATTAGGAAAAATATCACAAAAAATTATAAATTATGCCTACCGTGATGCC
This sequence comes from Syzygium grande, assembly GCA_024733475.1. Taxonomy (NCBI): domain Eukaryota; kingdom Viridiplantae; phylum Streptophyta; class Magnoliopsida; order Myrtales; family Myrtaceae; genus Syzygium; species Syzygium grande. The sequence continues at coordinate 37,402,593 of JAMXDD010000001.1, read as the reverse complement.
AATACTCCAAACTTTTTGATGCATTACCAAAACCGCAAAACTTGTACTGGTGTCATCCAAATACTCCCTGAAATCCAAATCATGGTCCTTACAAATCGATCATCCCGTATGATATATTTTGATATCTGATATCTTTATTTTTGAACGAGATCTCAACTTCAATCACGATTTCATTAGATATCTTACTACTAGAATCTCTCTTTTTTCAAATCTAGTTCCTCCGTCACCGCTAACCCCAGTTATCTACCACAAAAAACATCCTAAACTTACCCGCTATCTGACAAAAAAAAAAAGAGAATGTTGCCCACGCTCAATAACCAATTTTTCTTTTCTTGTGTACCAATACCCCAAACTTGTACCGGTATGGCGAAATTTTGGAGTATTGATATTACAGTGGATATAGTTTTAAGAGGTTTAGTGACATGAAAAAAAAGTTCGAACTTTTGATGTCACGGTACGCACAATTTAGGAAGACGGTACAAAATAAAAGTTTGAGGTATTGATATCACGGTGAACATAGTTTATGATGTTTTGTGGCCTGAATCTTATAAATTAGGGAATGCCGTGATTCAAGACGAGTATAATCTGATCCGTCAACATTATTTCTCATTAACTAGCAAGTCTCAATTAAACAAATCATGTCTGTACACGTCATTTAATCAGATATGCATAATCTCTCCTAGGGCAGTTCATTCAAATCTCCCATAAGCAATGAGGTGAAAAAGGCTAAAATTCAACAAATTAAAATCAATATTTTTTTACTACCTAACGGTTCTCTCCGTTCTTTACTTATTATTATTATTATTATTATTATTTTTATTTTTCTTCTTCTTTTCTCTGCCTTCTCACTTTTGCTCCTTTAATTATGCCATCATGTACCAGCAACTTGGACCAGTGTGCCCATTTGGACCACCTTATGAATACACTGCTTTATTAAGGTTTTACAAACTTTAAGACACATAATTACAGCACGTAATGCTGGTCATGATTTCATACGAAAAGTATGTCATTAGAACATTAGGAATGGTGCATGGAATGCTGAAGATCAGCCATCTCAATTTGTATCAAGAGAAGTTCCATGACTTTTACCAAAAACATTGCTCATCAAATAAACATATCTAGAGTTAAACCGATGTTTCGGAAAAAAAAAAGAAAACATTGTGCTGTTTTTGTGTGGAAATAATATTGCCATTTCCGTAAACACCCGTCATCGCCACTGGTAAATTAATTATCTGGCAAAGGTTTCTAATACATTTTAGCATTTCTTTGAACCATCGCGAGGTCCCGATTGACGTAGTTTTCTCGAAATTAAATTGCGCCGGATTTACCGAGATAAGATCTACAAGAATATGGTATGCAACATGTGTAATGATACCTTACGAGCCTATCGACCTTAATTTTTTTTTTTTTGAAAAAAGGAAGGATTAGTTAGCACCTTTTGCTTGTTCCAATGTACTTTGGAAGCTGAGAATAAGAATATCCCCTCAGCTACTTTAGTCGACAGCCCTTGTTCTCCCGTTGGCAAGGCGCGGGACAGCTAAGCATTAGCAATGACATGTTCCCTTGGACACACAAATGGTTCTCACGCTAAACCAAGTCAAACATCTCCTTCTTAATCGCGCCTTAATCAGGAACCCAGTCAACTTTTGATTGCCTTGGCTTTTCACTAAAGTCATTGGGAAACAAGCCTCGATGATGAGTCGTCCGTTATCGTCGTCTCTACTTGCTCCGTCCAAACACATGCGCGAACAAGATTCTGTTGATGATTTCTTCGGCATTTTTCTTGGTGTTACCGAAACACGCCGTCTCTGTCCGCTCAAATTGGCTGTCGCTTTCGTCGACCCACTTTGCAACAGTTAATTGGTTTGCTTTTCGCCTTAAAATTTAGATGGGTTGGATACTTCCAAAACCAAACCCGGTATTTTTCCGGAGCTTAGGACTCGTGCGGGCTTAACCGAGATTCAATTAATCATTCCATAAGCACAGCATAGTACGGAAAAAATTGGGGAAAGTAAGGATCAGAAAGTGCCTGCGGAAGTGGGGTGATGGGTGAGGGGGGGAAGGGTCACCGGCTGGTGACGGTAGGGCGCAGGTGGGTAGGTACGTGGGTGGGGGTTAGTTGCGGAAGAAGGAAGGAAGCGGGGAGGTGGGGAGCTTTCGTGTGCGCGATTCCACGACAACGAACGCTAACCAACCGCTTTTTTTGGCGTCTCCCATTTCCAACTTGCGTGTCCGAGTGTCGCTCCCACCGTCCCTCGATCGCGCCACACGGCACAATGTGATTATTCAACCCGCCCCAGGAGAGATCACGCACGCGATCCCAATTTCCAACACGGGATCGGGTCGGACGTGGGTCGAGGAATTTGCTTCACGGATAAATGGGTCACGAACGGGTTAACGAGTCAATCTGAGTCGGAACATTCATGATCCGACCAACCCATTTGACGGGTCTTAGAGTTCATTGATTACGTGATGTAGCGAGTCAATCACAGGACACGCGCAACAATTCTTGTCGATGTAACCCCCATCACGAGTAATCAGCGTGTGACTGGGCGGGTGAGCTCGAGAGGGGCTACCGATGGCCGTCGCGCCTCTACCGTGTTAGATGGGTAAGGGCGTTTATTAATATAACGTGCATATGCATTATTTTATTTGTTTTTGTCTCGTCCTCCTCGAGCTCATATCGTCTCCGCTAAATTTTCATGTCTTGCGTCCGTCGTCGCTGTGCGGTATGGCTGGATTATGCCAAGCGACCTTTTCCTCTCATCGTCAGGAGTCAACGTCGCGAGGAGGTGGCAGCTTCGCTTTTGTCCGGTATGGTTGGTTGCAGCTGTCGCTTGGAAGTCAATCCATTCAATCTTTTCCGTCCCTCGCAAATCCACGCGCGAAAGAAAGCCCGACTCGCATTTTACGAGCCCAATTTACCTGTGCCGTTAGATGAGGCGAGCGGATTCACGTCAAAATTCGCAAGGGATCTAACGGTGTACATGCATTCGTTTCGCCCGCGCGGCCGTGATCGAGGCACGTCGCCATCTGGCAAAGTGTGAACACCTCGGCTCTGGTCCGTAGAAGTTACGGTCTGGGCTGTGACTTGTCACCGGAATAGCAGGTCCCAAGTCACCGTTTCTCCTAGCGTTTGACCATGATGGCAAGTTTTAATTATTATCGCCGTCTCTAACTTCCATTGAATCCAGAGCCCCTTATGTATCCACCAGGACGTCCCACGCCGGATTGGATGCCACCGTGGACTACACGTATACACTGTAGACTATGCAAAATTCGACTACTTGATCCCTGACTTGGAGAGTTATTTAGGCTCGAAAACATTTTTCAGGAAAACATTTTCCTTATTTTTCGATATTCGGTTCGCTTAGTAAAATGAGTTAACGGAAAATATTTTTGTGATTAAGGAAAAACCCATGTTTAAATTCAGGAAAATAATCTCATCTTTGAAAAAGTCGGAAAACATTTTTCAAAATATGATTAGATATTGGAGTTTAGATCCGAAACTTTACGTTTGAACACAAACACGAGAATCCAACGCTGGTTCTCGAGTCTCCAATGCCTGGGTTGGGTCCATTGAGGCCGAAACTAGGTCTCTGATGCCCGGGCACGAGTCCATCAAGACTGGACCTTGGTTCTTTGAGGTGGGGCTCGGGACCCCGGTGCCTAGGCTTGGGCCCCTGATGCCCATGCCCGGGTATCTTTGAGGCCAGGCTAGAACCCCTAGTGCTTGTGCCTTATGCCCCGTTTTCGAACCCGTGTCCATATAGGTCGGGCTCGGGTCCCCAACACTTGAGCTCTAGTCCCCAGCACTTAGACCCGGGTCCGCAAAGGCTGTGCGCGAGTCCTCAAGTCATTGATTAATGAAACGTTTGTTTTTATAAAAATATTTTTAAAAAAAACCTTTGCTTAAAATTCAAACCCCTTCAAATGGAAAAATTCTAGAGATCCATTACTCAAATTGCGAATTAAGTGTCTTAGATTGCTAAAATTCAACGAACGATAGTAGTTTCTCAAATAATAAATGTCAAGTAAGTTGGTTATGTATTTACTGAAATGGATCTTGTTAATCATTGCTCAAATGGTACTTGTTAAATAACCAATTTTTGATTTTCAATATATTGATTGTGTATATTACGACGATAGTTAATGGATTAAAAATTTCAATATTTTTCTTATATGATTATTTAACAAATGTCTTTAGGACATTCTTTTAAACGAAATCCTAATAAGACATATGAGGGTCGATTTGAAGATACTATTAATGAATACATTTGAGAAAGTAATTTCTGCAGGCTCAGATTCAAGACTAATACATTGGACTGAGCAAGGCGTCGAGTTCACAAACTTGTTCTTGGTTAAACCTCTTATTCCATGTTGCAGATATAAATTACTAATATGTTTAAAAGGTTCATACAACAATTAGTAAATAATCTTTGATACACCAATAATTTTGTACATAGTAATGACCAATTTTGCTTTCCTATGACAAAACTTACCATATAGTGTGTTAACATATTTATTCGGTAGGGAAAATACCATCAAAATAAACTATGCCACTTATAATAAATTTACCTTGAACTTTTTTTTATAACACAAAAAATTTCAAATTATGTCACTTGTGACAAATTTATCCTGAACTTTTTTTGGTGACACAAAAAATTCTAAACTATGTCACCTGTGATATATTTACCCCACATTACTTTGGCCCATGGGCATTTTCATCTAACATCATTTTTGTTTTTTTTTACTTTTTTCTTTCTCCGGCGGAGGAAGTTGGCGAGGGTTAGAAAATTGAAAATGTTGAAGGATGATTACCTTTGTCGGCGGCGACGCCACTTTGCCGCAAAATCGGGTGAAAATCGCCCCTCACAAAAAATTAAAAATTGAAAAAAAATTACCGGATCTAGCCTGCCTGAGGGCGCTAATTGCCCAACCTGGCCCAGGGTTGATCCGGCGAGGTTTTTGTCGATGTCCAAGTAGGCCAGTCCCGGCTTTTCTTTAGGTGAGGGCGACCACTGCACTGGTCGACGTGGACAATCTCCTCCACTTCCTTCATCGAGAGAAAAAGAAAACGAAACGGGGGAGCAAAGGGAGGAGCAACGATCGACGAAGATAGTTGAGGGTTTTTCAAATCCAAAAAAAAGTTCAGGGTAAATTTGTTATAAGTGGCATAGTTTGGGATTTTTCATGTCACAAAAAAGTTTAGGGTAAATTTATCACTAGTGGCATAATTTAAGATATTTGGTAAAAATCAATTTTCAACTTTGTGTCCAAAGATTGAAATACCCTCTATTGAGAATATGTGTCTAGTTTGAGTGGGATTCCCAGTTTGAGTAGGTTCTCTAATAGATGTGTGTTTATATATATATATATATTCAACTTTGATATCACATATAATAAGGCAAACAGGAGGAGTATAGGATTTTCTCTTTGCGAATCAATATATATATATATCAATTATTCATATTACGATAACGCTAAGAGAGGCTATGCCTCAAATGAGGATCCTCTACACGAATTTCTCACAACTCATCAGATCCACATCCCAGGACCCTCCTATGGTCTGAAATCTTCACTTCATGACATCACTGCGGCAAATTTTCTGTAAAAACACTAACACAAGAATAATCACACCAAAACCAGGAGACACTATTACCACCGGTCCATCCCTCTCAAGTCCAATTCGACATTCGCTCCCATAGGAACGGGAGGCTGCTGCTATTCTTGTTTATCTCGATGGGCTCGATATCGATGCGAACAATCTTAGCTCGGGAAGCAAGAGCCTCTGGCTTGACTATCGCAATCATTGAACCTCCCCCCGAAGGCGAGCAACAGATCACATTTGCATACACGGAACCGTGCATTCCGCGCATACGAAGAGATAGATCACCCGAGCATGAGTCGAAGATCCCCTCAAACTACTAGTGATGGGGGATCCCGGCAAGTTCTGCGAACGTTCTCAAATCCTCACCGGAATCTCAACAGCCCCCTCCCATGGAGCAAAATGGCTATGAACCCCGACGTGTACCCCGACGACTTGACGGGCGAATTCCAGTTTGGAACCGCAAGCTTCTGTCCTATATCCTAGGTATATCGATCAAAACCCGACCAGGTCTCCCTGAATTCGCAACCTAACATGCCTTGCTGATGTGGTTTGGCAAATTCCGTCTGATTAAAGTCAGTCTAGTCTGGTGATTGTGTTAAGCACCGACGAATATAAGTCATTATATCACGTCATTGGTTCGAAAAAAATTAACACAGTGGATGAACTGCAACATTAACTTGATCATTTTTTAAATTTGGACCAATATGAGATATTATATTGTCATCCCTGTCCCTCTCGCATATCCGCATTGCCACAACCATATTGTACTGGCAGTTCGTCATCGATGTAGGAGTTTTTACAAACCGACATGTTTGACTGAGTTACGATCCGTTGATAGTTCAAAGTTTCTGTGTCCGCTACTAACTGAAAAGGTTTTAACATGATTATTCATATGAACGTATATTTGAAAGAGCAAGTAAACAAAGGCTATTCAGTGCCACTGCAGAAAGTATACAATTGATATAAATGTCATCATCAGGGCATTTTGCTGATTTTGACACGGAACTTTATGAGAAAACTTATATTGAACATAACGAACATCCCGTCTATAATCGAAGTCATAATAGTTTGCATCATCCGAATGAGCAGAAAATAGTAATAATTACAATTAAGAACGTTATGTTCATCAGTTCTCTTAATAACTAGCTAGATACAGTTGCCAAAGTCCAGAAACTCAACAGGCCAATTTGCTGGAACTCCTTCCGGTTGTGATTCAATGAGGCCGTTCCTTGCATTAAGAGCTTGAGCAGGTTGCTTGACGACTATATGAAAGAGGTAATCGTTGAACGGATCTATTTCCATATTCATAAGCTGATGCGCCCATTGACTGTCAATCCCTCGTGCTGCCATGCTCGTTGTAGGACGCGAATCGGCACTTGGGCCGCCAAAAGCCCAGCAAGCCTCGTTGCAGGTATCTCCTTGCATGTTTGGTGCTGCTGGAGCAAGCGAATTAGTGTTTCCGTTGCAGCGAAAAGCCTGGGAATCAGTGGTGTAGAAGGTGTCATTTTGCACAGCCATTGTCGTCATCGGATGGAGGCAGGCGGGGCCGCCAAAGGCCAGGGAACTGGCACCACAGGTATCTTGTCGTGCTGCCATCGTGGTCGTAGGAAGCGAACTGACATCATTTGCATCGCCGCAAAAAGCCGGGAAAGTGATGTGGCGGGTATCTTCTTGCAAAACGTTCCTCGCGGTTGCGGGAAGCCAATGGGTATCCATGTCTCCGCTGAAAGCCAGGGAATCATATGTGCAGAGGATGTCCTTCGGCACGGTCATCATCGTCGTCAGATGCAAATAGAGTTTGGCGTCGCCAGCAAAATCCACAATCGGAGTCACGGCAGGAGGTGGATTGAAAACAGCATCTTCGTCGAAACCCAGGAAAGCGGCTGATTGATCTTGAGTGGCGGCGCGTCGACGGCATTTGGGTGATCGTAGCAGAGTGGGCGTGCCTTCTTTGCTCGTCGATTCTCTTCTTCAAGTTGCACACGCCCGTGCAGCCTACGGCACGCCTTTCTGTTTGCTTTTTCGGCTTATTTGTTGCTGATCACGCATAAGACACACTCCGTTTCCTGCATGATATTTAGACAAAATGAATTAGCATTTTCCCATGATAAAAAAATAAAATAAAAAGAGATTATAACCAATATGAACGGTATGATAGCAAAAGTGTGTCCTAGCAATGTACATGCAACCTAGTGGGAGCCAAAGTTGTGTCATGGCAAAATCACACTTTCTTGATCAACCAAGTCAAGATTTACAATTAACTGATTAATCAAAGAATTCCTTTTATACCCTAATCTTTTTGTGGACGGATCATAAATACAGTTATATTATCCATCAAACCCTAACTAATGCTTCAAAGTTGGATCAAAATAGTTAGAATCCATAAAAGCACTAAGTTAAAGATATATTGTTAGGTGTTTATGAGTCGAGCGTGTCATGTCAATTTAAAATTATATTTTTAAGTAAATCAATTTGAATATGATCCATTTAATAATCATGTCAGAAAATTCAATCCAAGCACGACCTTTTAATTAAATAGGCATTGGAACAACAGCTTTATAACTTGTTAAATTAGTCAAATCGGGTAAACCCAATCTACATGTGGGAAAAAAAAATCGTAATGAGTTCTTTGAAATAAAATTTAACTTTTATGACTCATTTCACAAAATTGATGTGCTTTATACATTGATAGTATTCTAAACACAATCAAATAATTTTTTAGACAAATTCAATGAAATTGCGAATTTTTTTCTTACTTAATCCATAGAAAAATTTAATTTTCATCCTAAACAATCCAGAAGAAATTTATAAGTGATGTCTCTATTCACTTATATTACGGTCATCGCTAGTAAGAAGTGGAAAAATATAGCTAATTTAATTTAAATTGGTCAATTTCCCCTTATATTACAGAAAAATTATGTCGGTGAGTCTATTGAACACTTATTAATCATTATTTATGAGAAGAAATTTGATTTTCCATAAGGTTAATTACATGAGAAAAGTCTATGTATTTACTCTAAGCCTCACGATGAAAATCTCACTCCCTCTTGAGTTTGTCCTCATAATATTAATTTAATCAAAATAAATTATCCTTTCTCTTTGATAAAAGAAATAGAAAGAAATTAAACAACTAAAATACATATATCAAACGTATGATAGAATAATTATGCCCTAGAATGTTCATGCAGCCCGGAATTGACTTATGGTAAAAGCAAATACTATCTTGGTCAATCAAGTCACAATGAGAATGGTCTATATCGTGTTTAAGACAAGGACTGACCATATCAATTGAAGTACGAAGAAAGACATACCGACTAAACGCATATTTGGAATATTTCACAACCGAAAAGGAAAGAGACACTTACGATGTGGGGATGTGTCGAGTACTCATACATGATCCCAGTGCCCATTCTTGGCCTTGTCGGCTTCTGCACTCAAGCTAGCTTTCGGTTTGAAAGTGAAGAGTTTCTTATATAGCCAACTAGCTTACCTCGCGAATCTTTGATTTCGTGGCTCTGTTTGCCCTTCCAAGTACTCGAGCCAGCAGTTCTATCCACTCTCGATTTGTTCTTCTTCTTCAACACGGAGAAGACATAGAACTTCTCGTCCTTATCCTTGTCGAAGATATTCCACGGATCGCCGCCGCCGTACACGTCGCAATCATGAACGACATTCGGATTGGGCAGTGGTTCTTTATTCAGCCTCCGCAACGAGTAATGGAAAAAGAGGTGTTCGTCGGTGGGTTGAAACGAAAATTCGGGATGCCTAATCGCCATTGTAATGAACTTGAAAGCAATGACAGAATCTCTCCTACTTCTCAGGCTTTTGTTGTTTTTGAACGAGAGATGTTCGCTCTCGTGTGCTTTTATAAACGTGGGTGGACCGATTACTTTGTAGTGAAGGCAATGGGATTAATGGACACAAGTACGAGATCTCACTCCCATATGGAGTACTTATCTTGAATCTTGACGATTCTTGGATAAACTGTGATGCTTGGCATGACATTATTGGAGGACTTAACTAATTCAAAGCCATTGTTATCCAAAGCCATATCAAAGCCCACTTCAAACATTACTTCATTTCAAACTTTTTCCGGTCAATAGTTCAATTTCATGTTGATTATCTTCAGTCCATCTTTCGTGACAATTCATGATATACTTCATAGATTCTTGGATAAATACTCCAACTAAAATAACTGGGTTAAGGTAAAGTCAACCAAGTTTAGGAACTTTATCCTCAAATAAATGATATTCTTGGATAAATACTCGATAGGTTAAAAAAAAAAGAACGTCTTTCCTTCTTTAGCAAGAATCCTGGCATGGCCAAATACATCATATGAATTTCTTTGATTATTTGAAAATCAGGTCAAGAACGATGAACAAAAAATGAAAAAAAAGAGCGAGTAAAGATATTGATTAATGGGTTAATGGCTGGCCAACTAGATATGACTATCTTTTCAAATGTTTTCTTCTTATATACACAAAAATTAATAGGAGATTTGCCCAGGCAAAGTAGTGGTAATATGACTAGTCCTATATATCTCTAAACTAACAAATTGCAAGTAAACACGTAATTCTTTATATCTCTGTTAAAATCATATTCATAAATCCCAATTGCCTTTGTATTTTCTCACTTTTCAATTTTTTAACTTCTGGATAATACGTGATAACCTCATTTTGTAGGAAAAAATTGTAGGGCCTATATTTGTTCTTGATTAACAAAAGTGAAAATGTTTTTTCGATTTCCCTCCAAAATTTGAAGATCATCTAAATTTTTTTAAAAAATATGCAAATGTATAAGGGGGTTTATGTGCCAATATTAGTATGCTGTGAAAGTTTAATGTGTTTTGGAGTAAAAATAAGTCAAAGCGTATGGTAGTGAGATTTCAATTAAATGAAAAGTAAAGAGCAAAACTCAATCCATCAACTCCGCCATAGGGTGTTTTAAATTACCACTGTGCTAATAGATTTTCCACATGCAATGATTCTAGTATTTTAGGATACAAGTTGGAAGATGTATAACACCTGAGTTTTTTTAATGATCACAAACCTAGTAAAATCTATGCTTAAAATTCAAACCCCTTCAAACGGAAAAATTCTAGAGATCCTTTACTCAAATCACGTATTAAGTGTCTGAGATTGGTAGAATTCAGCAAATGATAGTAATTTCTCAAATAATAAATGTCAATAAGTTGGTTAAGTATTACTAATTAAAGTGGATATTGTTAATCACCGCTCAAATGGTACTTGTTAAATAAGAAATTTTTGATTTTCAATATATTGATTATGCATTATGAGGATAGTTAATGCATTGAAAATGACAATATTTTTCTTATTTGATTGCTTAACCAATGTCTTGAGGACATTTTTTTGAACAAAATCCTAATAAGAATGAGGGTCGATTTGAAGATACTATTAATGGATACGTGTGAGAGTTCTTTCTAAAGGGTTAGATTCAAGACTACTACATTGGACCGAGCAAGGCGTTGAGTTCACAAACTTGTTCTTGGTTATACCTCTTGTTCCACGTTGTAAATATAAATTACTAATATGTTTAATAGGTGCGTATAAGAATTAGTAAATAATCTTTGATACACTAATTTCTTCTACATAGTAATGACCAATTTTGCTTTCATACGACAAGACTTACCATATAAACATGTTTAATGATGAATAGCAATCAATATAACATATTTAACCGGTACATAAAAATCGATTTTCACTTTGTGTCCACGGACCGAAATACCCTCTGTTGAGAATATGTCTCTAATTTGAGTGGGTTTTTTTTTAGTTTGAGTTGGTTTTCTAAAAGAGTTATACATATACATAAATATGGTAAATTTGGGATATTTTGGGGGTAAATGTGGCACATGTGCACCAGCTTGAAAGTAAATGTGGTTTGGGCGTAACAGTTTGTAATTTTTTGTAACATAAAAATTAGTTTGGGGTAAATGTGACATGAGTGTACCAGTTTGGAGTTCTTGGTATTAATTTTAAAATTAATCTTAAACTTTTCTATTCACTCTCTAAAAGACTAAATTACCCTCATTTTCGATTTTTTTAACATGACAGTGATTAAAGAGCAAATTAGATTTTACTTATATGTCTCACAGGGCATGACACTCTGCATGACCAATACTAATAGTGTACGTCAATGATGCTTTGTTCTTGTTTTCAATTGTTGTCCACGTTACACTATGCGTGGAATGCATGCAAATTCTCGTTTATTTTTCCCCTTTTTCAATGGTAGTTGTAGCCGGCTTTTATTAATTTTAATAGATGGATCAGTTCCATTAATTAATCAAGCAAAAAAACTGAAGTGTAATAAGTTCATATATAAGTGGTGATACGTGAACAAATTTTAATTTTGGAAAGTGGACTGCGGATACATCCCATTAATTAATTGAGCAAAGTTTCTATTCATGATTATTTACATAAAAAATAGTTTATTTTGACGGTGTACATCCCATACATATATCTATGTATGTATGCATGTGTCACGGTCGCAAGGTTTTCATGTGTCGAGGATCGTGCACTATTGACAAAGGCTTGTCCAAACCTTGATGGAGCTTTTGGAACATTCCCATAGATGGGCGATACGGTAATTGTGCCGTGTTCTAGAGAGTTCTTGGTTGGTGGTTGATGGACGGGAAAGTGCAATATCGGCCACTCGTTCAATGGATGTAATCCGAAGCCCTCTACTGGGTGTCCTTCTTCTCATTTTGATCATCCAAATCAATAGAAGCATTTTCATTCTCTCCCAGAGCTGCTCTCTAGTTTCTCTCTCTACGATCGTGAGCGAGCGATCGAGAAAAGCCTAAGTTACCGCCCAGGTCGTACCCAAACATTTGACCTGTGACACATGCATGCATGTATATAAAGTAGAAACTGTATTTACACCATCCGTATGAGTGTTCCCAAACATTCGACCCGTGACACATGCATGGATGTATATAAAGCAGAAACTGTATTTACACCATCCGTATGAGCCCTAAAAAAAGAACATGCCTATGGATCAATTAGTTTAATAACTAGAATTGCTAAACTACAAAAAAGTTGTCAGCCCATGCCAATATGTCTGCAAGAACTTGCACTTGCGATTCAGCAACGTTCCTTCCGATGGATCGGCAAAAGGATTTGAATTAAAGAGGTAATCGGAGCAGATTACGGGATCCGTTTCCATGTCCATCATCTACCTAATCCTTATTGACCAATGACTCTAAGACAGACCCTATCCTTCAAGAAGTATCATATCCCATTGTAAATTAAATCAAAATTGAAGAAAACACTCCAGCTTCTCCACACGCTCTAGTTCGCCATGATCGGTGAAATGGTCTGGCAATAAAAGGGTAAAGACCCTGGTTTCGTACTTCATGCTGCCTAATCATTTGGACAATCTGATTTAGATTGTCCTGTGCCTTAGCTAGTCTCATGTTCGCATTTCATCGTTCCAGCGCCCTGAGGAAAGAATAATATCAGTGAGCGAGAGTACAAATACAAGTTTATTAAATTAAATGAAGTAATACTTACGTAGCCGTCCTTCTATTTCTGATGTGTGCACTTTGCATGTCGACCATACAAAAAACTTCATGCGCTTCATGAAGCCTCCGAGAAAGATCCTTCGGCGGAACTGGCGGCTCCAACTCCGCCTCCTCCTTCTCCTGCTTCGACTGGTCCTCGTTTGGTTCAGCCATGATGAAGTGGTCGAAGTGTGTATGAGAAGTGGTTGAAGACTAGCACTATCTTAGACATGAGGTTCCGTTGCATGTTCTATTGGTCATCGCCCCATGACCAATAGAACATGCGATTTGCATGTCACCGGTAGAAGAAGAGAGAAGGGAGAATGAAGGTTAAGCTAGACTGGACACAGGGAGGGGAAATGACTTTTCATGCTTTCTGAGTCTTGAGAGAGAAGCCAAAACTTTAAAATTTCGTGACCCCATATTTCGTTTCATCCCATCTCAACCATTTCAATGCGTTCAAGATTGACACAACATGCTATGAGCAAGTATTTCAGCTTCAATGATCGGCCAGAAACTCTCAAAGTATGAGCATATTTTAAAGTAAATTGCTCTAGAATCGGACAATTGGCGAGTAGTTGCTCAATGAGTTCTCCCTCCATAGTGACTCGATTCAAGGTGAGCTCTTCGAGATACCTAAAGCCAACATGCCAACAGCTAGAAGGGCTGAAGCCAAAATCACTTAGACACGAACCCCGTCGGGAACACCCTACATCAGCATGCATAAGTGTTGCCTGTCCTAATAGATATGGTGCATGCATAAGTGTTGCCTGTCCTAATAGGTATGGCAAGTGACCAGGGTCACAATCGGGCATCGAATTCTTCAAAGACGCCGACCAGAAATTTAGTTGGAGAAGCGCGAAACCATCACAAGAGTTTATGTACAAAGAAGTGACAAACCCTTATGGGTTGTATCTGAAGATATGGAAAGGGATGTTTCTATGTCAGCAACAGAAGCCCAAGCTCATGGAATTGTTAATCTTGTAGCGATTGAATAAAAAAAAAATAGCATTAAGTTGACGAAAATCGCCGATTTGAGTTTCACCAGAAGAAAAACAAATAAGGTTAGAAAATTCTGACAAAAAGGTTGATGGAAAATAGGAAGTAAGAGAATTCAACAAACAAACACAAGAAAAAATTCAACTCTTTGTCAGAAACAATGAGAGAGAGGTGGGATCTCCTTACTGTTAGCATGAGCTGTCTTCTAGAACTAAAATAGGAAACTTCTTATTGTTTTATTCTCTTTCTATGTATATTTCCTATTTCTATGTATCTCCCCTGTTTTGTAGGTCAATTAGGGTTGATTCTTTTCTTTGTATATATATGTACTTATAGCCTTGTAAACGTAAGCTGAAATACAGAAATTACAGAAAAATTTTAGAACTCTTTATGTTTCTACATGGTATCAGAGCCACCGATCAAGGGACTCTATACTCAATCCAATCAATCAAACTCCATTGCTGTGACCTTCGTCGCTGCTCCAACCAGATTTCTTGAAGATCACCGCAACCGTGCTGCATCACCCTATGGCAGACGCAAACTCGACTGGCAATGTTCTTCCCTTGGTAGCACAAGAGGGAGCTTCGAATACTGATGCTCTTATTGAGCGTTTGACCCAGGTCCTATCCCAACATGTTCCACAATCTCATGTTGAGACTCCGGTTCCCTCGATTGCTGTCAAGTTAGATGGAAGCAACTATGATCTTTGGTCCCAAGTTGTCGAGGTGTACATCTCTGGCAAAGACAAGTTGGGATATATTACTGGGGTTCTTCCCCAACCCTCTCCGAATGATCCTGGCTTCCGAAAGTGGAAGACTGACGATTCAACTGTGAAGGGCTGGCTTATCAATTCCATGGATTCTGCACTGATTGGCAACTTCATCCGATACCCTACCGCAAAAGCGGTTTGGGATGCGGTGGCTACAACATTCTTTGATGGCGTCGACGTCTCCCAGGTGTATGATTTAAAGCGACGATTGACCCGATTGAAGCAAGCAGGCAGACCCAATGAAAAATATTATAATGACCTGCAAGGACTTTGGCGAGAAATTGATTTTCGCCGGCCTAATCCTATGACCTGCACTCATGATATTGACATATACAACACTTTAGTTCAGGAAGATCGTGTTTATTTGTTCTTGGATGGCTTAGATGATCGCCTTGACAAGGTTAGGGCTGATGTATTGCAGATGCAACCATTTCCTACGGTTGAACAAGCCTACGCACGAGTAAGAAGAGAAGATGTGCGCCAAGCTGTTATGATGGCACACCCACAGACTCCCACTGCTGCTGCTATGGTGTCGCGTGGCAGCAAAACAGGCTCAAAATTTCTAGAATTTGGCTCCGGACATGCTACTTTACAAATGGTTCCTGGTTCTACTCCGCCTGGGGGAGAGCGCTCTATCTCTGGTCCGAGAGCTAAGTCGCAACCGCTAGCAGCAGGGGGTTGCACTCACTGCGGGAATTCTCGACATACAAAGGAGACCTGTTTCAAGTTGCATGGCTATCCTGAGTGGTGGAAAGAATTGCAAGCAAAAAGGAAGGCTGATAATTCAACGGGTAAAGGACAAGCTTCCTTGGCCATAGGTGATTCGCCGTTATCTTTGGTGCCGCAGGTAGACTCCACCGCCGCACCTGATTCTGATCTTACAGGTAACAATGGGTTTGTACTTGTTAATATTTCTCAAGCAGGAGGTAAAGATGGATGGATTATTGATTCAGCGCTACTGATCACATGACACCCCATCCTGATGATCTTTTGCGCCACACCGCTCCGAGGAGACAACATATATATAATGCCAATGGTCGTCGTTTTCTTGTGTTGGGGGCTAGCAGTGTCGAACTTTCCCCATCTTTATCATTATCTCATACTTTGCTAGTGCCATCTTTATCTAACCGACTACTCTCTGTTGGACAAATCACTGCTGAATTGAATTGCAGCGTTATTATGTATCCCTCCTTTTGTTTATTTTAGGATATCCTCACGAAGAAGATTATTGGACGTGGTACTAAGAGGGAGGGATTGTACTTTGTTGACGACTTTACTGAAAGCCGAGCATATTACACCCGCAATCAATCTACTGCTAAGGAGAAAGAAATTTGGTTATGGCACCGTCGCTTAGGACACCCTTCTTTTGGGTATTTAAAGAAATTATTTCCAGATTTGTTCAGTAGTTTATCAGATTCTGAATTTCATTGTGAGACCTGCATCTTGGCGAAGAGCCATCGTGCTTCTTTTCCATTGAGTTTTAATAAGAGCCCAACTCCTTTTTCATTAATACATTCAGATGTGTGGGGTGCTTCACCAATTGTTACTACGTCTGGCATTCGTTGGTTTGTAACTTTTGTGGATGACTGTACAAGGATGACCTGGTTATATTTAATGAAACATAAAGATGAAGTTGGGACAATCTTTCGTGTATTCCATCGCATGGTCATGACTCAATTTGGAGCTCAAATCCGTATACTTCGCAGCGACAACGATGGCGAATATATTAATCAACACCTCACAGGATATTTTCAAGATCATGGATTAATTCACGAGACCTCTTGCACTCAGACACCCCAGCAAAATGGTGTTGCCGAACGAAAAAATCGTCACATCCTGGAGACAGCGAGGGCACTTCTAGTGGATGGGCAGGTTCCGAATCGGTTTTGGGATTTGGCTGTAGTTACTGCCGTGCATCTAATGAATCACATGCCCTCCCGCCGTATTGGCATTCCGACCCCGCTTCAGGCACTTTCAACGCATGTCTCACTTCCTTCAGTCTTGACTTTACCTCCCAAGGTGTTTGGGTGTGTGGCCTACGTCCATCTGCATAAAAATCAGCGAACAAAGCTCGACCCATGTGCTATTAAGTGTGTTTTTCTTGGCTATGGAACCCACCAGAAGGGATATCGCTGCTACAATCCGGACACAAAGAAAACTCATGTGACTATGGACGTTACATTTGTTGAATCTGAACTCTTCTTTTCTGCCACCAATTGTACCTTTCAAGGGGAGATCCATGGTGAAAGGGTAAATTGGTGGGAAGGTGGCTTGATGGCAGGGGTTAGCGATGCATCTAACTCACGGCAGCAACTTCTTAATGAAAATGACCAGCAGACTATTTTGTTACAAGGGGCACAAGAACAACCTCAAGAGCAGTCCTCTCTTCCTCATATAATCCCCTCTTTAGTACCCGACCATTCTCCTGAGGATACTCCTGAGGTAAGCTCTCCTATCACACATAATTCTCTTGAGGATACTGATGAGGTTGTTGGTTATAAATTGCCGACAGACACAATCGAGGCAAGGCTCCTAATAGGTACTCACCAGATATGGAGGAACAAAGGTCAAAGTACCCGATTACCAATTATGTTTCCACAAGGAGATTGTCGGAACACTTGAAGGCATTTGTGGCCAATGTCTCCGCAATTCAAGTTCCTAGTGGAGTACAAGAAGCCTTGAGGGATCCCAAGTGGGCTCAAGCAATGAAAGAGGAGATGGAAGCCTTGCAGAAAAATAAGACCTGGAGATTGGTAGAGTTGCCCGAAGGGGAAGAAGGCAGTGGGGTGCAAGTGGGTCTTCACTGTCAAATACAATGCAGATGGGTTAGTTGAGAGGTACAAGGCACGACTGGTAGCAAAGGGATATACCCAGACCTATGGTGTGGACTACCAAGCAACATTCTCTCCAGTTGCGAAGCTGAATACCATACGAGTTTTAATGTCACTTGCTGCGAACCTGAATTGGCCTTTGCACCAATTTGATGTGAAGAACGCGTTTCTTCACGGAGATCTAGAGGAAGAAATTTACATGGAAGTCTCATCTGGGTATGCGTGTACTGATCAATCAAACGTGGTGTGCAAACTTCAGCGATCATTATATGGGTTAAAACAATCACCTCGTGCGTGGTTTGGTCGGTTTAGCTCAGCGATGAAGAGGTATGGATACACTCAAAGTAATTCTGATCATACGTTATTCTTAAAGCGTAGACAAGACAAAGTGACAGCATTGATTATATACGTGGATGATATGATCATCACAGGGGATGATCTTGAAGAAATTGCAGACCTTCAAGGGCGGTTAGCGAATGAGTTTGAGATGAAAAATTTGGGAGGCCTGAAATATTTTTTGGGAATTGAAGTAGCCAGGTCGAAGGAAGGTATTTTCTTGTCTCAGCGAAAATATGTGTTAGATTTATTAGCTGAGGTTGGAATGTTGGAATGTAAGCCTGCCGACACTCCTATAGTTCAAAATCACAAACTTGGAGAGTTTCCTGATCAAGTGCCTACCAATAATGATAGATACCAAAGGTTAGTGGGGAGACTAATTTATTTGTCACACACTCGTCCTGATATTGCATATGCTGTAGGGGTTGTGAGCCAATTTATGCATGCTCCGAGTGAAGAACATATGAATGCTGTGTTTCGGATTCTACGCTACTTGAAGTCAGCACTAGGAAAAGGGTTGTTCTTTGCAAAGAACGGTCACCTTGAGGTAGAAGGATTTACGGATGCAGATTGGGCAGGTAGTATCTCTGATAGGAGGTCTACATCAGGCTATTTCACGTTTGTGGGAGGAAACTTGGTAACATGGAGGAGCAAGAAGCAGAAGGTTGTAACATTGTCAAGTGCTGAAGCAGAATTTCGAGGGGTAGCTAAAGGTCTATGCGAGCTATTATGGCTAAAAATGTTGATGACAGAACTTGGTTTCCCACCTGAATCTAAGATGAGACTATTTTGTGATAATAAAGCTGCGATTGAAATTTCTCACAATCCAGTTCAACATGACCGTACTAAGCATGTTGAGGTGGATAGACATTTTGTCAAACAGAACTTGGATGCTAAGGTGATAAAGTTTCCATTCGTTAGATCTGAAGATCAGTTGGCGGATGTTCTTACAAAGGCATTGTCGAATAGAGCTTTTCACAGCTCACTTGTCAAGCTGGGTATCAAAGATATATTCTCACCCGCTTGAGGGGGAGTGTTAGCATGAGCTGTCTTCTAGAACTAAAATAGGAAACTTCTTATTGTTTTATTCTCTTTCTATGTATATTTCCTATTTCTATGTATCTCCCCTGTTTTGTAGGTCAATTAGGGTTGATTCTTTTCTTTGTATATATATGTACTTATAGCCTTGTAAACGTAAGCTGAAATACAGAAATTACAGAAAAATTTTAGAACTCTTTATGTTTCTACACTTACGACTACTGCTAGTTCCACCCTCAAAAGCAAAACTTTGTGCAGCAAAATTCGTTACCTCGTTTGCAGATTCGGCTTCAGATTCAGAGCGGAGCCCCTTTGGAGATGGATAATCCATAGACACCGGCATTACTTTACCTTCCAGTTCGTGTTTCTTCTTTTAGACTTCCCGATCACATCCTAAATTTTAGCCATAATTCCGAAACAACCACTGATTTGATATCTTTTTCAAAAGAATTCGTGATCAGCGACATCTTTGTTAACCATGTGTACCGATTAACATTGTGAATGTATTATACAAAACGGAATATCTAAAAATTTTATTTTTCAAAAGAGTTATGTTATTGCTGATGGCATGTCTAGATTAACTTTTATTTTTTACTTTGACTTTTTTCAATTCGAAATATCTGAAAATTTCACGCTATCATGTAGAATAACATATTTTATATTCATTAATTCTTGAACTTAATATAACGTTTTAAATCTTAATAAGCAAGCACAATTTTTTATTTTTGATTAGTCCAAACAAACAGGGACTCAACTTTCGATTTCTTTGAGGACAGATTTCAAGATGAACCTTGAAATATGATGATTGAATTGCTAATCCAAGCGACTTACCTCAGATAATATATATATATATATAATGCTCTTTAATCTCAAGCCGAACCATGGATCGAGGGCTTAATCAATCATTCATACAGGTGCACCGGCTTGAAAGTAAATGTGGTTCTGGTATACCCAGGTTGTGATTTTTTGTAACATAAAAATTATTTCGGGGTAAATGTGGCACATATATATCAATTTAAGATAAATGTAACATGAGTTTACCAGTGGGGTAAGTTTGGCACGAGTGTATTAGTTTTGGGCTCTTGGTAATATTAATTCTAAAATTAATCTTAAACTTTGCTATTCACTCTCTAAAAGACTAAAATCCCTCATTTTTGATTTTTTAACACAATAGTGACCAAGCAGCAAGTTACATTTTACTTATATGTATCACATGGCATGGCACTCTGTGAGAAAATATTGGGTAGGACTAATTTTCCACGTCATCCATAAGTCACTCCATTCCTTGGGCGACGCCTGGCAATGTGGGTCCCACTTTTTCTCCTCTCCGTCACTCTCCCTTCCCCGTTATTGTCAACATTACTGACCGACTCTCTCTCTTCCACTCTACACTTTCTCTTCTTCTTCTTTGTCTACCTCCCATAGACCTATCAGTGTGATTCAATGAGCTATGCCCAGAACTTCGATCATGGCAGGAGATCGTTGTCGTTCGTCGAAGCTTATCGATTGATTGATGTAATGCTGTAGTGAGAGAGCTAAGTAAAGGAAATTGAAAAGAAAAATAAAGAGACCGAGGAAGAGGAGGAGAGATCTAGAATGGATAGAATGAAAGATCCCTAGATCTAGACCCTAATGGACTGAGTTCCTTGTCTTTCTTCTTCTTTTTCTAGCTGTTATGGAGATTGTTTCAGAAGTTTATTCTTTTCTTGTTTTCCAGTTTTTCACTGTCTTCGTGTTGGTGAGGTTGATGAAAAAGATTACTCTTTTTTTTTCTTTCCTTGCGAGCCTAGAGAGCAAATGAGAATAAGTTACATCAATCAAAGCTAGATTCTCAGTATTGCAGTATTGAGAATTGTTGTTGTTGGGGTCTCTATGGATTTAGCAACATTTGTTCTTCTTGTGCACAAAAATCAGGTCACCGAAGGCTTAGGGATCAAGCACATTACAGAGGTTATGTCCATATAAAAAGAAAAAGAAAAAGAAAAAGAAAAAGAAAAATGAAGCTTCTCTTCTGCATTGTGCGTTGATGATGGAGGTATCGTGTGTATGGATGTGTGCTGAAGAAGAAGATGGTGAAAGGTGGGGTGGTGGGAGAGAGAGAGTAATCACCACAAAAAAAGCGGATTTTTGCCACGAAAAATTTTCCAACGAAAAATTTTCGTCGCAAATTTGCGACAACTTTTCCAACGAATAACATAATTCGTTGGAAATTTCCAACGAAAAAATTTTTGTGGGAAAATTCGTTGGAAATTTCCAACGAAAACATTTTTCCGGGAAAATTCGTTGGAAATTTCCAACCAAAAAACATTTTCGAGGGAAATTTCGTTGGAAATTTCCAACCAAAAAACTTTTCGTTGGAAATTTCCAACGAATTTTCCCACGACTTAAAAAACATTAATTTTATTCGGCATTTTTTAAATTCGTTGGAAAAATCGTTGGAAATTTCCAACGAAATTTTCCAACGAGTTTCATTTATAGGCAATTTTCGTCATGTACAATTTTCGTTGGAAAATCCGTTGGAAATTTCCAACGAATTTTCCAACGAATTTAGATTTTCCTCAATAATCCGTAGTGTACAATTTTCGTTGGAAAAATCGTTGAAAATTTCCAACGGATTTTCCAACGATTAAAAAAACATTAATTGTGGTTCGGCATTTTCTCTATTCGTTGGAAAATTCGTTGGTAATTTCCAACAATTTTTCCAACGAATTTCAGTTTTCGACAATATTACGTGCGATACAATTTTCGTTGGAAAAATAGTTGGAAATTACCAACGAATTTTCCAACGAATAAAAAGACATTAATTTTATTCGTCATTTTTAAAATTCGTTGGAAATTTCCAACGAATTTCAATTATAGGCAATTTTTTGTTGTGTACAATTTTTGTTGGAAAATTCGTTGGTAATTTCGAAGCGATTTTTCCAACGAATTTCATTTATAGGCAATTTTCGTAGTGTACAATTTTCGTTGGAAAATCCATTGGAAATTTCCAACGAATTTTCCAACGACATTTAAAATTTCCTCAATATTCCGTAGTGTGTAATTTTCATTGGAAAAATCGTTGGAAATTTCCAAGGAATTTTCCAACAATTAAAAAACATTAATTTTATTCAGCATTTTTTAAATTTGTTGGAAAATTCATTGGAAATTTCCAACGAAATTTCCAACTAAATTTCAATTATAGGCAATTTTTCGTTCTGTACAATTTTCCAACGAATATTTTTTGGTTGCTTTTATTTTTGAAATTCGTTGGAAAATTCGTGGGAAATTTCCCACGAATTTTCCAACGAAAATAACGTGGTGCAATTATTGGCCGACGCTCTCAAATTCGTTGGAAACTTTTTCGTTGTTGCAAAGTTCGTTGCAAAACATGTTTATATATTCGGCAACAATCATTAAGTGTATATCGAGAATTTTTTACTCAACAAACTCTCTTTCTAGTCTTTCTCTTCGCCGTCCACCTCGCGGTCCTCCTCGCCGTCGCCGCCCTTGCTGTCCGCCTCAAGATCCGAGTAATCTCATCGAACTACGGAAATACTTGGTAATACTTTGGAAAGTTTTTTTGGTATAGTATTTATCGACAATTTTTTTAAGTTTAGTTTAGTTGTGTTCAATTTTTGGCGCATTAGTTTAGTTCTATTCTCATTTCATTTCACAAGTCGTAGGAAATTGCACACGATGTTTTCAACAAATTTACATCAAATATTATTTTTCACGTGTCATCGAAATTTGTTGGAAGATTTGTTGGAAAATTTCCAACGTAAATTGCAACCAAATTAAAATTCGGCTGATAAAGTTGTTCGAGGTAAATTCATTGGAAAATTCGTGGGAAATTTCCCACGATTTATTCAACGAAAAATCCAAAAGTTTTTTTCCAGTAAACATTATTTCGTTGGAAAATTCGTTGGTATTTTACAACGAATTTTCCAACCAATTTAAGATTATGCCCGAAAAGAAGATATTTGAAAATTCGTTGGTATTTTTCAACGAATTTAACATTCTGTTTGAAAGAGAAGTAGTTTAAAAATTCGTTGAAAAATTCGTGGGAAATTCCACAAAATTTTCCAACGAATTTGGAAATGTTTTTGCGTTTTCCGCTTCAAAATATTTTGTTGGAAAATTGGTGGGAAATTTTCAACGAAGTTTCCAACGAAATTAATTTTCTATTTAAAATGTGAAGTTGAGATAATTTTGTTGGAAAATTCGTTGGAAAATTCCCACCAATTTTCCAACGAATTTTCCAAATCCTTTCGGTATACGGCATAAAAAAATTGGTTGGAAAATTGGTTGGAATTTTCCAACGAATTGTCCAACCAATTTAAGATTATGCCCGAAAAGAAGATATTTGAAAATTCGTTGGAAAATTCGTTGGTATTTTCCAATGAATTTTCCAACAAATTTAACATTCTGTTTGAAAGAGAAGTGGTTTAAAAATTCGTTGGAATATTCGTGGGAAATTTCCCACGAATTTTCCAACGAATTTGGAAATGTTTTTGCGTTTTCCGCTTCAAAATATTTCGTTGGAAAATTGGTGGGAAATTTCCAACGAATTTTCCAACGAATTTAATTTTCCATTTAAAATGTGAAGTTGAGATAATTTTGTTGGAAAATTCGTTGGAAAATTCCAACGAATTTTGCAACGAATTTTGCAAATCCTTTCGGTATACGGCATAAAAAAAATTGGTTGGAAAATTCGTTGGAATTTTCCAACAAATTTTCCAACCAATTTAATATTCTGTTTTAAAATAAGATGTTTAAAATTTCGTTGGAAAATTCGTTGGAAATTTCCCACGAATTTTCCAACGAATTTGATTTTTCTTTAACAATGTGAAGGTGAGAAAAATTCGTTGGAAATTTCCAACGAATTTTCTAACGAATTTTTAAAATCTTTTCGTTTTACCGAAAAAATAATTCGATGGAAAATTCGTTGGAAAAGACCAACGAATTTTCCATCATATTCGGAGGCCACATTATTTTTGTTCATATTCGAAAATTCATTACAAAATTCATTAGAAATTTCTAACGATTTTTGCAACTTATTTCGATATTTTGTACGTTAATTTTGTTGTGTACTACTTTCGTTGCAAAGTTCATAAGAAATTTCCCTTAATTTTTTCAAATAAGTCAAAAAACACCTTCTTATTCAAGTTTATATAAATTCGTTCCAAAATTCGTTCGAAAATTTACAACGAATTTTGCAGCTAATGCAAAAAACCAATTCATTAATAGAAAATCGTTCAAAAATGGTTTGTACACATTTCGTAGGAAAATTTCCCACCAATTTTGCATCGAATCTTATGTAATTATTTTATTTTTAGGTACGTGTCCATTGGAAGGTGTCGCAAAGCAATTAATTTTTCAATTCTCATCAAATTGTCCACTGTCTACTACAAAGATTTCAGCCAAATATTTGGTAAGTTTTCTTGACATGGTAAATTTTTCTGAATTTTTCAAGTTTAAAATAATTGTTTCGTAAACAACATAATTGTAATTTTTCACATTTTATTGTTTTTATTAACAATATTAAAGAATATATATGATATGTTGAATAATTTAGGACAATATATTTTTTTTTTACAGAGAAAATGCAAAGAGACAGGGGTTAGATGTATAATAAGAACTTACCCGAACGAAGAGGATTGAGTGATGAGTTTCGTATCGGGTTAGAACTATTTTTGAACTTTGCTAGTACAAAATATGAGTTTATGGATGGAAATAAATTAAGGTGTCCATGTAAAAAAGTGCAGTAATGGAAAATTTCAAGACATTGATAAAGTTAGAGAACATCTTTGTAGATTTGGGTTTACTCCGAACTATTATAATTGACTAGCCATGGTGAACCATTTATATATGACGAGGGATATCGAGGAAACGATCAATTTTCAGTTAGGGAAGAATGTAGCTATTTCGAACAATTGAACTCATATCAAGGGATGGTGTTTACTGAAGCCGGTCATAATTTGTATTCAGAATTGAATCATGCAAATACTAGTTTTACTCATACATCCGAACAAGTGGGAACTAGTCATGGAGCAGAATTGGAAGAGATGGGAGTTCTGGGGTTGTGATGAGAATGTGTGTGACGGAACTTCACAATCTAATCATTTTCGTGAAATGTTGAAAACGGCGGATGAACCTTTATGGGCGGGGTTGTGATAACCACACACAAGTATCGATGTGACAAGACTTTTAAATATCAAGGCGAGCATAATGTGTTCGTGGATTGCTTCAACTCTTTTGTTGAAGTGATGCGAGAAGCAATGCCTCGTGATAACATTATGCCAAATGACTTTTTACGATATGAAAAGTTGGTGGAAAACTTAGGTCTTCGATTATAACGAATCGATGTATGTGCTATGGGTTGTATGTTATATTGGAGAGATGATGAATATGCAGAATCTTGCAAATTCGTGACCAACCGGTACAAGATTAACAGGAGGGTGGTCGTAATCGAGCGTAGACCATGCAAGCAAACGTTTTATTTGCCGTTAATCCCTAGGTTGCAAAGGCTTTATGCGTCGCAAGCCACTGCTGAACACATGACTTGGCATACAAATCACGAAACAGAAGAGGATCTAATGTGTCATCCTTCAGATGCAGAGGCATGGCAACATTTTGATAGAACATATCCCGAGTTTGCGCTAGAGCCTCGAAACATCAGGTTAGGTCTGTGTGCTGATGGATTTGCCCCATTTGGGAAATCGGGAAAAAGTTATTTATGTTGGCGATTATCTTAACTCCATACAATCTTCCACCCGGTATGTGCATGAAGACACCTTATATGTTTTTTTGACATTGATTGTGCCCGGCCCGCAAAATCCGAAAAAGGCCATAGATATTTATATGCAACCTTTGATTGAAGAGTTACAGTGGCTATGGGTTGAAGGTGTCCCCACGCACGACGTTTCTACTAACCAAACATTTGTAATGAAGGCTGCGCTTCTTTGGACGATAAATGATTTCCCGCTTATGGAATGTTATCCGGATGGAGTACGGTGGGATCTTAGGATGTCCGATTTGTATGGAGAGATCAAAGGCTTTCAGATTAAAACATGGTAAGAAGGCCTGCTATTTTGATTGTCACAGGCAATTTTTGCGGTTAATCATACATTCGGAAGGAATAAAAAAAAAGAGTTCACCAAGAATAGGATCGAAAGAACACATCCACCATTGAGGTTGACCGGCAAGCAAATATGGGAGCGCGTGCAAGAGTTTCCAACTGTTATTGAAAACCCAAGACGGCGCAACTTTTTTGCGCACGGAAGTACACATAAGTGGACTAAACGCAGTTTATTTTGGGATCTACCATATTGGAATACCCATCTTATTTATCATAATCTTGACGTCATGCACATAGAGAAGAACGTTTTCGACAATGTCATAAATACTCGTGATGGATGTCACTTTGGAAAACAAAAGACAATTTGAACACAAGAAAAGATATGAGGGATATTTGCGATCGACCAACACTAGATGTGGATGCAAGCAGGGACCAAAACCCAAAGCAATTTATACATTAGACAAGGAGCAGAGACGGGTCATTTGTCAATGGTTGAAATCGGTGCGATTTCACGATGGATATCTTCAATCTCGGCAGATGTGTTGATATAAATGAATGCAAATTGACAGGTATGAAGAGTCATGATTGTCACATATTTATGGAAAGATTAATTCCGATAGCCTTCAAAGAAGTTCTACCAAACTTTGTATGGGGCGCCATTACAGAGTTAAGTAATTTCCTGCATGATATTTACTCAACACCATTGAAATCATCACACATGGAGAAATTAGAGAGAGATATTCCAATTATTCTTTGCAACTTAGAAAGGATATTTCCTCCATCATTCTTTGATTCAATGGAGCATCTCTTAGTTCACTTGCCTTATGAGGCCAAAGTTGCGGTGTCCTGGTCCAATTTCAATGGATGTATCCATTTGAGAGGTAAATTTTATTTTAATTAAATGTGAAATTACTTAATGATCATATTTTGTTACGATAAACTGTATGCTATTGCAACTAGGTTCTTATATCATTTGAAAAAAAAGTGAAGAATAAGGCATGTGTCGAAGCTTCAATTTGTAATGCATATATTGTGGAAGAAGTGACAACATTTGCATCATACTATTTTGAGCCGCACGCGCAAAGGCAAAGAAGCGGAGAGCTGGAAGAAATGATGAGGGTCCCATTGATCCCAATTGCAAATCATTCTCTATTTTCAATTATTTGGGTCGACCTAGCGGCACATGTAAGTTTCGTCACTTAACAGGTGAAGAAAAGCTCGCAGCCCATACATATATTTTATTGAACTGTCCAGAAGTTCAGCCATACTTCGAGTAAGTGTACATTTGCCTTGTTTATGCCAAATAATTGTGTCAACTCGTGGCTAATACATAAATTGTATTTGTTACTAGGAATTTCCGAAATTCAATGTATGGACTACCACCAAATGAGTTTGACCGTTTGTGCCAGGAACAATTTGCAACATGGTTCAAAAAATATGTAAGTTGAATATGGACGAAATTCTGTTTATTCGGAATTTTTATATATCATATTTTGAAATATATATTATTGACATTGCGTGTGTGGCATCTTAGGTTCACAATTTTGATGCTCAAGTTGGACAGCAAGGAATGCTATATCATCTGGCGTGGGGTCTAAAGTCAAGAGTACGAACTTGGCCAGCATATTTCATTAACGGGTATAATTTTCACACTCGCGAATATGGAATGGGAAAGGCCACAATGAATAGTGGAGTGTGTGTGCAGTCATCTAATGGTGGCAATTCGCAAGGTGATTTTTATGGCTTGTTGGATGAAATCATAGAGATTGAGTACCACGGACCGTTAATGCGAGTTGTCTTATTTAAGTGCATATGGTTCGACCCCGTGAAAGGAATGAATGTGCATACCAAATTTAATTTGGTTGAAATAAATCACAAGAAAAGATATATGAAATATGAACCATTTGTCTTGGCACAACAAGCAATTCAAGTCTATTATGCATCATATCCTAGTTTGAAGCGTGACAAAGTTGATTGGTGGGTCTGTATGTAAAATCAAAGCAAGAAAAAATTGAGGAACACCGGAAGGACACGGCATATCAACAAGAGGAAGTTAAGAATATGATCGAAACTGCTGAATATAACATTCCTACTTTACGAGATCCATGTGGTGCGATGATCGATGTAGATCCAACTGAAATTCGGGAATCAAATTTTCAAGTTGGTACACAATGTGATTTGGAGACAGAATATGAAGATGAGGATCAGGAAGAAGACGAAGACGTAGATGAAGACGAAGAAGAAGAAGAAGGTGAAGATGAAGATGAAGATGAAGATCATGATTTTTGACACTTTTTACTAATTATGTCTAATTATTACTAGTAATGCGACATGTGTGTTTTGTTGTTGTAGTAATTTGTAATATTTCTGTTGTCGTAATTATTATTGTTATTGTTCTCGTTGTTGTTAGCATGACAATATGTCGCTAATTCGCCTGATATTACAATAATTTCATAATTTGGTAGATTAATTTTGTTTTGTAATAATTTTCTATTGGAAAACCTTATTTTCGGTTAATTTAAAAAACGTTGCAAAATGCATTCGAAATTTTCAACGAACTTTCCAACAAAATTCAATTTCCGTTTACCAAATTATAGTCGTTGGAAAATTCGTTGTAATTTTCCCATGAATTGTCCAACAATTTTTGCATAAGTTCTTGTATTTTCGCTAAAATTAAATTCGTGGGAAATTTTTCATGAATTTTCCAATCAACTTGTATTATATTTAACGATATATCATATGCTTTGTAATTCGTTCAAAAATTCATCAGAAATTTTAAATAAATTTTCCGACGAATTTAAATGTTTGGTTAATTAAGTGGACGGTGAACTAATTTCTCATTAATTTTCTAACGAATTTCAATTTTGGTAAAATAAGTCGATGGTGAATTGATTTCATTGAAAAATTCGGGGGAAATCACCAACACATTTTCCAACCAATTTAGATCCTATGTACATTTTAAAATTGTTGCTATTCCAACTAAATTTCAATTACAGGCAACTTTTCAGACACAACGAAATTTCCAACGATTTCCAAAAACATTAATTTTATTGGGGATTTTCAATATTCGTTGGAAATTTCGTTGGAAATTCCAACGAAATTTCCAACGAAATTCCAAGTATATGTAACTTTTCGTTTTGGCAATTTTCGTTGGAAATTTCGTTGGAAATTTCCAACGAATATTGAAAAACATTAATTTTATTCGGAAATTTTAAATATTTGTTGGAAATTTCGTTGGAAAATTCCAACCAAATTTCCAACGAAATTTCAATTATAGGCAACTTTTCGTGTTGGCCAATTTTCGTTGGAACTTTCGTTGGAAATTTCCAACGATTTTTCCAACGATTTACAAAAATTAATTTTATTCTGAATTTTGAATATTCGTTGGAAATTTCGTTGGAAATTCCAACGAAATTTCCAACGAAATTCCAAGTATATGTAACTTTTCGTTTTGGAAATTTTCGTGGGAAATTTCGTTGGAAATTTCCAACGAATATTGAAAAACATTAATTTTACTCGGGAATTTTAAATATTCGTTGGAAATTTCGTTGTAAAATTCCAACAAAATTTCCAACGAAATTTCAATTATAGGCAACTTTTCGTGTTGGCCAATTTTCGTTGGAAATTTCGTTGGAAATGTCCAACGATTTTTCCAACGATTTACAAAAATTAATTTTATTCTGAATTTTGAATATTCGTTGGAAATTTCGTTGGAAATTCCAATGAAATTTCCAACGAAATTCCAAGTAGATGTAGCTTTTCGTTTTGGCAATTTTCGTTGGAAATTTCGTTGGAAATTTCCAACGAATATTGAAAAACATTAATTTTACTCGGGAATTTTAAATATTCGTTGGAAATTTCGTTGGAAAATTCCAACAAAATTTCCAACGAAATTTCAATTATAGGCAACTTTTCGTGTTGGGCAATTTTCGTTGGAAATTTCCAACGATTTTTCCAACGATTTACAAAAATTAATTTTATTCCGAATTTTGAATATTCGTTGGAAATTTCGTTGGAAATTCCAAGTATATGTAGCTTTTCGTTTTGGCAATTTTGGTTGGAAATTTCGTTGGAAATTTCCAACGAAATTTCCAACGAATATTGAAAAACATTAATTTTATTCGGGATTTTAACTATTCGTTGGAAATTTCGTTGGAAAATTCCAACCAAATTTCCAACGAAATTTCAATTATAGGCAACTTTTCGTGTTGGCCACTTTTCGTTGGAAATTTCGTTCAACAATTTACAAAAAATTAATTTTATTCGGATTTTGAATATTCGTTTGGAAATTTGCAACGAAATTTCCAACGAAATTTCAAATAAAGGCAACTTTTCGAGTGGCCAATTTTCGTTGGAAATTTCGTTGGAATTTCCAACGATTTACAAAAACATTAATTTTATTTGGATTTTCAATATTCGTTGGAAATTTGGTTGGAAATTCCAACGAAATTTCCAACGAAATTTCAAATAAAGGCAACTTTTCGAGTGGCCAATTTTCGTTGGAAATTTCGTTGGAATTTCCAACGATTTACAAAAACATTAATTTTATTCGGATTTTCAATATTCGTTGGAAATTTCGTTGGAACGAAATTTCAAAAATAGGCAACTTTTCGTGTTGGCAAATTTTCGTTGGAAATTTCCAACGAAATTTCCAACGATTTCAATTTTCGGCAATATTCCGTTTTGAAAAATTGGTTGGAAAATTCGTGGGAAATTTCCCACGAATTTTCCAACGAATTTTGCAAAATTGGCGGTAATTTCCCGGCAATTTTCGAACAAATTTGGATTTTCGAGGAAATGATGTGTACCGTTAAACGATTTTGTTGGAAAGTTCGTGGGAAATTTCCCACGAAATTTCCAACGAAGAGCTCTTTTTCGACTTTTTGTGTGATTGTTGGAAAATTCATTGGAAAATCCAACGAATTTTCCAACGAAATTGAAGGATAGTTGCAATAATTGTGGTTGTCCGAATTTTGTTGGAAATTTTGTTGCAAATTTGCAACAAAATTATTAATATTTGTTAAGTCGTTGGAAATTTTGTTGGTATTTCAAAAAAAAGTGTTGGAAATTTTTTAACTTTTTTATTTTTGTTGGAAATTTAGTTGGAAATTTCCAACGAAATTTTTTTGGAAATTTTGTTGGAAAATTTGTTGAAAATGTTATTTTTTTGCAAAATTCGGCAAAAATTGGTGTTCGTTGGAAAATTCGTTGGAAATTCCAACGAATTTTCCAACGAATTTAAGGAAACTCGTTTTTGTTGTTCGGTAGTTGCATGATTTGTGTCTATCGAGTACAACTTAATTGGTTTCTCTTGTCTTGACGCCCAATGATTCTAGTATTTTAGGATCTCAAGTTGGAAGATGTATAACACCTGAGTTTTTTTAATGATCACAAACCTAGTAAAATCTATGCTTAAAATTCCGCTGGCCTTCCGCCGGAAAAATTCTAGAGATCCTTTACTCAAATCACGTATTAAATGTCTGAGATTGGTAGAATTCAACAAATGATAGTAATTTCTCAAATAATAAATGTCAATAAGTTGGTTATGTATTACTAATTAAAGTGGATATTGTTAATCACTGCTCAAATGGCACTTGTTAAATAAGAAATTTTCGATTTTCAATATATTGATTATGCATTATGAGGATAGTTAATGCATTGAAAATGACAATATTTTTCTTATTTGATTGCTTGACCAATGTCTTGAGGACATTTTTTTTTGAACAAAATCCTAATAAGAATGAGGGTCGATTTGAAGATACTATTAATGGATACGTGTGAGAGTTCTTTCTAAAGGGTAAGATTCAAGACTACTACATTGGACCGAGCAAGGCGTTGAGTTCACAAACTTGTTCTTGGTTATACCTCTTATTCCATGTTGTAAATATAAATTACTAATATGTTTAATAGGTGCGTATAAGAATTAGTAAATAATCTTTGATAAACTAATTTCTTCTACATAGTAATGACCAATTTTGCTTTCATATGACAAGACTTACCATATAAACATGTTTAATGATGAATAGCAATCAATATAACATATTTATCCCTGATTCATAAAATTGATTTTCACCGCTTGATTCGGTCGAAATACCCGGATGTTGAGCAATTTTAATTTGTCTCGAGACTTATAATTTGATTTGCAAATTAAATGGTTTTTCATTAGAGGTTACATATACATTTCTTATGGTGATCAAAATTATAGTAGGTTCTAAGGCTAGGACATGTGACTTGGCTATTTATCGTAAATGTGGTTTGTTAATTTCTATTTCTTAAATTTATTTCTTGATAACATAAAAAATGGTAAGGAAAATGATTTCATTTTATGTCCATAATACTTGTTCATTTTTTTATTCATATTTGTTAACATTTGTGATTGATTCTCTAATAATCGAGAAGGTGACATTTTTTTGCGGGTGGGGATTAAAGAGCAAAAGATCGGGCCTCTATATGTCCTCATCCTCGACCCCTGCCCTATCCTCTTCTAATAGGGTATGTCAATGAACCTTGTTCTACCATATGAGTTACAACTAATACGGACACATTGGCCCATTTTCGTTTACCCGCAACAACATATTCAATGGGAAGTTGTAGCAGGACATGCGAACTGATTTTAATAGATGGATCAGTTCCATCTAATTGGTGCCAAAATCTTCTGAAGTGCAACACTCAAATGAGGAAGAAGATACCCGAACAAATTTTATATACCCATGGACGGAGATTCATAAGTAATTTATTTTTGTCGTATATTTAAATTATAGATGTAAATACAATTGTCCATGTAGGCAATTTTCCATATTTAATTGTCTTATTCTCTATATTGTTATAACATGTTTTTCCGGGGAGATTCTGGATTGACACGCATGTTGTGAGGGAACTTAATAGAATAGTCAATAAGCATTGGATAGGCGCGTTTTCAACATTTAGCAGGCTCCTAAAGAAATAAGGACTTTATGGTGGAATGAGTTCAAGGTTAGTGTTGTTTTTATTCATTTTCTCACAACGTAAGTTCGGTATAACATTTTGATGGTCAATCATGAAATTTGTCATGAATTGTCTGGTGCATTGTCTAGGATATCTCACTTGTGACCATTATAATTAATTTTTGTTGATTTTGCTATTGATTGTAGCGTAAGTTCAAGTGGGATGAAATAGAAGATTTGAGGTTAGAAGAATCTTTAGGAAAAATTTGGGTGATCACATGCATTATGTGATAAATAAAGCGAAAGAGAACAAAAGAAAAGCGTAGATTTCATTACAACATGCCTATTGGGTAGAAATTATTTAAGAACTTGGGAATTGAGAAGCATAAGAAAAGATGTGAACAGAACAAGAAGAATCGAACTTCTAGTTCTAGTGATGGGTCCTATGGATCGGCAAAAAAGGATTTGAACCACATATCTCGGGGGGCTCTATCCGCATCATGTCCAGCATAGAAGAAGAATGGTAAGTCTATTTAAACTTATAAGTTCATTTAATGCAATGGTGACTAATTTTTGTTAAATTTTTGTAGGCGGATGAATTGGGGACGGAACCCTCATTCTAGTTCTACATTTGAACGCACCTTCAATAAAAAAGGATAAGACATGGATTGGCGATCGGTCAATCTGACAAGCTACTAAGGTATGTGGGATTATAGTTTGGACTTTATGGAAACTAGAATGAAAATCATGTATGTTTTTAATATTTATGGTAATATATACGAATTTATTTTATTTTTATCTATCTTTGTTAATATAGGAGAAATATGATCAACTTTTTCTGATGAAAACTTTGCTCGAGTGGTTTCGGTGGTGGTGGTGATGGTGGTGGTGGTGATGGCTCAACTCCGTGTCCTCCCCGAGCCATCGGTTGGTCCTATGGCATTATGGGTGGAGGTGGTCGGGTGGGATGAAAGGAGGAAAAATATTTGGGATGGGATCATTGTCAAGGATGTTCAAAGCGAAAGGGTGCTGCAACTTCATCCTCAAATGCATGTCACCTTTTGCAAGGAGGACACGTCATGAGGAGCACATGACCCAAGAATTGAGCTTAATTGACTTTTCATGCTTACTAGTCTTGTATGAGACGAAGAAGTGAAGTTTTTAATTGGACAGAAAGATGAAGAAATGAAGTTTTTAATTGGAAGAAAGACGAACAAATAAGAGTGATGAATGCACAACTACAATATGTCATGCAAAGTATCGACATTGATCGAAATGAGGTTCCTCCTGTACCTCCAATTAATGTAGTTGGTCATGGGCATATTGATGAGCCACACGATGATGGTGCGATTGGTGATGATGCTAATGATGATGATGCTGGTGATTTTATTGTCTGAAGCCCCCTTAGGTAAGAATATTTTTCTTATAGCTAGTTTTACATCAATGCATAAGTGCTTTTTTTTTATATATTTTAGACAAATTCCATATCTTTATTTATATTTTCTTATTTCATCAAAGACGCCAACCAGAAATCAATTTGGAGATTCCTCAAGTCATGGCAAGAGTTGATGTACGCTTAGCTATCTCGGTGTCTTATGGTTGTTTTTCTGTCCTTTCAAGTTTTTGAATGTATTCTTTGGATGTTCAATCTTGCTTAGCTATCTTTATGAATTATGAGATTGAATATTTAATATTATCATCGAGATTTTGCAATTTATGCATTGTAGAAATTAATATTGCATATCTAATTAGATTTGGAAAATCCAAATTGTCCTCAAATAAAATTCAAACACAAGAAAAAAATTTTAATTTTGTCACGAAATATATGAGAGAGTAAATTAGTGAAAAAAAAATACATTGCAATTTATCAAAAAAAAAAAATTGCAGCAAAATTAGTAACGGTTTTTTGCATGAATAATTATGGACGTATTTTTTAACGAATAATTAACACCGTAATTTGTAACAAATAATTACGGTTTCTCACCAAATTATAAAAAAGACAAATTTGAAACAAATTTCCAATGAAACTTTTCTAACAAATTTCCCAACTAACATTTTGCAACAAATTTCCGATTAAATTGAATATTTTCAAAACGGAATTGTTAAAAAATTTTATTTTTTCAAAAAGTTATAAAAATTTTCCAACTAAATTTTCCAATGAACATTTTCCAAACGAAATTTTCCATCGAAATTTTCCACGCTAATAGTTTGAATAAAATTTTCCAATTCAAAATTTTCCAAATAAATTTTCCAATGAATATTTTTTAACGAAATTTTCCAATAAAATTTTGCAACGAATTTTCCAATGAAAATTTTCCAATGAAATTTTCCAACGATTTTTTTTTTGCAACAAATTTCCCAGATACGACACAGTTATATATAATATAATTTTCCAATATAACTTTTTGCAACAAATTTTCCATGGATCATTTTCCAACAAAATTTTCCAGCGAAAGTAAATGTGGGTTACCCAAACGAAATTTTCCAACGAACTATTTGCAACAAAATTTCCAATATATATTTATTTGGACACTTTTGCAACAAAATTTTCCAACGAACTATTGGCCAATTATTTTTTATCTTCGTTAAAAATAATTTAATCTTAAACATTTCCGGCGATAATTTGGACACATTTTTGCAACAAATTTTCCAACGAAAAATTTTTTGTCGGAAAATAGCATGATTCATTTGCCACGACATTTGCAACAAATATTCACGGAGAATTTTTGTTACGTTTTGGTACAAAATTTCCAACGAATTTTACTTTTTGTTGGAAAATTTTCCGACGACCAATTTCCAACGTACCATTGTTCGTTGGTAAATTAGTTGGAAACTTGTTTTCCAACAAATTGGTCTGACTTTTTCGTTGGAAATTTCGTCGGAATAGTCCGAAAATTTTCCCGCGATGCGTCACGAAATTTTTTTTTTTTTGGAAATTTATTTTTCAACGATTTTTCCAACGAATAATTAGCAACGAAGTTTCCAACGAAATACTATCAATGAATTTTCCCACAAAATTTTTCCAACAAACTTTCCAATGAGATTTTTCCAACAAATTTTCCAACGATATTTTTCCAACAAAATTTCCAAGTTTAATATTTTCCAATAAATTTTCCAACGAACTTTTACCAACATTATTTGCGACTACTACTAATTACCTCTTTGAATTTTCCTTGTGAATTTTCCAACGAATTATTACCAATCAAAACTAATTTGCCAACAAAAATTTTTTCCAACTAAAATTTTCCAACGAAATTTAAAATTTTTTGTTGGAAAATTTTCCGACGACGAATTACCAACGAATTTTTTTTCGTTGGAAAATTCGTTGGAAATTCCTTTCCAACGAATTTTCCAGAATTTTTCGTTGGAAATTTTGTTGGAAAAAATTGGTTTTTTTGTAGTGAATGGTTGTGGGCAGAAGAAAATTTTAGGTGATACGATGACGGAGAGGAGAGAGTGACGGAGGAGAGAAGGCAAAGTAAAGGTTAATAGTGGGACCCACATTGCCATGCGTTGCCCAAGGAATGGAGTGACTTATGGATGACGTGGAAAATCAGTCCATGATTCAAAAACTAAGTACTAACCATGTACGTTGATGATGCTTTGTTCTTGTTTTCAACAGTTGCCCATGTTACACTATGCATGGAATGCATGCAAAATCTCGTTTATTTTCCCTTTTTCAATGGTAGTTGTAGCCGGCTTTCATTAATTTTAATAAATGGATCAGTTCCATTAATGGATCAAGCAAAAATACTGATGTAATAAGTACATATATAAGTGGTGATGCCCCAACAAAAATTTTGATTTTGGAATGTAAATACATCCCATTAACTAATTGAGCAAAGTTTCTATTTTATGATTATTGTACCTTATACATATATGTATGCATGCATGTATATAATGCAGAAACTGTATTTACATCATCCCTATTAACCCTAAAAAGAACATGTCGATGGATCAATTCGTTTAATAACTAGAATTGCTAAACTAGCAAAAAGTTATCAGCCCGTGTCTGCAACATCTTGCACTTGTGATTCAGCAACGTTCCTTTCTGGATGAAGAGAAGTTGGATCCCTCGTTTGGTCATATGGTGCGCCGAGCGAGGATGCAAGCATTGCATTTGTATCGCCTTCCAATGGATGATTTGAATTGAAGAGGTAAACATAGCAGACTACCGGATCCGTTTCCATGTCCATCAATTCCCAGTGCACTGCGGGCACCGATATGTCTGGAACATCTTGTACTTCCGATTCAGCAACATTCCTTTCTCGATGAAGAGAAGTAGGATCCCACGTCTGGTCGTATGGTACGCCAAGCGAGAATGCGAGCATTGCATTTGTATCGCCTTCTGATGGATCAGCAAAAGGATTTGAATTGAAAAGGTAATCGGAGCGGACTACCGGATTCACTTCCATGTCCATCATCAAACCATATATCCATCCATTCCCAGTTGACCACGGGCGCTGACGTGCTCGTTGTGGAAAGTGCACTAGCGTTTGTGCCACCAAAAGACTGAGGAAGCTGTGAGGCGGGTGTCTTCTTGTACGTTCGCTGCTGTTGGAGGAAGCGAATTGGCATTTCTGTTGCTGTGAAAAGCCGGGAATTCAGTGGGCGTAGCAGATGTCATTCTGTGGAATGACAACTTTGTCTTCATTGAAAGCCGGGGAAGTGAATGGTTGAGCTTGATTGGTGGTGATAGTTGAGGGTG
This sequence comes from Syzygium grande, assembly GCA_024733475.1. Taxonomy (NCBI): domain Eukaryota; kingdom Viridiplantae; phylum Streptophyta; class Magnoliopsida; order Myrtales; family Myrtaceae; genus Syzygium; species Syzygium grande. Next base: position 37,364,799 of record JAMXDD010000001.1, on the reverse strand, counting down.
GCGATGCGGTGGAAGGAACGTCGACGACTGCAGCGTTTGTCTGATCATCACGGAGTGGTCGTGCCTTCTTCGCTCGTCGATTCTCTTCCTCAAGTTGCACTAGGTCGGGCAGATTCCGGCACACCTTTTTGCTTACTTCTTCTGCGTATTTGTTGCTAAGCACGCATAAAACACACTCCGTTTCCTGCATTACATTCAAGCAAAATAAGATGTCCCCCTTCCTTTGATTAAAGAAGGAAAAAATAAAGAATCAAACAGAAAAAATACGACAAAAGCACGCTCTCGAGATCAACCACATCATAATGAAGATAGTTATTTGTGGCCTTTTGCAATTAACCGATTGATTTTTCTACCCTAATCATATTTGTGGTCCATTGTGGATGGATCGTAAACACATTTATATCAGGATCCATAAAAAGCTCCGGAATTAAGTAAATGAGCAACCTTCAAACAAACAAAATTGTGAAACGTTGACATGGAAAGAATATTGCATCAAAGGTATTCATATCGACAAAAGCATTAAGGAAGATATACCAACCGAACATGTATTTGGGATAATTAGTAACCGAACAGAATAGGGACAGAAACACATACATTGTGGGGATGCTTCGACTAAGCATGAGACCCATTGCATAATTCATGAGTTGAACTTCAGTGGGAGAGATCTTTCTTTTAAAGAATTATGCATGTGGAACCGGCAGGAGACCCATTACATGTGATGATATGACGCATTAACCCTTTCTGATAAAACTCGTTTGTGTAGGCTTGGACAAGGACAAACTTGTACTTATCAACTAAGGCCTACCTATCACCGGTATTAGGAGTAAATGGTTCCCAATCCGGTCCGATCTAGTCCGGTCCAACCCAAGAATCGGAAACCGGATTAGGAGGACCGGTTCTCAATTTCTAGGACTGGGGACCGGACCGGCTAGTCTTGGGACTATGGATGGTTTGGTCCGGTTTCAATGAGACCAATATTAAATATTATTTGTGAATTAGGAACCTATTGTTTCATTTTTTTCTCTGTAGTTTTGATTTGATCCCATAAGGCCATGGAAAAAATGGAAAATATATATATAATATATGAAAAAATTGAACAATTGGTTCAAATGGGACCAATATTAAATATTTTTCATATATATATGGAAAAAATTAGAAAAATATATATTTATCGATCTGGTTCAATCTGGTTCCTACCCTAGATACGGGAACTGGACTGTCCGGAAACCAGTTCTGCTTTTAGAAACTGGGAACAGGACCAATATTCCCGAAAACTAGACCAAACAGATCGGTCTGATCCCGGTTTGGGGGGCCCATCTTGTTCATCCATAGCTTTGAGTACTTGTACATGATCCAATGCCCACTCTCAGCCTTGTTGGCTTCCGCGCTTGAGCTAGCTTTCGGTTCGAAAGCAAAGAGTTTCTTGAAGCCGACTACCTCGCCTTGCCAACCCCTGATCTTGTAATTATGTTCGCCCTTCCAAGTACCCGAGCCAGCAGTCCTATCCACTCTCGATTTGTTGTTCTTCTTCAACATGGTGAAAACATAGAACTTCTTGTCCCAGTCCTTGCCAAAGATCTTCTAGGGATCGCCACTGTACATGTCACAATCGTAAACAACGTCCGGATCAGGCAACGATTCTTGATTCAACCTCCGCATCCAGTAATTGAAGAAGAGCTCATCATCGGTGGGTAGAAAGCAAAGTTCCGTGAAACCAAATTGCCATCGTAATGAACTCGAAAGCGATGACAAAATCTCTTTCTTCTTCTCTGGCTTTTGTTTTCTTTCGAACGTGAGATGTTTGCTCTCATGTGCTTTTATAAACGTGGGTGGACCGATTGCTTTGTAGTGAAGGCGACAAATTAATGAACGCATATGGCATATCACGCTCCCATATTTGATGGAGTATTTATCTTGAATCTTGACAATTCTTGGATAAACTGTATTGCTTGGCGTGAGATTATTGGAGGACTCAACCAATTCAAAGCCAATGTTATCCAAAAGCCAATTCAAAGCCACCGTCATTCCCATCTCTTAATTTCCTCGAGTAATCTCGTATACATAATGATTTTTTCTTTAATTTCAAGTAATGAAACTTTGAGCTCTTTGATCCTCGTAACCCTTTAGGCGATCTTCATGCGGAAACAGACGTTGCTACTTGTAATTCCAAAACTAGATAGCAATGGTTAGAATATTTAAACATTAAACCACACTTTACGTAATTTAAAGTGATAAGATAACAATAAAACATCTCACATACACAACTCCAAACATTACTTCATGTCAAACTTTTTCCGGTCAATAGCTCAATTTCATGTTGATTATCTTCGGTCCATCTTTCGTGACAATTCATGATATACTTCATAGATTCTTGGATAAATACTCAACTAAAACAACTGGGCTAAGGTAAAGTCAATCAAGTTTAGGAACTTTGTCCTCAAATAAATGAGATTCTTGGATAAATACTCGATTGGTTATAAAAAAAAACGTCTTTCCTTTTTTAGCAAGAATCCTGGCATGGCCAAATATGTTATATGAATTCTTAAAATCAGGGCAATAACTATGAACAAAAAATGCAGAAAAAAAACGAGTAAAGATATTGATTAATGGGTTATTGGCTGCCCAACTAGATATATATAACTATCTTTTCAAATGTTTTCTTCTTATACACACAAAAATTACTAGGAGATTTGCCCGGGCAAAGTAGTAGTAATATGACTAGTCTTATATATCTCTAAACTAGCAAATTGCAAGTAAGAACGTAAATCTTTATATATCTGTTTAAATCATATTCATGAATCCCAATTGCCTTTGTATTTTCTCACTTTTCAATTTTTTAACTTCTGGATAATATGTGTGACCTCATTTTATAGGAATATATTGTGGGGCCTATTTTTTCTTGATTAAGCACAAGTAAAAATATTCTTTCCATTTCCCCCCCAAAATTTAAAGTGTCATCCAAATTTCAAAAATATTTGCAAAAATATAAGGGAATGTACTGGCCAACATTTGTATGTTGTGAAAGTTTAATGTGCTTTGGATTAAAGACAAGTCAAAACGTGTGGTAGCAAGATTTCAATTAAATGAAAAGTAAAGAGTAAAATTCAATTCGTTAGACAAGCCAAGCCATACACTGTTTTAAATTATCATGTGCTAATGGATTTTCCACATGAAATGATTCTAGTACTTTAAGATGCAAGTTGGAAGATGTATAACACCTGAGATTTTTCGATGATTGCAAACCTACTAAAATCTATGCTTAAAATTCAAACCCCTTCAAATGGAAAAATTTTAGAGATCCGTTACTCAAACTGCGGATTAAGTATCTAAGATTGGTAAAATTCAACGAATGATTTTAATTTCTCAAATAATAATGTCAAGTAAGTTGGTTACGTATTTATTGAAATGGATCTTGTAAATCACTGCTCAAATGGTATTTGTTAAATATCCTATTTTGGATTTCCAATATATTGATTGTGTACATTACAATAACATACAATGCATTGAAAATGACAATATTTTTCTTATTTGATTACTTAACAAATATCTTAAGGATATTCTTTTAAATAAAATCTTAAAAAGAAATATGAGGGTCAATTTGAAGATACATTTATGTATAAATATTATACTCTGATAAAGTAATTTCTGCAGGGTTAGATTCAGGACTAATATACATTGGACCGAGCAAGGCGTTGAGTTCACAAACTTGTTCTTGGTTAAACCTCTTATTCTATTCCATGTTGCAGATATAAATTACTCCTATGTTTAATAGGTGCGTTTTACAATTAGGAAAAAATCTTTGATACCTTCATAATTTCTACATAGTAATGACCAATTTTACTTTCATATGACAAGACTTACCATTTTATGATGCATAGTAATCAATATAACATATCTTATTCCATACATAAAAATCATTTTTCAGCTTTGTGTCTAAAGACTGAAATACCCTTTGTTGAGAATATGTCTCTACTTTGAACTGGTTCCTTAATTTGAGTAGGTTCTCTAAAAGAAGTATGTATACACACATATATGTATAAATATTACACTCAGATATAAGATATGGTAGGAAACAAGATGGATATATAGTTATACATATTCTACTCTGATATCAAATACAATAGGGTAAACAATAGGAGCATAAGATTTTCTTTTTGTGACTTTTCGGAGTGATGGGTTTGCTTTGAGTTTAATTTAGGTGTGAGAAACACTTTGTGAGCAATCGATTTAAGTAGGTGCCGATGCTCGAACTGACCCACGTAAAATCTCTGGTACTCTTTAGTTTTCCCCGTTTATCTCTCTTGTGATTTCACGTCAATTTAATTATAAGATCTAGTTAGCTTTTGCCTTATATTACGAACACCTTGCTTTTCAATTTTCTACATAACAACGAGCAAAGAGCAAATTAGAATTTATTAACGAATAAATTTGGACATCATCTCATAAATCTCTTACTTTTATCCCAACTTTCTTGTCGAAAATCATCGACATCCATATGTAATCAAGTCAGACAATGATTAGGGAACAAATGACAATATTTCTTTTCTTTGGACGAGTTTCTGAGCAAAAAGTAACGTTTAACAACGACACAAAATTTCTTTTTTTTGGAATAAAAATTCATTTGATAACAATATAAAATTTCTGTTTCCATCGGCCAATGAGCAGTGGACGGCGGATGTGAGCAGTAGTGGTGGATGGCGGGGGGACGACCGGACGGCGGTGAGTGGGCGGTAAGGGTGAGCAATAAAAGAGAGTTGTTGTTTCTGTTTTTGTGCGAAAATAAAAAGGTTTTTCTTCTCATTTCTGTTTCAAATTTGTTTTGGGATCAAAATTTATCCTAAAAATAAAAAAAAATGAGATTATTTTATCGAACGGATTTTCGTTCCATCGAAAATAAAAAAAAAAAAAAAACAGGGAAACGGAATAATTAGTCCGTTAATTTTCCAACAAGGGGTCAGCAATTTCGTTCTCCCCGCACGCAATTGCACCGCGGGGCTTGTCCTTTTTTTCCAGCTCGCTGATTGGCGGAATCAAAAAGACGCGCTCCCCTCGCCTGCGCTTTCTGCGGCACCCTCGGAATGATTGCTCCCCACTCGACGCGACCGAACTGTTGATCCTCTCTCTCTCCCGTCGAATTTTCCTCTTTGAAAAGTTCCATCGGAACGGCCGCCGCGTTCCACGACCGCCGCCGCCCGGCCGCCCCCCATGGAGCCGCCGCCGCCCCCGCCCCTGCTGCATCGTTACCGCCGCGATCGCCGCAAGCTCCTGGAGTTCCTGCTCGCTTCGGCCGGACTCGACTGCTCCTCTCTCTCGGGCGCCGATTTCGACACCCTCAGCGCCGATTACGTCATCCAGCGCCTTCAATCCGGTGAGTGGCTGTCCAGAGTTCTCTTTTGAGTTTCGGCGAAGGAGGTCCCGAGAACGAGCTCGGTGTCGGTGTCCGCATGGTGTTGCTTTGGTCCGGGTGCTAGTTTTTGTGTTGTTTGAGTCGTTTTCTGGAGTTCGACGGTGAAAACTGGAAGTGAATTGAGCTCGGGGTTTGTGAGTTATGATGTTGCTTTCGTGTTTCTTCGACTCGCGTGGCGCTTCGGCTCGTCTGAGTGGAGGCCTCGGTCTCGTGGCTTTGAGCTGGTGATGTTTTTGTTTGTCATTAGGTGGATCGATTGATATGGCCGCAGCAACTGAGACGTACTTGGAAGAATCCACGTATCCGATCGTGGTGAGATTACTCGTGCATGACATTTTGGTTCTTCTTCTTCGGTTCAGTTCATGCACGACAATCGGTGATTCTGTGTTATGTTTTCCGTTTGAAAGTTTCCTAGATTATCAGTTGGATTAAGACTTTTGGCTCACTGTTTGCTACATCTTCTCTGTTGCTGTTTATATTCTTGTGCATTATCTTTGTTAAGGCTACCTCATGGTTTTGTTTGAATGTCTAGCGAACGTACAAGAGTAAACAAACTATATGTATATTATTGTGCTACACCTTCCAATTAGTATTGAAAGATAAGGTTTCTGTCTAAGTTCAAAAGTTGCTTGAAGGTCTATTTAATATTGCCTGCTGGGTATGTGAATGCTTCTAGAATGCCAACTGCTGAAAGCTGGAACCTAACTGATTTTCGAGCAGGAAATGGTAGTGGGTTTTGATGAAGTTACATGATATAGTGAAACTCAAAAAGGGTATTGGTGTATTGTAAGGCACTGATTATTTTCTGAAATAAAATTTTGTAATTTACACGTTCCTAGTAAGGCATTGAGCATTTAGTTAAATTACTTGCTCATCTCTTTCTTATACTTTCTCCTGAAAGTTTACGCAAATTTCTGTGCAAGCAGATTCAGTCGCCATCCCAGAATTCTTATTTTCTTGTCTCCGACCCCGAACTTGCTGGATCTCCACCCCAGCGCATGCCTCCTCAAGCGGATGTGGCCCTCAGCTCTTACCATGCTTCAACGTCTGTGGGTAAATTAGATACTCCAATTGTTGGGGATACAGAAGACGATGTTCTTCAATATAAGGAGACACATCGTACACCTATGAAGCCTGTTGATTCAGAAGTTCCTCCCTTGGGATTACCTGTCCTGATTGCAGGTATGTGATTGCTTACTTCCGTTTCTTCTTGGACTGAAATATTTAGGATAAAAGTATATGTATGATGATGTCTAGAAGACTCGACAATTGTCTTCCTCTAAACATTGGCAAGTTTTTTAGTAAACTGATACATGGCTTCAGAATTTTAAAGGACTGTCTGATGATGACTTGCAAGAATCAGCCTATGAAGTACTGCTTGCATCTATGATTTTCTCTGGGTAAATTTCTTCGCTTCTTTCCTTTTCTTTCTCTCTCCTTCTAATACACTTGCTTCCAGTTTTATTATTTCTTTCCACTCTCTTCATTTTTGTTTGTTAATTTCATGATATGATCTACTTATGTTTTATGTTTCCTGTTTTTACATTGGAAATTCTTTGCTAAGATTGATACTATCGTTTCTTTCGTCAGGATTGAGCTACAGGCGGTTTATGATAGAAAGAAGGAAAAGAATTCCAAATTTTTCTCGGGAATAAAGGGCAAAAAGAATAAGATTCATTTACAGTCTCAGCCTCTTGAAAGACACTTTGAGCTAATTGATATTATACGCTCTCAGATGCAGGCAAGCATTTCCGAATATTATTGTCTCTGAAGATATAAGTTCCATGTTTGGATGGTGATGATGAGAGCTTGAGTGGATCACTTTAATTATGATTTCAAAAGTATGCAAACGATACTCATGCTTTCAATGCATTAATGTCATTCACCTCATGCTGGCCATGTATTTGAAGTTTGGTTGATCAAATTATTTCCGTTTGATGCACACTTAGGCAGAAATTTGTCTAGTTCAATCCTGTGGTTTAATATTCCATCCCATATTCTTTGTAAATCAGCAGCTGGAGAATGTTCTTTGGTGAAAATAGATAGTAACATCTAGGTCTTCATGTTTTTGGTCTTCATACAGAGTTTCCAGTGTTATGCGATATATAAATGGTGGCATGATGTGCTTACTCCAGTCATTTCTCACTTAGTTTTTTGTTATCTTGCATGGAAAAATTTTCCTTGATCAGATTTCGGAAGCTAAAGACGCATGCATCAGAAAGAAATTGATAGAGTTGGTGGCAAGTAAAACATGCAGACAGATTAATGTTCCTCAAATTTCCTTGGGCCTTTTAGATGGAATTCATCAGTCTGATTTTCTCAACGAGAAACACTATTTGCAATGGAGAAGGAGACAGGTAGTGATTCTAAATGCCTTTCTTTTTAGTTCTCTGTGGTATGGGACAGATTGAGCTTGATGTTTGTTCCGCACAATTCCAAATTTTATGGATATTAAGGCGTCAATATGAAGGAAAGCACTTCTTATTGGATAGAGAGAGTATGAATGCTTCAGTTTATGTAAAGGGGTTAGAGTTACTTTTGGTGATTCACATCTAATACCAAGAGATGGCTGTGTTTTTCGTATAGAAGGCTCCTGCAATGAATAGAATTATGTCTCTGCTGATTGTTTTGTTCACAGAGAGACACATAAATGACTGCACTAAGCAAGCTGTCATTAACTAAGTGGTCTTATACTGGTCTGATCCTGAAGGTGCAGTAAATGTTGGGAATATGTTTAGGATCCATTAGTTGTGCAGATAGGATCCACTCAGCAAATAGATGCAGACATTCACATGCATACAGATGCAGGATTGAAAAACTTAAATCCAACCAAAAAAGAGACTTTGGAGGTGTTCTGGGGGCTATGGCTTTTAGCTTTTGCTTTTATCATTTTGAATGTGGCTATATATATTGAGCACCGTAAATCTTTAATTTCCATATAAATGCTGGCATCATCTAGACTTTTGTTAGATGAACATGATTTTTCACCTAGTGGCAGGGAAGCAAGTAACGTTTTCTTAATTTTCTTTTGGGGTGGGGATTGGGTGGAGGCAGAGACCATTATAGTCTTGTTTTGTGTTAAATTTAATTACTAAAATTAGAAGCATTCTGTAGGATGCAAACTCTGACCATCTTAAAAGATTCTTCATCAATTGATGAGTGCAGTCTAGCGTCAGTTTATATTTATGCAATCTGATATCAAGGCCATTAAAGATAGTATCAAAGTGAATGACTTTGATGGAAAGAGCTGGATGTATGATTTTCGTGTTCTTATGCTTTTGACTCTGCTCCTGTGGATGATAGAGATGAGGTGATCATCAGCTAGTGGTAAATCTATAATTTGGCTGGTCTTTATTTGTAGGTGAATCTTTTGGAAGAATTTATAAGTTCCTCTACTAATCTTGGGACAAATGAACATTGTATGGTGAGAAGCTCTCTTCCAAAGATAAGAGATCCAAAGGTGTGGCACTTGTTAATCTGCACATATTCATGTCCACTTCAATCACATCAACCGAAATAGTTCTATTCTTTTTCAACATTTTCATTTCTCATATATTAGAATGAATCATTTTCTCTGTATTCCAGGAATGGGATGTCAAAATGTGTCCAAGCGATCGTGCCGACGTTCTTTATGCTATTAGGAAGGTGGTTTTAGGGCTGTCATCTCTACCAGGAGAGGTTGGTCTTGAAACTGGAACTGACTACTGGACAGTGGGTTATCAACTGAACATTCGAATTTATGAGAAACTACTTTTTGGCATGTTCGATATTCTTGATGAAAGCCAGCTCATTGAGGTGTGTCCATTGGCAATTAGCATTACCTTTAGTGTTGCTTTGGTTTTGTAGTTTTGCACATGCATAATTTTCTTCATGCACTTGTTCAGGAAGCTGAAGAAATTCTAAATTTAATCAAGATGACATGGCCTACCTTAGGCATCACTCAGAAAATCCATGATGCAATGCATGGGTGGGTCCTTTTTAGGCAGGTATTTTGTTGTACCTCAACTGGATCTTAACAATTGCGAGGCATTTATCAATGTGAAGCTATGTAGCATTCCTCTGCATTTGATTTGCATTTTATACAGTGTGTAATACGACAGATGTATAGAATGAAGAACGAGCAAATAAGGCTCTTCTTATATTGTTTTTTTTCAAAGATGGATAATAGTTAGATTATATGGCAATTGTTGTCTCGTTCTACCTATGTCTTGAGTTTTGTGTGTGGCAATGCAAATTTGGGAGAATTTATGCCGGAGGGGCACAGGTTATTGACTATATGATCCTTACTTGTGGTGTCCTTTTGTTGGAAAAGTAATAAATAAATTTATGGTTAAGTGGCTTGGAATTTGGAATAGCTCTCTCTCCCTCTCTGTGCTAAATCACTCTTTATACATCAATCCTGGTGATAATATTTCACTGCATGGTTCTTAAAAGAAAAGCTGGATCCACACTGAAACATCTTGTAACGTACAGACTATAGAGCCGTGTAATTTATTGTTTGCCAAGAATACTTTGTAACTGTACATGACCTTAAAGTTGTATTGTAAGCAAAATTATGTTTCCCATGTAGATATTATTTGTTTTCATAATTGTCTACTGGTCTAGCTTATAGTTTGCTTGGGTTATCCTTGTTTAAGTAAAATAAAATCGACAATTTGCAGGAAGAGACTCACAACTAGGTAACACAATTAATATTGTTTTCTCTGTCCATTCTGTTTTGACATGTACATGTCTGTGCAGGACTTGGTAAATATTTTTGTGGGCTTTCCTACGAGTTTAGAAGGAATTTGGCTACTTCTTCATGTTGTGAATAAGTTTTATGCCCGTTTGCTTTTGCAGGGTAAGCTTGGAGGATATATCATCAGACGAGTGTTTAAAGAATATAAATAGGAATTTGGTTATTAAATCTTGAGAAATTGTTTGATTCTTTAGATTGTAGCGAAGCAAGCATTTATTTACCCATAATGTTCTGGTTTAAAGAATACTCTGGTTTCCAGGCATGTTCTTTCAAGATCTATTTACATGTATTTAAATGATCACTTTTCTTGGTTCAACCATTTTTAGTTGGTGTTCCTCATTATTTTAATTAATGATAGTATTGTGCTTTGAGATGTCAAACCTCCTAACCATTGGAATTTTTCCATTGAAGTTTGTGGGAACACAGGAGCCATCGCTCTTAGAACATTGTATCCTCAAGTTGCAGAGATTTGTCTCTGCTGAAGACCATGATAGGAAGGAAGAGCAATATGTCAACAGACTTGCGTGTTCTCAACGATACAATGGTGTTGAAACAAAGTTAAGTCTGGATGAGGCTGTTCTTTGTTCAATAAGCATTTGGTGCGATAGTCGGCTGGAGGACTATCATCTGCATTTTAGTAAGGTCAAGTTCTGTTTATCTTTAATTATTTGTTAAATTTAGTTGATTGTTTGTGCTTTCCTCATCAAACATAATATCTTCTTCCTGGGCATGTACTAGGTTGGCGCTTGAGCTCATAGATGTCATATGCTACCAGTTGCATGTCAATGCTTGCAGCTTGCTTTTTACTATCACCTGCATTCCTTTGAGTAATCATCTTATTATGAAGCTCATTTTCAGGAACCTGGTATCTTCGGAAGGGTGATGATGTTGGCGTCACTGACTGGAGTTCCTATCATCAACTCTGGGGAAATTAAGGCAAGTTGTTCTGCACAAGCTAAATGTTTAGCGTGCTTGGTAATTTGACATTATGATTTGTTCATGATCTAATATTATAAATGCATTATTACTAAATTGTCATTTGAGATGTTCTCCAAATAATATAAAGCATCACCATTAATAGTCATTTGAGATTAACTGTCTAGCGTGTTTGGTAATTTGACATTATGATTCATTCATGGTCTAATATTATACATGCATTATTACTAAATTGTCATTTGAGATGTTCTCCTCATAATATAAAAAACATCTCCTTTAATTGTCATTCTAGATTCTGGTCCCAGCTGTTTTATATCTCTTGCAAACATAATCCAAAGTCTTCTCCTTTAGGCGTTGCTGGTAATCATTTGAGTATAAGAGGCAAATGGCCCCACAAAAAGGCTATTATACCCAGAAAATGTGGTTGAGAAAAGTGATGAAACTTGAGAGTGAAAGATAGAAAACTCATCAAAGTTTGTGGTTGGAACCCTCCTCGATTTTCAAATTTTCTAAAAACTGAAAATGATCTTTTGGAAACCTATATAATAATAAAATTTAATTTTCATATTTAAACTGAAATAAAAAGGAAATTGAAAGTTTGTTTGACAAAATCTTTTAATTTTATTTATTTTAAATACAAATTATGCTACAAGAGAAAGCACACTGTGCTAATAAAAATAATTGACCAACAATTTTTCCAGAATATTGAAAAAATGGGAAGTGGAAAAAGGTTTTTTAACAATTTTTAGTAAAAAATGCAATATCAAAGATATCCTGTGGCAACTAAAGAACCATCCTAAAATTGCCTGATGAACTCATGTTCTACCTCGAGTGCCTTTCTTTTAATATTACGGTCTTTGGCAGGCCTTCTGACATACTCATATATTTTCCAAAAAGCTTAGTTGTGACATGAGGGTATTGCATGTATGTAGCTCCTGAAGTTAAATGCTTCCAATGGGAATGTTACCAGAAAACTCAGCACTTATGTGGAAAGGTCCATTGAAGCTGCATATAATCGGGTGAGACAATCATATGGTATCTGAAGTTTCTCTAGCATATCTTTGTTTCTAATCATTGGTTTGATATCGGATTTTTTAGGTAGCAAGTACAGTTGATTTGGAATCCAAACTGGCAAAAACACATAGTCTGGCTGTACTAGCAAATGAATTAAATTTGCTAGCCAAGAGAGAGTTTGGCATTTTTTATCCAGTGATGCATAATTGGTATCCGGAAGCTGGGGCAGTTTCAGCGACAAAGCTGAAGAAATATTATGGAGAAAGACTGGTTTGTGTCACATTAAATTTGTGCAATGTTTCGTCTTTCTTCGTATTTGCACTGTCCATATATTAAGTTTTCACTCCTTTCTACCTTTCTTCCCAAATATACAGCAACCATACCTTTTGGAGGTGTCATATCTAACCGAGGATGCTAGATCCGTTCTTTCTGCTGCCCATACATTGGATTATGATCTTAGTGAGTTATATGCATCTACTTGTGAGGAAAACAAGTTGAATCATCTGTCCGACCGAGATCTGCATAGATATCAAGTATGATCTTCTGAAATCAAGTATCATCTGTTTTCATGGGTTTTTCCTCTCTTTAGATTGTGCCACATATGAAACTTCTTTTGCTGACAGAAATTGACTAGTTACAGATTACAGGAAATGTTTTTTACTTGGTGCTGTCTAATTTTTTTGTCTATCAGATGGTAACTTGTCTTCTGTCATTATACTTGTGTATTTGCACTCCTAGATGTAATAATATCTGGTTTTGAATTTTAGCAGTCAGTTAATATTTGAGAAGCGAACTCTCTGCTGTTAGGTTATGGAGATCATCAGATTCATTCAGTTTGTAAAATTTGTCTGATGTGAACTCCCATGTAAAGTCATACTGCATACGTATTCCAAATGGTAATTGTCCCATAGTATGGCTCATTGTGATGCTGGGAACAAGATGCCTTGATGTTTGTGTATGATTCCTATTTTAACCCTCCATCTTGTTTATTAAGGAGAGAGAGGGGGGAGATTGTGATTCTTTTAAGTGTGGCTGATGTGCATCTTCTTTGGATCTACACTTAGCGAGTTGAAGTTCATTCGGCATATATTAGAGATTCAATTACTTCAAAGTTATTGACAGTGATACAGCTTTTTATTACCACATTAGTTCTTCTATTCAATATCCTCTGTACGGAATGACTAATCTATTCTTTTGATGCAAATTTCATTAATCTGCATTATGATAGCTTATTCTGGCCAATTAAGCTGCTTGGTTTTATAAAATGAGTCTTCAGATAACTTTATTTCTCTCTCCTTGGTGCATATGATGGGAATTGTGACATTAAGTATCTAAGCTTAGACAAGTAATCATGGCTACTTTACATTTGTGCATCTCCAATTTTGTGCTTCAAAGTCATAACGAAACATTTCTTATGCAGATCAAAGAAGTTGCTGGGCCAGTTATTCTTGATTGGATTATTGCTCAACATTCTCGTGTCTTGCAATGGACTGAACGAGCAGTAGATCTTGAGGTGGAGTGATAATTCAGAACCATCACAATTTTTTCAGACCGTATGGCTTAGCATAACCTTAGGAAAACATCAGTTATAATTATTTATAGGGAAGACTTGGAGAGCAGGGGAAGAGCATGGATCCATGGTGTGGATACTGGATTGACATTTCTTATGATTTATAAATGGGGTTTTGTTAACACCAGAAGCGATTAAATCAGTAGAAACTCTTCTAAAGAGACTATAAAAAATTGAAAAAGTACACATATAGAGAAATCTACTACATTCAAATATGAAATTATGGTTTGAAAGATATTACTGAGACTTAACATGTGTGTTAGGGGTACTCTTTGATATTTCCCTTTTAAAAGATTGGCAAAATGTTGTGCTAGCAAAATGCAGTGAACAGGACAAAAGGTACAGGTATTCATTTTGATGCTAGGTGATACTTGATAGTGGAAAAAAGTTTGCAATCTAATTGTCCTGAACTTTCAATTACGTTCCTAGTGTAGTGAGTTGGAAAACATCTGATTAAGATCTATGCCTGGTCTGGGCATTTTTCTTGGGTTACTTTTCTCTATGCAAGTTGGGACTATTGAACAAGGCATAAATAGGACGCTCAAGATTCCATTGGCTAAATGAGGCGTACCCTCCTGCTTGAATAGTTATTTATTTATTAGATAATGTTATATAATTAATTTTAGCGGCTGGAATTGCCTATTGCATTTATTCTTGTTTTGACTTTGTGCAGAAGTGGGAGGCAATATCATTCCAACAAAAGCAGGCACCGTCCGTAGTTGAAGTTTTCAGGATAATCGAAGAGGTATGAAGTTCTTAATGACTTCAGTACTGGTTACTTTATATAGATGAATTCATGATGGTGGATCTGCTGAATGTATTCTTTTATATATTAAGTTCAAAACTGATATACATGGCAGTCACCATAAGAGGGATGTAGGGCAATTGTATGGTTTTGTCTGAAGCTGGTATAACATTTCACTTCAAAAATGAATTAGCATTTAAATGTGGAAATTGAGAAGATTCAGAATAGTTGAAGAAGGCATATTTGTTTGGTAATATTAGTTAAACGTGTTTCATCCTACCATTAATTGGAGTATTACTGCTTAAAAAAAGTCAAAGTATAATGCTAGCCTTGTGAAGCATGTAGATAGTTAGAATTTGCACAGATTTTTGCATGGTTTAATTCTTTTCATGTCTTTTGACTTGCAGACAGTAGATCAATTTTTTGGGTGGAATCTCCCAATGAACATAACGCATCTTCAAGCTCTACTTTCTGTGATATTTCACAGCTTGGATGCCTATTTGTTGAAGGTATCTAATGGTTTAGGTATGTGCGGCAAATTTGAGCGAAAAGTTGTGCTTATAGGTTTACTTGAATTTTAGGAGATTACGAATTTCTTTCTGTCTGGCAGCATGGACTGGGATTTAGGGGATTGATGGACTATGCGCTTCTCATTTGACTAATCTTTTATATTCTTTACATGTGCAATGGATTGAGGGTTGAGGCCTGAGTTAATTGTGCTGATTTTTCAGTTATTTTCCAGTTATATTCAACTTACACACCAGTTTACACTCCAGGAGTGCTTCTTTCCTTAAAAACTCTGATGATGATGCTTACTGTTTTGACAGTTGAAAAGAAGGATCTATTACCCTCAGCTCCTCCTTTGACTCGCTATACAGAGACTGTTATTCCTATAATCAGGAAGATGGTGGAAAACACTCTGACCGACAATGGCACGAATGATAAGTTGACTGCATCGACCATATCAAAGCTCTGTATAAGATTAAATACTCTTCAGGTCTGTGTATTTTCCATTGACGCATTAGGTATATGAAGATGGTAGAAAAGATTGCTTCTTGTGTTTATAGGAGAGAGGTTTTCTTTGTTTTTTTGATTGATTTCAGTTGACCCCATATACATGTTGATATGATGCTAAAATTCTTTTTCTACAAAACAATAAAAGGAGTGGAATTAGATGCAACAACAAGCAGCAATCTGAGTGTATCTAAACCCCAAAAATTTCAATTTTCAGATTCATATGATCAATCATGCAGGATTGTCCTACATTCTTTCTGACATTTTTTATTCACTGTGCAGTATATCAAGAAAAAGGGTGGCATACTAGAAGATTCCCTTAGAAAATCTTGGGCTCTTGTCAGATCATCTAAATATCAAAGATCAGGTGACTTCCTGACTGGGAGCAAAAACTTCTTAAATTGGTTTATCTGTTGCGTGTTTGAGCATATTGACACCTTTTTTTCTTTTTATCGTAATTAAGCATATGCATAAATATTTTTGTGACTTGCTGTTTTTCTCAGTTCCCATGGCTTTGTGGGCTCTCGGGCATGGCAAAGGAATTCTAAAGCCTATCACGCATACTGAGATTTAATGCAAGAATTCTCCTGTTGTTTCAATCAGTTTATTTGGTTGGTGATCTAGTATGATAGAGGACATTCTTGCCATTCCCCATAACTGATATTTAGGAGAGCGTACATGGCAAAGTTTTAGCAGAATGTTTCTTGGAAGTGTGCCCGCTAAATGGTCTTTCATTGTCCTAACAGAGGATTGTTTTGACATGGGTTCAGTTCTTCTAAAGATATTGTATGCCAATATAATAGATTGCTGTAGAAATATTCTAGTATGTACGATTACTGTCATGCATCTGTCTATGGAAGTACGAATGATCTTGCAAACATATGAACACGCTTCTTCAACAATGTCTATCTTGTGGATATTTCAGTATGTCAAATGTCAAAATAGGTTTGGTGTTAGAATGGCAGGTCTTGTTTTACGTATGTGGAGCCCTCCTCAAGTGTTGCAGGGAGGACGTTTTTCTCCAAAACTTGTGGTGGATTTTCTGTGGTTGGGTAGTTGTGTTGCTTAGATGTAATCTAAGGGGAGGCTGAAAGGAATAGTTCCTTGATCAACAAACTTGAGTTCTTAGATGGGTTGCTACTAGACCTGTCAAGATGGGTCATAAACCCATTTCTTAACCTATATATCAGTAAATGGGTCATAAATGGTTAGTTAAATTCACTAAATGGGTCATAAATTGGTATAAACATAATATGGGTGTTAAATGGGTCGTAAATGGGTTTATAACTTATTTAAACTTAACTCATCTTTTTCACCCTCACTCAATCTTGTGCTCACTCACTTCACACTCTCACCTCAGTTTGAGTATATGTTTTTCTGAATTGAGTTAAATATGGAAGTGTTTTAGCAATATGGGTTGGGATGGATATGGGTTGGTATGGGTTGGGTCTGGTATGGGTCATTAAATTTGCATTATATGGAAATAGGTCAAAACGGGTTAGATGGGTCTATTTGGGTCGGACCATTTTCGACTTGACCCACCCATTTGATAGGTCTAGTTGCTAGTGCTTTCACAAAATTTAATTCTAGTAATTACCAATTGAACCATTTCTCTTTTCCTGAAATATGAGTTTCTACCATAAAGTTGTCATGGTGCATGATCCTCCTGCATTGCTAAGGTCTTGGGAGGGTAAAAAATACGCTTTTTCTAGGATTGAACCTGTGAGCACGCAGGAGTAGATTCCATTTTTTTATAAAGGCTCATCCGTGATAAATTACGGGAATAAAGAAGTGGCTATGTATTGGGTTTATTTTTTCAAGATCAAGTCAGGCATTTTTCCGATCTTAGTGTGCTTTTGATTGCTGATCTTTTTTTTTAGTTATGTGACCATGCTGATTGTTACTTGTTTTAAGATAGTCCTGAAATTTAGTTGCTTGGGTGGTTACGTGGACTAATTCTTTGCTGAATGCTTATGCAGCGGTGGAGGAACCTTTGCAAAATACAGTTACTGACTCGTTAACATATGATGAAGCAGTTGACGAACTCTTTAGTACCGCATTCAACAGCATCAGGGATACTTCAACAAATGCAATAGGCACGATTTGTGACTTAATTGGTGAGTTGACATTTGAGTACTGTGCCTGTAGTTCTTCAGGCACCAATCACTTTTTAGAAAGAAACCAGCATAGCCGGTGCTTCTAATACACATAATACACATAACGTAGCCAATTGATACTTAGTAAATGAAGAGATGGAAAATATTTTGATGTTTTTTTTGTAAGCATTGCTTTATATGTGGTTAGCCATTAAATCTCCTATACTTTCGCTTACCTCAACAAAAGGGATCATCTAATAGTATGTTAAAAAACATATACGAACAGACAATAGTATATTGATCTTGTAGATAAATGCCAATTGGCAATTCACACGAGCGTGTTTCTCTAAAGATAATTGTAGTCACACGAGGAAGTGTGCATGTTATTGGAATATGGAGAACTATGCAAAGTTGACTGAAAAAGGAGTTGGTACTCACACAGTTGTCTAGAGATGCTGTTCCTTTCCTTTTTGGTTTCTTTTGTTTGAGAGAGAAGAAAAAAAGAAAGGGGTTTGGGGGGTGGGGATTGTAAGCAATACAACCCACAAAGTTTTGAGCATATTTGCTAGTCATACAACAGTGTTTTTGTCAGCAAGCAATGCACATGCTATTCTTGATACAGCTTTCATTTATAATTGGATTATATGCACTCTTCATCTCCAGAATTTGACTCTACACATAAAATGAGAATGTTTTCTCTCAAGCATCATGTGCAATGTGTGTCTAAAGCTCTCATATATGCTGTTAAATATCTTTTGGCATTCGGATACAAAATAAAACCTTACTTGCTGAATTTATCTCTTGGATTTTTTTCTAGGATTGAGAATGGTGTTTTGGGATCTAAGAGACAAAGTGCTTTCATTTTTATACTATGGTAATGTTGAAAGCGCTCGACTGGACAAGTTTCTCTCTCATTTTGATACCGTAAGATTCTCTCTCTCTCTCTCTCTCTCTCTCTCTCTCTCTGTGCACACACTGATTTGGAAGTGCATGGCCGTTTACATGTCTTTTAGTATGCTCATATATAGAATCAGTGTTCAGAGTTTCAAACATTGGTATCAATGCAGGTCCTTAAACATATATGTGGCTTACTTGATGAATCTCTTAGAGACCTTGTGGTTTTAAGTGTCTATCGAGCATCCATGGTATGTTACTGTTCTTAGATTCTAATGATGCTGAGGCATATTTTTTTGTGATGGTGCAACCTGAATTCTTCATCTTAATCTTCCAGGATGCCTTTGTCTGGGTGTTGCTTGATGGCGGCCCATCTCGTGCATTTTCTGAGACAGATTTTTCTTTGTTGGAGGATGATTTTACTATGTTGAAGGTTTGTGAATATATCCCTTTGCTTTTTATTGTTTGTTTCCTCTCTCTGAATTCCTTAGCTTCTTTTTTTTTGTCTAATTAGAAAGATATGGTAGTGCACTAAACTCTTGTATAAAAGGTGATGATGCTGATTTTTGACTCTCTTACATAGGATGCTGTCTGCTCAAGGACAAAATTTTTTGTCCACTAGCATGTCTTTTTCCTTTTCAATTAATGTCCTGTTTATTCTTCAGAATTGAGGGATAAAACTTTTCCTTTTAGGAGTTCAATCGAGCTTGGTCACACAGCAATTTCTTGATTCAGTTGAGGGATTGAAGCTTAGTAAGAGATCAGTATTGTTTTGCATGCTTGTCCTCGAGATAAAATAACATGTCTCTGTTTCGAGAATAATCATGAACGCGAACTCACCTTGAAACTCGAAGACTTGAAAGGTGTTGAGATAAAATAGAGTTGTTTCTGATACCCTATATATAAGCCTGATCTAGGTCATATTAGCATTCATTTTCAAGTTTTGGTACTGGTTTGATAGGGATTGATTCAAGGTCTTTATATTTGTATATTGTGGTATTGTTTCTTTTTAAGCATAACTTGAGAGTTGGAGTTGCTGGATGTGTTGGTTGTGACCTGATGTCACTTTTGTTTTGGTGCCCTTATTTGACAATGTTTTGGTGCATTTAAGTCGATGGTTTTTTCACACTAAACCGGAGCATGAACTGGTCAAGTGACTGCTCATCAGTTGCATTGGCGCAACCAGCTGTCAATTCACCTTATAGGGGAAACTAGACGGAAGACATAAAGCATATTGTGGCTCGGTTGTGCCGGCGTGTAAAGCACCCAGGACATCTGTGGAGTCCTGAGTTTAGGCTGCTCTAACCTCACTTTAGGCCTTCGATTCAATGCTGTTAAAGCAATTGTAAAGGGGTTGTCTACTTTTTCTAGGATAAGATCCTCTTTCATTTATCCTTATTTTAACTCCTTACATGGTTGGCCTGGATCTTGACCTGGTTAGATCAGTTCAGCCAGGTCAAATTCGGTTGATTCTTGTTTCTTGCTCTTTATTTTGAGGGAATTAACTGGCCTTTTTCTTGGGGGCCAAAAGAACTGGATATAATGATTCAGTGTTGAAGAAGCCGACTAGCTGGTCTGGTGCCATTGATTTGATGCTGTAGCATCAAAATCAGTGAGTGGTGGTAAGTTCAGTGATGCCTGAGAGATCATGCATGCAGGATTTGTTAGCTTATTAATGCTTTCTAAATCCATTTTGATATAGGTACATATTGGCTGTGATTTAGATATGTAGCGCATCCTATGAAATGTGCTGTAGGACTTTTTTTTATTGACCAATTAGAATTGCCTCCTAGGGTTCTGGATCACTTATGTAATTCATTTATCTGTGATGAATGTGAGAGTGGCTTTCAAGTTGCAACAGAGGATTGAAGTACCGTATCTTCCTTCTGATGTTTGCTTATGCTAAAGACTGACCAAGAATGTGCCATTGCTTTCTCTCATACTATGCAGTTGTTACATGCTTTTAGTTGTGCTATATTTTGATTTATAGGAATTTTTTATTGCTGATGGAGAGGGGCTTCCCCGTTTGCTGGTGGAGAAAGAAGCTAAATTTGCTGCACAGATACTACAATTATTCTCCCTTAAGGTTCGCATGGTGGTGGATAACTGAAAATTGTGCAGTCATATGAATTTATGTGAGTAGCTGCTTGACCAATTTTGTCTTGACAGACTGACACAGTTATCCAAATGCTGCTAAATGCAAGTCAACGGATCTCATCAGGGTTACATGCACATAGACATGGCAGCATCCCTGATGATGCATACATTTTGATACGAGTCTTGTGTCATAAAAAGGACAGAGAGGCCTCCAAGTTCTTGAAACGGCAGTACCAGCTCCCAATGTCTTCAGGTATGATTCTCTCATTTAGGTTTCTTGTTACCTTTTCTCCCACTGTATCTCATGTTTCAGCGAGTATTTTTGTCAGGAGTGCTGATTCTATGAGTTGTTTAAAATTAAATGATACATTCTACTAAAGGATCATATTTTGATGAAAACAAAGAATTGGTACCAAATATTAAATCTCATGAACATGCAAAATTCGAGAAGAAAGTGATGACAGCAGAACAGCAGTATTTGTTTCACATTAATGAAAATCATTAGAGAGGGATGCGTTCACGGGTGTCAATCTAAGTTTTGTTCTTGGCTGGTTCTCTTGAGATTGATCCAGAAACTTTTTTTTCTATGCTGGAAACCCTTTATTATGGTGTAATTTAGGTGCCATTGCCATTTGAATTCTTTGCTTGGATTAGTTCTCGACATCGAGTAATGGCATCTTTGCTCGTCTTATATAGCATATATTGAGAAAATCCTTAAATTTCTAGACCTTTGCCTCACTCTAAGTGCTGTTGTCACTTGCCAGCAACTCTAACCAGTGAATTGGCTTTGGGTTTTATGTACCTGCAGAATATGATGACACTCCATCGAAGGATTCTGTTGTGGGATCGACATTTATGTCAGATATCCTTGAGAGAAGCAGCTCTTTCCATTGGACCGAGAAGGGCCAAAAAAGTTTTACTTCATTCAAGAAGAAAATTCAAGAAGCGACATCAGAATTTAGACATGCTGCGTGGTGACATTTGCTCTTAGTTGACATCTCAGTTTGGCTGGCACATTGGTGTGGATTCTGAAAGACCTTTTTGAGATGGATTTATGAGGTGCTTAGTCAATTTCTTCCATGGATTTCCTGGTAAGCGATAGTGGGAGTTGTAGCATTGCCTTCCATTGGACTGAGAATGGCCAAAGAAGCTTACATTCATTTAATGAAGAAAATCAAGTAAGCAACATCCAAACTTAAAACATGCCGCATGGGGATATTGCTGTTAGCTATCGTCTTTAGCTGGTTCGTTGGTGTGGATTTCAGCGGAACCTCTTTGCGTCTCATTATGATGCAAATAATCCATTGCTTGGTTGAAGTTTCCGGTGAGTTATACATTACTCTCGTTTATCTCAGGTTCATGAGTGAATTCCCTGTAGTAGAGCTATTCTTTGCATAATGTTGCATGACATTGTTCACAGTGCAATGTTTGTGCACAAAGATAGACTTTTCAGTTCATCGATGATAGTAATGTAGTTTGAGTAGAATGTATAGTTCGATTTTGTTTGCAATTCCTCTGACCTGCTCTTATGCATTTAATAGAGTTGCCCAATTATTCTGGTTTATACACATTGGAACCGTGGAATGTGTAACTTTATGATCTTCAGACCAGGACAAGGTTTCCTTGTCCATCGTCCTTTCTGTTGTGATGTTGCAACGGCCTGGTGGGTGCAGTTGGGCGTAAGTTCTTTTATTGCAGAGATTGCAGAAGGCAACCATGTTTTGTTTTTGAATTTTCGCGATCGGTACACACTTACTAGGGCAACATCTACAGCAGCAATGTGAGATCTAGTTGTTGCGGTGTTGGCGCATTGATGTTAAATCAATAGGAAGTACTTAGTAGGAGAAATTTGCTCGATTGATTTAAGATGACTGTGTTAACGGCAACTATACGAATTTCATAGTCACGGCCTCTTCTGTCAAGGCTTTATTTGGCAGCTGGCACACTATAGTCGGGAGAATTTTGGTTCAAACGTGCCGGGAAGGTTCAAACGTGCATACACGAGAGACATTCGTAGTTCTTCTGGTCCAAAAATTTTCTGCATTTCTTTCATGAACTCCAAACAGGTCACAGACGTCTTAAATTCATGGAGGCGGCTTAAGATTTAGCAATGAGTGATTTCGCGAAAAGAGCTTACTCATTCGGTCAGCTGTAAAATTAAAATGCGGTATCATTGCGGCAAATCTGGAGACAATACTTTGATCATTGCTCGTTTAGATTTGGACATATCTACGGGAAATCACCAAAAAAGTAATAAACCCATTGTATTTGGGTCAATTCAGTTATAAACTTTTCAATTTGATCAATTTAGTCTTTTAACATTTAAATAATTTGCCAATGTAGTCTATCCGGTAATTTTGGCCGGCAATTAATGACGTGAATTCTGATCGTTTTATGTGGCAAAGGCCGACATTAATGTGAATTTTTTTTCTTTTCTTTTTTTTATTGTTAAGGATTAGCAAGGGGTCGCCAGTCAGAGACTTGGCAACCCTTGTTGGTCACTTGGGCGAAGGCCTGCAGGCCCTTACCAGTTGCGGGTGAAGGCCGCGAGCCCTCCCAATATCATTATGACTCTCGCCATGACTGGCAAGGGATCACGGCTCTCGCTTAGATTTAGGCGAGAGTCGTGGCCCTCGCACATAGCTGGGCGAGGACCGCGACACTCACCCAATGGCTGGTGAGGGCAGCGAGCCCTCACCCAACTATGAGTGAGGGTGGTGACCCTCGTTGATGGCTAGCAAGAGGGTTGTCACCCTTTCCAGGTGGCTAGCGGGGCCTGGTGGCCCTCCCTTAACAATAAAAAAAAAGAGAAAGGAATAAAAAAGAAAAAAACTTTGAAAATTTCAAAGAATTTTCACGACCGTCGTCCACGACATTAATTTCCAATCAAAATTGTCTAGATGGACGACATTAGCAAAATATCAAAAAGTTTGATTCAATTTGTACAATTGAAAAATTTAGGATTGAATTCACACAAGTGTAATAAATTTAGGATTTTTTTTTATAATTTTCCCAATTATCCACCGTCGGGCATCACTTGTTTAGTATTTATTATCATTATGTTAATTCTGCCGTCCGTGGGTGGCCATGCTTTTTACTGCTTTGGCGCATTTCCTTGGTGTGAAACCGCTGAATTTGCACGTCGCTTGACTTTAAAAACTCAGATGGACTTTACTCTCACCTCTCCGATTGTAAACCTTACACCAGACCAAGGTCTTGACTAGGCCAAATGCAATGCATCACCTATGACTTCTCGCACTTTGGACTATCCTATGTCGACAAAAATATTTGCGGCGCCGTGTGTAAAGTACTTTCCGAAATCTGGCTAGATGACTCGTGAAGGCACCTTCGTCGGACCAGTATTTTTCCACGTTAAAGACCAGAAATTAAAATAAATGCCGAAAGCGACACTGCACTGAATGAATGAGTCAGCCTGGTCATCTGGCGTGATTCCTGGAATTCCCCCTCAAAGGAAACCATGGAACCCTCACAGCACAGGGGCTACCTGCAATTTGAATTGGCTAGGATATTCGATCACAGATTAAGATGTTGGTTTGAGTATATGCCGATGAGTGATAAGATATGCTGCATGACAATCGATAATCATGATTTGGGTCGTAGAAAAATTAACCATTGGGGCACAATGAAGGTGTATGGGATTTACCCGAAAACAGTTCTGCTCTTTGATTGTGTAAGCTGCTATAATACAGAATCTTAAAAAGTTGTAAATTCTCACTCTTTTCAATCACCATCCTGACACTTCTTGCCGCTATCATTTCACCTCATAGGAAACTGGCAATAATTAACCGGTATGCCGATCACGGTTCGAGACATCTCGGCTCTACCGTTATCACTCGACCATTTCTCACGCGTATCCGAAGACCTTCCAATTTGAGAGGTCACAGCTCTACCGTTATCTCTCGACCATTTCTCATGTGCATCAATTTGAGACACCATGGCTCTACCATTGTCGCTCGGCCATTGGTCATGTGTGTCCAAAGACCCTCCCACTTTCACCGCAAGATTAATAATGCCATCGCTCCTGGTTCCATCCTGATCCAGTAGCCGGTAGCTCAGGTACTTCACCGAGTCCACTGGTGGCCACCCGATATCGGTTGCTGGAACCCGGCACCAGCCCAGCTGGGCCCAACCCTGAGTGAAGCTCTTTCTGTAGAGCTGGAGATGAATGGAAGCATTCAGGTCAGTGAAGAAACTTGAGCTGACATGCACATGAAACTTGTCACCCCAGTTGAGCCCTACTCGATCTTCCTCGTTGCCATTGCTTTGCGCGATGCGTGGATTGGAAGAAGTTATCGCCGTGAGAGTAATGAAGGGTCTCAGAGGTTTTGAGAAAATGGAACAGGAGGAGGGTTGTTTCTTCAGTCCCTCAGCTGATATGACAGTGATATCCATGTCTGAAGGCTCGATATTGTTGGTTGACATAATAAGGAAGGGCGTGAGTTCTTGCAATCTTTGCAATCTTTCTGAGCTTTTTTCACTCTTGCAGTGTTGAGTGTCGATGAGTCCTGGAGTGAGTTGAGGGACTATTTAAAAAAGAATTGTGAGAACCAAGGAAAGACAGATGCTTCTAGGGGTGGGTTGGTCACAGGACAAAGCAAATTGCTTTTTGTGGTGGTCCAGGTATGTTCCTTTCATTTTTTTTAACCGACGAGGATGTACTTTGAAAGGGTTTTATAAAGGTTCCCTCAATAAAAGAGGAGTAATATCACGAAAACCCTAAACTGATGCACATGTGATAAATTTACCTCAAATTAATTTTTTGACTATAAAAAATTCGAACGGGCACATTTATGACAAATTTGCCCTCTATTAATTTCTATTAAATTGGATTAAAACTACAAAAAATCACAAATTGGTATATCTGTGATAAGCAGAGGGTAAAATCTCAAACTGATACACATCTTGACTGTCACGTGTCATCTAACTCAGCAATTTGACGATTAAATTTTAACAAAAACTAATGGAGGGTAAAGTTATTATAGGTATACCGGTTTGGGGATTTTAGTAGTTAAAAAATTCATTTTGGATAAATTTATCACTGGTGTACCAGTTTAGAGTTTTTTTTGTGGTATTAGCCTAATAACTAATAAGAGTCATTCGAGCGGCAAAAAGATCCGATTTTAAATTTTTAAGGCTAAATTTGTTCGCAAAAAATGAATGATATGATCATTCGTATCGATTGAAATAACTAAGGAAAATGAAAAATATTGTCAGTACCGACAATAATTTATGTCTAAATAATTTCGTGAACAATGAAGATCATTTTCGTTTATTCATTTCTGTAAGCAAAACAAGCGATTATTTTATGAAAATGTTTTTCAAATCAATCATTTTTAGCGAAACAAACGAAACAAAAGGTGAGCCTATTTTGCATCCGGGGGCATAGGACACTCTTGTAGTTTATAATTGCGGGACCACCAAAGTTGAATCTCAGATTTCGACAGATAAGATCTGGTTTCGGCGATCCAACGGTCATAAAATTCACGGGCATACGTTACAGGGTCGTACAGTAATCCTAACTTCAACTTTAGATTATAACGTCTCAACTTGGTGCTCTTTTTATGTAGTAGCATGGAAGATGGGACCGAAAAGCAAGTGATTCTTGTCACATCCTTTTTCGAACTAGAAAGGAATGCAAAAGATCATCCAACAATAAGGTAAACGGTCCACGAGATTCGTCGGAGTAACTTTTGCATTTAAATTTTTTTTTTATTTTTGCCTATAAATTTTTGCCGATCTCGCAATTTGATTTTATTTAATGCGAAGCGCTTAAAATATTTGAAAATGTACAAATAATTGCAAATGAAATCATTTACGAGTTCGACCCAAAAAAAAAAAATCATATACGCTTTCTACAAAAAAAAAATCATATATGAATTTTTTTTTTTTGGGTGGATGCCGACGAGGAAGGGACCTTGAAGTTTTGTGGTGCGACGACTTTTTTAGTCCGCGGGAAGTTGCCCTGGACAATGCAATCACCAACTTGCACTCTCGATTGAATAATACGCAATTTTTCGTTTTTCTTTTTGCTTTTGTGGGTTTGAAGTTACGCTATATTATATTTCGTTTTCCTCTTTTCTATTAAATGATTAAAGAAAAGGGAAATGGGGTCTCCCTCTAAGCTCCACTTATTGGCTCAAGTTTTTTGATCGTGCTTTTTCGCATGGTGTCGAAATCAGTTTCTGCCCTGTTTATTTCACGTGGGCATCCCCGAGGTTGGTCGAATTCCACTTGTCATGTTTTTGTTCAGCTTGTACACGAGATAATTGACATACCCACGTCGCTTGGTTTCACTTATAAGCTTATAATTTTAGAGTTATACTTTTAAACGGTCTAAAGTATTATCCAGACTTAATATTACATGTGAAATCACATGTCAGCAATTGTACGTTGTGAAAATTTCAAGCGTTTCGAATTTACAAAAAAAAAAAGGGTAAATTGTGTGCTCGAAAGATTTCAACCAAAAAGTAATAGTCAAGTCAGATATCTTATAAGGGCTTTGCTAGCATAACAGTTTTTGGGCTATTGTTATTCTAATAACATATTGTGAGCTATAAATTTTTGAAGGAGTGAATCTCACAATATTTTTTAACTATTTGTTATTTATTTATTTGTGGCCAAAAATAAATTGCTATTCTCACAGTTTAGGACAATCACTTAAACATTTCCCATCTTATATTGTCTTTTGCTATAAAAAAAAAATACAAGAATATTATAGTACCTTTAGGCTTTCAATAACTGCATAGAATAATAAAAACCAAAAGAATAGAAAAGGTTATGAATCTATATATAACTCAAAAAAGGTATCCTTGAGCTGTCAAGAGAAATGCACAGTGAATTTCCGCGAGACCTTCGCTTTCTCGAGTCGTACTCAAGAAATTTTAAGAAAAAAGTACCAAAAAAATCTTATTTGATCCTAAACTTTTCAATTGTATCAATTTAATTTTAAATATTTTCACGTTTTGCTAATTAAGCCAATATGACCTATTTAGGCCGGATATTGCTGTCGTGAACGCCCGCCGGCCATCCTAGTGGCACGATCGGTGTTGATGTGGATATTTTTTTTTTAATCTTTTCTTTACTCTTTTTTTTGTTTGGATTGAGGGTCGGCGATCCTTGCTAGCACTGGGCGAGGATGCCGCGGCCCTCACCGACACTCGACTAAGGGCCGGCGACGATGCCCTCACTAGCCAAAGTGAGGGGGCACGGTCCCTCGTCCAGATCTAGCGAGGGTGGTGAGGGCTGCAATGCACTCGTCGAATTTGGGCCCGGCAAGGGCGGAACATCAGCAATTCTTCACTGCTTATTCTGAAGGGATCTTTCCACAACTTGAACAATATCCTTCGGGATCTTAGATCGAGGAAAAATCGTCTGAAGTGCTTTTTCTTTTTACACCGATCCTTGCCCAATCTCGGGGAGGCCGCAATGCCCAAATTTGGCGAGAGAGTGTGACCCTCGCCCAGTGCTAGCGAGGGTCGATAAGTCCAAAAAAAAATTTAAAAAGTTTAAAAAAGTTCATGTTAGAGCGGACCATGCCATGTAGAATGGTCAACGTCTACATTAGCAACTTACGGCCTAAATTGGCCGGAATAGGTTTATAACTAAATTGATACAATTGAAAAAATTTAGGACTAAATCATTATCAATGCAATTGATTTATGACTTTTTATTTGAACTTTTTTCGAAATTCTCGCGTGTGGATGATCTAGATGCTATGAATGCCTAAGTTTTCGTCTCATTAGAGTTTTGTAGACTTCACATGAAAGGGATGGTGCCTCGAGTTCGGGTCAAGTCATGGAGCGGCGCAGCTAATGTGGACAAGATTGAGATGGTGAAATTGCCGTGAAAGAGGGGAGTCGGCAATATGGAGGAGGAGGTCCTGGAACCATTACACTTAAATACATTATGACAGAGACCGATTTCATAATCATTCTGTCGTGGACGAAGTTAATTGGCAATGACGAGAACCACGGCGCGTATCATCCCTTTTGCTAGACACCCTGCCGACTGGGATACAGCACCAAAAGTCCAAAACCCTATCTACTCGACTGAATCGCAAATGTGGAAGTTCACTAGAAAAAGCTTCAAGAGGGTGCGTCGCATCTGATGTCTGCGTTTCCATGTGAAATTTAATCGGATGAGCAATAGTCGTAGCGGGAATTTGCTGCGAGTTCCGTGCGGAAAATGGCGGGGCTGGAGTCCAACCGAAGATTTTCGCTCGGGCTCGAGCGGTCTTTGCCACGGAGAGACCGATATGTTCGTTTAATGGCGACGAAGCAGATGGCCTGCATGTGTTCCTCGTACCGGGCACCTCACCGACTCGATCCAGGAGAACGTGTCTATTCAGTCGAATCTCTTCCGTTAAGTTAGACGCGCGGAAGTTGCCGGAAGCTTAAAGCGAGTGCGCGCGCCCATGTGATGTTTCGCGTTTTCTATGGGAATCTAGATAAAATAGCCGGGAAACTACTGGACCTTTCGTGTAGAATAAGTGACGGGTGAGATTCTTTTCAACCAAAGTGAATGCGGGGTGGATTGGACTCGTGCATTGAACTTTGCCATTTGTTTGAACGCGAAGGAAAAGTCGCTTTGGAAAGAAGAAAAAAGAGAAAATCATCTGAAGAAGCGCTTTATAGATCTTGTCCACATCAACACGCCATGTTTAATAAGGTATACCCGACATTAGAACATTAATCTCTGCATGAATTTAGGTGTATCTACCTTTCACTCTCTCTCTCCTCCTCCCGAGAAAAGATGCGGGCTCAATTCAACTCGGCAGCTCACGGTTCTGGGCCAGCGCCAGCCAGAAATAGTTCAAAACCTCAGCTCCAACCAAGCCCTAAACTCTAAGTTTTTAAGTCCAGCAGCAACTCCACTGTCTTCTTTTCCTCTTTCATAGCCCGAACCCACCACAGTCCGATTCTCAAGATCAAAGACGGGTTTATGTGTGCACGAGACAGGTTCAATTCAACTCGGCACGGGCCCCTTACCCGACGAGATGGTTTTTCCCTCACAAGAAAACGGTTGGCCGGGGAAATTTGCCGGGCGAACAGCTGCTGGCCCACCAGCCCGCCTTGGCAATGGGCCTCCGGCTTTAGCCCGCTCTCGTATCGGCTGTGCATTTGCCGTGCTCTTGTGCGCGCGCCACGTTCGTGTACCCTCTTCCTGGCGAGGGCTAGGACGTGCTTGATGACTTAGATACCGTAAGCCATTTGATGTTGGTGTTACCCATCGTAGAAGTGGAATGAGATCAGGAGGATTAATTGATTGTTTAATCGTTCTTTACAAACCGTTATTTATCAAACTGCGAACAGCTCACATAGAATGAAAGTGGACCGTATGTATTGTCGCAAAGAAGATAATTGTGAAATAGCTAGTAGAACAGTGCTTGAGGAATCCATTGCCGATTTCCTTTGGTGCTGAACATGGACTTGCTCATGATCCTTTTTGATCCATATAATCTGAACTGTTTATTTATTTTTAAAGAGAAACATCTTCTCCGGTGCAGACCGAAGGACAGAGAGAGACATACAGCGGTCTTACTTGTGGCGATGAGATTGAGATTTATGACGAATCTAATGTACTCGACCTGTGGACTCAATCCATCTCGTATCTACAACGTGACGGCATGGCGCAAGATGGTGCGAGAGAATTTGAATACTCGGAATCCATGCCCTCTAGATAAGGAATGGAACGTTTCTGTACTAGTACTAAATTGGAAGAACGAATAACATAATCATTTGTTAACTTTTATGTTGTGAGGGGTTGATATTAAATTTAGACATTTGCAAGCCTTTTCATCGTCATTTGTCGCTAAAATATACGACGAAACAAATATACATTTTCAAGATATTGCCGCAACATTCCACCAAAAAGTGAGGCGGCCCATGAGGCACCATTGCCCCACGCAAGATGGCCCCATCCCGTCCCGTCCCTTGCCCCGCCCCCGCCCCTGCCCACACGATGCCTTGGGGTGGTGACGGGGCAAAATCCCTGGCTGGGGTGGTCGGGGCATAGGATCGTAAAGTTCTTTCCGCTAACCACCTGAAATTGGTTTCTCCTCAATGACGCACATCCCATAATGACCAGAACATGGATATTTTCAACTTCGGATCCGAGAGCATACCCACTATTTCCCTCAACAGACATCATCACAGATAAAAAGTAAAAGACATTAGCTTGCCATTTCAATCCAGACCGGATACTAAAAACACATCATCCGTAAGTAAAAAAAAGTGAAAAAAAAGTATAGCACATCGACCATTGGATTGAATCCCTAGATTCTTATCCGATCGCCGGATTCTGTCGTACTTACTACCGATAGTAAAACCCACTTACGATTCAGACATTCTTAGTTAATCAGGCGCGCGTATGAACTCAAATCGAGTCAAGAATCGATATCGATAGATACATTTGAGCCAAGAATCGATATCGATAGATACATCAAGGACACCGTTTCGCGCCCAAAAGAAGGAACCCTATTCACTTAAAAAGCTTTCATACATCCTTGTTCTCCCGAACAGCGTCAACAATTACACCCCAAATTCCATTCTAGTTTGGGGACAAAACCGCACGCCTCGCACGTGCGCAGACCTCATCTTTCTTCCCTCCGCGAAGCAATTATTATTTGGCCTTTTCCACATTCTCTTCGCCCGCGGATTTGGTTTTGACTTTTGCGTTTTGCCGAGCGAAGTTCCGTTTCGAGGTTTTGCTCCCGTGCACAAGTACAGCGTAGGAGCCCCCGACGCTCACGAGCGACGCGCGTGCCACGCCACGCTCCCCAAGCGGTTGAAGCCGTCCTCTGATGTCCATCGCTTTTTTGTCCGACGGACGTCGCGCGGCGAGAGAGCTTTGTCATTTTCCGAGCTCGAGCCACCGCGGGTCTTCCCCGTGATGATCTTTGCTCCCATCGGACGGCTCTGATTTCACCTCCGCCCCAGGCTCGCGCTCATCGGGTGGTGATTGCACCGTCTGATCATCCGCCTCTCGCATCTCTTCTTCTCCGCTGTGGCTGCCGTTGATGTTGATGTTGCTGTTGTTGTTCTCTTCGACTCTCTGCCGTTTGCCCCCGATCGAGACCCCGAACAGCCGCGGAGCGACCGTCGCGCCCTCGTCCTCGTCCTCCTCCTCCTCCGCCGCCGCCGCCGGGCCTGCACCGTCCTCCCCCGCCTCGGCCTGCCTCGCCGGCATCAGCTCCAGAGCCTGCCCCTCCGGGGCGGCGGAGGCGGAGTCGGAGTGGCGGGAGACGTAGTTCGCCATCAGCGACAGTATGTTGTTGCACAACCCTCTCAGCTGGGACAGCTCCTGGCTCATCTGCGTGTTCTCCTTCTTCAGCCTCTCGTTCTCCTCCAGGAGCTCCGGCGCGGTCGTGCAGCTCGGCGAGCGGTGCACCACGGACGGCGAGGCGGCGGCGGCGACCGCGGCTGCCGCGAGGGCCACCGGCGGGGAGCTCGACGATATCACCTGCTCGTCGCCGGAGTTCGCCGGAGACACGGCCCGCCCCAACCCCGGCACGGCGGCGACCGTCACGGCGGCCGCAGCCGTCGGGGAGTTCTTCCTGCGTTGGATGTCGCGGAGGAGGGCCTTCTCGCCTTTCCGGAAGCAATCATTGGCGAACTCCCACCGATCCGGCACCACCTTTCTGAATCCCTAGAAGCCAATCGATTGGGATCATCAACACGAAGAAGAAGATATCGCCGAAGTCGAATCCTAAGCCAAGTAAGAATCGCGTCGCGGACTCACGTAAGTGTTCAGCTGACGGACGAAGCTGGAGAAGTTGTTGTGCTTGAAATACTTGGGGAGCAAATCCCTGGCGAATTCCGCCGGCCGCCACACGATGAACGTCGTCCCGTCGTCGTTCCACGAGATCAATTCGTCCACCACCGGATCGTCCACGAGCTGGTAAGTCTTGGTGAGGAACGGCGTCGGGAGCGACCTCTGCGAGTCGCCGGCCGCCGCCGCCGCCCCCGGCGAGTCCCCGGCCTGCTCCCCGGGCATCGCGCGGGCGCGCACCCCTCCCTCCCCTCAGATCCGAAGCCTAGAGACGACACCTGGAGAGACTCCGAAACCAGACAGGTTCCCATATTCGAGTCAGCTCGCGGACGACGCTGTAGCGTATCGTATCGCACGCCCAACCACAGAATCAACAAACGCACCGCAGAAGCTTCCTCCCTCTCGCAGAACCGAAGCTTCCCTCCCCCACCAATAATTCGATCAAACGAAACAAAAGCAAAAAAAGAGGAGGAAAAAAAAAAAAAGCCGAAGGAATTTTCGCGGATTCCGATTCTCAGCTAAGCAGGCGGCGAGTAACGATGCACCGAGAGGGGAAGAACAAAAAGGCCGCGATGAACAGGGAAGAAAAGAAGAGAAGAGAAGAGAAGAGAAGGTGTACCGGGGAAAGCAGCGAGCCTCGGAGCTCCGATGAATCTCCTCGCCAACACGCCGGAGGAAGTCGACGGTTACGGGAAGCCACCCGTCCACCCGCCCCCACACCGCGGCCGCGGCGGCGATCGGAGGGAATCTCGCCGGAGCGAACACGCGCGCAGAGAGAGAGAGAGGAGAGGAGAGGAGAGGAGAGGAGGGACGGAAGGAAGGGTCCGGGGGCGGAGTTAGGTTTTTTTTTTTTTGTTTGTTGTTTCTAGAAGTTTCGTGGGGGAAGAAGCGTGGGGGAGAGAAAATGATGATGGATAGAGGAGAGAGGAGGAGGGTTCGAGAAGGAAAAGAACGGGGCGTGGGGGTATAATCGGGAAAAGAACAGGAGGAAATTTCGGATTTCTGGAGAAAAGGGGGGACCAAAAAGGGGGTCGGGCCCGCAAGATAGAAGAGAGGGGAAGGCGCGAGAGAGGGGAGAGAGAGAGAGGAGAGGAGAGGGGCCCGTGCGTGTGTAAGCTTCTGCTTCCGTTCTCTCTCCTTTCCAGAAGTTTTCTCTCTCTCTCTCTCTCCATCCGTAATTCAATTAATTAATCACTTCGATTTTTCTACCCTTTTCCGAAGCTTTTCTTCGTTGGAAAGGGGGGGACAAAAAAAAATTGAATCTCAATTTTTAACGAAACATATATATCGGAAATT
The DNA here is from genome assembly GCA_024733475.1 of Syzygium grande. Classification (NCBI taxonomy): domain Eukaryota; kingdom Viridiplantae; phylum Streptophyta; class Magnoliopsida; order Myrtales; family Myrtaceae; genus Syzygium; species Syzygium grande. The sequence continues at coordinate 37,331,202 of JAMXDD010000001.1, read as the reverse complement.
GCGATGCCCTTCAAGTGTCTCAGTACCATGGTGATGATGATAATAATAATAATAAAAATAAAAATGTCCCATGCACTGTGCAGCGCTGCCAATCGATTTTTTTTCCTCTTTTTGTCTCTCCCTCTTTTTATTATTTTATTTTTGGGGGTTGGAGTTGGGGTGCGGGGGGGGTTTGCGGAGCACGACCGATACGTGTCGGGCGAGCAATGGAAAGGCAAAGGGCGGGCGAATCCGACTCGCTCCGAACGGATAAGGATTTTCTGAGTGGGATCGCGAGTTCGCGAATCCGACTCACTCGAACGGATATGTCGCTGTACTTGTGGGATCGCGAGTTCGCGAAAAGCCGCCTCCTTTTTTGCACCGCCCCCGGATGAGGAGGGGAGGGAGGGATCATCACGCGTTCTTTTTTTTTTTTTTCAAGGTGAAAGGGTCGCTCGCCTCTCTCTTAAGTCTCTCTCTTTCGTAACTCTGGGGGTGGTGGTCGGACGTGTTTGGGCTCGCTCTCATGGTTTCTCGAAAGGCCCGGAGAAAATGATACGAATGGGCCAATGTATTATTTTGGCTCAATATGTAATGGGGTTCTTGAATTTTCAATTTGTTCAATATGATCCTTAAACTTTAACTTAATATTCAATATAATTCCTGAAATTTTGGTACATGTTCAGTTCAATTTGGTCTATATATTAAACTGAAGATGTATTAAAAGTTCAGGGATCATATCGAACAAAATCAAAATTTTAGGAGCCACGTTATATATTGGGCCAAAATTTAGAGATTACATTACATATTGAGCTAAAGTTGATGTACTATTTGTGTCATTATCACTTTTTCTCTTACGCTTCGAAGACATGAGCACATTCATCCGATTAATTATCTGGAGACTCGGGGAAACACGCTCTGGAGAACTCGGTGGCTTGATTAAGTCTGACCTTTCGACATGTGCAAGCGGTTCTGGCGGTTGGCCTGACCAAAAAGGGATTTCGCACGAGGTTGGTGACGTTTGGACATGCAACCTCCACTGTTCTAAACCCTGAAGCTGAATAGATCGCCTCGAATGAGGAGGGAGAGAAATCACGCCTTTTTAAGGTAAGATCGCACGTCTCTAAGTCTCTCTTGTAACTTTGGGATCGGACATGTTTGGCTCACTTTTAGGGTTTTCCGAAAGATCGATTGATCAACATAATGTTTTTTCTTACGGTAACTGGATTAATTACGTGGAGACTCTAGAAACGCTCCAAGAACTTGATGGACCTGTTAAGTTCGATCTTTTGATATGTGCATAGAACCCTAGCCATTAGCCCGACGGAAAGGGGATTTTGCACGTGATTGGTGTCGTCTAAACATGTGACCGCCGCTTTCTTGAGTTTGAAGTCTCTTGACGGCCCAATCCTGAAGCTGAATAGATTATATTCGAGCGAGCGTCTCGTGTAAAGAGCCGTCGTAATTACGGAGAATTATGGAAAAAAGGTTGATGTGACTTTAAATGTAACGTGAGGTGAAATCGAAATTTTACGCGCCACAAAATTTTTTTAAAAGTTGAAAATGAAAAAACACAGCGGATGCTCATAGGTCATTTTCTTATTTGTCTTTTATACAACAGCTTCTGTGTTTTTTTTTTTTTTCCCTTCCTTGCTGAGTTCCGTGATGACAATCTCAATAAATGCAGATTTTAACCTGACGTAGGAAAAAATCCAGCCATTCCTTGCCAAATCTCAAAAAATTTGACTACTTCGTGAATGATGATGGCCTTTATTATTACGGGTACTTTTCTAAAAAGTAATTCTTTTTGTTTGTTTTGAAAGAAGAGCACGAGGACGCGTGCTTTTTATGGAATTTTTATTTTTAAGGATGAACTCCAACATCCTCTTCTCAAGAAGGCGGGTATATATATATATATATATAAAATTTCGGAAAATTCTTAGAACCCCCCCTTGAATTTCGATGGTTATACATGTTTACCAATAAACTTTCAACATCTACGCAAAACTCGCCCCGATCTTTCATTTTAATACATCTATCAACCTTTCATTTATTTCTCTATTTGCATGTGCTCGGCATCTAATTTTTTAACGGCAAATTTGTAATTTTCCTTGATAGAGAAAAAAGAAAGAGGAGGGAATTAGGTTAATACCACAAAAAATTACAAACTGGTACGCCCATGTCATATTACCCCCAAACTAATTTCCGTGTCATAAAAACTCCCAGATTGATACATCAGTGCCATATTTACCCCAAAAATGGTACATTTGCGTCACATTTACTCCAAACTAATTTTTGTATAATGAAAATCTCCAAATGGGTACATCCATGGCATGGATTCCATGCCATATTTATCCCAAACCAGTATACTCGTGCCACATTTACCCATGTAAATGTGGCACGGATGCACATGTTTGGAGATTTTCATTACACAAAAATTAGTTTGGGATAAATGTAGCGCCAATGTGCCATTTTGGAGGTTTTTGTGACATAAAAATTAGTTTGAGGTGAATATGGCATGAGTGTACCGGTTCTGAGTTTTTGGTACTATTAGCCCTTATTGTTATCTTCTTGCCAATATTTTCATAAAAATCTTCACATTTCCTTGATGATTTCTGTGTTTTTTCCTCTTGTTGTTAAAATAAATGTTCCCCTAAATAGATTAGCAAAATTAAAAAAAAAGAAGAAGAAGAGATCTCCACCAAACATCAGGGCCATTGAATGGCAAAATCTTGGCTATGGTCTGTATAAGCAGTACATATATGGTCCACACTAGCAAGATTGGCCCCCCTAACATTTATTTTCCAATGCATTGTGTACTTATTGTAGAATTTAAAATAGCAAATTATATTTCCTTTCATAGCTTAAACTTCGTTAAGTTGTTGATGATCTCGTTATAACGTCTCGGTACATGAGATTTCGGCACTAACTATTGATGTATCACAAATCAAGAACAAAACCAAACTGATTGAGATGCAACGACAAGAGAAAGCGGTGGCCATCTCCTCCACGACACGCTTTGGCTCATGGACTAGGCAGTGAGAAAGCCTTCATGGAATCCATGAAGTTGTCCGGACTCGATCGGTAATCCTTTTCAAGTGGTTGAATTTCACGGGCAAATGGTGTTGATTTGGCTGTAAACTCGTGTTGAAGTGACCAAGATGGATGGATTCTAGAAGTTGGCGCTTCAAATTATGGAAGGAACAAAAGTTGGAGGGCGACATTTGATAATGACACAAGTTGGAGGACTAAATGTATACTTAAAACCCAAACGAGGAAAAAGGGAAAAGGGAAAATTAAACTCGACTCGTTCGCAATTTGCGTAGCGTGTGTACTTTAAAGTTTTTAATGGGCTCGACTCGATTGTTTGGTGATAGTCTTAACTGGGCCGTTTGGGCTTCTTTGGAGGAGAATGGCAAGGCGAGTGTGCGATCCACCTTGCAATATTCTTGGCAGGAGTTGGGCAAATATAAGTCAAAAGTGAATAAATTCCAATTTGGAGAAAGTATTTCACGCGACGCTACGCGAGGTGCGGTGTACCACCCTAATAGAAAGTATGTGACTCCTAAGTATTAAGCATCACTTAGGATGATAAAGCATACTACACAAGTGAGATGATTAGTCGGTCACACAACGTCAGTCATCTTGTGGCCGACACATGAAATACTTTTTTCCCGACTATTGACCACTCATGGCGGGTTGAAGATAGATCGGCAATGTCAAGAGCCGGAGACGCCATGCAAGTGAGTAAGTCGGTAGGGCAGTCAAAAATTTGGGTCTCCATTTAACTTTATTTAATGTGTAAATTATCCCAGCCTTCAAACTAGATTGTTGGAGTTCCAATAAGATAAAGTCATCATTCATCTTGCATAGTTGGCGTGGGCAGTCCGATAATGTTTCGATCGAGATTTATTTTCTATGGATATTGATACCAAGAAAAAAGTTCAAATAAAAAATGTACAATATCCAAATCTCACACACACTCTCTCCCTCTCTATGTTTTTTATCACTAAATATATTATAGCTAACTAAATCATAATTGATCCTTTTTTCGAGTAATGTGATTCGATAGAAAAATTACACTATATAGATGAATACACTTACTTAAAAAATAAAATAGTTGCAATAAATCACAGCTAATTTATAACACAATTCATTAAATTACTATAAGGATATCAAACCAAATATATAGCCTTGCTAGGGGTGGGTGGGGCTTGCCCTTGCTACTAGTCGGCAAGTTCAAGCTCGCCGACCCTCGCCTCTGGCTGGTCACCGAGGTCCGTCAGCCTGTTAGAGGAAGAAGGGAAGAAAAAAAAAAAAAAAAAAGAAAAGAATGAATAAAGAATAAAAAATAAATCGAGAAATTATTAAAATATTATTAAAAAATGTTCACGTCTGTGCCGGCCTTTAGCGATTTCTGGTTAAAATTTGCCGGATGGATTGAATTGATACAAATGCAAATGGTTTACGGTTCAATTGGTAAAAATAAATTAGGACTGGATTAGCACAATTATAATAAATTTAAGATTTTTTGGTAATTTTTCCATTCAATTCGACAAACCTACAATGGTGGGAGACTTTTCATAAGAAGAATTCGCCGGTGTCCAAAATGAGACGCCACGACTAGGCACGGCCAAACTTGTTTATTATTGGATAGAGTCTCCACATGGAGCTGCCAAACTCTATTAATCTGTGCGCGTGGTGTGAAGCAACATCATTGCTTGCGCCTACGAAGTAAAGCAGTCTTTGTGGAAAGTTTATGGTCTTCTCTCGTCGCATGAAGGGCGCCTACTTTGTCTAAAGTCGAAAGGTTCCGTCCACGACGTGATCCCCTTTTCTCTGCACTCTTTTCACGCGCTAGTTCATTCACACACG